>CM056194.1:34349855-35722980 GCA_029692085.1 Gymnothorax javanicus
TTACGGCGCAGGATCGTTGCGATTCAGAGTTGCATGAATTCTGTGAAAATTTTCTGCCTCCATGTGCACGCAGAAATATTGTCACGTATTCCATCAAAGCAAAGCCTGAGCCTGCCTTAAATGAAATGAAAAACAAGCCACCATACTGACAGCGCTTCTCATTACATCAAGGCTCTGTTAAATGCTCAACTGTGATTGGTTGAAGGACCTATGAAGTAGTGACAGTTAAATTCATTCTCCCGACGGTAAATTTTACGAGCCCTGTCTCATCCCAATGCATCATATATTGATGCTACCTGACTAAGCGTCGATATATGACCCAAAAGGATGCTTTTGGCGTCCTTATTTGAAGCCAGTTTAAAACGAACCCTGCCCCCTAACCCCTGATCCTTGACCCAAACCCTAACCCTAAGCGTCAAATAAAGATGCCAACAGCTTCCTTTTGCGTCGAATATCGACGCTTGGTAAGGTAGCGTCAGAATATGATGAGTCCACATGAGAATGTGCATACCGAGACAGATTTTCAATACTCCATGCTGACCAGTACTCTGACAAATTATAATGCCTCATTGGAAAATGCGATCGATGCGTAAAATGACCACAGTCTTTGTTTTAGTTTCAATTTTAAAATTTGATTCAGCCTACACCAGCAGCTTGCATACTTGCTTGCTTGTTATAACATATGGACATGTTATAACAAGCAAGCTATGTTTGTTTAAAGGTAACATACTGCGTGCCATTATCGTCCAGCGCCTACATTTTCCAGCAAAGCCATAGTGTACATACAAATGTTTATTTGCTTATAGGTTCAAACGCATAATGTAAAAAATTTATTTTTAAAATCTTTGAAGATATTGAAGATATGCGTGTCCAATAGTGAATGAGGCTTTAACACCTCTACCACTGTTAAATTCACACCATCTACCATTGATGCTTATATTTCTGTCTAAATTTAATGGTCTCTTTGTGTAATGCAGTTATAAACATTAAAAGTGAAGGCAAAAAATAAACGCATACAACTATATTTCAGGCAAGCATGGTGAATAAGACTATTGCACATATGCAGAATGTGATGACTGACCAACCGGCACTGTTTGTGTCGTGGAACAAGCAACTGCAGCTCTTGTTCAGCAATAAAACAAAACAGAACTACAAACTTTTTTTTTTGGCTTTTTTGTATATAGACAACAAAATCAAGTTGTGGCAGAAAGATATAGTCTGCACATAAATGCAATTTTTGAACAAAGCACGAATATTTTGTCTTTACATAAACATACTGTATGTGTAATAACCGTGGAATAAGCACAACATACAACTCCATGTCAGTCATTACACAAAATGCATTGCTTATCTAGGTGGTTAAAATGTAGGTGTGTGGTTATTCTCATCTAATGTAAAATGAATACGGGATGGAGTATCATTGCATTTTGCTAGCATATCGCCCTGCCGTAGCTGACGGTGCCTTAGCCCTTACCTAGCCAGCCTGACCGGGAATTGGGGACACACATGTCCGTCTCGGCACTGGGCAGCACGAAGCCCACCACGAACACTTCCACGCCATCCGACATGAGTGCCAGACCCAGCACCAGAAAGAGCTGCCACTGGAAGCGACCGTGGCCACACTCTTGGATAATGAGTTCGTACTGCTGTGCCAGCTCTTCTTCATCTGCTTGTCTCTCTGTCTCCAGCTCCTGCCGATCCTTGAGCACGTCCGACACTGGCTGCCCTACTGCCACCTGGCCCGGCTTCTGCTGGCCCTCCCCAGGGATACCCTGGTACTCCCCCTCATAGATCTCATCCTCATCATCATGACCTTCCGTAGCGTCACTGGAGCCCTCCTCATCATTGGCGGCCCCTGTGTAGTTTCCATCTGGTTGGTAGAAGTCTTCATCATCCTCCTCATCCTGGAAACGATTGTAGGAGCGCTGGGTATACTCGTCTGAGGCCCGATCCACTACCTTGTTGACCTTCTTTACTGCATGTCGCCTGGCCTCCATGGCAATATCCTTGGCACCCTTCACTAAGGAAGTCCTGTCCTGATATGCATTATCCATTTTGATGCAGGTGGGAAAACTGAGCAGGAGTTACTGTGGGATTCTGGGAGTTTTTGCTGGGGACAGGTCACAGCATAAGACTGTCGGCTCCAGTGGTGATGATCGTCTGAGAGAAACAAAAGAGAAATGTCATGATTATGAGCAGGGATCCTGTTGCCTTTCCTTGGCATATTAACCCTTCCAGGGAGCACAGTCAAACTGCATCATGGTGACGAAATTTCACTGGATGTGCCGGATAAAGAGATAAACTAATGCTCAGGAATCCAGCCTTATTTTCATTTGCAGGCAATGCCAACAATGAGGCTTTTTGAAAGCCTTGTCTGTTCCATGATACCAGCTGGTTTTATGGATGATGTTGTGTCTTTTTTTTATTGTTTCATGTAAATATTCACAAACAGGTTTGCGAATCAATATCCGCACACAAACTGCTTCTTCCATCAGTCTCGCCTTTGAACTATCTCTTATTCATATGTTTTTGTTTCTATGATTATCATAGTCATAGAGATCTAAGTGGTATCATATCATAGAGAACATTAATATGTCCCGTCAGTTTGATTCTGCATTAGAGTAAGTAAAGTATGAGTTTGATTCCATGTTGGCAATGCCATTTGTGCCCAAAAGTACATGGAAAGTTAACACGTTGACTGCCAACTACAAGATAACTCGTAATGGCGGGTCCGGGCCAGCGCTAGACTTGAAAATTCGGGGAAAATTATCCATCCCTTTATTGACAACAATTAATTCTGGCTAATTCTAGATGGTTTCCCTTTACAGACACGTTTTCCAATTCAAGAATAATCAAGTGGCAATTGAAGACACGGCTTCTCTCCCCCATGCGATCTAACAGCAAATAATGGGCTATGTTCAGTAGAGAAAATAATTTAATTATAATTGGGTCTATGCACTGGCACTCAGCAATGCTAATTTTTTTTTCCAGCGAGAGCGGCATTTCAGAACTCATTTGCGAATGAAGGTAATTTCGGAAAGTACCTACACCTGTTTTTGCAGTATGGTCACGCAACTTGCTGTAAAAAATAGACAGTTGTCAGACTGGAAAATGTAAACGGAGGAAACCATGTATACTTGTCACCAGAATTACCTTCATTCGCTGAAGAGTTCTGAAATGCCGCTCTCGCTGGAAAAAAAATTCCGGTTGCTGAGTGCCAGTGCATAGACCTAATTATTATTAAATAATTTTTCTGTACTGAATGTAGCCCATTATTTGTTGTTAGATTGCATGGGGGAGAGAAGCCGTGTCTTCAATTGCCACTTGATTATTCTTGAATTGGAAAACGTGTTAATATAGGAAAACCATCTAGAATTAGCCAGGACGAATTGTTGTCAATAAAGAGATGGATAATTGCCCCCGAATTTTCAGGTCTAGCGCTGGCCCTGACCTGCCATTACGAGTTATGTCGTAGTTGGCAGTCAACGTGTTAAAGGACTTTTTACAGTGTCCTGTTCAATGATGTTTTTACAGATTTCAGATAAATAGCTTAAAACACCTATCACTGTCTTTCTGTGTGTCTCATCCCACATTATGCTACTTTAACTTTGCCTACAAATACGATAATCTGAATATAGTAATATAGTCTATGTAAATTGCTGTGATGGACATTTTGGAGTCCATAACTCATTAATGCCTGAAACATCATTTTTTAAGTAAATCATTACAACTTATGAAAAAATGAATTACTTTTTTTATGTCACAAAATTTTCACTCAACCCTACCGCCTGAGCACAAGCGTGGTGGAATATTCCTAAAAGATCATATAATTCATGAATTCTACAGGAGGTCACAGCATACGAATTTCCAGGTCATCGGGAAAAAGTAAGTTCTCTCATTCTTTTATGTCTGTATTTGCATATGTTGTGATAATAACTGGAAAGTCACTCTCGAAGTTCCATCCAATTACTAAAATTTAATCCGCAAAGTTATTCATTTATTTATTTTTAAAAATAAATGTTAAGCGAATGAGTAGAATGTTCAAACTGCTCGTGTCATTAACATGAGCAATAGTTGTCTGCTTTTTGTACATTTGCTAGTTCTATTATCAAAAAAGTCTTAAACCCTGTTACTCGTTTTGAAGATCTTGAGCCAAAATACTGATCAAAAATTTAAAAAAAAGATGAGGTTACACATTTTTTTGAATTGTGAAACACATTTTCTCGCGTTCAATGTTGAAAAATCTTTAGAAAATTAATTTTTAAAATTTATCATGGACAAGTGACACCTCAATCATGGACTCGCCCTAGAAGTGATGCACACAGTATGCATATTACAAGGTGTATAGTAGATGGCATTGCATTACAATTCTTTGTTTGTGCTGAAGTGTCATCAATCAATCTTTTTTTTGTCATCTGAAGTGTCATCAATCAATCTTTTTTTTGTCATGAATGACATGTATCAATTTTTATACAAGTTCTATAACCCATTGAAGTTTTACTTATGTGGTAAAAATGAAAGCTAGATCAAGTCCAATAACTGAGGCAATGAAGAATGGTCTACATACATGAGTTGTATGCCTTTGGCCTGCTAAGTGTGTTGTAGGCTATTGCAAGTTTGAACCTGCCCCACCTCCAAAAGGATTTGAATTTCAACTCTTCAATTAATTTTGGGACATCCTATTCAGAGTAAATAAACATAAAAAGAATCATAACATAACTTCAGGATTCTGTGAGAACTTACATGCCAGATAACTACTCTCCTTGTCTGATTCAATATACTAATTGACATGTAAAGTATTCACACAAATGTGTACAAACTAGGGTGTTAAATTGCAATCACAACAACAAGGTGCGCTGAATGGAATGAGACTCCAGACTGAGTTTAATTACTGAAAATCCATCAATCACTGGCCCACAGATGGTGCTGCAATGTTTCATCGATAAACACGCATGTAAAGTCCTATAATATGTCATTAGAGCATTGGTAAGTTGCAAGAGAGAAAACAAAATGCAAATCAAGAAAAGCCTATTGAAGGCAGCGACCATTTCATGCACCAATGAAAATTAGAAAAAGTGGGATTCGCCAGGCTCGGCAGTTTGATTTATGTTGTATATAAACTCGTTCCCTGTAGCTGTGCTAGCACTGCCACTACTCATGTTCACGAGATTGGCTGTATATGTAATGCATCATTACAAAATATACCCTGAGTTAGCGGACCATAAGAGTTAAAGATGGTGGTCACTGTGTACAGGAAGGAAGAAACACCAGGGAATTCAATGTCTGCCTCTTATAGTGCTAGTAGCACTGTATAGGCAATGGCTTGTATCGTAAGCTTTACTTCACGATGCATGCATAAATCCTCCATATCATTTTCAACCCTTCATTCAAACACCTTACTTAAACATATTCGATGATACAATTAAGTAAATAAATTAAGTTATACAAAATCCCCCGAGGCCAAGGGTGCCTCCCTAAGATCCTAATAAAATCTGATTTGCTGTTGGCGACAGGCAGGACCAAATAATGCTTCCAAACTGTGGCGTAGATCTTGTGGGTATGGACAGAGCACAAAATATGAACCTTTGCCAGCGATGTTCCCAGCCCCTTACCTTCCCTTTCCCTGAAACTAACTAGGCACTCTATGTCATGGGATTCTGCAAGTCGCAAGTACTGAGTTCTAGTATGTAACCACAGATGGCACACAGATGGCCTTCAAATTTTATTTTGCCGCTTCTTGAGGGAAAATTATGTCTGCCACCACTAAAATACCACTGTCACGCATTTCATCTTATTTTGGACTGATCTTAGCTAATGCCACTTTGTCATGTGAACAGAAACGTCAATGGCTGGTGGAATGCTTTCTTTATTGTATTGTTTTATTATTTCTTTATTGGCACTGGGGTGCCACAAGGATCTATACTTGGCCCTCTTCTCTTTGCGATATATATTAATGATTTGCCATCTGTGTGCCCTGATGTAGAAACGCAATTATATGCTGATGACACTGTGATATACGTCCATGCTAGTACAAAACAGCTGGCCACTGCAAAACTCACGTCCGCTATGGAGAAGATCACTAGTTGGTTAAAGCGTTCATGTCTTCAACTTAATGTTAATAAAATGGTAGAAATGTTTTTTACTAAAAGACAATGTAACATCATGCCAAATGTAACAATTTCAGGTCAAAATATTCCTACTGTACCACAAGTTAAATATCTGGGTATCATTATTGACTCCAATCTGTCATTCAAAACACACATAAAAACAGTGAGTCAGAGAGCGAAGTTTAGCTTAGCCAATTTTAAGAACATAAGAAACACAATGACCTTTAGTGCTGCCAAATTATATATGAATGCCATGATCATGTCGCATCTAACGTACTGTCTTACAAGCTGGGGACAAACTAACAGCTCTACTCTAAAGCCACTGGCTACCCTGTGTAAGCAAACCCTTAAAGTTTTGGATCAGAAGCCTAACAGCTCCCATCATTGTGTCATTTTAAACAAACACAAACTTCTGAGCTGGGAAGATGTAATAAAATACAGGAACATCTGTCTAGTTTATAAAATTTTGCACAACCTAGCTCCTCCTCCTCTTAAGTCTCTAATAACGCAACGCAATAGCACGTTTTAGTCCCATTTAGAAAAAGTACTTTTGGTCAATCGTCATTCTCTGTTACAGCCATACAAAACTGGAATTCACTGCCCGCCCACATTAAAGACATAGACACTTTCTCCACTTTTACTAAATATCTAAAAACATGGTTTGCTGATAATTACAACTGCTTACATTAATATTTTTTGAATGTGGTGTATGTGTGTTGCATGTGACATGATTATTGATGCTGCCCCTCTGTCTTTGCTAACCGCCTGCATATCTGTATGTTTTTAAGATGACTTGTTGTGAATATGCTCTTGTTCCCTGTTTTTTAGAATTGTTTTTACTGCATGACTTGCATCACTGTTTCTGCTTTTAAGTTTGCTACTTTGACCCCTTGCCCTGTTTGTGTTTGTACCTATTATGTTAATAAATCAATAAATAAAATAATAAACCAATAAATAAATAAAAAATAAAAATTGTTATGATCCAGACCAGGAGTCAAGTGCAGAGGCAGAGTACAATACAATAGTAGGGTTTATCGATAGTAATATGATAACAGTGGGACGGAGCCCAAAAGAGGAAAGCACAGTTCAGTTCAGATGTTGTCGGCGAAGCAGGTAAGCGTTGCCTATCTCCAGCCAGTGACTTTCTAGGATGACAGCTACAGGGACTGCACAGTTTTCCAAAGCCCAACTGTACCAAGGCAGGGGGAGTACCTCAGGAGGAGTGCAGTTCCAATCCTTTTGAATATCAACTATCATCGTGCTTACGACCGCATCACAGCTGTGTGATATTCAGTAACAACAGCACTCCCTCTCATGTGATATTGCTTAAGTATACATATTTACATGTAAAAATTAGCAAAATCATTCCAATTACATGGGACCTTTGAATACATGTCTCATGGTAATTAGGAAATAACGTAAAAGCACGCAAGACGTAAACTAATCAAAGAAGACATACAATACCTCTAAGAGACATGCAAGTTGCTGAATAGGAAAAGACACGAAAGATGTTCACACTAGGGTTGTGACAACATATTGCAGGACCTTACGGATTCTTGCCTTGAGTACATAGTTTCCTATTCTTACTGTAACTACTGCCACAGCTGCCCTTGTTTGGCCTTGACTCCTTTGCTGTTTTCACTGAAGATTTTCACACTGCATCCCATAATGCATCTTCATCAGCAAATTCATGATACAAATTCCTCACCTCAATTATCTGGGCACTTCTTAATCAGGTGTTGCATTCTCACACTAGAGAACAGGGTTGGAGAGCACAGGAAAATGAGCATAGCTCTCACTGAAGGAGACAAAGTGGGACTCATAAGTCACGCAGTTCTCCAGAGTCTAACACTGTTTTAATTTTGCCTCGTAGGTGTCCTGGACTATATTTATGTGAGATACAGTCAGTTGTACTGAGAAAATACCATTTTTGATTTAGTCTATTTGTTACAATCAAGTTTCAAACAGGAAAGAGGAGCTGATCTCATTGCTGATGAGACAAATGGTGTTGGTGGATGACAGCAGCATACAGTATATTTCTGAAATGACAGCATACTCCCCATTGGTCAAATGTATAGTTTGGCCAAGTGGTGGCTTCGACAAGAAAGGAAATAAGGTCCAGAAGATGGATAGAAGAACTACTCAAGGCTCCAGGAATGCTCAGAACAAATTTTGCATGATTCTCTTAAGAACCGTTGACTTATTGCATTCTTGAAAAAGTAAAGTTTGTCCTAAAGGTGGTGCTACAGGAACATAGTCATATAGTCTCCAAAACAATAGGATTCCTTGTTTTTGTACCAAAACATTCATATCAAATTTGCTCTGATTCCCTTTTGAGAGGGTTGACACATTGCATTTGGAAACCAGATTTCACCTCATAAAGACACTACAGAAAAATTAATAGAGCCATAAAAACAAATAGGTTCCTTCCCTATGCTCCAGCAATGTTGACAGCATATTGAAAGGATTCCAATGAAAACTGTTCAAGTTGTTGCATTTTATTAAATTAAAAGTTTGGCCTAATGGTGATGTTACAAGGAAAATTCTAGGGTCACATACATCGCCTCTATGCTGCAAGAACATCATAGAAGGTTTGATGTGATTCCACTCAAAATTGCGTTATTACATTTGGAAATGAAAAGTTTGAAATGTAAAAAAAATGGCCCAGTGAAGGCAATACTACAAACATGACAGAGCCGCCATAATAAATGACTTCTTCATCTGTGCACCTGGAATTTTGACAGCAGATTTGACATGATTCCCATTGAAGCTGTTTGAGTTCTGGCAGTTTTTATGAATGTAAGTTTGACCTGGAGGTGGAGCTACAGATAAGGTCGTGGGATCACACAAAACCTTACTGTTCATTCTCTATGCACTAAGAATGAACACTGGAAATTCTATGTGGTTTCTGTTAGAAACAGTTCCAGTTACCCTGCTAACACAAAGGATCTGCGGCGGCAGTGATTGCATCCAAGAAAAATCCTTCCTATCCCAAGCCTTTCCATTTCAGGGCTATAATTACAGTATTTTAATCCTCAGATTTACAATTCTTCAGTGAAAGTCTTCTAATGAAGTTACGTGAAGCAATGGTACAGGAAGACGGATGACATTAGAATAGACAACTAAAATTTACTCAAATTGTGTTTCATTGTATGAGTGACACTGCTGATTTAAAGCCTCGGTCACAACCGGCCATACTTCCACTCCACGGCGTATCTACAGCAAAAAACACCAAGGAAATCACGGGCCACGCAGGTTTTTCTTGCAAAATTTTGAGCCTGCTGACTGCCCGTAAGCACGTACGATGGATTTTGATCATGCAAAAAAAACTCTACGATTTTCAGAGAAAGGCAAAGGATGCAAGTTTCCCTTGCTCCCGACGCAAGGAGCTCGCAGGTCAGACGTGCGTTTTTTTACTGGTCGTGGAAATAAAACCGTTTGTCCAAGACGCAAGTCGACCGCAAGTTTCCCGCGAATGTGAAATAAGACTGCCGCACACACAACGTACGAAATAAATAGAACTTCCGAGCACGGCTGTGGTGTAGGAAGGCGTGCGCAGCTGTCGCAAGACTGCCGCACGTCTTCCTTACTACCTCTGCGAAGCATGCACGTGCCAAATGGCAAGAGTGTTGCTGCGAACTTACTTCGTCACCCTCAAGGGCAGCACGGCAAGATTACTCCCGCCTTACGAATTGACTGCTACTTTTTTTTTTAAACCTCCACGTCCTCTACGACTCTCACCTACGGCAAAAAACGCAGAGAGTGCACGATTAAAAAATCCGTGCGTCCGGTTGAGACCGAGGCTTAAGACTCTTAATTAACCTCAAAATATTGCAATAAGCAGGTCCAAAACAGCAAGTCACACTTGCCGATGAACCACAAAAATATCTCATTTTACTTTCTGGAGGACGCCCTCTTGTTTTTAACAAAAAATGCTTCATAATCATAGCAATTCGAGAAACAAAAATTTTCTGGGAGCAAAAACTCCACACTGAAATTGGGGTCAGAGATCAGATGATTACATGCACGTTGGAGAAAAGGCTCGCTGCATTTGCCTGGCACAGGAACGATCACAGGAATGAAATATTAGCTGCTCTGCTGAAAGCAGATTTGCCATATGTCCATCAGCGCTTCAGTTGGGCAGAGCCTTAATCCCCTGTCAACAATGAGGAGGCAAAAAAAAAAATGTAAATAAAGAAAAAACCTATCGGGCTAACCATGAACAAAGCCTTGCATACTAATAAGGGTGAATAGCAAGATGACAGCAGCGCCAACCTTGGCCTGGTCTGCAACGCTTCCATAGCCTGTCACGTCACTTACAAGGGACTGCGGATTAGAAGGATGCTCCTTCAAACAGTCAGGCTCATATCAATATTCTGAGAGTGATGTGGACACAGTTTGGTTGTCATTGGCAAAAAAACGCCATCTGCACCTCTGGCAACATGATGTATTGTGTTTCTCATTCCCAAAAGCCGATGATTCCAGGTCAAGTCTTTCTGTCACCTTTCAGACATGGGTCTAGAATTTTTTTATTTCTAAAATAAATGACTCGAACAAAAGTTTTTTTTTTTAAAGTATCAGATTCCATGCTAGGTAAGCAACTGAAGTTATACCTGGTCAAATGAATTTTTCTGGTTTAACCCCTTGTTGCATGACTCTGTTCCTCTTTGCCTATTTTGGGTGGGTTTGGTTACTTTATTAACCACTATGCAGCAAAGGAATAAGCCCCGAGCCAGTCAAGCTGGTTAAGGAAGGGGCATTGGCAATCAGAAGGAACATGAAATAATGTCATGGAGGGTCATGAAATAAATGTGATAAGAAATAAAGCACATGCTAACATTAATTTCTGTCACTGGAAACCGTGGACTGTACACAAACCCTATGTTAACAAAGTTGGAAAAATATGGAAAATGCAAATAAAATTAAAACAGAGTGATCTGAAAAGTCCACTCACCTTCTGCTATATTGAAAACACCACAACCTTTGATGCTTTTATTTTATTAATTCAGTTGGTAATACCAACTGTCAGAGGCGACCCATGCTGTCACCCCTGACAGCAAAAGGTGCAGTATATTAGCAAAAGCCCCCAAGTGAAAGCTCACTGAAAAGAAGGGTTCCAGAAAATTAATTATGAAAGTACTTTATTAATCATACAAAACCCCAAATCAATCCAGTTCTCAGTCTTGATAAGATTTGAAGGCATATTAAATTTAAAAAGGTTCTATGAAATAGTTTTGGGTTATTGCGTTAACACAGAGGATCTGCGGTGGCTGCAGATGTGGCAACAATGATGATTTAATATAGACAAAATGTGAGGTATCGTTCAGGAACCAAATGCGAGACCCAAAAGATCTAGCAAAAAGGTGTTTTATTGAAGTTGGGGGGTGAACCCCCGCAGGGCAGAGGGCAACGGTACAGAGTCCACAATCCAAAATCAGAATCTCAGGGACGTAATCCAAATCGTACACAGGGCAGCAAACACAATAATCAGGGTCGGGTAAAACGGGTTCGTTACACAGGTGCAGAGAAATCCAAGACAAAGCCAAAATCGTAAACGGGGACGGTCCAGTCAGAAGTGTAACACAAAGAGTACAAGGCATAGAATCGCAGCACAAGGAAAACGTTTTGACAGGGACTGGAAGTGAACAGACTGCTTAAATACACATAGGGGAAGTCACATGCTATGATAGGGAACAGGTGAATAGGATCAGACTGATTAACGAGGGAACAGATATCAGGAAGTATCTAACCACATCAAATTGGCAACAGCCAAAACGCGGACAGGGATCACAAAGACAGCCTATTGACAAACACACGGCTCTGGTTAGGGAGTTCTAACGTGCACAGATAATGAGGCAGAACAGAGTTAAACAGGTGCGGAGAATCCGCTGAAGCGCAGCAAAGTAAATTGAGTAAAGACAAGGGGCGGAGACCAGAATAGGGCGAGTGCTGAGAGCTCGTTAGTCAATTAGTAAAGTGCAGCTATACAATCCCTAGTGCTCGTTAGTAAGTTAGTACTATAAACAATGTTAGTCTTGGTTAGTTGATTTAACTAAAATAACAAACTGTTAGTACTGTTAGTAATGACAGAACAGCAAGGCGAAGGAAGCAAACGAGATTAGAAGGAATAATTGAAAACCCAGAAACCATGAAATTACCCGAAAGCGTGGCACGCAATACTGGGGCAATAAGCTGTCACATGACATAAGACCAGACAGGGGAGACAAAGTGCAATGCATGGCATGGAGCAAAACAAGAACCGGAATATAACTGTAGGAATGGATAATGGCAGGAATACAGACAAAGCAAAAACAAAAACATGGCGTGGAATCAGAATCATAGGCAAAACATGGTCAGACAAAGCAGAGTCATAACACAAAACCTAGTTTTGCTGATATTGTCATAATTTTCCAGTCAATAGCTCAAGACCTGTGAATACTAGAGTGAGCACAGACAGACAGGCAGAAAGATGAAAGCATTCACAGAACGAAAGGTGTGAAACCACAAAAATACGAAACAAGACTAAACATTTTGGACGTGGTCCTATACTTTTTTCATTTTTTTGAAGAAATATACCGGCCAAAATGTGTTTTTGACCTTTTCGACCAACCTTGACCTTTGACCTTGACCTTCCAAAAGTGAAATCCTTCACTCTTGGACACATGGGTTCTTGTGGTATTAATTTCAAGTTAATGGCTCAAGACCTGTAAACGCGAGAGTGAGCACAGATCGGCAGACAGATAGTGAAACGAGCGAAAGCCCAAAAACTTGAGACATGAATATCACTCCTTTGTGCAAATTAATTGAAACAAGCAGCAATTTTCAAAATCTTTTATGCCAATTCATGTTCTCAAGCAAAAAACCGTATTTTTGTCTTTATTTTTGCATTTTTTTCAACTGGGTAGAATAAAATCATAGCAGTTATTCCATCAATGGGTATTACACCGCATTTTCTTCATTATTTGAGGTCTTTTATTTCATTGGTTAGTAAGTAGTGAATCAAATGTGTTCAGAATGGATGTGACACTGAAAAACCACATGAAGATTTTGACTTTGCACAAACACAAAAGGAAATCATACAGGGACATAGCAAGTACAGTTGGTGTCAGTTTTTCAGTCTTGAAAACAGAGGAGGTCAAATTATATATTAATGTGCGTAAATCATAATGACTGATAGTAAAATTATAGTTGAAATTAGTGCAGTTTATTTTTTGCAGTTTATTTCAATTAATTTGCCCAAGGGTATATATGCCTTTAGATCTTATCAAGAAGGAGGACTGGATTGATTTTGAGTTTTGAATTATTAATAATAATAATGAATTTACTAATAATTAATTTATTAATAATAATACAAAGACCAAAATCAATCCATTTCTCCATCTTGATAAGGTCTACAGGCAAATAAAATTTGAAAAGGATCTATAAAATAGTTTTTGAGTTATCACGTTATCACGAAGGATCTGTGGCAGACGAGGCGAATGTGGCAGGCGCAGCGACAATGATGATCCCATCATATTGAGCGCTACAACTGACTCTAAAAAAGTCAGCACAGCACAATTTAGGAATAATAGTGAACTGACAAGTTGCAATAATAAGCTGATGTAAAAAAAGATGAGGTTAAACAGGCAAGCTCAATTGAGTTGCAGTTGTAGTTGCAAGATTTAGTGGAGGCATGTTCCAGTGAAATCTCCAAATTGGCCATTTTGGTACATATGGGATACAATTTGTGCCATTTTAAATTTATAGGAACCAAACAGTAAAACTCATGTAATTTCACTAATGTCATTACCGGTATTCCTTCCATCTAAATATAACTATTTTGGCTTTGTTTTGAAAAATCAACCATACCTCAGTTCATTTTCCCATTCAAGTCAAACCATATAAGGGAAAAGAATTTTGACAACTGCAGCAGATGAATTTATAAGGAAATATGCAAGAAAACCAAACAGTAAAAATAGAGGTAAGAATACAGAAAAAAACACTGATCACTTTTCTATCACACAACCCATGGGCAAGAACTTTGAACATTAAATGTGTGCAGGACTAGGAAAAGGGGTCACTTGGGATTTTTTTCCGTTCGGAGATTAACAGGGTCAAAGTTCAACCTGTTCTATTTAGCTGAAAATGCATGTGCAAAGCTAGAATTTCAAACTATGTACTGTCAATTTACAACACTTTGCTGTGAAAAACTTGAATCACTCTTTGATTTTGTTGGAAAATCTCAATTTTCATAAAATGACCCAAGCGACCCCTTTTCCTAGTCCTGCACACAAATATATTTCCACTAAAGTCCGTGGTGCCTCTGCTAGAGGGTTTTTCTCCTGCCTGCTATTATTTCTGAAAGTAAAACAGAGAAAAAACAATAGCAAAACTATTGATTGTAACAAACAAACTGGATACTGTCAGAAATCATTTTAAAGTGACAAAGAGAGAGTGGAGTACATACTGTATATTGTCTCACTTGCCTTTTCCTCTAAGTGGTTAATTATTTCGGGTGTATGTGTTATATGTTTTAGTTTTTGTATTCTTTTGTCATTCTGTTTCTTTGTTTTTCTGTTTTTCCCATGTCTCCATGTGTCAGTATTTACCTTCCTTCTTCGGCGTGTCTTGCCCTCCTCCCTCTGTTTCCCTCATTGTTTTATTACCTTGTTTGTTATCATGCCCTTCTGTGCACTCTCCTGCTTCCCACTCCACCTGTTTCTCGTTCCCGAATTACCTTTGCCTCTATATAGTCCCTCTGTTTTTCTCTGTTTGTCGTGCGGAGGTCTCAGCTACTTTTGCACTGCTTCATTCAAGCAGTTTTCTCAAAACTGATTTCCAGTGTTTTGACTTCCTTTGTCTTATCAGTTCTCAAGTTTTTGGATCCATTTTGTGTCTAATTGCCTTCTGTTTACAACTCGGCCTAATCACTGGTTTTGGATTTAGTCTCCATTTTGGTACTGCCTTCTGTTTGGCTGGTTTTTGGATTTCTGCCTGTTTATAGAATATAATTTTTTTCCCAGTGATTTTGTATTGCAATCCCACCTCTGATTTAGACTATCTGACCCTGATTTTTGGCTTGAATAAACCATATGAACTTCATACTACTGTCTGTGCTTGAGTCCTGAGTGCATCCTATTCAGTTTACCACCAGATACACACCACTGGTAACTCTCAATATTAGGAACTTTTGGTAAACTTTGGCTCCAAAACCCAGTGCAGTTCTGGTAAAACATGGTATGGACAGATAAGAGAATTGACTTTCACCAGAATGATGAGCAGAGAGAATACTGGGAAAGAAAGGAACTGTTTGTGATCTGAAGCATATCAATTTATCTGTGATACTTGATTGTGTGGGCATGTATGCCTGGCAGTGGATCTGTTTCCCTTATATTTATTGATGTGACTGCTGACAACTGTGGCAGGATGAATAATGAATTGTACAGGGCTATATTATCCGTTCAAATTCAGTCAAATGCTTCAAAACTCATTAGGTGGTGCTTCACAGTGCAAATAGACAATGACATGAAGCATGCAGAGAATGTAACCCAAGGTTTTTTGAGGGCAAAAAATTGGAAAGTTCTGCAATTGCTAAGTCAATTGCCTGACCTGAAACCAATTGATTATTCGAGTTCCCACAATAGCATAATCACTGTCTATTTTGGACAAGTGTTTGTTGACACCTGCTGGTGAAATCAAAAAATGGGTCATGCCTCAGCTCAGAAGTAGTTCTGCACAAGGTTCAATGTTCCACCAAAATGCCAAATCAGGCCTTACGCAACCTCATTGAAATGACACTCCCTCTGGAGGGATCTAATTTACATTGAAATACTCCCCCACTCCCCAAGAGAACAACTCTCCATCCCATTGAGCCATGTGCTGGAATGAAATTACCAGCTACTCTGCGCATCCTTGGGAAAATAGCATTAGAAGAATCGATTAGTCTGTGTGCAGATTTTTATTCAAGATCAAATTCAAGGAATCTCAATAGAAAAAAGCACTACTGAGGAAGACTCAACAAGCACAACAGACAGCTCAACCACAAAAAAACCTCCAGACTATACCGGCATTTCCACAGCAATAATGTTAACGTAATTGTGTTTTTTTTTTTTTTTTTTGTCCAGTTCTTACATTTATTGCAAAGTCCTATTTTTCAGGAAGCATTACTCAAGAATACTAGTAACACTCTGCGTAAACCTGATGTAGTAATGCGAAAACGCTACTTTGATATGAGAAAAACAGAAAATCTTTGTTGATCTACACTCACAGTAGTCTACAAGATCCATGATCTGACCGTTTAAATGTACAGTCGCTTAGACCCCATGATGTGAATGGAGATGCTGAAGTGTTGTGCCCGAGGTTCTTTCTGCAGTGACGGACAATACTTGAGACCTGTCAACCTGGTTTCTTTTCAGATTGTGGTTATAACCAACAGCCCATTGGTGATCTGCAGGCAGTTTATACATTTTCATTCAGGTTTTAATCTAAATTTGCTTTTCCTGAATTAAAAGACACATAATTTTGAATTCTTTTTTGTTAAAATTATCCAGCCAAATAGGTATTATAAGAATAGTGCACAGCCACGCCACTGCAACTGCCACAGATCAAAAAAATCCACATACCCCCGTGCCAGCAACTTTAAAGCAGCCCAACCATCTTCATAAAACTGTATTTTTCTGAAATTTCCTTCATCGTAAGATAAAGATTGGACACATCAGAAAATTCCAAATAAAACTGAAAATTCCCCAAAAAAAAAAAAAAAAAAAAAATTAAACCCTAGACAGTGAGCAAAACCATTACCTGTACTTTTTACAATTAACTCCTGGACTGTACTCCTCATAGTGTATGAATATCACAAAAACAAAGCGTACCAGGAGCCACATAAACTGTTTTATCGCATGCATTCCGAGTCAGCAAGTTGCCTCAGGCAGGAGACATCTAAATTGCTTACCCAAAGTAAAAAACCTGGATGAGCTTTAAGAGGGAATCAATTACAACTTTATTGACCCAAGAGCTATGGGAAAAGCAGGAATACACAAGGAGCTGCTCAAGTCTTTACACCAGTGATACATTTCCTAGACAAGCTTTTCAGCACGTGGAGACTCTATACACATTCAGTGCATTTACTGTAGGTTTAAACCAGGATAAAACTGTAAGTCGACTAGAACAGTTAAATTAAGAATTCCTTTTTTATTTCATAATGTAATGCCAATGATGCATGTGTAGATTTGAGCTGATTTGTAATGTTTTACCAAATATGTTCTTTCTATAAGGTATCAGTTGGGAAATGGTTATCATTCTCATAACCAAAAAGAGTCAACGTGCCCTCTTAAGCTATCAAAGAAACATCAGCATCCTGCAGCTGCAAAGGAGCCAAGCTAATGTCAGACCATTCGAATCCTCATGGACCAATCTCCAAAAGGGCAGATCTAGGCTGTAACTATATCAAGCCAAACTGCATTACCTAATTGGCATGAGGAGGCTGGTGTTTCTTACTTCAGGAGATTTCATCAGACAGCAATGCCATTACAGAGAGAGAGAGGGGGGGGGGGGCTGTAGATTACTTAAGATAAAAGAGGAAAATGGTTGTGATATCCCTCAAGGCCACATTGCATCTACTCTGTAGCACACTGCAATGTATTTTCTGAAAAGTACGTTTTTGTGACGGCAAATTATTTAAAGACATTCTCAGCTATGTGCAGCACCACTGACTGGTTTCTGCCTATGTCGATGAATTTGAGTAATTACATACGGTAATTATTTCGAGAAAAAAAATATATAAAATCAGTCATGTTTAAATTTGATCATAGAAATGAACTGCAATGGGCAATTGAAATATTAGTATCATTACATGGTAAAATACAGGACTTTTGGGACTGTGACACAATTTTCATAATTTTCGTAAGTTTGGCTTTGTACCTCACTACAGTGGATTTAGTTCTATCAAGATGTGCTTAAAATCTACATTTTCAGTTTGAATTTTAAGGTTTTTACCCCTCAGCCCCGACTAAGGGGTATTGTCGTACCCTTCGCAGATGGGCGGGTGGAAAGGCGGACGGGTGGCGGGCGGGAAAATTTTGTCTGGCCTTTTTCTCTGTAACCACTTGGGGTAAGAACTTCATTTTGCATATGTGGACTTACCTTGGTGGGTAGGCATGCCTCGTCCAGGTTTCGTACCCAAATGACCTTTGACCTTGCCTCACTGACCTTCACCTTTAAAACTTTCTCCTGGCTATTTCTCGCAAACCGCTTGGTTTAGGAACTTGATTTTGGATATGTGGACTTGCCTTGGTGGGTAGCCGTGCCTCGTCCAGGTTTTGTACCACAATGACCTTTCACTCCGGCTCAAACACCTTCACCTTCATTCAGTGTGTCAGCGCGGAGGGGTATTCCCTTCGCCCTCGCGAAGCACATTTTTTTAATATTGTAGGAACCATACAGGAAATTCAATAATTTTTATGAATAGCCCCACACTTTTTAGAGCTTTAGAGCGATAGGACATACCAATATAATCATGAATTACATAAAAATTAGTCATTTTTAATGCTTAGTTGCAAATCCTTTAGAGCAGTGATTCTAAAACCTAGCCCAGTAGGCCGACTGTACAATGGTATTTGTTCCAAATACACTTGGAATCATGGGATTTTGATCAAGCTAATCTGTTTTAGTTCGGTGCATTTCATGTTTAGAGCAGTGAGATACCTCTATGAAATACCCATGCGTGCAACAAAGAATAAAAATTCCATATCCGCACTGTGATATTTGGGAAACAACCACATAAAAAAGGAAAAAGATCACTAATCAAATTTAAGAATTTGTGGCTTCCTAATTAGTGCAACCGTGGACACAGGGTCTTTGAAACTAACAATTTATTCTACAGGAAAAGTGATAAAGCGTAAAACCAGTTTTGCATCATGCTTATGTTATTAAACCCTTTGCTCAGATATAGACGCCGGCGTCCGTAAGTTCCGATATTTAATTCCTAAATAATTCTGTTATTGAATTTCAAAATGTCTTGCTTCACTGAAATAATTTTCCACAGTCCCTGTGACACAAATACTGAGTTATAAAGCCTAAATAGGCTCATGCATAACAGGAAAAATTGGTTTAATTTATATTTATATCCTGCGCAAAGGGGTTAAATTTAAGCAAGTATTTTGAAAGACCTTAAAACACTTGTGTTCAGTAACCTATTTTGGAGCTTATTGATTTTATTCATGTCTTATTATTATACCCCCGGCCCATAGGGGGCAGTAGTATACAGTACATATCAAAGAATTCCGTCCGTCCTTCCGTCCATCCGTCCGCACCAGTTTGTCCGACCAATTTTTCAAAAACCGCTCATCAAATTGTTTTCAAATTGCAGTCATGTACTCTACACTTCATGGAGAGGTGCAGTGCCAAGTTTCATGAAAATGTGATGATTTTTTCAAAAATTACCGTACTTTTGTTTCAGTGCACAAGGGTTGGGGGTATTAGTGAGCTGTGCTCACTTTTTCACTTGATCTGTTTTTAAATGTTATTAATTATAATTACAGTTGTCATGATTTTAGGGAGACTGTTTATTTTCTTTGTTCTGTGAGGAGTGCACTTCTATTTTTACTCGTTTATGGTGTTACCACTTGGTTTTTGCCACTGGGCTGTCGAATATCTTCCAGGTGTCTGCCTTACCATAGCCGATTAATTGATGATTAGTACCTGGGTTCAGTATATATATATATATATATATATATATATATATATATATATATATGCAATTCAGCAAAGAGGATTTTCCACTTGACAAGACTGAACCAGAAGCCATGAGAAAAATTCAATCACAAACCTCATTTTATGACTTGTGCATAATGAGCAGTGTTCTCAAAGTATTGCATTTTTTGAATTTTTTGAAGAGGCCACCAAGACCTATGACCAGAGCAGGGCTTATGACATCATATATTTGGATTTTCAGAAAGCATTTGACACAGTACCGCATAAGAGACTAATTTTTAAAATGAGCTCCACTGGAGTTACAGGTGGTATTCTGAAGTGGATTCATAACTGGTTGCAGGACAGAACACAAAGAGTGGTGGTCAGTGGTATCTCATCTGAGCTAGGTATGGTGGGGAGTGGCGTCCCCCAGGGATCGGTGTTGGGACCCCTGCTGTTCCTCATCTACATTAATGACCTTGATAGGAATATTGAGAGCAGATTAGTGAAATTTGCAGATGATACTAAATTGGGGGGCTTGGCAAATAGTTTAGAGTCCACTAAAGTGATTCAGGATGATTTGGATAGAATCCAGAATTGGGCAGAAATGTGGCAAATGAAATTTAATGTAGCAAAATGTAAAGTAGTTCATGTAGGTAATAAAAACATTAGACGGGATTACTTCATGGGAGGTTTTAAACTGGAATGTGCTTCACAAGAGAAAGATCTGGGAGTGATTGTTGACCAAACCCTCACAGGCTCTAGCCATTGTGCCGTAGCAGTTAAAAAAAAAAGCCAATCGGATGCTGGGATACATTGCCAAAAGTATTGAGTTCAAATCCAAGGAGGTGATGCTTCTTTTGTACAACACATTCGTCAGACCACATCTAGAGTATTGTGTACAGTTCTGGGGACCATACTTAAAGAAAGACATAGAGGCTTTAGAGAAAGTTCAGAGAAGAGCCACGAAGCTAATTCCGGGTATTAAAGATGAAAGCTATGAGAAAAGGCTGAAGATCCTTAATCTCTTTAGTCTCAGGAAAAGGAGACTAAGGGGTGATTTGATTGAGGTCTTTAAATATGTTAAAGGGATTAACAAAGTGAATTATGTAGGATTCCTTCGACCAAGTGTTGTTAGCAGAACTCGGGGTCACAAATGGAAGCTGACTAAAGGTAACTTTAGCACTGATATTCGGAAATATTTCTTCACCCAAAGAGTAATTTCGGTGTGGAACAGCTTGCCTGACCATATTGTTGAGGCAGAGACCTTGGGAGTTTTCAAGAGCAGGCTTGACTTAAAGCTAGATACCATTGAGGCATTGAGTATCTGAAGTGATATATTCACGATGGTACAAAGAAACTGGCGAGCCTAGTTGGGCTGAACGGCCTGTTCTCGCCATTCATGTTATGTTCTGTTATGTTAAAACATTCAATCATAATACATTATATTATAGCATAATGTGGGGTCCTTACAAGCGTACATAAACCAAAAAAATAGATACAAGTATACTCAGAGGCAATGAAAACGCAACACCAGTTTAGATTCAAATAATTTTGTGACTCAAATTTATTTTCTTATTTTAACAATTCAAAATGTTGGGTGGGTTGACTTTGATGAATTAAATGTGTTAATGGGCCGATTTGGACAATAATAAATAGATGCATTAAACATAACGAGCACAAGTTGAAAATGAAAATTCACAACAAGACTGAACGGAACACACATTTAAAAATGAACTCAAAAGAACAGTCAGTATCAGGTGTGACCCCCATGAACATCCACACAGGCAGTACAACGTCTCCTCATGGACCTGACTAAGCGTCTTAGGTTGTCTTGGGGAAGTTGTCGCCACTCTGCCTGTAGTGCATTCTGGAGTTGCTGCCTGGTTTGAGGTCTGGGTACTCTTGATGAAAGAGCTCATCCCAGTTGGACGTACTACACCCAAAACGTACTAATGCTGGATGTACTACACCCAAAACAGTGAGCCACTTGCCGGGCACTTACTCCCGCCTCTAGCATACCCAGGGCCCTGTTCCATTGTTCAGTCGACAGACGTGGCATTATGACACTTAAAAATGTTTTTTGTGTGGCTTTTATCATGCCTTTATATAGGGAAGACAACCCCTCCTTCATTTCAACCACTGTACTTGCACAACTCCTAATCACATATGTTGTACTCAATATGGATTGATGAGAGTCCAACTCACACTGTTGAGTTACATGATGATCATTCATGTGTAACGTGGTACACATTGTGACCCCATTGGTCACTAAAGAACTCAAATTGGACTACTCAGGTCCTGAGCAAAAATAAACCAAAATTTAGAGTGTTGCGTTTTCATTGCCTTTGAGTATATATTCCCCTGAATATTTCCCTGAATATTTATGGTCATTGATTGTTTTAGGCAGCCTACTGACATTGCTGTGTACTATATGGAGGTTCCCAATTTGAAACATGTAATAAATGTAAATGATGACATTAGTAGGTAAGGAAAATAAGCAGAAACACTATTCAGAAGTTAATGTAACAGAGCCTCATCATTCCTTAATATAAGGCATCAAAAATGCATGGGACACAGCAATGATTTGGACTCGCTCTTGTGGAGTTCTGCTGGGCATTTTATGTGCTTGAGTCATAGAAGGGTTTTACTGCCACTGATGAAATTTTCAGCAGGAACAATAAGCACCAGAGATGTGTTCCAGTGGGCTCAGACAGCAGTCACCTGAGGACCAGCAAAGGCCAGAGCGTCATGTTCAGAGGAAATCTACATCTGAAATAAAAACACCATAAGGGAGTCCTAAGGTTGCCCCTTTGCCTCAGAACACTTGAGTTCTGCTCATCCATCATGTATTTGACCCCAAGCCCCCCTCATCTTTATCCCAGACCAGCCAAATACACCTTCATCTCAGACAGACCCTACAAATCATATCCCGACCAGTCTGCAGAATTATGATTCACTCATGTATAGTATCATGGTTGTTGGGTGAGGAGGCACTAGCAATTCTAAAACACATTTTTTAAAGACAGATCCAAGTGTTTTTGTCATTCATTTTGTTGATTTTGAAACTCAACAGTGTTTGTCTAAGTTCAGGATGATGGTTGATTAAATGCTTGTCATAATAAAAAAAAAAAAATTGTGACTGAGTGGTGGTGAGTATGGTGTCGGCCTGGGCCTTTAGCTCAGGCATTATTGCATTGAAAGGCTTGAACTTCACACACTAACTTTGTCTTGCTAAGACAAACAATTGGCTTCCTGCCAGGTACAACTGTGGACTTTGCTTAACAGATCAAGCATCCAGAAGCTAATAGTTGTCATCACTGATACATCTTTCATCAATTCGAAGCTAGCTCTCCAGCAGTATTGTAAAGCATAAAACTTGAAAATGGAGATCACCTTGCTGGAGAGAATAACATAATGCTGATATGTCCTGCATATTCCTATGTCATAAAGCTCCATTTGAAGCTATGATTGCAAATTCCTAAATTGGGATTATAAACCAGATTAAAGCAAGGCTCTTCAAAATTATCCAGTATTATTCAGCATATAATGTATTTTACTTAACCTGTCCTTGCATCTTTGCTGCTTAAATAGATCCTTAGTAGATCTGTATGCAGTTCTTTGGGTGTAACAATGAAAAGTTTAAGTCATGGACAACAGGAATGAAAAGTCCTGAAGCAGCAGAGCTCGTGCACAGTGACATTGTGAAAACCTGTTACATTCTGTTTCAGTCCAACTATAGATTTCAAACAAGTTTCATTTTTAAACAAGCTTTGGGGTTTTTATTCTATTTGAACTAAGACGGTTCTTACTTCAGATGCATCTGCATATTTTACTCTGTAAGACAACAGTGTTCAAGATATAAGCAGGTTTTCTGAATGCACTGAATTTTTTATCTAGTTTCTCCTTAACTATGAACTTTGATTTTCTCCTTTGAGGATATTCTGTGTTGATTACGGTGTGTAAAATTGGCCTCATGTGGCACAGAAAGAACTGAGGTGCAGTTTTATATGCCTGCCAGCATCTGCGCAAGGGAGGCTGTGACCTGTGAGGTAGGCATATGTTCATCCAGGCATGCCAAGAAACAGAGCGAGGAGGGAACAGCAAAAGACCTACATATTGAAACTCAAGCCATATATATATATATTTGTGCGAATAAATGGTTACGACTCAAATGTAAAAAGATATGTTTCCATTGAATCAAAATATCTGTGATCTAGACATGAATATCTAGCTAAGTTAATACATATTATATAATATATAACATGATAATAATGACAATCTGGCGAAGAATTGAATATATGAGCCCCTGAGGACAAGAGTGGTCTAATTCCGTTTTTCCTAGTTTTGAGATAATCTATGCCAAAGTTCAAGCCCTGGATAAAATTCAGGACACATGTAGGGTATGCCCTCTGTTGTTAACCTGAGAGTTTATGACCATGTTTTTCAAGATAACACAACTTTTTTCCGCAAAAGTAATGTTTCAGAGGTTACTTTCTCTAAATTTTCTGAAAAAGCCCTTTTTTATAAGTTAGACCACTCTTGCACTGGCTGTCTTAACAAATGTAACTGACTTAAGACAAGTAAATTAATAACTCAATTTTAATAACTCAATAATAGCTTTAATTTCCGGCATCCTTGGAATTCAAAACACAAAATAACAAGAGAATACAGATCAAAAGTGAAACATTGTATCGCAAACTGCTGACCACTGAGAAAGTTATCCATCAGCTAATCTTGTTCCTCACAGCTGTCTTCGCTGTCATCATCTGGATGAAAGTTTGGGCCATCTTCATCTTCGATCAGACCCAGATAAAATGAGTGGTGGACAGGCGGTACAAGGTTGAGATCATCTTTCAAATCCTTGACTTTTGAAGGGTTCAAAGAGTTTGACCACTGTTGCACTCACGCTTTTTGTCTTAATGGAAGTGAGGATAACTAAAAATCTCTGTATAGTAAGATGCATCACTGTGACATCTAGACCACTTATGCCGTAAATATATTTTACCTTTAACTTGCGAAATATGGGTCTAACTTAAAAATGGGAAAATTAGAGTTAGACCACTATTACAGTCAGTGACTCATATGAAGTGTGTCAAAGTCAAAGGTCATAATTTCACTGCATTATAATAATATTCAAATGAATTACTTCTATTTTTCTTGCAATTAAAATGGCAATATACTTCTGGATAGGACGGTAAATACAGAAAACCATAATGAAACTATGCTCGTAATGATGGCATCATCACTTCATTCATTTGTCTTTGGGAGAATACAGCTGTAAGCACTTTGATGCATTAGGCTAGAGTGGCAGTGACAAAAACTGCCCTTTTTAAATTGTGCAACTCCATCTGAATTGCTCTTAGAATCACTCCAAATGCAAAGTTCCTCTGAGCAAGTAAATAAATTCATTGACGCACTGAGCTTAGCATTAAAAATCAGATTCCAGATAGTCTGACAGCATAAATAAATTTTATTTTATTCAAATCTTTTCAAGTGATGGATGGCGAGAGTTATTTTTTTTGGTGTTTTTTTCTTTCTTAGATGCAGGTACTAAAATAAATTCAGGCTTTTGAAGCAGATAGGATTTACAAATAACTGCAGTCAAGTTCTGAATCCATGCCAGTCAAATCATAACTTGCATTAACTCTGACTGATTGATGATTATATACAACCCCAATTCCGAAAAAGTCGGGACAAAGTGCAAATTGTGAATAAAATTAAAACGCAATGACTTTCAAATCACACCAGCCAGCATTTTATTCACAATAGAACAGAGATAACATTGCATATGTTGAAACTGCGAAATTTTACAATTTTATCCATAAAATGAGATCATTTCAAATTTGATGGCTGCTACAGGTCTCAAAAAAGTTGGAACAGGGGCCTGTTTACCATGGTGTAGCATCCCCTCTTCTTTTTAACCCAGAGTGGAGGTGTCTGGGCATTGAGGAGACAAGTTTCTTGAGTTTAGCCATTGAAATTTGATCCCACGCTTGTTTAATACAGGCTTCCAGCTGCTGGAGAGTTTTGGCTCTCCTTTGAAACATTTCACCTTTAATTACGCGCCAAATGTTCTCAATCAATGAAAGATCAGGACTGCAGGCAGGACAGTTCAGCACACGGACTCTTCTAATACGAAGCCATGCTGTTGTAATAGCTGCAGTATGCGGTTTTTCATTGTCCTGCTGAAATACACGTGGCCTTCCCTGGAATAGATGTCGACTGGAGGGGAGCATGTTGCTCTAAAACAGTGGTTCTCAAACTCGTTCCTGGCGCCCCACTGTGTATGCTGCTTTTGTTCCAACCACAACTACTGTCTAAGGATTTTAACAAAGTGTGTATTTAAGCATTATTACACGCGAGGGTGTGCTTGACCGTCATTCTTGTCACGACAGTGATGCGGCCAGAAACGAGGCGCTTGCGCCGAGTTCCGTTAGCATCGCTGAAGTGACAAGAATGACGGTCAAGCACACCCTCAAGTGTAATAATGCGATTATACAACTATTACCAACAAAATAAAATGTTTAATCAAAATTTATTTATACTGTGGGCATTTCGCTCTCAAAATATAAAAGTTTTTTTGCTAGTATTCTCTCCGTTTCTGTGTAAATACATCAGATCTGACGTTAACTATTCCTTGTCAGCCAGCCAATTTGGGCTTATGTTTTCACGACATCGTGATTTCCCAAAACTGAATAAATACCGCACATCGCAACACAAAACTGCTTTGCTAGCTCAATCATGTTGTAACTAGAATATCCGCTGGAAAAATGATCATTTTTTCATGGACTGATAGTTATACTTCTGCCGACATCTCAGTCATTTTTAAGCTAACAGGTGCCGTGACAACGACTCAGCTGATCTTTATCGAACGAACTTACATTAACGGTAATATTTAATTATAGGCAACGGCTTTCCAGTGTCGGCACCAGAACAAAAATCTGTCTTTAAATAAACTCACCAGCAGATGTTTCATTTCAGCAGGGGTTGTGTCACTCCAATTTCACGTTCGCTCCGATTAATGTGGCCAAGCAGCAAAAGTAACCTGTAACATGAAGGCTGAATAGAGTTTTCAACCCCACCTTTCGGGGGCTTTCGTGAATCATCTTTTCAGGCCATTATCAATTTACCTCTGAAATAAAGACGACAGTTTTCACAGATTTGTTGATTTACTAAATGTTCATTTCAATGTACAAATGCAAACAAATTGAAAAATTAATTAAATCAATGGCCTAGGCAACTAAGATAGGCGGAGTAATATTTTCAGTGATGAGGTATTTTTCATTTGAGCACAGGCTACCCGTACTGTCTTGGTCATTCGAGAACATTCTAAACGTCTAATTGACCAATCAGATTGCTCGGTCGTATCTATATGTTGTATAATTGTCTTAATTAGCTGCACTCCATGTTTGGAGCAGTTATTTAGCACCTTTAGCTGCATTTTTATGGACATATCCACTGTGCCATGAAGAATAAAAACCCTCAAACATGTTGTGCTTATTTTTCCACATTGTGAGGATTTTCAGGTAAAAACATCTCTAAAAAGATTCAATTATACTCTTGCAAAATCAGGAAGCTCCAGATTGGGTTGCTAAACACAGGTGTTTTGAATTCTTTCAAAATAATTTGCCTGAACTTAATAAACTAAACGTGAAAAGAAAGAGGTGTGACTTTACTGTTTGCTAAATAAATTGTTGGTTTTCGCAACCATGTGTTGACAGTTTCACCAACGAGGAACCTATTGATTGTTCGCGTTTATTAAGAGTTCGGTCAAATTGTTTCCCTCTGCAGTTATTTACACTGGCTTCTAATATCTCATTGTGGATATGAAATTTTAATTCTTCATGGCATGTGCAGATTTGTCAAATGTGGCTTATGAGGACAAATAACTGCTCTAAACATAAATGCACCTAATCAAGGCAAATCAACAGCTTGTTAAAATCCTAAAATTGCACTTGTGGTCGGAACAAAAGCCAGCATACACAGTGGGGTGCCAGGACCGGGTTTGAGAACCACTGCTCTGAAACCTTTATATACCTTTCAGCATTCATGGCGCTTTTTAAAACATGCAAGTGTCCCACACCATACGCACTAATGCATCCCCATACCATCAGAGATGCTGGCTTTTGAACTGAACGCTGATAACAGGAGGGGTGGTCTTTCTCCTCTTTAGCCCAGAGGACACCACACCCATGATTTCCAACAAGAATGTCAAATTTGGACTCGTCTGACCACAGGACTCTTTGCCACTTTGCTACAGTCCACTTTACATGAGCCTTGGCCCGCAGAACACGGCGGCACTTCTGGATCATGCTCAACAATGGCTTCCTTTTTGCATGATAGAGTTTTAGGTGGCATCTGTGGATGGCACGGCAGACTATGTTTACAGAAAGTGGTTTCTTGAAGTATTCCTGGGCCCATTTAGTAATGTCAATGACAGAATCATGTCGGTGAGTGATGCAGTGGCGTCTGAGGGCCCGAAGATCACGGGCATCCAGTAAAGGTCTTCGGCCTTGTCCCTTACGCACAGAGATTTTTCCAGTTTCTCTGAATCTTTTGATGATGTTATGCACTGTCAATGATGAGACCTTCAAAGCCTTTGCAATTTGACATTGAGGAACATTGTTTTTAAAGTATTCCACGATTTTTTTACGCAAGCCTTCACAGGTTGGTGAGCCTCTGGCCATCTTTACTTCTGAGAGACTCAGCCTCTCTAAGACATCCCTTTTATAGCCAATCATGTTACACACCTGATGCCAGTTAACTTAATTATTTGCTAAATGTTCTTACAGCTGATTCTCTTATATATGAATAGCTTTTTCAGCCCTTTTTTGCCTGTGTCCCAACTTTTTTGAGACCTGTTGCAGCCAGAAAATTTGAAATGAGCTCATTTTGTGGATAAAAAAATGAAAAATGTCTCAGTTTCAACATTTCAAATGTTATCTATGTTCTATTGTAAATAACATATTGGCTCGTGATCTGAGAGTCATTACATTTTGATTTTATTCACAATTTACACTTTGTCCCAACTATTTCGTAATTGGGGTTGTACCATGTGTAAGTGTATACTGCCAGAGGAATAATAATAAAAGACTCAAGCACCATTAGCACCTTGTCAAGTCAGTCCCTCTTTCTAAGTTTAAAGGTAATGAGTTTGTGAGGGCCAAGATTCAACACCAGAAGGACTGCACTCCACAGCAATCAAGTAACATCCTGCAGACCTTCTGCATTATAAACACTATTCATCTTACTTTTCTTTTCTTTTCTTTTTTTTTGCAATGTAAAGAATCCAGCTTCAGGTTAGTGCATGCATTGAGCTGACGTTCCACAAAAAATGTGTCTATATTAAAAATAATAATAATAGTAATAATGATGTGTTGCCACACTTCTTATGAACCAGTGCAAATATATTTTTACATTTATGGAACATAGGTCATGTTTCTTGATGAATGAAAAATAATCCTGATAGTTATGCAGTGTAGGTACTGTGAAACACACCATGTTTCCTGGTAGATGAACAAATAAACAAATGTAGGCAGCAATGTACTTGGTACTGATTTTTATTACAACTCAGTATAAATGTATTTGTTCACAAATTCTAAATGATGATTGAATAAATTTTATCTTGATAAGCATATAAATAAATAGTGGCTGCTAAAATGTGTGATGCAATATGTATCATTTTACCAAGTCATATTTCAGCACTGCAAAGGATTTGCAAATGATTACATAATTACCATATAATATCCTAGTGTATTTTGGTAGGCCAACTGTCAGTGTAAATGCCGTCATGGTGTGTTCAGCCTACAGTACATCACTTCAGCTCGCGTTAAGCATGTCTGCAGTGACATCAATATCCAGTAGAGAACTGGGCTTCTGTTGAAATAAAGAGGCCACATCTAGCATTCTGGAGATCCAATCAAGAACAAAGTTTACAAAGCTGAACAATTCTATCAGCCCCATTGAGGCTATTAAATGGAACTGTACGTATCAATAGATCCTGAGCTTAAATCCAGTTGGTCATTCCCTTGAATAATGCTCGCTGACACTTATGACATGATCTGCAGAACCTGTTCTGGGGCAATGGGTTCATCCTCTACAAAAAGGTTTTTTTTTTGTTTGTTTGTTTTTTTTTTTTTTTTTTTGCACGAACTAAAAATTGAACCAATCAATACATGCTGCTACACCAGCAACCTTACAATCCATTCACTGCAAGGAGTTTTTGAATATCTCCGTCATCCAGCATTCTCCTGAGGTACAATGCCCGGATGACTCAGTGCCGGCAAATTCTAGCAGCACTTAGCCGGATCTTTTAGCGTAATGCAGTGTATACTGGGCGCCTAAGGCCAACTGCTATAATACAGATTTTACAACGCCCCTGCCTCACTCAAGCAGCGCTACAGTACTTACGCTATCCTCTTATTTGGTCTGGCGATGATGCATTCTATGTTCGACTGCGCAAAAGGCTTTGTTATTGTTTGACACGAAAAAAAGTAGCCCTCGTTATTAAGCTTTTTTCGCATATCATGAGGAAGACCGTGGACTAGTTGACGTTACAGTTGCAATGTCCAATACAAACCAGTTTTAGGCTGCAGTACCGCAACTTTCTACCTTTCTCGTTTATATAGGGCTAGGCTACATAAAATGCAGCAAAGATATTTAATGTAGAGACAGTCGAAAGCCACGACAGTCATTGTAAAATTCTTTAGGGGAAAACGTCATCATTGCTGGAAGCGTAGAGTTCATGCATAGTATACGGCACTTGTTCATTCGAGCGTATGGGGTATAAGCCTGTGTTATTGCTACATTTTTGTGCTGTTATTTGGAAATGATTTTGTATAATTGACAAAGAAAAATGTCGTAGTTTCTGCCGACGTTGCAATCGCATGTGGCTGAATTGGTCAGAGTTGTACTGAAAGTTAACTTCCAAAGGATTTACCCGCAGTTTTGATGAATGCGTATGTATGCTGCTACATCATAACGACAGCAATAAACAAGAATAACAATTCCCGAAGAAATCTCGCACATTTTCCCAGGTAACATAGCCTATGGAACAACTGAATTGACTTAATTCTGGAGCGATGCAATTTAAAGATGTCCACATAGATAAAACGTTACGCAGACTCGGGGAAACCCTTCAGTCAAGCGCGACACCAAAGGAATAAGGCATTTACAAAACTTACCGCCGAAGAAGGAGGTGGAGTAGATGTTAGGATTTAGTAGCCATAGCACAGGGATCGCTGTATTTATCTTCGATAATCGCGGGTATCCCGACTGAATTAAAAGGATTGAGGTAGAAACTGCCAGGGATGGTTTTTACGTTGCAGCTGAGGCTCTGCAGCACTTCAAAAAAGAAGGCTCCGAAACGAGAGAGAGAGAGAGAGAGAGAGAGAAAGAGAGACTGTGTATGTATGCGTTTGGGGGGGGATTACAGTAACCTAATGGGAAAAATGTATCCCATGTGGATGACGTTAGCAATCCCTTCCAATCTAGCCGGTGTCACCATAATGTCGAAGTGATCAGAGACGTCATTATTCTGAAAAAAATGATTATTACGCATTACACATTTGAAAACTAACTGTCGCGACAAAATAACAAAATTTACAAGTGCACTATTGATATTATGACCCAACATCTGCGTTGTTTTCAGAAAAACAATAATTTACAATGAAATTGATTTTGATTAAAAAGATTTTATGAAGTTTCTGCGAGCATTTTGCTCAACTGACGCGTTTGCTTGGTCGTCAGCGCTTGCACGTCCTTAGAAACGGTCTCCCTCGTTTTCCGGAGCTGACCTCGGTTCTGAAATAGTATTTCAAAACAATGGTCAGCCAAGAGGCCAGGTAAATTAGCAGTGGCGTAGCTAGATCTGAAAAGTGGGTGGGCACAGAACATTCCTTTAAAACAATTATTAGCCCTGGTTTGTTCTCAATTATTTTTCTTCATTAACAATACATTCACGCCAATAATACTCCAGATTATCAGGTGTTGCTAGTTCTCCTCATTAAGGTAAGACGACAACCATACATTTGGATGAGCAATTTGGTGCATTTCTATCGGTCTTATTCAAAATTGTGTAGAAGTGTTTAATATCTTTGTCTTTGATTTAATCTAAACAATTTAAACAATCATGAAGTGCTGGTAAGATCGGCTGATTTGCCGAAAAGGTATATCACGGAAGTTCCAAAGCAGTTTACCTTTAGTTAAGCATTGGGCTACTTCTGAGTAAATTATTTATCTGAACAGATTTTAGCCTATTATTTAGTTGCCCTTGGATTGCTGTAAGAAAGAGGCTGTGTCTTTAATTGCCAGTGGATTATGATCATAATTGGAAAACATGTTAATAAAGGAAAATGATTGAAAAGAATAAGGACTAATAATTGTTTTAAAGGGATGTTCCGTGCCCACCCAGTATTAGGTTCTAGCTATGCCACTGGTAAACAGGCTTCATAATGCAAATGAATGATTATAAATCTGATGGCTATTTATTACTTATAGGTAGCTTGAGTCTAGGTATACCATTTTATCTATCTATCTATCTATCTATCTATCTACAGTGGGCTCCAAAATTACTGGCACCCTTTTGGGCAAATGTTACTGTCTCCAGCCATGTGATTACCATAATCATCTGCACAAAGCTCAACACAGTTTCAACTTTTGTTCCTCCCACTTTGCCGCACCATTGATCAATTTGCATTGAAAGGTATCCCAGCATTCATAGTGCTTCAAAATGCTTGCATAATGTAGACAGTAAATGGAGTGCAGAAAAGTGTGGCGTTTTCCCGGCAATCCATCTAAAGAGGGCAGCTCAGATCAATACCCATACTGCTACCTTGTGTTGGGGCTCTGGTTTACGCACAAGAGGAAAGTGCACACACAGCCTAATTGACTGTGCTACTTTCTTTAAGGCACTCACCATTACTTTGTCGACATTAATATAGAATTTTATCATTTGCATTATCTGAACACCTGGGTCAACATAAAGCACCACTAAATTCAAAATGAAATTTAACAAATATTGGCAAGTACTGAACTCAAGACATTCACATCAAGGTTTTAGTTTGCATTCAGCGTACATTTCATGTTAAAAAGGCTTTGCCTTGAACTGTGCTTATTTGCACATGTTGAATGTAACAGCAGTTGGGTGGCACTTCTGAAAACTCATCTGAGTCAGATATTGATTGTGTCTTTTCAGGAAAAGTTCAGCCTTCAGGGGACAGTTTTTTGGTGAACACTGGTCTCCTTGCTGTCTTTAAAGCAGGGGTTGCCAAACTCGGTCCTGGGGACACCCACTGTGTCTGCTGGTTTTTGTTCCAGCCACAACTGCAATCCTAAAATTTTAGCGAGTTACATATTTTCTTAACTCTGCTACCCATACTTGTGTGGATTATTTACATAGTTTAAAAGCCACATTTTGTCAGAAATAGATATTCTTGTGATTGTTGAAGAAGAGCTGGAGAGCTGCGTGTTAAAATTGTTCTATATTACAAATTACTTTATTGCATAAAAAAGAGGAAATTTGTGACTCTTGAAATTGAAGAATCAATTGAGTTTTAATTGTTGAAACTGTGGACATGTGGTCACTAAAACTAACCATTTATTAGGTAAGATTTAAAATTTAAAAGACAAAGCAAATTATGATGATTAAACCTGTTTGGTGTAAATTTAGTGATTGGTTTTAGGAATACCATTCGAAAGGAACTTGAACACCTGTGTTCAGAAGTCGAAATAGCAGCTTATTGATTCTCCACAGTCTTGATTTTGATCATTTAAAACTCATTGCTACCTTGACTTGGCTTCCTTACTGGAAATGTCACAAAATAAGCACAACATAAATGTTGAGCTTTCAAGTATCATGGAATGCATAGCCATTTTTTTCAAAGCAGCTTAGGAGGATGAGATGTCTCTCTGGCCTGAGGGGTAATTAATTAAAAAAAATAATAGCTTGTTAATTCTGGGATTGTAAGTGTGGTTGAAATGAAAACCAGCATACACAGTGGGTCCCTAAGACTGAATTTGGGAATCCCTGCTTTAAAGAAGAGTATGCCCATTTTAACAGCCTTAAATGTGCTGAAAACATAGTTTTTCTTTAAAAGCTAATAAATTGCGAAGTCATCATTTATTTCAAAATGACTTTGTATGCCAGGAAGGTTATGTCCGAGCCATATTTCCAAGAATCTGGCAGTGTTCTTTGATGATATTAATTTAGTCCCATGGTGAAGTGGAACTTGTTTTAGGGATTGCATCGTGCTTAAATTTCAGCCAGAAATATATTATATGAAAATAGCCTCTTTGGTGCATTTTTGTTGTTTAAAAAATATCAAACGAATGTAGGATGTACATGAAGGGAATAACAGCCGTGTTTGAAATGGTATAGTTGTTTACTGCATATGCTGGATACCTCAAGCTACTCTATTAGTCGAGTAGCTAATAATAGTACTCTATTATTATATTAGTAGCTACAGAATATAGTATATTAGATGGCATTCAACAATAACTATGTCCTGTACTACGCAGTCACCTGACCATAAAGTCATCACAATCACCTGGGTGTCAGTGGGACATTACAATTGAAGAGTTGGTTTCCAAAACACAATGTATCCATTTTACTCATTTTGAGTAAATCAACTTTTTCAATGTTGGTGCCTATTGCATTTTATAGAAAAACAAACTTTGACCATGAAAAAATACACACTATATATGAAATTCTAAAAATGGACTTTTGCACCATGTGCAAGAAGCATAGGGCTATCGCTCTATGCCGTTGTCTCAATTTTGTAATTTTGGCACTTACTGCGTTTTGGAAACAAACTCCCTAATTGATATAACAGGGTAAAATAATGCATTTCATTTGCTGTATTACTATGATAAGTATTTTTTTCATTACCACAGTGACACAAACGCCAGTTGTTACAGAAGAGGAACAAAAGAAACATCTGAGACTATCGTTCCAACAATAACTCCTGACACTAAAACCTGATTTACTTTTATGCTGAAAAATTCGGACATGGAAAACTTCTGGATGCATTGTGTGGTCTTCAGGGTAAAGAGTAGAAATAACCATAATAATGTAAAAACTAAGAAATAAACATACTCAACATGATTTTAACTTCATAAAATGTAGTATTTTGATAAAAATTTACATGGTTGCCACAGCACTTTAATGACAAAATCTGAAAATATTTTGTGGCACTGATATTTCAATAACCCATGGTAAGATTTTACTCAAATTAGTCTCATGTGAAAGGTTTAAGATAGTTCTATTAAATGGCATAGGATTTTTTTTTGTTTGGAACATTTACGAATATTTAATGAGTTCTGTTATGTTACTATAACGAAAATCGCTATCATCAACTTGCTTCATTTTCAAAATTAACCCCCTAGGGATGCACCTATCTAGAAAATCCTATGTCATTTCATAGATCTCCAACAGATACAACTTGACTGACCACAGATACGACTGACCACTGATTGTTCAAACACTCAAATTTATTAGCCTTTTGGGACATCCCTCTAGGTGGGATTAAATGTGACTCTTTCTACCTTATCAAACATTACTAATTTCTACAACTTGTAATTTGTACATAGTCATATAGCAACCCTTCGTTACAAGTTTGCCATTATAATAGTGTAAATTCATTTTAGGCCTCCAGGGATGCTTGAACACTGCATATGAGCCTCCAAAACCTTAAGTTCACCTGAAGGTTAATAAGTTAGCTGGGGTCTTGGATTGTTCCAGAACATTGGAGTGCACATGCTTATATAATGGGACTGCCTGTTGGTTGACTACCGATATGGTAATTCCGAAGACTTGCTCATCCAGCCGGCCTTGAGCGGCCTGCAGGAGCTTCTTTATCAGGTTTGGTTAACAGATTTATGAGTTTTTGCCTCTTCACAGCTCCACACTCTTACAGCAGTTTAAAAGGTCATATGAACCTGGCTCAGTTCTTTCTGTTGAACTGTCATTATGGTTACACTTTGAATTTAGAATACTTAAGGATATTTTTTCCACCACATAGTCTCAATTTTTAAACTCACACAATTCTGTTTTTACCACTCGGATCGAGTAATTTTGCATTGTTCGGGCTAATGGATTAACACTCCGGGGCGCCCCGTTGGCTCATCGGTCTAAGTGCGCGTACCATAAAGACTGTGTCCTTCCCGCAGCGACCTGGGTTCGAATCCGGCTCAGGTCATTTGCTGCATGTCTTCCCCCATTCTTCTCCCCAACCTTCCTGTCTCTCTACACTGTATAACTGTCGAATAAAGGAAAAATTCCCAAAAAAATAATCTTAAAAAAAAAAAACACTCCAAAAATAACATGGGATGCTAACAGTTTATGAAGCCATGGATGAACAAGAGTTAACACTGGTCAACATATGCATTTGTTAATAGGCTAGACATGATCAAATGGTTGCTTCTACATCTTTGATTGTATGAAGTTGTCAAACAAACCACAAAAAACATGCATTTTCCACAAATATGTTTGAAGTTAACAGTTACTGATTATACTGTAATGTTACAAGTTGTGTGAGGAAATACTTGCTATTGCTTCATACTATCTGTTACCAGTAAACAGTAAAGAACCAAAAAAAACTACTATTACAATGATTTGCAACTTAATTTGCCCGTGCAGTCAACTATTTTAACAAAGCATGAATGAGACTGAATGGGGTTTGGGGAAATCTCCAAAAAAAAGGTCTTGCGGTGGTGAAATAACTGCTTGAGAGACCCTAAATTCTATCATACTGAATAAAGTGCATGTCTCGTCTCTGTACAGCCTTAAATTACTTCCGTTGCTATCCCCTTGCTGAGAGCGAAAACTAATGGACAATCTATAAATCAAGTCCCTTGGCTAATGCGTCACCAATTTCACGAGGCAAGCAGAGGCTATTCATAGGTAGCTTTATTGATTGCAGATCACAACAGCCACGCAGTTAACTAAAGTAAACACATTAATTACCTGAGGATTTCATAGTCACAAATAGTTGCGTAGAATAAATCAGATATTTAGATGCTTGAGATGTAACGTTAAGTTTCATAAGAAACGGCATGGTGTGAGAAAAGAATTGCCTATAACTATGGATACAATTCAAGAGTCCCACATGTTGCGTTAGGCAAGTGACAGGATGTACACCTTCTGATTTGTGCTCTGGCTTATCGATAGCAACATCTTAAATATTACATCATAAGGTATCATATAGTTACCAAAGATCAACAGATTACTATATTTAACTCATCTAACTGTTTGCCAATGTTTTCAACTTATTTTGGCCCATTTTTGCAAAACCCCTTCATTTGCCCAACGGGATTTTTTCTTCAGAACAGTCAGGCTAACACTAAAAGCTACTCATTTCTATGTGATAGAAGGAATACATGCCCAAATGTAACTCAATTGGTCTTTGTTAATCAAGTGTGTGTATTATTTGTGATGTTACCAAGACGCCACGTGTAGGGTATGGCTACAATGAGTGATACAGAGCAAAATACCCTATTTGAAGCTATCCAATCCATTAAGTCATCAAACCGGAGAAGAAGAAGCAAACTGATAGAATACCCTATACCAAGACAAACTCAGCAAGGATGCCAGGGACAGTTATTTGGCTAAACCCATTTGCACAGAAGCCAAATATGACTATTTATGCATTACCCGATTTTAGGCTTTATAATTCAAGATCTGCGCTTCACAGATAAGGGGCAAATGGCTTTAATTATACAGGACAATTGCAGCATTTAGAATTCCATCGTATTGCAGTCTCTTTTCATAAAATTAATTCAGAGTAAGGGCCACAAACACAAAAAATCATCATGAAAATTTGACAATGAAATTAAAAAAAAAAAAATCAAAAATTGCCAAATAAGATAGCTCTCCGGGTGGCTCCCCAAGCTGTCAGACCTCAGAATTATGCACTGTCATATCATAAAATAATCCTATGTTTAACACAAATCAACCTTTGACTCATGAAGTTCATCATGAATTAATGATTTTCTGGTCGAATTTGGCATGAGTTTATCTATATAGAGGCGGATGGACATCAATAGTCACCAGTAACCTCTCCTACCAAAAACATGCCTTTCTCTATGATAAAGTTCAGAGTTTTGTCCAGTTTTCCACTTAGCAGCATCAGCAAGCACATGTACTCATTAAAAGAACGGCTTATTTTACCGTCAGAATGTTCACCCTGCAACAGAAAGCTTGCCATTTACAATTCCGATCATCCAAGCTAAACGCAGGCTGGCATAAATGGTTTTCACACCCAATAAGGAGCAAATATAACTCACTAACACAGTAACATCTGAAATATACCTCATTTTAACAAAAAAGACTCTCCACTATCAGGAAAAAGCAGGCAATATGCTTCTCTAAATTGAAAAGAATCGGCGCTCTGAATATGGCAGGGGTTTTACTGCAGTCCTGGAGCTGTTCTCATTTTACACAAAACCTAGGCATTTGATTTAGTTGAATGCGGTATAAATTATAAAACATCAATACATTGAGCAAAATTTCGCCATATACAGTATAATTTCCAAAGGCTAACTGTTACCCATACTAACCAATATGGCAAGCAAGCTCTGTGATTATCATGGCTATGGTAAACCAAAAATAAAAAACAGCTAGTCAGCTGGCTAGCTAGCTTGCAACAAGGATGCCTTCTTTCTACTCACTCAAATAGTAGCAAAACTCTCCATCAATGAAGTCCTCCTCCAGATAAACAGCGTAACAGGATCTTCTGGTGCAAGGATCCTCCTAGTACTGTTCCATTCAGAATAACTCCCATTATCCATGTCAGAATCAAACTGCCATCTCGTAAATGTAACCTAGGCACTTAAGGGTTGGTTTTGGAAGTCTTTTTTTTTTTCTTTGTACTCACGTCATTCAGCTGCGCACAGTTCAGAGAATACAACCTAACTGGTGTTACGCAAGGATTTGAACACTTTTTTTACGATCCAATCAAAGTCTTTCAATTACTGTGGAAAGTTTATACTATATGGAATTGGATAAAAACGTGTCAATCAATAGATAATTGCCGGGTTATAGTTCAGTTGGGTGTGAACTATAACTCTGCTTTATGTAGATAGGCCTGAGCAAGCATTAGAGACACTGGACATCATTGAGGGATTGTATGAGGTTCTAAACAACAGCTGAATTCCTTGAGAGACGAATCTACATGTAATTAAATGGTTGGGAATCATGGATTTTTAATAACTGATGACTACAATTGATTGTAGAATGATATAGTATCAATACCATGTTGAATTTTTGCTTCAGAGAACTGAAAACCTTTGGCCTATGAACTTGGTGCAACAATGGTAAGCAATTTTTTTCTGTCACAAGAGATCATTTTTATTAGCTACTGGATAGATACTATGGGCGTGTATATTAGGCAGTTTGCACATCAGGCTTGGCTGAGAAGTTTAATTCATGCAGCTCCTAGGAAACAGGAATGGAACTGAACCCGTTCATATTCTAAACCATTCGAGCTCGGCTTGCTAATGAATATTCAATAACTGATCTGGGTGTGCCATCTAGTGATAGAATAGTGTAACTGCGTGGCATGAATAAATAGAGCAGCTCCATGTCTGCTGGCGTCTACATCTGCAAAGAGGGATTAATTGTCATCAAGATAACAATACTGATGCGAACAACCTGATAGCAAAAAGTTAGGAGTGCTGACCCCGTATTGCTTCAAATCTCGTTCTTGGATATTACTGACTATCTTCTTTATGGTATGTGTGCATATGCCTCTAAACAGTCCAAAAACTATAGATCAGTTAATGCCCACGGATATTTCTTGCTCAGGGAACTGTCTATGTATAGCTAGACAGTTCACAGTCCGTGTATGTAAATTTTCGTTAAGACTCCTTTGGAGAGGAACATAAGATTTTGAGACAATGGTGATAAAGTTTGTTATTTATGCGTATGCACAGTTGCGATTATCAGCCATAAGAAGATGAGGGAATTAAGGAACAGAGCTAAATTCAAACAGTCAACATAGGTATATTTTTGGGCCTTCTATTGATGGGAATTCTAATTCTAAAATACAGCTAATCAGCAGAAAACAATCTCAAGAAACAAAAGAAGAGGAATATATTGAAAGGTTGGACTGATTTGTTTTGAGGACGTTTTTTGACACTGAACCATTTTTATCACACATAGTTCCTGGGCTGCTTCGCCGCTCAAAGCAGCCAACCTGGGCAAGACATTTCACTAATGGCTGAATGCAGAATTTGTGTACATTTTGACCCAAGGACTGCAGCAACACAGTCCTAACAGGAAAAAAAAAATGGCCACAGAGTGCACATATGCTGTTCTCTGAAATGAAAAAGACAGGACAGCATCTTTCCATTCTGTGATTTTACAATTTACTCAGGAAAAACAACTCTCATCTAGTCTTCACCAAGTCTTCAAAGTAGATGTGTCAACAATCATGTGATAGCACATAAATGACTTACTTTGTGATGATTTGGTAAATGAACCATGGGCAGAAGCCTTCGATGAAAATGAAAGACACCACACGATTCAGCGGCATGATGGACCCCCTTTGAAAACGATAATCTGAAGTCATTGTTTGCAGTGTCAATTTGCCCATATCTTAACTCTTAACACTGAAGGAATGGAGGCCACTCCTGAAAAACTTGCTTCAGTAATGTTTGAAGCCATTAGTTTCTGCATAAATCTCTTGAAGTGTAGTTAAATTTTATTGGCTTTGCTGTCATAACGTTATCTTTGGTCTCAACAAATCTTGAGTATGTTGAATGGTGGCCACAATACGGAGAGAATTTTTGAAAATGTAAATTGAGGTTTTTTAAAAATGTAATTCAGGAAAAATTACATGATTTTTATTTCAGGCACCCTCAGATTGTTACATACGTATATATTTTCATGCTTGCTGTATTTTTGCAGCCTTTGCTGAGAAACTAGCCTTACTGTCACGGTCCGAGGAGGCTTGACCCCAAACGCACCATTCAGAGGCAGATATGCAGAAAAGCTCAGTAGAGTGTTTATTAAACAATAACAAAGAGACTCAGCAAGGCAGATGAGTCCAGAGCTGGATGGGGGAGCAGGCAGGGAAGCAGGCTGGACCTGAGCAGGTCAGGGTAGGCGGGCAGGGCAGGAGCTGGGCAGGGAAGGAGCCAAGCGGACATAATAACTTAGCCAAGGTTAAGCAGCAGAATTCACAAGACTTTCTTAAACAGAGCTTACAGCAAACTGGCCCACAACAGAGGGCAAAGCAGGGTTATAAAGGGGAAGAAGCAGGTGAGGCATGTTAGTCAGAATAATGATGGGAGTGCAGGCAGGGCAGAGGCTGGAATCAGTAATTGTGTAATTGAGTAGGATGTGGTGTGAGCGAGAAGAGTCAGTAATTGGATAATAGAAAGGAATGTTGATTGCGTGAGTAAATGCAAGGGAAGCCAGGGAACAACACACCCAGCACAGACAGACAGGAACCAAAACTACAGACAGTATGGTTAGGGGAAAACATGGACACAGAAGGAGCAATGTAACACTTACTGACAGGCCTTCTGGTAATCCTACAATGTGCACATAGCATAAGAATATAGACAATGAGGCTTTATTCCTTCTGTGCAAAAACAGGCTCTACAAAGCAGCCTTTTATATCAGTTATGCTAAACAGATCTAAAGAGGCAATCTATAATTCATGATGCATTTTTCACACATACTGTACATCAAAATGTTTTTTTTTTTTGAATGACTAAAAAGGCTTTATACACTACTTAGAGATGCTTCTTAATTAGCCGCAAAATGCACATCACCACAATTCCACACTGTTATGTTCCAGACCAGGAATCAGGTGCAGAGGCTGAGTACAATTTAATAGGTAGGTTTATTGACAGCAGTACATGGGATGGAATCCCAGATGGAGAGCACACAACAGAACAGAGATGCGCTAGGCAAAGCTGGGCTGCTAATCACTGGCCAGTGGCTCGCAGGATAACAGCCAAGTGGTGGAGTGCACACTTTGTCAGAGCCGAACTATCCTGTAGGAGGATGGAGTAAGTTGAGGGGAGCTTGGTTCCAGTTCTGATGACCGTGCAGGATCGGGAGCTTATTTCTAACAAACTGGACAGAAGAACAGACTTGGAAGGCTTTATAAGAATGCACTCCCGACCCTGGACCCTGATTAGGTTTGGGAGCTTATTCCTACTGTACTGGACAGAGGAACTGACTTGAGCTTGGTTAACTTGAACATGGTCTCAATCCTAGACCTTGAGTTGGCTTGGAAGCTTGCTCGAGTTCACTAAGTAAAGAGGAAAGCTTCTGCAAATAGCTATCACGAAAGCTTACATAACTCTTAACAAAGAGTTCTTACTAGGAATACTGACCGGTTCTCAGTACAAAAAGCATATTACAATCCAGCGACTTGCAACTCAAAGCAGGCGGTTTAACTACACGTTACAGAGCCATTAAGAAGTAATCATAAAACGAGACACAGCCAGGAAGGGGAAACACTCGAGACGTAAACCAATCAAAGGAGTCATACTTCTTACAAACATGCAAGTTGCTGAATAGGAAGAGAGACGAAAGGCAATCACATGAGGGTTGTGACACAATACAAATTGGCTTAAGCAATTCTTCCTTGCCAAAATCATTTTTTAAACATAATCACAAGCTCAAAATATAATTTTGGGAGACATTTTTAAATTACAGAGGGGAGGAGTCAACCATTTTTCTATTACAGCTGCGCTTTAAAGAGGGAGCTCAGACTAATGCCCATGTGAGCACACACACACATACACACACACACACACACACAGATAAACACACAGAGACACGCACATTGTCTCTCTCGGAAAGGTGGGGGTGGGAAACTGTGTGGGCAAGAAGTTGCACCCACTATAATTTGTCGTCCTATATATTTGTATGAATGACAATGGATAGATACTGTGATTGAAGTGATTTTTTCCTCCCTCTAGCTCTGAAGAGGAACAAATAGATAACCAATTGCAGTCATTTTCTGGGGCCTACAGATGAGATACCCGACAAGCCAGTGGGTCTGGCTTGACTCTCTGAAACACTAACCATGAAAAATAATGCATCACTTGGTTTTAATCTTTGTTTGTCTCATGTTTTGATTGTTTCTCTTGTGTACAGTTAATGCTAATTAATGTTTTTCACCCGTGGACTAATTTTGAGTGATTTTAACAAAATGATTAAGATTCAATCTTCATTGCATTAAATCACATCAACACAATCTGCTGTGTACATGCACTATATCTGATGACTACCATCAAGTAAGCTGACAATCTGTGTTAGAGAGATCAAAAGGAGAATGTCTGGGTGCAGTCTGGTTCCTTTTGGTTCTTTTTGTGTCCATCCAATATGGCCAGAGGCACTTTTGGATTTCATCAATGCTTCCTCAATAGATGTACCCCTGCATTTCTCAGACATTTTTATTTTTGGCTATACCTCTGGATTTGACCAATATTGCATCCTAAACACTGACTAACAGCACAATTTATGTTTATTTTCTCCACAAAAATGTTAAGTCAAAAGCTAAAGGAAAAGCTAAGAACAAATGTGGATTGAATCCAGGATGCAGTATGTTTGATATGGTAACTGTAACATTTGATCCTCGAGTTCTCCGTGCAATAGTGCTCTGGGCTATGTTGTGTCATCACTGCTGGGGAAACCCTTTCTGTCACACTGCATTAATTCCCTGGTCAATAGTGCTCATACCCTCTCCCTACTGGCTGCCAGCAGGATTTATATCACTGATGTTCCTACAATGACAGAAAATCCATTCAATCAGGAAAAAATGTACAGTGATATTCTTCAGTGAGTGCAGTTTGGCACGGTATCCATGGCAACGACTTGTTTGCCGCCGCAGCAATGTGATCATCATTCATCCGGGTGATTTTACGAGACCAGAAACCCAGCCCCCTCAATAAGCCAGTACACAAGTAACAAGCAATATGTGATCTTCAAAAAAAAAAAAAAAAGAGAGATAAAACGCTTTACACTCAAGCAGGAGACATTAAAAAGTCTGACCCATAAGCTTTCAAAGAAGCAGCTGATTCACTGTATTCATTTGTTTTAAAGAAGGAAAATGAGAACATTATGATTCATTACTGATTGAATCAAGCAACCTGTATCAGGACATAGTGAGCTATGTCCTGTAACTGAACGCATATTGGTAAAATTTAATATAACTTCATTTCTCGGGCCAGAATAGGCACAGAACTGGGCAAGCCATTTCTCACTGGCTTTTCAGAGGTCATCCTAATGAAAACAGATGGGCAAGCAGCATAGGTTTTAAGCAACATGCAAATCTGCTTTTCCTATTTTCTAAAATCTCAGTCAGTCAAGTTTTAAGGGACACACTATAGATGCAAGCTGGCAGGTGCTAAAATAGAACTGGAAAACTATCCATAAAATAAAACCTCCTAGAGATGAATAATTTACTATGTGCCTGTCTCTGAAAATCCTTTCTGCAGCTTTATAATAAACACTCTGAGAGTCAATACAGAGCTTTCAGCTTTTTGACAGCAGCAGCTGAGGACTTTAGCTTTTTTCTTAAGGTATAAATGAGCATCACGTTATAATAAACCTCATTTATTCATAGATTTCCTTGGCTCTGGCCTTGTAGTGTCATCTATGCCAGCTGCTTAGAAGAAAAAAATATCAAAGATCATAAATGGCAACTATTTATTCACAAGAAATTTTTTGCAATATCCTCAAAATGATTTGCTTATTTTAAGAAATCACTGATTTGAAGTTTTGGCATTGATGGTGCAATGCAGCATGAAAAAAATCTGTTACTCGATTTGTTCTTCTCATTAAACTAGGCTCCTAAGAAAGCAACCATTCACTTTTATCCATTCCATTTGCAGAAACCTGCCCTCAGCTAATTCCAAAATGAAGTAACATTAGCGTTCCATGATTTATTGTCATAATGATCATGATAAGGAACATGCGGGTCAGAGAGATCCGACACATTAAGGGGACCTACAGCTAAGCAAAATGCCAATTTTGGTAAAAAATTTTAGTTTTGAGGTAAGAACATGAAGTGGTCCTTCAAATAGTCCGTAATATGGTGTCGTGTTCCGAAGGAAACAATCGTCACGAACACTGTATTCATGGCTGGAACAGCTATGAGTGTGGTGACTTTCAATGATGGCCAATGAGGAATTGCCTTCATTCTTCTGAAACTTGGCATAAAGGCAGGGGCACACTCAATGAAAGGCTATCACGAAATGAACAGAAAATGTGTGAAAAGAGTAAAAAACGCGCACTAGAACTTGAAAAAAAGAAACGAATAGACGCTCAACAAGCACATAAAACTAGGGAAGAAACACAGATTGAAGAAGAGGGAGTTACTTATGAGGCTGGTGCCTTTTAAGGAGGTAAAAAAAATCCTAAAAACCTCTTAAAACAAAATACTAAACTAAAATCACGTTTTTCTAAAAATACAGATTTTCAACAAGAAAATACAGATTTCTCAGCAAGTGTACATCCAATTAACTTCATATTTGGCAGTTTTCTTCATTTTGTGATGATCTATGTCTGCACAGAGCTCTTTTTGCAGTATGCACCTCTGAATATGAGTAAATCAAAATATGCATACTTAATTAGCTGTTTCCCACCAAAAATTGATTTAGGGGGGTCAAAATCAATACTAGAACATAGAAACCAGGAAAAAAAACTCTAGAGTGACATTAGGAATGCTTTATCCTTCACATTACAGCTGAAATTATAACCAAACACTGTTTAGTTATCTCAATAACTGTGTTTCTCTAAGTATCCATATATTCATTAAAACAGCCATTGCCATGGCAACCACTCATGTGATGCTACAGAAACTCAGTGTTTTAAGTTGCAATTTCTAATATAATTATTTTGATAATAATTCTTAGTTTAAAAAGTGAATATCTTGGAAAAATGTTTGCTTAACTATAAATCCCCTTAAGTATGCTATCAGAGCAGCTCAAATCTTCCCTGGTAACGTTGTGATCAGCCAATGTTACAATTAGTGAATAACTAAATAGCAAATAGAAGAGTTCCTAGACAGAGACAGTTGTGACATTAGCATTCTAGAGTAACCTGGTCGTGTGATATATGGAACCATTAAGTTTCCAAAGCATTATAGGGATCTGCCTCAAAGTGAATGGGTTCATACCTGAATAAGCCCATGATTTTGAAAATAAGAAATCAAAATTTTTTAACATGACAGGTTGCTGCATTATAGGGCAGAGAAAGGCCACTCAATGCACAGGTTCCCTACTGATTCAGAAAGAACTAAAATATTGGCAATCAAAGTCCGTCGTGAAGGTTGAAAACCAGAGGTGAAGGACGGAAGTGAAAAACGCGAGGTGGAGCGTCATTTGCACTGTCACCGTTCAACAATCAGTCGGCTGTCTACCCGAGAATGGAACACAAGCACTGTCACTGACCGACCCCACTTAGGGCAGCCATGAGTGACTATGGTAGCTCAAGAGCGCCATATCTGGTTACAGCCTGTATGTGACAGATTCTGGACAACGACCCAAACTCATAATAGGGTTAGAATGTCAATTTGCAATGTGAAACTAAAACTTTGAATCTACGTCTAGAACTGAGACTAAAATATTATTAAACAAGATTATCTACTGCCTTCTGTACCACATCCCCATTAATTCAAAATTCCTGAAACTTGTTTCACGAAGGAAGATCCATGCATCCCACCATCTTCTGTTGTTCACAAAGCGCTTAAGTTCCATAGCGAGGCCACTTTCTCATCCTGCTGCCATGTACAAGCTCCTAATGCTTACAGGAGTTGGCACTCGCAAAATAACGTGTGGTCTTATGTGCATAGTGGGCCGTCGGACCTTGTCTACAACTGAGCTGAATAATGTGCTAACCTGTTGTAGTATGAAGCCAGAGCTTGAATCATTACTCAAAGCATAAAAAATTATCTGTCTGAGGATTTCCCGTAGCAGATATTCCCTCTGTGGCTCAAAATTTTCGCCCTCAGATTCACCAGCACTCAGATCATCAGATTCTTTAATGTATAATTCTAAATTTCCCTCTTCAGATTCACCACCCTTTGAATCAACCTTGCAATTCTCAGATTCCTCAGAATCTGACTCAACATTGCAGCTCACAGTTTCCCCAGAATCTGGTTCACCTCAGTGCGAACTGATTTAGTCAATGACGCTACCATAAGACTGTCCATGAGATGAACAACTTACCTTCTTTGAAATGGATTGGGAAAGAGTTCCATACCCAGCCATCATTTTTTAAGGCTTTTTATTTGCCAGAACGATTTTAAAAAGGGGCACAAATATATTTTACGGGTTTTCATTAGTGAGAAGGGGGTTTAGAATTTAATATTTAATATTGGGAATCCATATGCTGTGTATGCAACAGCAACCAGGTGTGTCATCAGTAATAAGGCTGTCGACGTTATTTGCTATTAAACTTATGACAGCAGTAAGCAACTCAGAAACTCATTTCTGGTATTACAACCACATTTCTTGGAAGTTAGTATGCTAATTGAAGCATTATATACACTATACTCGCACCCAGCTTGAATAAAAAAGTTTCTTTTATCATGTGATAGAGAAAATGGAAAAGTTGGTTTTACCTCTGACTTCATGGCTGAAATCAAAATAAAATTGTTTATTTCACAGTTTTGCTGACCAAGTATAATGAGATTTCAAATGTTACATTTTGCGATGTGACTACAAACGCAAATGTAAAAAATTTTTGATTGTTACATTTTGCGTTGCATTTCAACGCAAAATGTAACATTGTTACATTTTGTGTTGCATTTCAATGTTACATTTTACGTTATTGTTACATTTTGCGTTGTATGACTGCTTTTAAAGAAGAGAGTGAAATGTATTACACCATTCCTGTTCATCAATATTTTTTTCCATTTTTTCTTTTCTCAAGTTTGAAGTTATGTTTGCCAATATCACTTCTTCCTGTATATATCTTTTACCATTAATGATGCTTTTGCAAATGTGCAAGTCACCAGTGCCGTTAGCTCTAACATCCCACACTACCATGTCAGGTGCTGGCTTATAGACCTGAGGCTGATAGCTTGGGCTGTCCTTGTCATTTTTGATCCGGAGAACAAGGTGGCTAATATTTCCAAAAATCACGAAACATTGACTCATAAAACCACTAAACATGCTTCTACTGTCCTGCAGTAAATCCCAGAAAATCCTGAGTCCAGAGAAGTATTTGAACAGTTATGATGTATAGTTTTAGTTTTGCATCTGTGGTTGCAACAGCAAATGGTGTTGACCGACTAAGATTTATCAAAGTATTTCCAAGTAACCAGGTTACTCCTCCATCTTTTAACTGTTTTACGACCATAGACAGTGATATGCTCAAAATTCTCTCAATTTGTCCTTGAGGAATGTTATCCTCAAAGACAGTGGTTCTCAAACTGAGGGGGGCGCAGAGCCACTTGAATATGCATGAATATGATTCATGTGGTGACACAAACAAACAGAAGTGCCCTGATGCAAGAAAGATTTTGCCAACCTGAATTTTTTGTTTACTTCAATCACCTGAATTGTAAAATGATTGTAAAAATGAAATCCACTTTAATCCACATGATTTTTTTTGGCTATTGAGTGGGGGCGTGACAGTACAAGTTTGAGAACCACTGCTCAAAGATCAATTATTTTACTTGTTTTCCGGCAAATTGGTTAGCCTCAACCCATCTCTGTTCGAGAGGGATTAGCATTTTTTTCGAGGCTCCCATTCTATAGCAAGATCAACTCACTATTTTGACATCTCCTGTTTCAGGGCACCTTATTATTGCAAATTGTCACGTTGAAATTTTATAAAAATTATGACTGCCCATGCGCCAACCTTTTTGGAATCTGTCACAGTCATCAAATTTGAAATAAGGGTTTGTGTTCATTAAATAATAGAACTAACTAGATATAGAATAGATTAATAGAATTAAAGCATCAAATACTGTGTTGCTGTAGCGTTTTCAATGTAGTAGAGAGTGAATTGACTTTTCAAACCATTTCTTTTTGATTTTATTTTCCATCATATTTCAACTGTTTTGGATTTGGGGGTGTACATAGGGATGTCTTGTTTTACTAGTTTTATTATGACATCTTTGATGTACTCATCAATTCCTTTTAAATTATGGGAAAGCAGTTTCATTATCTTTGAGTCATACAAATTGATTTGAACATGTCGTTATCAAAATTGTCTTATAGTCTGAAAATGTAACTATCCAACAAAATTTAAATACCATTTTCGGGGCAAACACAGAGGAATGATTAAGTGGTGAAAAATGAAAGCTGAAAAGAGAGAGCAGAGGTTATTCATTGAAGTTTCTCTGTGCTTAGAAGATAGCTGGTGGACATCAATCCTGCTGAAATTGAATAGTGACACTCAAGCTGAATGCCGTCTGAATGTAACATTGTCTAAGGTGAACAGTAAAATATTTGAAAATTTTTAAAGTGTTTGGAAGCCAATTATCGCATTCATTTTAACTCTTTCAACCCCAGATATTTGCATTCATTTTAAAATTGGACATTGTATCATGAGAACCATTAAAAAATAATAAACCGATTGTTTGAATTTTCCCCGAATGATGGGCTATAATTGAAGGAGTTAAAATTTCAAGAAAAAATAAAAGAACTGATGATGGGCTATAATTGACCGATTTCAATTAAAAAAAAATGAATAAGGATACCTTCACTTTTAGGATGAAATATTATTACCCTGTCATTTTCCATTGGCCTCATGGTGTCTGACCATACCGATTTGCCTAGCATACCATATGAATCCCTGCAGTTCGATGCATAGTTCATCGTAGTGTAGACTAAATTCTAAAATAATTTTTATGGGGGCAATACAAAGGATATTATTGAACCAGAAAAAGAAAAATGACACTTCATAATTGATTTGAGTAAGGCATGTCATCTATCCCAATGTCATAAGTCAGTCATTCATTTTGTCACCAATCATGGCTCCAGGGTAACTGGTGTTGACATGTCTCAAAGCACTGACAGATGAAAGGAGAAAGTCTCTTACTGTACAAGACAGCTTACCTATTAAGCGGTTCCCCCCCCAATAGGAAGAAAGTTCTATGAAGTACAGAACTGGTGGTCCATTTTTGTCAAATCCATTGAGGCTATCCCAAAGCATTTTATGTTATGCACATCCCTTGCGCCAAAAATTAGAAAGCACGCAAACAATTTCAAAGACTGTCAACAGTTCTCCTAAACAAAGTATTAAGAGATCAGAAGACTAGTGTGAGGTACTGTTCTGGAACCAAATGCGAGACCAGGAAGTTTCAGCACAAATGAGTTTTATTGAAGTTGGGGGGTAAACCCCACAAGGCAGAAGGCAAAGGTACAGAGTCCACAATCCAAAATCAGAATCCCAGGGGCGTAATCCAAACTGTACACAGGGCAGCAAACACAAAACTCAGAGTCAGGCAAAACAGGTTCGGTACACAGGCTCAGGTATGTCAGAGAATCCAAAGCCAAAGTCCAGTAGACGTAATCCGAACCGTTAACAGGGCAGCAGAGACTAAACTCAGGGTCAGGCAAAACAGGTATGGTGCACGGGCAGAGAAGTATCAAAGAAAAAGCCAAAATCAGAATTGGGAACATTCCAGTCAGAAGTATAACACTATGAATACAATGCATCAACAATCGCAGCACAGGGAAAACGTTCTGACAAGAGCTGTGAGTGAAATGACTGCTTAAATACACGTAGGGGAAGTCACATGCTATGATAGGGAACAGGAGAGCTGGATCAGACTAATTACAAAGGAATGAACATGAGGAAGTTCCTGATTACCATAAGTTGGCAAAAACCAAAACGCGGACAGGGATGACAAAGACAACCTATTGACAGACATATGGCTCCGGTTAGGGAGTTCTAACGTGCACAGACAAGGAGAGAGAATAGAGTCTAACAAGTGCGGAGGTTCCGCTGAAACTGCAGCAAAGTAGATTGAGTAAAGCAAAAGCGGTGGAGACTAGAATAGGGCGAATGCTGAAAGCTCGTTAGTCAATTAGTAAGTGCAGCTATACAATCCCTAGTGCTCGTTAGTAAGTTAGTACTATAAACAGTGTTAGTTTGGGTTAGTAATTTTAACTAAAATAATAAACTGTTAGTATTGTTAGTAATATAGAAAAGCAAGGTGAAGGAAGCAAATGAGATTGGAAGGAATGATTGAAATCCCAGAAACCATGAAATCACCCGAAAGTGTGGCACGCAATACTGGGGCAGTGAGCGATCACCTGACATAAGACCAGACAGGGGGAGACAAAGTGCAATGCATGGTATGACACAAAACATGGACCGGAATATAACTGCAATGGTGGAAAATGGCAAACAGACAGAGACAAGGCAAAAACAGAACATGGCATGGCATCCAAATCACAAATACAAAAACAGAGCATGGTTAGACAAGGCAGAATACATAAACACACATGGCAATCAAAGCAGAATCATAACAATTAGAGTGTGCATGCTCTCACTTCAAAAATCAAAAAGCTACTGTACAGCAAATGAATGAATTGTTGCAGTGCTTACTTCTCCAGAACTACAGCATTTGGATTTTTAAACATTTTATGCCAGTTATTTTTATGTGTAGAATGTGCAAAAACAAGTCAATTAATCTAATTGTAAAAAGCTTAGCTGACTACAGTCAGTGCTCTGCCACAATTCTATTTCAGTTGCAGTTTAAACTAATTTCATTAATTTTTTTCGCAATTTGCACACATTCTCTCCATCAAGAGATTTGACAATAGAACAGAACAGAAACACACAAAGAGCTAATCATATTGAGACCAATGTGTTGTAATATGGTGTTGATATGTATAATAAGCCCATCAATCAATTCATTCATGGGTAAAAAACTTATCAAATTGGATAACTTGTTCATGGTACTTGTCAAGCGCTTTTTAATTGACAATCATTCGGATAGTTTATAGATATTACAGACACTGTTGAGAGAGCTGTCCATTAAAATTAGAAAGCTACTGTAACTGCATATACATGTCAGTACATTCCAATGTTATTAAATGATTTGGTTCAATTAATTTTCTATCATCTATTTTTCTGCAGCAACTTTGGTTTGTAAAACACTCTGATTAGCACACTCATAAATCACCTGTAATGTATTTATTATACTGAGAACATACAGATGCATTTTTGGCAGAAATACAGTACTGTGTAAAAGTTAATAGGCTCATTTCACACAATTCCATGAGGCAAAGATGCTTCCAAAAATCATTAAATTAACTATTTCTACACATTGAAAACATACTATGAAGTGCTGTGAACTGTTAAAAACTAACTCAAATCAATATTTAGTGTGACTACCCTTTGCCTAAAAATTTGGGACACTGTCCTGCACTTTTGTAATTTTATCAGATTCGGGGCTGTTTGGTTGTTCTAAGCATATTGGAGAATACGCCACAGTTCTTCTGCAGGCTCACAGTCACACCTGCTTCTGTCTCCTATGGTATGCCCAGGCAGCCTTGATGATGCCGAGATCAGTATTCTGTCATGGCATATTATTTGCATCAAGTGTGTTTGGTGAAATAGAAATTTCTTTTGGAATATTTTTTTTTTTATTATTTACATTTGATACTTCAAAATTTAAATAATAAAAAATCTAGGGTGCCAAAGACTTTTGCATAGTACTGCATGTCTTCTTACTCACAAGGTATTATTAGTGAAATGCGTAGTCAACAGTGATAAATAGGAAAAAATAGTATTGGCTTTTATGGAGGTCTGATAAATCTAAAATGTTGTTAAAAAGGTGTTCAACTGTGCCAAATAGGAAATAAGATGTGTTTTAATTCTCTTGACATTGACATCTCATTTTCACAAGGTGCTATCTGGGAGAGAATAAAAGTTGGGTGTGTACAGCTTGGGAGCAAAAGCACTAGTAACCTCATCCAGAGAACAGCTGAGATCAATGTTTGCCAACATCTGGATTTGGCCAGATGAGAATGCAGCCAGGATAACCAAAGGAAGCTTGGTTCAGATTTTCATCATTGCAAGTTGCAAGAATTCACATTATTGCTGCTGTTCTTGTGATGATATTTTACCAGCTGAACTCAACTGTGACCTAAATTAAAAGCAACTTCTTGACTATATAAATATCACAGTAAATAGGTTTGACAACTACTGAACACAGCTAAAACATATTATGAAAAGCTAGACAATATTTTTTTATAAAATATTTCCTCCTGAAAACAATTCACCCCATCGTAAGTCAACATTCTCAAAATCTAACAATTACCTGAAGGAGTCCTGTAGGTTTGATGATGGGTATAATAAGATCTAACAGAAAGCCACAATAAAATAATGCACAATAAAAAACATCATGTTTTGCACTTTAAAGTTAAAAGTCCACAGAACATAAGTGAGGGAACACATTTCAGTGAAGTGCAAGGTCCTGACAGGGAGGCAACAGAACTGACAGTAATGTAGCTGTTCTTTCACTTGTACGCATTCTGAGCATGTATATATACTACCTCTTTGTTGGCTGATTGTATCTTCAAAATGCATTGTAATAATGATTTCTTATCTCTTTTCTTGCAAAAACACAGGCTTGGAGGAAAGGATAGATTGATTTCAAAATCCTCTGCAGTTGTTTTAAACATAATTATATCAATAGAATGACCAAGCTTGAAGAGTTTTGTTTCCAAAAACAATATATATCTATTTTACTCATTTTGATACTAACTCTTTCCATTGTTTAAGAAGCACAGAGCTATCACTCCATGGTATTATCTCAATTTTTGTATTTTGGCTCTTATTGAGTTTTGGAAACAAACTCTTCATTTGTAGATGTCCTTCCATGGCATCTGAAATTAAGTTTCTTGGAGGCATTCATCACAGTGAAAATGATTTCTGACACCAGAAAAAATATATGCGCAATTTATTTCATTTTTGTCTGACTAAAACCAGTTTTAAAAAAAAAAGCTGGGACAGTATAAGAAATGAAAGTAAAAATTAAAGCAGCGATTTGTAAATTATCTTTGACATGTATAAAATTGATTTTACTGTTTTTCTTTTGCAAATACATGCTCATTTTGAACTCCATTGCTTTTCATTCGGATATAACACTATGCCAAGTATCAAATTCCATCACCCTCTCTCCGAGAATGAAAAAAACATTTTATATAAATGGCTGAGAGTGTAAAACAAATCTTTCAATGGCCTGCACACGCATACAAGCAAACATACACACATATAGGCAAATACTTATTGCACATACTGTACATATCAACAACACACACACACCCTAGGACGTTTATCCTTGTGAGGACATTACATTGACATCCGCCCATTCTTTGTGTGTCTGTACAGCCTTTCTCTAATTTTAACAATAAGCAAAGCATGCATAACCCAAACCTTTGCCCTAACCTCAATCTTGAAAGGGTTTGGCCTTGCAGTCCCTCCCCCTGTTGCATTCTTTCACCTCCACCTTAAAGGGCAACAGGTGCAGCCCGTTAAGGTGGAGGTGATTGCAGAGTATAAAGGGTTGGCTATTGCCAGCCCCAGTGCCTCTGCATTTTGTTTTATCCTGGTGATGTGTGTGGTGCTGCATGTGATAATAGTAGATTTTGTTTTAAGAGTTTATTTTATTAAATCTTTTGTCTTTTTACCAGCCTGGCATTTGGGCCTTCATTCTCCTTTTAGGCCCATGGTCCTAGCTCCTGCCGGATTGCCATATTCATCTGGCGGGACCGAATCCATGACAAATCTATCCCTAATTCTAACTTTACCCCTAACATTAACTAATACTAATACATCAAAATTTGCCTTTGTAGTTGTGAGGACAGGCAAAAATGTTCTCACCTCCAAATAATGTCCCAACTCTGTAGGAAGAAAAATATTTTGGTCCTCACTGTGTAGCAAGTACAAGAATGCATGTGTGCGCACACACACACACACACACACACACATTGGGTTTTCATGTCTTGTGGGGACATTCCATAGACTTGCATTCGTTCCCTAACCCCTTTCCCTGACCTTAACCCTCAACAGTACATACCTAACCCTAACCTTAACCTAACCCTAAACTTAATCCCTATTCCTAAAATAGCTCAATTTCCTCATGGGGACCTGAAAAAGTCCCCTATGAGGATGAGGAAATCTGGTATTCCATTACTTATGGGGACATTTTGTCCCCACAAGGGTAGGTAAACAAGGACCACACAAACACACACACACACACACACACACACACACACACACACAGAAATGCATGTAATTTCATCCTTGTGAGGACATTACCTCGAATTCCAGTTCATTGTGCGTCTCTACAGCTTTTCCCAAATCTTAACATAATCAAGGCACGCCAAACCCAAATCCTTACCTTAACTTTAAACTAGCCCTAATTCTGACCTTAACCGTATCCCTCACAAGAAAACAAGAAGTTATAATTTGCCCTTATAGTTCTGAGGACTGGCCAAAATATCCCCACTTCCCAAAAATGTCCCCACTCTTGGTAAAAATGTGTCTGGTTCTCACAAGGTAGTGAGTGCAAGAACACACACAGACACACATACACACACAAAATGCCATCACATACACAATCCAACACTTAGCATTTCTTTTGCACTATTCTCTGGACCACTGCAGTAAATGTATATCTTCTGGAGAACAAATACAACAGGGAACAGAGCTTAATGGATTGTGGTTATTGCCCCAGAACAGATTGAACCTCTTATAGCCTTTCAGCAGAGTATGTGAGCAGAATGTTAACAAAGAAAGCAAGATAGATTTCAAGGTATACAAGTGCCACCAGGCTGAGACGGGCTGTAGACCTAATTTACAGCCAGTCCTGGAATACAGAAGAGAATAAAGAAACCATCAGAGCTATCAATCCTATATCAGTAGAACAGCCATTTATTCAGAGAACGAAACAAATATAATGTTTATTTGCGACTTCTTGCACTGCCGTTGAAGGCATCTTTCTGGTGGAACTTATGACAAACTAGTTTCTATTTGTTTGCACTCCTGCATGAGTGGCTGTTTCTCCCTTTGTCCCCATACCAGTTGAGAAAAGAGCTGAAATGTTTTTAAAATGAGAAAAACAAAAACAATTGCATTGCAATTTCTAGTTGTGTATGCTTAAATTGTTTTGCATTCAGTTTTTTGAAGCTGTGAAGAAGTAAGGCTCCAGTAAAAGCAGAGAATCTAAATTTCTTTGAAAAGTACCACAAACTGTTCTTTGGAGTTAATATAATTTACTTATTCCAGTTCATTAATAATTCCTTGAAAATGTGTCTCAAAGTGGCAAACACTCATTTGAATGCCAGAAATACTTGGACTCACAGTGCATTCAGTAAATGCTAAAGAAAGTAGATAAGCAAATTGATGAATTAACCTTCGGGCATATATAATTCATAACTAACTATCAGCGTCCAATAATAACAGAGTTTTTGGTGTTTTTATTCAATATTCTGCCAAACATCTCCATATCCAAGGTGTGTTACATTGTTCAATTACAGCAAACTAAAAGAAAGTGGAATGTATGAAGTTCCTGCCAAACTCCGAAGCAAAAAATTGAATTAAAAAATAAATATTGAAAATGCCTATTGACTATCCACGGTGTCCTGAAGCTCAGAAAACAGTAAAATTCCCTCATTACTTGTAGGAAGGCACTGATCAAGCAGCAGCACTCAAACTTAGTTGGATCTTGTCCACCTTCAACACAAAGATAGTGATTCCATTTGCAAATGGTTTTCGCCCTATAATTAAGTACTCTATAGCCACTGTCACTGCCTAACCGCAAAATTTCCTCCCTTAATTCCCTATCCCAATTAATTGCACCCCATCAACACCATGTCACAAAACTTTGTAATCCCCCGCAACAATTCAAAGACAAATGGATCATAGCCTCACTCTCACGTACCAATACAAACTTCTATACTACTGTGTTCACCAAAAAACAGCAATTTAGCGCATTAAAAACCATTTTTTTATCCAAATACCATCTACCTTCCAGCAGAGACTCAAATTCAGAATGAGTTCTTGTAGACACGCTGCAAAAGGACGTGTGCAAATTTGCACAGATGATCCCAGTACAGATGGGTTTCAAAAGCTCGTAAGTGATGACTCTGGTGTGAATTTGCTGTTCTGTTCTATAATATTTGGATGCCTGTGTTCAGTCTGTCTACTAATTTGACTGAAGCTAATTATTCTGAGCATGTTTCTTCCCCCACTACTCCTGATTGGGTAGTGTTTGGGAGGGAGTGGTCCTTGTGGAGGTTGATGGGAAGCCACAGACAATTATGTAATGGAGTGAGACCCTCCATGGAAAATGTGTTCTGCAAGGTGTTTTGCCAGAACAGCTCTGCTTGGACTTACTGCTGAGTGCAATTTTTGTAAAGGTATAGTAATGCAGGGATAATGATGTTTTCCTGAAAACGCTGACCTCAAAAGGGGAAAAATCCACAGCCACGATCCAACAGAAACCGATTGCCCACCCTCCAGTATCCCCAACAGTTCTCAGAAGTTCTACCCTCACCTCTGGTGGACAGCTCCTCGCATTGCTCCTGTCCTGCTGCCAAACTACACAGTAAAATCTTGGGTGTTAATTAAACCCTAAGAATACATCCAGTGCCACTGAATTCATATGTAGTCCATACAAGTTTTAATATTATCATCTAACATTTTACTGAGTAGACAAAGAAAGAAAATAACACCTCAGAGCATGTTGGATGGACCACATTGCTTGTGAGGCATTTTCCTCCTTATGTTCGTGATATTAATCTTGTATAATCACATGGTGCCTGTTCTACAAATTAATTCTGAGGCATTATGAACAGTGCAGCATTTTTGAAAGGAATTTCTGAGTATTCTCATGCTATTACAAGTACTGGGAGAATTTATGATATCTTCAGTGATGACACAGAAAAAACCATCAATCACCTTTATGTCTCTTATTGATGAAGGCAGGTCAAAACATTGCACATGAGGACTCTTGGCCAAGAGAGTGGTGTTACTTCATCACTGAAGCAAATCCACTTAAGTCTATAAGCAATACTTTGAATTGATATGCATTTCTAAGATAACGATTTATTTCACTAATTTACAGCTTCACGTCTCCATTTTGAGGCTCAAAACTATTCGCTCACAAATTTTGCTATAAACAATGTCATACTATAACACACAAACTGTATCTTGCTCCTAGTATATTAATTTATTGATTAATTACTTCATTCACTTGTACCACTACATTGATAAACAACTCAGTTTCCACATCCCTGTAAACCTGCCGGTGTTATAGAAATCATTTGCCTCCATAGTCTCCAGGGAATGTTAGAATCACTGCATTGACAACAAGCCAACAACAAATAGAAACAGCATACATAAATATAATTATCAAAAGTGTCTGTACAATGGAGTTACATCAAATAAGCAAGGAAGGTATATTAAAATGTCAGAACTGATGAGTTACAGCCTAAACGCTCATATTAAATCACAGTCAATTTGTGTTCTGTGTTTTTCTTGGTTGATTTATTCATTCAAAAAAAAAAAAACTTAGAGATGAAAATGACATAGGCCACAGCATAGCTAATATTCTGCCTAATTTGTTCATCTTTTCTGATGTGCATTTGAGCCCCGGTCAGCAGAAATGGTCATTTTAAAAAGCGGAATCCTGTCAGGAATTCCATTAGCCTTCAGATTGCTATATTTCAGAAAACAAAATAAAAATGTTGAGTGGTGAGAAAATGTATATGTATTAGTATGATGTTTTAAATATACCTAAATACATTTTATTCACAAGACTCGTGCCTAAGAACCCATGGGAACAAAAGCATGCTTGAGTACACTAAATACAGATGATGGTATAGCCTACAGTGTTTCTCGAGAAAGCTGCTGCAGTACCAGAAGCTATGAGCAATCAGTTGTATCGAACAGGCACATTTTGATCAGGTACTGCACTACCACAGCCAATGACAAACATATTCTTTAGTCTCAAATCTGTGCCTGCTATTGACAGCTTACATAATTCGCGGGCAGCTAATCGACAAGTCTTTCTTATCTCCAGACAAATCAACCCACGTAAGCAATACAAATATTTCAAACGTGTATGTTTATGAACATAGCTTTTTTATCTCATTGCTATTTAGGTTTTTTTTAACTTGCTTTTGGCATCTGGCTTTTTCCAAGATAAGACAGACATTACGTTACTTAGAACATGCCAAGATATGAGAATTATCTTAAGTGCTGAATTATTTCTGAAGACAACATTTAAGGTTATGTTAGCTAGCTATATCCTTGTGACTAAAAAAGAGCTGAAAAGCATACCGTGTTAGTAACTTGTTACATAAGTAATTTCATTTAATTTTGAAGTTATCTAGGGCTAAAAGTCTTGCATTCAAAGGCTAAAACAAAGAGTTCAGAATTACAGGGGAGCTAAGCAATTATTGTCAGCTGAGCCCATATTTAGTGTCCCACAAGCTCCATTCTAGAAGCAGGGTCGTACTTAGCCTATTAGCTATTTAAGCAAAAAAAAAAAAAAAAATACCAGTTGTAAAAAGACCTATTATACGGTTTCTCTCCTCTCCCCAAATTAGGAATATTCTTGAATGTCTGAAAAGGAAGTTTATAAACTTTTCAGCGGAAGAAAAAAAACAATAAAAATCCATGCTCTCAAGGCCACTCAAATACAGTAATTCCTGAGCCTCTGAAAAACAGGCTGTTCTGAGTAAGCGTCCCTTCTATGAAATGAGCTCTATTCTGATTGGCCAGCGAACACTGGCCCCGTGTTTCAATGGAGACTGACCATGTCAATTTAGTGGCTAGCTATTAACCTATGCAAAGGTATGGAAAGGTAATGTCTGCAGGCATTCACTCGACAAACAAGTTTGAAGGAAAAATACAGGCTAATACACTTCTACATTGTTTTAAAATGTTTAACACTGATGTACAATTCACTCCTGAGTTTATTTTCCAATATTTCTAATATTGTTCTTTATTGTTATTGTAAATCTCTCACTTGCTGTGATGCGGCAGGATAAAAATTGAGAAGTCGCTGATCAACATTGCATTTACAGCAGGGAAATATCGGCCAGACAGAAGCGACGTCTCTGAAACGACTTACCAATGGACAAACTATCATCATGCGAAGTTGTGTCTACATCGGAGCCACGTTGCTGTGCTGTCGGGGTAGACTTGCAGTAAGTTAAAATCTTTGTATATCAACCAACATGGCAACAATAAGTGACGTCACCAATTGTAACCATGTGATTGAAAACGAACAATAGTCAGTGACGTATCATGAATTGCCTAATTGTGCAGGGCGATTTAACAATTTTCAAGGGGAGCTCCAAAGCCTGGTTTTTATTCGCATTTTACACTTCTCATGAATAGAATAATGAAAAACCACTGTCAGAACCAAATTCACATTGCAAAAGTACTGCAGAATGGCTTAAAAGCAATTTTTGAAATTTTGGGCGTCATGGGACCTTTAACTAGCTTGCGAGCAAGCTAATGTTAATTAGATTTGTTGAAGTTGGGAGAGTAGAGAGTGTTAATATGTAACATCGGTCAAAGTGACAACTTCACATAGAGATAAACCCCTAAGTAGAGCTTCTAGACGTTACCCAACACACTACTTTGTCCCAAACAGCAAACTGTAGTCAGGGAGCAGTGGGAGTGAACCTGGTTTTGCCGGATAAAGTTTTTTTCTTTGCTGCGTCTTGTAGCTTGGGGGCAGCTCTTCATGATCCAGGTGGGTGACCTTTCACAACCCTTGAGGAATTTGTATATTAACCCTTTCATGCCAGTAACGCATAAATAATGAAAAAAAAATCAGTTTTTTCAATATTTATTGCAATGAATCCAAACCAACATCATCAAATTTTTTTGTGTGCATGTTTATTCACAAATTAGGGAACCAAAATCAACTTAAGCAGTAAAACAATCGTACTTTTCTCAGTATAAACCCTTTCCTGGCTATTTTGTACCCAGGACATAAAATTGAAAGAAGACAACACATTATTGCACAGTAAGCACCTTGTCCTCACTTTTGTCCAAGATCAAGTAATCATTACACAACTTAAAACTAGAATAATGATTTGAAACTCAATATTAACCCTTTCCTGACTGATTTTAGCGGCACACAACATTTGAACAAATCTACATAACAGGACTCCTCCGTGCATCGCTACCTTATCGTGGTGGAGGAGTTTGCATGCCCCTGGGATCTTGGGAGCTGTGTTGTCTGGAGCTTAGACCCTGGTAGGGTTTCCTGTGGCAAATTGGTCCCAGGTGAGAGGCCAGACGAAACGTGATTCTTTAAACTCCTATGATGGGCTCCTCAAGGGAAGTGAGAACCTCGTCCGGATTAAGGACAATGGGGCCCCTTTCTGGAGCCAGACCTGGGAGGAGAGCTCACAGGCAAGCTCCTGGTGGCCAGTTTTTTTCAGGGACCTGGCCTGGCTCAGCCGAAAGAGGCTATGAGGAACTGCCTCCACTTGGGCCCACCACCCACAAGGAGAGGAGTAGAGGATGGGTGCAGTGTAGACTGGGTGGCAGACAGGGGCAAAGGCCCTGGCATTCTGGGCCCCGGTCATGGAATCTGGCTCTTGGGACATGGAACATCACCACACTGGTAGGGAAGCCGGAGCTTGTGCGGGAGGTCAAATGGTACCGGCTACATATGGTCGGACTCACCTCTACAAACATCTCTGGCTCCGGAACCAAGCGCCTTGATAGGAGTTGGACTTTCTCCGTTTCTGGAGTTGCCCAAGATGAGAGGTGGCGAGCAGGAGTGGGGATACTTGCGTCCCCTCGGCTGAGTGCCGTCGTGTTGGAGTCCAGCCTGGTGAATGAGAGGGTCTCTGCAATTCGCTTGCGGGTTGTGGAGGGGAATGCTCTGACTGTTGTTTGTGCTTATGTACCAAGCATCAGTTCAGAGTATCCAGCCTTCTTGGAGTCCATGGGTGGGGTCTTGAAAAAGGCTCCAACTGGGAATTCCGTAGTTCTGCTGGGTGACTTCAACACTCGTGTGGGCAATGATGGAGACACTTGGAGGGGATTGATTGGGAGGAAAGGCCTCCCCGATCTGAGCCTGAGCAGTGCTTTGTTATTTGGATTTCTGTGCTAGTCATGGATTATCCGTAACAAACACCACGTTCAAGCAGGAGGATGTTCATAAGTGTACATAGTACCAGAACACTCTTGCCCAAAGGTTGATGACTGATTTTGTAATCGTGTCATCAGATCTGCGGCCGTATATTTTGAACCCTCGGGTGAAGAGAGGGGCAGAGCTGTCATCTGAAAACCACCTGCTGGTGAGTTGGATCTGATGGCGGGGAAGACTTCCGAACAGACCTGGGAAACCTAAAGGTGTTGTGAGGGTTAATTGGGAACATTCGGTAGAGGACCCTGTCCGGACGTTTTTCGATTCACACCTCCAGAAGAGCTTTTCCCATATCCCGGGGGAGGCTGGGGACATGGAGTCCAAGTGGACCCTGACCAAAGTCTCTATTGTGGAAGTGGCTGCTGTGAGCTGTGGCCTGAAGGTTGTCGATGCCAGTCATGGCGGCAACCCAAGGACCTGTTGGTGGACTCCAGCGGTGAGGGAGGCCATCAAGCTGAAGAAGGTGGCCTTTCGGGCCCAGAGGACCCCGGACTCTGCAGACCGGTACTAGCAGGCTAGAAGGACTGCAGCTGTGGTAGTTGCTGAAGCAAAAACTCGGGTTTGGGAGGGGTTCAGGGAGGCTATGGAGGACTTTCAGGTGGCCTCAAAGAGGTTATGGCAAACCATCAGATGACTCAGGAAGGGGATGCAGGGCTTCGCCCAGGCTGTTTTCAACAAGGGTGGGAACCTTTCGTCAGGATGTTCATTCGGATTCAAGGGGTCAATGCTGGTTGCCAGCTTCTGAAAGATCTGTCTTTTCTGGATAACTTACAGGGCTTAAATCACTAAGAAACTATCTGAATATGATCTGAGCTTGTCAAGTCTTTTCATCTAGAAAGTTTATTGCACTAAATACTTCATATAGAGCTTGACAACTAGAAGTTAGGTTGCCCATTCCATCTCAAAACTGGAGTAGCAAAATGGGTGTGGTAACCAGCCATGAGCTTCAATATCTGACATAATGCAATGACGCCACCTTTAGTTTGTTTCACTAACTAATATGAAATGTGTTATTCATGACTTTGCATTTCATAAGCGTGGATGCTGAGGAGTATTGAAGCGGGAAATATAGACTCACCTTAATTGTTAATGATGCCCCAGGCAGCCAGGAAAGGGGTCATGATCATCAATTTATGGGCAAATTGTGTCAAAATCAGCCATAAAATATTTACTTTGAGAACAATAATTGAAAAATAAATGTCATGACTTTAGGCCAGAGCAATTTATAAGAAGTAGCAAGAAGAGTAATTTGGGGGCACACCAGGTTTTAACTTAAAGAAAGTTGAGAAAAATTGCCCAGAGAAACTAATGCTTGGAAGTTGTTCTACATGGCCCATAGCATCAACCATGAAAACCGTTTAGAATTTCCAAAGCAAATTTTTGAGAAATCTGCGTTTTTATAAAATCATGAATTCTGAGATATATTTCTTTTATTTTTGGAATGTAACTAACAATTTTCCCCAAGCATTGCCTATTTATCAATTCAAAAACCCCCTCCATTTTGTTTGTATGATTAAATAATTATGTAAGAACCCAACAGTTGACACCTATAAAAGTTCATTGCAGGACAGTGACCTGTTTGGGATAAATGGTTTCAAGCAAAGTTCTAACTGCATTCCACAAATTCCACCCACACTTATTTCATCTGAAAAGGCCTATTTTGAATTGCATAATAAGCATTAGGTAATGGTAAGGACATGGAATCAATAGATTGCACCAGGATGCAATGATGTTACATAATAAAGGTGAACAAAATTTGGTGTCAACCACTTCAAGTGCCCAGTTACTTGAAAGATGTTGCATGTTGAATGCCGAGAGAAAGTTTGCCTGGTAGGCATTCAGAGTCCTTTTGCATGTTGAACATAATCCACATGGCAAATACCATCGATATCGTAATCAGTCAAAAAGTGTTCATGAATTTTATAAAGCAAATTTTCGGTGATTTTGAAATTTCCTTTTCAGAAACAAACCAGGCAAACTCTCTCGGCATTCACCGTGCAACATCTTTCGAGTAACTGGGCACTTGAAGTGGTTGACACCAAATTTTGTACACCTTTATTATGTAACATCATTCATCCTGGTGCAATCTATTGATTCCATGTCCTTACCATTACCTAATGCTTATTATGCAATTCAAAATAGGCCTTTTCAGATGAAATAAGTGTGGGTGGAATTTGTGGAATGCAGTCAGAACTTTCCTTGAAACCATTTATACCAAACAGGTCACTGTCCTGCAATGAACTGTTATAGGTGTCAACTGTTGGGTTCTTACATGATTATTTGATCATACAAACAAAATGGAGGGGTTTTGAACTGATAAATAGGCAATGCTTGGGGAAAATTGTTAGTTACATTCCAAAAATAAAAGAAATATATCTCAGAATTCACGATTTTATAAAAACGCAGATTTCTCAAAAATTTGCTTTGGAAATTCTAAACAGTTTTCATGGTTGATACTGATGGGCCATATAGAACAACTTCCAAGCATTAGTTTCTCTGGGCAATTTTTCTCAACTTTCTTCAAGTTAAAACCTGGTGTGTACTGGGAGCTGGGAAGTTTTAACATCTCGGACGCAGCATGAACCGCAGCATGGTGTCGCTACATGTCGCCATAGTAACTTATTGTCCAATAAAAAACATGAAGAGCAAACGCTTTGCAAATCTCGACCAATCATATCATGCTTTGTTGAAAATCCGTTGGTTTGAATCGTTGGTGCTCTCTATGAAGTTACTGCCTGGACGGTGCTGAGAAGCGCGATCAAATAAAATAATTTGGAGATATTTCAAGGTACAGTAGTCTGGTCTGCAAGCTCGGTAAATAAATGGCTTTCATAGTCAGAAATGGAAATGAAGTTGGCGATGGTTTCTTTCTTGGTTTAAGGTGCTAACGTGTCTTATCATGCCTGCTATAGTGTCGACTTATAGCTAACTTTCGAGGTTGTGCTATGCTGCTTCAAATTTACATTTCGTTACTTTAATGTTATTGTTTCCCGTTTTATTACTGTTTGTGACAGATATGAATTTCAACATTTTACCGTTTACGTCAAACTGATAATAGTAGCTAACTTAGCTGTCGTTAAACCTCTATATTAGCTAGCTTGTTGATTAACTAGCAAACATTATTTGAGCTAACGTTTGGACTTGTAGCTAGTCATAACGTTACCTCGATAGCGGACAAGCAAGCTAGCGAAAAACTTTGATCTGAGCGCAGTGTAGCTAAATAGCTCGCTAGCAAGTTACCCGAGCTGTCAGAGCTGGCTAACCGTCGTGTTAACGTTTTAGCCATGTTATTCTTTCAGAAACTGGCGAATTGCCATTACGTTGGACAGCTGTGGCGGTATTGTATGCAGTCTGGACTAGGAGCTGGTCAGCGTCGTGATGATTTACTGGCTGGTGAACTAACTAACTGACTAGCGAAGTATGGCCACGTAAATCAAAGTACAGTCGCTTCCTGTTGCTTAGCTGTTGGCAACCAAACGTCAAGCTGAAGGCAACGAAGTGTCGGGGAGTGCAACTATCCGGCTAATATTTTTCCTCTGAATTGCGTAGATGTCTTCTGATGAAGGCGAGGTTAGCAGCCCTGTTCTCCCAAAAGACTCTGATCGCGGAAGTTCCGTGTCATCCGAGTTACAGGTAACGTGAACGTTCACATGATCTTACAAAAATGCACGCTATGCCGAGGTCGAAAATGCCTTCCTTCCACACATGAGCTCAGGTAGTGGTAATTTGTTCCACCTCCTGACTGAATAAGTCCAGTGAAGTAAAAGGGTATGGTCTGAACTGTTCACATATCCGACATGTGACAAGACTTCTTTGAGAGTCTTTTTCCATTGTTCGTAAGATATGAGTTTGTAATAATTTAGATGTTAGTATTGCTTTGACTCCATTAAATATATGCAAGCTAAAAAAAAACAACTCTGGATGTTCTCCCTTTTTGCTCCTTTTGTATTGTGTGTGCTTGGAAAGTAGGATGAATATGAGGAGCTGCTGCGATACGCTGTTGTTACTCCAAGATTTGAAGCCGGATCACTCCGTCAGTCGCAGCTGTCCATGCAGCAGTCTGCGGACAGGCGCCTCTGCACATCGGTGGAGGATGCTCGATTGGATCAGTCATGTTGTAAGTTGAGCTCATGCGCCATAGCTAATCTTATGGCAAAATGATACTATATGACACACTGTGGCCAATAGAACGGTCTTCTGCTGTATATGACTTGAGAAAGATGCCTGACTTGTGTCTTTTCTGCTTATCACTAATCGGGCAAATTTATCTCTTAGGATGAAAAAGGGGGTGGTGCAGTGGTAGCAGCAAGAATGTTATGGGTTTGAATCCAGCCTGGGCCTTTCTGTTACCCCTTTTCCACCGAGCTGGTACCAGTGCTAGTTCAGAGCCAGAGACTGACTTTGCACTGGTTCTTTGCTTTTCCCCAGCCTCAGCTCCAGCTCCTGGCTCTGGAAATGGGTGCCAGAGCAAGCACCAACTCCTTGCTGGTCTAGAGCCAAGCACTGATTAGGTCAGGGGTTGGGGGCGGAGTTATTGTGACCCACAAAACTAGTGTAAACACTGTACCACCTCTGTATGGGGCAAGCGTTGCTGGGTAAGCAGACAAGTATACAGTAACGTACTGACGATATACGGTGACATAATCGCGTGGCTCTAAGTTGGCTCCTTGGCAATGGAAAAGCAAACAGGTTCTGAGGAGGTGCGCAGGTTGAACCAACTAAGCACTAGCACCAGCACGGCACTAACACCAGGTTCTTTTTGGTGGGAAAGGGGTATGTGTGGAGTTCGCATTCTCCCTGTGCTCACGTTGGGTTTTCTTCGTTTCCTCTGGCTTCCTCCCACAGTTCAAAAACATTCATGTCTGGCTAATAGGAGATTCTAGATTACCCATTGGCATGAGTGTGTGAGTGAAAAGTGTGCGAATGCTGAGTACGCCCTGTGTTGGATTGATGAGCAGTCAAGGGTGTGTCCCTGTTTTTTGCCTAATGTGAGCTGGGGTAAGCTCCACCTCCCTCCGACCCAAGTGAGGAAGAAGCAGCTTAGATAGTGGATCCATGGATGGAGGAAGCAAATGGATCTACATTCACTTAGCACTTTATCAGAAACATCGGACTAATATTGGAATCATACTCATACTGGATAGGGACTCTGTTGGCTCTCAGAACAGTCTTAGTACCTTGTGGCATGGATTCCTCATGGCATCTGCAGTGTTCTTATTCTTTCAAGGTTCTGGTATGTGTTCGACATCAGTGCATTCCATACCTTCCTCAGAAATTGACTTTTTATTTTTTACAACCCCATTTCCAAAAAGTTGGGATGCTGTGTAAAATGTAAATAAAAACAGAATGCAATGATTTGCAAATCTCATAAACCCACGCTTTATTCAAAATGGAACATAAAAAACATATCAGATGTTGAAAGTGAGACATTTTACCATTCATGAAAAATATTCTTGAGATGGTAGTTCATGCTGGCATGATTGCGTCACATAATTTCTGCAGGTTTTTCAGCCATACATTCATGCTGAGAATCTTGCTCTACCACATCCCAAAGGGTGCTCTTCTGGACAAGGAAGGCTATTGAAGTTCACTGAATGCGCTGTCATGTTCTTAGAACCAGTCTGAGAGGACTATTTTTTTGTGACATGGTGCATGTTGGAAGTAGCCTTTAGAAGATTGGCAAAGTATGGCTCAGGGGGTTGCATGTGATTGGCAACAATACTCAGATAGGCTGTAGCATTTGAAAGATGGTACTGGTTTTAAGGGGCCTAAGTTTGCCAAGAAAACATTTTTGACTGTATTACAACACAATGATCCAATGCTTTTGACATTAAATTCTGACTGACCCTACTATCTGTTGCAGAAATTGAGATTCTTCTGACCAGACTATTTTTGTCCAGTTTTCATCTGTCCAAATTCGGGGAGCCTGTGCCCTAGTTTTGCATTCTGAAATACTTCTCTGCCCAGCACAGTTGTTAAAAATAGATATCTGTCTCTGTAGCCTTTCTGTCGCCTTGAACCAGTTTGGCCGATCTCTGACCTCTCCAAGGCGTTTCAGTCCATAAAACTGCTGCTCAATCTTTTTTTTTTTTTTTTTTTTTCCTCTCCATGATTTTTGATGTGATCATTGACTGAAGCACGAGACCTGTATCTGCATGATCCTATGCATTACATTGCTGGCGTTTGATTGGCTGATTGGGTAATTACCAGGGCTGGACTGGGACAAAAAAACGGCCCTGGCATTTTCGGCCATGGCAGCCCAACCTGATCGTGACGTGACGGCCCACCATACGTGCACACTTTGCTGTTACCAAAAGTTAAAATTAAGCTCAGTCATAGCCTACATGCCCTGGAACTCCACACAGAAAGGCCCCAGGCCGGAATCGAATCCACAACCTTCTTGCTGTCTGGTGGCAGTGCTAATCACTGAACCACCGTGACAGAAGTTATTATTATTATGATTATTGTTAATAATAATAATAATAATAATAATTATATTATTATTAATATATTTACATGAATGAATGTGAAAAAGCGATGTGAATTTGGGGCCATTTATAATTTTTCAATAAGACCATTGCACTATTTGGATTGATTCATGCATAACCTTTTTAAAGGGGACCTATTATACTGATATTAGTATTTATTATTAGTATTTATTATACATATTAGTAATGTTATAATGTTGGTTGTCCATACTCAACCTCTGAAAAGTTTCTAAACATAAGATACAGGGGTTTTGCCGTAATTCAAGAACGTGATTTCGTGAACGTGATTTCCTCTCTGAAGAGCTCCTCCCGAGATCTTCGCGAGATCTGGGCAAAACCTGACGTCAAGTTGTGCCGTCCAATTAATACAGACCTAGCCAGAGCCAACCACAGCGCTGGACATGCCCACATCGGAAACTATTTTAGCTGGCACTAACAACGGCAGATCATACTATGCCTTAGTAGCGTCTACACTTTTGGAAATACAAAAGAAGAACCACAGATCATTTGAGATGCAGTTTTGTCAGTATCTCTCCCAAAGCTGCTTGTCCGTTTACTTTTGGACGCAAAGAAAAACGCCTATTTCTCTTCCAAAAGACGATGCCACCAGAAATCAGTGGGTTAGCTTTTTTTGTTTGCTGGCAGCAAATAGCCGCGGCCAAAGGGAACGTTAGCTGCTTGTGCTCAGCATTTCACCAAAGACAGCTTTGTTAATAAAGGATAATTCGACACAGGATAAGCGTTTCAGCTGCTTCTCAAACCTGAAGCAGCTGCATCAATCAAGCGCTCGGAGCTACAAGCTGTAAGTAACGATATAGTGGCAAATAATGTAATTGAAGCTAACGTGTTACGGGGGGCTACTGGCTAGCAGGACCGCTAACGATAGTTAGCACTAACAACTGGCCTCAAGCGCAGGCTTTCTAAAATATCTGAAGATAAATCCTGGATCAGTCGCGACTGTCCCCGACTCACAGACACAGAAGCTGCAAGTTGCTTTTACTGCATAAGCCAACCTGACGTGATAGCCAGTTGATTGTGGCTGTAGCACTGCGGCTAACGTAGCAAAGTTACTGTTGCCAATTTTTGTGTCCTAAATATGCAAGGGTGATATCAGGGAAATTCTACAGAAGGTGTGCGAACATAAACCTCATTTGAAGCTAAATTTTTATACTTGTTTGTAATTTGGATGCTTGGTACAACTGTCCACGGTAACAGAACTTGCTGCCTGTAAAACCTGTATTGCAAGGGTTTGCCTCTGCGGTTGTTATGACCGCTCGGTTACCAGCTACTGCATGTTAGTTTGTGTGCCGTGCTAATTAAAAATTCTCCTGGTTAACTTATATGCAATAATTCTGATCGATATGCTTGTGTTACTTCGGTAAGCATCAATGTGACAGTTTCATCATAACGTTGCCTGATTGTAGCCACTACAGTTGAAGCTAACCGGAGAGGTGCTGTATGTGTCTGCCGAGTTGGGCTGCAGTTAGACCAGACGTAGGTTTTGCAAAGCTTGGGGTACGTTTTTGGGTGCTTGTGAAACGATCGCTTTACTTATCCATGACCGGGGTCTGCCTGATACTTCTCTAATACCTGGTTAAGCTCTCTGATGCTACTGGTGAAAGCAATAGGGAAGCGCACAGGCTATAATGTGTCCGGTATAACAAACGATTTCTCTGCATTGCCATCGATTGAATATTAAATTCTTTCCTGTAGAGGTGATCGATTCGCTAGCTCCACATAAGCAACGGTTCACGTAAAGGGAACTTACGGTCTGTAAAACCTGTATTATGCTCATAACATAACCGGAGCTCTAGCTAGCTCTCACGCAGTATCCATAACGCGCCCATTCTCCGCGAGGAAACGCTAGTCAGTCCGGCCCAATGAGTAAACCATTACCACGGGCAATTTCTGAAAAGGCCGTTTAGCCTGGAGCTTTCGCCACTCCGTCATATACCAGTGCAGAAGCTGTTCGTTTCTCCACGCTAACGACACACCGCAGTTATTCACACGAACCAGCAGGTCCTTATAATACACACCGAAGCAGTCCATAAGCTGTTGGTCCACTTTTAGCTGCTCCTCACTGTCTATGTTTCCCTCTAAACTCAGACCCACCGGATTTCTACGGTCTCCGGTCTACACTTGGGCATGTCGACCCGTTCTACAAATGTGTCTGTATGGGGTGGATTCTAGCTTTCCCTCAATCCTAGCTATAGAGTAGAAACACCGGTGTACTCACCACTATTGCCGTAGCAAACTGTAGCTGATGGCAAATTTGAGCTTGAGCTGCCAGATTTTCGCACTGCGTCCTCCACTTTCGCCGCTGCGTTTATTAGAACAAGTTCATTTCATTAGATTTACATTCAAGTATAACGTTAGATTGCGGAATTTGCCCGCCGCTTCCTTATCAGATGGCAGCCGTGTCTCACGTTTCACTCTGGGCAGACTGACCCGGAAAACTGTGTTCTGCAGCCTTGTCCCGCCCAACTCCGCCCTCCACAGAGCTGGCCAGTCAGAAGAAAGTGGGCACACGGGAAGTGGGGGCCATAGTGGAAGAGCCACCCCAGTGAGGCGTTTCAGGCAGAGACTACAATGGACTACAAATGGGGTTTTTTGAGGATGGCAGTATGAGCTAAATAAGGACCCTGTTTTGGACTTTGAACAATCAGGAGTACTCTAGGGGAGTCCAAGATCAAAATATAACCTTGGAAATATAGCAAAATAGGTCCCCTTTAAATAACATTACATATCTTACAGACACAAGAGGGCATAGAATAGCGCATTAGCTTCAGAACCGCAGTACTCGCTGGTTGCAAGTTTACTGGCAGGTGATTCTGAATGTCAAGACAGGGTTTTAAATAGGAAAATTTGAAAGTCTTCCTTGCTGTATTCCAGGACAAACTTTATTTGCCACTGTAAAACAACAAATCAATATGCATCAAATAGTAGGTTATTAACGGCTGGTCCATCAGTGGGGGCCTGTTGTAGGCTCTAGCAAATTTTAAACGAATACATGCTTGTAATAGCGTATTAATTTCATGTCAGTCTTACCGCTTTCCGTGTTCCCCTCCAAATGAAAACTGCTTGTTATATGAGGATCATCGTGGCCAAACAGCTGGTCAGTTTTTTTTTTTAGCATTTGAAAGCCTGAGGCTCCAATTTCTGTTTACTTTATTCTCGAAGATTTTCCGCCTCTCCAGTGCTTTCTGACATTTTTGTCTGATCTCGTAGTCTTTGAAACGCGTTTTTAGACTGTTAACGCAGCTGGGGACAAGCAAGGCCATTGGTCAAACTAATTTCCCAGCAAGCCTGCCTTCTTAAACTTTTAGGACAAAAACAACAACATTAAATAAACTGTACATAGCTTAAGCCTATGCGTCATTTTTTTTATCTGCAAGAATACAGTTTTTCTGGTAATTCCTATATCATAAAACAAATATATAAATAGATGCTGAAAAATGGCCAAGATGCACGATAACCGGAATAGTGACGTAGAAATAAAAAAAGTGGTATATAAAGCATGTGCCACCCGAAGATGGGAATGCAGAAAATCTCAGGAAGAGCCCACTATGTATTATAATATAAGGAGAGGTACACATTAATTATATATTGATTTTCTGTGTATGAAATCTCACTTCGAATTAGCTAAACTCATCCTGCTGTTTGCTCGTCTTAATGTGGGCCACTGGCTACGAACAGGCCGTACACAACTGTGTTTTTTTTTTTTTCCCCTGAGGGGGGAGGGCTCAGAGATTTTATTGGGCCAGTCCTGTGTCAGTGTAGAAAATGAACCAATGGGCCACTTTCCGTGTTTTAAAGGCCGGCGCGGTCGTTCAAAATTATCAATGTTATTACAGTTTTATAAACTATGATTGCATTGGCCCAAAATGTGCGTCGGCCCACCGGCATTGCCCGGTACGCCCGATTACCAGTCCAGCCTTGGTAATTACATTAATTTTATGGTGTTCCTAATGAAGTGCTCAGTTAGTTTAATAGGTATTTATCTTACTCGATGACCTAATTATGAATGGTGCTGGGTGAAAATGGTATGGATTTCAGCTGCATTGCTCTCTCCATGTCTGTTGCAGGTGATCATGTCTTATAGTTTGAGATTAAGTCATCAGATGCACTTTAGCTTTGTACACTTTTATTAGACTTCCGCATATTTTTCTATCGCAGTCTAATTTCTGATTATTTCCAAAAGTTTTTAATGATAATATGGCCTCAAGAGTGGGAAAACCTGGTCCAGGAATGCTTAACTACCCTGTATTGAAGGATTTGTGGGACTAAGTCAATTATCAATAGGCATGAGGTAGCCATACAACATGTTACCAATCCTATTAGTGATTATCCACAATGGAGCGCAAAAAATGGAATGCAGTAATTTTCAGCTCTATGCAATCAGTTAATTGGTAAGATTGTTGCTAGCCAAGGGAATTCAAAACAAGGTGCCTAGATAGATACTGCAATAGCAAGCTGAACAAACAGAGAAATGATGCCTGAAATAATATTGCGTAAGGATTTACTCTTCTCTCACCGGCTCTGATCAGTAATCATCAGTGCAAACCAGTGCAGCTGTGTTTTTGAGTGTCGCATGAGTAGTTAGAAAAGGGTTTTTTTTTTAAAGTGCTGTTTGCTGGAGCTCAACGTCAACGATCTGCTGAAAGGCAGCCAAAGACGCGTCCTTCACAAGTTTCCTTCATCCATTACAAAATTTCATTAGGATATTGACATGGAGCCATTACTAAATGAGATACTGGAGCACTGTGGTTCGCAGCATTTTAAACCTCTGTCTCTCTCCTTTTCCATCCTCCCTCCTTCTCTCTCACTGTTTCCTCCCCTCTTTTTCCCTTACATCCTTTCTTTTTTTCATCATCTGCCTCTTTGTCTCCCCTCTCTTTTCCCTTTCTGTTTTAACGACCTCTTTCTTTGCATCATCCCTCTTTTTCTCACCCCCTTTCTTCATCCGCCACCCCCCTCCCCCCATGTCTGTGTCTCTCTCAGGCTCTGTGGCTGTATCTGCTGATGGGAGGAGCTCAGGCCAGGAGCCAGAGCCGACCAGAGCCTCCCCGCCAGAGTCTGAGGCTGGAGCCAGTGGAGGTGAACAGAGATCTGCGATGCTGAATTTAATTACACAATTAAGTTTGATCATGATTTCATATGAGAGCTATAAAGCATTTCAAGCTGCATTGGTTTATACTCATTTTGCCTGAAGTGAAACTACGTGCATTGCATCATACAGAATGTCTGTTCATAGCACATAGCATGTATTCATACAAGAGTGCCTAGTTAAATATGCTGAACTGTTAAGTTTCTGTTCCATATAATTATTTGATAATTCTGTTGAATAATAACAGCGTACATTTCTGATGTGGGATGTAAACATATAGGACTGTAAAACTTCTTTTCTCTGCAAACAATCATACAATTTTTTAATAGTCCTGTGTTGTAGGCCGAATATAAAATAATTCATTTAATTACATTCCACCATGGTTCAGATGGTTTCTGTTTTTTGGTTTTTTTTTTTTTTCGGGAACCCCAAGTGCAACCCCAATTCCGAAATAGTTGGGACAAAGTGTAAATTGTGAATAAAATTAAAACGCAATGACTTTCAAATCACACCAGCCAGTATTTTATTCACAATAGAACTGAGATAACATAGCAAATGTTGAAACTGAGAAATTTTACGATTTTATCCACAAAATTAGCTCATTTAAAATTTGATGGCTGCTACAGGTCTCAAAAAAGTTGGGCAGGGGCCTGTTTACCATGGTGTAGCATCCCCTCTTCTTTTTAACACAGAGTGGAGGCGTCTGGGCATTGAGGAGACAAGTTTCTTGAGTTTAGCCATTGAAATTTGATCCCACTCTTGTTTAATACAGGCTTCCAGTTGCTAGAGAGTTTTTGGTCTCCTTTGACAGACTTTTCGTTTAATTATGCGCCCAATATTCTCAATCGGTGAAAGATCAGGACTGCAGGCAGGCCAGTTCAGCACACGGACTCTTCTACTATGAAGCCATGCTGTTGTAATAGCTGCAGTATGTGGTTTTGCATTGTCCTGCTGAAATACACAAGGCCTTCTCTGGAATAGATGTCGTCTGGAGGGGAGCATATGTTGCTCTAAAACCTTTATATACCTTTCAGCAGTCATGGTGCTTTTTAAAACATGCAAGTGTCCCACACCATATGCACTAATGCATCCCCATACCATCAGAGATGCTGGCTTTTGAACTGAACGCTGATAACAGGAAGGGTGGTCTTTCTCCTCTTTAGCCCGGAGGACACGACACCCATGATTTCCAACGAGAATGTCAAATTTGGACTCGTCTGACCACAGGACACTTTGCCACTTTGCTTCAGTCCATTTTTAAATGAGCCTTAGCCCACAGAACATGGCGGCGCTTCTGGATTACACTCAACAATGGCTTCTGTTTTGCATGATAGAGTTTTAGGTGGCATCTGTGGATGGCACGGCGGACTGTGTTTACAGACAGTGGTTTCTGGAAGTATTCCTGGGCCCATTTTGTAATGTAAATGACAGAATCATGCCGGTGAGTGATGTAGTGGCGTCTGAGGGCTCGAAGATCACGGGCATCCAGTAAAGGTCTTTGGCCTAGTCCCTTACGCACAGAGATTTTTCCAGTTTCTCTGAATCTTTTGATGATGTTATGCACTGTCGATGATGAGACCTTCAAAGCCTTTGCAATTTGACGTTGAGGAACATTGTTTTTAAAGTATTCCACAATTTTTTTTCATAAGCCTTCACAGGTTGAAGAGCCTCTGGCCATCTTTACTTCTGAGAGACTCAGTCTCTCTAAGACATCCTTTTATAGCCAATCATGTTACAAACCTGATGCCTGTTAACTTAATTACTTGCTAAATGTTCTTTCAGCTGATTCTCTTATATATCAATTGCTTTTTCAGCCTTTTTTTTGTCTGTGTCCCAACTTTTTTGAGATATGTTGCAGCCAGAAAATTTGAAATAAGATCATTTTGTGGATAAAAATTTAAAATGTCTCAGTTTCAACATTTGAAATGTTATCTATGTTCTGTTGTAAATAACATATTGGCTCATGTGATCTGAAAGTCATTGAATTTTGATTTTATTCACAATTTACACTTAGTCCCAACTATTTCGGAATTGGGGTTGTATTTGCTGCAAAAAAATTATACAAAAGACTTTGGTGAATTTATTTTTTTGGGAATATGCCAAGCTGCAGGAATTATATTAAAATGAATGGACAATTGGCTTTGGATTGTGGTTGAATTGGGTAAAATGATGGTGGTACTGAATTAAGAAGCCAGGTAGCTGTATGGGCACACCCTGTCTCTTCACTGAAATAACATTTTGGCTGCAGTGGAAGATCGGTCAGAGAGGTCCCCTGTGGAGTCTGAGGTGGAGTCAGAGAGGGAGTCGACCCGGTCAAGGAGGAGCAATTGTCCAGAACTCCTGCTCTCTACGGTCACTGAGGTGTTTGTCACTGAGGAGAAGTTGGGCAGAATGGAGAACATTCTGGACACCTGGAGCAATAACTTGAAGGCAAGTTACAGTTTGTTCATGTTTTGTTTGCATTTATTGTTTATGCTGGCTTTTTGTATTACCGTATATGACCAAATAATCGCCCGCGTGCAAATACGCGCCTGTGTGCAAAAAGCCGCCGGGGGTCCGACCTCATTTTGCGTATTGAACGCCGGTTCAATTAAACGCCCGGGCGATTATTTGCACTATTGTATATAAACGCCTTTGTTACCCTGTGTTGCGGTAGCACAGACGCTAGAACAAGCTTCGGTTTGTCTTTATGTATGTCTGATGTCAATGAAGATGTGGGGGGAAAAATAGCAGACGGTCTTTGGCACAGAGATATAAAAAAACTAGAGTGGACAACGTCATTGGCTGAACCAAAGCGCACACGGCAGAATAGCTGTATGTATAAATGTCCAATGAGAGGCATGTAAACAGTAAACATGGGTGTCGACAGTTATTATTTTTTTGGGTGGGGGACTTGTTTTCCATGTTCTTTTTTATTTTTTCGTACTTAAGAAAGGACACGAATAAGGAATTGTTAATCAACAGTATTTGTGCTCCATTATTTGGCAAAGCTAAAGAATAAGCTCTACGATTGCCTTACCCTTTGTATTATCGCTTGGTTAACTACGTTTTCGTTTCGCTCAAAGAAAAAGCGTTCGCATTTAGCTGTGCCTGCGAGTCTGAGTCTGGTCTATACCTGGAAGAAACTAGTCGTCATATGCATATATGAATTTATATGTATGCTTTGTGTATTACGATCGGAACAACTTCATTCTGAAGTGTTCATACCTACTTGTTGTCTTCATTTAGTCCGTCTTTGCCCTGACACAATGGATAACAGGATGATATTGCGTGCTGCCCCAACTGGGATCAATGTAGAAGTCTCAAAACTAAAGTATGTAAATGAAACCGCGCCAGTTTCAGTTTCTGCGAATACACCGTTAATAATAAACGAATAAACTGCCTTTTTTTTTGCCGGTAATTTAACTGGCACCTTTTAGCCAGTTATTTCAACTGTAATTTTACAATAAGTTTACCACGGAGTTCAGTGCATGTTCAGTGTAAACCATGGTTAAATGCGTGCAGGACTCCACTTACAGTTAAAATGACTAGGAGACAATACGTTAATTTAACGGTTAAATTCAGTCAGTTTATAACTGTGTAGGAAAGCCGAACTGGCCTGGTGCAGGTTGGTGCAAAAATAAATAATGGCCTGTTGTAAATACCCACCTGGTTCTTATAAACGCCTGGGGTCCAAGTCGATTTTGCGAAATAAACGCCGGGGCTACTAAATGGTCATATACAGTATTTGGAGTAAAGTGTCTTTGAGCTTGTTTGCTCTTTTAAAATTCCAGAAATACTGCCCGATAGAAGTATCACTTTTGTCCTCCAGGCACAGGATGTTTTCAGATATATTACTGTTGTTAAAATCCCTGTAGTACAAAAGCTTGCTCTGTTGCTTGCTGCATCCAAGATGTTAGTTACAGTGCCTCCCTATACAGTAGACCGACAAGGGTGTCGGCTGTTTGATAGGAATTTGCTGATACCCTTGCTGGTCCGGTGGTAATTGTTACATCTTTGCGCGTTTCTGTATTGTTCTGTGACCAACTACGTCAACTCGGACCTCAGTGCTCGGACGCCAATCAAATTGCGCGCTTCAGACGTACAGGCTAGCTGAACAATTCAAACAGAGTCTATACATAAACTATTAAGAAAATAGTTCCAACTTGCATGTTTGGACACATACGAGCAAAACAAGAATACTATATTATCTGAGTGTTTACACTGACAGAAATATATTATTTACAAAATGTGGAAACGAGCAGCGATAGGATACATAAGTCTATATTTTCAATCAGTTCAAACTACAAGTCATGTGTGCATTCGCAGCCAGACAAAACCCAGTTTTTTCAAATGGTGGCCTCTCACTGGGGTACGAATCCCCGCGGAGTTTGTGGAGTGACTGCTTGTAGTTGGGTGAGGAACAGTGGGTGGGGAACAGTGCGTCATTTTAGGTGCTTCCTGTGTCTAAAGCTGTATACTAACTTACTGATGCCTTACTGATGTGCCTTACAAAATATACCTTCTAGTAAACATATTGCCAATGACGGTACTCATTAAGCACCTGCATAAATGCAGACCATCTCTCGCAATAGCAAGCAGGGCTCGCAAAATTGTAAAATGAACGGTAGCCCGTCGGGCAAGCGCAAGTGAATTCCTGGTTGTCCGAAAAATTTTCTCCTTGCCCGAGACCTTGCTGAATTCGGCCTTAATGCATCATTTCCACTACGCGGTACCGGCTCTGCTCTGCTCTACTCCGCCCGCTTTGGTGCTGGGTACTTTTCTGGGGGATCGTTTTCCATTAGAGGATAGTACTGCCTCAGTGTAGCTGGTCATCATAGCGGCGCAGCACAAAACTATTTAAAATATATGTATGCCCCTTTTTGGATTCGGTTGATTCTTTACCACTTAGACAAACGTGCCTTGCCATCGCAGCCATTTTTTGAAGTGGTGTTTTCACACATTTAATGGTAATCATCATGCATTTGTGCGCTGTGAGCTTCACCAACCACGTAACCAACATATCAGTTATCGTTTGAAAAGGTTTTAAAACTTTTGCTGTTCGTTACGGACAGAGAAAAAAATCATCAGCGCCGAAAAGTGTATAATTAGCGAGGAGAAAATCATTTATGTAGGCGGCATTTTCATAAAGGAAATTTGCACTACGATGCATATTCATCAACACCAACAAACGTTCATTATTACCATGCATTCTTTCACACCACGGAACATTTGTTTATTGTCAATAGAATTTGAATAATAATATATAGGCCTACATGTAATGCACAAAATAAAATGTTGCGTTTAGTGACTTGTCCCTACTCCCTTTTATGCAACTTAAACAATGAAAAAAGCGGGTAGAGCCGGTACCATGTAGTAGAAATGGGGCATAAGTTACGGTTACGTTTTGTCCATTTAATGGACGTCAGTATGTTCTACATGATATTCTGATTATTGATGTGCGAGCACACTCATCAGAATATCGGTAAAACATAGGCCTATAGACTATGTACTGACATCCCGCTGCAAACGTCTGATGGCCAAATCAACAGTTGACATTTTACAATGGCACACGATCGAAATATTCAACAATTGTTGGAGGGTTGTGTAATTAAATCTTGTAAGTGGTTGACAGTGGTCGTGTTCTTCTTGAAAAATCATTTACAACCTTATGGCTTTCCATTTTGTTTCTGTTTTGGAATGGCGTTGAAAATAAATTTTTAATTCGGTCGTTGGAGACACTGACATACGTTATGGTCTTTTGACTCTAGATGAAGGAAGAAAAAAAAAAATTATGGAATATGCTTCGTAATCCCTTTTGACTGACAATAAGTGGCACGTACACAACTCTAAAAACAAAATCAGATATATTTTAGCGCCCGGATTGTAGCGATTTAGGTGATATATTTATGAAAGCTTCATTTAACTCTTAATGAATGAATGAGCACGAGGCGCGCAATCGGGGGTGCGCAGTGAGTGGTTTAAACCAGCACCCGTAAGTCCTCGGACTCATGTCGTGAAGGGAAATGACAACGAAGCATTTCATCTTACGGGTTCTCTTGTTTTGCTAGATATTTTGACATGGTGCGCATTCTTTAACGAACATGAACAACTTCCATATAGTATTTATTAAGTAATCAGTCATCAAAGTGTTTATCGTAGTGTTTTACAATTCCACATTAATTCGGTCTCTGGCTCCAGTGTCTCATTTTTAAAATTGAATGTTGCTCTGACAGTGGCTGATTAGCTTCCTCAAGTGCTGCATCACAACATATTCTTGCTTGTGATAGTGTTGCTAGCCTGGAATCCATACTTATCAAGTGCTGGTCGCTCCCAATGGTCACTGACTGATATCAGTCTGGCCTCAGTCGTGTAGCCAGCGTTTAGCCCTTACGTCACTAATGAAGCAAATATATGAATATTCATGTTTTCTGCTCTTGGCTGATTGGGCGACCTTTTGGCGAGAACCACCAATCGAATATGAGTTAGCTGGCCAGCAACGGCATTCGTGACTGTTATTTGACATGAGCTTAAAAATTAGATTGTGGCTTGCTTGCGTTTACTCTTGGAGTGGTTGTTAGGTTTTGAACAGGATAATGTTTGGCCATATCTGCATTTTGTTTATTTCAGTGGGATTCCCCGGTTTAATAAAGGCTAAATTAAATAATACTCAAATTACATAACGTATTTCACTGGAATTGGCATTAGCTATAGCTCGAAGGGCATGATTGCATCAGCTAGATTAAAGTGATACTCCACCCAAAAACTATAATTTGTATATCAATTACTCACCATTAGATGTCTTGAACGGACAAAGTTGTTCTTCACCTGGCGCAACTTTATGGCCACTGGACAAACTTTCAAACCATCGTCCAACGCATCTTCCAGTATAATCCAAGTCTGCTCTGTCCACTCGTATCCTCACAACTCTAGAAACGCGGTTATTTTTTGCTAAAAATAATAAAATACCACAGTTATGCTTCAAGTAAGCTCGCGCATTCAACGAAGTCCTGCCTCCCGGCTCGTTCATTGCCCAGAGAGTCTGCTGCCATTCAGATGAATACTTGTATAAATACGAGCCGGGAGGCGGGACTTCTGTTGAATGCAGAACTGTGGTGTATTATTTATTTTTAAGTCTGTCTAAAGGGGCGGGGCACCCTTGCGACTGTGAGCCAATCACAGATCTCGCATGGATTTTGTGCGAATATTTGAAAGTCAAACGCTGGTCTACCGACTGAGGCCGGACATACAAGCAAGTGACCGTTGGGAGCGACCAAAGCTTGATATGGATGGATTCCAGGCTAGTGTTGCTGGTTTTAATGGAAAACGCGCCCTCGTAAGATTGCTGGGTAGAGAGTTTAAATGCTCGCATTCATAGTCCCACACCCACTCGAAGTCCGCAGACACTGCCCGGTCAGCCCCTCTGTCCATGTGGCCGCCACTACAAAACTGAAAAAAAAATAAAAATAAAATAGTGGAAAGTTGTGTTAATTATCCCTCTCTTCCCCTCATGTGTAACCACAAGCCTGTCGTTTCGGCTCTGAGGCAATTGAAACGAAACGCAGTGTGGGAAAGATGCGAGTTTAGAACACAGCTTTAGATGAATAACTTTAATATTAAATAAATATATTCACTTTGCTGCGGCCTTTTTAAACAATGATAACAGCAACAACAAATGGCGATAAAAGTTTCGCTTCTCTCACTCAAACATTATATTATAACCATGTTCCGAGAAAGTGATTTTGTGAGTGACCGTACAGTGGAATGGCCGTCCGACGTGATTCCTAGCGCCAGCTGCACGCATGTACAGTACAGTCGCCGTTAAAACCAAAGAAAAGGTCCTTAATCCAGCAGTAGGGGGGCGTTAGGCTGTTGGTAGGACCGGGAAATCTCGTCGTTAGCTGTACGGTAGGACAGGCGTCTTAACACGCATGAAGACAAAAGAAGACCTCCCGCTGCCTACCGGTACGTGGTAGCTGGGCGATAGCCCGTTAGCCGGGTGTTTGCTTAATCATAACTGAGCCACGAGGGCGGTTGGGGTGGTCAGGTTGACAGTAGTCCGTACGTGTAGATAATGGCACAGCTTTTTGGCGATTTATTTCCATATATGAATGCAAGACTAACGTTGGCCTACATAAAATATTGATTTGCTTTAGCGGGGATATGATGTTGCCGGTAATCATTTCTGCAAACCTTTTTATACTACACGATACAGTTTGCTCAACATGTGCTTCTATTTAAAACTTTTGTGCGGTATAATACGCAATTGGATTATTAAATATCATGATATTTTTGGTGAGCATTTTGTTTGTCAGGTATCATTTCTGCAATATTTTATGTTCGGAGATAATGTGTGCTTTTATGTAGCCTACTATTATTTTTACACTCAAGTGCCGAAATATATTATTTTTCCTGTTACAAACCTGTAATTTAACTTATATCCATTCCTATATTGAAGATTACTCACACCCCGTCTCAGTAAAATTCAGTTACGGAAAGAACTTGAATGTTTTTCGATTTATATACTGTTTCGTGCTAAAATGCTAATAGGCAATTTTTAACCAATTTTTCATGACAAAACGTTTTGCAAAGTCTGTATTTGTTTTCATGATTTGTCATAACCATTCAGATATTCAAATATAATGTTCGCAAAGCTTGCAATTAGAAAAGAATTGTGTACAATATGAATTTAGTTCGACCATAACGACTCTTGAATGCACTAAAAAAACACAAGGTCACGACCAGTACACGTGTCAATTGCTGGATGTTGGATAGCCTATTGTTTTGCAATTAAGCTGCATGTCTTACATATGGAGTCCTGTAAATCCTTTTAACTCGGTTAATAACGAAACCCGCTGATCCGTAATCCCAGATTATTCACACCTACCGGACTTTTGGTGTCTTCAGCTGCGCCCTGGAGTGAGAAGTCATACATGCTACAGGATATACTCTTTATAATTAGGCACATGTATGAAAATGTATTTATACAGAATAAAGTAAAATGCTCCGAAATCAGTAAGTCAGTTATTTGTTCAGAATATATGAAAGAATTTAAAACCCGTATATACATATACCTATCCAGGTTGAGATTGCAGGATTTTATTTTCTTCAAGTTAGCAGTTGGTTTGGATTAATTACAGTTCACACTGTCTAAGCTATATCAGAGTTATATTTAAACACGTCATCTATAATCACAATTTGTTTATTTATATTGCTGTTGGCTTTTCAAAACCAATAAATCAATTGCGGCACACTTCGCTGAAGGTCTACAGAATCACAGTTTCTGCAATAAAAAGACATATTTAAAATACCAAAAAAATTCCTTCAAGAATACAATTGCTTATATTACACTGTCGAATTTATCATAATATGTTTTTTTCTTGTTCATGCTAGGCTTTGTAAACTGAGGAAATGATCAGCCACACGCTTTCCAGAGGTCACATAAGCTCTCACTTCCACTTTCACTGCAAGAGAAAATAAAAGATGTTAAAATACATAGTGGCAAACACAAATGTAATTCTAACAGTCAAAATGCCCTCTATTCTATAACTTACACGCGGTACTACATTCAGTTCCGCAGAGCCACATGTGGTTATTCCTGGCGGTTAATTGTCCTGTGATATGGCTCATTGGTCAGGAGTGTGAAGTACTGCGTTATCGCGCGTTCGATCGTGGTTAGAAGGGCGAAATGTCCGAGGTAACCTGGCATTAACTAACGCCGTCTCTTCGGTTTTAACGGCGACTGTACTGTATGCCTTTATCCCCCTGTTTGATGGTTGGGAGTCAAGTCATTGCTTATGCCTGCACCAACCATACTAGACTGCCGCGGATCAAAATACTGCTATTTGGCTACATGGCACTTGGCAACCGGCAATTGGAAAGTTGTGACAGTCACCCCTAAAATATTGTGAAATAGGCCATAGATTTTTAGCAACAGATCTGATTTTGTTTCAAATGAATTTTGTGGCCACATTGGTACAGTGAATAAAACGTGAAGAGCGGAAATAAATTACTGTGTGGCCTGAAATTTTCAGCCAGCCCGTCGGGCAAGCGCCTCTTAATTTTTGCTTGTCCGACAAAATTTTTACTTGTCCCGGGCGCTCAGAACAGCGATTTCGCGAGCCCTGGCAAGTAGAGCTGCATGATAAGGTTGAATATGTGACAGTTCTGTTTTACTTACAAGTTCCAGAACATGCACATTTTTCTGTGGTCTGGCTAGTGAACACGGTGGAACACTTTTTATGAGGTATACCATTCTCAGAGATGTAGAGGCAGAGCCACTGTCCTATCCAATCCCAGTAGAGAGGATATTTGATAAAGAGACGGGTGGTTTTTGTTTAGTGGGCGGACACCTCACGACACATCCTACTCCAACAGTTCATGGTGCATGAAGTGGATTGAAGTATGGCCATACTCAGTGAAACTATTGAAATGTGGGTATAATTGTAATATTCATGTCTGCTCATGGTAAACAACTATCTCATCCAGTGCACTCAATTTTGGTGAAAAATTGTTAGCAAAGAAGCTGATTTGGACACAGGCTATGAGCAGGAGGCAGGCAGAAAGCATTTCTGCTGCAACGCTTTTGGCAAAGAATGCATGGCTCTGTTTCCAGGTAAATGTGATGGATGAGCTGAGAAGATGGAAGTTTGCTTTTGAGGAGCAGTACAGGCTGGAGTTGAGGAAGGAGCGAGAGAAGCATGCGGCCCATGTAGCCGGCCTGGCTGCAGAGATGGACAGTCTGAAAGAGCTACTGAGCACTTATGAGACCTCCAACCAGAGGAAAGATCAGGTATCCAGTTCTGCAACCTTTACCTCCTGCTAGTGTGCTAACCCTGTTCAATAGCTTTTAACCTCTGCCAGGGTGCAAACCCTTTTCCACAGCCTTTACTTCCTGCCAGTGTGCTAACCCTATTCCACTGCCTTTATCTAATGCCTGTGTGCTAACCCTATTCCACAGTGTTTATCTAATGCCTGTGTGCTAACCCTATTCCACTGCCTTTATCTAATGCCTGTGTGCTAACCCTATTCCACAGCCTTTATCTAATGCCTGTGTGCTAACCCTATTCCACTGCCTTTATCTAATGCCTGTGTGCTAACCCTATTCCACTGCCTTTATCTAATGCCTGTGTGCTAACCCTATTCCATAGCCTTTATCTAATGCCTGTGTGCTAACCCTATTCCACTGCCTTTATCTAATGCCTGTGTGCTAACCCTATTCCACAGCCTTTATCTAATGCCTGTGTGCTAACCCTATTCCACAGCCTTTATCTAATGCCTGTGTGCTAACCCTATTCCACTGCCTTTATCTCCTGCCTGTGTGCTAACCCTATACCACAGCCTTTATCTAATGCCTGTGTGCTAACCCTATTCCACTGCCTTTATCTCCTACCTGTGTGCAAACCCTATTCCACAGGCTTTATCTCCTGCCTGTGTGCTAACCCTATTCCACAGCCTTTGCCTCCAGTCAGTGTGCTGACCTTTAATTTGCTTCTAAAGTTCTGAAGACATTGGCCTGATTCTAGATTATAAGGAAAAGGCTAAGTTTACCTTTAGACCTTTGGAAAGTGTTTGGTTGTTCCTTTTTGATGAGCCGTTTTTTAACTGTTGTGTTCTAGTCCAAACCACCAGGTATCAACATTTTATTTTTAACATTACTGAATTGCCAGTTAACTAGATTTTTCTTGTATGATACTTTGGCACTCTAAACCATAAAGACATGAAAAAGTGAAAATAAGGATGACTAATTTTGTTGGCACAGACTGCGCACAGGTAGGGTATTAGGGGTACTGTATGGGTCCGTTTGAGCTGCTGTGTTAGAATAGGGGTTTACAGTGTAGCGGAATGCGAGAATACTGCAGTGAGCTTCAAAGTTTAACGTGCATGCGGACACACACCCTCCCATCAATCTGGAGAAAGATTTTATCCCAATAAAACAATGCAAACTTGAAGTGCTTGAAAAATGTTCCAGACCTCCTTTGTTTTGCATTTGCTGGGTTAACTTTGACCTGAAACATAGTACAATTTTGACCATTGATAATATTTTTCTTCTCCCTGTCCCTCTGCACGGCAGGTTATTAGTACTTTGACTCAGAGGGTGGAAACAGAGCGGGAGAGAGTGGAGATGATGAGAACCTTCACCAAGTGGAGGCTTCAGCAGAGCAATGCCCGGGACGAAGTGAGTGGGAAAGCAGGGGAGGGGCTTGGCTATAGGGTGGGAGGGGCTGTAATTTGTAGGGGGAGGGGCAGTTCTGCTGGGAATGGAGGGGAATGAAGGAGACTGAGTGGAAGGGAACTGTCATGTGATCAAACTGGATAAGTGTGAATCTCATGTTATGTTGACAGTTTTGACCTACATTAAGTCAAGGAGGTTTTTCCATTTTCGTCATGTTCTATGGCAGAGGGTGACTAACAAAAAACATGCACAAATGAGCAAACTGGTTATGGTTTTCTGGCACTAAAGCAGCCGTTATGAAGTGAGAAATGTGTTTTGTCGGTTGTTTTGTTGGTGTGGTTTTAGGCCCATGGGTGGAGGCGAGCGGAGCAGCACCACCGCTTGCAGCTGAAGAGGAAGGTGTGGGCAGCCTGGCACTCGCTAATCCAGTCCAAGTGGAGGGAGCGGGTGGAGAAGGCGTGTCGAGCGCGGGCGGAGGAGGTCTGCGTGCAGCTGTCCGCCGACTACGACGCCAAACTGGCGGAGGTGAGGGGTGCTCACTGTGCACATATGCCTAATCATGTGACGTTCCACTTGGTTACAAACAAGTAGAGTTTGCTCTGTTGATAACTGAACCACATGTTAATTTATATTGGATTACTGTTCCAGTTCTGTTAATTTTCTTGGAAATCACTTGTGTGATCGATGCATTCAGCAATGAACATTCGGCAACATATTTGGCATAAAATGCTTGAAAAAGATTATGTGGTCTGTTAGAATACCTATCCCTAACCAAGAAAACCAACATGGGATGATTGTTCAGTTAAGACTGAGGTGCTTTAAAAAGGAGTCCCCTTCTCTGTTCCTGGGCATCGAATGTCCAACCGGGTGTCACCCCGACCCTTAGTAAGGGCACTTCAATCAACCACTTGAGAGCTCATTCCGCTGCTTATTATTGAAATTGAGTGTCCCAAATGTAGGTACGAAAGAAGCCCTTCAGAGAGTTGTATCTTCACGAAAAGGACTGGGCAGCAATGCACTAATTGCGCAGCGGGTAGCCCTGCTGCCTCACAGCAAGACCGTTGTTGGTTCGAATCCAGCCTGGGGCCTTTCTGTGTGGAGTTTGCATGTTCTCCCCGTGCTCGCATTGGTTTCCTCTGGGTACTTGGTTTCCTCTAACAGACCAATGACATGGATATCAGGCTAGTTAGAGACTAAAATTGCCTGTAGGTCTGAGTGTGTGACTGAATGGTGTGTGCGCCCTGCAGTGGATTGGTGAGCCGTCCAGGGTGGGTCCCTGCCTTTCATCCATAGTCAGCTGGGATGGGCTGCAACTGCCCCAAAACCCTAGTAAGGAAGAAGCAGTTTAGGTTATGGATGATGGATGAATTTTCATGAAAATAATCATGGGTTCTTGCTTTTTATGTTCTTCTAGTCCAGCCCCTTTGGCACGTATCACGCAAGTACAGGTCTTTAGTCTAAAACCTGAAAAATATGGAGGTTTTTTGGAGTGAGGGTTATCTATGGGGCACTTATGGTGCATGGGCTGTTGTGCGCATCAGAGGGGGGAGAAGTAGCAGATTTGCTGGGGTGCAGATGGAAGGCAGCTTTGCAGCAGTACTGTGGGGGTGAAGGCTGCAGAGAGTGGCGATTCTCGTGCTTTAAAGGGTAAAAGGCAGCTCTGTGGTCTTTCATTAGTTTTTTGTGTATGAACTTATGTGGAAAGGTTAATAATCTGTGTGGATAAGTGCCGACTGTAGCAGTGGTGCTCAGTGAGTATGATTGATGAAGAGTGCTGTATAAGCAAGGAGTAGGATAGCCAGCTCAGCAGTGCAGCCTACTGGCTGAAGAAAACAAGCCTCGGGCCTTGCTAACTTTGTGCACTAAGCACACATGCTTTACACTGCATGTGATGCCAGCTCTGACACCATATGAGCTACTCCATGTGAAATCACCAAGGGTTCAGACCCAGTCTGATTGTTTCTAAAAGCATTGTGGATGATGAACAAGTCCTGAAAAAATTAGCCTGATGTGAGTTTGTTCCCATTTTCATGAATGCATGAAAACAATGTGTATTGTACAGTTTGTGCAGTCAGCCCCTTTTTTAAACCCTCATAAAATATGAAAGAATGAAGATGTTGAGCTGAAATAAAATTTGGGATATTAAGATGAAAAGGCAAGAATATGAATACAATTCAGAGACCATGAACCAGTGTGTTCTGGTGATGTCACATGGTGTGACCTGTATGTAAGAATAATCAGTGGCCAGGCCTCATGCAGAGCAGGCCATGACAGAACCTTAATGACACGTGCAGTGTGATCATCAGCTGTTTGGACAGGGGAGCTAAAAATGGGTGCATTTAAAAGGCTGCAGTTTTTACATGATTCACTGATCATGAATACCCAAGAAATTGAAAGCTTTGCATCAAGTTTGACTACATCTACTTCAGCCATATTTATTTTTCTGAAATCAAATGTGCTTCACTACAGAGAAAAAGGGCAAAATGTATTGTTATCCAAATACTTATGGATCTCATTAGATGTGATCAACTGAAGTGTTCATTTAAATTTTCATACTGAGTAGCCCAGCTTTGAACTGTAAAGAAGGTGGCTGTGTGATGGAAATGCACCCTGACCCTGCTGTACCTACCTCTCCTAGCACTCGGAGGCGCTAGAGAGTGCCCAAGCAGAGATTCGGAGGCTGCAGCAAGAGAGGGAGCGCTACGAAGAGTCCATGCGCAAAGCGTTCATGCGCGGAGTATGCGCCCTCAACATGGAGGCCATGAGCATGTTTCATGGGATGGACGACAGGCAGGACAGAGGTCAGCCCCTCCCACAAGCATTCACAGCTGCTAAATGCACACACATCTGGCCGGTGTAGCACCCATTGCGTTCAAATTTGTATGTTTCTTAAGCAGCAGTCAGACCTTGCTGGATGGCGTTAATGGATGTCCAACAGATAGAAACTTTGTGAAAGAAAATTATCCAGTGGTAAAAGTCGTCTCCGTTGCTGCTCGAGGCTCAACATGTACAAACCTTTCAGCTGGATTGAACAGACCTCGCCTGACAAGGAATGCATTCACCGAACGAGAAACGGACAAGAAACCCATGCGAACGGAGACGTAAAAATAATGTCTCCCCGCCCCCCCGCCCCCCCCCCCGGGGAGACGGGAGACACATTGTTTTAGGCTTGGTTCGCACTGCCCTTCCCACTTTGTTTCCAGAGCGTAACTCCAAAACCGTTTGCATGATCTTAACAAAACTTTGCACACTTACTACTCCGGTCCTGCGGTGGTGCCTTTTGGTATGTGTCTGTCCCTCTGTCCGTCCGTCCATTGGGTAAGGCTGGGAAGGGGGCTGGGGGAGACGTTTGTTTTTACAAGTAAAAACACATTCTAGTTGAAAATTTTGCTCAGTCAGACGTCCGTTAAGGCTATCGGGCAAGGTGTGCCTGCTGCTTTAAACATTAACTGACCATTCAGGCAGGCTGTATCACAAGGCACACTGCTGTCAATCATCCCATTATTTCACCAGAAAAACGATTGAAAAAGCTTCTTGTTGGTGTTTCTACTCAAACATTACTTGCGCTCAGCAGCAATAAAAAAATTGTACGCGCTCATAACATGTCATTTGTAGATGGATGCCTTCTAATGCTGTGGTTCTCAAACTCAAGGTTTTTGTTCCTTGCATGTTTGCATTTTCAGAATTTGAACCCACAGTTCATTTTTTTCTTAAATGTTTTTCTGTGGGGGGGTTAATTAACCCTCCCGGTGCTCTGGAGCAGCTAGCTACAAATATATACTCGGGAAAAAAATTTAAGGGCCACTGAGCTTTTTCTTGATTATTTTCTCTTGTTGTGAGCTTCCCAGGACACTGTCAAGCTGTGGTGAGAGCAGGTGGTGCCCACACAAGATATTGAAATGACTTTGGACATTGTTTGACGTTTTGATTTAATGGTTTGAGCTTGGTGTGATTCTGGTCTTCCCTGGGAATGCCCTGTTTTGGGGGTAATAACATCATCTGATCAAATGTTTTGATGCATTTTGTGTCTTGGATTAACACCGATGACGTTGAAAACGCTTTGGATTTCGGTTCAGTTTTTACATTTTTGCATACTTGGGTGAAAATCGAGTGTTCCTTACTTTTTTTGTTGAGTATATTTGCTGCGCGCAGAGTGGGTGAAGATTTTTTTTTCATTTGTTTTCCTGTGAGGGGCCACCATAAATCCACCAGAGAAATGCTGACTTGGCTTCTGATTTCTTCGACGGCTGCAATGTTCTCACATCACTGAAAAATGTAAATTATTCCAGTCGCTCGGAAGGAACTGTTTAAATGCTTCTGTAAACACATCTGTAGAACCTGCAGAAAGATGACCATCAGTATTTTATGGCACTTTTCCACTACACTGTACCGGCTCTACTCTACACGCCTTTTTTGCTTTTCCATTAGGAAAAAGTACCTGGTACCAGGTACTAGTAGGTAATAGTAGGTACTTTTTCTGGTACCTGCTCTCCTGGAGTTTCAAAAAACGGCCAACCAGGTACTAGTAGGTTCTAAAATGTGACGTGCAACATTGCTGCCCACTGATAGGTCTGAGAATCGTCACTGTGAAAGACGATTCCGTAGTCGACCTCGGGACATCTCATAGGAGTTAGATTGAAGAGTCTCAAGATTTGCGTAGTTATTATGATCATCAACTTATATTGTTTTAGGCTACTTGTTCGATATACTGTGCGTTGCCTTTCCTTTCAAACACTGTTTTGCTTGTTCACCAAAACTGCTGCATTCATGAAGTGCGTTTCTCTTTGCCTGTGACCCCATTCGTGGCGAAATTAAGTGACGGTATTGTGTCTAGTTATGTTCCCCTAAATAATTCCCTAAAAAGTTATGTGATGCTACCCTTGTTTAAAGAAAATCACGCAGAAAAATAACTTCACGGATGTTGACGAATCATTTTTGTCTTAATGTTAGCCTATATCAGATGAGATGACGCAAAGCGATAAATTCTAATACTCTGCCATCTCCTGCGATTTGCGCATTTGCTACGTGTTCTGCCTTCACTTTCAAAGTGAAATGTTTCGGGAAGCCTGAATGTCAAGATGATTAACAATAATCGTTTTGTCATATGTGTTATTTGCTTCTTTGTTATGAAGGAAAAAAGGTAAATTAACATCCTTGGTGTGTGGTGTTTCCATAATTTTTTTCAAGGGTTGTAGTTACATTATGGAATATTTACAGTACACAAATGCCTTGAATATATTGCCTTTTTCTATCAATACTCTATGCCTTTTACGGATATCATTGCTTTGCATTTTTAGGTGGTACTCGGACACAACACGTGCTGCTATCCTATGCATCAGGAGAATGTCAAACAGAAATTACAATTAAATACTCGCGGACTTTGGTGCCATAACGTGGTGACGGTAATGCGCGTGCCCTGATTTAAACACATAAATATTTAACAAAATCGATGGAATAAAAGTAAACTTGATATAACTGAGGATGCCATCGCGGCAGTTACATTCTGCGTCGCGACGACAAGCAGGTACCACGGAGGCGGCACAATCCTCTAATGGAAAAGCAACCCCAAAAAAGTACCCGGTGCCGAGTGGAGTAGAATAGAGTAGAGCCGGTACCATGGAGTGGAAAATCGCCATTAGTTGAAGTCACTCCCCATAGAATTCTTGATAATTCATTGCAGGTGTTCCTAAACGTTTGGCATGGCATTTTCATAATTGCTTATGCTATTTATTTTGTTTTTGGAATAAAAATTTTAATTCTTGAACTGAATTAAGTCATGCACCACAGCAGGGATTGCCTTAACTGAATAAGTCATCCAGAACCATGTTTAAGCATTTCTGTTACTTTATGTGAATACCCTTTAGATATTTGCAGACATCTGGAGATGAAATGATTTGCCTGTTTATCTAGTTATTTTCTTGTTTTGTAAATGCTCAGTGTGCGATGCTGAATGGTTTTCCCTCTTGAGATGCAGCATTTCCTTTCCTAGGGCCAGTAGGAGAAAATAAACACACTTCACTTCAGGGTTGTGTTTGGATGCTCGTGCTGTAGAGCTGTAAATATTAACAGTGAACCCCTTGGTAATACATAAAGGGTATTAATAAAAACATATTCCTTTTACAGCATGGGCTGTCTGTCGATCCCGATTGGTCGGCATCCTTTTGATTGATTTATTTGTTCTCTGCAGATGTCTCCACCCCACGAGATGAGCCCGGTTCCAGCTCCTCGGTCCGCTTCCAGGCCCCACCCACATCATCCGTTCGGTTCAGCCCCGATTTGTCAGAATCCCCCTCACCACCGCCAGCGCCTGCTGTTCAGAGCGACTCTGAGGACACGGTGAGAACACCGGGGGCATTCCGTCCCACTCGAAACCGAGACTTTACCTTTGCCTGTCTTGGCCTTTCTTTACTTATCTTTGCTCTGCATATTAAGTCCTAATATTTACAGATTGCACTCTCAATCTCTGACTAATAGTAAGACTGAATATAAGCAAAAGTTCATAAATTGAGTGAAAGTAAATGGGAGGTTATCTTCCTTCAGTTATGCCAGTCATTATTATTTTTTAAGTGCCAGTTTCGCGCACACAAATTGAGCAGAGTCCTGGACTGAATTACACCTTGAATTGAGATTCTCCACACAACACTCAGTTTAGTTCAATGCTAAGCTTAATCTGTTTTGGCAAAACTGGCCCAAGGAGTAAAAATGAGGCACAGATGGTCCTGTCCTGCTTGTGGTTACAGTTTGTGTCCCAGCCTGCATCTGGCCCTGGTGTTTCTAGAGCAGAAAAGCTCCCCTCTACTACAGTCGTGGACAGTGTACTGCCACCAGGGGGTGGTGTGTCCTCCCACAGACAGGTAACTAATACCTATCTACAGTTTTAAAAGCAGGTACAGACAATTGCAAAAAAAAAAAAAAAAAAAACTTGCAAGGGTACTTACAAGTTGTCTTTTACCAGTATTTCCTAGTAGCCTTCAGGTCACAGTGCAAACTAGTGGCGTGTGTTTCTCTAAAAAAAAAATGCTAGTGAAATGGCTTGTCAGTGTGGCTGTGTCCAACATGTTCAAGGGTGAAGACAGTAAGGCGTGGTTTCTAGGAGGAGTAGACAACTCCAGTGCAGCCTCTGTAGAGTGAAGTTAATAAGGGGAGAATAAGTGTGAAATTCCTAAATCTTTTAACTCGCACACTTCATGACATTAAAAGGGACATAAGACGTGGATTTTTTGTTGACGTTTAAAAACTTTAGGAAAGGAAATGGCCACAAAAACAGGGTTGGAATAATAAGTGTAATACCATTGAAGAACTAGAGGGCTTTTGGATAGCGCATACTTCTGTCAGCAGGTTTTGATCTACTTGCACTTGTAATCCGCTACAGAATCTGGATCTGTGTTTGGATTGGTTTGGAAAGTTAATCACCTCTTCCCATTCATATGGTCCAACTTCCCATAGAATTTCATGGTAATCCAATGAATAGTTTTTGCGTAATGCTGCTGACAAACACAAGTGCACGCGCGTACACAAGTGATCACAATTCCTTCTGGCAGAGGTAATGATAAGTTTGCTTTGCAGTCTCACTTACAGTTGGGCTTCGTATGCAGTCTTTTGATAGCATCATGTGTGTGGTATGTACAGTCACGGTCACCCAGTATGTGGCCTTCAGGTCAGCTGCATTCATGCTTTCACCTCTCAATTGCTGCAGATTGTTCCTCCACTTCAGCCCACTGCACATGTGGTGACAGCTGGCCAGCAGAAAGCCGCGAAGACTATAACAGCGCGCGTCACTGGCCGCTCAGATCTGGGCAAGGCCAGCCGTACGCCAAGCCAACTGTCAGTCATGGGTGTGACCCCACCCATGAGCTCGGTCATTGTGGAGCGACACCATCCTGTCACACAGGTACATCGTTGGACCAATTTAAGTATAGCCATGTTAATTTGTCTGTCAATAGGACTATGAGAATGTGTATGCTTAAGTTCAAACATAAATATTTAATTATTCATACAGGAAAAGAATTTAAAGTAACATTGCACATATTAAAACAATGATAATACCTTAGGACTGACTCAGTGGAAAATTTTTTCAGCGGGTTACTGTTCTGTTGCATAAAAAGAAACCAACTATTCGAAGACGATAATAACATAAGGGATAGGAGTAACCTGAAAATATAGAATTGGTAGCCAGTCAAAAAAAAATATTTTGGCTGCAAGACAACACAAAGGAATAGGATAAGACTGAATTATGAAATGTGTATGTATGACTATCAATTTAATGTTGGTTACACAGGAGTCAGTGATGGCATATGTGTCTTTCTGTGAGATATAGTTTAAATACATGTTTAAAATGAGAAATGTTGATCATTGCTCTGATATGCGGGATTTTATTCCAGCTCTCGGTATAAATATAGAAAAATTCTCTGGCCATAGTTGATGAAATAAGATGGAATGGAATTAAATAAGAAATTGATCTTGCTGTACAGTTATTGCTGATACATATTTAGGAGAGACTGGGGTCTGATGAGCCATGGGGACCAATGAGCCACATCTCACATTTGTGATCAATAGATGTCAGAGCTGCTTAAGGGGCACTTCGCACTACACGTGCTTTAATCGATGTGGGGCACTCTTTTTGTTCATATTTTCAATGATTTGATGTGTTCTCAATGCTGCTTTTGAGCACCAGGCGCCTCGCATTAATGCGCCCCACATCACTTCATATCACTGTGAGTCTCTCCCTGCTATCCTGTCACTTGTAAGCAGGGGTGTTTTATTTTACATTAAGTTTCACTGTAAATAAAGCCGGCAGCGAAATCCGTTACCGTTAATGCAGTCTTGGCCCTGCTAAAGCAAAAGTTGTTCAATCTTCCTGCGAATTTCTCACTCTAATTTTGAGCAAAAGCGAGTGCCAACCACTTATTGGTTATTTCAAAAAACGGAAAAAACGGCAGACTTTGCAGTGGATTTAGTTCGCCACAGCTGCTGACATTGTTCAGAATGTTTGCAAAGTGAGTGACACGAGTGGTACTTAGCAAGCACAGAAAAGGTGCATTCAGCACTTTTTACAATGCAGGCTGCAAAAAATCGCTTGGCGTTTCCATTTCATCAAAGTGCGGTCAGTGCGAATGGCCCCTAAAATAGGCAAAATGGAGAGATGCCTCATTGAGAGCAATGAGCCATGTCACCATTTTGCCCATTTTTTTTAAATTATTTAAATTTTTCATTGAAACAGAGTTGGTACATGTTACACAACACAATCAGTCCACATCACGTTCCCATTCTTTAAATAAGGAACGATAAAAAATAAATAAATAAAAATAAGGGGAGGAAAGGTGGATACAATACATGCCTATAGATAGATGTATACGCCAATTTAAGTTGATTTTGTTTTTTTTGCCCATTTTAAGCCTTTCTAATATCTATTAATTACAAATATGCGATATGGCTTGTTCGACCCCAGTCTCCCCTACATGCTTACTAGCCAAAATCGTATTCATGATGAATAACATAAGAAGATTGAATCAAGCAAGGTTTAGTCTCTACTAGCTCGTGACCCTTTGTACAGTTCTGCATGAATTCCCCTCGAGAAATATTTGATTGTTTCAAGAAGTGATTAGTCTGGGCATTTTTTCCTCTGCGTGAATGTTTTTGGGAGAAAAGTAGATGATGCATCTTATTCTCCCTCTGCGCTTCACGATCCTTTACAGCTCACTGTGGGTCAGGCGACAGCGGCTCGCTTTCCCAGGTCAGCCCAGGCCACCACGGGCCCCTCCACCTCCCGCAGCCTCCCTCAAAAATCCAGGGGCTCCTCCGCCTCTCAGGTCAAATCCATCATAGTGGTCGAGTGACGACCTCTTCAGCCATGGCCATGCTAACACTGTGCTGGTGAACTGGGTCGCTCATACTGGAGCTCCATCTTTACAGAGGGTGTATGCAAAAGCAGTGATTCTCTTTTAATGCTGGGCTCTGCTGCTTTTAGAAATTGAGATAAATTGTGAAACCTGAGATTATTTTCAGTCACTAAATTTGTCTTTGCAAGGAATACAATTTATTTATAGGTAGATGGACTGTCGGAGCTAAATCAGTGTTGATTGTTTTATACTGGTCCAAAAATTGCACTAGGATTTGTGTCCTTGAAGGAATTTGCAATATTTTTTATATACCATATGGTTTACAATTTTCACATTTTAAAAATTGAGTCAAGCCATATTTTTTAATTTATTTTAAATAAAATTTTATAAAATGACAGTTTACTTTTTTTAATTGATTACAAACAACTATTTATCATTAGGCATTTAGCTTTTATCAGTAAATTAAACTTCTTAATGCACTGCATTCTGTCCACTTGCATTGTTTTGCATGTGAATTATTTACTTGTTGAGCTATTAATTTTATCTCCATTATGAAAAAATGGCATCTAAAAGTGAACATGAGAAAAAGGCCGCACTTGGTCGTACTAAAAATAGGCAAATGAAATGGCATCAAGAGATGGAAAAAAGGAATAAAAGCAATATAAAAAAGGAATGTACGGAATAAGTGTTGAAATGCTAAGATGCTCATTTCCAGCAGTGTCAATCCAGGACGGGCACGTTTTTGACTTTGGCAAAGCTTTGGTCCCCAGTAGAAACAGCCAAATTCTTGACCTTACTTCAATTCTGCTGCTCATCATCCTCATCGGCAGGTTTTAATAAAAGGCAACGCAATCTCCCCTTTTGCTTTTCTTGTCATGATCGGTTTCAGGGCAGGCGAAAAAACCATGAAATGAACAACTCCTTTACCTCAGGCTGCTGTTATGATGACTTGAACACCATAAGTGGTGTTCTCACTGGCCCAAATGAATGAACACTGTTGACACTATGACATAATGCATTTCTTTGCTTCACTAGGAGTGGCTTCAAGCCTTATTTTATCTGTAGAAGAAGAAAACGACAGTCACTTTACAGTAAAGCCATCACATTATTTTATGGTTATAGCAGAGATCAACTGACCAAATTTGATGTATTAAAGCTGTAGTATACGATTTGAAAGGTTGATCATTATTAATAACCTCATTTAGATGGTGGATATGGTCCTATAGTACAATCTACACAATGTGAAGAGAAAAAAAAAAACGAAAAAATCCATTCACTCTAGTGGCTGCAGGGCTGCAGAGGCGTTGACCAATGTAAGCCATCCGGCCGGATGGCTTACATTGTTAACGCCTCTCCTACTCTCATCCAATCCCTCGCTCTATTTGACACTCCCCCAAGAGCTTGCTCTGATTCCCCGTGCTCCGTGTTCCGCCTTGTCCCCGCCCCCTTCCGCGTTATAACCTGCCGGCCAGCTTGTTGCTCTGGTAGAGGGGGTGTGTCTGGGAGTCTCCACGTGGACGGCCACACGTGCTCGGTGGGAAGGATCAGGGAGCACAGAGGGGAGGGTGTGTGTGTGGGGGTAGGATGCTTTTTTCAAATTTTTCTCAACGTCTCCATCTTTCGCAACTGATTCTCAGATCGTATACTATAGCTTTAACCGTACCAACTTTCTCAACCTCTAGTAGCCTACCAGCATAGATAACATTTGACAATAACTACACTCAATGATTATTGAGGTCTGCCATGTAGCCCTGCATTTTGGCAGTTTAGGCTCTTAGTCATAGTTCAGTGAAAATTGATGTTAAATAATTTTTTCTGCTGACTTGCAAAAGTTTGGGCACAACTTGTACCTTATCTGGGCCATTGACAGTTTTATAGCATGATTCCAGTGCAATATTCATTGAAACTCTCGTATTTTGAGGGTGACAGTGTGAAATACTGTTGATGTGATTGACTTGTTGCTTCTGAAAAGCTGTTAATATGGGTGGTGTAAATGATTTGCCTAGTTTGTAAATTTGAGTAGCCTTTGTAAAAGTTTTTCTCGCTAACATTTCTACCATGACACTTTAGTAAAATGCCAGCCGAGGCTGGCGTGGGAGGTAGAATTGGCGTGCAAATTACCTGCTGCGCTTTTGTTTCCTATTGAAAGAAGAGCTTCATGCAGCTCTTTGGCTGCACACTGTTGAGAAATGACTGCACAGTGGAGCCAGATTAGCAACATTCTGTTTCCGTGTTCTTGGTAACTCTTGAGGCCTGGAAATGACAAATATCACTGTTTCACAAAGTGAGCTACTCTGTTGCATAGCGTACATCTCATCACCCCTTAGATGTCATTTTGTAACACACAAGTCAACTAGGCTTTTGTATACGAGGTATTTGCTGAAGCCTCCAGTAGATGAATATAAATTGTTATATTCATGACATTAACTGTAGTTGTGAAAGCTAACAAAAAATACATTTCAACCATGATGCTACATGGGATTGTACCTGTCCAGACTGTAGGAGTACGAGTAGAAATTTGGTAACAAGGAAGTGAGCATACAGCTTCCTGGAATGGTCACTGGCTTGAGAGGGGGAGGGTTTTACGAGTTATAACACTCCTATTCCCGCCCGATGGAAGATATGAGGTCGGTAGGTATTCAGAAATTGTTAACTGAATTCTATGTAGTCTACCTGTCCACTGCTCCTCGATGGCTGCTACTTGCTCCTCAGTGAAGAGCCAATGCCTGGCCAGTTTTTTCCAGTCCTGCGGCTTGAATAGTTTGTAAGCCAGGTTCCAGAGGGTGGTGCGAATCTGCCTCGTCTCTGCTCTGTGGTCTAATTTAAATGTCAATGGAGATTCAAAATGAAGGGTTTCAATATTTTCCACGCCTACCTGTAAGAGTCATCAAATCTTGTTACTTGAGGAGTAATGGTGCAGAAACTCAGTAGTCAGGTGCAGTACATTTGGCAGGCACTTGTCATCTACTTTCAAAACATCAATGGAAACACAGAAATCTATCTGATTAGTTGGATTAGGACTTGATCAAAAACTTGTCTCCCAAGCAATAAACAACTCCAGGCTGGGTCTGTAGTTGCTGGAGAACCTGGATTGTTTAAAATCATCACATACAGTGGGCTCCAAAATTACTGGCCTTGCCTGGCGATGCACAAACAATACTTTGAAAATAATTCTAAAAACTATTTTTACTGTGAAACTCTAAATATCCTATGAAAAATACTGGACAATATTAATGTTGCGATGATACCAACCAAAATCATATATCGATTTGATTAAAAATTTGTTCGAGGTTTCACATTTGATGGCACCCTTAAAGATTATTGTAAATAACATCTACCAAAATTAACCCTCTATTAACCAAACCCATTTCCAATTGTGTAAAAATCATTTCCTTAGGCAAATATGTTGATTATGGGCCAATATTTGGAAAAAATAGTTATTTTTTTTTTTTTTTTTTTTTTTTTTTTTTTTTTGAATTTTAAAATTTTAACTTGACGGACCATTCAAGTTATTCTCAAATGTTTATTTGGCAATAAGAAACAAAACCAGCAGGGTGTCCAGGCTGTTAACCCCTTCACTTTATGTAGCAGATATGCTACGGTGGTTAATAGAGGGTTAAACCAGGTCTTCAAATTCCACTTTTTAAAGTTTTATTTTAGTGTTAAGGAACTATACTGAACTATTACATCACTTCCTGTCTCACTGGGGAATAAAAATTAGGTAACACACATACAATATCCTTTTGTCACCCAACCCCATGAAGAAAACAAAACAACTGTCAGCTCAAGAGGCAGAGGGTCACAGACCTTCATTAATCTGGCAATGACTACAAGAAGATTCACAAATGATTGATTATGCCCCAGAGCACTGTCATGGCAATTATTAAATTCTAAAGCTATGAAACTGTCGTAAACCTCAAGGGTACAACTTCATTTTGCCCCCCAGGATACTGAGGAGGATGGTTAGAGAAGCAAGAAATTCCCTAAGAATCACTGCGTAGGAATTGCAGGCCTTGGTGGCATCTTGGGGTCACCAGGTTTCAAAAAGCACCACCGAGCCCCACCTCCACAACCACAGGCTCTTTGGGAGGGTCGCCAGAGGAAAGCCTTTTCTGCCCAGAAGACACAGAAGCAAGTGCTTGGAGTTTGTGAAACTTCATTTAAATTATGACTACAACACGGTACTTTGGTCAGATGAGACCAAAATAGCATGTTTCGGTCAGATACAGCATCGGCATGTTTGGCGTCAAAACGGATGCATACAAGGAGAAGCCCCTCATACCCACGGTGAAATATGATGGCGGGTCAGTCATATTTTGGGGCTGTTTTAATTCAAGAGGTACAGGGGCACTGGTTAGGATGAACGGCATAATGAATTTCACAAAGTATCGGGATATTTTGGCTGACAATCTGGTTGCCTCCGTCAGAAGGCTGGGACTGTAGGACAATGACCCAAAGTTTACCTCAAGATCCACACAGAAATGGTTCTGTAATAACAAGAACAACATTCTGCAATAGCAATCTGAGTTGCCAGACCTCAATCCCAGTGAAAACCTGTGGGCTGAGTTGAAGAGTGGAATTGATAAACGCAAGCCCAAGAATGTGAAGGATCTTAAAAGGATCTACTCAGAGAATGGTCCAAACTCCCCCCAAATGTGTGCCTAAACCTTGTCAAAAATGACAGGAATAGACTCCATGCTGTTATCCTTGCCGGAGGTGGTTGCATGAAGTGCTAAATGAAAGGTGCCTATTATTTTGAAACCTTGATTTTGTGGAAATTTATTTTGTATTAAATGATTGGATTCCAAGTCAGGGGTCCCTGTAATTTTTTAGCCCACTATAGCTTGCTTTTGAATTGTTACAGTCGTCACAGAAGGAAGGCCTACTGAATTTGAATGACTGAAAGAGCTTCTTGAGACTGTAGCATTTGTTCAAACACAGAATTACAGCTTTGGCGAGGAAACTTCCATAGATCAGACTTAAAATCAGTTTGCAGAGTGTTTACCTCCAGGCTGATCGAAGCTTCTTTAATTACAGCTATTTTTAATGTTAATGAGGGCCTTCATGAAATTATGCGACTGAGTAGAGGGGTCAGTTGTATCTGACTGAAGATGATGCATAATGGGTAGTGGCAAGTCCTGTAACTTCAAATCTCTGGATGTTTCTTTGGGTTTGAGGGTTACTCTTGAATAAATTTGTTTAGTTTCCTAATTCTTGCGTTGAACAACTTGTGGTGCAGCTGACCTTCCATGCAAAGTATCTTTCAGCTTTGATGATCATATCCACAATAACCACCATGTCCGCTCTGGCTGCCACTCCGAGTGCAGTCTTTCCTTGCTGTACACAGTTGGAGACAACCAGAGAACCCACCATGACAATTTTGCCTGAGACATTTCACCTCCTACATAAAAGATATTACAGGCTCAATTTCCTTTATATCTCCAACTGGTTGTGTAAATGCTATGTTACAATCATGCTCCGTAATTGCTTAGTCGGATACCAAATAGTCTGTTTCTGAACTAGATTAATATTGGTAGGAACAAAAGGCTATGGTTGGGGATTATATGCCTGGGGGGAAGTGGGAAGTAGCTGGGGTAGTTGCTATAGCACCAATCAGGTGCTTGTGTGCATGCTTCCATCAATATGTGCACGATAGTGCTTATTCATTAACAGTGATATCTTCTAAATATGAGCTCATTTGTGCATGTATTACCTTGGTATGATTTGTATCCAATTAGAATTACCTTGTCTTGGATTCCCAGGTCTGCTCCAGTTTTCAAGATCATCTCCACAATGTCCACCTTTCCCATCTCTGCTGCAATGTGCAGGGCAGTCTGACCCCTCTGACGGATTAAAGTATATATGACAGTCATCAGGAGCGTAATTCCATGAAACTGAGTTCTCTTTAATGAGAAACGAATTGATTAAGCTCAAATCAAGGTGGAGAAGACTGGCATAACTTTGTGTCTGCCAGCATTAGAGAATAAGGAAGAAGTTTCTGCAACCCCAACTTAGAAAAATTTGGGGTTGCATGGAAGATGCTCATAAAAACAAAGCAGTGAATTCTAAATTTACTTTGACTTGTATTTCATTGAGAATAGTATAAAGAGCTATTTAATATTTTGTTTGGTCAACATTTTTATTTGTAAATACACATCCATTCCTCCCATAGGCATGCAATGTATTTCAAATAAAAAAAGTTTGGATGGGGCCAATTTAAAACGAGTAATGAGGTATAAACAAGATGATGCAAAACCTCACAGCATGCATTACTAAGTCATGGTTGTGTAAGAAGAGGGTGCAGGTGCTGGACTGGCCTGCCTGCAGTTCCTACTTGTCCATAATGGAGAATATGTGGTGCATTTTGAAATCCAAAAAGGTACTACAAAGACCCTGGACAGTTGCACATGTTAAAACCTGTTTGCAAAAAGAATGGGACTAAATTACACCCAAAACACTTAATTACTTGGTGTCTTCAGTCCCTAAATGTGTATTAAGTATTGTGGAAAGGAATGGCACCATTACAGAGGTAAATACTTTACCGTCCCAACATTTTTTGAAATATATTGCAGGAATCAAAAGTTGAATGCGTCTATTTTGAAAAATCTATGAGGTGAACATCAAATGATGTGCAGTTGTATTTTTTTTTTTTTTTCAACATAATACAGGTCAAAGATAATTTAAAAATGACTGCTTTGAGTTTTATTTTACCATCCTGTCCCAATTTTTTCTTGTTGCCCTAATATCCAGTACCACCACCTTGATTTCACTTCTGGTAGGTGCGTAAACCATCTCATGTGGGTAGTCCTGTAGCATGGCTGACAGTGGAAAGGTATTTGGATTCTGATGTTTTTTTCTTGAGTTTTCAAGGCTAGTGTATTACTGTTCAATCACTGGTGGGCGTTTTCAAACCGTGATACATGCTACGGTAACTGCTACCAAAAGCCAAGTACCAATCCAAATTTTAACACTGTTTTACTTTTGAATAAAAACAATAACCGATCTGGAGGTGAAATATCCAGTCCATGGTGGTGTGGAATTATTTAATAGGAATCCATATACTTTGCAAGCTACAAGTGCTTAAATTAGACTTGACTTAAAAGGCGGCCTGAAACTAGTTCTTTCATCAGGAGGCGAGGCAGTTGTGGTAAATATTAATCAAAACAGGAATAATATAAAGCAAATGGCAAGTGTAACACCCTTTTCATTACCCTGCCCTCTTTAGGCATTAAATTATGTTTGAATGTACCTTTTATTACAATACATGCCACATAATAAATATATAAACTGTACAACAAAGTGAAGATTTACTTCTGATGCGTTTACTGGTAAGTTAATGAGGTAAGCCAGTACCTAGAAAGTCTGATAATATTTTCAGCAATCATGTCTAAAAAATTTTGTCACTCTCTCTGACCTCTGAGTGGAAGTCTGATGACACCTCCTGCCTAAAAACTAACAAAGGACATTGTTTACAGACAGATATTTCGGTTTTGCCCATAAGAAATCAATACTGAATTCCTGCATTGAATTCAAATGAAGATGGACAGTATGTGGTATTTCAAAGCCTCTTGGGTACAAGACACTCAAAATTCTAAATGGAAGGAAATTAGTGGTGAACTTACCTATGTCATAGTGCATTTGGACCTGTATTAAGTTTATTTACATGCCCACATTAAAAATCCAACATGGCTGATAAAACCCCGCATCTCTGTATAAGATGGGATGGGGGCCACTTCTGAGCTGACCTCTGACCACCTCATCTCTTGAGGCACGAGTGCACTATTCTTGCGCTGATGCTACAGTGGACTAATTTTGCTATAAGGCTAGAGTGTGCTTTCTTTATGCCTTGGCTAGAGCGCACCATTGTTGTGTTGAGGTTACAGTGTACAATCTTAATTGTGCACTTAATGTACAATCTTAACTAGGGCCAGCACCAGAATTGGAAATTGGGGGGCACAGATTGATCCCTTTAAAACAATTATTAGTCCTGAGTTGCTCTCAATCATTATCTAAATTTACAATACATTCACTCTGAAAACAATCCACACTATCAGGCGTTGCTTGTTCTCCCTGTTGAAGGTAAGACGACAATCATTCATTTAGACGCCTAATTTGGTGCATTTAAATCGGCATTATTCAAAATTGGATACTCGTTAAGTCTCACGCTTATTAGTGGCATATCACGTTCTCACGCCGCAGTCAGCAGTCTTACACTTAATAACAAAAGTGATGATTGAAAATTTTAATTTAATTAACAAAATTCTATTTAATTGCCGAGTCCCATTTTTTAATCAACCTTTGCTGTACTGAGAGTGGAAGGCGATATTTCATTGGAACACAGATCAGTTGTTATTCAGTCAATGCGTATTGAAGTCCTTGTGCACGGAAGCTTCTCAGTTTCACATGCGTTGCGATAGATTTCACCACTAGTAGCGTGGAATCCGATTATGATTCTGGACTTCCCACGCTTTTCTTTTTACAGGGATTCGAAGCTATGAAATTGCAGAAAGATGTTTCAAATGGTCTTTAATTTCATTTCAACAATTGAAATGATCATGGCACGCAGGTTAGATCGCCTGATGTGCCGAAAAGGTAGCACAGAAGTTCCGATGCAGTTTAACTTACGTAAAGCATTGACTTATTTATCAGTAAATAGTTTTTCTGTACTGAATTTAGCCCATTATTTTGTCACTTCTAAATCGCATGGGGGAGAGAAGCCGTGTCTTCAATTGCCAATTGATTATTACTTTAATTGGAAAGTGTGTTAATAAAGAAAAATGATTTAGAACTACAAGTAGTTAGGACTAATTGTTGTTATAAAGGGATGTATCTGTGCCCCCCAATTTCAAGTTCTTGCGCTGGCCCTGATCTTAAAGGAATAGACAACAGAATTTCAAAATACAGTTTGGAAGATAGATCATGTCATAAACTAACGATTCATGCGAATGTTTGAACATATAGAACTCATACAACTAAGCTATCCATCTCTGAAAGTCTGTTCTGAAGCAGAATTGACGATTTCATAGATGCCGCCATCAGGGTCCTTTGACCGAAAGCTTGGTGTATTAAAGAGACTTGCATTGATCCAAGTGTGCAGATACTCTTTTTTTACTAGTTGTTATTTGGTTTTCTGGCACCTTGGCATTTTTTGGTCGTGAGTGCGGTGATTTACTCTCAGTATAGATGCCGCCATTGAAAATATTTCAACCAATCAGAAGAATCCTCGCAGAGATGCTGTGACGTCACATGGGCGCAGCACGTTGAAGCTATACATGGCGAGTGGGACTGCACAAGCATTGGGATAGTTGTTAAATTACTCACTGTTGTCACCATTTTTCTGTGCCAAAGGACATTGTTAGTCACAAACAGACCCTACTATTCGTAAAAATATTCAAGAAGGCTGTTTGAAGGCCGAGAGAGAGAACAATATGCTTGCGTGTACCGCGGTTGGGTTTACATGCGGGACTGGTTCAGGTCAGCAGCATGGCCGCACGTTCTATGCTGCTCTGCAAAGGCAAAGCACCGTAACATCACATTTGGTCGAAAATGAGTTATTGTCATTTTGGAGGTATTGAAGACCTCCTTTATCATGTGGATGAATATATTGAGTCAGTTTGATTGGTTTTATGAAAAAATCAAGGTCTGTGTCAACAGTAACTCCGAAAATCCCGCCAGAAACCATGACAGAACGTCGTAGCTGCAGTTACTGTGCTTAGCCTTTGTTTCGGGACGCTGACGTTGAGTTAAGGTACTCTGGCTTTGTTTAGCCGCGCATCAAAGCATTGTTACTGTACAGCCCTGAAGTTACGGTCAGTGATAGTTGGTGCAGGCTCGCCTAGGTTTCACTGACACACCTCCCTGTCAGCTAGCCTGCCTGTCATCAGGCCCATAAACAATTAAATGCATGTCCTACCTTTTCTTGTAAACCAATAAAATCCATGCCAGCCACCTCATCTGGAATTTTTTCCACGATAATCCATAAGCGTTAGAGTAAATATTCCTTGGATGCTGCAGGCGTGTAGACCAATTCTTTATGATCAAAACGAGTCCGCAAGTTAGGCTACACAACGTCCACTGTTGGTTGCAAAGCAAACCGTTAAAAAACATTCCGGCTATGAAACTTTTTTTAGTCGATTGTAAAATGTCTAGCAGGAAAATCCAATTCCATCATTATACATATCTGCTATGTCAGGCACGTCAGCAGTGATGTTTCCATAATAATCCACTGTTAGAGCAGTTCCTTGGATGCAGGCGAGCAGACCCCTTCTTTAAGATCAGTCCACAAGCTAGTCCTACCTAATGTCCATAGTTTGTTGCAAAGCAAATCGAACACACATTCCGCCTGTAAAACCCTTTCTTTGGTTGATTGTGTCTGAGTTAAGCTGCTTTCACATCGGACGTGAAACAAATTTATCGCACGACAGATTACATTCAAAGTCAATGCAAAGACGCAAATACAGGCGAAACGCGTGTATTCGCGTCTTTGCATTGAATTTGAATTAAAAATAATTTCCTGTATTTATTCATACTGTATAATGCAAAATAACTTATCTGCTGACATTCTGTTTCTGGTGCCGCACACCAAACCGGAGCTATTCTCTATCATGAAGATATGATGTAATGTCACCACAGCTCTGTATAGCAACAAATAAATGTATCTAATTCATTCTTAATCATTCAAAACAAATGTCATTGATGGTTAGGCTTTAGGTAAGTGCTCTTTTAATGGTCTTGTGTACGGAAAACAGCAACCAAATATTGAATTTATGCAAGTTCACAGTAGAAGACCAAATGCGCCAACAGAAGAGTAATGAAGAGTGGAGATTCACCTTGCGCCCATGTGACGTCACGCATCGCCCTTCCGGGAGGCAAAATGGCAGCTCAGTAGTGGCCTTCAGACTGCCATAAAAAAACGCTCACAACTTCTTCATAAATGGTCAGGTATGCCTGAAATTTTTCTCATGGGCTCTCAATATTATAAGCTATCAACCTATGCCTCTACTTACATTCTGTTGTCTATTCCTTTAATTGTGCACTTAAAGTGCACCATCTTTGCACTGAGGCAACACAATCTTTGTGATGGGACCAGTGTGGTCTGTCTTGATGCTGAAGGTAATGTGCTCATTATGTTATGGCCACAGCGCATAATCTTGTGCTGATTATTTTTGACATTTGATTTATACTTGACATTATTGACATTTATTTATATGATCTCTGTGCTGAGGTTCGAGTGTGCTGTCTTTGCTCGGACAATTAAGGGTGCATTTTGTACAGTTGATGGAGATGAGTAGTTGTGCAGTTGGCCACAGGTTGGTTTTAGGGTGGGCAGTACGCACGCGATCTGTCACATTAACGTTGCAGCCGGACTCCAGGAGCACGTTGAGCACTGGGATTTGGCATTGATTCACTGCAAGGTGAAGAGATGCCTGCTGGTGCTGAAAGTCAGAAGGAATATTATGCTTGACATTTCTCGCATGTACTGATTCAACACTGTAATACTTACAAGTGGTCATAAAACATTTATTATATCTTCTCAGCTTCCAAGTAAGTAAAATTCTTAGTCCTCTTTTTATTGTCCTTACTGTTAAAAAAAAGGCCAGTTCCTTTAGACCAGATTGATACACTTTTTTGTGTGTGTTTTTAACATTCAGGAAATATACAGATAACTTTGTACATTGTATCATGACATTGAAAATACAGATTAAATTCATGAAATTAATCTTAGGTCACCTGGTCCTGAAGATTCATATCCACTCCATTTGCAATGAGGAGTTTAACCAGTGATGTGTTCCCCTTTTCAGAGACGGGATGTAAACAGCTTCTTTTTTCCTGGTAGGAAATGCAAGAGTATAATTTCCGTGAAAAAGCTTTGACTTGTATGCCCAATCCATATGACCAACTCAAATAACTGACAAGTTAACCATTGTCATTTTTCAGGTGTACTGAATTGCACTGACAGCTTAGGACAGAGCACCTTTGTGATTTAATTGTTCTCAGTCTTTCAATCATATTGTTCCTAAGTTCACCACACAAAATCAGTTAATGTTTTAGAAGTGAAAGGTAAAGAATTTACTTGCTGAATTCATCGGCAAAAAATAAAGGACAGGCTATCAGTGCTATCTAAGTTAGTTCTTTAGCAGTGGTTTCTGAAAAGGAGAGATTATCAGAGCTTAACCAAAGGTAGTAAGCAAAACGGCAGCTCTGAATCTCACTGGCACCAGAATAAGTGCATCAGAGGCACTGTGGCACAATCAACCCTAACTGCAATGGCAACTCTACTGTAACTACCACTATGGCACATTCAACCCTAACTGTAACTGTAACTCTACCACTGTGGCACTGCACTTTGCTCTGAGCTCTGAAAACAAATGAGCCTGTTTGTAATATTCAAAAAACCTGTTCCCTGTTTAAGGGCAATCCCATCATGATGAGTACCATATATAAAATATATATGTCAGTTTTTCTCCTGGCCAATGTTGCCTGTGGCTTTCTCCTGTGAGATTTGGGCCAGTTTCCCACGAAAAGTGTGTTGCAAGTATTCTTAGTGAATTACTTCCGGCAAATAAGAGTTTCTAAGCCCTGATGGCAGTGATGATCCCAGTCTCACCACTTTGAGTCCCTACAATGTGTCTGGATTCTATTAAACCGTGTCAGTGCTTTCTTACTGAAGATTGTACTGGAGAGGCTGACATACCGCAGTCACAATGTTTACATCACACCCAGCCTCCAACAAGGCTTGCACGCACTCCGCATGCTCCCCCACTGCAGCCAAATACAGAGCTGTCTCGCCAGCCTAGGGAAGAACACACACATAAACACAAGCACATGCGCATGACACACACAGGCACATCCAAAAAGTAAACGCACAAACATGCACACATCACAGAGATACGCACATAGGCAAACAGAAAGACAAATCCAAAATGCAATACATCCATCTGACGTGTTTTTAGAAAAATGCTAATATTTGTCGTGGGAAAAGTAAGCATAGAAGAGCTTTCTTATTTCATAATATGTCTTGCTAAGCAAGTTAAAATGCTATACCATGATGCAGTTGAATCTGCGAGTAGTGAATGTTGTGAAAAAGTGATTGTTGTGATTATTTGGCAAAACGCAATATATCCACTGAAGTGCAATTTGAAGTCAAATGTCTTCCAGTCAATATCAGAGACATGAGCATTTCCATGTTTCTGTTATAATTGTAATACTCCTCTGCTTGTAGTCCTTTGTCCATTTTGTGAATCTGGTACTCAATGCGGCCAAAATGCGGTCAGCGGGGAGAAAACTATGTTGATGGGAGAAGCATTCTTGAGGGATAAATTAGGGAATCTTTTTTTCCTCAGAGCTTGCAGCATAGAATTGGCACTTTTTGTTTTGCCTTAAACAGGAGTTACTAAACAATTGGAGCCTGTTGGAAGTGCAGGATTCTCCATCGCTGATTGGCTGCGTGAATACACAGTATAGCAGTTAGCGGAAAAAACTGGCTTGGCGTTTACTGCTTTTTACAATGAAAGCTGATGTTCAAGCATGCTAAACACTGGGATGTATCGCTGCTGCTAAGGACTGAATGGGCGTCACTACCGGCTCGCCAATGATGATCTTCTTGCAGTGGTGGTTGAATAATTTCAAAAGTGGCGTTTATTGCATTTTCCGATGAGCCTTCAAATGTTCTCAATTTAACAGACAAAAAATTACAGGATAATATATTGGCATTGACATTCAGGTTATCATATGATAATTAGAATTTGTAGGAGATAATATTAAAAGCAGAAAAATTCAAAGACACTGAGGCAAAGTTGGCGCACAGGAGTTAATTTGAAATCACCTGGTAGGCACTTACACCTGGAAATTCACATTAGTAGGTACTTTTGTACTAGTGCTAAAGCACTGTTTATAAAAGATCTCTGTTAGGCCAATATGTCAGCATTCTCTGATAGAAAATTACTCAGATTGGTTGAAAGTAGATAGCATGCGGACTCCACCTTATTGACTGTGTTGCGATCATCAAAGCTCTGGAGCAGCAGCTGAACTGCGTCCAGGTGGCCATTCTTGGCAGCCAGGTGTAGCGGTGTGTTCCCATTCTGGAATACAAAGATGGAGAAATCCCAGCCAACCATGAAATGGCAGGTGATATCTTAGTCCAATGGTCTTCTATTCTGCAACCTCTCAGCCCGACCTCAGCAAGCCAGAAATTCAAAATATTTCTGCTTTCATTAAAGCCAGGCAACTCCCTCCCAAACAAAGAAGAATTGCTCATTCACAGTAATAATTTGTTATGTAATGAGCCTGATATAAAAGGCAGTGTTAGAGCCATGATATAGTGGATTTATCTACATTGTATAATTTAATTTTTCGAGCAATTCTTTTACATTTCATTTCTCTCTAGAATAGTCTCTGCAGTGACTCTGGCACACTGCCACTGTGAAGGAATGTTCAGGGAGCACTGCAATTCAAATGCCAGCATCCCTCCACCACACTCTCAGCCAGAAAGAATTCTAAAATGACAAGATTCCAAGCAGCACTTAGGGAGACTTGTGGCAATTGTAGAACGGGTATATCTTCTAAAACTGCTGGCACAGGGGTACATAGTCCATCGCTGGAAAGTGGTTACAGAGCTGAAGCTCAAATATGACTTTCCTCTCCTGAAGAGGCTTGTTTACTGATGGTAAGCTAATCGAGCAGCCAAAACTCAAACTTCTGATGTTACTGAATCCAGACTTTGCTGTAACAGACTTCTTTACTGTCTGAACCACTTGCGAGTGTTCAGTCTCAAAGTACTGACCTGGTCTCCTGCCATGGTGGCCATTAAGTATGGCTCCTCCATCAGCAGCTCCAGCATCTCCACACAGCCATTCTGAGCAGCCAGAGAGAAGGGTCTGCACCCTGTCTGAGGGACAGCATGACGCCTCAGCACAAAAGCACACAACACCTCCACGTAGCACTCAGAAGCCTGCTCAGCTGCCAGTGCTGAGAGGCCTCAGATATAGCAGACAAGACTGGATCCAGCTATTATAAAACTAGAACAACCCACTCAGAGCCCAATGCTCCCATACACAGGTGGTTAATGGATTTTCATCTTGCTCACTTGATCTTCTTTATCCAGTGTCTTCATCTGTAGGTCATTCACAATGTACTTCAAAATGTCTGTGTGGTTGTTGATGGCAGCGCAGTGTATAATGTTCATCCCCTCCTATTGCAGATAAAAAAAATTCACCAGTTTGAGGATGGGACAGACGCTATTTAAATAAGAGGTGAACACACATGTATGTAGATCACAGGAATAAGATCAGTGAATCCCCATATCTGTCTATATCACAGTCCAAAGGCTGTATTTGGTCAAAAACTTTATGAGGGTAAAACTTAAACCACGCCCCATTGCCATGATAAAAAAAATGCATTGTACTACCAGTTTAATGTCCGGGTGAAAATGATGTATAATATCAAAAATCTGGGAAATTGAAATAAGATATGTATCTCCCCCTAATGGGATAGCTGTAAAATGAAGTAATTAATGAACACCATGCTTATCAACCTAGTATATATTTTCTAAGATAGAGGATGCTATTGGCAAAAAAAAATTATGCTTTTTCTTACATTTACTGAAGTACACACCAACTGAATCATAATAGTTATTACCCTGCAAATAAAAAAATTAATTCAGTCTAAACAAGCATATTAGAATTGTATTTAGACCTAAAATCTAATTGTACCCCCGCTACAAAGTAAGCGGGGGTATATAGCGGCCCTCCCGTCCGTCCGTCCGTCCGTCCTTCCGTCCGGGGTCATATCTCAAAAACCGTTGGAAATATTTCGACCAAACTTTGTACAATCGTGAACCATGTCACAAACTACGCATCCAGTCATTTTCAGCTTTCTGGGATGTCAATTTTCTGACGTTTCCATGGAAACGTCACATTTTGTACTTTATTCTATAGTGGACAATGGGGACAAGTTTTCTCGGAAACTACTACACCTAGATGAATGAAATTTTGTTTATAGGTACTCCTGACGATACTCTTGAACGAGTTCGAAACCCAGTTCCGAAACTTTATTTTTTACGGAGTTATTGCCCTTGAATCTTTGATTCGACTTAGTGCAAAAATCCGCCGGGATGCATCAATGGGGACAAATTTTCTCGGAAACTATTATACCTAGATGAATGAAATTTTGTTTGTAGGTACTCCTGATGATACTCTTGAACGAGTTCGAAACCCAGTTCCGAAACTTTATTTTTTACGGAGTTATTGCCCTTGAATCTTTGATTCGACTTAGTGCAAAAATCCGCCGGGATGCATCAATGGGGACAAATTTTCTCGGAAACTATTGCACCTAGATGAATGAAATTTTGTTTGTAGGTACTCCTGACGATACTCTTGAACGAGTTCGAAACCCAGTTCCGAAACTTTATTTTTTACGGAGTTATTGCCCTTGAATCTTTGATTCGACTTAGTCGAAAAATTGGCTGGGACGCGTCAATGGGGAACAAGTTTACTCGGAAATTACTACACCTAGATGAATGACATTTTGCTTGTGGGTACTCCTGACGATACTCTCGAACGAGTTTCGAAACCGAGTTACGAAACTGTATTTTTTACGGAGTTATTGCCCTTGAATCTTAATTCAACTTAGAACGAAAATCGGCAGGGAGGCATCAATGGAGACAAGTTTGTACACTAAATGGACCTTTTTGGTACTTGATTTGAATATGACTGCATATTACATTTCCATAGAAGCGTTATTTGCTATTGACATTCATTGAGCGACAAATGGGGAGCGGGGGTATGTGAGCTTTGCTCGCTTTTTTCTTGTTCTGTTATTTTTCTGGCGCAGCATATGCATTCATGATATTAATATTCTAAACCCCCTTCTCAATTAAAAAAACCCCCAAAATATATTGGTGCCTCCTTTACTGGCAAAAGCCAGAAAAAAAAGTGAAGGTTGGATACGGAATTCTTTCCCCGCAAGAGTTTGCTTCATTTTCTTTCTGTATATTTCCCATTTAAAATCACCTAGATGCACACTGCAACGTGCTGCATCAATCATGATGGGTGGCCGCTAAGTCATACTGGTGCAGGTTCACGCAAGAAGAAGTCGGTGGTGAGGAATGAATGGCACCCTGCATGCATTGATTAAATCATCGTGTTATAATGCAATAATTGTTTTATAATTATAGTAAACATTGGTTTTGGCTCAGATGTGTGTTTTTATAGCTAAACATTCACTGGAATGACGCTTTGTGTCAGGGTTTTCTTTTCCTTTAACCCTATAATGCCCAGACACAGACATCATTATTGGAAAAATATGACCCAGTAATATTTTTGAAGTATTGAAGGGTAGTATTCAGATCCACTGTTCATCATTAGGTTTTGTGACAGCAAAATATACATTGCTGAACAGAACTTCTTCTAATTCCAGGAGTATCATATCTGATACAGCCAAAAATCAGCACCCCTCCAGAACTCAACACTCGAAATTTCAAATTATTTATATGCTCTCTACTATCTATAGCTATCCCTTAACATGTATAAGAATAAGTTTTTGTGTAATATTTACCTTGGAATTCCAAACTTCACTGCCAAAGTCCAAGGAAATTCATGAATTCCCATTCACATGGGAGCTACAACCTTGAAGTGAGTGACTAGGGGAGAGACTACTCCTGTAATCTCACTTCTTTCTTCCAGGTGGCAGCACTGTGCATCAAATATGATTCAGTGAGCAGTAGTGGTTGTGTTGCATCTTACCAGGTGGGCATGGTCCTTCAAATTTGGTGTATCATATATGATACAGGGGGCATTATAGGGTTAGGTAGGTGTATAGGTTATATAGGTTAAGTAGGTGGGTTTCCTTGCCTGGTTTTCTATCTTCTGGTCAGCTCCACCTTGAACAAGTAGCTTCAGAATGTCCAAACTTCCAAACCAGGCGGCCAGATGAATGGCAGTCACCCCGTACTGTGTGTGGAGAAGTTCAGAGTCATCATCAGCACAGATCATGCGCGACCCTCGATGGAATACGGTGCCATTTTCAATGCTCCTCCAAATTTAAGGGCAGCAGGACTCAGTCCACTCCCCTGGCTCCATTCTCCTCTCACCTTGTCCTGCAGGTCCAACTTCGCTCTCCTTCGAAGTAGGAGATCAACTGCTTCCTTATTTCGCCCTGCCACTGCATAGTGGAGCGCAGTCCGGTCATGCTGCAGTCGCAATGAAACAACTTGAGGTCCAGTAGTTAAAAAAATTATAAAACAGCCCCTACCTAAACCATGACAAATTTGTCACATTTTGTCACTCACCACATTTTTTGTGTTGACATTGACACTTTTCCCAAGACTCTTCATGGTGGCGATGTCATTTTTCTTTGCTGCCTCCATGTAATCCTTTTCAGTGTCCAATACTGTCCCAGGAAATGGAAATATGTTTCACAAGTAATGAACAGTTTCATTTCCAGAGTGGTTCGCTTCTGTTTTACAAATCAGTTTCCTTATTCCTTGGCCTACTTAGGAACTGGAAAATTGCAACATGTAACACTAATTTAATGACTTGTTCATCATTGTATCTTCTTCTCACCCTGGATTTGCATTTTAAAGTAATACATTGTGTTTAGTGACAGAGCAGATAATGCCTCGAAGATAAATAACACGCCAACCCTCTGATGATAATTTTAGATGAGGCTTTTAGCATTCTAAAGTGATTGTAGCATTAGCGATATTGCAACATCTCCAGGTCTTTCAAGGCTGAGTCTCATCTACATGCAACATTGTTATTTCTCATGAAGGAGTGCACTTTGTGTGACTTACATCTAAGCACACTATTTGCATATTTTCACCGTCAATGCTGACATGAGTAAATATCTTAAAGTTATACCAAGTAAGATTCTCCTAAAACACAAAGTATTGACCCATACAATAATAATCCCTCTCAATTGTTGCTTACAACCCACTCAAAGTGTGTGGCAGAGTCTGTATCTACAAAGACCCCGCAGTCTGCCTGCATTTAATCTTTTTTTTCTTTGTATGGGATGTTTCTGGGCATCAGCCTTTGGGAAGTGAGTGTGCTGTCCCCCTCCTAAAACCACTCACAGGGTGTGAAGGCGGGACATAGCACCGCAGTGTAGTGCTTCTGGTGTCACAGAGCCGGGGAGGGGGGGCCAACTTTGAATGTTGTGTTTAAAAAAATTTAAAATGTCAAGACAAAAATTTTGATTAAAAAATGCATGCTCCTCAAGTAGAATATAATGATTCTACTTTACAACACTGCCTTAATTAAATACTGAAAAGCCATCTTTAGAACACTGTAAACATGCCCTATGTATCTATTGTTTTAGGACACGGATCTGAGAAGACACCTCAACCTGTATGACAAATAAACCTTGTGTGCTCTGTGCGGTGCACCTCCCTATGTGGCTTCTAGAGGATTCTCCCAGAACAGTCCACATCACTGAAAATTTCTGCCTTTAAATACCTCCAAGATGTACTGGGTGTGCACTAAGAGTTTCCTGCACCCAGGCTTGACTAAATTAATGATTAAGCAAACCTTGTATTGACTGTATTCAATAATATAATTTCTGCCAGCACATCTTGTGTATTTCTACCTCCATCTTGACGTGAGGAACAAATTCAGGCTGCTACAAACAAACTTCCTTGTTAAAAAATAATGTACATTTTCACAAGGGAAAGGCTTTTGAAGAGTAGTAAACTCCACGTTTTTACAGTTAACGTTCCTCCAAATTTGAATTGAACATTTTTTTAACAAAATGCATTACTCACACATCTCAACATGGTCAAAGCTTGTGTCGGTGCCCGTGTCACTCTCCTTTTGCAGAACAAAGTCTTTAAACCCCTTCAGATTCTCTGCTTTCATCCAGGTTTTAGGATTCAAGTTCTCCTTTTTTCAGGGAAGGGTGGTTCATTACTTGGCTTTTCAAAGTCAGTGCTCTCTCCATTGTGACCTCTTCTCTATTCCAGAAGTGCGCTCAGTCTCACTCCCTTAGGAAGCCCGAGCAAGACTTGCGTTTACTCTAGTTTTCTGTTCACACCCACTGGAGACATGTACATTAGCAGGGACTCAGTTAAGCTCCAGAAGGCCATCAGGTATTAAATTACTGAAGTATGTCAAGCTTTGTCTGGTTAAGACTCCAGGTTTTGCAGTGATCTATTTATTCCTGACTTCCTCTCTTCACCTGGTAGTCGTGTTTGTTAAAGGTGGATGTTATTGATTTAAATGTGTTTATTCGTCAGTCCCCATGGGTGACTCAGAGCATACGCCAATATTAACCGTCTTAGCAGCCCAGTGGTGGCAGAATTGATCCTAATTGAGCAAGATCTGAGGGACATTTAGTCCATGTTCAGCTGAAGACTGTGTATTACACAGACCATTCAAGGCAATGAGAGATGAGCCTAATTTTACTGTGAACACCAGCAAGTTCTTGTTTAAAAAAAAATAACTGATTCAATAGATAATGTCAGGGTATAATAGTAATGACCACCCCCATGCTTAAGTTCACAGATGGTGAAACTTCAGTACCAGACAGGTCCAATCTGAACACAGCTCTTGTGTAAATGCATGTGCCAATGCATGATGCAGAGTTATCTGAGAGGCTGAGAATTCATCATCTGACAACAGCAATTAAGACCAGCCCCCAGGAGCATGTTATTCCACCTATTCAGTTCTCTTAGGCATAATGTGAATCCCCTTTGGTTTAATGGGGCATCACAAATGCATTCAAATTACTTCTCACACAGATAACTTTTACTTCCGAAGGTCAGACGGTAGTTTCCAAATATTCCACACCTGGTAATACAAACATTAAAACACAAGAGTGATGCAAGAGATGACAATGGAGCCAATAATTTATTACATTTCCATTCACAGCTCAGAATTGTAAACAGTCTCCACACGCTAGCGCACACACTTCCATTTTCATTAAATAAAATAATTAACACAGAGTGCGAGTGGGGATACCATCATTTTGTGATCCAACTTGAACATAATACGACAGATGTAGGAATATATTGTAGATGCAAATACACACAATTGTTGAAAGAATTTTGTATTTTTAAGATTGCACATTACAAAAATATCTAATTTCAAAGCAGGTAATTACCTTTTACTCAGGAAATTATATTAGATTAAAAAAGCTAAAATTACACACTGAAGGTAATGTGTACTATGGGAAAAGTGTATTACACAATCAAAAATAAATACAATTAAGCCAACAAAACAGAAGTCTACCTTACGTTTAATAGAGATGCCTCAAGGATTAAAGCTCTTTAAAATGAAAAAATTGCGGGTATTTACTAGTGATAGCCCCAAGTCCCTCTTAAATTTAAACTGATGAAACAGGATCATACAGAAGCCCTAAAAAACAAGGTGAAAAAAGAATTTGCAGGCAAAGACAGCTGAAACTGACATTGAGATAATATCTCGTACATAGTGAGAAACTTTTTTTTTTTGTCAGATGTTGCCTGCAAAAAAATTTTTAACAATTTTTTTCAGGGCTTCTGTAGAATCACCATGTATGGGCAAAAATACAATGCAACTCTGGTTATTAATACAGAAATAAATTTTACAGAAAAGCATAGTTCTTAAATTTTTTGTCATTATATTTTTTACATATATTAAATGTACTGCAATACACCATTTCCTTAAGAACTAAGCTACTGCACATAAAATCAGCAACTTATTATAGCTGCCTTGAGTTTATGACAGGAGGTAGAATTGTCAGTAATCACTAAACATGGAATTCTTCTTCAGAACCCTTCTTATGACAGAACAACCACAAACGCAAGAGACATCCCTCAGAAATAAATGACCTGAGCATTTTTAGAAAACTCTTAAATCTCCCCCCCACAGTAAAGCTTCAAGAGAAGAGCTGCCATTTCACACTCTAACAAAGGCACACAAGGCTCAGCCAATAAGGAAGCTTGACTGGGAGGATGGGAAAAATGTTCACTAAACCCTGGAGACCTCTCACACAGTGATAAATGGCCAGGGCTTCATACTTCAGTGCCAAGAACACACCAGGAAACGCAGGACAGAGAAAAGTGCATTAAGCCATATTGTTTTAACTTTCACAATGGCATTAAGAAAGCAACATGCTGCTAGAGCATATGCCTTAATAATTAATGAGTGCCACATTTTGCCTAAAGCAAAGTATAACAGATACTAAAAGCATGAATCTGGATCACTTGCATCTGCTGATGCAGGCATCACCATGCCCACCCTACGCATGCTGACCCATATAGCTGGTCAGCCACTTAAGTTTTGTTGCATTAAATTAGACCAGAGCCATTATTACATCTTGAACCTTAAAATCAAACACGATTATTTAAGATTCAATGCACTTCTTGTCACCTTGCCTTCATTTTGAAAGTGGTTAACATACGAGGGCATGTGCCCGTATACTGTGCTTTGTTTAGAGGAGATCATGTCCACAGGCTTGTAGCACACGTGCTTGGGACATCATGTGAAGGTGAGCACGCCGATACCCAGAAGATCTCTGACTGAATAAGTCAGCCCCTCTCTCCCATCTCATCATCCAGCCGCTGGCCGCTGGCTCACCTGAAGAACCTGTCGATGGTGTTACTGTGGAGCGGCACTTTCGCTTTCTTAGCAGGAGGGAGAGGAGGAGACCCAGACCTGGGGGGAGAACAGCACACACACACACACACACACACACACACACACACACACACACACACACACACACACACCCGCAACACACGCACGCACAGAAAGAGTGGAATGCAACTTAAATCTTTTGTCCAGCCATCCAGTCACACTGGATTACAGTAAGTTTCACTGAAGCAAAGAGAGATCAACCTACTCCGCACAACTCATTTTGAACCAGAAATACAATAAATGCTTTGGACATAATAAATACTGTTTTAAAAGATACAACATTGAATTTATCTAAATTATCAGCCCCTATAAAGTTGATACTTATTTTACTCGCATAAATTCATGCAGTCAGTAAACATTTATTTCATTCCATTCATTCAATCATTAGTTTTTTCTTTTTAAATTTTAAAACCGAAAACATAATAGATAGACTTATCTTCCAAACCATCCTGCGGGGTTGACGCAATTCTACACGAGAAACCCCTACTGACAGGACCCCATCATTCTCATTGAACAGTGTAATCTAGCCATAAAAGTAAATAATTTGGTCCTTTAGGATTAAACCAGATTTTTTCATAACTACATAGAATACACCATTGTACCTCAAGAAATATTTGTTTCTGACTGGAGTACTTCCCAGCCAGCAAATAGTTTTTCTCATTATTTCTATCATTTACACCATCATGGTGAACAAGAAATTCCTGAAGTCACATTGGCTGCAGTTTTACCTTTTGTTTTTACTGCTTGGCTTTGGTGCATTCTGGCCATTCTCAGGCATTCCTATGGGGAGAGGGTGAAGCATTGGCAAATTTAATGAAACCCATCCAAGGGAGCATTAAAAGGACACATTTTTCGTCCAGCAACAGTAAAAGCACGACTGACATGGACTCTCATTTAAGACCATTTTCAATGCTTTTGAGGGTATAAAGACTTCTAATGCAATAAGGTTAAACTGAAACTCTTTGCACGCCCTGCTATTACTGAGATTAAACTGCGGAGGGAATGGGCTGATGGTGAAGGGGCATTGATTTAACAAGCCATTTCCCAGAATACAGCAGAAGGCAGCCTGGATTTTCAGAGGGATGAGCAGGAAACGATGCTGTGGACTTTAGTGACAGTCAGCTACATTTGGAATTAAGATAAGAGTCATTTGGATTTCTAAAACACTTTCACTGCACATGCAGGAAAAGTAGGCCTACTGTTTTAGAACGCCCACACTGACCTTTGCCCTTAGTGGGTGACGTGACATTGCATTTGAGCGCGGGGGGCACTGCCTCCAGCTCCAGCAGGACGTCCCGGTTCAGACAGACGTCGACGTGTCGGTTGAAGAGGGCCAGGTCGCTGGTGTCCTGCTGCATATTGCACACAGGACAGATCAGGGCGGGTTGCGAGGCCCCACCTGCCCTCTCAGGAGTTTCGCCTCCTTTGCTGCCGAGATGAACACCAGCAAACTCCCCTGCAGTGTCCTGATGCAACACTCCCTCCCTGAAACTGAACGAAGAGTGACCAAGGGTATCAGGTCTGCTAGACTCCAGGGTCTTCAGACCCATGCAGTTGAGGGAGGGGGTTCTAGATGTTGTGGGCTGCTTGTTGCTAGCAGGCAAACGGTTGACTGAATGCTTCTCCAAGCTTGGCCAGGAGGCTGCTGGCCGAGTGCCTGCTTCACTAACAGCAGTAGTGCCTTTAAGGTGCCTCCACTCATCTTGCAAGCAGACATCTTCATCTCCGGTGCAGACTCCAGCCCCCGGTCCACCCTCTCGTGCCCCAACCCCACGGCACTGCTGGGAGACTGCGGTGAGGCACTCGTCAACATGGCTGTTGAAGCTGCCCAGGTCAGTGCTCTCCTGCTCCAGGAAGCACACTGGACAGGTGAACACTTCCGCTGGCTGCAGCGAGGAGGAGGGAGAGGTGGGGGGCTCCTGGGGGTCTCCCGGCCTGTCCTGCTGTAAAAGCCTACGGGCCTGAGCCCTCTGGAAGAATGACAGCTGCCCCACTTCTGTGGGTCCCCTAGGGATTCTGGGAAACTCCTCCGATTCTACAGGAATGGCGTTAGACTCCTGCGTCACTGTGCAGGACCTGCCTGCCTGCACCGCAGCGCCCTCACATAGGGGGTTGGGGGAGACCAGCTGATTAACTGGGGCAGGTTGGAATGCAGGAGATCACGGGGAGATCTTCCTGTCTGCAGGAAGCTGACGATGCTCTTCTGGAGAGGTTTCCTGTCATCAGAGCTCACAAATCCAGACACTCGAACTCCTGCAGAAATTAGACCGGGAAATGACAATCATTCAAAGGCAACAATTTCATATCTATTGCACAATCAGCAATAAAATTTATCGCAAAAGTAGCAGTTTTCAAGGGACAATTCAAAGCCTGCAAAAAAGAACTGCTTTAACCATTAACATGAAACAAGAAAAATAGCCTTAAAATATTTTCTATTTAATGAAAACAGCAAAACGGCAGGGATTCGATGATGAAAAGGCGTAAAGAAGCAGAAAAAGGCTGTAAAACGCGAGCATTAGTGCTGACTCAATTTGAGCATTTCTCATTGGCGGTGCAGTTCAGGAGTTCAACAATACTGCAATCTAAACAAGCATTTCAGTCTTATATTTAGAATGACAATGATACATCTATTTCTGTTACTTTTTCTGCTAGAGGAGACAGAAATATAAGAGGAAACTACTAATATCCTCTACTGAGAAAAAATTAGATTTGAAGTTCCATTTATGGGCTCGGACAATTATGAAGACTTTCTTCCAGTGAGAACATTCTGATCTTGGGCAGGCTGATGCTGGCCTGAAAAGAACAGGGGAACACTTCACTGCAGCTGTGACTTCCGGAGTGTGAAATGTGTGATTAGAGATGATAGGATGCATTACTGACTGATGGAGTCATTCACCAGCCTCAGTGCTGTAATCAATCTGCTGCCAAACAGAGATGCAAGTTCACACGGGAGCCGTGGGCTTATTGAGTGGTCACCCCACACTTCACTTCCGATCAACACACAAAGATGCATGGTAGCACTTAGGACTAAATGTGTGCATTATCTGCTCGGCTGTAATGTATAAAAAGGAGAATACTTCAGAATACTGTCAGAATCAACGTTGAAGTACAGAATGGCTGTTAAAGCAGTCTATATCTGAGGGCTGAAATGTGCCATTGTCAGACATCAGACAGTTAATGCAAATCAATTTGGAAAGAGAGAGATACAGTTTAACCAGTCTGCATTCAGTCAACAACTGCTCCTTCAGCATTCATTAACCTTTAATTGCAAGGTCACTAATATGTGAATCTTCTTAACATTCAAATGCCTGTGTAACAATAACTACCATTAACTTCAAAAACTGAGTTCCAGAACACTGACAGATTTGAAGAAAGCATTCCAAAAACCTACCCTTACTAGTCATTTTTTTTTTTCCCCACACAAACTCTGTTTGACGATTGAAGTTTAGTGTGCAATCAACAGGAAACACTGTGCATTGGAAATAAAAATGACTTGTTTGAAACAGAACAGATGCTGACTGAATTCCATCCTAAGTCTTGCATGGTGTGAAATGTACACTGACATTGCAGCCAGCACCAGTCCATAATCACATTCACTTTGTGAAATTACCCATAAGCCTTAGCCTCAGCGGGAGGGGGCTGGCGTTGTCGATCTCTGTTTTCAGGAGATCTTTAGCTACAGCGAAAATCTCCTCCTCACTGGACACCACTGCTGACAGGGTGGAAGCCCTGGTCTTCACCTCAAAGTTCACATTCTTCAGCTTCAATGTTACTGTCTTGCCCTAAAAGAAAGGGGCCAATTAAGGTGGGAAATGGCTGATCTAATACACAGCCTTCCAAATGCTGATTTGACATACAAACAAGAGAGCTGTGATAGGATCTTGGCACCTACCATCAAACCTTGGTCACTTTTCTAAACAATGCTAAGTAGCAACAGCATCAAATTAATTAGGTTTATAAAATATTTTTAAAAACCTAATGTTGATTTTGGTGTATTAAACATATAACAGTAGCTGAATGGGAAGATTACTAATGTTTGTTCTTGCATTTCTTTGTCAGTTCTTGTTCTTGCTTCTTTGAAGCCTCACATCTTTGACCAAGTTATTTATTGACAGCAGTTAGGATAAGCTGTATGAAATAGTGCAGACAAAGTGTACGTTCAGAGTGAAGCTTGAATTACATTAGCTGCCCAGCAGGAATTTTGAACATGCAAATGAGCTTAAAAATTACATAATGCAAAATTGCACTCTCAAGGGAACCTACGTGCAATACTGGACAAAAATTCCTTCAATATGCTATTATCAATATGCAAATAAGGCAGAAATTACATGGTGCACAGCAAGACAGTAAGAGCACCCCGTGTGCACAATTTGGTAAAGATCCACTTTGTAGTTTTCTAGGAATAGTGATAACAATTCAACATAGTCACCTGGCAGGCATTTTGTATTTGCGTTCGAGATTTTAAAAAATAATTAAAAAATAAAAAAACACCACATGGTGCACAGTTGTGTCTTAAAAGGAACCTGTATACAGAATTTGACAAAGATACATCTAGCATCGTTTCTGTTCTTGCAGCGTGTTTCTCCAATTGGAGATGTTTTAGGCCACTGTGGCGTGTTTGCCCTCGTTGGCCACCATAATTTTGAATATTCAAATGAGGCAAGAAATTACATGGAGCACAACTAGAAGGGAGGAGGAACATGTTTGCAGAATTTGTTGAAGATCCACTCAATTCTTAAAGGTCAGACGGTGGACAACAGACCACGAACGAAGAGCGATTTGATAAGCCCACCATGGGTGTGATAGTGGGCTAAAAAGTAAGATCCTGCTCTCTGGAGCAGAGAGCTTTTTATGGCTTGATCCAGCTTATCGTACAGTGCCGAGTTAGACAATGTGTCATAAGAATCACAAGGATGTTTGCAAACAGGATCTCAAGGCTGCCGTCATCAACCCAGCAGACTTGGAGGCTATTGCTGCAGAGCGCAACGAGTGAAGGCAGGTCGTCAGGAAAGGCATCCAGTTAAGCAAGCAGCGAAGGGAACATCAGTGGGAAGAGCGGAGAGCCCACAGTCGGCGAAAAACAGAATCAGCGCCCACAGAACCAACCACCAGTTACACGTGTAGCAACAGCAACAGAGCTTGCTGCTCCAGGATTGGGCTCTATAGCCATAGCAGAAGCTGCAATTCCATCATAGACTGACCCCAAGGCGCGTACTCCATTGTCTTACGAGACAGACAGATGCCAACGATATGGATATGGTCTCGTGATGGTATAAACAAAAACTTTTTATTTCCAGTAGTTTGGAGTCAGTTTTGAATCAAAGTTGTCAAAACTTTTTCCATGCCCATTTTTCATAACGTCAGTCACGCTTGAAACTTCCACCTCAATACAAAAGAAACATGGAGCTAATGATGAATTGATAATATTTCCATGTCAAGCAATGGCCAAGTATAGCAAGTCACAAAAATTGCAGCTAAATAATTCATGCTATTGACAGCTGCACAATTTTCTTTTTCACATAACCCTCAAATTTGTAACCTTAGTCATGAGTGATTTACCGAGGAATAAACACGTAAGAACCCAGGTTGTAATGTTTAAAGATGTAGGTAAAGAATTATTTTTTGTTTTTCAGTAGAAGCACATTTTCACAGACAGAATTAAGGCCTGGCTGAGAGGAGGAAAAAATATCAGATTCACAAATTCACGAAGTGCTCTCAAGAGTAACTACACACCAAGACACTTTTTTTGAGCTGTAAACTTCGATCTTATACTGTTCACTCATGAACTTGAATGATGTGTGTCTCAATTCCCAGCACTTTGAACACTAATGTGCCAGTACCAGATTTAACCTCACAAAATCAAGCTCAACACACTCTTACTGGTTCAGATATGCAGTGCGTGCTTGCTTGGAGATGCACACGTACATGGACGACTGTCAGCCCACCCAGTCCATGTGCACATCATTCAGATTTGTACATGAACCTCAACACCATCGACATCAACACCTTTCCCGTGTCGCCCAGCAGTGCTTGAAAGTGGCTTGGCATAGTTGGCAGGCCTTCCACTAGAAACACTACTGGGCACCGATCAGACCGGCATCTGCCTCCGCCACCGGGGCTGGAGAAAACAGCTTTGATTTATACAATGGTGAAGCACCTCTGTCATCCATAACAGCTTCTGATACTGGAGGAGTCAGGTCGAGAGAAGAGTTCCACCTCATGTGACTCCCCTGTGTGCTGTGATTCAGTATCACACCATCACAATGACTGTTCACTAGTAAGTGTATTTACAGTTTAGCATCATTCCTTGAAGCGTGCGACACATAAATTAGCATGCACACAAGTTCACGAACAACCATCCATCCTCCATCGGTTCCCTGTGGACTATAGTCCAGCCAAAACCACCCAAGACCCCAATCCCACCTCTACATTCATGCCTAATTTTCTGCATTTTTTAACAGAATTGGGGGCTGAATGACGCAGTACACAATTACTCCTTTAAAGAGCTCCAATTCACAAAATGCTCCACATCTTATATTCTATATTAAGCATGAGGCTCAAGCCCGGAGAAGGCTGAAGCATAAAAAGAAGGCCCTTTCGCAGTGAAGAGCTCATTAGCTGGTGTGTTCATTTACAATCCAGCCTTAGGAACGCCAGCCATACTTTTCACGGACACTTAACCCATTTTCCAGGGAGGCCTAGGATGCTGCCACTGAAAACGTTCAGCGTCTGCTCCCCTTCTAATCCCCCAAACCCCAGAGAGAAGCCGCCAGCTGGTGGGGTGGAGCTCCGGCCATTGAACACAGGTCAGCTGCTCTGTCTGTCACATCTACAGCCCATATGCGAAAAGGCAGAGGGGTGGTATGACTAATGTTTCTGGGTGTGCTGCAATTCCAGAGGACAGCTGTAAAGGGTTCCTCCTCATTCTCCCTGACACACACCTCCAGTCTTCTATCCATCAAGCAGTCTAAGTGACAAAGTGAAAAAATAGCCCCGCAAAGCAGGCATTACCCCTCAGCCCCTGGATTGTTCGGAATAAATATAAATTGACGAAGGCATTTTCAAATTATCCTGCGGAATACAGAATTTAAGATGGCGGCTCTGGCAGCCATATTTGATTTCGGATTGTGACCAAAATCGATAGGCTTGTGTAGTAACTGCACCCCGACGTCCTCACCAAAAATCGCGATGATCAGCGATGGCGTTTTTCAGTTATCGCACGGAATCAAACTTTGACGGACAGACCAACGGACGGACGCCCTGCGTGATGACAATACGCCACAGCCTCTTTCAGGGCGGAGGGGTAGAAAGGGACTGGAGACAAGAGCTTAACTCAAGCCTGACAAGAAGTGGGAAAACACAGCTGCTACACATTCGGGGAAACCTCAGCACTTAACAGAAGGAGAATATAGCACAGTAGCTTTCTTCTATCACCTCAAAGGAATACCTTTAATAAAATTCCCCATTTTCTTAGATCATATAGGGACTTGCTGAAGTAGATGGATAAACTGAAACTGGAATGAATTACACCACAATGACAGGGAAGAGTAGACTCAAAGGACAGTAGGCTATTCTCTGAGTGGACTGAAAATCATGGATATTAATTATTCTGTCTCAGCTGTTACTTTTGTCAGGTGTAAATCAAACTCTCTCACAATCCACACAGCAACTTCTTTTCAAACCGAAGGATTTAAGGACAGTTGTATTTCTCAGTCCATCTGCTTAGTGCTGCAGTACTGCAGTTCTTAAACAGTTTCAAATTCCCCTTTCCTTCAAATTTAGATAAAATGGTGAAATCACACATGATAAAACGTGTAATATCATTTATGATGCGCAGGATGGTAAGCAGACAGTTATTCATGAGCGTATTGAGCTCAGTAGCCCACGCCAGTCAAAATAACGCAGCTGAAAACATATTGGTTGGATGAAAGATGACTAAATTTCCTCCTGCTCGGTATCACTAGGGCTATATTCCAGCGGTTTGCTCACTGCAGCTAACACTAGCGTGCTCCCTCTGCACCCTCCTGCAGATCCCCATGCACATCTGTTAATTTCCACAGCGCCTCCGGAGCACACCGAAGCATGCGCCATCAGCACTGCTTCACAGCTGGAATCTATGGAAAATCACAGCACCGGACGTGACGAGCATTAGCCTGAGGAATGAAAATGGCATGAGTAAACGGACCAATGTGATTGAATTGTCATGGGAATTGTCACGGAAACGTAATGTTCACCAGGGGCCATGTCAGAAAACATCGCCAAATGTGTTACATTCAAATCTTTAATACTAAAGCTTAAAACCAAACAAAAAGGGTTTCATGGAGTGTCTCCTTTCATCTAAATGTTGAAAAACAAATATTTTCTTTCATAAAATACTTTAAGGTCATGTTAGATTATATATAGGATTTTATACGAAATGAGATCCTCTTATGTCTACTGGTGGGTCCAGTTTGCCAATGGCAAACACTGAATTGTGAAAAATGACAAATCCTTTAAACAAAGTGAGACAGGAGAATAGCCACAGCTGATTCAGGACTTCGTCCTTTTCCTGTTTCCGGTACCTTCAGCTCCTCTCTCTGCAGATCCAGGGCCAGGTCCCTACAGAGCTCTCTGCAAAGATCAAACTGCTCCTCTGCACTGCTCATCTCTCCAAACGTCCTGCAGCACAGAGACACATCAGAGTCAACAATGGGCAAGATCAATATCAAAAGCAGAAACCCATCACTACACAGACGTTTAACGCTCTCTTCGTGACTTCATCACTAACGGCGCAGAGCTGCTCGTGTGCGGCCACACAGTCTTTGGTAAGATTATCAAAAGTAACTCCAGCTCAAAATAATGAACCGCCAAGATTTCAACACACAGTCCTGTGAAGTGAACATTGATGTGAACACTCCCAAAATAAATCACCATTTCCTCATTTTTAAGTTTAAGCGCAAGAAAAATTCATCCTGTGTTCTGTTGACTGAACCCAGGTGGGTGCATTATTTAATCTTATGATACAGATTATGCATGTCATACCATGAAGTATCTCTATTTAAAATGAATAAATTAATGTACAGCACGTTATACCTAATAAATCTGAGCATAACCCATAAAGTGTGAATGTTAATTACAAAGCTATGGCAAGGGATATACCATGAATAAACAATGCAAAAAAAACAGTTGCCATAAATAATTAACTTTAAACCACTGAAGAAGAAAATGTAATAACCGGTACAAAGGTAGTATGCATACAGAGCACATGGTCGTCAGCAGGAGCACCGCGTATGTCGGTTACGGAGCTATCCTGGACTTCCGTACAATATACCACATGAACTCCAATAAACCCGCCTTGCCAATGTTTGCATTACAGCCTATCCTTATCTCACAGAAGGAGTGACCCGTTTCATGAATACGTCATAAAAGAACATTTCGTGGCCACATCCCTGCTGACATAGGGCAGGTCCAGCCAGCTCAGAAGCCCAGAGATCACTGTAAAACCTCAGCCTGTGACACCCTTCCTAAGATCAGGCACTGCATTAGTCAGCTTACTTCAGCATGCCATAGAGGATTAATACGATCCGTACAGTAAAGCAGAGTGGGAGGGATAATGTAGGATCCATCTTCCCCCGTCCAAAGCTCAACGAGGAAAAAACCCACCGATACTAAATCACTACTAATAGTGTTCAGATGCCATAAGAATGTAGGACATGATACAGTCAAATTCTGACAGAACAAAATAAAACTTAGGAGTATCAATTACTGCAACACAACAGCAATTTTGCCTATTTCAGTTTATTTAAGAGAAAATCAAGCATTGTTCATCTATAGTTAAGGGAAGATATGAACAATAAATGTTTGATACACAAGCAAAACATGCTTTTACTCTCCAACACTGAAAGATATAATCATTACCAAAGAAAGACATACTTTGCAAATTACTGGTAAATATAGGAAAAAAGGGCAGTTTCATTGGCTGCAACACACTTGATGCCATAACCAGCCACTGTACCTTTCTGTGCTCATGCTCTTCCTGTCTCCATCCCTGCAAAAAGCAGAGGAAGATTTTCTCTCAGCATGTCTTTAAATCACAGGGATGTCCTCACAAAGATACTGTAGAAGCACTGCTTGAGGAAAGGCTGTAATTATTTTACCCTGCATCTGTTTTCATACTGAAAATACAATTTTGAAACTGTCTGCAATTAGTCATTATATTAATTAATTCAGGCACCATTTGTTTTTTAAAAGATAGTTTTGACCGAGTGATAATCCAGTACTTCTGTACTTTGAGGTGTTTGTGAGAACACCCTTAAAAAGGTGAAATATAAATCGTCTTTAATATCATTACGGCACAGTACAATTAACAGGCTGACCTTTCAATGCGTGTGGAGCCCAGGCCCAGAGAGATGTGCAGGAAATGATGCCAGGAGACTTCAGAGAAAAGCAGGGAAAGGAGCGCCCTCTTGTGGAAGAGCTCAGAGCAGGTCGAGATATTCAGAGCTCTCAGCATCTTCTCTGTTACTTTCCCAATGCCGGACACCTGAAACACACAAAGATGCGCAGAGACACACAAGTAAAGGATATCCAGCAAAGCCTAATTAAACTGTCCTTCGAATGATCTCACTTTTCCTTGTTCCGTGCAGCTAGCCAGCCATTTTTTTTAAATAAATAAAATTTTGGCACAGCTGGGAGACAAATGCACTACTGAGACCAACCAGATCTGGACAGCGAAGGCAAGGCAAAGCTGCTTAAAAGAGCAGAGATAGAAGCACAGGTTCCGGGACGCAAAGGTAAACTCATGAAAAGCAGAGACACACCTTGCGGATGGGGAGGTCCTTGATAAAGTCCATCACAGCCTGCCGCTCTGCGGGGATTCGGTACTGCCCGTTGGGCTTGTTCTTGTCACTGCAAACCTTGGCCAGCATCATGTTTGGGGCGATGCCTTTAAAAGGTATACAAGTATTGCCTTCGTAAAAAATACAACCTATGCTGTCAAGAAAAAAGTATTTTCCTCCCTGCTGGTTTATTCTGTCATTGGATAGCTGTCACACTTAATTGTTTTGGATCCTCAAGCTAAATTTAGTTGGACAACCCACGTACAGAGGAAATCGTTTTTAAATGATCACTTCACTATTTGAAGGAAAAAAGTTAACTGGCCCTGTTTACCAAATGTAAGACAATCGGGTTCAATTTCACTAGGCACACCCAGGCTTGACAACTATGAGTCATGTTTAAAATAAACATGACTTAAATAGAACTTTTCCAGCACTACGGAGTAGTCCAAAATGCCTCATGAAGCAGCTAATGATGCTGGAATCAAATGAAATTCAAAAAGACTCTGACTCCACTGAAGCACAGTTCAGAGAAATCCGCCAGTATTGTCGCGCCATGACAAAGGCAAATACACATGGCGGTAAGGTTACGCACATTTTTGTCCGCTGCAAATGGCATATTTAGGGCCTTCGCCCACTTTGGGAGCTTGGTGCCCTGACATAAAAGTGCTTGCGACACAGTGGGTTGCCCTGCACATTAGACGGTTTGTCAATGCGTAAAACTGGCGCTGAGAAATTTCCGCATCCAAGACCTCACTTCTGTGGAGTCACCCGAACCAGGTTTTAATGCCAGTGCTGCTTCTCCATGGTAGCTTTATGCAAATAAATCCCAGCCGCCAGAGCTGTTTGCAGATACAGGCATATCGTTCATATTGTTTTCTTTCCCTTCTTAATCTTCACTTTCATTATGTAGACCTACCCTATAAATAATGCCAAAGAAACTGTGGCAGGGTCTAATGACAAGGGGAAGGTGAAGGGGCACTTTTACAAATGTGAATATTTTCTGGGCGGGGGAAATAAAAATAATTTAACCTCAGTCTTGCCCTTGTTTTAGTACCATGAGAGCCGTTTCGTACAAGGTTTAAATGGCTCACATTTTTGCTTTTAGGTAGTATAATTGGGTCCATTATGTCCAAATAGTGAAAATGTAGAACAAATGCGAATCCTTCCAGAAATGGGTGGCCAACCAAAAATCTTCCAAGAGTGCACTGATTTGGAAAGTCACAAAAGAACCAAGAGGAACATCTGAGGAACTGCAGGCCTCACTTGCCTCAGAAAATGTCTGCATTCATGACTCCACCATTAGAAAAAGACAGGTCAACAACTTCATCCATAAGTGAGATCCGAGGCAAAACCACTGCAAGCGAAGATAAACATGAGCGCTAACTTGAAAAAAAACGCCTTGATGACTCCCAAGCCTTGGGCAATAGTGCACTGTTGTCAAATGAGGAACTTTTTGAAAGACATGAGTCTTCTGCCTCTGGCGTGAAGCTGAAACGGCATTCTACAATAAGAACACCATACCAACAGTCAAACATGGTGGTGGAACTGAAATGATGTGGGGATGCTTTGCAACTTCAGGGCCCAGGTAACCTGCTTCAAACATATGCTAAATTTCCGCTAGCAAAAAGCTAATGTTAGCTAGCTCAGTTAATTTAGGCCAGCATTAACCTTGCACATTCCGTTAATTTGTTGATGGACGGCTGTATATTATTGTCTTTTTATGCTGTCCAAACGCAGCGTGTTACTCTTGATTATATGATCATGGAACTTACACTGAACAAAAATATAAACGCACAAACCGAAAATGCTGAGTTAAATTGACCTATAATGAAATATGCCCACAAATTGCGTTTATTGATGTACTGAATGATTTGTTTTGCTCAATTCTGGTGACCCACGTCTCATTGAGCACTCCCTGTGAGATTACTCGCTGATTGGGTTATTCCACCTCTGAGCTGCATAGAGCATAACATTGAGTTGGTCAGTCAGCGTGACCAATACACAGGCACTCCTTGCACCAGGGTCAATAAAAGGCCACCCCAAAATGTGCACTTTTGTCACAAGTCACAATGCCACAGATGTCACAAGTCATGAGGGAGCGTCCCACTGGCATGCTGAACGCTGGGATATCTGTGACAGCGGTGTCAACACACTTGAATGTGCATCATTCCACCGTTGAGAAGTCGATTCAGAGAGACTGGCAGCACTGTGAATCGTCCACATGCCCCACGACCACGTGTGACAATGTCCACACAGGATCGGCACATGCGGCTCCAGCACCTCCATCATCGGCTCCGACCAGCCACCAGGACAGCTGACGAGACCGTCGGACTGCACAACAGGTGGATATCAGCTCAGACTGTCCGAAACCCTCTGAGAGGGGCAGACCTCTGAGCCCGCCAACCGCACCAAGGTCTCGACCTGACTGCCGTCCGTCATCAGTACAGACTCGACTGGGCCAAACGTAACCTTCGCTGGAGGCTTGCACGGTGGAGGATGGTGTCATTCAGCGATGAATCGCGATTCCAACTGTACCGCGCTGATGGCAGACAACACGTATGGCGATGTGTGGGCGAGCGTTACGCTGACGCCAACGTCGTGCGTCGGGTGGCACATGGTGGTGCAAGTGTAATGGTATGGGCAGGCATATGCCATGAACAGCGTACCAGTCGGCATTTCGTTGAGGGTGACTTGAACGTGCAGCAATACCGCAATGAGATCCTGAGGCCCATAGTCGTACCGTTTGTGCGACTCCATCACGTGACACTCCAGCACGATAATGCCCGGCCACACACTGCCCGGATCTGCTCAGAGGTTCTTGATGAGGAGGATGTCCCTGTTCTCAATTGGCCAGCATATTCACCCGATATGTCGCCAGTTGAACACCTCTGGGATGTTCTGGATCGGTGGGTCAGACGTGTTCCGGTTCCAGAAAACATGCATCAGCTCCGACTTGTGCTGCAGGAGGAACGGGACAACATTCCACCGGCCACAACTGACAATCTCGTGAGCTTTACTTGATGCCGATGGTGGACACACTCATTACTGAGTGCTGTGAACTCTGCCCAATGACTCCTGATGGGTTCAGGCTGTGATAACTCATGAATTGTGTACAGTAAATTGTTAATCATGTTTCTGTTTCCTGAATATTAAGGTAATAAAATAATAATTGTTTTGTTGAAATAGTTCCCAACTGATAAAAAATAATTTGAAAAAAAATCACTTTGTACGTTTATATTTTTGTTCAGTGTAGATGTACTAATGTTAGCTTGCATGTGACACTTATATTCCCCCTGTTTTTGGGCTATTTCGCTAGTGGATCTCACTCAGGGCCCAGTGCATCGCACTCAGACAGCAGGAGCACATCTAAGCCACCCAGAGTGGTCGATAGATTCAGCCATGGTGAGGTCACATGTTGTGTTACTATGCACACGTTGCTATGGCTGTGTTTTCAAGCCACTCCTCTCTCCTCCCACTCTCTTCCCTCGCACCATCCCCTCCGCCCAGCCATGCCTGTATCTTCCGGCCGAGTCAAAATCTCAAAATTTTCTCGCAAGAGCAAGATTGGCTTGATAAAAAGGGCAAAATAAATATAAATGTTGCATAATTTTTGCAAATTACTGCAAAACATTATGTTTAAGACCCAAATCACTTATTTTTAACGGGTGTAAATACCAGGTAATGGATCCTTTAATATTAAAATATGAACCAACCTACATTAGCTACTTTAATATTTGTTAGCTTGTTATAACATACACACATATAATGAGCCAGCTACGTTTGTTGAAACGTAACACACGATGCAGCATGCCATTATCATCCAATGTCTAACAGTTAGCTACATTTTCCAGCAAAGCAAGCAAATAAAAACAAATATTTCCATGCTTATATGTCGAACAGCACAAAGTAAAAAATGTATTTTGAAGATATATAAAATATGAGCAAGGAAACAGATCCACGATTGTGGGTCTGAACGTGCTGGAACTGCTAAGGAGCACATCTTAATAGCAAGCACAAATCGATACGCTATGGGTTTGATGTCCCTGAATTTTCTCCAGCTTAGGATGATAAAAAGATTATCCCCATCAGCACTAGCCATGGTCCTCCTCTCAGTTTAAATGTCTTTCTTATGCTTCCCTCTCTAGAAATGGAGGTCCATTTACGTGGGCATCGAAGCAAAAGACTTTTTCTAAGGGAAAATCCAAAAAAACCACAACGGGCATGGTATTTGTGGATGGGTCAATTTATGGAACTGTGAATTCTGCTCTCTACCAGAAAATCCTGAAGGAGATTGTCAGGTCATCAGACCATGAACTAAAGCTCAAGTACAGCTGGTTTACATAGAAAGACAAGGATCCAAACTACAAGGGCAAGTCCTCCACTGAATTGCTTAAAAGACAAAATAAAGACTTCAAAAGCCTAATCAAAGTGCATATTTGAATCCCACTGAATGTGACTCAACTGAAGTAATTCTGCCAAGAGTGGGCCAAAATTCTTGAAAAGTGATTTGAAAGACTGATCTCCAGTTAATAGAAGCACCTGGCAGGAGTTATAAAGTTTTATGGGGGCAATGACTTTTTCACACAAGTAATACAGGTGATGGATAACCTTTACCTTCAATAGATAAAATGATCAGTTCATGACAGTACTTAGTTTCTCCTTGTGTTCTCCTTCTCTTGTATAGAGTTTAATATTAAGATGAGAAATTATGTGAAAAAAGAGGTAATCAAGAGGCAGCAAATACTTTTTCACTGCACAGCGCGTATACTCTATAATTAGCACTGTTCAAGGATTTTAGCATCTTAATTTATTTACTTGAACCTGAAAGAAAAAAAAAATCAAGCTAAACAGCATATAGTGATCCAAATTTAAAGCTTAAAATTTGCAAAAGGAGATTCGGTCCGCAAATACATTATTTTACAAAAAGTTGTTTACAACAGCATTACAGGCATTCATCAACTACAGCTGAAAGTGGCAGTAAAATGAAATGATAAGATAAATAATGAAAATGGGGACTTTTAGCCTCTAGAGGTTCATCACTGCCTGCTTAATACCTAACTGCCCTGAGTTTCCAGTTAATCTCTGTTCAATTGTATGTCCTGGAAAACTTCCATGTCTCAACTGCTGAACCTGACCAGCCAATCAGCAACCAATTTCCTCCACAACCCCAATGCCCAAACTGACCAGCCAATCAGTAATAAATTTCCTCCACAACCCCAATGCCCCAATTGACCTACCAATCAGAGATCAAGCGCCACCACATCTCAACTACTGAAACTAGCCACCCAATCAGTGAGCAATTAGTTTGAAAACAGGCCTGAATTTTTGCATTATCCCCCAGAATGGACAGGGTTGGTATGACATCACCTGCGCTGGCGGTCAGGGCGGTCCTCTGCTCAATGCGGAAGCGCATCTCTCGCACCGCCTCCTCCGCACACAACCCGAACACCTCCACGGGACCAGGAGGCGAGACAGGGCTGTCCTCAAACAGGACGGGGGACAGGTCTTGATTGTCCAGATCGTCCTGGGACCCTTCCCCGACCCGTGCGCCTGCATAGAGAAAAACGCAAGACTGAAACGAACATCCAAGGCAGCACAGATCACACCATTCTTTTGCTTCTCCCATTCACTGTCAACAAACAGTTTTTCCAAATGCTATGATTACAAGAGAAGGATTAGTGACACTTCTAAATGAATTTCACATTCTTCATTAGCTCTTTGTTTTCTTTCAGAAGGGGGATCATATAGCCTGGAATCCATACATATCAAGTGCTAGTCGCTCCCAACGGTCACTGACTGATATCAGTCTGGCCTCAGTCGTATAGCCAGCGTTTAGCCCTTACGTCACTAATGAAGTGAATATATGAATATTCATGTTTTCTGCTCCTGGCTGATTGGGTGACCTTTTGGCGAGAACCACCAATCGAATATGAGTTAGCTGGCCAACAACAGCATTCTTAAATGTTATTAGACATGAGATTAAAAATTAGATTGTGGCCTGCTTGCGTTAGGTTTTGAACAGGAAAATGTTTGGCCATATCTGCATTTTGTTTATTTCAGTGGGATTCCCCGGTTTAAGGCTTAATTAAATAATACTCAAATTACATAATGTATTTCACTGTAATTGGCATTAGCTATAGCTCGAAGGGCATGATTGCATCAGCTAGATTAAAGTGATACTCCACCCAAACACTATAATTTGTATATCAATTACTCACTATTAGATGTCTTGAATGGACGAGGTTGTTCTTCACCTGGCGCAACTTTATGGCCACTGGAGAGTTTTGAAAAATTATCCAAATTCCTGTTTTGCAGGAAGCAAATGGGGTCACCTAGTAGCAATGGGAAAACTCCACAAAATGTCCGTCGACAAACTTGCAAACCATCGTCCAACGCATCGTCCAGTATAATCCAAGTCAGCTTTGTCCACTCGTATCCTCAGAACTCTAGAAACGCGGTTATTTTTCGCTAAAAATAATAAAATACCACATTATGCTTCAAGTAAGCTCGCGCATTCAACGGAAGTCCCGCCTTCCGGCTCCTTCATTGCCCAGAGACTCTGCTACTACTCAGATGAATAGGCCTACTCGTATAAACACGAGCCGGGAGGCGGGACTTCCGTTGAATGCAGAACTGTGGTATTTTATTTATTTTTAAGTCTGTCTAAAGGGGCGGGGCACCCTTGCGACTGGGAGCCAATCACAGATCTCTCATGGATTTTGTGCGAATATTTGAAAGTCAAACGCTGGTCTACCGACTGAGGCCAGACATACAAGCAAGTGACCGTTGGGAGCGACCAAAGCTTGATATGGATGGATTCCAAGCTAGGATCGTACAGACAAAAAATAATTCCCTGCCCATATGGTCCAAGTTTTTTAGCTTTTGTTTGACCAAGGAAGTTCTACTAAAAAGATTTCTCTTTTTCAAGGATGCCCTGGGAGACATGCCAGATGGATCAGTTGCAAGTAGAGAGCGATATAGAGAGTGACAGGTAAAACTTTAATGCCTCGCTCCAGAGCCCAACAAGGGAGTTCTTCCTGACTTCCTCACACCAGATGTCTGAATCCCAAGCCCCAAATGTGGCTCAAACCAGCAACTCCACAGTTGTACCACAAGGCCAACCCTGCTGCACTTCATTTGGAACATGAGGTGCCTGTCATTGTTTCCTGCTGTTAGACTCCACAAGGAGCCGCGGTAGGAGTGCTTGGTCTTTTGGGAGAAATCTTTCATAGCCAACGGTAATTTGATCAACCTTATATCCATTGACAATAATAGTCACAAATATTCACAAATATCCTACCTTTGCTTTAGCCTTATCAATTTATCATCATCCAAGCCTCTGCTAATCAAAACCAAGCCCATACTGCTTTACCACAGAGCAGTGGTCTGAATATACTTCTTTAATTTTAATGACCTGTTGCACAGATCAACGGCAGTTCTAATTGTGCCGACTTAATCCTAAGGCATAGCTTTGGATCTTTTTCTTCAGGAATTATTCAAATATAAAGCAATAAACATATATTACCACAGTCATTTTGTGTACTATACACCACATGACCAAAAAAAAGTGGCGACTCATTGGTCAACGGCTGATTTTCGAGGTTAAAGATACAGGCTTCTCAGTTCTGCCAAAGGAAAATTGAACACTTAAGTAGCATAAAATGACATTCTGGATGATTCTGTTCTGGCAACAATTTGAGTAAGGCCCTTTCAAGTTTGGACATAAAAATGCCCCAGTGGACAGAGCAAGGTCTCAACATGGTACATTGAGCTCAGTGAAGAATAACCTGACAGGCATGCACATAGCCTCGAGCACAGAGTTCATTCCATTGAACACTATTGTGATAAACTGGAAAGCAGATATTAAGCCAGATCTAATCACCCAACATCACTGTCCAACCTCACAAATTATTTATGACTGGAACAGTGGAAAATCTGTGCAGAAATGTTCCAGAGAGAAGCTTTCATCAAAGTTATAATGGAAAACTTTAAGACACCTCCAGTGTTGGTACCCTCCACACGGACAGAGTGGGTCCTCAGAGACTCTGGCCAGGTCTGCCTCTGCCTCAGGTGCTCGGTGATGTCCAAATAGGCCTCGTCCAGGCTCACGGGCAGGAAACCAGGGTCATACTCTGAGAAAATCTCCCGCACCTCCAAAAAAATTACAACAGAATTTTCAGATCATCACTACAGTACATATCTGCCTGCTTGATAAAACTTGATTATATAAATCAAATATTTTTCATAGAGTACATTCATCTTGGCGTTCAATGTGCTGTACAAGGCACAGCAAATGAAAAAAAATGAAAAGCAGAATGATTAAATATCAAGTAGCTAAAAAAAAAAAAAAAATATATATATATATATAGCAGACACAAAGATTACCTGCTACTGCAAACTAACTATTATGAACACACCAATTAAAATCAGGCAGCAAACTTTCAACAGCTTGACAGAACAGGGCCAATATTTTCACACCTGCAAGAATCAGAGATAGACAGGCCTATCAATTTCCTATTTAGCCTTTCCAATTTGTTGCCCGTCTCACCCCAGTCTCAGTGTTATTGAGTAACCACAGCAACCAGCACAATAAAATGTGAGGGAAAAAAACACTCAAAGTCCACGTTTTCTCACTTCATCAAATCTGGGACTAGTAAAAATGATGCCATTCCATGTTTTGGGTTTAATCTGCAACAAATAGGAAGATAAATTTGAGTAGATGATGCCACGTGAAGTTGACAGGATCTTGTTGAAAGACCATAGATATGTTTCTCCATTACAGAGGCAGCAGGAGAGCACTGCACTGGTTTCATCTCCCATGCAGGCCAGAGAGACTGCGGAGAGGAAATGTGCCACCTCTGAGCTACGAGGCTTCTGCTGAAGAGGTTTCCATGCTGCTAATAGGCACACAGCTCTTCCCACAAGTTCAACACCATCCGGTGTTATTTTGAACCATCAAAGATGATTACATAAGGTAATTTCACAACTTTTCAAAGTCAATTTTGATTATCTGTCAGCATTACAAAAGTTTCAAAAGTCTATAATTACAATGTGGCTATTACATGCAAATGAACAATGTTTAATTTTCCTTTTATTGCTAGCATCGAGAACTCCCTGCTCATTTGCATTTCCAACACCTGGCAGACAATTTCTGGCTCTCAGGCTGTTGAAGGAACTACTGATTGTACTTCCTCAATTTTTGTATGCCTGCCTCCACAGATGGAAAAGCCGGCCGGTCAGATCCAAAATCACAACATCCTGTCAACCATATTTTGAGCAACCACTGGAGTACCATAGCAGACGAGAATGTTCCTATAGATATGGAAGAACAAAAATTCTACAAAATTTCTGTAGTTTGATATTGGACTTCAACATCTGGGGCTTCATTTGAGTCGGCGGCAACTGATGTGGCCACTGCAGTAAATGTGCGATATCCTCCACCGGAAATAAAAGTGGAGTCGATGTGCAGCAGCAAATTTCAACAGAGGCCAGTACCTTTTGGATGTAGTTGCTGATTCTGCAGAGGAAGGGGTGCAAGAATGTGTGATGTTACATCAAAGCTTTGGGCCCAACATGGACAGGGGAGCGCTTAGGAGATGATTCAGGATAGCAAAAAAAAAAAAAAAAAATGGAAAAAACAACCGAAACCAGCAGGGCGAAACGAACATCTATAACGCCTCTGGTAGAGTAAGTGCAATAGTGGCAGTATATTGTCACTAAAATGGCAGCGCTACGGAATTAAATCATGCAATATATATTTTTCTTTATGAGATCTGAACTATCTTGGCACATGAACTGCCCCAGTTTGGTATCAGGTGGTGCTATCTGAGTTTAGCCTAAATTGTCTCTCAGCAAACTGGAAGTTCAGAAATCACTAGGAGAGGCATTTAAGAGCACTTTTCCTACTGGGACACAGGCCAATTCCCAGTTCCCAAGATGTCGCGAACGAACCATTATTCCACCATGTGAAATGGAGGTACACAGCCAAGCCAGGGGTCAGCGGCAACACAAAAAAAACACCTGCAAAAAGGCAGGTAACATCAACGGAATCATTTTCCCATTGTATCGCATATGACAAGAACGGGTAAGACATTACAGATGTGGGGCGTTTCACATCGTCAGAGGTATGGTGCCTGTACACATATTTGAAAAGCCTTGGTTCATCCGCATGATGCGTCTACATACAAGCACACGGTAATGTCTTGACAAAAGCGAATAAAGATAAATTTCCTCATCAGGATGAATGAGGTGCAAACTTTCACCAAATTTCACTTTTCATTAAATAAATAAAAGGTGCCCTTTGGAAATAATGCCTCATATTACAGCAGGAAAAAAACATTTTGTAGACAAAATCAAACATTTTATTTGCATGTTAAATAACAAAATCATCCAAGGTCCTTCTGATTTTGTTCTTTTGCATACAAATTTTGTTTACAAAAGTGTTTTTTTTTTTCTGCAGGAAAACAAAATTTTTCTCAAGAGGCAACTTTTATTTATTTACAAAAAGGTGAGGTTTGGTGAAAGACAGGTTTGCTTTTATTTATCCCAACAGGCTTTTATCAGTGTTTGCTTTTCTTAATCATTTTTATAGTGCAAGTAAGAACAAAAATGATTAGAATTCCTTAGTCGTTGGCATTTTATTCTAAAAGAAAAAAAATTAATTAAAATCATAAATCGGGTTTGGTGCGAGATAATCTGAGATTTTTATATTTAGGCCAAGCTCAAAGACAAGGCCATTCTTTCCAGCAGTGAAACACTTCTTTAGGTGTAAAGTGTCAAAGTGTCAAGAGGTAAATCGTGAAATTAGCAATTTGAGATATTGAGAAGCATTGTGACTTAATGCACGACTTAACAAAATGCAAAGTAATAAAGCACGCCAAGGAAAATATCAAACTGCAGTGATATATAATGCTGGTGATCATAAATGCATGTTTAGTACATCAATAAAGATGACACTATGGATAGGACCTGATAAAAACTCTTGCTTTAGCTGATGCTTAAGTGTGAAGCTAGGTCATTAATGCGTAGTATAAACAGGAACAGGGCTCTGAAAGGGGGTTAATACTTTCCCTGTTGTCCATCTGGTGCAATCAAAATCCAGTTATGTCAATACTGCTGTCTGGGACAGGGCCGGCTCCACACTTCCCCAGGCTCCCAAACAGCAGTAATGGTGTCAAGGCTTTCAGCCATAAGTATAGACAGATGTTGGTACATGCAATCTTGTAGTCAAACGCTATACCAGAACGCCAGGAACGCAAAGTGAGTATCAAAATATGACGGCACAACACACCCACACAATATTCCTTACAATGCTGAACAAAACATAAACTGAAACGCAAGAGAAATCTTAGGCACGCACACAAAGATGCATTTGATAATTCCGAGCAGACAGATACAGTAAAACACAATCAACAAATATTTGGCATACATCATGGTCATATAATTACAGCCAGGAGGGGGAGTAGTGAGCATCTTGCCATTCCCCAGTAACAGCCTCTCTTTCGTCTCTCTCCTTAAACGAGCTTCATGACCGACCAGAGTCACTTTGCAGGTCAGTCTGGCAGAGTAACCACAGAACACTGAGTGATGCCTTTTCTCATTCTGCTCGGAACTGAGACCGGTGTCAATGATTATATTTTTGAACAGAATGCTTCGGAGATTCCTTCACTTTTTGAATTCATCAGCTCTCTTCAATAATTCAGCATCATGAACACCGCGGGACAGTTCTTCACAGGAGTAAAATTTTAAATAAAGACCAAAAGAAATATTAAATACAGAAGGAGGGTATGGATTCGGGCATGATTACAGGAAGCTTGTTTATGTGTAATGAACAGATATATTAATGTACCCAAGCATTTGGGTATTGATTCAGACTAAAACACAGGACAATCCAATATCAAAAAGCACTATGACATATTGCATTCTAAAGCATTTTACAATGATCTGTGATGACAGTGTCTACCGAGCAGCACAATTTTGAGAAATACTGCTGTCACTAATGTGGGAATCTACTGAAGTTACTGCCTGAGCACAATATGGCATCTTAGTCTACAAACAGATATAATTTTGAAGACAATGTGAACAATTTGCTCTGATTAATGAAACAAACCATTTAAAAGTCAGATTCCATGCAACACAAAATTTTCTAAAAAAAAAAAAATGAATATGAAGTCTCCACCCTTCAACCCTTTCAGTATTCATGGGACACATACGTCCCACAATATTTCCAAATATCTTGTTGAGACATGTGAGTCCCACAGGCCCTTGCATTTGGGCCAATTCTGTATTATTGTGACAAAAATAACATATATTTATCCATTAGATAACTCTGATTCGTATTACTACATTCAGTATTGAAAAGGTAAAAAAAAGAAGAGGATGTGCTGGAACAGAAGGCTGGGGAGGAACTGTTATGAACTAATGAACTAACTGAATAACTCAATCGCCACAGGGACCAAGTCGTGTAATCTCCCCGATCCCCATGAGAGATCACTCACAAATTTTTACAGCCGCAATGTAACTGTTTTTACTCTTACTATGACATTAATATGCATCCTTGTACTTGTATATATGTGAATGTGGCTCAAAATGAGCAGAAAACACAAAATCTGCAAAAAAAAATTTTTAGACAAAATGGCCACCGGCGGCCATATTGGATGTCGGAAATTGCCGAGAATTGATCTTGAACATTGCCAAACAAACATCTTTGACTATGTAAATTTAGAGAAAAATACACTTTGAAGCCTCTAGAGCCTGGAACAGAAAATCTCTGCGGTGGCAGCGGCCCCAGAACTAAACCATAGGATCTCCCGACTATAGTCGTTGGGGAGATACAACTAATATAAACTAACCAGACCATGTAGCCAAATCAAAAGGCCTTCGACCATTTCACTAGACATGGCAGACACTGGGTGAACAGGTAAGGCTAGGGAGATTCGAGAGGGGAGAGGCAGAGGTCAGGGAGAAAGGATGCAGTTGGGAAAACAGTATTACCTCAGCACTCACTGCTCTGTACTTCTCAAAATTGGGTGGGACAATGATGAGACTGGGGCAAAGCTTCTTGGCAATAAAGCCAGGCATCGCTGCTCGGACCCCAAACTTGCGGGCGTGGTAATTGGAAGTTGACTAGATGAAAAATTAAGCAGAGAACAGGCTTGTGATCACTTCAATACTGAGGCCAGAGCAAAAGGATCAAAAAAACACAAAAACCCCTGAGGTGGACCAAACATTTATTTAAATTATAGATACTTTCTGCTTCGAGGAGCAGTGTTTATGAATTCAGGTGCTAAAGCCAAGCAATAAATGACACATACGGTGCACTGTGAATTCTCATAACACAATGGCGCTCTTTGAATGTTCACAACCCCACAATGCACTGTGGGTGAATGCTCATAACCCCATGTTGCACGGTGAATACTTTTAACCCCACAAAGTGCACTGCTAACACTCATAACCTCATGGTGCACTGTGAACCCATATAACCCATTGTGTATAACCATTGTGTTTTGAGTATTTACAGTACACCATGGGGTTATGAGCATTCACGTTGCACCATTGTGTCATGACTTTTCACAGTTCACCCTGAGGTTATGAGCGTTCACAGTGTACCATGAGGTTATGAGCATTCTCAGTGCACTCTGAGGTTATGATCGTTCACAGTGCACTGTGGGGTTATGAGCATGTACAGAGCACTCTGGGGTTCTCAGTGCACTCTGGGGGTATGAACATTCACAGTGCACCATTGTGTTATGGGTATTCACTGAGCATTGAGGGGTCATGAGCATTCACAGTCCACTGTGGGGTTAAGAGTATTTACAGTGCACCATGGGGTTCTGAGTGTTCACAACCAATGCATTGTGGGGTTGTGAACATTCACAGAGCACCATTGGGTTATGAGTGTTCACAGTGCACTGTGGGATCATGAGTATTCTCAGTGCACTGTGGGGTTATGAGCGTGTACAGAGCACTCTGGGGTTATGAATGTTCCCAGTGCACTCTGGGGGTATGAACATCCACAGTGCATTATTGTGCTGTGAGTATTCACTGAGCATTCTGAGGTCATGAGCATTCACAGAACATTGTGGGGTTTATGAACAATCACATTGCAAGGATCATTTTGTGCAAGTTTCATCAAAATCCAAGATGGTCACCCCGGAGGCCCTGGGTGATTTGGCATGAATGACCCAAAACCCTGACGATGCACTGTGAACACAAATGGACCAGGGTTGGGGTCCATTCCATTTTATTAATGCCAGTTCCAACTCCACTTCAATAATTAATTCCAATTCCACCCCTGATTTATCAATTCCAATTCCAATACCGGAATTCATTTGGAATTGACTCCAACCATGCAATGGACCCCACGGGAAACTGATGACTCACCAGCATACCCATTAACCCCACCCCCACGGGCTTGTCCTTGAGTTCTGGGCAGTCTCGCATCTCCACTGCTGCATAGAAGGCATCCATGTCCACGTGCACCATAACCCGCCCTAAATCCCGCCCCCTCTCGAGGTCATCAGCCATCTTCTCCACCTGAGGGGCAGGACCAAGGCACTGAGCAGTGATGTCCACATCTTACAGGCTCCGTTTACACGTACACGGTTATTTTGACAAATGGAGACATTTCCCTGCGTTTGTGCCCTTTGTGCCAAACGGAGAATTCACCTCTGAGAACGATTCTTTCTAAAAACTCCGGCCAGAGTGGAGATTTTGGAAAACTTCAGTTGCAAGTTTGCATGCAAACTGAGAGAAACGGAGTTTTAGGCAGCTGACGTCAGGTGGTAATCATGGATGATCGTGATTCGTTTCTGTTGTTGCTATTTTCGGGATTCTGATTGGCTAACGTGGGCTTGAACTTATCGTTACACTGCCACCTACAGGTTTGATATGCTCTTGACGGCATATACACGGGTACGTGTAAACGAAAACTTTTCTGAAAACTGATACGTGTGCATGATATTATTTTTGAAAACGGAGACGGTGAAATGTTCGGTTATGAAAATAGCTGGCCACGTGTAAACGGAGTGACAGAGGCTGTCACATTAACCAGGTGAGGTGAATTAACAGTTTAGTGTGTTAATTAATCAATTAAGTGCCAATTAACACAATAACCTAGAGCACAGGTGTCAAACTGACCAGTAAAAGGGCCAAGAGGCTGCATGTTTTCAATCCTACCAAGCAGAAGCACACCTGAAAGCACTGATTTAATCAACTGATCTAGGCCTGCACAACTGATTAGTTGTATCAGGTGTGCTTCTGCATTGTTGGAGTGAAAACCTGCAGCCTCTTGGCCCTTTTACGGGTCAGTTTGACATCCCTGATCTAGAGGCTCACTAGTGGCCTATCAGGAAAAACACAGAACCAGCCTCAAATTCGAGCTGAAAAGCTCCAGTTTGGACAATTACATTGCTTCTCACGTCATGCGGTTAAGTTTCATTTCACATATTTCTCCTCACTTATGCTCAACAAATTGTAATGCTTGGCTGCTGTTGAGATAAAGACCACAACTCCATAGACACAAGCTTAAGTGCAGAATTGTAGAACTAATGATCTAGAATAGGGGTCCCCAATCTTTCCCAGAAAGGGCTGGTGTGGGTGCAGGCTTTCATTGCAACCAAGCAGCTACACACTTGATGCTACTAGTCAAGCTTATTAGCAAAGAGTCCAGGGGTTGATTAGTAGTATCAGGTGAGTAATTGCTTGGCTGCAATGAAAGCCTGCACTCACACTGGCCCTTTCTGGGAAAGATTGGGGACCCCTGATCTAGAATCTAGAATGGGGGAGGGGAGCAATTCACTGGTAATTCCAAATAAAATAAATTAAAGATACCCAGTGAGTTTGTCCCTTTTTATGGCCTGAAAGCTGGCATTGACTTGCGGCTACTATCAGTGGGGCTTAGATTACCTTAAGCACAGCAGAAAGTCCATAAAATAATTCAATCAAAACTAGCTCCAGAGGCCATCATACTTTAGTTACTTTGAGGTCAGATTTTACCCCCTCCCCCTCCCCCCGACCAGTTGAAGATTTTAGATTTCCCCATTAACTCCAGAATTATGTTTCATTCTAATGCATGAAAAAACTGCTGTGTGTGAATGGGAGTAGATAGGGTGCTGGTGTTTGAGTGGGAGTGGTTAGGGGTGGACCTCTCTCTGGTGCAGGTGTGTGAAGAATGAGAGTAGTTAGGGGTGGACCTCGCTCTGGGTGCAGGCGTGTGAAGAATGGGAGTAGTAGTTAGGGGTGGACCTCGCTCCAGGTGCAGGTGTGTGAAGAATGGGAGTATTTAGGGGTGGACCTCGCTCCGGGTGCAGGCATGTGAAGAATGGGAGTAGTTAGGGGTGGACCTCGCTCTGGGTGCAGGCGTGTGAAGAATGGGAGTAGTTAGGGGTGGACCTCGCTCCGGGTGCAGGTGTGTGAAGAATGGGAGTAGTTAGGGGTGGACCTCTCTCTGTGTGCAGGTGTGTGAAGAATGGGGGTTGTTAGGGGTGGACCTCACTCCAGGTGCAGGTGTGTGAAGAATGGGAGTAGTTAGGGGTGGACCTCGCTCTGTGTGCACGTGTGTGAAGAATGGGAGTAGTTAGGGGTGGACCTCTGCTCTGTGTGCACGTGTGTGAAGAATGGGAGTAGTTAGGGGTGGACCTCTCTCTGTGTGCAGGTGTGTGAAGAATGGGAGTAGTTAGGGGTGGACCTCTCTCTGTGTGTGAAGAATGGGAGTAGTTAGGGGTGGACCTCTCTCTGTGTGCAGGTGTGTGAAGAATGGGAGTAGTTAGGGGTGGACCTCTCTCTTGCTGCAGGTGTGTGAAGAATGGGAGTAGTTAGGGGTGGACCTCTCTCTTGCTGCAGGTGTGTGAAGAATGGGAGTAGTTAGGGGTGGACCTCTCTCCGGGTGCAGGTGTGTGAAGAATGGGAGTAGTTAGGGGTGGACCTCACTCCAGGTGCAGGTGTGTGAAGAATGGGAGTAGTTAGGGGTGGACCTCTCTCTGTGTGCACGTGTGTGAAGAATGGGAGTAGTTAGGGGTGGACCTCTCTCTGGGTGCAGGTGTGTGAAGAATGGGAGTAGTTAGGGGTGGACTTCTCTCTTGCTGCAGGTGTGTGAAGAATGGGAGTAGTTAGGGGTGGACCTTGCTCCGGGTGCAGGTGTGTGAAGAATGGGAGTAGTTAGGGGTGGACCTCTCTCTTGCTGCAGGTGTGTGAAGAATGGGAGTAGTTAGGGGTGGACCTCTCTCTGTGTGCAGGTGTGTGAAGAATGGGGCAGGTGTGTGAAGTTACCTCTCTGTGTGCAGGTGTGTGAAGAATGGGGGTGGACCCTCCGGGTGCAGGTGTGTGAAGAATGGGAGTAGTTGGGGTGGACCTCTCAGGTGTGTGAAGAATGGGAGTAGTTAGGGGGGTGCAGGTGTGTGAAGAATGGGAGTAGTTAGGGGTGGACCTCTCTCTTGCTGCAGGTGTGTGAAGAATGGGAGTAGTTAGGGGTGGACCTTGCTCCGGGTGCAGGTGTGTGAAGAATGGGAGTAGTTAGGGGTGGACCTCTCTTGCTGCAGGTCTGTGAAGAATGGGAGTAGTTAGGGGTGGACCTCTCTCTGTGTGCAGGTGTGTGAAGAATGGGAGTAGTTAGGGGTGGACCTCGCTCCGGGTGCAGGTGTGTGAAGAATGGGAGTAGTTAGGGGTGGACCTTGCTCCGGTGCTGGTGGGAGAGTCTGCTGTACCTGTGCCTGGGCCTTCCACAGCTGCTGCTCAGTGATCCGAGCTTTCTGCTGCAGCATTCTCTCAATGCGCTGTTTTACCTGCTGCTCCTTCTTCAGCTCATTCTCATAGAACCGGGATCCCTTTATGCAGATACAGACAACTCATCACACGCAAAAGCAAGCAAACGTGCGCTTTGGACACTCCAGCCTGTCTGAGGTATGGACTAGAATACAACAGTGCCACAGCTTCCTGTTCCAATTACTCAAACCAATTAAGCTTAAAAACTGGTTGTGGGCAGCGGCTGATACTACGTTATGTCTACACTGCCCTTGCACCTTGCTGTTTTCCAGTCTTTGTCTTTTAACACAAAACTGTGACAAGTGAGGTGAATGAAATTTAACACCGAGTGAAACCCAATGAATATAATTCCATAGCATTTTCCATAAACACACATCTATATTCATTGACCATCCCTCTACCCCATGCATGCAAGTGGCACCACATAACAATCCGCTGATTTTTTTGTGCAGGTGAATATAGCCCAAAATCTGACTGCCTTAAAAATATAAGTGCCAAACATCTAGACGATCAGTTTAACAGATATACCAAACACTTTTACATTTAAGAATTCAGCAAAACCAGACACACTTCCACCAGTTGCCATCAAGTTCTGCAAAGGCTTGACACTAAATATTACTGAATGTAACAGTTACTTACTGTTACATGTCAAAATCTTCATAAATGCGCTTGACTACTGTTGTAAATTGACGCATGCAATGAAAAAAAAAAGGATGCAGTAATACCACGGCAAAAAAACACGTAAAAGGCTCCCCATTTGCTTTTGAGCACTTTTCAAAGGACAAAACACAAAAATATAAAATAATGAAATCAAATGATCTCATCACAAATTTCTACTCTTTGTGTTCCAGGCTTACAATGTATAACAAAGAGAATATAAATTTACCTGTAAACTGGATTCTAATTCTCACTGAATATGCATACATTGTGGCTCACGTAACATGATGAACATTACAAAAAATGACAAGAAAAACTATGACCAACTTAAATTTCAAACTGCATATTGAGTTGCAAAAGTAATATATATTCCTGTACAAAGTAGTGATAGTGTTATCAATATCAAATAATACATTTTTCAATGTCAAGTTGACTCTCATTCAGTTTTTCCTCCATCTCAATACAACAGGAGAATTCTGATAAAGAATCACTGGAGCAACACAGCAAATAACTCAGCAGTTCTGTGGCCATTTCACATGTAGACATCTCTGCATTTGTATCAACTGAAAAATTCAACTAGTTTAAACTGGTTTCAGGCAACAATATTCTGCAAATTACCTCTGATGGCCAGTTGTGCCAGTATATAAGGTGACAAGAACTTTGAACAATGTCACAGGGTTAAACATGATGGCATAACAGAAGGAGCTCTCTGAGATTGTTTGTAGCTGCAATGTGGCCTTACATGACGCTGTAGAGGTTAAATGCAGCCATGGCACTATAAGAAGCACCATCGTTTCAAAGAGACCGGTTCTCTGAAACCTATTGGCAATAGAGGTGCAAAACAAAAGTTAAGTGCCTCGGATGTTCATTATCAGTGAATTACAGGTTTAAAAAAAAAAAAAAAAAATCAGTGGTTGACTCGTGACGACTCTGCGATGATGAAAATAGGACCAGAAGTAAAAAGATAAAGATCAAGATCGACCATTTCCAGACACCTGCATGAAAATGTTCAGATTGGTAATGTTGCTGCCAAGAGCTGGCAACATCAAAAAAAGACTTGAGTTTGCCAAGAAATTCAATTGGATTGGACACCAATGGACTGGAAACAAGTCCTCTGGACCAATGAATCAAAATTTAAAATTTTCGCACCTAAACACAGAACTTACGTGTGCTGTCGAGTTGGAGAATGTTTCAAAAATGACTGTTTAACCCCTTCAGTAAAACAAGGAGGTGGTAATATTTGGGTTGGGGTTCAGCCTGCTCAAAAGGATCCGGTGATCTAATAAAAATCGAAGGAATCATGGATCAAAAGAAGTATCACAGCATCCTTGTGAGGCACTCGTTGCCATCTGGAAAGAGACTAATTGGTTGGAGATTTTATTTTCAACAAATTAATGACCCTAAACACACGTCTAAATTGTTCAAGAATCATCTCAGTCGGAAGGAGACATCTGGTGACATAGAAGTTATGACTTGGCCTGGTCAAGTCTGGACTTTAATTCTGTTGTAACATCAAAAGAATCTCTTTGGAATGAACTTAAAATCATATGCAATGGTTTAGTGAATGAAGAAATGAAAAAAGTATGTGAAAACTATGTCTGAAAGATTAAATGCTGTAATCAAAGCAAAGGGTGGCCACACTAGATATTGACTTTTTCTCTCAAAGACATTATTTTTATTTTTACTATATATTGTTATCGGTTTATATATTTTCATCTATACGACCCATATTACATGAAATAAATACTTGAATAGTACTTGGTTGCTGATGTATCTTCATTTTGTTACGTGTATAATCATCACTGCTCCCTACTGTATGCCAAAAGTGACCAAGAGCAAATAAGGAGCCAAAAACTAAAATATGCTAACAAAATTCACATGCCTTGTGCTTGGACAAAATATGTCTTATTCCTGCGATACTGTAATTTCTATATCTCCCAGTTTCACCGCGCTATTGCGGTGGTAAAGCCACCAACAGGAGGAAATATTCAAGCAGACCAACAGTTTATTCATTTGAGCTCTATTGTGTTTTTTTTTTTTTTTTGTAGATTGAGCGGCATTTACCTTAGACGTCTCCAGTATAATCTTGTTGATTTTATCCTTATCAAGCCCCTCCATCCCAGCCTTATTGTCATTAAGGGCCAAGCTGAAAAGGATCTCCTCCCCACGGTGAGCAGCGCCCTTCGGTCTCTCCATCACTTGTGCAATGATGTATACCACCCCTCATAAATAGAAAACCTGCAGAAAAACCATTCCGTAGTTGACGCGATGGTGGAAGTCTATGCGAAAATGTTATGCAAACATACACCTTACAAAGCTACGAATTTTTCTTCCCATTATCAACATTCCTGGCTGAGTATGTCATCAATAACCACGTATTTCACAATTTTGTCAGGCGTCCATTAACTTCAAACAAAGATGAAGAAGTCAGCAAGACGAGAAACAAAATTTGATTTCTTGCTAGGCCAGCTAGCTAGTTTCAATCAGCTCAATCTGTCAGCTGCTCGTCACAACAAAATAAGCTTCCAGATCAACCAAACTGTGAGATTTTAAGATACATCTTCGATAGATTATCTAGCTAGATAGCTAGCTAACTAGCGAACCCATATTAGCTGGTAATATTTAATTAAATTATGATATCAAAGCCAGGTAGCCAATTTATGCGTATTCTGCGAACTTAGCTAGATAGCTAACGTTAAATCGGTTAGCTCACAAACCATTATCACTGTTTACCTTTACCTTTCTAGAAAATTCCGACTTTTGAGCCGAAGTCCTGCTTGTCTGTCAGTTAGCTAGTCCTGTAACATATGTAAATCTACGATAAGTTTCCATCTTCTCAAATCTCTGCTGAAGCAAGATAGTTGCAATAAGAGACAAGTATAAAAAAATTTCGATTTTTGAATGATCCGCGCTGCCAATTGAATCCAAACAGATACAGCTACTTCCTGAATGACTCTGACGTCAGCAATGCCGTTGAACGCTCATTGAGCTGCGGTCCCAGTCATCCTCAACGAATGGAACAGCATTCAATCTGGGTATATGGAACGCGAGTTTAATATTGGTGACTGCTTGAAGTCCAACTTTTCTCCATTTGTGTCTTGGACAGGGGTGTAAAGTCCGTGTTCAGAAAATAAAATCCTCCCCAGAACTTTATTCCAACCACCTGGATTTACTTCGGACAGGGGAGAGAGCCAATATGAGTGATCAGCTCATTCTGTGGGAGGGAGAAAAACTTGGCAGGACTTTTACTTTCTGACCCCTGGATTTTACACCTCTGGATGATGTCTGCTTTGTCTGATCTGCATGGTCATATCGCCAGCAGCCATACCACTACTCAATCTACTCTGTGTGGCTGAAGCTAAGCAGTTGTGGGCTTGGTTAGCACTTGGATGGGAGACCACCTGGAAAAACCAAGTTGCTGCTGGAAGAGGTGTTGGTGGGTCAGTAAATTGCGATCTTCCCTCTGGTGGAATAACCCCCGATGCCCCAGTGCAGTAATGGCGAGACTGTGCTGGAGGAGACGCAGCCTTTCGGATGAGAGGTTACACCGACGTCCTGACACACTGTGGTCATTAAACATCCCATGACACTCTTCGACAAGAGCAGGGGGTTCCTCGGTGTCATGGTAAAATTCCCAACCTAGCTCTTTCAACCTGCCACCTAATCATCCCCTGATTTAATTGGCTATGCAACTTGTCCTCTCCCTCTCCACCTCAACCCCTCAGGGCTCCCTTTAAAAAGAAATTTCAATCTCAATGGGACTTCCCTGGTTAAATAAAAATATATAATATTCAACACCAATATTCTATGTGAGAAACAGCTGCTTGCAGATAATTTTGCTGCAATCTTTGGCAAAGGTAATGGACTATATCAAAATGTAGTACTCTTATTAAACTTGCACCGCCGACGTTTACCCACGTTTTTTCCTAAGGTTATTATCTCGCAGCAGAGTAGCCCGGGAGATATTGTTTTTAGTTCTGTGCATTTCTTTGTCAGCAAATACATGCCTTCAATATTTCAGCAATCATTTCTAAACTTGGGATACAGGTGGTCCAGAAACCATTAAATTTTGGAAAAAGTAGACCTGTGAACCAAAGTTCCCAGAAGATGTTAGCCAAGGTTCAGAAAGGTTTTTATTCTTCATAAATCCTGTTGTAATGGTTGGATTGAGTTAAAATCAAGCTTAAAAAAAAAACAGCTCTCAACTCTTCATCCTCTAATTTGCATCACTATGTCATTGAGGGAACCCCCTCCTTAGCAATGGGTTGGTAAATTTCAGGGGGTAAAATAAAATATTCGGAAATATTAGAGCTAATATAGCATAAAATATGATAAAATATTTCAAATGTTTATAAAAATTGTCAAATTTCATCTGATTATATTGAAATTTGATGTGTGGCATCTCCTTGGGGAAACCATGTAGTTCATCAAATACAGGGAGAATGAGTCAAAACTGGGGTCAACACAAAGGCACTGAAATGCTTTCTGGGATGAGGTATGTTGAGCTTGACACGTCTTCTTTAAAAATATGCATATCACTGAGAAATTACATTATAAATGATAAGTGTGGTTATTATATGGGCCTGTCAATAGTTTGTCCGAAGAATGTCACAGAAAATAATTTTTTTTTTTTTTTAATGAAGACACATTACTTTCTCCAGTGCACACTTATGAAATTAACCTAAAACATCAGCTTGGTACCTGTTACACATAGTAGGATTGCTGAGTTAGTCAGATAACTGCTAAAAGTAAAACCTAGAACAGTTCTATAACCCCATAAAACCTACAGACCCATACATGGGTTTGTCAAATTCAGCTGATGTCTTCAAACCTATGGAATTTCAAACCTTTTTTTTGGTGAAGGTCCTGAGGTTCCCAATGATCCCAAATATGTCCTGCTGAATTACAGGGATATGTGTAGAAAATGATGTACAAAGTACTTTCCATTTTATGTAATGCTGTGGCCATAAAACATGGCATCCTGGGTATGAATATTTCACTCAGTATAAGTGTAATGTAGCTTCAGTGAAGCACTGCAACCTGCGGATATGGAATATGTATGTGACATTGTCCTATAATATTTTAAGAAATGCTTATTCTGACTTTGAACCTACTCAATGGAAACCCAAGTAAAAAAATTTGAGTTTAAGGGGTTACATTTCAGTCCATGTTCCATTTTTGAGATGTTTCCAGGTTTTACTTGGTGCAATTTTCCAGCTGACTGAGTGATCTTGCTTTGTGGAACAGGCCACCTGTTCTGCTGGAATCCAAATGTTCTGGTCTTTCTGTTCATAATTTTGTTTTAAAAGAGGTTTTGATACAAGATATGCTGTTTTTTTTTTTTAAAAAGGATTGATGGAATAGGACGGTGTTTTGTCAAATTTTCTGAGTGAGCAGAAATGAAACTAATGTCATGTTTATGATTTTTGTTCCAATGGCTTTTTGATTAAATTGTTGTCACAATGAATGCACGACCTATCCATTAACAATATACTCCCTTGAAAACTTGGACACTTTTCTTTCATGCCGTTTAGGTTTAATTACCAATCAATCCTGAGTTAAAGTATTTACTACTGGAGGGGGAAGAAAAGCCAAATTTTGCTTTCATCGTTTCGCTTGCAAGCTAAAGGCCCTCACATCTGATTACAGAACAGTAGACCTACTTTTAACGTAATTCATTTGCTCTTAAAAACAAAAACAGCATACACGCTGTCAGCCAGTACAGTGAAACGTCAGAGAACATGGCGTCGGTCTGGGTTTGTGGCTGGTTGGTCTTCTCCCCAAGCTCCGCGCTCATTGCAGAGGAGGAGTGACTCTCAGTACGGCACGTACAGCACGGGGGGCAGCGTGTAGTCTATGCTATGGTCGCCAGTACTTTGGCGGAGGCTAGCTAGCTGTAATATATATCCGCGCTGCAAATGATATCAGGAGGAAATGACTGCTCACGGGATTGCCATGGCTAGCTAACCACATATTAGCTAGCTAGTGGCTTGTAGTTTCTGAAGTCAGCCTTTTTATTCCAGTACCCATGACTTTCAGATTGCAACATGAGTTCGTGAAATAGGCGACCAATCCTGTGGCCACTGTTTGTGTCATTTGTGCCGTTCGCTCATTTTCTGCATTCTGTCTCTCTGACCAAGCTCATTTTAAATGTCGGATAATCAGAGTTGGAACTCGTCTGGTTCAGAAGAGGACTTGGACACAGAGTCTGGACAGCCTGTTGAGCTTGGAGGGATTCTCAGTAAGGTAAGGTGGAAGTAACGCGGCGCTGGGAAACGGGCATCTCGCCTTTTTCCTTGCTTTAAGCGACTTTGAACGGTTAATTTGGCTGGACTGGCCAGCTGGCTACCGAGCGAACATATCCAGCTTAGTGTTAAACTGCTTTCACATCGGACGCGAAACGAATTTTTCGCACGACAGGTTACATTCAAAGTCAATGCAACGACTCGCGTCTTTGCATTAACTTTCAATGTAATCTGTCGTGCGAAAAATTCGTTTCGCGTCCGGTGTGAAAGCCGCTTTACTCTCGCGTTTGTTTCCAATTTCTTCAAAGTGAATCACGTGCATTGCATGGGAAGACAGGTTTCACTCTTGGCATGACGTATAGTTGATTAAGGTAGCCATATGGCCATTGCACTCGTCTTCGTCGATACTCTGTATCGGCTCGCTTGCAATACTTGATCGCAATCCAGTTAACTTAGTCTGGAAATTTACTACTCTCAGAGCTGTTTACCAGACATCGAAGTACACTGACATTTGCCTCATGTTGTAGGTTACGTTATGGATTGCGAAATTAACTGCAGATGTCAACAATTATGTTAGCTATGTTTTTCAGCACAATATTAATGCCTTTATGGAAGTAACTTAGCTGACGTTAAGTTTAAAACTTCAGGTAACGTTGTTTTACTAAGCATACTTGGACAAAGTTAACGTCAAGTATCATTAACGTTACATTACAAAATGCGTTGTGGCTAGTTTGTTGGGTTTACACTGTCCCCCTGGCACAAGCCGTGACGTTGACATGGAGTCAGATTTTTTCGGTGAATGTGTTGTTGCCCGGTCGCGGAGCGACTATTCTTCGAGTAAGGACAGATCACTGATTATTTTTTTTATGGCCTTTAAACTTGGAAACGCGCAACCAGGCTACCGCCCTATATTGCTTGGGGTCCAAAGTTACGTTAGCTGTGTTGCTGGGTCACTGAACGATAGTACTGATCCAGGAAGAGGCGGTAGAAGTCTCCGAACTTGTTCAGTTTCAAATGTTGGTTAATTGACGGTGCTCCACTGATTTTTCTCTCTGAACGTGTTACCTAGTGGAAACGGAAAAACAACTGAAAATGTACATAATATGTGATTCCTTCATTGTTCGTATTTATGTTCCACCTCCAGACTGCATGTGAAATGTTTTTCTCGCAGTAGACTTTGGAATCGATAGAGGCAATTGTTACCCCTTTGTAGAATGAGAGTGATGTTAAATTATTAGGTACCGTATATTGGCCCCCCTAAGAAGTCAATAAGATAACATTGCTATGTTGTCCTTAAGGCTCCCCCCATGTTTTCTTTAGTGGACCAATTACATCCACGGGTGGCAGGACCGCTGGGTCGTGCTGAAGAACAACACGTTGAGCTATTACAAGTCTGAGGATGAACGCGAATACGGCTGCCGGGGCTCGCTGTGTCTCAGCAAGGCTGTTATTACGGTGAGAGTCGCACAAACACGCGCATGGCATGAGAGATGATGTCCTTATTCCCTGACGTTGCTACATTTTTTGAACGCTTCGCCGCCTTTCCATTTCATCAGGACTCCTCATTATAAGTCAATAATTTATTAACTGAAATTAGTCTGAGTTGCCTCAGTTGTGTAATGAAATTGGAAATGCTCAGTTTATTTTATTTTAGATATCCCAGTATCAGAGTAACTATTTGTTTTACAGGAGTGTGTGAAGGATCAACTTGTGTTGGATCAACTTTAGGGACCTGCACAACACTGAACTATTTGCAGTTGCTTCTCATGGACTTGCTGTGGTACATTGATAGGATGTGTTGCCCATTCTCTTCTACTGAATAAGAGGTTACAATATTCAGAACTAAAAATCGTTCTTTTAAAGTATATCTTCTTTTCTTACTGTATGCCTGGTTTAGTAAATGTCAGAATCAGTTGACAGTGAACAATTTTGGTCAAAGGGAGCAAAGCAAAAATGTGAACTATGTCTTATTTGGAATGTATTCACTTTCTGAAAGACTGCTGATGAATTGAGATTCTGCAAAGCTCATTTAGCACATCTGAGGTGAAAGATCCCTGGTTGCTTAAGTGCCAGTGCATTCTAATTTATGTTTAAGTCCATTGGTCAAGGGTTAATCTTTCTAATCATCACATAAAACAACACTGTCAGGCTGTCAGTCTGAAATGGGTTGGACTGTAACCTCAGCTGACTATTAAATGTTTGGTGGTGATATATGCTTGTACCGCTTTATTTGAATGATTTTGGCATGCACATTTTTAGCTCAAACTTGGTGATAAATTATTAAAATAATTTTGAGGCTGTGCCTATGTAAGTTATATTTGCGAGTTGTATGATTTCCCTCGCATATGTGCCCCAGAGAGGTCCGTGAAAAATCTCCCCTTTTAAGTTTTTTTTTTTGCCCACACCTCTCCCTGCATGCTGCAAAATTGATTTCCCATTTTCAAAATTCTTTTAAAAACTCCAACTCCATTTGGCACGGTTAGCCTTGCTACCTCACAGCAAGAAGTTTGTGGGCTCAAATCCAGCCTGGGGCCTTTCTGTGTGGAGTTTCCATGTTCTCCTCGTGTTCGCATGGGTTTCCTTCGGGTACTCCAGCTTCCTCCCACTATCCAAAGTCATGCATGTCAGGCTAATTGGAGATGCTAATTGCCCATAGGCATGAGTGTGAGAGCAAATGGTGTGTGCACCCAGCAGTGGATTGGCGAGCTGTCCAGGGGTGCATTTCCCAAAAGCACAGATGCTAACTAACATAGTTGGAACCACTGACTGTGAATGGATGAACCATGTAAGTATGCTCAGGGTTTCTGCTACATGTAATTGATCGTGGGGCACCACCACTGCAAAATAAAAGCCGCCACGCCTATGTAAAATGACTTCACATAAACTCCAAAAATCTGAAGGACAATCAGGTGTCGCCAGTTCTCCTTGTTAAGTTAAAATGAGCGCTAATAATTCTTGACCAGGGGCCTTCAAAATTTGTGTGGATTTTATACTTAAATATTGTGTACGTTCATAAAAAGAAAAGTAGTATTTTGTAAAAAGTATAAAATTTATAATATAGCGGGCTACCAAATCTGCTTGCAATTTTGAATGAAAAAATCTGAATCAACTTTTAATTTAGCAAAAATGCAAAATTCTGTTATTTTTTTGCATTTTTTTTAAAGTCACGTTTGTTTTCGTAAATCTGAAATCCGCAAAAAAAAGTGGCGTACGCATCTTTTCTGTTTGTACGCTCTCTTCATACATGAGGCCCCTGTTGTCAATCATTTTGCTTGATGAACATGTTTTCCAATGAATAAAAATTGGCCATCGGCAGTAAAACGCGCTGCTTTCTTCTTATTGCAATGTGTGAAACGATTGGAGAAAAATGTTTTGTTCACTTTGCAAAACAGTAAACTATGATGTTAACTTCTGCGTTTGCTGTGAGCACATCCTGCTCCACCTAATTGTATCTTCATGATTGTTTAATTCCAATTCTGGAGTCCGGAGTCATAATTGGTTTTCATATTATATGTGAAATCCACCGTCACGCACGTGAAACTGATAAACCTCCGTGCACATAGACTTCAATTATTACATCGCCTACGAACTGATTAATGAAAACTGGCCACACCTGATAATGCTGAGTTTTGACCCGACGCTGAAGCCCTCTGCCACAGTTTCAAAAAATCCTGGAGAAAACCCTGATGCTGTTGGGAAACGCAGCCCAGGGTGGGTCCCTGCCTTTCCGCCTGAGTCAGCTGGGATAGGCTCCAGCTCCCCTGTGACCCAAGTGAGGAAAAAACGGTGTAGAGAATAGATGGAAACTCTAACTCCTGTCATGTACAGGCTTAAGAAAATAAGTGGTAACACATTTTGGCTGAATAATAGGATTTAAAAAAATCCTAATCTCTTAAGGCTGTGCATTAATATGTGTTGTTGCCACACTTATTTATTTTACAGCTGAAATGGGCACAGGACATTTCTGCCTTTGTTATTACTGGTCTGTGCTGGAGTGTAATGTAATTAAACTGGCTGGCAAATGTGGCCCTCAGTGAGCCTGGTCTTAGCAAGACCTCTATAAACCACATTAATGATGGCAGAGTGTTAGATCACCTGTTTGGTTTATCTGGACTTCCAGGAAATGCAAGCGTTAGGCCATTTTAAAGCACCAGGCGGGGATCATTGCAAAGACAGGCGTTTATTAGGTCGCTTGTCAAGTACCCAGACTGGTAGGGGAGACTGGGGTCCGATGAGCCATGGGGACCAATGAGCCATATCACTATTTTGTGATCAATCGATGACAGAGCTGCTTAAAATAGGCAAAATATTTGACCATTGACTGATGAGTCATGGGGATAAATGAGCCATATCACTATTTTGCCTATTTTAAACACCTTTGGCATTGATTGATCGCAAAATAGTGATATGGCTCATTGGTCCCCATGGCTCATCGGACCCCAGTCTCCCCTGTGTTTCATATTTCTGTTCACCCAGTTTCAGCTGATGTAGAATTTTTTTTTTTTCAGACTGGTTTAAATGCTCTCAGAGATGGGTTAGCCATGGGGTTAGTTAAGGGGCCGTCTATATCTAGAGCTGGTGTGTCTTCGTTTGCGGCTTGTGTAAAGTCATAAAGCTATCAGAAAATTACTTTGAGGATGCAGTATTACTGGGTTGAAGTCCAGTTTTGCAAGAAACTTTCTAGAGGGAGCCTTCTAGATTTCATTAAAGTCACTTTTATTGTAATGTCTACGATGTTGGAAATGATTGCCATCTGTATCAGGAATATGTACCTCACTGTGTTCATGAAACAGTAGCATCATGTAATGTTCTGGCATTTGAAGTGACTGCTGTATTATGTCTAAGTCTGCATAATGTTTATAATAAATACATTGCTATAAAACATCTTTCAGTTGGAAGTGGTGCACATTTCCACTGAATCTGGTGTTGCCCTTTTTAAATGAAAAGCAAAGCAAACTTGGCTTGTGTCTCACTGAATTTTGTGCGATCTGGGGAAAATGCTAAGGTTAGAGCTTGGTAAAATTATATTTAAATTGGCTAATTGATACTTAATTATTTTGTAACGTTATATTTAAGAGATCATAAAGTAAGTGGAAAATAGTGGTTGGTGTGATGGAGCGGTCGTGAGGGTCAGAGAATGCTGACGAGGTTGGTGAGTTTATTTTTTGTATAACTGTAATGGGAATGGCTAGTATTTGGTTAATGAATTGTAATCTCCTCCAATGCTGCTTCATTTTAACATCGTCAATCAATCACTTATCTCCTCGTGTTGGTTTGGGAATTGAGGCGGAGTGTGCCTGTATTAATTACAACCCCAATTCCGAAATAGTCGGGACAAAGTGTAAATTGTGAATAGAATCAAAATGCAATGACTTTCAAATCACACCAGCCAGTATTGAATTCACAACAGAACAGAGATAACATAGCAAATGTTGAAACTGAGAAATTTTACAATTGTATCCACAAAATGAGCTCATTTCAAATTTGCTGGCTGCTACAGTTCCCAAAAAAAGTTGGGACAGGGCCCTGTTTACCATGGTGTAGCATCCCCTCTTCTTTTTAACACAGAGTGGAGGCGTCTGGGCATTGAGGAGACAAGTTTCTTGAGTTTAGCCATTGGAATTCAATCCCACTCTTGTTTCATACAGGCTTCCAGCTGCTGGAGAGTTTTGGGTCTCCTTTGACGGACTTTTCGTTTAATTATGCGCCAAATGTTCTCAATCGGTGAAAGATCAGGACCGCAGGCAGGCCAGTTCAGCACATGGACTCTTCTACTACGAAGCCATGCTGTTCTAATAGCTGCAGTATGTGGTTTTGAATTGTCCTGCTGAAATACACAAGGCCTTCCCTGGAATAGATGTTGTCTGGAGGGGAGCATATGTTGCTCTAAAACCTTGATATACCTTTCATCATTCATGGTGCTTTTTAAAACATGCAAGGGTCCCACACCATATGCACTAATGCATCCCCATACCATCAGAGATGCTGGTTTTTGAACTGAACGCTGATAACAGGAGGGATGGTCTTTCTCCTCTTTAGCCTGGAGGACACGACGCCCATGATTTCCGAAAAGAATGTCAAATTTGGACTGGTCTGACCACAGGACACTTTGCCACTTTGCTACAGTCCATTTTAAATGAGCCTTGGCCCACAGAAAACAGCGGCGCTTTTGGATCATGCTCAACAATGGCTTCCTTTTTGCATGATGGAGTTTTAGGTGGCATCTGTGGATGGCATGGCGGACTGTGTTTACAGACAGTGGTTTCTTGAAGTATTCCTGGGCCCATTTAGTAATGTCAATGACAGAATCATGCCGGTGAGTGATGCAGTGGCGTCTGAGGGCCCGCAGATCACGGGCATCCAGTAAAGGTCTTCGGCCTTGTCCATTATGCACAGAGATTTTTCCAGTTTCTCTGAATCTTTAGATGATGTTATGCACTGTCAATGATGAGACCTTCAAAGCCTTTGTAATTTGACGTTGACGAACATTATTTTTAAAGTATTCCACAATTTTTTTATGCAAGCCTTCACAGGTTGGAGAACCTCAGGCCATCTTTACTTCTGAGAGACTCAGCCTCTCTAAGACATCCCTTTTATAGCCAATCATGTTACACACCTGATGCCAGTTAACTTAATTACTTGCTAAATGTTCTTTCAGCTGATTCTCTTATATATTAATAGTCTTTTCCGCCCTTTTTTGCCTGTGTCCCAACTTTTTTGAGACCTGTTGCAGCCAGAAAATTTGAAATAAGCTCATTTTGTGGATAAAAATGTAAAATGTCTCAGTTTCAACATTGAAATGTTATCTATGTTCCATTGTAAATAACATATTGACTCGTGACCTGAAAGTCATTGCATTTTAATTTTATTCACAATTTACACTTCGTCCCAACTATTTCAAAATTGAAGTTGTACATAGCTTGTGACCTATCTGGCTTTGGAAAACTATCATAGGTCATTCTGCTTGAAATGCATTCCAGCCTGAGAAAATGAAATGTCACTAAATGAGCTGATAGAATGTGATTAGGTAATGATTTATTCACTGTGTTCGTAGGTGAGGGGAAAAAAGTTAAATGCAAGATCTGGAAAGACTGTAAATTGCAGAGCTTGGCTGCTTGTTAAATTAGCATTTAAAGTGGCTTGCTGATGAGAAAGGACTGGGTAACTCAGAAATCAGAAAATGCTGCTGGTACATACTGACGTCACTGGTGAGTTCATTAGTACACATCTTACTAGAATGGCTAGTATTGTAATCTGCTTGAATGTGTTTATTTTAAAGGTCCCCTATTATGCTGATCCTTCGTTTATACATGCAAGTAATATTTTAGAGTTGGATGTCCATACTCAACCTCTGAAAAGTTTCTAAACAGAAGATACAAGGGTTTTGCTGTAATCCGAGAATGTGGTTTCCTGAACATTATTTCCTCTCTGAACAGCTCGTCCCGAGATCTTCACGAGATCTGGGCAAAACCTGACGTCAGGTTGTTGCGTCCAATCAGGACAGACCTGGCCAGAGCAATTCACGGCGCTGGACTTGCCCACCCTAGACTTTATTCTATCGGACACAAATGAGCCCAAGTCATTTAACGTGTACGTGTTTTTTTGGATACAAAGAAAAAGCACAACTATTTTCTCTTGCAAAAGATGATGCCGCGAGAAATCAGTGGGTAGCTTGTTTGTTTGCTGGCGGCAAACTGCCACACTCAAAGGGAACGTTAACTGTTTGTGCTCGGCATTTCACCGAAGACAGCTTTGTCAATAAAGGATAATTTAACGCTGGATATGCGTCTCAGCTGCTTCTCAAACCTGGAGCAGTTGCATCAATCAAGCGCTCGGAGCCACAAGCTGTAAGTAGCGATATAACGGCAAATAATATAAGTGAAGCTAACGTGTTACGGGTGGCTAGCAGGACCGATAACTATAGTTAGCACTAACAACTGGCTTCAAACGCAGGCTTTGTAAAATATCTGAAGATAAAGCCTGGATCGATACAACTGTCCATGACTCACAGACGCGGAAGCAGTAAGTTTTACCATTTTGTGTTGCTTTTCTGCATAATCCTACCTAACGTGATAGCCTGTTGAATGTGGCTGTAGCACTGTGGCTAACGTAGCCAAGTTACTGGTGCTAATAACATAACATAACATAACATAACATGAGGTGCAAGAACAGGCTGTTCAGCACAACTAGGCTCGCCAGTTTCTTTTTACCATTGTGAATACATCACTTCAGATACTCAAAGACTCAATGGTATCTAGCTTTAAGTCAAGTCTGCTCTTGAAAATTCCCAAGGTTTCTGCCTCAACAATATGGTCAGGCAAGCTATTCCACATCGAAATTACTCTTTGGGTGAAAAAATATTTCCTAATATCCGTGCTAAATTTACCCTTGGTCAACTTCCATTTGTGACCCCGAGGTCTACTAACAAAACTTGGCCGAAAGAATCCTGCATAATTCACTTTGTTAATCCCTTTAACATATTTAAAGACCTCAATCAGATCACCCCCGAGTCTCCTTTTCCTGAGACTAAAGAGATTAAGGATCTTCAGCCTCTTCTCATAGCTTTCATCCTTTATACCTGGAATCAGCTTAGTGGCTCTTTTCTGAAGTTTTTCTAGAGCCTCTATATCTTTCTTAAAGTATGGTCCCCAGAACTGTACACAATACTCCAGATGTGGTCTGATGAATGTGTTGTACAAGAGAAGTATGACCTCCTTGGATTTGTGCTCAATACTTTTGGCAGTGTATCCCAGCATCCGATTGGCTTTTTTAACTGCTACGGCACAACTGCCAGAACCTTTGAGAGACTGGTCAACAATCACTCCCAGGTCTTTTTCATGTTGAGCACATTCCAGTTTTAAACCTCCCATGAAGTAATCCTGTCTACTGTTTTTATTATCTACATGTACAACTATACATTTTGCTACGTTAAATTTCATTTGCCGCATTTCAGCCCAATTCTGAATTCTATCCAAATCTTCCTGAATCACTTTAGTGGACTTTAAACTATTTGCCAAACCTCCCAATTTAGTATCATCTGCAAATTTAACTAATTTGCTCTCAATATTCCTGTCAAGGTCATTAATGTAGATGAGGAACAGCAGGGGTCCCAACACCGATCCCTGAGGGACGCCACTCCCCACCATGCCTAGCTCAGATGATATTCCACAGACCACCACTCTTTGTGTTCTGTCCTGTAACCAATTTTTAATCACTCCAGAATACCTCCTGTAACTCCAATGGAGCTCATTTTAAAAATTGGTCTCCTATGCGGCACTGTATCAAATGCTTTCTGAAAATCCAAGTATATGATGTCATAAGCCCTGCTCTGAGTCTTGGTGGCCTCTTCAATGAATTCCAGGAGGTTTGTCAGGCATGACCTTCCCTTACGGAAACCTTGTTGGCTATCCCTCAAGATATTATTACGTTCAAGAAATAATTCCAGCTCGTCTTTTATGATAGATTCTAGTATTTTGCATGCAGTGCAAGTTAAACTGACTGTCCTGTAATTTCCTGTCTCAGTACGGTCCCCTTTCTTATATATTGGTATTATATTGCCCTGCTTCCAATCATTTGGTATTTCTCCAGTTTCTAAAGACTGTCTGAAGATAGCGGAGAGCGGTTTAAAGATGATCTCATTAACTTTCCTGAGCATTCTAGTATATAAGCAATCAAGACCCGCTGCCTTATCTGCCTTGAGTTCATGCAACTTGTCTAATACTTCATTATCTTACCTCAATTTCCGCTAAATAATCTTCAGCATTGGACATGCCCGCTGGCCGAATAAAAACCCGCTCCGAGGTAAAATTCTCAACAAAGCAACTGTTTAAGGTATCCACAATATCCTTGTTATCATATAGCAGCGATCCACATTTATTCTTTATGCACTTAACCTCCTCTTTGACTTTCCTTTTTCTGCTACAGTACTGAAAGAAGCGCTTAGGATTAGTTTTTGCCCTTTCTTCAATTTGCCTTTCATACAGTCTTCTAGCATTCCTTAGCTCTTTTTTGACCACAGCTCACATTTTACAGTATTCAGCCGTAGTATTCTCATTGTTATCCTTTATGTACATCTTATAAAGATTCCTGTTTTCTCATAAACTCCTACGAATATCTGTGGTCATCCAGTATTCTGCTTTTTCAGCTTACCTTTGGACACCTTTGGAATGAATTTGCTTTGTGAATCAAGTAAAACCCCTTGAATCTTTCCCACGTCTCATTTACAGACTCACAGTCCAGGAGTGTCTCCCATTTTATTTCGCTTAGATATGAGCACATCCTGTCCAGTGTTTCCCACAGAATTTTCGGAGACTATGGGGGCACATGTGTGGTGGCATTCTCATTCTATTGAGCGGCGGCGGGGGGTTGGGGAGGGGAGGATTCTTATTTTGTTGAGTGGGGGGGTGGGGGGTCTGCGCGTCTTCCGGTACCGTTCCTATTTTTCTGTTTTTTTTTTTTTTTTTTTTTTTTTTAATGTGCGCATGTAATCTCAACACGCGGCATTTGCGCATATTGAGACTATGGCGGGGTAAATTAGACTATGGCGGGCCGCCATAGTCTCGTCAATGTATGGGAAACACTGCTGTCAAAGTTTGCTCGCCTAAAAATTTTGTTTTTCGAAGACACCTTTTTAACTTCCCATGAAACATCAAAATTAAGAGTAGAGTGATCACTAGTCCCAAGAGGCTCCAGTACCTCAACATTGCTAATTCTATCAGGGTCATTACAAAGCACTAAATCTAAAATTGCCTTCTCTCTTGCAGGTTTATTAACATACTGCACCAAAAAATTGTCATTTGTAACATCTTGAAATTCTTCCTTCCCTTTACACTGTCCTTTCACCATTTCCCAGTCGATACCAGGATAATTGAAGTCTCCCATAATAATAGTCCCTCCTCTACAAGCCTGCCTAATCCTCTTAAAAAGCATTTCATTGACAATATTGTCCAAAGCTGGCAGTCGATGGCATACTCCTATGTTTAAACCTGTCTCGTGTTTGCCAATGAGCCTGACCCAGATATCTTCACAGGGCAAGGAATGTTCAATTTCAGGAATTTCCTGCACATTTATGTTTTCGTTCACATAGAGTGCTACGCCCGCTCCTCGCCTATTACATCTATCCTTCCTAAAGAGCTTATAACCTTCTACATTATATTCATCTCCATCCTCTTCACTAAGCCATGTCTCTGTAATCCCAACTATGTCATAGCCCTCACTAATCATAACAGCCTCAAGTTCTGGAAATTTATTTTAATATGCTTCTTGCATTTAAATAAAAACACTTCACGTTTGTGTCCTTTAAAACATTAATGTTTGTGTCCTAAATATGCAAGAGTAAATAATATCAAGGAGACATTCAACTGAAGGTGTGTGAACATAAACCTCATTTGAGGCTAACTTTTTATACTTGTTTGTAATTTGGATTCTTGGTAGAACTGTTCACGGTAATGGAACTTACCGTCTGTAAAACGTGTGTTGCAGGGTAACGTTTGTCTTTGTCGTTGTTATGACTGCTCGGTTACTGCCGCATGTTAGTTCGCATTCCATGCTGCTTAAAAATGCTCCTGGTTAATTTATATGCAGTAATTCAGATTGGTATGTTTGCGTTAGTTTGGTTAGCATCAAGGTGGTAGTTTCATCATAACGTTAGCTGACCGTAGCCGCTACAGTTGAAGCTAACTGGAGAGGTGTTGTGCGTGTCTGCAAAGTTGGGCTGATAAGGCTGCAGTTAGACCAGGCGTGGGCTTTGAGGAGCTTAGGGTACGTGATTGGGTTTGTTTACTGCTGCTGTGAAACGATTGTTTTACTTATCCATGACCGGGGTCAGCCGGGTACTTTGCCACGGCGTGGGTTTAACTCACTGATCCTACCGCGGTGAAAGCAATCGCAAAACGCACTATAACATGTCTGGTATAACCAACTCTGCATTTTCTCTGCATTGCCGCGGCGGCAGTCCACCTTTTGAAAATTAATCTGGCTAATAAAAAGCCGAAAAATAGTGGAGATTGGATACGGATTTCCAGTAGAAGTTATCGATTCGCTAGCTCCACATAAGCAACGCTTACACCATTTGTGTATTTTTGCTACGAACTCATTTGGTAGCTTGGTGTCGGAATTGTGTTTCGTTTTGATAGAAATGGTTAACCGGAGCTTTTGGCAAAGTTTCCTCTGGATATCTAAGTGGGTATATAACATGACTATAGAACAGTACAGCTACAATCACATGCATGCAAGGCGAGACAGTACGAGCAAAACACTAAAATTTCAACTTGCCACTCATTGACATCCTGCTGTAAACGTTGCTGCAATACTTCAGTTGCTTCCTCCTTCCGTTTGGGGTCGGATTTGGGATCAAACAAGTACGGTCTTACAGCAGTAGACGCCACAGAGAGCTGTCCTGAAATACCTGCCGTCTCGGTTTCCTGGTTTTTCGGGTCTGCACCCTACCCCGGAATCGAAGCAGCCAGGCAGCCAATCAGAGCAGTGCCTCATTAGCATAGCCTCCCCGCCCACTCAAAACAGCTCGTGTTTCAGGCTGGCGCAGACGGGGTGAGAGAAGAGGTCTCACTAGGCCTGGATGTGTGTTTTTTTTTTTTTTTTTTTTTTGGTAACTGAATTCTTAACATTATTTTAAAGACCCGTTGGACATATTTTAAACGACTAAATACAGCATAATATGGGACCTTTTACATCAAGCTGTAGTTATTGCTGTTCAACGCCTATGGGATGGAAAATATACACGAAGCGCAATGCCACTCAAATTAAAAGTAGCACTAAATTTTGTTACTGTGCCTGTTGTTTTTTTTTTTTTTATTGCAAGACTAGCCTACATTTTTTTTCTGTTAGTGGAATGGCTAAGGTGTAAACCGATGGAAAAATTGTACAGTCCTGCAAGATGCTTGACATAATTTGATTTATTTCAGCATATACAGCATCTCTTTATGCCATTCATTGGTATTGGGTATTAGCTATTACATGAATATGTAGTCTTGCAAGCAGGCTCATTGCACAGTTTTGGCCAGAAGTTTCTGTTACGATGAGTCTTCTATCGGAGGGTACAATTTATGAACTTAGCCTTCTGAGAATGCACCATTGTCCAAATGAAGACTGACAAATTTGGCTACGTACAACATAATTCTTATAAGTTACATTTTCATGTTTTTTATGACTTAGCCGACCCGTATGGTCTCGGTAAATAAGGTGTCACCCGGCTCTTGTTTTCTCCGCCGCAACCCCTGACTTTTCTGGTTTCAAGTGGCAGCCTAATTTCTTTTGATTAAATTTCCAGAAATTACCTATAGTTGACTGTATTGAGTGCTTCCTACGTTTGCTATGCAAATAGTTAGTGTCATGATTTGCTCCTATGATGCGAGTTTTCTGGTGTGTTTCCTTCAAACTTAATTTGTCTAAAAAAACTTTCAGCTCATAGTTTGTAAAATACCAGGAACTCCGTGTATATTTTCAAGCAAGGGTTTTACAAACATCACCATTTTACAACCCCAATTCCAAAAAAGTTGGGATGCTGTGTAAATTGTAAATAAAAACAGAATGCAATGATTTGCAAATCTCATAAACCCACATTTTATTCACAATAGAACATAGACAACATATCAGATGTTGAAAGTGAGACATTTTGCTATTTCATGAAAAATATTAACTCATCTTGAATTTGATGGCAGCAAAAGATCTCAAAAAAGTTGGGAGAGGGGCAACAAAAGGCTGGAAAAGTAAGTGGTATGAATGAAAAACAGCTGGAGGAGCATTTTTCAACTAATTAGGTTAATTGGCAACAGTTCAGTAACATGACTGGGCATAAAAAGAGTATTTTAGAGAGGCTGAGTCTCTCAGAAGGAAAGAGGGACAGATTCACCAATCTGCATTGCAGATCTGCTGTGCAATTCACCAAATGTTTCTAAAAATTGTGGAACAATTTCAGAAAATTTTTCCTCAATGTAAAATTGCGAAGACTTTGAGTCTACAGTACGTAACCTCATCAAAAGATTCAGAGAATCTTGAGAAATCACTGTGCGCAAGGGACAGTCCGAAGGTCAATATTGGATGCTTGTGATCCTCGAGTACTTAGGCGGCACTGTATTAACAACAGGCATGATTTTGCACTGGAATGCACTGCATGGGCTCAGTAACACTTCCAGAAATCATTGTCTGTGAACACAGTTCGCCATGCAGTCTACAAATGCAAGCTAAAGCTGTATTGTGCAAAGAAGAAGCCATGTGTGAACACGTTCCAGAAATGCCGCTGTCTTCTTTGGGCCAAAGTTCATTTAAAATTGACTGAGGCAAAATGGAAAACTGTTCTGCAGTTGGATGAATCAAAATTTGAAATTCTTTTTTGAAACCACAGACGCTGTGTTGTGCGGTCTAAAGAGGAGAGGGACCATCCAGCTTGTTATCAGCGCACAGTTCAAAAGCCCACATCTCTGATGGTATCGGGTTGCAGTAGTGCCTATGGCGTGGGGAGCTTACATATCTGGAAAGGCAATTTCAATGCTAAAAATTACACAGAGGTTTTACAACAACATATGCTCCCATCCAGACAATGTCTCTTTCAGGGAATGCCTTGCATATTTCAGCAAAACAATGCCAAACCACATACTGCATCCACCACAACAGCATGGCTTGGCAGTAGAAGAGTCTGAGTGCTGAACTGGCCTATCAGCAGTCTGGACCATTAACTAATAGAAAACATTTGGCGCATCATAAAATGAAAAATCCAGCAAAGAAGACCCAGAACTGTTGAGCAGCTAGAATCCTACATCTGACAAGAGTTGCACAACATTCTTCTCCCAAAGCTTCAGCAACTGGTCTCCTCACTTCCCAGATGTTTTCAGACTGTTGCTAGAAGAAGAAGGGATACTGGTAAACATGGCCCCATCCCAACTTTTTTAGGATGTGTTGCGGCTATCAAATTCAAAATAGGCATGAAACAATAAAATGTCTCACTTTCAACATCTTATATGTTGTCTATGCTCTACTGTGAATAAAATGTCAGTTTATGAGATTTGCAAAGCATTGCATTTTGTTTTTATTCACACTTCACACAGCGTCCCAACTTTTTTGGAATTGGGGTTGTATGTTGGTGGGAAGGGTCAGCAAAATGGTCTGCCTTGCAAGCTCTTACTTGTTTCTAATATGTTTTGTGTGCATCGAAGGAGTTCCTGATATACACTGCTCACAAAACATTTGGGGTTTTCAAGCGTTTCATTACTAAATATTCAATTTTTTGCAGTATTTAAGCTTGACATGCCATGGTCGAGTTGTTCATGTTTCCAATACTGCAATTTTTTGCCAAATCGATAGTTTTCCTCTTCATTATCATTTTGTCCAGACGCATCAAGGGGAAGATTTCAAAGTCTTTCTCTGGAGTTGAAACTGTTAAACATGCATTGGACAAGATGCTGAATTGTTTTATATTATGCTTGTTATGAAATAATACAGTTGTTAACCCTAGTCCTTTTGGTTGCCGATGTATAGTGGACCCGCACTCATTTCCCTGTGTGCTGGTTGTTGATATATCGTTCCTCAGTAGGTATTTCCCTGTATGCCAGTCTTTGATAAGCATTAGCCTAGTGGCAAGACTGGGGTCAATGTTTCCTATATTGCAGTTTCTTGCCTGAACAATCATTTTCTCTTCATTAACCCTTTAAGCGCCAGTCGCAGCTATAGCCGTGATAACAGTAATCATAACAGCAGCTGATCGTGGCTATTGCTGCAAGGAAGTTTCCAGTCACTACTAGTCACAGAAAAAGATGTTTTGGGGGTAGGTGTGTTTCACTATACCAATCAGATTTTAGTATTAACCCAGCCGCGTTTGGCATTGGTTGCTCGGGGCCCTGGAGTGTGCATTGTAACAATTTCTCTGAACTGCATCGTCATCCTATGAGTGAATCATCACCATATTCTTGTTTCTTGGATTTTGACCATGCGTTGTCTCAAAATGCCAGCATTCGAGAACTTGTCAAGTGATGGCAGTGAGTTTAACAATGAAAATGCTGAATATCTAGATACATTGTTTGCTGGAAGTGATAGCGAAAATGAAGCTGACTTTCTTTGCTTTGAGGAGCGAGAAATTCTGATCTGATCAATTCAGAGCTGAAGTGTCTCGTGGGAAATATTTTGAGCGGTGTGTTGGTATTTTATTAAAAATTATTTAGCACTTAAAGGGTTAACATCTCATCCAAGCACATTAGGGTTAGATATCACTTTTTAGTCATCTCAAAATTTTTGTGTGTGGAGTTAAGCGTTACATGTGTATTAGATTGTAGAAAAGCTTCTCTGAGTCAAAATGCATCATTCATTTGTGTATTTGTAACATACGGCTACTATCAGTCGATGATTTACTTGGGGCCATTGGAATACTGCATGCCAGAATAACCTAGTGGTATGTTACATAGATAATTAATATCTCGCTGTCAGTGATCTGCAGACTCTGGCAAAGACACCATAATGCTGATAGTGTTCAAGACGGACCTCAAAGTGGACATTCGAGGGTGCTGACAGGGCGTCAAGGCAGATGTCTTGTGATAAGAGCCCGCAGGATCCACCAGGGCGGCAATGCCACCCTGCCCCAACAACAACTTAAGCAGGCAGGAGTGTTTGAAGTGAGCTCTCAGACAGTAGACCGCCGACATGCTGCTTTCCTTTGCACTTGCAGACCATACACCCCTTTGCTTTTATCTGCAAGACATCGCCAGACTCGACTGGATTGGTCTTGTTGCCACCATCATCGTTTTACCAATACACAGTGGTCAATCTAGTAATATTTAGTGATGAATGGAGATTCAGTTTAGACTTTAATGACAGTCGTGCTAGGATCTGGTGTCACCCATGTGAGGGATTCCAAGGACCTGCAGTGGTGTCTCATGATTGATATGGCAGAGGATCTTTAATGATGTGGGAAGGTATAACCATGACTGGAAGAACAGAGTTGTATGCGTCTGAAGGAAGAATAACAGGACTGTACTACCCCAATAACATAATTCATAACCGCTTATGTTCTACTTTACGCATCGCTATGGACCTGTTTACGCTTTAAGATGATAATGCCAGAGCTTATCGCACACTGATTGTTGCACATCTGCAAGGGAACCACATCAGTACCATGTCTTTGCCGGCTATGCCACTGGACCCATGGCCCACCTTTGGAATGTCTTTGGCAGAAGCATCCACCAGCACCAGAATCCTCTAAGAACACGCCAAGAATTGTACGTTGTACATAGCTCTCAAAGAAAAATGGCTCAACAAATATCGATGGGACGCCTCATAAGGTTCATCTGACGTTCATGCTCTGCATGTATAGAAGCCAGAGGAGGTGCAGTTGGATCCTGCAGATTCTGAGAATTTTGCTCTGAACTTCTTCATCTCAGGCTGATCTTAAAGCCTCATTTCCTCTCTAGGAGTACTTTCACCATTGCAGTATCATGTAAAAGTGCCTTGGGTATAGTTAACAGTGAAAAATGCATTAAATGGTCTTTATTTTCTAGAGTTGGCATTTTTCTAAAAACCTCTACTTGCTATTAGCTGTGTATTTTGCAATTTGAGAAAAAGGAAAAGAAGGTTTGTTGGAAGCAGGTGAGCGCCGATAGTCATTTATTGCTGGGTTTAACTGGGGTTTTTTTTTTTTTTTTTTTAAAAGCATATGCATACTTAGTTCTGAATTGATTTGACTTCTAGAACACTCAATTTCAGTGTTTAGTTACATTGATTATATAAGGAACTAATGCATCTTAATAATGTAATGATATAATAAAAAGCTTGTAAAAACCTGCCGCCTATATTTTTTTGTGATAATGTATACAAATGAAATTTATGCTTTTGTTTTTTGGGACAAGGAATCGTACGTTTAGGATCGCAGTAGAGCCACTTTCCTGATTTCCGATCTCTGGGTCCTATAGGGGAATGGAAAGTGTGTGAAATTGACTGGCCTATTTTGGTAATGCACTTTGCAGAAGGCTTTTTGCTTCCTAATTTCAGATGACACAATTGAAAATGGTCTCCTTTGGGCTTGGTGAGCAGTTGTGTCTCGCATTTATTGATGCCTCGCATATTTGATTACGGTATGCTATTTTCAGAGTTGTATTACCCTGAGGGTAAAATTAATTTAATTTGCTGTCGTTTTCTGCATGTAGACTGCTTAACTTCCAGCTGATGCTTTTTCTCTCCAATCATGTCAATGCCATGGTCGGCAGAATAAGCCAAATGCGCTGTCCTACTCCATCCAAATAGTGATCTAATGATAGGTAAAATATACAGTTTGGGTTAGAATAACAACAACAACAACAACCATAATCAATCTTTGTAGTTATTGGTATCATGTATATTGTGCTGCAACTGGTCTCTCCGTGATTCGGGTAACTGTCACACCAGAATGGACTATCTGTCTCATAGCTATAACTGTGTGTCATGAGTTTTCTGCATGCTGAAATGTATTCTGTAAAATGCTTTTAACGCTTCATTTATTTTTTTTCATAATTCAGTAAGCATGTAGACCAGTGTAGAGTGAATGTAGGTAAAGTGTCACAGACATGCTCCGGAAGTCCTTTAACTCCTTCATTTTTTTCATGAAGTATGCCCGTTATAAATTTTCCATTTTATAACCATTTGGAGCTCAAAGGAAATGGTAAACTGAGTGATATGAGTGATTTAAATGTATTGCACTGTGAAGCAGGATTTAATGTGCAAGTCTCGGGGTGTTCAGCTCCCACTGAAGGTCTCTGTGTCTGTTCTATGACAAGGCCATCCAACTTGTCCTTTCCAAAGTATCTCTACAGGGCTGTTGGCCTTTACCAAGGCTTTAAAGCGAGCATATTGAATGAAGGTTAACTGTGTTTGCTGCTGGGGAAAAGCTGTCTTGTCAGAGTAGGAAAGGCATGGATGTGAAAAGGTGCTCTCTGTTGCTCAGAGCACCGGTAGCAGAAGCCCAGCTGGGTGTTGTGACATCGCACACGTAACCTGTCACTGGGGGGTCCACTTCAAAGCTGTTTTACTAGTTTTTCTTGGGCAGTACATAAAAGAAAAACAATTCCTTTTCATCAGGTTCCTGAATATTTTTCTTAAAGAAAAAAGAAAAACTGTGAGACGGAGTGACGACAGGTCTGAGCTTTGCTGATTACCTCGTGAAAGATGGACTTTCCAGGATGGTCTGCTTTAAACCATGGTCTGAGACTGGAGTTTTATTCCAACCCCCTCCCAGCATACATGCACGAGGAGGGCGCAATGCTTTATTTTGGCTCTGGCCCAGGGCCTCAGGAGTAGTTCACTGAAATGTCAGCCCTGATGCGGCATTGTTTTAGCAGCAGTCAGTGGGCTTTTTAGAGCATATGCAGCTTGCAAATGAACTTCACTTCTTGAAGATTTCCTCTTGTTCAAAATATCTTGATTACTGCAATACAAAGTCATCTTTCTGCTCAGCTTTATTCGGCTTTTGCTATATGGCTTACTGCTTTATATGGCCCATAAACTTCATACAATTGCTTTTATTATGGCCTTAATATGAACATATCTTCAGATTATAGCGCACACAAGACTGTGATAGTGTTGCATTGCCCTAGTTTTTTTTATGGTGCATTACATTTCATGCTACTTTCGACCCACCCTGAATTTTAGATCTGATTTTGCATACCTTTTGAACAGAGATAATCAATGTGGGTTTCAAAACACAAAACAGCCAGGAAATTGTTAGTATCATCAGTAGTCTTGTTAGAGCAGAAAAACAGGATTATAGCACCTCAGTCTGTCTCCCTGGCAAGAAGATGAATATCAGCTTACCAAACAGCTGTATTGCTGACGAGTTTCTAATGTTTGGCTGCTAAAGTGTGCAACTGTGATGATGTTCTACTGTTTATGTGGTGTTTCCCTTTTCTCATCTGAAGTGAATTTGCTTTAGAACACTGATTTCAGGGGTTTTTCTAGAAACACAGAGTATGGGGGTGTGGTGGCAGACTGGGGGGTGTGTGTGTGATTGTTTCTGCCCTTTTCAGTTTGTTCAGCGGGGGGGATGGCACTGTTATTGCGCAAATTCCACGTCTTCCAGTATTTTTCTATTCTTTCCCGTTTTTTTTTCTTTTTCTTTTTAAAAGTTTGCATACATTATGAACAGGTGGCGATTGCACAATTACTCAGAATTAACAGGAATCAAGGGGGCGCTGGGAAATAGTAAGGGGGCGCAGCGCCCCTGTTTAGAAAAACCCCTGGATTTAAGTCCTATCAGTGGTCTTGAAATTGTTGGCTTAACAAGGTGTCCCTGCCATGTTGGATAGATTATCTGAGCTGAAGTGATCTATGCATGCCGCCCTTTCGCTGACAAAGTGATGTCACAGGAGCATTACATTTTGAAGTACAGTGCTATGCAAAAGTCTTAGGCACCCTGCACTTTTTAAAATTCAAATCTGTATTAGATGTTTACTTTTTGTTTCCATATCAGAGCTCCTGAAGATAAAAAGTAAATTAGAAATTCCAAAGTCTAATTTAAAGAAAAGTTTCAAAAATAAATGTTTGTATTCCATTAAAAATAGTTGATACAGATATTATAGTCTTGACAGAGCCTTGATGTCTGCATTATCTTAGCTGTTTGTAATTTCTTGGAGGGAGAGAGACAAGTGAGACAGTCAGTCTGCAGAAGAACGGTGGCAAGTTCTCCACTCTGTTTGGGACAAGGAAAAAGCCAATCATCTTATAAAACTATAGCACGAAAGGACAGTGTCCCAAATTTTTTGGCAAAGGGTAGTCACACCAAATATTGATTTGATGTAGTTTTTAACAGTCTACAGCTCTGTTTAGTACATTTCTCAGTTATTAGAAACTTTTAATTTCATCATTTTTGCGAGCGTATTTGTCCTAAGAAATTGCTTTAAATGTGCACTGTACTGTACACCCAGTACTGTATACCCCAAAGGATTGTAAAAACAACCTAGCTTGGTGCAAATTGGACCAAAAAATGAAGAAACAGGAAATCATTTGTGCAGCATATCCTTTGGTTCTTCTAGACTAGTGTTCCTCAGTTGCATTTTTTTGGAACCATTTGACTGACCTTTTAGCAAAAAATGATTGAATCTGCTTAGAAGTTATTCTGGCACACGGTGGCCTCATTGATCAAACTACGATTTGGAGTGTTTAAATTTCATGTTTCCATCTCGTACTGCTTGAAAATTGTTGGTGTAAAAAAAAAAAAAAAACAAAACCTTTGACCGGTGGTGTGTAAAAGTGAAAATGAAAATGCGCTTCAATTCCCATTTCAGATCATCATGACACAGCTTGTCAGATTGCATTTAAGACCGGCAGAGTTACAACCTGAATTTATGGCTGTAATGGGGAGAGATTTATCTGAATGTGTTGCTCCTTTTATGTCCTTGTCTAAATGGCGGGCAGAGGCTGTGAGAGCCAGCATTCTGCATTATCTGTCCCCGTCAGCCCTCCGTCAGCAGCTGCAGAGCTGTGTGCTGGAGAGGAGCATGCTAGCCAGAACTAAGAGGCCCTTAGCAACTCCACACAATTCCTTTTGCGCTCAGTAAGTTGAGCGGTGGGGAAAAAAGGGCAAAGCTAGACCTGTTCTGTTTGATCAGACTTGGGATGAGAGTTCATCTCTTAGGGTGCATTTACATTGGCGCAGCGCGTCAATTTACGCTGACACCTCCCGAGTACGGGCGAGGGCGTCCGAAGCAGTGGCGCAATGCATGACGGGAGCGGCACGTCAAATTTGGCGCTTGCGGCGCGTCGAAGAAGCTGGGCGAGCTCAGGTTTATGATAATGAATCTAGCAAACATGAGGCGAATATCCAGTCAATTGTTTGCAGACAGTGTGTACGTTGTCTTCAAGGCCATGGAGCCTACGAAATTGGTTCTGCTTCTCACAAGTTCCCCATAAAGATACTAAAGAAAAGCTGAAGATGGTAGTTTCATCTTTTTTGATTTTATTAGAGGGTTCCCTGCCAAATTATGGAGACAATGACAAAAGAAACAGTGCGAGGAGGAAGGTTGCAGAGATTGTTGGTGGCCCTGGTAAGTTTACCGTTTTAGTTAAAAATTAAATAAAATGTTGTAATACGCTGCTCTATGCGACCAGGGCAAGGCTGCATAATTGCGTTTATTTCAGGTGAGATATGCACTGCTTAGGAAGACTACATATCGTTCAGAAATATTAAGACTCAACATTCTAATTGCATTGGCTTTTTACCCCTCAGCCGACGAAAGTTCTGGAGGGGTATTGTCGTGGCGAGCGGCATCTGTCTGTCTGTCCGTTAAATTCTCGTTTCCGGACGATAGCCGAAAAACGCCTTGGCCAAATGCTCTCATTTTCTGGTGTTATATTGGGGGTGGTTAGAGGAAGCTCCCTATCGATTTCTGTCCTGCTGCGATAATCAATATGGCCGCCACGGCAGGGCAAGCGCAAGGCTGAGAGGTCCCGCTCGCGACAGCGCACTATTTCATACACAACTGCAGTCCCTCCCAAAGTCAAAACCCAGGCGGGAAATAATGATAATTGGTTGAATTGTTATTGTTATTACCCGAGGCCAACATATGGCCATTGGGTATTGCAAAGACCTTGCGTCCGTCTGTGTCTGTCTGTCCGTCTGTCTTTGTAGACAATAACTCCTTTCCTATTAATGTCAGGGTAATGAAATTCGCAGGGACTGTTCTTGGGACATATAGCTTGGACAAGTTCGAAATTGGGTAACCTTGACCTACTTTAAGGGGTCAAAAGGTCACATTCTTTGTGAACACTGTTTCCTTGATTACATCCACTATTTTTGTTGTAGCCGCGTAAAATTTACAGTGTGTATGTTCTGGATTATCAGCTTGCAGAACAGTAAAGGTGGATGACCTTCACCTGGTTAACGGGGTCGAAAGGTCACATTGTTTTTGAACAGTGTTACTTTCATTATGCCTTTGCACTACCATGACATTTTTTAGTGTAGCCATGTCAAATTCATAAGGTGTACTCACTGTATAATCAAGTTGGAGGACATGGAAGCTACATGGCCTTGAAAACCTTGCATCCGTCTGTCCGTCCGTCTGTGTAGACAATAACTCCTTTCCTATTAATGTCAGGGTCATGAAATTCACAGGGACTGTTCTTGGGACATATAGCTTGGACAAGTTCGAAAATGGGTAACCTTGACCTACTTTAAGGGGTCAAAAGGTCACATTCTTTGTAAACACTGTTTCCTTGATTACATCCACTATTTTTGTTGTAGCTGCGTAAAATTTACAGCGTGTATGTTCTGGATAATCAGCTTGCAGAACATTAAAGGTGGATGACCTTCACCTGGTTAATGGGGTCAAATGGTCACATTGTTTCTGCACAGTGTTACTTTCATTTTGCCTTTGCACTACCATGACATTTTTTGATGTAGCTATGTCAAATTCATAGGGTGTACTCACTGGATAATCAAGTTGGAGGTAATGTAAGCTACATGGCCTTAACCTACTTTAAATACCTTCTAATAACAATTTGATGTAGCAACATTATCAACTAAACTGTTCAGTCACCTTCAACATAACATCGAATTTTGATGACTGTGCATCATGTCAGACTTCATATTCTGAATGCCAAACGATGTGAAGTCCCGTGCTGTTCCACACTTTCCATATAACCTGCCAGGTCCTAGATGAAATTGGACAATTACCTCGGTCTTCCTTTTGACTCTTGAAACTTCTCTCAAGCCCGAAAGTATCAAACACATTGTGTTACATAGGCATACATTAAAAAAACCCTTTTATAAGTTGTAATTCCTTGTCTTATGCCCATATGGCCGAGGGTGCTTTAGCATTGCGTTCTATGTTTTTGTAAGCTTACTTTGGCCAGAATTACATTGGCCAATACTTAACTGATATACACGAAAATACTTAGTTGGTGATATACGGCCTAAAAACGTGGGAGGCTAGTTGGTAACGTGAATGTCTTGTGTGAAGGCGCGAATCATAAAATTTCATTCGCTCCACGGCAAAATATTTTTTTGCGGAAAAATATGTGCGAGTATTGCAGTGTCCTGAATGGCATCATTGCTACAAGCAGCAACATTAGCTGGCTAGGCTACCTAGCTTCATATTAAAACTGCAGTTAGCTGCATTGCATGGGATAATGGGAACGCTAGCCTGTGAGCTAGCTGTGTCAAATAACCCATGGATCACAGTTTCACAAAAATAGTGGTCTCGCTCAGCATCTGATATGACATCTTCAGTTTTGTGAATATTTTTATTCTCAAGCTGGCACAATGTCCATAAAATAAAATGTTTGTGACGTTAGCATAGCAACATTAGCTTTGACATTTGTTGATGATTATTATTATCCCCCGGCATATAATGCCGGGGGATATAGTCATGGGTGCAGTTGTCTGTCTGTCTGTCTGTCTGTCTGTCTGTCTGTCTGAACATTTTGTTTTCGGAGCATAACTTGGAAAACTGTTCAACATTTTTCTACAAAACTTGGTGTGCATATTAATCATGACTTGACGTCATGCTAATCCGAAGTTGATGACGTGGGGCTGGGGGTAATATGCCATCTCCTGATGGCTCTTTTGGAGATTGCAGGAAGTACCGCTCCTTGTGTGTAAACAAGGCTCAACTTGCATTGCTATTGGTCGGGGGTGTGAATTCGCCTGTCTGTCCTCTGCCAAGTTGTTCACCCATAGAAGTAAATGAGATCGTCGTCTGAACACGGCGGAAAAAAAAAAAAAAAAAAAGATCTGGCGGTCTAACCCCCATGAATAAAGCGAGGAGAAATTTGTTTCTGAACGTGGCTTTATTCTCAAGGCTGAGTAGAACAAATGATGATGAACCTCTGACCCTCGGGAACTAAGTGATCTGTGTTGAGTGTGTGTGTGTGTGTGTGTGTGTGTGTATATATATATATATATATATATATATATATATATTTTTTTTTTTTTTCAATCAACCATCAGCCATTGCTTTAGTCACATATGCAGCTTTTGCTTCTGATGTTGGCCTTGTATATCATTATGAGACTGAGCAACAAATCAATTTTTGCTCATTTTATTTTGATATTTCCCTCTGTCTTGCTGTGTATTTGGACTCATTAATATTTCTGTACTCAGTTTGACTATAAATGCTAAACTGAAAATTGAGTCATGCCATTAATTTATTCTAGCTGCATGTGCAGCTAGCTACTAGCCGAAAGGATTTTAGCAGAGGAGGAGTGATCTCAGAGGCTTGTCTTTGATTTACCTGCACCTCTTCCTCTCCATGAGCGATGTGTGCTTGGCAGTCACTGTAGCGCGACAGCCATGGGGATCAGAACAGCCTGTTCTCTTCTCTTGTAGCCTTGAATACTCTGGCTGCATCTAAAATCCAACACTACGTATTATATGTGTGTGTACATTATTGTTCTGAATCCATTAGATGGCTTTATTATGCAAGTAGTAAGGTAAAGGTTTTCTCAGACGTACTATATCGTCATAGACACATTCCACTTTAAGCGCAGTGCATGTCAATGGCAGCAGCTACTTGATGCGACTGTGCCAGTAAAACAAAAAATGGTTTAAAATATATTTATCTTCGTTTTTTCATGGGTGCTTGAGTCGCATGTTATTGCACTGTACTGAGATGCAAACTGCTGTGGGATACCGTGCTAGTGTACCATTCAGCATTTGCATACTACAATATTTCTCCAAGTGTGGTTCAGCATCTGGGAATTTTTCTCATACTATTTAAGAAATAGAATGGTTTTTTTGAAATAATAAAAATATTTACTAACTACATTGTTTGCTGGTATGCAATTTTGGATGACAGCCTCTGTCTATAGTTCTGGAGTCCTGTTTTTCTTGTTCTATAAGAAACTCCTGAGTTCTCAGTGTGTTGCAGGAAGGGGCTAGAGAGTTTTTCCAACCCTGGCAAGGAATGTGGGAGTCCTGCTCTTGGCTGTGATGGCTCTACATGGCATCTGCTTTGGAGGGATCAATCATGCTGACTACTTGCCCACGAGCAGCCTGCTTTGAGCCTAAAATGTCCTAGGCTGTGTTATTTTGGAGACGGTGCCATTATTTGTACCTTCTCTCCCTAGAGTCTCAAGATTCTCTGTGGATACTCGTTGGAATGCACAATCTCGGCTCACAGATTCTGCTTGGTTTGTTCACTTTCAGCCCCACGAGTTTGACGAGTGCAGATTGGATATCAGTGTGAATGACAGCGTGTGGTACCTCCGAGCCCAAGACCCCGAACACCGGCAGCAATGGATTAACTCCATTGAGCTCCACAAGGTAGGATGTGAGGTCAGAACCACCAAGTTGCACTAAGTAGGTTAGGAGGTCCTTTATTTAATTATCAGGATCATAGCTTTTGGTCATTTCACTGATTCCTTATTTGCATTATTATTCCTGATAAAGAAGAATGCTAAATGTTGGAAGTAAAAACACCTTGTTTTTCACAAAACCGAAAACTGAAGTTCTTGATTTGGAAAGCTGGGCTCTGTTGGCTAACTGGCGTCTGGTCTCTTTCAGGTAATACCTGAGAGATGGGCGGCTTAATTGTACATGAACCCTGAGCCTCAATTGAACTGACAAACCTCTAATTTTCACCTTCCAATCTTTTTGACTTGTTTTCTTTTCACCATGAGTTGGTTAATGACTGAATGTTTTTATCTTCTGGACATGCTCTGGAGGCTGTTCTGACTCATCCAGGGTTTTTCCTGGCCAAAAATTAGCCAGGTTTGGTATAGGGCTGTCAGACCTGGGGGGGGGTTGTTTACTTTGGAATGATGTAAATGACCGGGGGGGTTGACAAAACGACGAAAACATCAATTATCTCAAGATGACATCTAAACCACAAAAGAAGCCTGGATATTTGGCCTCTGTCTTTTGTAGCTTGTATTTGCAGCTTTTAATCAGAAGACAGTTCTTTCATAGCTGGTACCTCTCAATGGCATTGGTGAGCTCTGAGTAACTCCAGTTTTTCATGGAGACTCACAGATTTGGGCCCATTATGGACCTGCTTCTCTGCTTTGGCAAGGCTGGGTGCATTTTCCCCTCATGTTTTGCTCAAAGCAAACTCATGATGTGGGATCTTGTAGATGTGGGTGAGGCCTGGGACTGTGGGGATAGTTACCCACAGGACTATCTATGGGGATGAAGAGGAACATACGGGGGCAGCTGAAGACCCTTAAACAGAAACAGCCTGGACAGAGTGTGGGCCCGCCTCTTGGAGCCTTCGTGACATGGCTGCGTTCCCGGCGTGTTGAGTTCCCTTTTTTATTGTGCTTGAAAGCGAGTCACAGGGCAATAACCCTTACTTTTCCATCTCTCTAACTGAAAAGGATGGATTTGCTGAGCGGGAGTCCCCACAGGGGCCAGAGACTACGCATGTTGCATATCCCCTTCCTCTCGAGGCAGAGAAGCTACATAGCTCAGCCCAGCCCAAATTATTCTTGTCTTTCCCCTGTCAGGAGTGCTCACGTGCCCTGCTGAACCTGAGAAATGAGGAGCGGGCAAACCCTTCGAGCCTGTACGGTGGCTGCCTCTGAAGGCAGGGCTCTGACTCTACAGAGTAATGCTGGAGTCGCAGGACTCATCTTAGTGCAGTGGAAAATGGGGTTGATAACTTGCCTGCTTTCGTCTTCCTCTCAGCTGTCTGTGATTAAAGCCAGATTTAGTGGAAGGAACTACACAGCCTGTGCCGGGGAAGAGACGCCGAAGTCCGCCCGTCTTTTCTGGGGGTGGAGCCATGCTTTTGGGATGGGGGCTGTAAATCAGAGACGTGACGTGTGGCATACTGTCTTGCTTGCCAGGACCTTTGGTGCTGCTGCTATGCATTACTTTATTTACAGTTATTGTTGTAGGGCTGGACTGCAGCTCATTGGGCACACAAATCAAAGCTGGCAGTCCTCACTTGAACTGCAGATTCATGGTTTTATTTGAGATGAGCAATGTGCCAGAATACTGAGCTAAAAACAAGACCTGTGTTATCGTCGAAATATTCACAGGCTGCACTAAGTGCGTGTGTGTGTGTGTGTGTGTGTGTGTGTGTGTAGGTGTGGTGTGTGTGTGTGTGTGTGTATGTATGTATGTATGTATGTATGTGTGCGTGTTTGTGAGGGTGTGTGTTTACTGAAAGACGCACAGAAGTGTCTTCATCGCTATGTAGCGCATCTTTGTTTACTTTTCTGTTCCTTTGACATTTTACTTTGAATCTTTGAGGAGTCGGAATGTATGTCGCCGTTCTTCCGAGAGCAGAATTTGAATCCATGAGGACTCTGTACAAGCTTTGCTGTTCTTCTGAGAGATTAAATTGAATCCAGAGCAGACGGGAATGCTGCAAGGGCCCCAGCGGAGGTTTCTGTGCTTCAGCAGAGTTGGTAGCACCGCTGGAGAGCAGGTGACTCATTCCCCTCAGGTTTCCCACACAACCGCGAGCCAAACTGGCCAGACTAGATCTGTAGTCACACTGTGCCTTCTGTGGGCCTGATGCAGCCTGCAGCCTGTCCTGCTGGAATTGCAGGCCGTTAATCATGATGGATTGAAGGTTATGGAGTCGTGCCCTCGAACCCATTTCTGACAGCCCACTGTCTGCTCAGAGCCTGAAGTCTCCTGTCCCATCAAACGATTAAGCCCAGGGCTGGAAATCCCAGCCACTTTGATGTGAAGTATTATTAGATTTCCAATATCAGCAGGCCACTGCGCTTCCTAATGATTTATAGTTGATGTATTCCCCAGCCGTACACAAACAGAGCACATCTGACCCTGTTTATATTGATCTGATGCTTTTTTCAAAGGTTTTCTGCAATTTTGCTGTCGCTGCGCCCCAGCAATCGAGCGGGGTGGGATGAATTCCGGTAAGAGGGTCAGGTTCCGGGATGTCAAATCTGCCCGCCCGTGTCTGAACCACGCCTGTGACGGCCTAGCACTCCTTTCCCTGCCCTGACCGAGAAGGCCTGTTTTCCTCTATACACCCACTGATACTGGGCTGCAGAACCTCTTGGTTCCCCCACACTCTTCCATAAGGCCTCGTAAAAATGATTATTGAGCACGTAATAAAATGACCATCTGTCTTTTACACTGAACAATACTTCCCCTCCTCCATGAGGCCTCGCGGTTACAGCGCTGTAACCACTGTCTGTTAAAGATTAATTTTTGCAAGCGGCCCCTTCAAGTAGCTCCACATTCCATCCACAGATTCCTGAACCTTGAGGGTTTGTTATAAAGTCATTTGACTGCAGGTAAACATTTGCACTTTATGCTCGTGGGTTGCTGCACATCTTTAGAGGAGAGAGAACGCCCTGACCTGCTACTGACAGATGCTGTACTGACTCATGTCCACTTAAAGGGAAGCCCACTCTGGCCATGACCTGCCCTCTCTCTCGCTCTCTCTCTCTCACTCACTCTCACTCTGTCTCTCTCGCTCCATCTTGCTCACTGGCAGCTGGTTCTTGTTCACAAGCTCTCACTCAGCCCAGTGCAGCCAGAGAGACTGAGTCACTGCGAACTGATTCCGGCATCCCTCCATTATGAGTCACTGACTACGCTATCTTGCCAACCCCTGAAAATGCCCTGAGACTGTCCTCGAGAGTTTCCAGAATGTTCTGAGTCCAGGGTGCCCCCTACTGCTGTTGCTATGCGCAGGTTGGACTTGTCATTGCAGACTTTGCCATCCTGTTTAATTTACAAGGCAGAGAGAATTTGGGTGAAACCGTAGTGCATGGTCTTGTAAAATATTTCCCTTTTAAAAACCAATTAGTTTGAAGGAACGGACATGGTACAAATCCTCTGCCTGCTATCCTATTTACATGAATAAATAGGATTTTGTGGGTAATAGGCTTGGCACAGAAGACTGGAGTGCGTGCTTGTCGCGGGGCTGGGAGTCATGCTCTATTGCCTCTTTGTGCATAGCTGCAGCGCCGCTTTCATACATTCCTGCATTCTGCCGTTATCAGAGGCTGCCGCCATATGCACAAGCTCCTTCCTGTTGTGTGCTCAGTGTAGTAACACTAGAGGTGTAATGCTGTTCGACATTTGCTAACCTTTTTTCAAACATTTATGTGAGTTGACCATGAAATGTCTGAAATATGTTCTTTGCACAGATATGGATTACTGTTAATCAGAAGTGTATGAGATCAGGTGTAGAAATCGTGACAACATCAGGCTCTTAGGCACAAAGGCAAACCTTTTTATTCCATTGAATTCCAGTGAACTGCTACTATAGTTAACCACAGGACAGGGGCATGCCTCGCCAGTGTTCCTGAATAATCTGAGTGTGCAGACATCAGAAGAGTTTTGGTATAAGGAAAGGCCTGAGAGGGAGAGATATCTGTGGGTTCAACATGCAAAAAAAAAAAATATAGTTTGGGGTTGGTCCCAGAGACTGCTGGTTTATATATTGCTCACTTTAGTAAGGCATACAACTTGAAAGAATATGAAAGCTAATTATATCCCTGAAAGTAATTTTTGGGATCTTATGGATTCACCCTGACCGCCACCTCATCCACCGCCTTGTCAACACGATAACTTCTGTCAGCTTTAATTGGAGTCTTTTAAAATTTGGTACGGCCATGGATGGGAAGAACCATGTCAATTTAAAGTTAATTTCAATGCTATTAATTAAATGCAGCAATGTGATTTATTTTTGACCAAAATCTCTTATCATGCAATATTTAATCATATTTGACTTAATGTTGCATCAAGGATTGGTGAATTCGTAGATACCCCTCTGTTGTCGGGGCGGTTGGCGTCCTCGCATGTTTTAAGGAATAGGATCACAGGCCTATTGTCAGTTCTGCAGTACATAAGATGGGGTGAGAATTTTAATGTATTTGATGTGACACGGCTTTATATCTTTGTGTGACAGTGTGAAATTTGTAGCTCTGAACGGCATTATAGGCTGTTGTCTTCCGAGGCCACGACTTGTTTTAATACTTTTGTGCTGCTGACTGATGTTACTGATAGTGGGCATATTGATAGATGACTATCAGTGGAGAATGTAATTACCCAGTCCACAGGTCTGGCTGCACTGAGCTCAGTGTCCATCGCCACCCGGGGTTACTCCTGGTCTTTGACCTACAGTAACCTCTTTGAAATAAAAATGTTTGCTCTTCTGGCGCCACCAAGTGGCAGAAGAGCAGATGCTGGGTTGTATTTCTCAGAAATGCAAAGAGCCAAAGAAGTCAACAGACACATGATTCATTGAAGTACTTGCTGCTGTATGATTAATTTATTTTGGGTTACACTACTTGCAGAGTAGAAATTCCCCTACGGGGTTCCTTAAAGTATTTATTTTCTCTGATGTGTTTATTCTTTGCACTGTTGCACATTATTGAGGCCCTTTTTTCTTTTTTTTGACTATTCCACTACATATATTTGATATCTAAGAATTTGGAATGTTGCTGGTGTAAAACAATGAAGTAATTAAACCATCCTCTTAGTATAGGTACATGCATGGCAGAGAATAAAATACACCTTCATTCTGAAAGGTTTCTTGTTTAGAGAAGCATCATACTGGAGTTCTGGGGCTGATATGAGGAACTGGTTTTTACTTGGCTTCCGTGGTTGATGCCAATTGCAATATCTGTTTTCTTTTACATCACCAGTGGAGAATGCAGTCAGATGAGGATAGATTTTAGCATGATGTAACCCACTGAGTAAATGCAGTGCATGCTCATATTTTGGATTTAATTTCAGCTCCTGAAATTTTCCTGAAATCATACTTTGAGCGTTTTAAGCATGACTATTCAAGTCTTTTGGTGCACCATGCGTGAAAAAAAAAATTTAAGTCCCAAAAAAAAATTGTGCCATTCGACACTATAATATGCAGAAAAAATTATTTATTAGAGAATTGATCTGAATGTTTTATGTATCAATGTGCTGCTGATGGAAGATTTATTTTGAGGTTGGTGTGTCATTGAGCTCTTCTCAATTAAAAATTACTCACTTAACTCCTTGATGGAACAGCACGCTAGTTTCTGCTGCGACAGGAAAAATAACGCTGCTTTATCAACCAGGCAGCAGGGTAGCCTAGTGATGGGGTGCTTGACTGGTAATTGAAGAGCTGCTGGTTCATGCCCTCAGTGGAGCTTAGGATTATGACTTACGACTGGGATCTCTGACTCTACTCACTTGGAGCTGGTCTATCTAAAATCTCTCTCAGGGCATCCTTGTAAATGAGAAACATTCTCAATGCTGGATTAAATGATTTAGAAAGAAAAAAAACTGCTCCATGTTGCGCTCCAAGTGCCCTCTGTGGATGCCAGTGAAGAGGTGAGAGGTGGGATTGCATTGGAAGCTGGCTGTACTTTCTGGGGACTGCAAGTCTGTTCAGTCCTATTTTTTGCCCCCCCCTCCCCCGTCAATCTCTTTCACTCTCTCTCTCCCACCCTCTCTGACACTCTGTGTGTCTCTCCTGCTCTCTCTCTGCCACTCTGTGTCTCTGTCGCTCTCTCTGCCACCCCGTGTGTGTCTCGTTCTCCTGCCGCTCTGTGTGTCTTTTTTGCTTTCTCTGCTGCTTGGTGTGTCTCTGTCGCTCTCTCTGCTACCTTGTGTGTCTCTCGCTCTCCCTGCCGTTCTGTGTGTCTCTCCTGCTCTCTCTGCGGCTCTGTCCCTGTCGCTCTCTCTGCCACTCTGTGTGTCTCTATCGCTCTCCTGCTGCTCTATGTTTCACTTGCTCTTTGCCACTCTGTGTGTCTCTGTCGCTCTTTCTACCGCTATGTGTGTCTCTCTTGCTCTCCCTGCTGCTCTTTGTCTCTCTCACTCTCTGCCACTCTGTCTCTCTGTCTCTGCCGCTCTGTGTCTGTCTATCGCTCTCCTGCTGCTCTGTGTCTCTCGCTCTCTTTGCCGTTCTGTGTGTCTCTGTCCCTCTCTCTACCGCCCTGTGTGTCTCTCTTGCTCTCCCTGCCGCTCTGCCTCTCTCGCTTTCTCTGCCGCTCCAAGTGTCTCTCTCACTCTCGCTGCCACTCTGTGTCTCTCTCGCTCTCCTGCTGCTCTGTGTCTCTCTCATTCTCTCTGCCACTCTGTGTGTCTCTCTCACTCTCTCTGCCACTCTGTGTGTCTCTCTCGCTCTCCCCGCTGCTCTGTGTCTCTGTCGCTCTCTGCCACTCTGTGTGTCTCTCTCACTCTCTCTGGTTCTCTCTCTCTGCATCTTTCTCTGTCTCTCTGGCTGTGGTAGGACTGTATTTCCTGCTGCTGCATTACTATAAGTTCCCTTCTCAGGCTTGACTTGGTTTCCCCTCACACCTACTGATCTCAATCCGTTTAAGGGGACCTATAGGTAAGCAAAATGCCAATTTTAGTTCAAAATTTTAGTTTTGAGGTAAGAACATGAAGTGGTCCTTCAAATAGTCTACTTTCAGGACATACATTCACTTTCTGCCTAATTGGTCGTAAACTTGCTCTAAAATTGCTCTGAAATTACTCTTTTACACTAAAAAGCACTTTAAAACCTTGATAAAAATACAGATGATTTTCAACAAGAAAATACAGATTTCTCACCAACTGCACATCCAATTAACTTCATATTTGGCAGTTTTCTTCATTTTGCGATGATCTATGTCTGTACAGAGCTCTTTTTGCAATGTGTACCTCTGAATATGAGTAAATCAAAATATGCATATTTAATTAGCTGTTTCCCGCCAAAATTGATTTTGGGTGGGTCAAAATCAATACTAGAACATAGAAACCTGGAAAAAAAGCCCTGTAGTGACTTTAGGAATGTTTTTTCCTTCACATTACAGCTGAAATTATAACCAGACACTGTTTAGTTATCTCAATAACTGTGTTTCTCTAAGTATCTATAAATTCATTAAAACAGCCGTTGCCATGGCAACCACTGATGTGATGCTACAGAAACTCAGTGTTTTAAGTTGCAATTTCTAATAGAATTATTTTGATAATAATTCTTTGTTTAAAAAGTGAATATCTTGGAAGAATGTTTGCTTAACTGTAAGCCCCCTTAAGGGGCGGAAGTCTATCTGTACGCATAACTTTTAGCAACCTCCGGTAAACTAGTGAAGGCTAGCTTTGCTCATGGGCAAACTGAATCTCCAGAGCCATTCATCTCTTCAAAAAGGTTGTGTACCTGAAGTGTTTGGGTGAGACTCACCCGGAACACTTAACGCCCTCTGAGGGAGGAAGTGGAGTTAAAGTCGTATGGAAGCAGTCTACACGTTAATATTAGAAATTGGTTGGTTGGCATCCTTTTCTTTTCAATTTTCAGGTGTAGGTGGATGATTTTTTTTTTTAAAGTTCATTATAATAAGTGTTTGAGATCCAACTGGTACAACTATTTGAAACCACAAGTGCATGTTGTAACATTAAGAACCAAATCTGCCTGACTCATTGGTGTGACTCGGTGAAAAGCTGAACAGATCTTCTGTTGCATTGATAGGGACTCTGAGAATTTTTCTCAGTTTCTTTTTGATGCAATTTTAATGGATTTTCACAAAAAAAAAAAAAAGATCTGGAGGTAGAAGGGTTTTTTTGTGGGGCACGGGAATGCTAAGCAACTAATTGTATCCCTGGACGACAAGTCAGGGATACTATGGATCAGCGATCATCATGCTGCGTCCACCGCTGCCATTGTTTCATGTTTGGCATGGGCCTTGTGTGTGGTAAGGTCACCAAGCCTACTGCTTTTGGGAGTGATTGCTATAGGGGGTCCAGGGATACACGTCGACCAGCGGGCAACCGACTAGCTTAAGTTTTTTTTATATGGTTTTAGTTTGTGTGTGCTGCACTCAGGCCTGTGTCTCTCTCTCTTTCTGCAGGCAGAATCCGGCTATGGCTCGGAGTCCAGCCTCCGCCGTCACGGCTCCATGCTGTCTCTCACCTCTGCAGCGAGCGGGTTCTCCGCTACCTCAACATCCTCTTTCAAGGTGAAGGCCAGTGGCTCAGGACTGCAGCACATGTTGTTATTTTTCTGGCTATCAATTCATCAATTTTATCTGCAAGCATTGCATATATCACCATCAACATTAATGATACGGGTAAACTATTCACTATCTGACTACACCCACATGCATAAAATACAATATGAATTACATTGCATTCTGTATGTAGGCATATTTGCTTACGGAGAGACTTTCTATAATTCCGCATGTTCCTTCACTGCCCATTCTTAGCCCACTTGTGTTGACCATTTAACCTGAAAATCAGGAAAACTGGTTTGATTGATGTAATATGGCATGAGGATGAGGAAAAGTTTTTTTCTTTTTTTAATGAAGAACTGGTTAGCCTTACACACAACATATCTAGTTTTGCCCCCATAAGCACTTGCGCTCTCTGTAACAAGATGTTAATTTGCCACGTGCAGTATCTTAGCCACCATTCTGTCACTGTCTTGTCCTCTGAGAGTTGATATTGACGGGACACCAGCATATGCGCTAGTGAATTTGATTAAATGCAGGGAGCCAAGCCTCCCCTCCTCTATGTAGCGTTCACTGTCTCTCGTACGGCACCGGTGGCCCAGTCCCTTTCTCGTCCCCTGTGGCTGTACTGCGTTTCACACGGTGGAAAATGTCGCTGGAGAGAGTTGGCAAATGCAGACGGAGGAGAGTGCAGCTGTCTGGTGTGTGCTCTTCCCAGAAGGGGCACAGTTTACGGGAGAAGCTGGCGGAGATGGAGACGTTCCGGGACATTCTGTGCAGGCAGGTGGACACCTTACAGAAGTACTTCGACGCATGTGCTGACAGCGTGTCCAAAGACGAATTCCAAAGGGATAAAGGTAACTGTGTTGGGAAAAGAAGAAAATGTGTATTCCTTGGGATTTGCTGAGATTTAACTGTAAAGTTTTGCCAGTTTCCTTTGAGTAGAACCGTTACCTGTATAAGTTGTAGCTTGAAAACTACAGCTCTGATGAATGCACAGAGAGCCTTACCACTGCTTTTAACTTGTGCATCTTTTTCAGTTGCTCAATAATCTTATTCACATATGAGTCACTATTGTAGGGTTGATCCATTATATTCATTGGAAATTATTTGAGTATTTTCTTGACAAATCTCCACTAGAAGTATTTTTTTGCTCAGTTGAGTTTGTTTCCTGAGAAAATCATTGTTAAAATTTGCTGTTATTTGAAATTTTGAAAATGCTATTTGATTGTGTGACATGACATCAGCATTACACCATGCATTCCTAGGGAAAAGTACTGGTCTCTTTGGCACTAAAAACACTTAACAAAAGTGTTTCTTACTCAGCCCTACTCTCCCTTGCTGTGACTGCACATGCCCAGATCCGTTAATGAATCCAGCCTGACTTGGTGTATACATTTTAGCTGAGGGAGTGCTCCCAGGATCCTCACTGGATGAATGGAGTGCTGTTGTTCCCATAGAAGAACAGCAGCTTGTGTTTGCATAGTTTCTGCCTATGTTTGCTCTGCACGCCCATTGTCCATACATGGGCCCACACTGTACCTACCACAGAGACCTGGCTGCACTTTGACTTTCCGTTTAAACATTTTACTAGCCTCCAGTGTGTTGTGTTTATTTATTTTATTTCATTTTTTTCCAGTTGTGGAAGACGATGAGGATGGCTTTCCAAACACCCGTCCTGACAGCGATCATTTTCACAACAATAACGACAGCAAAGAGAAACGTGAGTTGGATGAGACTGCTAACCTATGCAAACCTATGATCTAAACATGAAACTGATCTTTACATTCTTGCTGAGGTTTTAGGTTTTGAAGAATGCTGCAAAACCACTTTCATCCAAATTGTCTAAATTATCTAGGTGTTTTGACAAAACATAATGAATCCGTATTAACCACAGCTGAGTGTCTCATTTCCATGGAGAGTAGGAGTGTGTCCGCTTCCAATGCGTAAAGTGATTCAGATGATTCAATTGCTCATTGATTCTACAGCTTCTCACAAAAGTGAGTACACCCTTCACACTTCAAAAATTAATTTATATCTTTTCAAGGAACAACATTGTAGAAATGAAACTTGAATATATTCTAGAGTTGTCATTGTACAATATGTGTAGCAGTGTAGATTTACTGCACTGTCCAAATAACTGAACAAACAGTCACCATTTCCAAAATGGGTGGCAACAAAAGTGAGTGCACACCCCAATTGGTAATGGCCAACCAAGCAATGAAACGTGTCTTATTCATCATGTTCATGCTTTTGTTTGTTCGACTGGGCCATATGAGGTTGTGTAACGTGCTGAAGGTTTAAATTGTGGTGCTTTGGGTGCAGTGCTCTCATTCTGGTCAGTGGATGGTCAACATGGCACCTCATGGGAAAGAACTCTCTGAGGATCTGAAAAAGAGAATTGTTGCTCTCCACAAAGATGGTCTAAGCTACAAGAAGATCTGTGAAACCATGAAACTGAGCTACAGCACGGTGGCCAAGGTTATCCAGCGGTTTTCCAAGACGGGTTCTACTCAGAACAGGCCTCGTCAGGGTCGACCGAAGAGGTTGAGTCCTCATGCTCTGCGTCAGGTGCACAAGTTGGCTTCAGACAACAGAAGCAGGAGTGCTGGCAGCATTGCTAACGAGGTTGCAGCAGTGGGAGAACAGCCTGCCAGTGCTCAGACTATACGCCGTGCACTGCACCAAGTCGGTCTGCATGGCCGTTGGCCAAGACGGAAGCCTCTTCTGAAGCTTGCCCACAAGAAAGCCCAAAAACAGTTTGCTGAAGACAACCAGACCAAGAACATGAGCTACTAGAACCATGTTCTGTGGTCTGACGAGACCAAGATGAACTTGTTCAGCTCAGATGGTGTCCAGCATGTGTGGCGGCGCCCTGGTGAGGAGTACCAAGACAAGTGTGTACTGCCTGCCGTCAAACATGGTGGTGGCAGCATCATGGTCTGGGGCTGCATGAGTGCTTCTGGTCCTGGGGAGCTGCGCTTCATTGATGGAATAATGGATTCCAACATGTACTGTGACATTCTGAAGCAGAACATGATGCTCTCCTTTTGGATTCTGGACTGCACGGCAGTTTTCCAACATGATAATGACCCGAAACTCACCTCCAAGACGACAATTGCCTTCCTGAAGAAGGTGAAGGTGATGGCGTGGCCAAGTATGTCTCCAGACCTGAATCCCATTGAGCACCTGTGGGGCATCCTCAAGAGGCAGGTGGTATCCAACATCTACCAGCTCTGTGATGTTGTCATGGTGGAGTGGAGGAGGATCCCAGCAACAACCTGTGCAGCTCTGGTGAATTCCATGCCTAGGAGAATCAAGGCACCGCTGGACAACAATGGTGGTCACACTAAATATTGACACTATGGACTCAATTTGGCATGTTGACGGTGAGATGTACTCACTTTTGTTGCCACCCATTTTGGAAATAGTGACTGTTTGTTGAGTTATTTGGACAGTGCAGGGTAAGGTCACGGTATTTGTTTTCTTGTAGGTGGGACAAAAACAGAACTCATTGTCCTCTGCACACGTCCCGACTAGAGTTCTGTGAAATGTTTTACATTTATTTGGAAGACATTACTATGAAATACAATTGTGCTGAAGCAAATGATATCACTTTTGTGTAAATGACTCTTTTGTCTTAAGGAAGCTTTATTGTAGATGGGACAGCTTGTGATATTGTTTTTAGACCCTTCGTGGAAAATCAAAATCCCTGATCTGTTAAATATTTTCAAGGAACTAGTTCAATTGATCTATGAAGTCAAGTAACTGCCCTACAACATGGAGAAAAAATTTTTTTAAATCATCTATATTAAGATAATGAGACCAAATAATGAGATTTGTAGATGGGACACCCCGAAAGTTTGTAGATGGGACAGATATGGGACACAGGCAATTCTACGAGTTAATGGGAGTTGATAGGAGTATAAAGCACTCAGGTTAGTGCAAACAAGATGATAACAAGAACAAGATCAACTTAAGAGTCCAAAAAGCAATTTATTGTAGAACAATCGACTAATTACAACAACTAATTAGGCTTAATTAGAAAATAAAAAATTCATGTCATTTTCTTCTTGATGACACATAACTTGTTCACAATACGATACAAACTAATAAATGTACATATGTACCATGATTCTATATGTCATATTTTGCAAGTTACTAAACTCAGTGGCACTTCTTGTTTGCACCGCGTAAGTATGTTTGCCACATCTCCATTCATAAGATATGATTTGATCCAGTGCACATACTTTCCTGTTCAGTCAGTTTCTTTTATATCGAGGTGAAAGTTGATGAAAATGACCCTTTTGATCTGATCTTGGGTTCGCATCAATAGTACACAAATCAATAGATCAATCAGTAGTCAACATTTCGTCTGATAATCTGCTCAAAATCACATCAAAGCTCATTAAAAAACTGACTTCGTCGATGAAAAAAATGAATATCGGTGAAAAAATTATTAGAGATTGTATTTAGCCTTATTAGTATTCGCTAATTATACTAATTAGCAGTGTTCTAGTAGTATTACATGTGATCAGGTCAACCATAAGCTGAAAGAAGAAAAAAAATAGAAAATTGAGGAAAAACTAATTAGTGATTACTATTTAGCCTAATTAGCATTTACTAAATAGACTAATTAACATTGTTTTAGTAGCACATATCATCAGATCAACTAAAAGCTGAAATATAACGATATGAATATCTTAACACTCCTAGAAACTAGCATTTTAAAATTGTCCCATCTACAGAGATGTCCCATCTACAAGCTTGTCCCATCTACAATATGTAGATGGGACATATTTTCTTTATTGTTTTACTGAAACACAATTATTTTCTGAAAATGAAAACTGGCCACATCTGATAATGTTGAGAGTTTTCCGAGTTTCTGTAATGGTAATTTAAATGAATGATTGAAAACAGGTAGTGACCAATCATTAATTTTAAGGGATTGTTTTGAGCCTCCCTTATCGCCAGAGTACCAGCCGCCACTGGTGTGAATATATGGGCTAGCCCCATGAAAGAACCCGCTAGCTAGCTAGCCATCTGATTGTTATTGTGGGACCAATTTTTGGCTTGGTGTTGCAAAAATTAAATTAAGTTAGTCTGTATTCCAAATTGCAAGGTTCTAAAGTGCAGTCAGAATCCAAAGGACAAATGCTATACCACATAATTTGGTTTTGTACATTTGCTGTTGCTGTTAAAATACATTGTTTACTACTGTGTGGGTGAAGGGAAGAAAATTGGCAGCACACTGTGCATTATGGGAAAGTGCACATAGATCCTAGATGCTTGTGAATGCAACCAATTGTTCAGTTGGAGATATGCTTACTCAGGGTCTTGCCCATCTGAGCAATAATGTTGCTTTCTAATGTCTGTTTTTCTGAACAGTGAGTAACACTGCCAGCTGTGCCTTAATATGGCCACAGATAAAGCCTCCAGCAAGAATATATCCTAACTGCCAATTCAAAAAATGTCTCCTTACGAATGAAATGTATATTATGCAGCTAATTATATTGAACATTTAAAGCTGTTTACTTTTCCACTTGTCCCCTTGTGTTAAACCCTTTGCCCTGAGAATATAGCCCATATTCCTCAATAGTTTGTGATCTTAATGAGGATACTTTAGATAAATTTGTGGAGGACAGTCCTGTTACCAGATATACATATATACAGTAAACTCGTAATTTTCCTACATATGGAGTCGTTTAAAAAAGTGATCTGTTCGTGTAATTCAGTGCAAATAGTATTGAGAGGCTTCAGCATGCCTGGACCGAACAATAGGATGGGTCAAATGCAGAGGACAAATTACCCCACGGGGTTCAATAAAGTGTATCTTGTATCTCTTATCTTGACTATGGCTGTTTCTTCTACAGTCTTTTTCTTCACAATTTAAGTATCATAGAGATGGGAACTCCGATTAGAAATGGGAGTCTTGGTAATCTCTACCTTAACCGTACTCACTGTTTCAGCCTGACTCTACCCTCTACAGAATTTTGAAAAATGCCTCCTGGGGTGGGTGGAGTAAGTGTGAGCTTCTTGTTTGTATAGGGTATTTGCTGACCAATCAGGTTTCAGCAGTGCTGTGCTTCATATTGATCTTTAGCATCTGACTCTCTGAGTAATTACTGAGTGTAAGATGCGCAGTTAGAAAGTAAAGAGTCTACTTTGTTGGCAGCAATAATTTTAACCTCGTAATATTGATATGTGAAGCGGCCTCCAAAGAGGTACTCAGGATTGGGGCTGGACCTTATTGAATGTATGAATATAATTTCTCAACTGAAGTGCTTTTCTATTAATTTTTGTTGTTCAACAATTATTTTTAGAAATACTGAAATACCAGCCAAACATTAATTTATAAGTGGGCATACAATCATTCACTGCTTTAAGAGATGGTATACAGCAAAGATCTTTAACTCCAGTCCTGAGGGCCACAGTGTCTACAGGTTTTTTGTCCCCCGCCGCCGCGGTTGCGAGCGGAGCAGGGGACATAGTATTCAGCTCCGTCCGTCCGTCCGTCACGTCCCGTTTGTTGTGAACGCAATAACTCAAGAACGGTTTGACCGATTTCATTCATCTTTGGCTTCAATGTGTATTAGTGTGATACGCCGACCCCAGTCGATTTCTGTGACCTGGTGGGGGACATGGCCACGTTTAGTAGCAACACTTGTCTGATTTCCATTCAATCAGCAGCAAACTCTGGTCTCATGAACAAGGTGTACAGACTCCTTTGCCTATCAGTGACTTAACTTGTTTGCGCAGATGCCAAATCAAGCCCATCCTTGCCAGTTGTGCATGACCCCTGTTTTAGGCTTTATAACTCAGGATTTGAGCATCACAGAGACTGGAAAAATGATTTGAATGAGGCAAGACACTTGTTTCATGTGGAAATAAAACTTATTTCCATGTATTTTTTAATTTTGGGACAAAAAAATTGCCTCAAGCACAAGGAAACTTCATGAAAATTTATCGCTGACGTCTTTTTGCACTGACTTGCTTAAAAACAAACAAGAGCTTGGAGTTAAAACAATACATTTCCTGGATCATAAACTGATTGACCAGAAGTCAGCTAAATCTGATGGTGTTGGGGAGATATTTGCTTTGTTGTGTATGATGAATAATGGAATCTCATACTACCAGCCAAATGTCTTCACGCATGGCACAAACTTTGCATCAAATACAAGTGAATATACAGTGGTGCTTGACAGTTCGTGAACCCTTTAGAATTTTCTATATTTATGCATAAATATGACCTAAAACATCATCAGATTTTCACACAAGTCCTGAAAGCAGATAAAGAGAACCCAGTTAAACAAATGAGACAAAAATATTACACTTGGTCATTTATTTATTGAGGAAAATGATCCAATATTACATATCTGTGAGTGGCAAAATTATGTGAACCTTTGCTTTCAGTATCTGGTGTGACCCCCTTGTGCAGCAATAACTGAAACTAAACGTTTCCTGTAACTGTTGATCAGTCCTGCACATCGGCTTGGAGGAATTTTGGCCCATTCCTCTGTACAGAACAGCTTCAACTCTGGGATGTTGGTGGGTTTCCTCCCATGAACTGCTTGCTTCAGGTCCTTCCACAACATTTCGATTGGATTAAGCTCAGGACTTTGACTTGGCCATTCCAAAACATTTACTTTATTCTTCTTTAACCATTCTTTGGTAGAACGACTTTTGTACTTAGGGTCATTGTCTTGTTGCATGACCCACCTTCTCTTGAGATTCAGTTCATGGACAGATGTCCTGACATTTTCCTTTAGAATTCGCTGGTATAATTCAGAATTCATTGTTCCATCAATGATGGCAAGCCGTCCTGGCCCAGACGCAGCAAAACAGGCCCAAACCATGATACTACCACCACCATGTTTCACAGATGGGATAAAGTTCTCGTGCTGGAATGCAGTGTTTTCCTTTCTCCAAACCTAATGCTTCTCATTTAAACCAAAAAGTTCTATTTTGGTCTCATCCATCCACAAAACATTTTTCCAATAGCTTTCTGGCTTGTCCATGTGATCTTTAGCAAACTGCAGATGAGCAGCAATGTTCTTTTTGGAGAGCAGTGGTTTTCTACTTGCAACCCTGCCATGCACACCATTGCTGTTCAGTGTTCTCCTGATGGTGGACTCATGAACATTAACATTAGCCAATGTGAAAGAGGCCTTCAGTTGCTTAGAAGTTACCCTGGGGTCCTTTGTGACCTCGCCGACTATTACACGCCTTGCTCTTGGAGTGATCTTTGTTGGTCGACCACTCCTGGGGAGGGTAACAATGGTCTTGAATTTTCTCCATTTGTACACAATCTGTCTGACTGCGGATTGGTGCAGTCCAAACTCTTTAGAGATGGTTTTGTAACCTTTTCCAGCCTGATAAGCATCAACAACCCTTTTTCTGAGGTCCTCTGAAATCTCTATTGTTCATGCCATGATATACTTCCACAAACATGTGTTATGAAGATCAGACTTTGATAGATCCCTGTACTTTAAATAAAACAGGGTGCCCACTCACACCTGATTGTCATCCCATTGATTGAAAACGCCTGCCTCTAGTTTCACCTTCAAATTAACTGCTAATCCTAGAGGTTCACATACTTTTGCCACTCACAGATATGCAATATTGGATCATTTTTCTCAATAAATAAATGACCAAGTATAATATTTTTGTCTCATTTGTTTAACTGGGTTCTCTTTATCTACTTTTAGGACTTGTGTGAAAATCTGATGATGTTTTAGGTCATATTTATGCAGAAATATAGAAAATTCTAAAGGGTTCACAAACTTTCAAGCACCACTGTATGTATATATATATTTTTTTGTTTTATGTTTTTGACAGTCAAAATGAGGAGGCCTCATATAATGCCTATCCATTTGCTCTCCAAATTAAACAGAAAACAAACTGAAGGTTATACACCTATTAAAACTTGATACAGTCCCCCCAATGTGATGTAATCCAGTCCTCAGAATGAAAAATAATGCAACCTTACACTCGCTGTCTCAATGTTAGCAATACATACCGACAACGTCATTCTCTTGTTCATTATGCAGTACTCCTAAGTATATTATCATAATTCAAATTAACGCTAATTTCGAACATAACTCGTGTTCGTACTATTTCTCTGGGAATATGAATGCATCCGGTGGTTTTGTTGGATGCCAGGAGAAATAGACTATGTAGGCAAAAGCCTCAAGTTGGCTTTTACAATTGAAGATAACATACGAATGTGAAAAATTATTGTTTCATTGTTTCAAATAATTTCAATCTAGCAAGCATAACAACTGACCATTTGCCTCTGTGTTATGCGTCTCCTCCAGGCTTTGTGATTGCTCTTGACACAAGTGTTAATACTCTGACTATGGGAAATTTAACTTCCAACTCGTTTGGTGAGTGGGGAATGGACGATTGGCTGAAGTTATTTTGCCTCAACTACAGTCATGAGAAAAAGAAAGTACTCTTTCAGTTCTATAATTTTACGTGTCAGGACATTAAAGAAATTAGCTGGTCCTTATCAGGTCCTAAAATTAGGTAAATCTAACCTAAGGTGTAAAACAACACACGTCAGATTCCACCTTTCCATTATTTATTCAACCAAAATTCAGCCAAAATGCAGAAGTCACCCGTGAAAAACTAAGTAAACCCCATGATTCAATAGCTTGTTGAACCACCTTTATCCGCAATAAAGTGAAGTAATCGTTTTCTTTATGATTTTATCAGTCTCTCACATTGTGGTGGAGGAATTTTTGCCCACTTTTCTTTCCAACATTGCTTCAGTTCATTGATGTTTGAGGGCATTTGTTTATGCACAGCTCTCTTAAGGTCCTACCACAGCATTTCAGTCTGGTCTTTTACTTGGCCATTGCAACACCTTGAGGTTTTTTTTTTTTTTTTTTTTTATATCCAGCCATTCAGTTGTAGATTTGCTGGTGTGCTTGGGACTGTTGTCCCGTCGCATGACCCCATTGCAGCCAAGGCTTTAGCTGTCGTACAGATGGTTTCATATTTGACTCTAGAATACTTTGGTACGCAGAGGAGTTCATGTTCGACTCAATGATTGCAAGATGCCCAGGTCATGAGGCTGCAAAACAAACCCAAATTATCACCTCTCCACCACTATGCTTGACAGTTGGTATGAGGTGTTTGTGTTGATGCGCTGTGTTTGTGTTTGGTTTGCACCAAACATGGCACTGTGCATTATGGTCAAACAACTCCACTTAGGTCTTGTCCGTCCGAAGGACATTGTTCCAGAAGGCTTATGGTTTATTCAGATGCGACTTTGCAAACCTAAGGCGTGCTGTCATGCTCTTTTTAGAGAGAAGAGGCTTTCTCCTGGCAACCCTTCCAAACAAGCCATACTGGTTCAGTCTTTTTAGAATTTTACTGTTGTGAACTTTAACATTTAACATGCTAACTGAGGCTTGTGAGTATTGCATGGTCTGACCTTGGGGATGAATTTGCTAGGATGTCCATTCCTGGGAAGGTCAGCAACTGTCGTGAATTTTTTGCACTTGTGAATAATCTTCCTCACTGTAGACTGATGGACTTCTTATTGTTTGGAAATGGCCTTATAACCCTTCCCAGATTGATGGGCAGCAATAATTGCTTCACGTGATTGTATGTCTTTTGAAAACTATTATTCTGCGCACACTAATTAGTTGAAATAAAATATAAAAAGTAAGGTCTCTTTACGCTGTAATTTACAACCCCTCAGGAATGAGATTATAATTAAAGTGATACTCCTTTTAAAATTGAACATTGTCTTCTATCAGATTAAACAACTACAGCTCTTAGCAGAGCCATGATTATGATTTTACTGAATAAGATGTGCAGGGAGACCATTTTCGGTCATGGCTCTATTTTTCTAATCCAGGATTTTTTTTTCCTAAGGGTTCACGAACGAGAGAAAAAAATGCTGAATTTTTAAAGGGACCTCTCTTGGCCTTAGCACCTGTAACAATTTGTACTTTATTAATATTAAATAGGAGGTTATGATAGTTAACTGACAGCTCTAGAATTTACTGGGTTTTTTATATTCTGTAAACTGCATTTCACTGCTGTATTCATCTTCATTTGAGTATGTAAGACTTAGGGTGGATTTACACTGGTGCGGTGCGAAAACGCCTGCAAACGCTTCGTTTCCCTTGGTTTGGCCGCTTATTGGCGGCTCAGCATTCCCAGTGACGTCGCTGTCCGCCAAATGCTGCCCTGAAACTGTCCAATGTAATGTTGGCGAAAGTAAATTGACACCACTAACGATATTAATTCAACCCACTATTGCCTTGTTTTCCCGCCTGGATTTTCATTTTGGTATGGACTGCAATTGTGTCTAAAGCAAATACAATGAGGATGATGAGTTTTAATGCTTCCGAAAGATATGAAGCCTTCCTACGCAGCACATATCTCGCCAAATATAAACGCAATTATGCGGCCCTCCCCTGGCAGCATTGAGCTGCGTATCACAGGATTTATTTAATTTTTAGCGAAAACGATGAACTTACCGGAGACGCCAACAATCTCTGCCACCTTCCTCCTCATGCTGTTTTTTTTTGTCATTGTCCTCGTAATTTGGCAGGTAACCCTGTAGTGAAATCCAAAAAGACGAAACTATAGTTTCTCTTTTATGTCTCTACGGGGAACTTGCGAGAAGCGGAAGTATTATTTCGGAGGCCACGTGGCCTTGAAGGCAACGTACACACCGTCTGCTATCCCCTGATTGGATATTCGCTTCGCGTTTGCCGGATTCATTACCGTAAACCTGGGGTATCCCAGCTTCTTCGACGTGCCGCAAGCACCAAATTTGACGCGCCACTCCCATCATGCATTGCACTACTGCTTTGGACGCTCTCGCCGCTCTCCATAGAAAATGAATGGAAGGCCTAGGCGTCAGTTGACGCGCCGGACCAGTGTAAATCCAGCGTTAATGTTGTTGTTAGGAGGTTGGACAGATATTTCATAATCACTATATATAAAGAAATAATACCTGGTTGCTTCTGCAGCCACATATGCCAGACTGGTGGCAGATCAGCCTTTATGGGGAGATGTAATTAATGCAACATTTATTTCAACATTTTAGAATTCCCATCTTTTGAATAATTCTAGGGCACCACCTCCTCATGAAAATTCAATCTACAGTTACATGCTCCACATAAGCAGTTATATGCTTACAATGACATCATTTAGACGCCAGCAACTATGAGTCTGTGCAAGGGGGTTAAATTAAGCTCTAACATGCAGGACCAAACCAAAAACTAACAGACACTGCTGTCCTCAAGGATTTGAGTTTCATACTCCCTGGTGTAGAGTTAATATGGCTCTTATGCAGCGGCAGAGGTCTTATTGAAATTGTGTAAAGAAGCATGCACTTAATTACTTTACTATCTTACGCAATGGCAACAGTCTTAATGAAGTGCATTTTAATGAATAAAATGCATCCATAATTTAAGAAATTTATATTCCTTCATTTTAAAAACAAGTCTCTCTATATTAAGGTACTGCAGTCCACTGGATGGCCCCATCTTGTAGTAGAACTGAATTTGTTATCATTGCATATCCCTCCTGCTGTTCATTCTGTACACACACCAATGCAGTCTATTTTTGTGAAGGTCAGAACTGGCCTTTCTCTGAGTGTCCAAAGTAATGTGTTTCTTGGTCTCATTTTTCAGCGTTTCCAACCATGAGGATTAATGGCATCGACTTCAAAGGGGAGGCCATCACTTTCAAGGCCACTACAGCCGGTATCCTGTCCACTCTCTCCCACTGCATCGACCTCATGGTGAAGAGGGAGGACAGCTGGCAGAAAAGACTGGACAAGGTACTGCCTACCTGGGTCTCCACCCCTAAATAGGCAGAGTTGTTTTGTGTAATTAGCATTAGCTGCGACCCAGTTGTAGTGTTTGGTGCGGTTGTTGGTTCAAAAAAGTTGCTGATCAACATTGCTGCATAACCTCAGGGATGTAGGATGTCTTAAGCTCAAAAGACATCATGCCGAAGTGTTGCAGTCACATTGTTGCTGTTTTCAATGTACAGTCCCTCACCGGGGAGCTGCTTATCTCACAATGAAGTTTTATTAGGGTAGTGGAAAGTACAGCCCCAATTCCGAAATAGTTGGGACAAAGTGTAAACAGTGAATAAAATCAAAACGCAATGACTTTCAAATCACACCAGCCTGTATTTTATTCACAATAGAACAGAGATAACATAGCAAATGTTGAAACTGAGAAATTTTATAATTTTATCCACAAAATGAGCTCATTTTAAATTTGATGGCTGCTACTGGTCTCAAAAAAGTTGGGACAGGGGCCTGTTTACCATGGTGTAGCATCCCCTCTTCCTTTTAACACAGAGTGGAGGCATCTGGGCATTGAGGAGACAAGTTTCTTGAGTTTAGCTATTGGAATTTGATCCCACTCTTGTTTAATACAGGCTTCCAGCTGCTGGAGAGTTTTGGGTCTCCTTTGACGGACTTTTCGTTTAATTATGTGCCAAATGTTATCAATCGGTGAAAGATCAGGACTGCAGGCAGGCCAGTTCAGCACACGGATTCTTCTACTACGAAGCCATGCTGTTGTAATAGTTGCAGTATGTGATTTTGCATTGTCCTGCTGAAATACACAAGGCCTTCCCTGGAATAGATGTCATTTGGAGGGGAGCAAATGTTGCTCTAAAACCTTTATATACCTTTCAGCATTCGTGGTGCTTTTTAAAACATGCAAGTGTCCCACACCATATGCACTAATGCATCCCCATACCATCAGAGATGCTGGCTTTTGAACTGAACGCTGATAACAGGAGGGGTGGTCTTTCTCCTCTTTAGCCCGGAGGACTCAACGCTCATGATTTCCAACAAGAATGTCAAATTTGGACTCGTCTGACCACAGGACACTTTGCCACTTTGCTACAGTCCATTTTAAATGAGCCTTGGCCCACAGACATGGCAGCGCTTCTGGATCATGCTCAACAATGGCTTCCTTTTTGCATGATAGAGTTTTAGGTGGTATCTGTGGATGGCAGGGTGGACTGAAGTATTCCTGGGCCCATTTAGTAATGTCAATGACAGAATCATGCTGGCGAGTGATGCAGTGGTGTCTGGGGGCCCGAAGATCACGGGCATCCAGCAAAGGTCTTCGGCCTTGTCCCTTACGCACAGAGATTTTTCCAGTTTCTCAGAATCTTTTGATGATGTTATGCACTGTCAATAATGAGACCTTCAAAGCCTTTGCAATTTGTTGTTGAGGAACATTGTTTTTAAAGTATTCCACAATTTTTTTATGCAAGCCTTCACAGGTTGGAGAGCCTCTGGCCATCTTTACTTCTGAGAGACTCAGCCTCTCTAAGACATCCCTTTTATTGCCAGTCATGTTACATACCTGATGCCAGTTAACTTAATTACTAAATGTTCTTTCAGCTGATTCTCTTATATATTAATTGCTTTTTCAGCCCTTTTTTGCCTGTGTCCCAACTTTTTTGAGACCTGTTGCAGCCAGAAAATTTGAAATAAGCTCATTTTGTGAATAAAAATGTAAAATGTCTCAATTTCAACGTTTGAAGCGTTATCTATGTTCTATTGTAAATAACATATTGGCTCATGTAATCTGAAAGTCATTGCATTTTGATTTTATTCACAAATTACACTTCATCTCAACTATTTCGGAATTGGGGTTGTAGCTGCAGAACTGATTGTCTCGCTTTTAGTTCATCAACATTCTTTATTTTTCTGCAAACTAATTATTTTTTTTTTTTTAAACTTTTGCTACATAGCTCTTACTAAGCATTTCCTTTAGAATCAACATTCTCTTGTTATTTTTTAACTCACCTGATCATTTAGGGCCTTGTTAACTGGACTAGTCACTGACCAGGTTGAGTTATTAAGAAGGTTTAAACTCCATTGTCCATCGTTTGTCGCCAGTTATCTATCATCCATAAACAATTTGATCTGTCACCTCTAGTGCTCACAAATATTGATCATATTGGACATAGCTTGGTATGTGACATCTTTAGCCCATAAACCATGGAGGTAATACAATAGAACTGGAGAGAGCAAGGAAGTCCTACCCCTATTACTTTTAATGGAAGATGCTAGGCTAGCTACTTCAGCCCAGGAAGTATAGAATTGACTGATGCCATCTATAAAAATGGCGTTCCATGGGTGCTTATTTCAGGCACCATTTCATAAGATTGCCAATCTGATTACACAGCACAAATGGTCAAGAAAATGTGTCGTCTGTGCGGATTGGTGAATGTGTTCGAGGGGAAATGACGAGCAACGCTGTTGATCCAGGACGCGCACGCACTCATTGCCTGCACTGCTGCAGTCAGGGCAACAGCTGGACAACCAAACTCATGCACAAACTGTCATCAAGCTCTAAGTATCAGTTCTTATTTTACAGGCCCTCTTGAAAACATCGAACAGTTGCGTCGGACAAAAAGCAAAATAATGAAGGATTTTCTAGTACATTTTCTGTTGTTTTCGCTTTATTTGGCAAGAAAAAAATGCGCACTTTTCAATTGGTGTCTATGGAGCTCGCGCATTTTTGGCCACAAAATTGCATCCTTGGGAAACGCGGAAGCAGGAAGCTAACATGCTAACTGGCTGAAGCGGAGGTACTTCCTCGTTCTCTCTGGTTTTATTATATATCTCTATGCCATAAACTAGCCTGGGATTGCATTTCAACCCTGCTCCTCCAAAAGTGGGCGTGGGAGGGTGGTCAGATTAAAAAAGTGAAGTGGTCTATTTTAAACCTTTCTAACACGGACAAAGAGCTGAACCTTGGTATGCAAGTAGTATAAAACGTCTCAACACATAAATGACGGGTTTGCATAATGTCTGAAAAATGGCCATTTTCTGACCTTTCACATTCCTTCCCCCATAGACTCCCATTTGAGTGACCTGTCAGCTCTACTGGTCACAAATAGTGATGACATTTCTTGAACAACATTGTTCAAGCCTGACCTTCCTTGGCATTTCAAGTTCAGCCCTGTGCCCCTCTCCCAAATGGGTGGAGCAGGGTGGCAGGCCAGTTGAGTTTCAGTTTCCCCCAAACCTTTAGTCAAGGGCTGAGTTGTGTGAAAAATCCCCACCCATATAGCTCTGCCGTTCGCAGGAGTCTTCTGCCTGATAACACTGCATGATGTACTGAGTAAAAGCTGAGGTTTTATGTGGGTTTATGCTTTGTTACTTGATTTCAGACTTTTAATGCTTTTGTATGTTGACATACTTCCACATTCTTCTGCCTATTGCAAAAGTTTGAAACTCTGGGCCTTGAACATAAACGTCCTGCCAAGAATCCTCCCCACACAATTTTCAACTAATTCTGGGGTTCTCAACCTCAAGCAGAAACAACCTGTGTTGGTGCAAGCTTTTGTACCCACCATGCACTTATGCATCTGATTCTGTTATTCACGCTTTTGAGTCTGTGCTGAATACCTTGATTTGTAGACTCAGCCGTGTAGCTATTTGTTTAGAATGAAAGCTTGCACCGTCTCTAAATCTTTCTGCATTTAGCTATGCACTACTGCACTTTATTGTTCTTCTTATTGGCTGAAGAGTTGTGTAAGTAGCAAATCTAGGCGATTTTAATGAAGTACTGGGTGGAAATTGCACTTTCTGCATCAGAAATTTCCACCTCTGGCAGCTTTTACATTTATCATTGGAACTTCTGTTTAAGCCATTGCAGCTCCTTTTCATTGCTTAAACAGTCCCTGCAGATTTATAGGCAGTGCGGGCTACAGAATTCTTTGCAGATGCCACTTAATACTGGAAAATAAATGCAAAAACAGCAAATACAGCTGGAACATGCTCATCAATTATCTCACAAAGTCCAGTGTGAATGCTTAGCAATCAAAATTAGTAAAACCCATCATAAATGGGTCAAACGTCAAATTGGGTCAGGGTATTCATTTCTGTCCATGCCTGAAAGTGGGCTTTTTCAAATTGTGTTATCTTGCTGCCTCATCCTCTTTTTGTAGTCTCAAGCACAGGCATGTGCTCCCAAAAGTGCACTCAAACTTTTGATTTGAAAGAATGCTGCCAAAATCTTAGAAAATGTGGTCAGCTCAGGTCAAAAGGGGTTATCTTGTCAAGATCTCTTAGGAGATGAGAGTGTCAGGTGTCCGTTAATTAAAAGGATTTGGCAGATCTTGACCTCAGACCTCACAGAGGTAATTTTGAAAGGCTTTCTTAACGCCCTCTCCAGGTGCTCAGTTGCGAAACCGAGGCTGACACACAAGTTCATTCTCTCGGCGCTTGCAGAACCAGTTCTTCAGTTTTCTGGGTTAGATTTTGAAGCCGTAAAGGTAGACAGGAAGTGCCTGTTGCTTGAAACCGTAGAGGAGTTGCCAGTGGAGTGTGGGAACCAGGAGAGAGGCGGGAGCAGCAGGCGAGACAGGAGCTCAGTCAGCGGTCAGAACTCTTCTCCTGGGGTGTCCACACGCGCCAGCGAGAGGATGAGGAGGATGAAGTCTTCGTCGACCGGCTGGTCGGTGTACGGGCTGACGCTCTGGGGCCCCAGGCTGTACTGCGCGGCTGAGCCAGCGCAGAGCGACAAGCAGAAATGGATTCCCTTCCGTGCGGAGAGCAGCTTCTGTGCTGTAGGTGCTCCCGGCTTCCCTCCACCGTTGAGGCCTGGAAGGTGTACGGCTGGGATTTGTTGAGGTTTCTCCTTCTGTTTCGGTGCCACTGGGTGTTGGAGCTCTACGGTGTGCAGTAAACGGGTGGAAAGGTTCCTGTTTCCTAACATTCAGCCTCTTGTCCTCCGAATCATCTGCCTGTCTGTGTTTCCTGGATTTCTCAGAATGAATTCAAAACGGTTTGTCTAATGTTACATGCGGAAGCTAATGGAGGGCAAAAAATGTTACTTCATTTTGAATGGTGATGAATCCGAAAGTAATTGGTGTGTAATGTAGATGGCAAACTATGGGGTAGGAGTCCTTAGCATAGTTTAGGCTGAGTCATGATTTGATCGCTTAAACTTAATGCACTTAGACTCTTACGAACAATAATTGGTGAATCACTGTGGAAAAAAAAAAAAAACGATTGCGACAAGCAGCAAACCATGGCTCTCCGTATTAGAGGTGTACTAACATTAACTTTGAATGGAAAAGCGATTGCAAACTTGTGCGCATGCGTGTCTGTTGACGCGCACAGACTTGTGTGCATACGTAGGCACGCACAGACTCCTGTGATCTTGGTGCGCAGTTTTAAGGCTGTATGTGTGTATAAATTTACTCTGATGGTGAATGTGCATGTAGGGAGGATTTGTACTGGATCACATGTTGCTGGTAGAGGATGGTCTGGGTGAATTTGATTAAAGGCTTGGATTCTAAGACACCCTCTTTTCCTCACACTCAGATGATGGCAGTATTAGTTTTTAGTGGCAGCTGAATGAATATAATATTAATTCTCTGTGCAGGAAATGGAGAAGAGGAGGCGAGTAGAGGATGCCTATAAGACTGCTGTGGCAGAGCTGAAAAAGAAGTCACACTTTGGAGGCCCTGATTATGAAGTAAGTTTGCTGATTCACCATCTGCAGCCTGAATTCACTAGAGCCCATTTTCTACTCTTGCACCACTGTGCTGTGTGACTATTATTGTCTCCATGTATTCCAGTAGATGAACATACAAGAGCCCCATGATTTTCCTAAAATTTGTTGTGTCTAAATGATGCTGGTTTTGAAACTGTTTTAACAGGAAGGTCCAAACAGCCTTATCAATGAAGATGAGTTCTTCGATGCTGTTGAAGCTGCCCTTGACAGACAAGACAAGATTGAGGAGCAGGTAATAGTGTTTTCATTGCCTGCATTACTGTCTGTAGTGTACGTGCATATAACTCGCACGTATAACTCTGTGTGTTTGCGCGCGCGCGTGTGTGTGTATAAGAGTTGAATGGCTAGAGTATGAGTGCAATACAGTATTGCGCATGAGGGCATCATGACTATATTCACTGGGATGTTGGGTGGAATGGCCATGGATAATGTAGATAACATGAATAAGAGTGAAGTCACAAAAAACGGAACAATTTCATTTTTCTAGAAATGTGGATAAATTAACAGATTTTTCAACAAGATCATTTCGGCTCTTGTACTTTATTTGAAGAATGTATGGTCTTGACTACTTGTAAATTAAATTTTGGCAGGATTCATTGGTTTTTGGCAATGCTGTAGACAAATTAAGGTTTAAAAAAAGGCTATTTTCAACATAAATGTGTAACAAAAATCACAAAGGTTTTCTACACCTATAATAATAATAAAAGATATGATTTGTGATGTCCCAGGTATTTTTTTCATGATAATATACTTCTCGAGCTTTCCCCCAGTGAAAAAATAATCCTTTTATCCTTATCCATTCTAGAAATATGGCCTTGGCAATCTGGGGTAACTTTGCACAAAATGGGAAATTTCCTTTCCAAGGATTGCGAAGGAAAGGATTGTTCCAATATTCCTGCCTGTAAAAGCTTTCGTGATGAAATTGGACAAATATTTTCTGTCCCTTTATGTCACGTCCAGTCCATCACGCACCAGCTGTAGGAAAAAAAACGAATGGTGAAAAAATAGTTTCTTATAGAGCCACTATTTACTTTTCTCTGGGTGACAAAAAATATTCCAGATGTCCCTGAAGCAAAAATTCGACATGGTATTAATACCTTGTCATTCTATCAATTATAGTCATTACATATCAAAACGCGTAGTTCCCTACCATGCATTTCCGCATAGATTCCTCCATCGACAAATTCAGCGCTCCCTTATATCCCCCTTGGTACTCTCCTTCATAACCAGTCACTCAATTATTTACTCAGGCTCATCCGCTTAAAGTGCAGTTACAGTTCAGGCCCACATGAAACTTCTCCGATAATGATTGACACGTTTCTTATTCAATTCTAGAGAATATAAACTATCCCCAGTAACTGAAAGACATTGATTGGATCATCAGAAAAGTATTTAAACCTCTGCATAACAGCAGTTGGGTCGTATTCGCTTAATATTGCGCAACTGAAAATGATGTGATTGCACCGAAAAAAAGCCTTCCAAAACCAGCCTGAAGTGCTCACTTACATTGACAGGATTGAAATGAGACATGGACTTTGTCAATGGGAATGATTCCGAATGAAACGGGACTGGAGGGCTCCTTCTACCAGGTAGCTCTGTGTCTCTGGGGGAGGAACTCAATGAAGAAAGGTTTTTGTTCACTTTATGAGTATGTACAATTTAATATTTTTTTTTACTTATGGCTAGCTGGCTAGCTGTTTTTTATTCTTGGTTTACCATAGCCATGGTGATCACAGAGCTTGTTTGCTACATTGGTTAGTTGTAACTGTTAGTCTTTACTAATAATACTGCATGTAGTGGCATTTCGCTCAATGTGGCTATTTTTTTTAGAATTTATACTGTATTCTATACAATCGAATGCCAAGCTTTTGGCTCGTTTAAAATGCGAGCAGCTCAGGAACTTCGGTAGACCCCCTCCTACTTTTTTTTGCACCACTCTGTTCTATCTAGGGTAGCATATTGCCTGCTTTTTCCTGATAGTGGAATGTCTGTTCTGTTAAAATAAGGTACATTTCAGATATTACTGGGTTAGTGAGTTATACTTGTTCCTTAAAAGGTGTGGAAGTGTTTATATAAGGTTGCGAGCTCGGAAGTGGGAACTGCTAGCAATGTTCTGACTGTTAAATAAGCAGTTTCTTTAGTGAGTAAGTGTGCTGGCTTGTGGGACTAAATTCTAAAATTTATCATGGGGAAAAAGGCATGTTTTGGGTTTGGAGAGGTTACTGGTGACCATTGATGTCCGACTGCTCCTATATTGATAAACTCATGCTAAATTCAACCAGAAAATCATTAATTCATATTGGATTTTGTGCATAAAAAGTTGATATATATTAAATCTATGATTGTTTTATGATTTGACTGTGGAGAGTTGACTTATTTGGCTCCAAAAGTGTAGATAATTAAGAATTTCATGCCCAGATGAAGTATACTTGTGGTCAAGGAGTTTATGATCTCGGAAATTTATAGCTTTAACCCCCAGCCATTTTTCAGTTCTCAGTATTGTTTGTTTTACAATTTCAATGCTGAATTTTCATGAAGATTTTTTATGTTTGCAGCCCTTTTCTCTGCCAAAATCATGAAAATAAACTGAATTGCAATAGAATTATAAATGCTACAAGTGCCTTGACTCAGTTGAGCCATTCCCTCTCTCTCTGTGAAGCTGCAATCTTGAATTATAAAAGGTTAAATAAGGTAAGGCCAGATTTGGCTTTTGCGCAGAAGGGTTAAGGATTCAAAGTTGGGCAACTAAACTTTAGACCATATTTGTTTACTGGGGGTTAATCAGGGCAATCTGACTAGTTTTACTGACCTAGTTCTCGTATTCATCATAAGTCTTGGAGCTCAGGATCCTGTGGAATAATGCATCACAGAAAGCTTTTTGACATCATGTGCAAATGCAAACTTGCAATTAAAGCCATGAGAATGATCATCTCTTGACGCTGAATTCAAAAGGTATCCAATGTATTGTTCCAGGACAAAACATCTTCACTACCGGTTGTCACTCATCATGTCAGTACCCTTACCAACCAAGTAAAATAATATTAACAAGTGACTGTAAACCGAGCCAAGAGGCGACCGTATTTGTGGAGCTCCCACATCATATTATTATGTTAGGAGTCAGTCCTCAATGAGTATTAAAGAGGATCTGAACATTTTCTTGTTGCTGATAGCCAAAAAAAGGCTGGTGTACAACTTCAACATTTCAAGGTACCATTTATTCTATTCAAAAGCATTGATTCGGTAACATGTCACTTATGTCACGTCCGTCATATCACGTCACATTCGTCGCACAGGTAATTTGATCCCATGGTGTAAGATTGTGCCTAAAAATGTTATGGACAGTTAAAACTTCGTTATAACAAAAAATTTTTCAATTTTTTTGATCGTCGGGGACAAATTTTAAATATCATGGTATCGTGTTTTCTGTTAATGGTTGGAAAAAATGTCCTGTCCCTGTTTATCTGATCGCATCTGCCTCCATGTGCCTCTAAATCCTCCGAAAACACCATCTGGTTCATTTTACTTTGTTGTGGTCTTAATGGTGTGTGATGGACGTGACATAAAAGTTCGATAGTATCAACTTCAACCACAGCATTTTCCAAGATGGGTCAGAATATTTACTTTTCATTATAGTTTCCATGTATTTGAGCTAGTCCAAGATTAGAATAAGTAGACAGTTCCTTAATTGGCAATAATAAAATACACACCCTAAATTTTTACAGAAGTGTTCTGTTTTTCTTGACTTCGCTCATAAATATTCAGGACCTGCAGCATGACCTGGTTATGGTTATCATTTCAGCTCGAGCGGGTTAGTCATGTAGATTCCTCTGTTCTTAAGGCTAGGTGCTACATGCAGGTCATATTTGTGTTTTACATTAGCAGGAATTGTGTTTTGATGAGGCTTTGTTGCCAGAGATTCACTATTTTTTGCCAGTCATGGATTGATTATCAATTAGTGTGCATGGATTTGTGTTTTATATGTGCCTGGGTCAGTCATCCTTGTTGGTGTCATAGACACTATTTTAAAATGCTCCACCTCCATCCCACAGAGCCAGTCAGAGAAGTCGAGGATACTAAGGCCCTCCCCCACACCCTCAGATGATGTGTACTGTTCCATTGGCACTCACCGCTTCTCCCAAAAGGTACACCACCACCTCACTGCTCGCTACCCGCTGTTTACTTGATCTTTTCACCAGATAGTCATTCTTCATACTTGTGCCCCTCTGCTGACTCCACAACCATGAACATGGACTAAAATAAAAGCCAGTCCAAGGCTCTCATCCACTACAATGAACAAAACACAAACTTGTCTCCAGTGCTCAATCACTGCTTATGTGCTCTTCCAGTAATTATGGATATTAGTTGATAGCACTGCAGAATGTAAGTGGGGGGGGGGGGCGCGCTAGCCTCCTTTGCAGACGTCTTCGGTGGTTCCCACAACAATGTCTGTGCACTCAAGCTGGTGGCATTGTGCGAAATAAGCCAATCAGTATGCTCGTTGTATGATGGTCCTTTTGAGTTTCCCCTGTCAAATATAAATAAACAAAAATGGCAGGTACAAACACCTAAAAAACTTATTGATAATGACATTTGTTTTGTATGTACTCTAAGATAAGAATCGGATTGAAGAAAGAGAAAATACCTGCATATGGAAAAAGTCAACTCGATGTTCCTTCGATTATAAGTCATGTTCTTTCCATATACTGCTGTATATTCCTCAAACTGTTTGTGTGCCGTAAGGGATGCTACCATTTACTAGAAAAGTTCCCAAGAACAAAAAAGCCAACTGAATGAGACCATAAAGGATATTTAGCGACTTGAACCATGAAAGCAACTGGCCCCATGTCAAACGTCTCACTACTGAAGCGCCGACAGAAGTGCGCTGCTCTGCAGCTAAAGAACTTGTGTTCGGGAAAACCTCAGCTTTGAAGAAACCTGGAGAAATTCCACCTTTTGAACATTTCCAACATGCTGGTGTTGGTTAACGTCCGTTGCAGAGGTCTTCTGTGGCTCACTGCCTTCCCACAACAGTATATACGTATATAATTAGCTCCAGGAATTTCAGACCTTCTGTCTGATTGGTTTAACGCAAAACCTGGCTTGAGTGTGCGAACATTGTTGTGGGAGGGAAGTGAACCACATAAGACGTCTGCAACGGAGGCCCATGGGGAGCAGGATGAGAGCGCATTTTAAAGCCATCACACGCATTACCCCATGCATATACTGAATGAAATGATGAATTTTTTTAAATTTTGCTCCTGCACTGACAATAGCCGAGGCCATTAGCCGTGGAGGAAGCAAACCACATAAGACGATGATATCATCGATATCGTAATCGGTCAAAATGTGTTCATGAATTTTATCAAGCAGATTTTCGGTGATCTTGAAATTTCCTTTTCGGAAACAAACCAGGCAAACTTTCTCTCGGCATTCAACATGCAACATCTTTCAAGTAACTGGGCACTTGAAGTGGTTGACACCAAATTTTGTTCACCTTTATTCTATAACATCATTACATCCTGGTGCAATCTATTGATTCCATGTCCTTACCATTACCTAAAGCTTATTGTGCAATTTTTTCAGATGAAATAAGTGTGGGTGGAATTTGTGGAATGCAGTTAGAACTTTCCTTGAAACCATTTATCCCAAACAGGTCACTGTCCTGCAATGAACTGTTATAGGTGTCAACTATTGGGTTCTAACATAAGTATTTGATTATACAAACAAAATGGAGGGGGGTTTTGAATTGATAAATAGGCAATGCTTGGGGAAAATTGTCAGTTACATTCCAAAAATAAAAGAAATATATCTCAGAATTCATGATTTTCTAAAAACGCAGATTTCTCAAAAATCTGCTTTGGAAATTTTAAACGGTTTTCATGGTTGATACTAGTGGGCCATATAGAACAACTTCCAAGCATTAGTTTCTCTGGGCAATTTTTCTCAACTTTTTTCAAGTTAAAACCTGGTGTGACATTTTTTTAAATTTTGCTCCTGCACTGACAATAGCTGTGGCCATTAGCCAGGCAGGGATGCGAACCACATAAGACGTCTGCAACGGAGGCCAATGGGGAGCAGGATGTGAGCCCATTTTTAAGCCATCACACCCATGTTACCTCATGCAGATATACTGAATGACATGGTAAAGTTTTTGAAATTTTGCTCCTGCACTGACAATAGCCGTGGCCAGAGGCATTGTGTTTTTTGATTGTCCTTCTGTATGGATCATCTTCAACAAGATTTGTCTCTCTCTCTCTCTCTCTCTCTCTCTCTCTCTCTCTCTCTCTCTCTCTCTCTCTCTCTCTCTCTCTCTCTCTCTCTCTCTCTCTCTCTCTCTCTCTCTCTCTCTCATATCCACTCACTTTCTCTCTGCGTGTCTTTCTGTGGTTCATCCCAGTAGCTTATAGCTCAGGGCTGCCCAACCCTGTTCCTGGAGAGCTACCATCCTGTAGGTTTCTGCTCCAAACCCAATTCAACACACCTGGTTCAGCTCGTCAAGATCTCTAACTGGGAAAGCAGGTGTGGTTTGCTTTGGTTGGAGTGATAACCTTCAGGATGGTAGCTCTCCAGGAACAGGGTTTGGCAGCCCTGTTGTAGCTAGTCTTCAGTGATCTCATCAGTGCCTCTGATGCCCACTAATGCCGTTCTCATACACTGCACCTCCTGCAACCTCTCGCTGTGCTGTTACTGCATTCTGAGCAGATTTCTGTTAACATATCGCTGTGTGGAGTGAATATGTTTTCTGGCGTTAAGTTTCCTGCTGCTCATATAACATTTTAACTTGTTTCCTTCTAGTAATTGCTTGCTTAGTTTTGCTGGTGTGGAAGAGCATTTTGTGTCCAATTGCTGGGTGTGCTTTAGTTGAACTTCCATCCCACTCAGTTTCATGCGACAATCCATGTACTTGTATTGCCTTCAGTTTGTTACCCTATTGGTGCCTGAGCCTGTTCAGTAGCCCAGAGTTGAAGAGGTGTCTTTTTTTCACAGGAATGCAATTTGTTTCATTGAGTTTCTGTCTTTCTTGAACCAGTCCAACCACTCCCCTACCTCCTGCCTTTGAGTGTGTTTAAAAAAGGGGTTGGGAAACCTGCTTGGGCAATAAGGCAGACCAATGTTTTCCAGCTGGATTACATTGATTAAACATCATCCCTATGGAGAGCTCTCAGTTCAGCTCGGTCTTATTCTCCTGTGTGAATTTATACCGTAAAAAATCTGCCCCCTTCCAGATTTTTTTATTTTTATTTTTAATTTTGCACATTCGTTACACTTAGCCTAATAGTTTAAGGTCTTAAAACAGCATATAATGTAAAATAAGGACAACCTGAGTAATGTAATGGTCAGCTTCTAAATGAAAATGTAATTTATTGAACGGAAAGGTTTTACAACACCAACTGGCCCTCTGAAACAATAATGGCCCCTTTGGTTACTCAGTCAGCTGAATTATTTATAACTACAAACACCAAGGCTTCATTTACTGCCAGCCATGTTGAATCTAGGCATCACTTCATTTGAAGCTCCGTGTGAAGTAAGCTGGAAGGTCTCGCACTGTTCTATGAACAAAAGAAGTTTCCAAAGAGATGACATGATTACTGAAACATCAATCAGGATAGGGATACTAAGCCTTTTATAAGATTCTGGGACATTAACAAATTTCATGGACTGTAATGGAGATGGCTTAGAACTGGGATGACTCTTTCCTGGAGTGGCCAACTTACCTCCTTTAAGAGCACATTCGTGACTCATCTAGGAGGTTACGAAAAAATATAGACTAACATCTAAAGAACCGTAGGCCTTACTTCCCTCAGGTGAGACCAGGGCTGCGTTCCAGTCTGATAAAATGCTTGCATCTTTGTGCTCACTAGCTCTCCAATGGAGGAGAGAAATCCCCAAAAAATCCCAGATGTAAGATGGCCACCACCATAAGGGTGATTCCTGTCCATTTTTGTTGAGGGTAGAGCGAAATTTCTTTTGCTCAGGCCCTTGGCTTTCCTCCCTCAAACAGAGCTAGCAAAAATCATCCCTCCAAGCTTTGATGTTGCCCAGAATGCTTTGCTCATTCTCCCTTGTTAAAATTTTAACCTTTTAACCTTTATTTGTGCTGGCATAAGGAAGAATTATGGCAGGGAAAATGGCGTACAAATGTATGAATTGTGGCTGAGCAGGGTGTCAATATGTAATATGTGACAGGTGTATATGCAAATAGCACCATTTGGGGGTTGGTGACATCTATTTTGTGTTTATTTCAAGTATGTAACTTTACAACTCATTTTTGTTGTAGCCTATAGTACCCGTGAGGGCTGTTGCAGTACTTAATTTTACAAGAAAACATTAACTAGTTGCTGATATAAGTGGCAAACATGGCAGAAGTTGGGCTGCTGGCTAATGCACTGATGTTGCAGTGCTGCAGTGATTAGGCGAGCGCGTCTTCCTCTTCTTGCCATGAACATGTGATACAGTCCGTGTGAACTGAAAAAGGTACAGGCAACTAACTCGGTCAGCTCCATGGACACAAAGGCTTCCTGTTGGCTTGCTGACAAATGTTAAAGTGCAGGAGAAACACAAGGGTCATTCCAGTTTGAACTGCCGGGTTCCCTCGCCTGCTACGTCTTTGAAGGGCTGACTCAATTGAAGGGAAAAAGTGAAGGGAGCATTTAATTTCAGACTGGAACGCAGCCTAGGTTTCCTAATTCCACCATTATGAAGAGGCTAGGTAAAAATGTAACCCCTGGGAAAGTCGCATGGCAAAAACCTATGGCAACCAAGAGGAACTCAAGCGCTTGCCTCACATTTGCAAAAAAAAAAAAAAAAAAAACTCCTTTAGGACTCCCAAGTCTCTATGGATAATTTTCTGTGGACTGATGAGTCAAAATTGTGGAAATTAAAGCATTTTGGAGGTTATGGGTGTTGTTTAATTTGCCGTAAAGTTAACTCATGGAATTCTGTAATTAAAAACATTGTGTCGACTGTCAGATGTGGTGGTATTGTGTTGGGTATGGGGATGCTTTACTGCTTCGGGGTCTGGGAGGGTTGTACATTCTTGATGTAACCATGAATTCTGCTCTCTACCGGAGAACTGCGAGAAGGGTAGAATATGTGGTCATTAGTCCATGATCTGAAGCACGATTGGGTTATGTAGCAAGACGACAATCATGAGCACAACATTAAGTATACTTGCGAATAGTTTACAAGTTTCAAAATTATGAATTGAGTGGCCTAGTCAAGCCCTGACTTCAACCACATTGGGAGGACATTAAATGGGCTGTTAATTCAAAAATCCTCCTATGTGGCAGAATTGACGCAATTCAGCGAAGAAGAACGAGTCAAAAATTGAAGAGCCTACTGCTAAAAGTACTTCTGTCACATTTTCATACACTGATGTGAGGATGAAAAAACTCCTTTTATGGTTAGCTAATTTTATCTTCTCAATTTTCTCAAAATGAACTTCATGTGACTTCAGTGCTTTTTGCAATGGGGTCTTCAATTAGCAGATTTTATGAATCTATTACATATTCAGACCCTTTTTTCTCAAAATAGACCTTTTGTGACTTAAGTACTTTTAGAACTAGGGTCTTCAATTCGTCCTCATCCCTCTGATGTTAGAGACTGATGAGCAATTATCAGAAGTGTTTGCTTGAAGTTTTTGCTGATAAAGGCCTGCAAACCAGTCATTGAGTGTTCGGGGGCAACCATGTTTTTTCATGGATGGTGTAGGTGCTAGATAGACTCTTTCCTTCAGTTGTTAAAATCATCTAAACTGTATTTTGTGTTCTCTCTTGATATTCTTTTGTTTCACTGTGTATGTTAATCTACACCCATTTAGTGTGACAAAATATGGAAACATAAAGAAAATCAGGTGGAGAAGAATACTTTTTCACTGCCCTGTATGTAGGAGCTTAATTTTCTTTTTCTCCAAATTAATGTTATAAACTCCCTTTGGAACTGGTGCATTAAAAAGCTTGGTTTTGGGAGTTTACAGCCTTTTTGTTCACATGAGAATCTGGCTGGCATCTGGTATCAGAAATGTAAGTCGAGAGCCTAACTTGAACTTTGGGACATCAGAAACATAAATCCGTAAAGATGATGAGTGGTGACGGTGCATTGCATTTTAAACAGAATGAACGGTGTCGGCTTTGTTTATTTATGCTGATTAAATAATCTCTCCTAATTCTTGGGCAAGATATCAGCTGATGTCATTTAAATTCTGTGACAATAGTTGTCTAGCTGATGCTTTTGAGACTAAGCAGAGGCCATTCAATGTGTGGGGTTGAAACAACACTTGCTGCATATTTATGGTGGCTGTTTGAACCACTAAGCTTCAGCGTAACTGTCAAACACTCTACCCACTATGCATAAGTCACCCCCCACAGAATGGAATGCATGTCAAGAAATTACCCTCCTATGTATGGGGGGATCCTTCTACTCTTTTGGGCATGGTAATTGCTTGATTTATTTTTAAAAACTGATCTGTCTGATCAAACTTCAGTTACAGTAAGGAAAGTAAAAGCAAGTAAGTGCTATAAGTGGCTGGAAATGAAAGTCAGTTGGTGATTGACCTGTACATGACATGCCGCAGGTGCTCTTCTTCTGAGGATAATGTACAATGTCTCTCTAAGAATTGTGGGGTGGTCCCTGGGGAATTATTTCACTTAAGCTCATGGCTTCCATCAGATGTATGACTAGCTGAGTAAGGGTTTACAGTCATTTGTAATTTTTTCCTTGATGCTTGTTGGAATTATGGAAAAAGGCAGTCAAGATGCATTCTACTGGTGGTCTTTCAGGTGGAGGAGATGGTGCAGAATCACATGACCTACTCTCTGCAGGATGTGGGTGGAGACGCCAACTGGCAGCTGGTGGTGGAGGAGGGAGAGATGAGGGTGAGTTGCCAAAGATGTACAGTGCATTTCTGTCTGCACTGGCCTGGATGAGCACTTGTCAAAGATGTACAGTGCATTTCTGTCTGCACTGGCACTGGTTTATCAAAGATGCACACTGTTTGTGCTGGCCATCATGCACACTGTCTGTCAGAACTGCCCTGTCTCAATGGCTTATCAGGATGCACACTGTTTGTGCTGGCCAATAACACACTGTCTGCATTGGCCTATCAAAGCTTATCAAGGATGCACACTGTCTGCTTTCAATGGCAGACCGCGCTGGCCTATCAAAGAGAGATGCTCACTGTCTGCACTGGTTTATCAAAGATGCACACTGTTTGTGCTGGCCTATCAGAGATGCACACTGTCTGCACTGGCCTGTCAGAAATGCTCACTGTCTGCAATGGCTTATCAAGGATGCACACTGTTTGTGCTGGCCAATCAGAGGTGCACACTGTCTGCATTGGCCTGTCAGAAATGCTCACTGTCTGCAATGGCTTATCAAGGATGCACACTGTTTGCACTGGCTTGTCAGAGATGCCCACTGTCTGTGCTGGCCTGTCAAAGAAGCACACCATGCACTGGCAATGGCTTACTGTGCACACCATCTACACTGGCCTGTCTGTGCTGGCCTGTCAAAGATGCTCACTGTCTGCACTGGTTTATCAAAGACACACACTTTGTGCTGGCCTATCAGAGGTGCACAGCGTCTGCACTGTCCTGTCAGAGATGCATTCTGTCTGTGCTGGCCTGTCGAAGATGCACACTGTCTGCACTGGCCTGTCAGAGATGCATTCTGTCTTTGCTGGCCTGTCGAAGATGCACACTGTCTGCACTGACCTCTACTTGCATAGAGATTTTATGCCACCAATGCTAAAGCTGAGTCACATTGGCCCTCATTTATCAAACATGCGTACACCAAAAATGGGTGTACGCCAAATCTCCCGCAAGGATCGGCATTTATCAATCTGAACGTGAGCGAACGGTCCGCAAAAATCTCACGCCAGGTCTGACCAGGTGTACGCAGATTTGAAACCAGCGAACAACATGCAGGAACAAGTGCAGCTGTCAAAATGAGTAATAAACCATGTGCAGCGATGCAGGCGTCATGCTGTTGTTGCTCTTTTTTTTTTTTTTTTTTTTTTTAAATGAATTGGCTTCTCCAATCCCACCCGAATCTGGAATGCCCAATTGGTGAACTATGTACAAGGCTTGCTCGTATGCGACCCCTTGCTGCCAATTCAGGAGAGTGTAGACAGTTCGCGGCTCTCCTCTGAAGCACGTGCCTGTCAGCCACCACTTCTTATACACTCATTGGTTCAATCTTCGCAAGTTAAGAACGAGGGCGGAGGATACCCGGACATGAACAGACTTAGAATCTTCCTGACGAGCGCCCGTCTGGCCAACAGGAGGCGCTTGAGCAACAAACAAGGCAACTATTATTTTCCCTTCCCGGCAGTCCCTTCCCAATTTGCAACCCTGTAGCGCAATAGCCAATTGTGCGCTACACTGAAAAAGCTGCCGACCACTTCCGGCTGGTACGAAGCAGGGGTGCTGTTGTTGCTCTTATTAGTAAAATGAATAAATAGGCTAAATAGATAAATGAATAAATAAATAAATAAGAATCCTGTGTTGAGAAATTAATTAAACTTATATTTTGAGACAACCTGCTTGTCAGGCCAGATGGCTGACAATTACAATCAATTTGATTAAGCGCAATACACGGTTTGGCAAATATGCAGTGTGGTATGTCAGATGCTCATACTAAACAACAAAAGAAAAGTTAATTAAAGGCAGACTGGAAAATAAGTTTGCGCGTAATTATTTTAGAAAATCAAATGTATTACTAGCACGTGCACATTTAACCTCATTTCATCAAACTTTTCTTTATTTTGCGGTCACTTTGACTGAGTAACCATAAGAGTACATTAACTAACTAGCTAACTTGCGTTTCTTTTGTTGCTCAGCCTACGGACACTTTGACCGTGATCACATTTTGACAATGGCAGATCTTCTACTGTTAGAGGAATAAGCTTCTGTCCAACGTGAGAGGAACTTTCGGCACAGAGAAGATCTCCAGGAAAGTGATGAGTGGCTGCTCGTTTTGTGTGGCACCCAATAAAATGTCATGGAGTAATACAAATAAAAGTAGCCTACAATGAAGAGTGATCTCTGCAGACTGTATTTTAACAATTACCCTCATGCAGCTCCGATCGAGGCGGTGGGGACTCATCCATGTCCCCCCACCTCGTATTCCCACGATGGAGTAGGAGCCCTGCTGCTACGCGCTCCTCGAACGGTGACAGCTGGAGGTTCGAGTCTGGCTGGCCTCCACCGGTCCGTGCGCTGCTGCGCCTGAGCGCGATCTTAAAATCGGACCACTTTTTTTTTTTTTTTTTTTTACCTACATGTAAAGCATTTGGATTGTCAATTATGTAGGCTATATAACATGAAATATCATGGATCTATAAATTGAATTTATTAAGGCCGATGTTATTTGCACTTGTACGTGTGGCCAATGCTGAATTTTTTTCTTGGCCACACTTATAAGTGCGTCTCCTCGAATTTCGATCAATTTTTGTGCTTGGACGCACTTAAATAAGTGTGAATAGTCGCTTCGATTTATTAATGAATTAAATCAAACCTCTGCTGCACTCCGGTTTTCCACCCCAACGGTGTTTACCGCAGCAGCAATAGTTTTCCAAACTGCAGCCTTCTGAGCTCCCTTTATGCCACTCGTAAGGCTTCCAAATAAAATTATTTTGTTTTTCTCCACCTCGGACGTGGTAATTTATATTTCCTCCTCAGTGAAGTTCTTTCTTCTTTGCCGTCTTTCGAGAGTCCATGTCGTGAAGTAGGCAGGACTATGCCTCCCGGAGCATGAATTTATAGGGGCGTGTCATGTAAATTACGATGGTTTCAGTCGCCAGATTTATCAAGGCCACGCCAGTTTTACACCGGAATCAGCGACGTATACACTTTTAGTTAATCAGACGTGACACCTGGCGAACACTGATATTTACACCAGAATCTACACCAGATCCTACGCAAGTTTGATAAATGAGGGCCATTGTGTTTATCCCCTGGACACGGGGATTAAAATAGGGACACACAGTCATTTAAACACGCTTCAGTTTTGGTATATTAAAGCTGCATAATCTTGAACATGGGTGCCAGAAAGCCCGATGTGATGTGTTGCTGGTTGCAGTATATTCTTTTCACAGTGGGAATTCCCATTTTTTAGACGTTGCAGTACTGTTGAAAAGGCACCCTAGATTTTTTTTTTTTTTTTTTGTTTAAATTTGATGTTGGATGATTATTTTTCTTTTCCATATTAGTGATGCTGAAGGTAAATGGTACATTTGAAGTATCAGATGTTGATTTAAAAAAAATCTTACAAAAGAACTTTCTATTTCACTAAATACTGTTGATACGAATAATATTTCATGACAGAGCCCTGATCTCAACATCATCAAGGCTGTCTATCTGGGATTATCTGGAGAGACCGATGCAAGAGAGACAGAGTCAGCAGAAGGACTGTGGCATATTCTCCAATATGCTTGGAACTGCCAGATAATAATAATATAATAATCTAATAAAACTACAAAATTGTTTGACAGTGTCCCACATTTTTAGGCACAGGGTAGTCATACTAAACCGTTGAGTTAGTTTGTAACAGCACGTGATCGTTTTTTAAATATTTAGAAACCTTTAATCTCACGATTTTTGGAAGCATCTTCACCTCACAGGATTATGTTAAATGTGCCTGAAACGTTTGTACAGTACTCTACCTTTGTGCTTGTTTCCTAATACACCATGCGCCACAGCTTGTGTGTGACACGGGCCTTCCCCTGGCGCTTCTCTGAATTTGAAGGAGCATGAGTTCGGCTATGAACTGAAGTGTGTTTACAATGAAACAATGCAGTTCCTCTGTGCGTCACTAGATGGCGCTGCTGGACAGGAGATGCTGAAATTGCTTCAGTTTCATAGTGCAATCATACCACTAGATTGTGTTCTGAGGCAGAATAGCGCAAGTGCAGAAAGAGTAGTGAGTTGACCTTTATCAGTGTTTATATCGAAGCTGTATATGAGTGGTTCTGTTGAGTGGCTCTCTGAGGGGTAAGTTATGATGGACATGGTGTGTTCCAGGTGTACAGGAGAGAGGTGGAGGAAAACGGTATTGTTCTGGACCCCCTGAAAGCCACTCATGCAGTAAAGGGTGTGACTGGCCACGAGGTCTGCCGCCACTTCTGGGATACAGCGGTCCGGAATGACTGGGAGAGTGAGTGCCTTCTTGCGTCTCAGTTTCTGCACGCCCGTGCTTTGGAATGCCGGTACATTCCAGAAGTGTGTTCCGTCAATACCTGTCACTCATCCTGCTGCTCTCCCCTTTTCCAGCGACCATCGAAAACTTTCATGTGGTGGAGACGCTCTCAGAAAATGCAATCATTGTCTACCAGACACACAAGGTAATGATGGCTTTCTCAGGAGCTTGACTGATGGCCTGGCGATGAACCTGTTTAAGAATGTGGCACGTGCAGGAGATAAGATTTCTCAGATTGTCACTGTGGAGCTGCTAATCTGGGCTTGTCAGGCTGCTGATCTCAGGCTGAACCCTTTGCTCAGATGCTGGAGATGAGACTTTGTCTCTTCTTTTACAGAGGGTGTGGCCAGCCTCCCAGAGGGACGTTCTCTACTTGTCTGCCATCCGCAAAATACTGGCTAATAATGAGAATGACCCTGATACATGGCTTGTCTGCAATTTTTCTGTTGATCATGAGAGTGCCCTTGTGAGTAGTTTGCTTAAATTGTACATCTTGTTCCTACATTAAGTGTATGATTCTTAATTTTTATGAGCATATTGGTATCATGAGTATTGTACTCAAGCTAGTGATAATGAGTATAGTGACGTGTGCAATTATAATTATAGTCATGCAGCTGCACCTACAGCCCTTAAATGAGGGGGGAAAAGAAAAAATAGAAATTGGCCACTAAAGATGTTGACTGCAGCCCCTCTTTAGACCCTTCGTGCTTTAAAGTGGATAGTAAATGAATGATAATTAAAATGGATACTGTGTCACCCTTAATGCCTTGGTTCATTTATTGAACTTGATATGGCCACAATAATATTTTTGCATATTTTGAGTTCTGTTCTGTTTTATCTACTAGCCCACAAACAAGTGTGTCCGTGCCAAAATCAATGTTGCCATGATCTGCCAGACCCTTGTTAGCCCACCAGAGGGCGATAAAGAAATCAGTAGAGACAACGTACTCTGCAAAATCACCTATGTCGCAAATGGTAAGCAATTCTGTGCTGTCTGTACACCGAAATCTTTAAACTAGTTTCTTTGTATGAAATCTAGAGCTAACAAAAGATCTTGGGCACGTTTCTGACCGTACTTAGTGTGAACATAGTGTCATCTTCATCCAGAATAATAACTTAATGGTGGCACATATTTCGACCCAAAGTATGATAGGGCATTTTGCCTGAAATCATCTACACAATCAGTTTCTATCTGGTGGTGGTTTACAGGGCTATGTAGCATCAAAATAGGTTTTTCCTGCAGAATGACACTGATTAGCCATAATATTAAAACCACTGATAGGCGAAGTGAATAACATTGACTATTGTGCTGCAGTAGTGGGATGTATTAGGCAGCAGGTGACCAGTCAGTTCTTGAAGCTGATGTTGGAAGGCCGGGAAAATGGGCAAGTGTGAGGGTCTGAGCAACTTGGACAAGGGCCAAATAGTCATGGCTCAACAACTGGGCCAGAGCATCTTCTCAACGGCTGGTTTTGTGGGATGTTCCCAAAATGCAGTGGTTAGTGCCTTCCAAAAGTGGTTCAAGAAAGGACAACTGGCAGACTGGTGCCAAGGTCATGTGCGTCTAAGACTCACTGATGCGTGTGGGAAGTGAAGGCTCGCTCATGTGGTCCGATCCAACAGTAGAGCTACTACAGCATATATTGCTGAAAAAGCTGCTATTTACCTGGGTAAGACATGGCACCAGGATGCACTATGGGTGGAAGGCAAGCCAGCAGAAGCAGCACATGATACTCTGGGTAATGTTCTGCTGAGAAACCTTAGGTTCTGGCATTTTTGCGGATGTTAATTTGACATGTTCCACGTACCTAAACACTCCTGCAGACAAAGTTCACCCCTTTATGGCCACAGCATTCTTTCAGTAGGACAATGTGCTCTGTCACACTGCAAAAATTGTTCAGGAATGTTTGAGGAGCATAACAACACATTGTTTTAGGAAGATGACGGAGTACTCAATGTGTTGACTCGGTCTCCAAGTTCCCCGGATCTCAATCCGATCAAGCGTCTGTGGGATGTGCTGAAAACACGAGTGCGATGAGTACGAGGGAGGTCCTGCCTCGCAACTTACAGGATTTAAAGGATCCATAGCGAATGTATTTGTGCCAGTTCCCTTGTGATCTGGAAAAACCTAGTGAGTTTATCAGTGGCAAGGGTCTCGCAATTGAACACTTTTGGATTCTTGACTTTTCCTAACTGGAAAAAATAATTTAAACTTGATTTTTACAGTTCAAATACAAGTAACACTTAAAGCTAGTGTTATAAGATATTCACCACCCTTAATTACTGCCAATGAGGGTCAAACTCAGTTCCTACCAGAAGTGACATACATACTGGGTTTTTCCAGATCATGGGAGAGTTACATCGGGACACCTTCAGAGGTTTTGTTGAGTCCATGCCTCGACTGCTCAGAGCTGTTTTTACAGCACAAGGGGAACCTACGCAATATTAGCCAGGTGGTTTTGATATTGTGGCTGTACGTGTATGTAAGTGTAGAGGCAGCAGTATGGTGTTGGTAGCACTGATGTTGATGCTAAGCTTGAAATAAAGCGAGTGGAGTTTTAACTGGTTGTATCCTCCTGTGTCAAGTGAATCCGGGCGGATGGGCACCAGCCTCTGTCCTTAGGGCGGTGGCCAAAAGGGAGTATCCCAAATTCCTGAAACGCTTCACCACCTACGTCCAGGAAAAGACTGCAAGCAAGCCCATCCTCTTTTGATATCTTCAGGTTATGCGCAGTGCCCTCAGAATTCTCCTGAAAGTAAGGCTCTTTCCTCTTCACAGAGTTCATTTTGTGCAAAAGACCCGACTTATCTGCTTGGTTTAGCTACAGTGGTTAATTATTGAGCAGCTTGGTCATAAAGAAACAAAGTCACGTTTTTCACTGAAAGTCGAAATGAGCCCCAGAAATGATTTGTTGGCGCAGGATAAGGGTGGCTATTTACCTGTCACATGCTGTTTAATTGAAGCCTTTGTCACATGCTATATAGTTCTGCACTGGTTTTCTCAAGATAGGGCCCTGCACAATCGGTCTGGTTTATAAAGACCCTGCAGAAATGAAGATATGCTTGTATGAAGAGATGCTTGAACGTTGGTTATGTTTGCGATGCACAGTGATGTTTGGGAGTTGAATGCCGTGTCTGTTGGGGTTCTGCCCATCCTTTTCTCGCAGTATCTGTGCTGCTGCGGCGGTGAGATGGCCGACATCACACCATCCTGACTGAGGGAGAAGAGGGAATGTGAGAGTCCAGGCTGAGCTCGCATTCCGGAGGCCCCAGGAGCTCTTGCGGCAGCGTCCCCGCCTCACATCTCCCGTTACCCTCCCGCCCCCCCCCCCGATCATCCCCATATTACCCAGCCTAGAGCTGCCGTCATGTCCTGCGTGCTGAAAACGCGCTTTAAATACTGAAGCTCAAATGCACCATGCCCCCATGCTAGTTTGGTGCTGGCATGGAGAACTGCTTCCATCTGAGTTCAGCTGTATAACATACCAGTTGTTTCTGAAATTTCATGGCTAGAGTCATCAGTAGCACAAACGTTATGGCTGTAGCACCACATCAATTGGCAAACTGAATTGGTTTTGATAGCCAAACACTGATAGAGCTATAAGTAATTTTCTTTTTTTTTGTGAAAAGTTGAGCACAGTTTTAGAGAGCTAAAATCTAAGGCCTTCCTGTTGTAAATATGCAATTATAATAATTATTTCTTATGGTTTTTGTTTTGTCTGTTAGATTGCTTTAATCACTGAGCTCATGGCTTATATTAATGCTGCTGAAATTTCTTAAAAAGACTGTCATTTAACTTTTGCTTGAGTAATTATCTTTGCTAATTGCTGAGGGCTCTTGTTGAGCAAGAAACCCCTCTTTATTTACTCTCTGGTGAAGACCACTGATCGGCTCTGATGGAGAGAGAGAGAAGCTTTCTGTATTCTTCCAGATTTATCTATATTTCTATCTTGCTCCAGCTGTAAATTTTATAAATTTGTGAAATTGGGAAACTGGAATAAGAGAATTGAATGGGCTTTTGAGAATGAAGGTGAGAAATTGACTAAGTCAGTCAAAGGAGAATGTGTATTCTCCAGGGGCGCTAAACTTCCCCCCTTTTATTTACTCAAAGAACAACACAGATGGGTCATTCCATGTCAGATCATCAAATGCGTCTCACCACCACCTTCTCAATTTTGCTAATTTTTTTGTATGCAGCTGCATAAATATATATCACTGTTAAATCAAAAAATTTCAGCTCATTCGGACCAAAAATGAATTTTTGGTGAATTATTTTCTAAGGGTACTGTCCGTCAGTTTTTTTGTCAATTGACATTTTTCTTGTATTTAACATGGCATAACTTTTTTATTATTACACCTATAGCTTTGAAACTTTGCATCTAAGCTAATGTTATACTGCTTAATCAGGAAATCCAGTCCAGTTTACTTTATCTTTCTTGGTTGTGGAGCTATGAGGACACTAAAAGTGCCTTTTGTTCAGGCAGTTCCATGTTTAGGTCTCCAAAGCACCCCCAATGTAAACCCTAGCATAGGCTCTCTGGCAATTTTTCCATTCATTTGTGTCTGCTGAATATAAATCAGGCTGAATTCACCATGAATTCATCACCAACTGCAGTCAGTACCTTGCCAAATGTGGAAAAAAAGCTAAAATGCCGCCTGTTCAAAGCCTCGTATCTCCAGGGGCACACCTTGGATTTTTCTTTTTTTTTTTTTTTAAACTGATTCCTCTATTATAGTAGAAAGACCACTCCAAAAATTGTTGATGTGTTTTGACCAATATAAATTTTGCAGGTGTCGGAACAGGGGTGGGGTAATCTCAAGAATCGCTTGGCATTTTCAGCTTCTTATACAATGTTAATGATTATTGAATCACAATAATTGTAAGTTCTCAATTCATCAATGCATGACACATTCACAGAAAGGTCAGTATATGCAGGTTGGTAGATCATGTTGGCAGGGAGAAACCTGAACCAGTTATTGATCAATAATTTCTGATTATTGATATTGTCTTTCATGAAGCGAAACAAGAGGACACAAGCATTAACGTGGTATTCTTCTGAAAAATGCTGGGTGCCATTCAATAACATTCTCCGAACTGTTCCAACTCTGGATGTCACTGGACGCACAGCCCGGCAGTATAAGTTGGACAAAACTGGGACAGACAACATTGTTGTGCTCTTTGCTGCATTTAGGAAGCAAAAACACTGTTAACATAGCATGGAAAACAAAGTTTTAATTTGACAGTCAATTTACAAGAATTGGTGTCAGTAAATTTTATTGATGCAAAGAAGTGTGATTCTCAAAAATTGCCTGACCCCTATTTAGATAGTTCTGAAATGTATGTCGTTCAAGTCACATCAACAATTTTTGTTTTGTTATGTCTACTATAATACAGGAATTAGTACAATATAGGATGTGATTGACTAATGATTGAAAACACTTAAAATGTTGCATAGTTAAATGTGTAAGAAGCTGAAAGTGCCACGCGATTCACAAGATTACTCCACCCCTGTTCGGACACCTGCAAAATTTATATTGGCCAAAACACATCAACAATTTTTGGAGTGGTCTTTCTACTATACTAGAGGAATCAGTAAAAAAAAATAGAAGAAAATCCAAGGTGTGCCCCTGGAGGTACGGGGTTGGAACAGGTGGCATTTTAGCATTTGTTTCACATTTGGCAAGGTACTGACTGCAGCTGGTGATGAATTCATGGTGAATTCGGCCTGATTTATATTCAGCAGACACAAATGAATGGAAAAAATTCCAGAGAGCCTATGCTAGGGTTTATATTGGGGGTGCTTTGGAGACCTAAACATGGAACTGCCTGAACAAAAGGCACTTTTAGTGTCCTCATAGCTCCACAACCAAGAAAGATAAAGTAAACTGGACTGGATTTTCTGATTAAGCAGTATAACATTAGCTTAGACGCAAAGTTTCAAAGCTATTGGTGTAATAATAAAAAAGTTATGCCATGTTAAATACTAGGAAAATGTCAATTGACAAAAAAACTGACGAACAGTACCCTTAGAAAGTAATTCACCAAATATTCATTTTTGGTCCAAATGAGCTGAAATTTCGGATTTGTTCATCACTAATACATATTTATCTAATGTGAAAATATGGAAGCAATCTATGACTACATGGTGACAGATGTTTTGAAAATCCGATGATTTGACATGGAATGACCCAGATGAGGTTTTTGGCTGCACTGTAGTCACATCACACATTGTCAGATGATCACTGGTGTTTAATTAATGCATTGAACAGACCTCTGTTCTCCCTGTTGCCTGAATTTGACTGGGAATTTCAAGCAAGCTTTTTAAGGATTGTCTAATTTACGGTTTTATTAAACCTTTAGATATACACATTTAGATTTTGTAAATTTGGGTCTGTTCTAATTGGTTATGCGTTAAGGTACTGACTATGCAGATTCTACATGGATACCTGTTCAAAAAGCGAAAGAGGCGCCCTGGGCTTCACCCTGGGTCATTTGAACTGAAACTAGCTACTACTCGCAAAATGGTCATTTGAAAAAGACAGTCCTTGTATTACTTAATTTTTATTAGCATTTATACAGTAATCTGAACAGGAGATAATTTTTTTCTTTGATACCTTACGTCACATTTTTCATTCAACATTGTGATTTTGCTATTGGTATGGGAATGTCCATGCAGGGACAGAGCTCAATAGTGTAGGAGTACATCCTATGGCTCCAGGAAGATGGTAATCTATAGAATAAATGATGCTGACCGTTTGCTGAACAGGCAACTGATTTTGAAAACTTGCTTATGATAAACACAATCACTTTTGTACATTCAAAAACAAAAGGCCAGGCTTTGAGAGTTAAAGTGCTAGTGTTATTACTTGCATTTGCACTAAATTTTACAATGAAACCCAATGTCATTTAAATGATAACTCTAAATAAACCTTACTGTGAACATATGGTACTGTACAGCTTGGTTCTCGTTTGACAGGAGCTTACTTGTCTAAGCATGTGGCCAGATTCTGCAAGACCAGACTTCGAAGTCCTCATTTTCCAAGCTTTCTTTGTTTTACAGTCGTTTTTAACTTACTGAAAGAATCAACACAGTTTAGCCATTGGACCTGAATTTGGCAGCAAGGTTTCTCGCCTTCCCAATAGGCCTGTCCCATTTTTCCTGATGGTTCAGAAATGCACACTGGATTGATCTAATGTATTGGTTGGATAAATCTTACGTTCACATTAAACAGCTCTGATACACACATGGTTGTGATGGACACGCTGAGTAGATCTGGCATACACATTTCTGAAGGACTCAATTTGAGGACTGTGTAGACGGAAATATTTTATTGGAGATGCATTAACTTCTTAAATTCTGTATACAAACTGTATCATGATGGTATTGATCTGTACAAAAAATTTAAATCAAAGATTGTATAATAACAAATAGATTTATTGAACTTTTTTGTTCTCTAATTGAACAGTATTTAAAATTAAAGGGTATTAAAAATGGACTGGCCTCTGTTTCATTCCTCTTATTAAAGTGCTTGAAGTGAGGATGGACAAGGATTTCAAACTGATGTCGAGATTGATTGTATTAGTACTTTATGTTATTTTTTTGCTCTCTAATGTTGAGACAGTATTCTCAATTTTCAAGTGTTCTCCATCCTCTTAGCTGCCTTACAATGTTTTAATCACTTTTGGTTACTTGGTACAATTTGCCAGTGTATTCTTGAAATGAAATGGGGGGACAAAAAAATAACTTGATGAGATGCAATATGAAATTAAGCTGAGTAGCAGGAGTCTGACTTGGGCTGCGAGTTCAGGATGTATAGGGTGGCTCAGGGTTGGGGGATGGGAAGAACTTATGGTCTGCGCAGAGCAATGTATTCTGTTGGCTTTTGCGAGACCTGCTTCTCCAGCAGCAAGGAGTGCACTGTAGCAGGCGTGCCTGGGGGACTGAGACCTGCGAGGGTTAACCAATCAGCTACTTTGTGGCTGGTGAGATGTGATGCAGGCACAGGTGATTGGCTGGCCCTCCCTCTGCTGACGGCAGACCATGATGATGCCATTTCAGGAGGGCTTCTCAGTGCTGAGACTACCCAATGAGCACTCAGCCACAGTCGCTCAGGACTAATAGTAACGAAAATCAGGCTTTCAACTGCTCTTTTCTGAATAGGCGTCATTACTTTTAATTCCCTGGAGATTCAAAAACAAAACAGTGAGTGACTGGAGGTTGATCTGTAAGTTTGTCTAGCAACAGTGGAAAAATCAGGTTTTTGTTGAAATGAGCTTTTTTTCACTCGTGTCCAGAACACCCTGTACACTTTCCAAATATTGTGATCCTGAGATCTTGCTGTCCAATGTGTACCCGCACGATTATCTCATGAATGATTTGAGTTTTTGTGAGTGTTAGGGCTTTTACAATCTGATAAGTTTAAGGCTAGTTAATTATTTCTGGATATATTCTGCCATGCCTTTTGACTGCAAATTAAAATGATGAACTACAAAATTTGGCAATGGCTTAAATATATCTGTTATGTTATGAACAGAATAATTCTGGTTTGAAAAATGATAACATGGTTTACCATGACAAAAATATTCCTTTACTAGTATTCCGGGACTGTAAAAGGGCTCAAAATTAAATAATCAGTTGAGCCCATATTTTATTAAATGTTTATCTGGCATCAGGTAAACCTTCCTTAAATGGATAAGTTTAAACGGAATTGGGGAATCTGATCCATGATGTACACTTACTATGCCACTAGTCTGACACTGCAGGTCAATTTTTTTCTATTTCAAAATGTTTCAGATTGACAAAGTGATTTTAATATTAGTAAAAGATAACCGGAGTAAGCACAAAATGCAGTTTTTTTTTTTTAAAATATGATTTCATCTATTGGAAAAAATGGTAACCAGCCCTACCTGGCCCAATGTTAAAAAAAAAAAAAAAGTAATTTCCTCCCAAATTACTAAATCAACCAATTAAACAAATGTAATTGATAATTGGGCTCAATTTCACTACACACACCCAGGCATGATTACTTTGAGCCCAGCTGAATCAAAAAAGCACTTTGATGGAACCTGTCTGGTAATGTGAAGCAGGTAAAAAGCTGCACATGACACTGTGATCCAAAGAAATTCAAGAAGAGAAACGCAGTTGCTGACATCTATTAGTCTGGACAGGAGAGCAAATACATTTTTATGGCTCTTGGACTGGTTAACCATGGTGAAAGCCATTATTTACAAATGATGAAAACTTGGAACAGTGGTGAACCTTCTCAGGAGTGGCTGGCTAACATAAATCTCCGAGAGAGCATCAACAACTCATTCAGGAGGTCACAAAAGAACCTAGAGTAACATCTAAAGAACTGCATGCCTCATTTGCCACATTTGAGATCAGTGTTCACGATTCCACAATAAGACAGACTGGGAAAAAATGGCATCCATGGAAGAGCTGCAAGGCAAAAACCACTGTTGACCAAAAAGAGCACAAAGCCTTGTCTGACATTTACCAAAAAAAAAAAAAAAATCTTGATCACTGCAAAGACTTTTGGTATAATTTGTGAACTGATGAGTCTACAATGGAACTAAATGGAAGACATGGGTCCCATAACATCTGGCGTAACATTAACAGTCAAACGTGGTGGTATTGTGATAGTCTGTGGCTGCTTTGCTGCGTCAGGACCTGGGCGACTTGCCATAGTTGATGCAATCATGAATTCCACTTTCTACCAGAAAAATCATGAGGGAGAATGTCTAGTAATCTGTTCATGACCTAAAACTTAAGCGCATCTGGGTTATGCAGCTGGACAATGATTCAAAGCACTCAAATCTGCCTCTGAAAAAAAAAAAAAAAAAACTAAATGAAGGCACTGGAGTGGCCTAGTCAAAATTCTGACTTGAATCCAATTGTGATGCTGTGGCATTAAATCAAAGTAAGTTTGCAAAGTGGGCAAAAATTCCTCTACAACAATATTAAAAAAAAAAAAAAAAAAAACCATTGGCAGTTATCACAAACATTTGATAGCAGTTATTGTCGCCAAGGGTTTTATATGGCAGGTATTTTATCACATGGGTGATATTGGTTTTGTAGAACTCATTACCATCAATAATTTGATCTTTTAAAAGCTGCGTTTTGTGTTTAGTTGGATAAACACTGTGTCTAATTTTAATATGAGACAATCTGAAACAAAAAAAAAGAAAAAAATCTGAAACAAAAATGGAAGAAATCTGGATAGGGACAAATACTTCTTACAGCACTGTCATTGAATTTGGGCTGGTGAAATTAAGTTGGACAGACACCAATAGATGCCTATTTATAGAGCCTGGAATGGCAGGGAAGATTACTGCATGATTCAACCGTGAATAGAACAATTCCTGTTTCAGGCACAATGTGTGTAAGGACATTTCCTGGGTGATCTGAGGGCTCTACCACATTTTGACATTTGCGATTTCATGTTTCACTGACACTCCGTTAACACGTGGCCGGCTATTTTCATTGAAGAACATTTCACCGTCTGTTTTCAAAAAATAATATCATGCACACGTATCAGTTTTCAGAAAAGTTTTCGTTTACACTTACCCGCGTATATATGCCGTCAAGGGCATATCAAACCGGTAGGTGGCAGTATAACGATAAGCTCAAGCCCACGTTAGCCAATCAGAATCCCGAAAATAGCAACAACAGAAATGGATCACGATCATCCACAGCCAAATGAAAATAAAAACACAGGTCGAACTTTCGGCGCAGGAGCAAGTTCTGTGATAACTAAAACTCAGTTTTTCTCAGTTTACATGCAAACTTGCGACCGAAGTTTTCCAAAAATCTTTACTCTGGCCGGGGTTTTTAGAAAGAATCGTTTTCAGAGGCGAATTCTCCGTTTGCATGTAAACGAAGGGCACAAACACGGGGAAATGTCTCCGTTTGTCAAAATAACCGTGTACGTGTAAACGGGGGCTGAATCACATGCACCCACCAAGGTAAGAATTTCAGAAGCCAAGGTGTTGAATTAATTAAATGGCGCCAATAAAACGTCAATTATAGTAAAGCTGTTATAGGAGCAGTTTCCAAGCTCACAGGAAAAATTCCAAGGTATTACATCGAACATGGCTTTAACGGTTATTAATCTGTGGACAAACAGGCAAAGAAAAATACACCAGAAAAGTGTCAGTCATCATTTTTATTTCATATACCTTTTTTGTTACAAAAATATTTTTACAAAAGCTTATCTGAAGTCTTTTGACACCGTTTTGAAACCATTCATTTTCCTCCAATCTTAGCACATATCCAGTGACTGGCGAATAGTGTTCTTAAATAAATATGGGTGTGTGATACTGGCAGACACCCTCCTCTACTGCCTCATTCCAGCTAAGTTAGGGTGTGGTGCAATTGGTGACAGTCAAGAGCTGCATTCCATTAATAGTTCCACATCCCCTCATTCACTTACCCTCAGCACGTGGTATTGCATAACAACAGCATGTGTCACCACAGGCCACATGGAGAGCAGAGGGAGTGTATGCGGGGGGAGGGAGAGGGGATGCAAATGGAATACACATGCCCCTGTATTTAGGGCAAATACTGAACAGTGACATGCTTACTCTGATTATCTGGATATTGTTACTAACACTTGCAAATAGTTCACTCAGACATTGTTTAGGTATGCTCCAATCACAAACATCCATTTTAAAAACAGTAAAATTCGCAAGTCAACTGTAGTTGATGTGTAGCACTAAGTGACCTTTGTTGATCATGGGGGTCAATCTCATCAAGATTACTTGAGTATTCCTGGGAAATGGAATGACACTCAAGGTGACAGGGATTCTCCAGAAGGCATGGGCCGAGGAGGAGGTCCAGAAGGCATGTTGAACGACTAATGAAATGCAGCTATGGGAAAGCACAGCCAGGAAGTGACATGACCCCACCTGCTAAAGGTCATATGAAAAATGTAGACATTACAGCCAAACAGGTTAGTGACACCCATTTGAATTTGCACTCCATAAAGGCGTAGCTGTGCGCTGTACAAAACACTACTGCATAATGAATTAGCATCACACACAAGCGAAGTCTCGCGCTTAATTTTTGAGCACCTTTTTGAAATCATTTGTGCTTAGAAAACTTCACAAGTATTTTACTGGCTGTACTTGGCAAGTACAAAATCCCATATGCAACAGTAATACCTGAAGATGAACTCATGATCCAACATACAATATATTGTCATTCGTTTGAACACTCTACTTAAAAACAATTCCAGCATAAAAGTTACACCGGAGAATATTTTTCGCATTATTTTCGTGCCATACTTCCACTTGATACAATTTATTTCAAGTAACATACACTGCATTTTCTGTCTCAATTTCAAAGTATAGATTCTGCCCAATCACAGTCTTGTGATTCAAACAGCAAAAACTGCATTTCAGTGCCAGATTGTAAATTAACGACATATCCGTTAGAGGATTGGTATCAAAAAAAGTAAAATAAATAAAACATCTGGACCCTGTTCACTTAGAAAAGGACAAAATGCATTCTTGGAAAGGCAGATTCCAAAAATGGTCAATCTTTTGACTGAACAGAAATGACACTGCTTGACAGATGCACATTCAGCAAACAGAATCAGAGAAGCCATACCATGGCACAGATATCACTGAAGCTTACAGAGATGGACCAGATTGGATGTTTCCCCACTCTGAGGCAGGCTGGAATGTGACGTTAAAAGCAGGCATAAATAAGTTTGCGCTGTAGTACTTTTCTTCCCTCTGGTGTGACGCTCTTCTTCAACTGGCTGTAGAGACCTCAAAAAATACACAACTTCATGATGCCTTCTTCGTGCACGTCCCAGAAACTTCTTGCAAGTTAACTTTAGACCTGTAAATGAAAAGCACATCTTCATTCAAAATTATTGAAAAGCTGAAGTAAATGTCATTAACAAGCAATAGCTACGGTTAACTTTCATTCACTTGCAGCATGGCTTTGATGGCACTTTAACTCAGATGCTTCGTTAGGAAATTAAGTCTTATTTGCGTCTTTTCGATCATGAGGTAAATTTGCAGTGCATTCTTTAGCCAGCACTGCTCGACGAAATGATGGTGCCGGCATGCTGACCTGTTGTGTGTCATGTGACTTTTAACCAGATGTCCAGCGGCAAGGGCAGCCATGAGGGAGAGCTCCCCAGCAAGCACAGTGGCACACACGATGCGGGCCAGTTGACGGGCATTCTCTCCAGGCGAGTCAAGGCTTGAACCCAACACCCCCAGCATCTGAAATGCAGTATTGCTCATGGTGAAACATTGTTATACTGACCATGACCAAACACTATGCATCCCACTGCTGGCATCAAGAAAAACACCCCCCAAGAGACAAGCACTCTAGTTTGATCATCAATGTCATTTTTTGAGTGCAATCTCACAATTTGCCATGCACTTATGGGCCTGTGTCCACAGGCAGTGTTTTTTGAGCTGGAGGCACCCATAGTCTCATTTTCAGAGCGCTCCTCTCCAGCGCTTATTGTTGCTACGTTACAAGAACCATCCTCTTGGCACTTCCACAAGTACTTTTGTAGCAAATGTCAAGTCTCAGTTTAACATTGTTACCTTGAAGGTTTGCTGATACGATTAAAAGAAATTGCGCATGGTCAGCAACTGAGCCAACAAATAATAATTTCCCAAAAGTGTAACCAGAACCGTATACAGTTGTATAGGATTCAAACCATGTAGCTACACTGCTAACATAGCTCGCAACTATGCTTTGGTAAAAGTAGTTACCCCACTTAAAATAAATGGGAACCTACGCAATAACAATGTACCACACTCGAGCTGTTTGGCTGTAGTAGTAAACATTGTTTTAGAAAACATTACTACTAATTACCTAAACAGTACCTAGAGTTCCCTAAACAGAATATTTAGCAAACCTAAATGTTGCTAATTGATTTGAAACAAAATAACTGTTGATATGAGAAGGCCCTCCCTCTTCTTGATTTTGATTTGTCGGTGAGAGAGAAGTGACATTGACGAGTCCGGCGCCGTTCCAAAAAGCACCATGAGCGGACTGGAAAAAAAAACAAGAGGCCCATGGGCCTTAACAGTCACCTGAGTTGTATAAAAACTGATGTTATTGATGTCAATGAACCAAATATACCCATTTTTGGCAATATGACCCCACTTGGGCCCCACCCCTCAGCCCCTGGGGAAGAGACAGGGTCAAAAATGTCATAGTATCAAACGGTCATCTCATGGTTATAATGCCAATCAAGTTTGAATGATTTCCAGCAGAAAATGAACAAAATATACCCAAAAGTATCATTTTCCTATATACACTATAGTAAATGTCACCCCCTCCCCAGGGGCAAACTTGGAGCTCGAGGGTTATGAAGTTCACAATTTTGATAAAGCAGCTCAAGAGCCTTCCATCTATGAAGAGTATTGTTTTCCAGCATATCTGCGTCTGAAGAAGAAGATTTTGAAAATTTCAGGCAATTTGACCACTTCTAGCCCGGCCCCTCAGAGCACCTGGGGGAGGGCACCATATAATTCACAATTTTGGTGCATATTTGACCAAGGAAGGTTCCTGCAAAATTTAATTGAAATTGGATCAGCGGTTTCTGAGAAGAAGTCGAAAATGTATTGACAAGTTTTAGCCCCGCCCCTCAGAGCCCCTAGGGGTGGGCACCATATAATTCACAATTTTGGTGCATATTTGACCAAGGAAGGTTCCTGCAAAATTTTGTTGAAATCGGATCAGCGGTTTCTGAGAAGAAGTCGAAAATGTAAACTGTTTACGGACTCACGACGGACGACGATGGACAAAGGCGATGAGAATAGGTCACTTTGAGACTTCGTCTCAGGTGACCTAAAAAGCTGAAAGTTCAGGGCATTTTTGCATTGAGGATGCTAAGTGCTGTCAATACAAAACTTCATAGAATGTGTATAGAAAATAGTCGTTTCCAGCGCAAAAATGCTTCCTGTGGACACAGACCCTACCAACTAAGACATGCTTTCTGCACATGTAAACAAGCATTTTGAAGTGTAGAGCAGTAAAACAAGAAATTAAAGTTTAAGTTAAAGTTGGTTTAGTTAGTTAGTTTAGTTTAATTAGCAGTTAAAAATACTACATTCTTTTAACTGATCACAGCTGATGCCAAGAGCATCTTAAAGGTGGGGGAGCCAATTTTTTTTGTGTGTCACTGGGCAAAAATTTTGAAATAATCTTAAAGCATACTGTAATTTAAGTGATCTGGGAGAAAACTTGACTTCTGCACCTCCCCCTAGCTCTGCTTTCAGCCAAAAGAAAATACAGCCCGAGACGGGAGACTTTGACCAATCACAAATAATTTGAGAGAGCGCGCGTTCCTATTGGCTGTTCTACCATAGCAAATGCGCATGCACGTTCATCTGTTCGTGGACGGTGAAAGGCAGATGCAATGGCAGAGCAAGGGGCTTAGGAAAGAGCATAGCCTGTGAACAGGCCCACGGCTGGATTTGGACAAGAGGCAGAAGTGGGCCTGCAATGATCCTTTGAAGATATGACTACCTGTGTTCAGATCTGAATGTAAAATACTGATTGGCCAATTTAGAACACATGGCCATGAGACATGCATAAACAAATGAAACAAGAAACAGACCAGCATATTCAATAGGCTCAATGCACGGCAAGCGTTAAGTCCTGTGCTAGTGTAGGAATGCTCGACATAATTTCGTTTAAAACGGCCGAGTGACTAACAGCGAGTGACTAACTCAGTTGACTGATACCTGAAGACAGGCCTGCTGTGGCGGCAGGTTTGTACCCCCTCCCACAGTTCCCAGCTCAATAGAAGGCATGGTGCAGCTGATGTGGAGGTCCTCCCCTGTGGGTCCGGTGGCCTCCATAAGTGTGATACAGTTGGAGCTGCTCACAGTTTGAGCCGGGTCCTGTCAGAGACATGAGGCTCAGTTCAACATCCCATCGTACTGTCAGAGTCACTCCTTGTTCTTTAACGTGGGCACCTGGTGTTACTTCCACAAACAGGCATCACTTCCATGTCGTAGATATGTAATGCCACAGTTGGAACATTATCAAAAGACTGCATTAACACAGAGAGACCATTCAGAACTTGCAGGGAGATATCTGGATCGAGGAAAAGGCAGCAGGTTCTCTCACCTGACCACAGGCGATGAAAATTGCAGCAACAATGTTGGCTGCGTGCGCGTTGTAGCCTCCGATACTCCCAGCCATCGCAGATCCCACCAGGTTCTTGTTGATGTTGACGTCCACAAGAGCAGCTGTGCTAGTTTTCAGAACCTTGAAAAGAGAGGATGATTAATAATGACACGAAATCTTCAGTGACATACAGATGGAGTCTCACAAGTCCTTTCCCATCCCATGTCCGTTCCCAGAGGAAGGCAGTCAATCTGAGGCTTCATAAATTTCAAGAACACACCACTTGAACCACTAAAGCAGAGACAGTGGGGGAGCACACCTCTTTAACTACGTTTGCTGGTATGGTGGCTTCGCAAACAGCAGACTTCCCTCGTCCCTCAATCCAGTTAATGGCTGCGGGCTTCTTATCAGTGCAGAAATTTCCACTGACTGCCAGTACATGCAGCTCTGGGAACTCCTCCTTTAGTCTGGCGAGAGCCTGCTCTGTTCCCTGTGGAAAAAACAGTGTGCCTTTTAAGGAGGGTAGCGAGCCGCAGACCCAAACTTATGATTTCTTGTGCAACAACAGCCCTTCAAATGGTACATAAGACCACAGAATGAGAATCAAGCAACACTGCTGCAGTTACCAGTTAAAGTTTAGCATTTTTTAATTAAAAAAGGCAATTTACATCAACCACAACATTAAAACCGCTAGCCTAATATTGTGTCAGTGCCCCTACATGAAAACAGGTCAGACTCGTGGAACTGACACCCACGTGAATTCCTGGACACCGTGTTTCTCAGCAGAACATTTCCAAGAGCATCACACTTCCTGAATTACGTCAGGGTCCAGTTCCGAAGCCAACATTGCTATTATAGGACCAGGGTTAGAATGGGTACTCCGACTGATGTGCAGCTACAAAGCACTATACGCAGCAGGATGCGAAGCGCTGTGCATCGCGAGACGTCTCATGCAAGTGTCATTAAAATTCTTTGCGATTTGTACCGCAGTTACACCTTCTTTAGGTTCTGATCAGATGGGATATCCTTTGCTGCCCTTGTGTATCTATAAGTCTTGGGCACCCTATACCCTGTCGCAAGGTCATGGCTTGTCCCTCGCTGGACCGCAGTCGGTAGCCTTGCAACTTCACTGATGCTTTGACCTACTCGTCTGCTCTTAATGATATGGTCCTTGTCAGAGTTGCTCTGGTCCCATTTCACCCACATCAAACACGTCAATTAAGAGAAATGACTGTTCACTTATTGTCCCAGGTTTGCCAGCAGACCTCAACATATGCTGTTGTTTCAAGACAACCAACATTATTTGCTTTATGTGTCAGTGGTTTTAATGCTTTGGCTGACCTTGGTAAATTCAAGAAACACAATTACCTCCAATTATATAAAATGCTATGTTAAAGTATCTTACTGCCCTCCACCAAATCAGGTTCAATCAGATGCCCTCTACAATATAGACAACAATCTAATCTGGTTTGGAAGAAACATCTTCATTTGCACATCTGAGTTTTCATTAAAAGACATGACTCCCATCCAGATAATATATTCCAACTTCATCTGTCTCCAGCATGAGGGAGGGTGGGGTTGCATGTGGGCAGGGCATTACACTGAACCCATTTAAAAACAAATCCACCTTTCAAAGCTCTAGATTGGAATAGGGGGCCTGATAAACGGCAGGGCATCAAGCAGCCTGCAGTCAGATTCCCATCATTAAAATTAAAATATGCACAGTACAGCAGGCACAATGAGCACCTCAAAACTAACCTTAGAGATCATGTTCATCCCCATGGCATCTCCAGTTTGGGACTGGAAGCGAATGTATAGGTTCCGTCCCGCAAGTCCTATCAGCAGGTTTTGTAAGCGGGCAAACCTGAATGGAACAAAAATATTTGTTCATTCACTGGGTTTAGGCAGAACAGGAACCCAACCGGGGTCCATACAGTACAGCAACCAAATAGAGAGGTTAAGCGGAAACACCACTGAATACTTCATCCAGTATACTGCTAAATGCTACGCTAGCACATACACAGAAGGAGGAACAGCTTTGTATAATCAACTGAAGCAATAGATCACTTACACTAGAACAAGAATTCAGTGATGCTTCCAATTTTCATTCCTAATGTGATCCACACAGGGCAGCAGGCCCACCAAGGTCCATACATTTCGGAAGCAATATCGTCCTAGCCTCTGCTGGGGGCTGACCTGCTTGTGTTGTCAAAGGCCTCCTTCATGTTCCGGAAGCCCTCCTCACTCTCCAGCCACGCACGGACCTCAGCAGCTTCGCAGGCTGATGGTAGCTGTACGACTGGCCCTCTGGTCATTCCATCCGCCAGGATCCGGCTGCTGGCTCCACCACCCAACTGTGGAGGATACACAAAACCCAGGGTCAGTGATGGCTCCTAGACAGAGTTGGGCGATCTTGACATTTTCGGATCGCCCTAATCGCCCCCTGGGAGATCGCCGATATACGATGCGATCGCGGGGGGGGAGGGCAGTGTTGCTGCGCTGCGGCTGCTGTGTGCTGAATGGGAGGAGCTCCTTCCGGGGCCTCATTAAAAAAAAATCTGCGTGGATTTCATACCTGAATAATACATACGCACAAAAAAAAAAAAATAACAGGACCAAGGGTCCAGCAGCTTACCGGCAAGCAGTCTTACAGCAACAGCGATGATACAAGTTATGAAAATTTCATGTGAAGTTAGACATTTGAAATCAATGAAAATCAATGTCAAGGTCACTCAATAAAAGTTCACATACATTTATAAAACCTTCTTTAATACAATCCTAAGGTCTGAAGCAGTTTTGGTGATACAAGTCATTATAATATGTCAATATGTATTCAATATGTCAATTGTGAACTTTAAAGAGCTTAGGACATGAAATTCAGCTCTGTTTTTTATGTGATAAAATGCTACAAAGTACCCATCTTGAACAATTAGTCATGGTTTTAATATCGCGTACTTTACGCAATGTTTAAAAAACCGCATTTTATCCGCTAAATTATCCACTTCAGGGAACGCCCCCTTTGCCTCAATCGAGAACATTTGCGCTGGGCCAGCTCAGCCACATGACGTCATAAGTTGTACACGGATTGTGTCTAGGTGGTTAGCCGTAGTTTACGACTCTGGTCTGGACGGAGAATATCTTGAAGAATGGACCAACAAAAATCACCGAGTGTGAACGGAAAACGATGTGTCGTGTGGGGATGCAGTGCAACGCATGCATATGGCCATGGAATGTTTCTGTGGCCGAAAGATGCAGAGATATCGAGAATATGGACAAAACAAGTGCAATGTACTAGTGCTGACTTTGCTGGCCCAGGCAAGCCCGGGTCACTGAAACCTACGATGTGCTGCCAACATTTCGAGTATTCATGTTTTTACATATCGTTATTATTATTATTATTATTATTATTATTTGCAGAACCCAAATCGTTTCTCTGCCATGCCTGTTCAATAGCCAGCCAACTCGCTGTTCGATGTTATCTAGCCAGCTAAGTAGTGAAATGATACAATTCACGGCGCTCTATTTATTTCTGTGCACTGTGTGCTTGCTAGCTTACGACCTATTAATAGCAAGCTGCAAGATCTGGTTTACACATGTTGTGATATCATTCACGGCTCTATATTTCTGCGCACTGCGTGTTCGCTCGCTAACTAGCTAATAACAGCAAGCTGCGAGGTACGTACTGCTTACACGCATTGTTTCGAGAGCTCATGAAAAAGTGCACAGAAATGAGTAGAGCCGCAAACTCTACTGGCTAGATCAGGCGTGAGTTCAACCACCACTTAGCCTAATATATTATGGTCTTGTTAGGTAAGGTAACCAAACGTCAGGTCTATTGAACTCACTTAAGGTTGAAAAGTGAGTAAGCTGGTTATCCAACACGCAGTGCACAGAAACAATTGTAGAACCGGAATAATAATCATTCCGCTACTTGGCTGGTAAGCGTTGCACAGTTCGGGACAGGCTGACACACTGACAATTAGCTGTCTTCATTGCTCGAGTACTCAGGCTGGAATCTGTATGGTTTTATGGTTCTGAATCCCATGTTAAGCTGCTTTCACACTGGATGCAAAACAAATTTTTTCGCACGACAGATTACGTTCAAAGTCAATGCAAAGACGCGAATACACGCGAAACGTATTCGCTTCTTTGCATTGACTTTGAATGCAATCCGTCGTCGAAAAAAATTCTTTCAAGGCGTCGTGTGAAAGCAGCTTTATGTTGAGTTTCCTCATCTTCCATAAAAAAGTACTCTTCTTCATCAAAATGGACAGATTCAATTGAAAATTCTGAGGAACTATCGGAATCTGACTCGGATGCCAACGTTGTTGGACGCACAATCGCCCACCGTGTGCTACTTATGACGTGACCAGACAGGGGAGTGCCAGAATCGCTTTCTGTGTTGCTCAGAATGTTTGTTAATGAGGGGGGCGGGGAAAGTAACAAAAAATTGCGATTTTTGTTAAAAATCATTTTCTCCATTTTTTTTTTAGGCAGACGACGGGAATTCTTTTAATTGTACCCCTTTATATTCATAAACTTGCTCAGTGCATGTCCTAAGCTCTTTAAAGTTCAGAGAATGTCAAGTTGTGGTCAGCAAATGGACTTCATATATGACTTTCTAAATGTCTCTATATAAACCTTGGCTCAATCTGTGACCATTTTGGTGATACAAGTCATTGTAGTTTCACTGTCGAGTTTGACCCTCAAAGGTCAGTCAAGTTGAATGTCACCAAATGAAAGTTCATATGTGGACTTCCTAGATGTCCGTAACACAAACCTAGGCTCCATCTGTGACCGTTTTAGTGATACAAGTCACTGAATTTTCACTAGGTCACATTTGACCTTTGAGGATCAATACGAAGGTCACCAAATGGAAGTTCATATGTGACTTTCTATATGTCTCTAATACAAACCTAGACTCCATCTGTGACCATTTTGGCAAAACAAGTCATTGTAATTGTATTATATCAAATTTGACCTTCAAATGTCATCAACAGTCAAGCTGAATGTCACCAAATGAAAAGTTCATATGAGATTTCCTATGTCAGTAACACAAACCTGGGCTCCATCTGTGACCTCTTCAGTGACAGAAGTCATTCAATTTTCTCTAGGTCAAGTTAGACCTTCAAAAGGTCAATATGAAGGTCACCAAATGAAAGTTCATACATGACTTCCTATACGTCTCCAATACAAACCTACACTCAATCTGTAACGATTTTGTTGATGCAAGTCAGTGAAATTTCACTGTATAGTTTGGCCGTTGAAGGTCACTGAAGGTCAAGTTCAAGGTCACCCAATGAAACTTCATACATGACTTCCTATATGGCCACAATACAAACCTAAGCTCTATCTGTAATAGTTTTGGTGATAGAAGTCATTGAAATTTCACTGTGAAGTTTGGGCATTCAAGGTCACTGAAGGTCAAGTTCAAAGTCACCGAATGAAACTTCATACATGACTTCCTATATGCCCGCAATACAAAGCTAAGTTCCATCTGTAATAGTTTTGATGATAGAAGTCATTGAAATTTCACTATGTGAAGTTTGACCTTCAAAGGTCGCCAAAGGTCAAGTTCAAGGCCACCAAATGAAAGTTCATACATGACTTCCTACAGGTGTTCAATGCACATATGTTCCCAATCTTCAATATTTTCAAGCCTAGAAACCTTTGAAAATTGTAACATTTTGCTTGACCTCAAGTTTGACCTTTCACGGTCATCTGAGGTCAACTTTAACACAGCCAAAATATAGTTCATATATTACTTCCTATCTGTCAGTAATACAAACTTAATCTCCATCTGCAACCATTTAGCTTCCACAGGCAATTTGGCCCATTCTCCATAAAACCCAATGTTGAAGTACAGCGCCCCCACTAGACTCACTTCCGTCCATTCAATCAAAATGGCACTCGCACTGTACATAAAGTGTATCAAGGTGAGTTGGTTGCCAGATTTAGAAAAAAAGTTAGTTTTTGAGAAATAATTTTTTGAAATTTCAAGTCATTTTAACATCGTTAATCTATTCCCTGACCTCGAGTTTGACCTTTCAAAGTCATCTGTGGTCAAATTTAATATTGCCAAAATATAGGTCATATATGACTTCCTATATGTCGATAATACAAACTTAATCTCTATCTGCAACCATTTGGCCTCCACAGGCCATCTTGCATATTCATAAAGTACAGCGCCCCCAACAGACCCACTTCTGTTGATACAATCAAAATGGCGCTCACACTGTACATTGACGGTACCAAGGTAAGTTGATTGCCTGATTTAGAAAAAAAAATGATCACCCAGTTTTTGAGAAATCATTTTTCTCAGTCCCATCTTTAACATTGGAGCCAAAATTTCAAGGGCCCATAATATGGACAAAAATGATTCAATCAAAAATCCGAGAAAAATATCTGGAGATATGGTCTAGTAGTATGTTATTGCAAATTTACACGAAAATTCATCAAAAAAAAAAAAAAAAAAAAAAAAAAAAAGATAAAAAAATGTTCTGGACAACGGACGCCACACCACGACAATAGCTTATCGGCCCATAGGGCCGGTAAGCTAAAAATGACATTTTGGGGAAAATAACCAAATTTATAAACCTATGGGTAAAATAAACTGCATGGAATTTTCATTTATTTAATCAGGATGGACTTGGAATTTATTGACATTCTGCATAATCAATAATTTCCCTTTTTTTAAATGTCAAGTTTGTTTTTATGAATCAGAAATCCGCAAAGAAAGTGACGTACGTATCTTTGTTGTGCCTACGTACCGTTTATAAATGAGGCCCCAGATCACCACAACCACCATGGAGCTCGTTTCAACCAAACAAAAAAAGGCGAGCCCCGTGACGCCACGCAGCCTATTTGCAGAATTTGCAAACGAGTTGTCCCCATGAAAGAGGGACAGACGACCAGTTTACATGGAAATCTGCATGTGCATCATCCGGCAGAAGTTGCTAAAATAGCGCCCAAAAGACGCTGCGGTGGGGAGTAAAGATCCCCATCAGCCTCCCATAACGGCGTTTACAAAAGGCACAAAGTACAAGCGATTCTATTTTTCGAAACGTGCACTTAAGCTCTCGGCTTCCCTGTGCCCCTGAGGATAGCACCAGCACCAAGACTGTAAAATCAAATAACTCAAAATATTCCCCGCCCCCAGTCTTCATTCGTTTATTTTTATTTCAATAATTAATCTTCTTTATTTTGCATTCTTGAAAACTTGTGTTTGAGCTTTGGCGTGTTTTTTATTTAGGCTGAAGTTGGATTATTGTTTTGCCGAAGTTGTCGCACGTTTTTTTTTCTTTGCATGTTGCGGCTGAAGAGTTTGGTAAAGATTTGGGTTTTTCTGAGCTCTGTGCACCCATTTTAATTCATTTTGCTGTCCCATAAAAAGAAAGGCCGCACTGGGAATTGCTTATGGGTCTGAGGTTCTTTTTAAATTTTGCTTGTTCACTTAAATGTATTGCTTGAATGTACCTCGGGATGCTTGTTTCCTTCCCTTTTATCCAGCTGTAGCGAGGAAACGGTATTTCTAATATTTCAGTAAAGCTGCTTGGCGCCTTGAACAGACTCTTTTGGGTATCATTGTTTTCGTTGCGCTACAACAGACCTGTCCATTCCTCTGCTCGGCTCACATGCTCTGGCGCCGATCAGCTGAGCCAGCCAGAGCACAATGGGTGTGGCGCTACACAGCTGTAGCGTGTGTGTGTGTGTATGTGTTTTATAAAATAGGCAAGAAAAAAAAACCATCGTCGATCGTCCTCTCAATCGCCGATACACGATCAGATCGCCAATCAGCACAAGCCTACTCCTAGAGCAGTTAAAGCTGTAGCGATTAAAGTAAAAAATGGCCCACACTTACAGCAATGGCTCGACAACCTCTGTTTGTGCTAGCCACCAAGCAGCCCTCTGTTGTTGCCATGGGAACCTGGAACTGCCTTCCATCCAATAGCAGTGGTCCTGCCACTCCCACTGGAACAGGCATGTAGCCAATCACATTCTCGCAACATGTCCCCATGACCTGATGGACAAGCGGTCACAATCAAATTCATGAAACCAAACCCTTTCAGACACTCATCCTCAGCCAATGCCAATAATACGGACTCACAAATATAACCTTAAGACAACAGACTAATGTGCCTTTCATTCAAAATATGCATGTACTTTCTGAACATGATATACACAGGCAGTCACATTTAAGCAAGTCCTTGGAGCGAGTTTAACCTATTAAATTTAATGCATCATGTACGTGAGCTTGTCTTGCTGCCTAACCTTGCTGTAGTCATATTCCTTGTAGGGCAAGCATGCAAGAGCAGAGGTGCTGGGCAGTTTGGAGGTGAGCATCTTCCTGCGGACGACCACACCACGCTCCGGGGTCTCCATCATAGCCTCTAGTTTGTACCCTGGGATGTGTTTGGAGTTCACCAATGAGATCACCTCTATGTCACTCAGGTACCTGGCCCCCATCTGTACAGCAATTACAGGTCACAGCAGTGTCGTAAGACCAACGGCAAACCCCATTCGTAAACGACCACCTTCCAGTAGGTTTTCACTCGCACCAAAATAAACCACACCTTATCAAACAGCAAAAGATCTGCTGTTGAGCTGCTCAGTAAATTAAGCCGTGCAAAATTAGGGCTGAAATGAAAACAAACATGTTTCCAGGTTTAAGATCTCCAGGAGCCAGCCTAATCAATGGATGACCGCAATGGAAAGAATAGCACTTGCTTAGCAACAGAGAACAGTAGCGCACCTCTGGGTTCCTCAGGATTGACAGGCACTCCTCAGTGGGCCGGGGCTCAGTGGGCAGCTTCAGCACAGACTCTGTAGGAGGCTGCAGAACTGCATCTCCATCCCCCAACACAAACATGCTCTTTGGTTCCGTCAAGGGGGGCCGAGGTCGGATCACCTCAGCTGCAAACAGGAGAGAAGGACAGGTGAAATCCCAGCTTGGGGAAAAAAAAAAAAAAAAAAAAAAACTAGCTGAAACGATGAACAGGCATGGCACACTGACCTCTCTCCTCTTTGGTGGCTTCCACGGTCTGTGGCGTGCACTTCAGTGGGGATTTGGCTGAGCCGGGTTCTTTCCTGCAGCAATCATCTTGGCCCCGTCTCTGGATCTGAGTGCAGCTTGTGATGGGGTTCTTCAGGGATAGTGATGACTCCGTCTCAGTCTGCTCAAAGAAGATGTACTTGATAGCCAGGAGGAGAGCAAGCCCAAGGGTAATCACCTGCTCAACGTCCATGCTGATCATCCTGCAAGACCGAGAGAGGAACTTCATAACCACAAATAAGAAAAACCCTCCCACACACAGCCAAACGATGGCAGGACGCGTAGACAGTTCTTCCAAAGGAACACTAGTTAACACCTGAGGAGCACTGCATGTCAGTGTTCCACAGCCACCATTCAACCGTGAACAATAAAGCATGAGACCATGTCAGCTTCACATAATAAAACAGCAAAGGTCCAAATTGAATTGCAGTTTTCCTCACAGCTTCTCCCAGCAGAGTTAGGAGAACAGTACCTGGACAGGTAGAATTGCCATAGGGGCTTCTCCGGGTCGATCCTCTTGGGCATGTTGTCCCCCAGGCCCAGGCCGATTGTGGACATATCAACCGTACTGTTGCTGGAGGCTGGCTCTGCAATCCACCGGCTGTGAGCGTGCACAAGAACTAGGCCCAAAGACTGCAGGGGAAGGGCATGAGAGTCAAACTCTAGCATCTGAATAGCCCCTTCATTACTGCTTCTTTTGAAAAGAAATATTGTCTGCATTGTCTCCATTTCATCAAAATACTCGCTGTTACCACACCTTATGAAAAATTAATGTTATATGAATAAAGACCATTATGAAATAAAAAACTTAACAATTAGTCAATTCTTGTAAACTCTGTTTTACACACAAATCATTTGGTTATTAATTAGAGTTCCCCAACAAACAGTCTGAAGGAAAGTTAAATCAGTTGAAATGCAGACCCGCTCTCAGTACACCTTCAGTACAGAGGGATGACAGGGAGTCCAAGCAAGTGTCTGTATCTTTACCATGATCATCTTCACTCTCTGGGTCACAGGGTTGGGCTTGTTATCCTCCTCCTCCTCCAGGACACGGGCAAAGTGGCTCAACTGCCAGATGGGGTGCCCCTCTCGGCTCTCCCGGGACAGCTGTGGGGATGAAGGTATGATTAGTCAGCCTCGAACAGGGTACCCAACGCCTACCTGCTGTATAAAGAACTTTCTGGAGCCACTCACCTCCAAGACCAGGGAGACACACGCAGGGAAGAAGGTCATGAAGACAAAGTAGTTGGCCAAGACAGACAGGCACCCAAAGCAGCACATGATCTCTAACTGACGAACACCTAGGGCCAAAGGAGGACCAATCAGGAAGTGATGCTTTGCAGGAATACACTCTCATGGACAATCATTTTTTTTTGGAGAGAAGGTAAGTGGCCAGAAATAGGAGATTATTGAAAAAATATTACATTAAAAATCCAAAACTGGGGTTGCACTTTGTTCAATTACACGTTTAGGTATCCAAATCCAGAGTAAGTTAAAAGAAATAAAATACTAATATACAAGTCTTATACAAGTCCTCACCTGACATTGTGCCAACACCAATCACTAGGCATTCCACAAGGGCATCAAGAGTAAATGTGGGTCCCAGAATGGCCATTCCACGAGAAATATTGTCCCTCACTTCATCCTACAGTACAATAAATGTATATATCACGTGACATTTAATGGTCAGCATTTCATACTGTTTCTTGTAAAATAAAATCTTCGAAAAACTATGCTGTTAAATGCTATACCTGAGAGTTGGAGCTCAAAGCAAACTTGGCAAGAGCACAGGCTTTGGAGAGGTCAATCAGCAACAGAAAGAAAGGCAAGGCTTCAAAAAAAAAAAAAAAACCAATCAGATACTCACTTAAATATGTTAACTATAGAGAAAGATGAGATCCTCATACTTGCTTATATAATTCAATGCTCACTTCAGGCCTGTGAGTTCCTTATCCAAGAAATGAATGACGACCGTGCTAAATACAAAACTGGAGAATATGGTGAAAAGACCAGCAATGCCTGTGAATAAAAACACTCACATTAAGCACAAAAACCTTTTCCTTAAAACTTGAAACTAAGTAATTTGCAGATATAACTTAAAGAGGGTCACAACTTACCCAGGATATATTTTGAACCAAGCTGGCGTAGATTTTGAAATTGGAAATAGATGTACACGATGGCTATACACCGGGTGATTGTTAGGATGATGATGTCGCTGCTTAGTATTTGCTGCAATGCAACATGAGACACGGTCAGAAAACTGCAGAAATTGAATATTTGCAGATGCTGAATAAAGTCCTTATGCATGTCATCACTAGGCTCCTATCATTCTTTACATTTCATGATTAGGTGCAAATTAGTACCTCCTCCAACAGGGGGCACTCATAGTTCCAGCCACAGATCTGGTCATTGCCGGTGAACATGTTCATGGACATCATGCAGATGGTGAGAGTCACAGTCCCCACAATCACTTCCCAGGGATGGGAGGCCACGAAGAGGCCGTGTATGCGAAATAACCGGGTCAGCATGCTGATTCCGAACACTAGGCTTCCTAGGACACAGGAGGAAAGCATGTCAAACGACAAAGCAAGTCTGCAGCCCTTTCATTTCATTCTGTTAAAAAGCACCCTTTCTTTCCAAAGCAATGTGCAATAAATGCATACTAAAGATCCTAAAAACATCCTCAGAACACAGGCTACATAATGCATCAGTCCATATCTATGAACATCCAGTCTACTGCACTAGGAAAAGATTGCCCTGGTGGCATGTCAAACAGGGACTGAGTCATGGGTACACATTTTGAGGCACATAAGTGCAACACTGAGTGGCATGTACAGTGCTGTGAAAAAGTATTTCCCCCCTTCCTGATTTCTTACTTTTTTGCATATTTTTCACACTTAAATGTTTCAGATCATCAAACCAATTTTAATATTAGACAAAGATACCTAAGTAAATACGAAATGCAGTTTTTAAATGATGATTTCATTTATAAAGGGGAAAAAGCTATCAAAACGTACCTGGCCCTATGTGGAAAAAGTAATCCCCCCCCCCGCCTTCTTCTATCATGAATTAACTGTGATTAACCACATTTTTTGAGTCCAATTTTGCTAGCCACACCCAGGCCTCACTACTGCCAGACCTGTTGAATCAAGCAATCACTTTAATAGAACCTGTCTGACAAAGTGAAGTAGGCTAAAAGATCTCAAAAAGCAACATGTCATGCGGCGAACTAAAGAAATTCAAGAACAGATGAGAAACAAAGAAATTGACATCTATCAGTCTGGAAAGGGTTGCAAAGCCATTCCTAAGGCTTTGGGACTCCGGCAAATCACAGTGAGCGCCATTACCCATAAAGGGAGAAAACTTGGATCAGTGGTGAACCTCCCCAGGAGTGGCTGGCCTCCCAAAATTACTCCAAGAGCGCATCGATGACTCATCTAGGAGGTCACAAAAGAACCCGGATCAACATCTAAAGAACTGCAGGTCTCACTTGCCTCAGTTTAAGTCAGTGTTCATGATTCAACAATAAGAAAGAGACTGGGCAAAAATGGCATCCATGGGAGAGTTCCAAGGCGAAAACCACTGCTGATCAAAAAGAACACGAAGGCTCGTCTCACATTTGCCAAAAAACATCTTGATGCTCCCCAAGACTTTTGAGAAAATATTCTGAGGACTGACGAGACAAAAGTTGAACTTTCTGGAAGGTGTGCGTCCCGTTATATCAGGCGTAAAACTAACACAGCATTTCATAAAAAGAACATCATACCAAAAGTCAAACATGGTGGTGGTAGTGTGATGGTTTGGGGCTGCTTTGCTGCTTCAGGATCTGGATGACCTGTCGTAATTGATGGAACTATGAATTCTGCTCTCTACCAGAAAATCCTGAAGGAGAATATCCGACCATCAGTTTGTGACCTCAAGCTCAAGCGCACTTGGGTTATGCAGCAGGACAATGATCCGAAACACACCAGTAAGTCCACCTCTGAATGGCTTAATAAAAACAAAATGAAGATTTAGGAGAGGCCTAGTCAAAGTCCGGACTAAAATCCGCTTGAGATGCAGTGGCATGACCTTAAACAGGCCATTCATGCTTAAAAACCCTCCAATAAGGCTGAATTAAAACAATTCTTCAAAGAAGAGTGGGCCAAAATTCTTCTACAGCAATGTGAAAGATTCATTGCCAGTTATCGCAAACGCTTGTTTGCAGCTGTTGTCGCTGAGGGTGGCACAACCAGTTATTAGGATTTAGGGGGCAATTACTTTTTCACATAGGGCCAGGTAGGTTTGGATAGCTTTTTCCCCTTAATAAATGAAATCATCATTTAAAAACTGCATTTTGTATTTACTCAGGTTGTCTTTGTCTAATATTAAAATTTGTTTGATGATCTGAAGCATTTAAGTGCGACAAATATGCAAAAAAAAAAAAAAAAAAAAAGAAATCAGGAAGGGGGTGAATACTTTTTCACGGCACTGTATAATTGCAAAATGAAAAGGCTAGAAGGTCAAGATACAAGTAAATGAGTGATATCACATTTGGGGGAATCCTGAAGAGTATGATTGATTGATTCTTTATTGTTTAATGACACATTCAGTATTTTTTCTGCTCTCATGTCAAAATACAATTCATTCATAGCACTGGGCAATTTAGATTCTCCAAGTAGACTAGCATCAATGTCTTTGGACTTGTGGAGGAAACCAGAGAATCCCAGAGAGAATCCACGCAAACATCGAAAGAACATGCAAACTCCGCACAAAGGCCCCAAGCCGGACTCATACCCACAACCGTCTTACTGTGAGGCGGCAGTGAGACCCACTGTGCTACCGCATACAAGAGGATTATGACTGGAAGGGCTCTTATGTAACCAATTCAACGAGAATGGAGAGATCACTGAGGCATAGTAGACTGATGTTGCAGAAAAATGGCTTTTCTGTAATGGTGCCAGTTGAAAAAAGTAGTGCTTTTTAATACAAAGACCAAATGGTTTGGTGTACCAAATGGTGCACTGTGACATTGATGTAACTTATTTACAATCTGAGGTTTAATTCCATCCAATAAAAATAACACCAAGTTATGCTTGATCTGCAATCAAACAAGCAGGTCATTACAATAACTTGAGCTCATAATCCTGTCAGACACTGAGTGGGTCAATTAAGTTGCCAAATGTTTCTTTGTTGTCCTTTACTTTGTTTAGCTTTTCAAGTCAGAAGGTACAGAACAACTCGCCACACACTAACAAACAGAGACCGGCAAACACATTTTATTGTTTCATTAAAGAAAACATCAAATTGATTATAATAAGCTTCTGTTGACATAAGGGAGAACATTCAAGCCCCTCATTCAACAAACGGTAACAAAGGTCCAACCAGTATTCAAGAAAACTGCACACTGCCAACAGATTTTCAACCTTTGGCAAAAAAAGTATTATTCACTCCTGGTTCATAAACTGTTCTTGGCCTTTGCTGTTCATTCACAACACGTACAGAGGAAACCTAAAAAGACCCCTTTTACGCCTAATATTAAAATGCATTTTTTGTGATGGGATTGCAGTCGGATAGTGCTTGGCCACATGAAAGTACAGGTGTAAATGCACTCAAAATGCATTGGGGACGGATTGTGATCCAATCTTTCAAACTACCTCTGAAGGTGATCAAAATGAGAGCGGTATCAAAGGAATCAAAGGTGTCAAAACAAATGCATAGACAAACGCAGCATTTGATTAACCAAAATATGATTGTTTTCAAAATAACAATAAAATAACAAATCTCATAATAAGTTTCCCATAACTGATGTTTTTAAGGATTATCCATTTTGATGCGGTTAATTTATCCTTTAAAGCCAGATTGCTGGAAATCGCTCTTAAGTCATGAACAGTTCCATTCTTACACAGTAGCCCACTACATTGAAAATGGATTTTATAGAGGGAAAAACTGACTTATTACATTCAAAAATAAAATGATTTCTGATAACAATAAGTGCTGACACAATCATTAAAAGTAACCATTTGTAAGATAACAAAAGCAAAGCCGAGGCACATAGAGTGAAACCTCTTTTGAGTTACTTTCCCGTCAAGTAAAAAAAAAAAAAAAAAAAAAAAAAAAAAAGAGAACATAAATATCAGAGCTCCGACACTTGATAGTCAGCTGACCACAGCCGATTTTAAATGTAAAAATATTGTCATACTTGCAAATATTTTTTGAATAAACACTATTTGCGGTTTCGGCTTTTATTGTACGTTGAATGCTCCGCTATTTTTGTCATAATGTGACTCCAGAGGGTTAAGTAATCCCTCTAGTCTTGAGACGAACCAAGCAAATTATAAAATAAATTGTGTTATGAGGGCAGGGTATTCAACGTCATTTGTCACCGGCATGTAGCAAGCCAACTAAAGTTAGTTATCGTGGCAGCACGTCACCTAATGCAAGACAGTGCCTGCAAGATCAAATTAAACTGCTTTTATGTTAAATGTTAAGTTACCCACCAATATTATAGAAAAAAAACGCTACACACTGTAGCTAGCTAACACATAACGAAGCCAAGCGTTAAAAAGATGCTATCGTTTGTCTAATGTTGTAGCTTTAGCAAGCTAACGTTACAGCAGAGAACCAGAAACTAGCTCGTGTTTAGGGTCAAGAGAACAGCAAAAGCTAGTCAAGAATCGCAGCGTTAGCAAGCTAGCTACGGTTTATAAACAAGCGCGAACGTTCGATCACTTCACGTAGCAAGCTAACTCAGTCAAAAAAGTTTGGTAACTGGCGTGCTATACTAGCGAACTTCAATAACTTGAATCCAGCCTAGCCGGCTATATACATAGCTTCAGCCAAATTGAAAGTACTCACTACGCCGTATTTATCGCAGACCTTAGCCTAGCAGGTGAACTTCGTCCGGCTTTAGCTCCAGCCTAGTAAGCTGTATAACCAAGAAGGTTTAATTAGCTCGCTAGATAGCGAACAGCGTCCCATGAAGAACGAATCAGAGCAGCAATAATACGTAGCAGGGCTCTTAACTACAAGTTCACGGCAGTGAATGACATTTGTGTACACACACGGTCCTACCATCGGATGACAATCCCTCATGAAATGACATACATGAGAAAAAACTCCCAATATGATGCAAGCAGCACTGATGTCCATCACGGAGCTAAAAGCTGTAGCCACCAACCTGTCTCTGGAAAAAAAAAAATTAGGTCCTCACTGTGACAGCTCAGTCCGTCTTGTTCAGTGCCGGAACGTTATTCGTCGACAGCGATGTCAAATTTAAAGCAGCCAGGCTATTTTGGTAAAGTGGCGACGTTATGCTGTATTAAAGAAAGCAGACCAGAATGGTCACAAGTTAGTTTCAATGATAAACGGGCATTGCTCTGTTTGAGAGTGTGCCGCTCTCAACCGAAACCGGTCGCCGGTCTCCTCCTAATGTCATTCATACGAAAAAAAAAAAAAAAAAAATGCCAAGAGTCTCATGGTCCGATAGCCGAGCCAATCGTATTTTGAGACCGCCTTCATCAGCTTTAATCATGCCTTGTTACCAAGCCGACGACAGTGATGGAGGTGTGGCTGGGTGGTGGACACGCAATCTCACCACAGCTGTCTGAGCCAATTTCTGTGAGGATGCAGACTCAGTGATGTGCCATTGGCTAAGCAGAAAATGATGCTATACCAGTCGAATGACGTTCAACCTGTTCTCACTTGGGAAAAAAAAACCGTGCAGACAAGGCAGCCACAGGTTTTCTTTCAGTATTTCTGCATTTCATTTTCAGTTGTTATGTATTGATAATATTTAGTTTCAAATGAACCCTGAAAGAATTTGGTCCTGCAGTTATTTCTGAGAATCTACATAATATAATTGAACATAAATAATGTGTGATATTCCACACAAAGTCACTGAAATAATTACTTAACATCAAGACCCATTGATTCTCACAGGTCTTTCTGCAGAGATTGAGAGCAGGGTGATAATTCACAGTGCTCACATCTCAAGCACCAGAGGCTCTACCTCAAAAATTCAATGACTATTTCTGTGACTTCATGTTCTGAGAGATCATCAACTCATCAACTCAACAAGTCACAATAATAAGACCTTCTTTCAATTCCGCCATCAAAAGACCGAGCCAGAGGCAATTTAGTTTTTTAGTGTCCTGTTTTACTGCAGGTACCCTCTTGACAGTGGGAAGGACAATGGCAAGAATTGTTGGCCAGACTCACCTTTTGTTGTCTCTATGTTGTGTTATGTAGGCCTAATGCTTCATAAACCAAAAATGATACCTCACATTTTTTGCGACACAACTTTGTCAGGCTTGAATGTTCAAATTATTCTTTTGCTGTGAATACAGGACAGAAAAAGAGTTTTTTTTTTTTTTGGGGGGAGAGAAGAAAGTTGCCATTCTGTTATGTTAACACTGTGAAACAGTGTTAGCCAGAGGACTACCGAGGTAAATCAATGAGACTACGTAATTCTAAAAGTAACAAAGATATTTGAATAACTGTTTATAATATCTATTTTTCTGTCCCAGGCACCAATGGCTTTTCAGCAGTAAAATGGATAAGTTCACATAGTTTCATGTTTCATAAAGGAATGAGAATGCAGGACCAGTCTTCTCAAATTTACAATGGCACAAAACCTGAAAACAGCTTAGCCATGTTATCGCACTTGCATAACCCTGATCTCCTTGTCTCCATCAAAATGAATTGAAAAGAGCATAAAATAGTAATATTATAGGGTCATATCCATGAGTATTTGGAAAGTGACTAATTTTTCATCATTTTGTTTGTGTGCACTACCACAAAGAATTTTGATTGAAATAATCCAGATATGCTTGAGGCGTACACTTTTAGCTTGAATTGTTCTGACAAAAATATTGTATGAACCTTACATGAATTACAACCATTCTTATTTACTGCCCAGCAATTTTAGGTGCTCAAAAGTAATTGGGCTCACTTTATTAGCGGTGATGTCACTTTGTACTTTTTTGAGGGTTAGACCACAAATTAACCATACCTTGGCTTTGTCCATGTCAAAATAGTTACGAACCTGACTGAATTTGTGTGTCAACGCTAGCCACAGGTTCACTGGTCATTTAACTGGATCTTATGGCCATAAATTAATCATCTCCCCAAAACAGTTTCAGGGTTGGGGAAATTATATATTATGTTTTCGCCCAGACCGCCACTGCTGAGATCAGGCGGTAGCAAGATAACTGCAATAGTTTTTAATGTTGGTTATTATAATACAGCCCTTGTGGGCTGATAGGGTATTATACCCTGTGGCGTCTGGGCGGGCGACTCCATAATTTTGTCCTGGCCATATCTCCGAAAGCGTTGGCCACAGGAGCTTCAAATTTGGCATCCAGGTCCTTTGCAAGGGATGGGTGTGCAATGTAAGGGCAATTAGTGACTTTGAACTTAAAAATTTTGTTAAGAATCAGTTAAGGGCTGAGGTGCTTTCTCGGCGCACAGCGTCGGCTTGTCCATTCTTGTAAGTAGATATCAAAGAGATTAAGAACTAATTAAATTTTGGTGAATTTCTGAAAACACAATTTGCCACCAGGAGGCGCTTTGCGTGGATAAAAAAATTATGTGCTTTTCCTCAATTCAATCAAAGTGAAACTCCAGAAACCTCCCTAGGGGTTTCTGAGCGTAACATGCGACGTGTCCAGTCAGGCGTTTACCACTGCACTTGATTATGAACAGGCCTGATACATTTAATAGAAACCTTGTCGTTTCCCGTCAGCTGGGAAGAGACGACCACCCTCTTCGCAGTCTTTACGTAGTATATGTACATTTCATATAGACAATGAATCGCTTCGTTCTGTGTAATACTGTGTAGGCTGTTGTGGAAACAATATTGTGAGACATTTATACGCAATATGGTTGAGCTCTTCTTCAGACCAATTACTGCGAACGATATCAGAAAAGACGCGGGATCTTCCAGATTGTTTGCTAAGGTTGAGACAGCTCAGCGCTGCGCACTACGCAGTGTCTCCTCCAAGCGTTGTTCGCCGTGTGGGACGCGGCCTTAGCAAGCGCCGTAAACCGCGAATGAGTAGCCAGACCCGTAGCGGAGCAGGGGATTGGGGCGTTCGGGGATATTCATTTGCTGTCAAGGGCGACAGTGCTGGAGGTGTTAGCTGAACCGCTGGATCACGAAGCAATGCTAGGCTAGTTAACTTGGTGTAAGAAGAGAGTATTCTTAGCCTGTTGATCTCCCGTTGTACATTTTATTAATTCTGTTGATGAGTGTGCCCCTGGGATCTGCCTGGTGATAGCTGGTGGCATTTGGATTACCGTCACGTGTGATAGGCTATTAGTGATAACGTTAATTGAATTAGCTATTTGGATTGTGGAGCATGGAATTATTTGATAACCTTACATCGGATAGTGAAGTGATGTCGACAGTGGCGGACTCGGAGAGCGATGTGTCTGTAGATGACAATATATTATACACCAACAGGTGAATAAAGATACATTTAACTGGCTAGGTGATGTATCTATCAATAACAGTAATTGTGACTGTATTCCTGTTCCTTACTTAGCAAGTGAGATTGCTACTCTTCGTACTGAACTTCCGTTAGGTTATTTAAGCATGAACGTTACTGCTCCAACTCAACTTTGACAATGGTTGGCTAGCAGCATTAGCCAATTTAAGGTTAGATTAATGATGCTGCCGTTGAAGGTCATGGATTTAAATCAACTAGCTAATTAAACTGCATTTATTTTACAGGTTATTGTGCGCAGATTCATTTTCACCCTTGGGGATATCCTGTGCCATTGGTAAGAGTTGCCTTACGCAAGTTAGCTCGTTTGAGTAGTTAATCTATCTAGCCTGAAAATTTAAAAACATTTAAGTTAATGTCATCTCGTGAGCGAGCTATAATTTCTTCACTTGTTTGGAAAGAATTCCATATTCACCCTCCACCATTATCGAATGAAATCAGTGCTTTTCAGGCTTACCTGGATGTTTGGGTCCCCAGAGAAACGGTTAGGTGAGTAAAAAATTAAAGCGAACATCCAGTCAAGAAAATTAATTTCACCAGCTAGTTAATTTCTAGTGCTGCTAACATTATATGTGGTAATGACATATAACGGGCGGTAGCCATGTTACTGATGACACGCCGGGTTGCTAGGGCATGCGCAGCATATGCATTCGCGATATTTAATGTTAACATTAAATTCTGAACCCCCTTCTCACTAAATAAACCCCCCAAAATATATTGGCGGCCCCTTTTAAAATCGTTCTGATAAATAAAAAGCCAAAAAAAAGGGAAGGTTGGATACAGAATTCTTTCCACTTGTTTAGCCAGCTAACTAGTTAGCTAGCTAATTGCCCAAGTTGAAATGTTATTTCTGTGTAATACAACGTGTTAATGTCCAGAATTGTATTTTAATTTTTCCACCCCTTGGCAGATGGCTAGCTTTTAGCTTTATAGGGTTAATGTTAGGTGACCTAGCTAGCTTTTTGCTTGCCAGTATTATTTGCTTTTTAAAAAAGCGACTATGCCCATCAAAATTGATTCCAGATTTAGCTAGCTAGCTAAACCCATGAACCTTGCAGCATCAAACCCAGCACTTTAAAAAGCAGTCATAGTGCCAGAGCCATTTCAGTGCAACGTTCTAGCACAAATGGCCTTACAATTCAAATATTAAATATAATGACTGGCAAAATGTTTGCTACTTAATTACATTATTTGCTTTTTTGCTATTAAAAAAGGGACCATACCCCGCAAGATTGATTCCATCAGGCTAAATCTGGAATGAAGGCATCTACCCTGAGGACTATTGCAAGACTTGTTGACTTCAGTCTGATCTCTTGCAAAAATATACCTAATTCTTTTAAGCTGTATTTTGTATAAGTTTGAGCTCTGCCACAGCTGTGTGATTTTGGCCTGTAGTACTGGATAAATGGTATAATTAATGCTTTTTTGACAAAACATTTAGTGTTCTCTGTATTTTCATTTCTCCAAATTAAACAGGACATTCCCTGAAGCTATGTGCAGCCCTCACTTATTCAAAAAAACTAACTTGGTTGTATAAAGATATAAAGTGTTTGTCTCTTTATTTTTTAGAGTCTTCCCCAGAGATAAAGCTACTGCCTTGTAGAAGGCTGTCTGAAGTAGAGAAAACTGTTATAATGTCAGGAAAGGTAAAGTAATGGCTTATATGGCTTTCATGACCATGTGTGTCGTAAGCAGCTTCCGGCTAAGAGTGTATGTCTTCCCTTATGTGCAGATGATGGACTTTGGATCTACTTTTTTTTCAAGGTTTGTGATACTCTTCTTTATGTTTTCAACAATATTTTCTGATGGTTTTTTTTTTTTTCAACCAAATGTCTGTTTTTATTGTGACACAAAATCTGACGTTTGAATTATTTTGTATGATTGAAAAAGGTGATACAATGTGAGTAAGCTACAGACAGTGCCTTTTGTTTGTTTTTTTTTTTAATGAAATTAAATTGGGGTTATTTTTGTGTGTGATAGTTTGGAAGAAGTGGTGGCATCTGCAGATGATGTGTGTTGGGACCGTCAGGTGAATGGATGCATAGGTAATTCTGATATGCACAGTTTTTGCAGGTGGGCAGGCTGCAATCCACTTGATTTGTGGCTCATTGCTTGCGTAGAGGTGTTATTTAATGAACACTGCCACTCTGTGGCAACTAGTGGAAAGAAATGGTGAGTTCAGAACTTCAGTAAATAATGTTAAAGAGACTATTTCTGGGCTTGTAGAATCTGTGAAATATGTAGTCCTGTGCAGTTGCATGCAAAAGTTTAGGCACCCCTGGTCAAAATTACTGAGAATAATTAAGCAACTATACGAACTGATCTCTGAATGGCATGAAGTTAAAGATTAAGATTTTAAGCAATATTAGTGCATTACTTCTGTTTTGTACAATTCTAGAGTGAACAAGGCAACATTGTCACCAATATCCCCCGCCACGGTAAGAATGGTCAAGGGAGATTACATATTCATACAAAAAAAAAAAAAAAAAAACACAGAGCAATGACATTATCCACTGAAACATATGCAAGGAGATAATGAAATGAAGGAATAGTTGCCAAGAAAACTTATCCCCATCGCCAATCCCATACACCAAGTCGACGAACAGAAACAAGGACCATAACTCCGTAAAAATAAATTTCTCAGAATCAATTGTCGAACTCATTCAAAAGGGTCATCTGTACTGGCCACCCACAAAATTCATCCACATAGGTGCAATAGTTGCCGAGAGAACTTGTCCCCATTGCAACACCCATGCACTTAAGTCCACGAACAGAGTCAAGGGCCATAACTCTGTAAAAATAAATTTCTCGGAATCAATTGTCCAACTCATTCAGTAGGGTCATCAGTACTGGCCACCTACAAAATTTCATTCACGTAGGTGCAGTAGTTGCCGAGAAAACTTTTCCCCATTGCAAATCCCATACACCAAGTCGACGAACAGAAACAAGGACCGTAACTCTGAAAATAAATGTCTCGGAATCAACTGTCGAACTCATTCAATAGGATCATTAGTACTGGTCACCCACAAAATTTTATCCACGTAGGAGCAATAGTTGCCGAGAGAACTTGTCCCCATTGCAACACCCATACACTTAAGTCCACGAACAGAGTCAAGGCCATAACTCTGTGTAAAAAAAAAAAAAAAAGCAGTGAATATTTTACCGTGAACCGGTTTTACATTTCTTCGGCTATTTGGCCGTGACCTCCGGTACACATGAGCAGTCGTATTATTTTTGGACTTAAAACACAGAAATCTATGGAGTATGTTTGGCCAACGTTAGTGTAAGAACTTGGTAGCTAGCGAACAACTAATCAGGGGTGCGTTTCCCAAAAGCGTAGTTGGTAACTATGTTAGCAACTTACATAGCCTAGTCGGTTCATTCACAGTCAATAGGTCCAACTATGTAAGTTGGCATCAGTGATTTCGGGAAACGCATCCCAGCCTCGTCAATGCATAACTGACCTAGCTACGCTGCTAATGCAAAATAATTGCGATTCACTGTTTTTTTTTTTTTTTTATTGATTTATATGCACTGCAAATAGGTAGCTGAGCAAGTGAACTAGCTTGCTAGCCTAGCGTGCAAGCTAGTTTGTTGATTTCTTAGTCAATGTTAGCTGGCAACCTTTATATTCGGTGCATATTAATGCCAGCTAGCGAGCTAAATGTTCGCGGTGCGACTCCAGCTTAGTTCGCGTAATAATGGCTACACGCATTTTAAATTGACTTAAATGCATTAAATATAACGTCAGCTTGCTAACAAGAGAGCCTTTATGCCGACTTAGCTAGCAATATTTCATGTATGCAAATGCGAGCTAGCCAACTAAATGGCGAAGTTATAACTATTCACTATTATCCATTGATTTCTGTGAGCAAGTCCAAAATTGGTACAACTGCGCATGTGTACCGGAAGTCACGGCCAAATAGCCGTAGAAATGTATAACCGATTCACGGCAAAATATCCACTGTGGGGAAAAAAAAAATTCTCGGAATCAATTGTCGAACTCATTCAGTAGGGTCATCAGTACTGGCCACGTACAAAATTTCATTCACGTAGGTGCAATAGTTTCCGAGAAAACTTGTCCCCATTGAACCCGGACGGACGGACAGACGGACGGATGAGCGCCATTCCAATATCCCTGATCCACTTTGTGGCGGGGATAAAAAGGAAAGGAGCATCCTGCAAAAGTTTGGGCACCTCGAGATTTGAGCTCTCGGGTAACTTTGACCATGCTCTCAGACCTTAATTAGCTTGATAGGGCTATGGCTTGCTCATAGTCATCGTTAGGCCAGGTGATGCTAATTTCAAAGCTTTATAGATACAGACTCCTCTAATGCTGCGTTTCCACCAAACGAATCATTCGCGCGGCCGGATTATATGCAAAGTCAATATAAAGACGCGAATACATGCGTTTGCATTGACTTTGAATGTGATCTGGCGACGCGAATACTTCGTTTCGCGTTTGGTGGAAACGCAGCTTAACCTTGTCCAAACAATTAGAAGCCACGGGGTCCTCTAAACAGGCTGCCTAACTCCTGAAAATGAAAATAATTGATGCCCACAAAGCAGGAGAAGGCTGCAAGAAGATAGCAAAACGTTTTTAGGTGCTAATTTCCTCAGTGCATACTAAGATTAAGAAATGGCAGTCAAGAGATATGGGAGAGGTTCAAGCTGAGGTTTGGAAGACCAAGAAAACTTTCCAAGAAAACTGCTCATTGGATTGTAAGAAAGGCAATTCAAAACCCCCATTTGATAACAATAGACCTTCAGCAAGAGTTAGCTCACCATAGAGTCCTGGTGCACTGCTGCACTGTTCAGCAACACTTGTATAAATATGACCCTCATGGAAAAGTCATGAGAAAGAAACCTCTCCTACTTCCTCACCACAAAATTCAGTGTCAGAAGCTCGCTAAGGAATGTTTAAACAAGCCTTATACATTTAGGAAACAAGTCCTGTGGACTGATGAAGTTAAAGTAGAACTCTTTGGCCACAATGAGCAGAAGTATGTTTGGAGAAAAAAGGATGCAAAACTTCATGAAAAGAACACCTCTCCGACTGTCAAGCAGGTGGTTGGATCGATCATGCTTTGGGCTTGTGTTTCAGCCAGTGCTATGAGGAACATGTCACTGGTTGAAGGAAGAATGGATTGAATTAAATTCCTGCAAATTCTAGAAGCAGACATCACACCATCCATAAAAAAGCTGAAGATGAAAACAGGATGGCTTCCACAACATGATAATGATCCTAAACACACCTCAAAATCCAACACTGACTACCTCGAGAGATGCAAGCTGAAGGTTTTATCATGGCCCTCACATTCCCCCTACCTAAACATCAGTGAAAATCTTTGGATGGACCTTGAAAGAGCAGTGCGTGCAAGACAGCCAAAGAATCTCCAGAAGTAGAATGTTTTAACTGGGAATAATGGGCTAAAATCCTCCAAACCAGAATTTAAATACTCTAGGCTGGCAGCAAAAAGGCTTTACAAGTTGTGATACTCGCCAAAGGGGGCAGTACTATGTACCGACAATGCAGGGTGCCCAAATTTTTGCTGAGGGCCCTTTTCCTTTTTTGTCATTTTGAAACTGTTAACAATGGAAATTAAAGGAAAAAAGTCATTTTGCTTAAAATACAAAGGAAATATGTCGTCTTTAACTTAATGCCTTTTGGAAATCAGGTCATCTTCAGCTTGCTTAGCTATTCACACTGACAAATTTTGATCAGGGATGCCGAAGATTTTGTATGCAACTGTATGTCACGTATTTCCTGAGTGGTTTTTTTTTTTTTAATGGGTACTTTTTATTTATTGGGAAGGTCTCGGTTGTATCTTGTACTTAGTCTGAGTATTATGCCTTCTCACCTTCTCAAAGAGCAATAGTTTCGAACATGTATGCTTTTGTTCATTAAACTTAGGTCTTCATTATTTTTCTAGTGACATTTGATATAATTGAATATATCCTTTGTGTTTCATTAAGCACCTGTCGCTGGTAAGGGATTAAGCGCAGATGACCAGAATGGAATTGTGGGAGGAGCAGAATCAGAGGAGCTGGTGAGTTTCGTTTCTATAATCCTGCTAAAATGTCACACTTATAAATGGGTACGAAGGGAAAATTGAGGGTGGGATTTTGCTGTACTTTGTATTCTGTGTTTGTGTGTTGCTATGATGGTTATGTGTTTTGTTTTCTTAAGGTGTCAATATGTAATGTATTTAGCTGTCGCTGTTTTATCTGAATCTGACTTGCCTACCTTTGAATAGACAAGGCAGGGGCTATTCCTTGAGCAGTATGGGTTTAAAGGCCTTACAACTAACCTGTAATGCTAATCATTTTAGGATTTGAATGAGCGACCGTCGAGGTATTGGGGGACAGGGTTCCCCTGGGTTTTGAAAAGTATTCTTCCCTTTTTTCGTTTAAAAAAGTCAAATAATTATTCTTTAATTTATCTTGGTCTTTATTTTTTCTTAGTCACTCATGGACTTTCAGTAACTTTGAAAACCATTTTAAGCGGACAAAGTGCCGACAGAGTATACACAGAAAAGGTCAAATCTCAAATATTTTTGCACAAGCAGGCCTCTCCATTTTACATTCAATTGCATGAATAATTTAAGCTCCACTCCAGTCCAGCCTCTAATAACGGGCACCCTGTGCACCATAAAAGCCAAAGTAAACCTCGTTTGAGCTTTTAGCATGGAATTTATTCAAACGACTGCTGTTTTGAATCCCTTTAAAACCTTTATTTCTTTTTTTTTTTCCTGAATAATTTTATCAATATAGCCATTTTGGGCATCCCAAACTTAATAAAGGACAAACCTTTTAAGGGCATCTACTGTGTAATGGAGAGGCCTGTCAAAAAATGTTAAACAGCGATATTTACGATGACGTCCCAAGTTGTCATGCGGTTGGAAAAAAGACTCATCTTACACCAAGTTTACGAGTAGATCTCCATCTTTATATGTACTTAAAAGATGTGAAATAGCGATGCCAGTCAGTTGTTGTGTTATAGGTTGCACCAACAGGTTCGATATGGGTTCAGGAATCACGTTTTTGAAGATTCTAAGCGAAGAACCAAAGACGCTCCTTGCCATGTTTCTTGTGTTATGATCACGGTTTCTGCCAACCGCCAAACTGCGCATCTACAACTATGACGTCATGGTATATAAACAGTGAATATCGCGATTGGACTTGGGGTGAGTTCAAGGTTTTGTGCTGTTGGAATGAGAAATAAATAATAATAAATGTTGAACTTCTTAGATTTCCATCAACTCTGATTCTAAATTGAACTTTGGGTGAGCTCAATGCTTGAGCACAAACAATTTGTTGGAATTGAAATGAATGAAAAATCTCAAATGTTTAGGGTTTCAAATGTATAATATTTCAGATTTCCAGTAATTCGGATTCCAACAACTTAAGAATCTCAGTACAGGCACCCTCATCTACTCTAGTCTTCTCTCACTGGGAAGTGTTTGCAGGTTACTGGACTGTCCTCAACCACCATGTGATATTAACCTCTAAAACTCAAACGCCCCCTAGCGGTAGAGTGGGCGCTTTGGGATTTGCATAAGTCAATTAAATACTAATATATCAAAACACATCAATTATTATCATTCACTATCCTTCAGAGACATCCTTTGTTGATCACCAAGCCATTGTTCCGGTCAAATATTAAGTTATAGCCTTAATCAAGACACTTAACTGAGGTGTTTACGCACTTATTTTTATTGCAGATCACTACCTTTGCCAAATACATGCCCTGGTAAATGATCCAGGATCATAATAATCCACGAGAGATGGTTTAAAAAAATCTCACAGCAAATGGGCTTCAAGAAATACCATTTGGGTTTTTATTTATTGGCTGTTTATTTTTATATGATTTTCCGAAGGCAACCGGCAAACGCAAAGTAAGCCGCACTGAAGATCGCTCATTGTATAAATCCACTCCACCACAACCTAGAGCAGGGGTCACCAACCTTGTTCCTGGAGGGCTACCATCCTGTAGGTTTCTGCTCAATCTCCTATTCAGCACACCTGTTTCAACTAATTAGCTACTCAGTTGCCCAGCTTAGTGATCTTGTTAAGTAGCTAATTAGTTGAATCAGGTGTGCTGAACAGGAGGTAGAGCAGAAACCTACAGGATGGTAGCTCTTCAGGAACGGAGTTGGTGACCCCTGACCTAGAGCTTAATTGATTTACATTTTCACACTAGAAAGGTTGCTGGATGTAACTGGTGAATCTTTTTGGAGCCAAAACCACCATACACAGTGCTTTTCAAACCTCTCCTGGAGTACCGCTTCTCCTGCATGTTTTAGAGTTCTGCCTGCTCCAGCACAGGTGAGTCGAATGATCAGCTCGTCACCCGTGAGGATGTTTGGTAATGAGCAAATCATTAGAATCATCCGTGCTATCAAGAAGAGCTCTAAAACATGCGGGAGAGGTTTGAGAAGCACTGATCTACATCGTCCGTGATTGTTGACGGCGACGCCAAAAATTATACTTGAAATTATATAAATCGCCTGAATATCGCCATGGAAGGCCCTTCTCGAAACTTTGCGAAAATGACTGTTCCCCAGCTGAAAGCTTCTTGATACAGCTTCTACGCTCAGTGTCATACGGCCAAGTATCCATAACCACGCATGCTGAAGTAACTCGCAGCTCTGCGAGACTGGAAGCAACTAGACCACCGAACTATGCCATAAAGCATCGCAAATCGGGCATGACTGCAACATCATTTTCATATTGACGATTGCTCGAATTAAGACGTGCTTGTACATTTATCAAGCATTTAATCAGAGCAAAACCATTTTGACATGCGCAGAGTTGTCCCATGGGCCTATTTTGCTGAAACAACACCAGAAGAAGAATAGGAAGATGAAGAAGAGGCAGTTGTATTCGCCTATGTGCTAAACAAACAGCATTGTTGCCGCATGTCCCGTCATTATCTCCTCTGATTGCTAGAGATTGCAATTTCAAACCTTTGAAACAGTTTCGGAACTTTTAAAACAACCACTGCTTCAAAACATTTTGAAACAGCGTTTCAACCAGTAGTGCAGAGCCTACCAGCAGAAACCTCTAATGCTGCAATTATTCAATATTTTGAACTGAAAAAGCACGGATAATCACAGATGAGCCTCAATAACAGATCGCTGTCGTGGATGGTTTTTACTATCAATATTTCGATGACCAAAACGCAAAACCTTCTAACTGCAGAATTTTTCTGATTGGCGGATTTCACTTTGGATGATGAGAACAAGGAAGGCTGCTCATCCAAAGTGAAATCAATCAATCAAAAATTCTGCAGATGGGAGGTTTTGCGCTTCAGTCATCGATTTATGATGACAGCATTTACAAACATACGCAATTCAGGTTATTTTGGTTTCAAACCATTTGCCCGTCAGGTCAGCAACCAAAATCTCTTCTTTATTGAGCAAATCCCAAATTGTAATGGTCTAATTTCGCCATTATTTTATTGGAGGAATTGGACGATAAGTCAGTCCTTTGCAGGAGATGATGCGGTGGAACCTCCACAAGTTTAAACAGTCAACTCAGAAATGAAATGTGGTAAAGCTGTTTTTATATTAATGGAACTGCAGATGTTTATTCTTCAAATGTTATTAATTGGAGGAAAGCCTTTAGGCCAGTGCGGAAATGCATATAGGCTATTTACAACCCCAATTCTGAAATAGTTGGAACAAAGTGTAAATTGTGAATAAAATCAAAATGCAATGACTTTCAGATCACGTGAGCCAATATGTTATTTATGATAGAACATGGATAACATTTCAAATGTTGAAACTGAGACATTTTACATTTTTATCCACAAAATGAGCTTATTTCAAATTTTCTGGTTGCAACAGGCCTCAAAAAAGTTGGGACACAGGCAAAAAAAAAAAAAAAAAAGGGCTGAAAAAAAGCAATTAATATATAAGAGAATCAGCTGAAAGTAGCGCTGAAACGGTTAGTGATTTTTAGTATTTGAATTACCGTTTGCTACATTCGAATAGTATTTGGTTAACCGGCAAAATTTCCGAGTCACTGACAACGCTGAGTGGTCGTAGGTCAGTTGCGCAGAATTCAACAATGCTGCGTGTTACCCCCTGCCATCTTGCTCGCGCCATTTGTTTTTTGGCAAACGTCAACTGGGATTGTATTTTTGATTGGGATTGCATTTGACTAGGTCAGCCTTTCTCAACCTTGGGGTCCTGACCGCCACGGGGATTGCGAGATGATTTTAGGGGGTCGCCGAATGATTGTGGAAAAAATATGAATTTACACAGCCTAATAAATATTAAATTACATTATTTTAAATGGGGAGTTTTGCTCGTTTACTGTTTCATTATTTGTCCAGAATTCATTTTTTATCAACTGAGTTCCTAAGAGTTGAATTGTGCGCGCATGAGATTCTGTTTTCTTTTTCCATGTTTGCTACTTGGGCTGCATTTTTTTGCCTACTGTGTAGGCTATTCTTCAATTGCCTTCTTGTTGTTGGCTATTAATCAATTAATTAAATATGTAAATTTATTGTGTAGACTAATTGCTCTGGGTACACCTGTGTCTATTTTAGTAATTCGCTGTGACTAGTTTTGTGTGTCCCGATGAAGGCTGTAAGGCCGAAACATGTTGACAACTACTAGCCAGTACTAAATAAAGGCTTTTTATCTATACTCTTCGTCGAGTGCCTGGATCTACCCTGTTTTTAGTCTTTTTAGATTTTTTCCCTTTTGATCCAAGAGCACCGACTTCACTTCTGTTTTATCTCCTGTTGAGCACCTGGTTGGATTCTTCGTTTTTTACTTAACTAAAGATTTACTGAGACCAAAAGGTTATTAGCTTATGTTTGAAAGACCTAAGGGTTATGACTTTTTCTTTTATGTTAAAAAGCCTTGTTCAGCAACATTAATATTAAAAATGAAACGTGAGCTGTTTATTTTTCTCCTCATTGTGTTTCGTCAGGATTTAAATAAGTATGTTCTGATTGTTTTTGTTTTATCGAAAAAAAGAAGAAACGTAAAACAAAATTTGAGTTGTATGTTTTATGTTAACGGGCTAACTATCAAAAATATGTGATGGAATGCGATTGTTGGTCTATTGGTCACGTTGATTGGTTATTGTGATGCGGTTTTCTGTTTTCCAATAAATCCAAAAACGATTTGCCAAAATTGAATTAGGTGTTATGTCTTTGGGCAAAACCATATGTCTCGCTGTGTGAGTTTGATGGCAAAAGTGTGATATATTCAGCGCTTAATTTGTAAATCAGAAGGTTACAAATGGTATTTTGGTCCAGCGTGTCAGTGATAGAAAAGGACATGGAACGCTGTTAAGCTAAAGTTACGAAATTAAACAAAATGTCATGAAAAAAGTAACTTTAAAAAATTATGTACATTTATTCATCATATCATTCAGAACACTGCTCAAAATCTTGAGGGGAAGCTCGTCCACAGGGGCAAAGCTGCAGTTCTCTTCCTCCAAAACCTTTTTTCTCTCATGCTTTTTGGCTATCGGTTCACTTAAGCTGTTGTTTTAAGTATCTATCTTTCGATTTCTGCAATGAGAGGGGTGTGTAATCGGAGTCAGATTTTATTTTCAATCATTAAAGGGAGAAGACTAAAATATCAAAGTGAATTTCTCAGTTCATCTTTCAGTCTATCTGCTCTGCTTTTGCTTTCGGTCCCGCACAGCGCTGCATACATTCACACTGGGAGGGCGGAGAGAAGGGAGAACGGGCGTGTACGCGCGGTGGGGGTGAGGGGGATCCAGAAGCGCCGCCGTGTTCTGTGGGTCAAGGCTCATTTAAAATGGACTGTAGCAAAGTGGCAAAGTGTCCTGTGGTCAGACGAGTCCAAATTTGACATTGTTGTTGGAAATCTTGGGCGTCATGTGCTCCAGGCTAAAGAGGAGAAAGACCACCCCTCCTGTTATCAGCGTTCACTTCAAAAGCCAGCATCTCTGATGGTACGAGGATGCATTAGTGCATATGGTGTGGGACACTTGCATGTTTTAAAAAGCACCATGAATGCTGAAAGGTGTTAAAAGGTTTTAGAGCAACATATGCTCCCCTCCAGACGACATCTATTCCAGGGAAGGTCTTGTGTATTTCAGCAGGACAGTGCAAAACCACATACTGCAGCTATTACAACAGCATGGCTTTGTAGTACAAGAGTCCATGTGCTGAACTGGCCTGCCTGCAGTCCTGATCTTTCACTGATTGAGAACATTTGGCACGTAATTAAACGAAAAGTCCGTCAAAGGAGACCCAAAACTCTCCAGCAGCTGGAAACCTGTATTAAACAAGAGTGGGATCAAATTCCAATGGCTAAACTCAAGAAACTTGTCTCCTCAATGCCCATACGCGTCCACTCTGTGTTAAAAAGAAGGGGGATGCTACACCATGATAAACAGGCCCCTGTCCCAACTTTTTTGAGACCTGTAGCAGCCATCAAATTTGAAATGAGCTCATTTTGTGGATAAAATTGTAAAATTTCTCAGTTTCAACATTTGCTATGTTATCTCTGTTTTATTGTGAATAAAATACTGGCTGGTGTGATTTGAAAGTCATTGCGTTTTGATTTTATTCACAATTTACATTTTGTCCCAACTATTTCAGAATTGGGGTTGTAATAAAGCTAACGTGTATACACATAGCCAACACTTATTTATTTATCTAGCTGTGTCTGGTAGTATATTTTAATCAAAATATCTATTTAACAAATTAAAATTATGTCTCTCAAATTTAATCGCCAATCAAAAGCTGTCTCTGTCAAGCAATAACACCATAAACACTCAACAAAGCATTTAAACCTTTCCAAGGTTGGTAAGGGCTTTTTTTTTTTCTGGGACGAAAGCCACTTGGTCACTCGACTGAAGTTTCACAACGGCGTTATAAATCCGTGTTGATTCAAGAAGTATTGAATGTAATGGAATCAAACTTAAGTGTCGAAATTACCATCACTACCTCTTGCACCTCGTGCTCTCTGCGTCAGATTTTATTCACCTCTTATCTCACGTCTGTGACTTTCATGCCTTTTTTTCCAAACTGATCCTATATTGTGTATTGCAGACAATACTTTTTCCTGCTGTTCTCCCTTATAAGCTGCAAGCTCAGCAGTACTTACTTCTCCTGCAATTGATAAACGGAGGGAGAGTTCAGACATACACAGTAAGAATAATTTTACCCCAGCCTAGAAAAAATGATCGGAACAAGTATTTACATGCAGATTGACCCGAATAACGAACGGCATAAACCACCACTCTCGATCGGAATGAAATCTCTTTCCGAATGGGCCGGATCGGACCAGTTTCTTCCAATTTAAGTTTTTACATGAAGCACTCTTATTCTGATCAGGCTTTTATTCCGATTACTAGTGGTCCATATAAACATAGCTGTTTATGATGAACCGGGTATTGCATAGTACTGTCTTGTGCCATTACAGCTAACTTGGAAGTACTTCCATTTGCATTTAGTATTGAGGAGTAGCGGATCACTTTCCGATCAGACGGTAAGTGCATGAATTCTATTGAGAATAGTGATCAGTGCTATGTTGAGTTCACTGTAATACGGGGAGCACAGAGTGAGGCTGCGGGGGTGTGCAACATTAGAGAGGAAGCTGACCAAGATCAGCCTCAGCTGTGTCCCCCTGTAAGTGTACAGTGCCCACTAACCTTCTGTCCGGGACACCTCTTCCCTTCCTGGAACAACCCCAAGGCTTTGCTGTCGACCCCTCTCCCGCAGAAGCGAGTGCTGCGCTGTGACCCTCCAGTGGCGCTGGAGGCTGGAGAAGGGAGAAGGAGAGGGGGGCCGGTTCAGGCAGGGGTCACCAGGTCTGCTGGTCGCCTGCTGGTAGCAGAGTCTAGGCGACAGTTGCGCTCTAAAAGCTTCTCAGACAAAGAGTCCCTGAGTGCGGTCCCATCGGTGCAGAGCTGTGTGAAACTGAGTCGCAAAAAGGAGTCTGACCAAAGGCTGCACACACAACCCACAGTCCAAACCAGGTAACTTCACATCCACTGTGTTTGACCAAAAACAATATATACAACTCACAATCCAAACTAGGTAACTGCATATCCACTGTGTCTGACCAAAAACAATATACACAGCTCACAATCCAAACCAGGTAAATTCACATCCACTGAGTCTGACCAAAAGCAGTATATACAACCCACAATCCAAACCAGATAAATTTACATCCACAGATTCTCGCGAGGAACAACATACTCAACCCACCGTCCAGATTTGGCAAATTCACCTCCAGTGTCTGACCAAAAACAATATGCTCAACCCACAATCCAAATCAGATAAATTCATGTCTGAAATGTCTGATCAAATGCTACTTGCAGGCATAATATAATTAGACACTCATAACGCACTATCGCAACCTATCGCAAATCACAGAGTTTGACCAAAAACTAGAGACACATAACCCATTGTCAAAACCTAGTAAATTCACATCCACAGAGTCTGTCCAAAAACTAGATACACATAATCGATGATCAAAACCTGGTCAATTCATATACACAGAGTTTGATCAAATACTAGACACACACAACCCACGATCAATACCTGGAGATTTCGCATACATAGAGTCTGACCAAAAACAATATAAACAACCCACGGTAAGTTAACGTCTGTGAAGTCTGATCAAAAGCTGTTTGCATGCATAACCCACAATCCAAACCAGCTGAATTCACATCCAGAGTCCAACTAAAAACAATTTACACAATCCACAGTAAACTAATGTCTGCAAAGTCTGATCAAAAACTACTTGCACACACAACCTACAATCCATGCCAGGTAAATTCACATCCTCACGGTAAGACCTAAACCTACATTTGCACAGAACCCGCAGTCCAAACCTGATCAATCTGAATCTGGAAATTCTGATCAAAAACTACTTAAGCACATATGCTACAATCCAAACTTGGTCAATTCAGATTGAGAGGTCGACCAAAAACAGCATGCGCAACCCGCAATGCAAACCAGGTGGCCACCTCGACAGAGTCTGACCAATAACTACTTGCGCAATTCAAACCAGGGAAATTCACATCCACAGAGTCTGACTGAAAAGTAAATGGAAATCGCACAATCCAAACTCGGTAAATTTTCATCTTCAGAGGCTGACCAGAAACTACACGCGCACATAGTCCGCAGTCCAAATTGGGTAAATTCATATCTGCAGAATCTGACCAAAAACTTCTCACACACAACCCATAATCCAAATCTGGTAATTTCACATCCCCTGAGTCTGACCAAAAACTACGTTGTACATCCCCAATTCCGAAATAGTTGGGACAAAGTGTAAATTGTGAATAAAATCGAAACGCAATGACTTTCAAATCACACCAGCCAGTATTTTATTCACAATGGAACAGAGATAACATAGCAAATGTTGAAACTGAGAAATTTTTCAATTTTATTCACTAAATGAGCTCATTTCAAATTTGATGGCTGCTACATGTCTCAAAAAAGTTGGGACAGGGGCCTGTTGACCATGGTGTAGCATCCCACCTTCTTTTTAACACAGAGTGGAGGCATCTGGGCATTGACGAGACAAGTTTCTTGAGTTTAGCCATTGGAATTTGATCCCACTCTTGTTTAATACAGGTTTCCAGCTGCTGGAGAGTTTTGGGTCTCCTTTGACGGACTTTTCGTTTAATTACGCGCCAAATGTTCTCAATCGGTGAAAGATCAGGAGTGCAGGCAGGCCAGTTCAGCACATGGACTCTTGTACTACAAAGCCATGCTGTTGTAATAGCTGCAGTATGTGGTTTTGCATTGTCCTGCTGAAATACACAAGGCATTACCTGGAATAGATGTCATCTGGAGAGGAGCATAATTGCTCTAAAACCTTTATACACCTTTCAGCATTCATGGTGCTTTTTAAAACATGCAAGTGTCCCACACCATATGCACTAATGCATCCCCATACCATCAGAGATGCAGGCTTTTGAACTGAACGCTGATAGCAGGAGGGGTGGTCTTTCTCCTCTTTAGCCCGGAGGACATAACGCCCATGATTTCCAACGAGAATGTCAAATTTGGACTCGTCTGACCACAGGACACTTTGCCACTGTGCTACAGTCCATTTTAAATGAGCCTTGGCCCATAGAACACGGCGGCGCTTCTGGATCATGCTGAACAATGGCTTCCTTTTTGCATGATAGAGTTTTAGGTGGCATCTGTGGATGGCACGGCGGACAGTATTTACAGACAGTGGTTTCTTGAAGTATTCCTGGTCCATTTAGTAATGTCAATGACAGAATTATGCCGGTGAGTGATGCAGTGGCGTCTGAGGGCCCGAAGACCAGGGGCATCCAGTAAAGGTCTTTGGCCTTGTCCCTTACGCACAGAGATTTTTCCAGTTTCTGAATCTTTTGATGATGTTATGCACTATCGATGAAGAGACCTTCAAAGCCGTTGCAAGTTGATGTTGAGGAACATTGTTTTTAAAGCATTCCACAATTTCTTTACGCAAGCCCTCACAGGTTGGAGAACCTCTGGCCATCGTTACTTCTGAGAGACTCAGCCTCCCTAAGACATCCCTTTTAGCCAATCATGTTACACACCTGATGCCAGTTAACTTAATTACTTGCTAAATGTTCTTTCAGCTGATTCTCTTATATCTTAATTGCTTTTTCAGCCCTTTTTTGCCTGTGTCCCAACTTTTTCGAGACCTCTTGCAGCCAGAAAATTTGGAATAAGCTCATTTTGTGGAAAAAAATGTAAAATGTGTCAGTTTCAACATTTGAAATGTTATCTATGTTCTATTGTAAATAACATATTGGCTCATGTGATCTGAAAGTCATTGCATTGTGATTTTATTCACAATTTACACTTCCTCCCAACTATTTCGGAATTGGGGTTGTACATGCACAACCCACAAGCCAAACTAGGTAAATTTACATCTACTATTTAGGGCTAATGAGTAATGACCTGCAATAGAGGATGTCTTTTTTTTTGTATAAATTTATTGCATGCTTATGCCAGCTCCCAGTAACCCCCTATTCTGATATGTTTGATTTCTTCTGCACAGTTGCACAGAAAATTGACTGTGTTTCGTCACCTTTAACAGACTCGATGAATCCAGTAGGGACTTATTGGAAAATTTTGCCTGAGGAAAAATCTAATCACTTGTGGAATTGCAAGTTTGCAGTATTTCTGTAGGAGTCGCATAACATGAATTGTTGACATAGTTGTCGGGTCTTTTAATAAGACATTCTGAATATGAATGTGTAGGAGGACTGCTGTGAAAGAGGATTCTGCACGAATGGACTTGTTAGCCTGTCCATCTCCTCAGCCAGTGGGGTGCCGGAAAAGCACACAGCGAAACGGCCGCAAATGCTCAGGCAAGTACAACATGTTAAGAGAGAGCAATGGTTAACCCCTCTACGCAGCTCATAGATGCCAGTGGGCAAGAGCTGCTTTATTTATGCGCGCAGTTACACTGTCCTGTCAATAGGTCATTCCCCTGAGACGGTTATTGAATATTCACGAGGAAGCGGTGCCTGTAAATGATTTAGAATATGAGTGAGTTAAGTTTTGTCCATATTCCCAGGAATTGTATGAATTGAACTCCTCAGTCAAGCCTGATGTGCAAACTGCCTATATACTTGTCAATATTACCTGTTCAGCAGTTAATAAAAATTACTTCTTACAACAGAAAAATGTTTTCCTTCGTTGCAACCAGTTCAGCCATAGTATCCCAATTAAGTAATGAAAAAAGAAAATCAGCTTTTTGAAGCAGAAATTTGGCATGGTATGACACTGTCATTCTACTGTGAATTATAATCATTAGGTATTAATGCTTGACCCCCTATCATTGATTTACTCATAGATTTGTCTCTAGTTGAATTCACTTGGTCACTTTAAGCCTCAAATGATCTCTCACTGAAATGTAGTCGATTTAAAGGGATATTTCAACATTTTGGCAAATTGGCCTATTGCCATAATCTCTATAGTCATATGAGTATGTACATCACCTTTACTTATCCGTGCCTGTTGTTTTGAGATTCGAGGGGGAAGAGACGCGAGCTGCTCAGCGAACATAACGAAAGTGAACGGTACAGATCCCTCGCTCCTTTGAAACTCATCAAATACACAATTCAACAGCTCCAAAACACTCTCGTGGACAAGTTTTGACCTGCACGTTCACTACGCTATGAAATAATAAAGTATAATTTTGTAACATTTTGAAACATGAAGCAAATACTCAGAACTACTCTCTTATTCTGAATAAAGTGTTGTTTTGAGTTCCGCAGTAGCTGCAGTAAACATATGCTTTTGAAATCACTCAGCCCAGCCGGTATGTCTGGAATGTAGTTCCGGTTATGCATTTGCCTTGAAAATAACTGTTTTATAATTATACATTTTTCTTTTATAGCGTGGTGAATGTGCAGGTCATAACTTGTCCTCGAGAGCGTTTTGGAGCTGTTGGATTGTGTATTTGATGAGTTTTGAAGGAGCGAGGGGCCTGTACTTCTCACTTTCGTTATGTTTGCGAACAGCTCGTGTCTCCCTCCCCCAAATCTCAAAACAACAAGCACGGATAACTAAAGGTAATGTACCTACTCATATGACTAAACGGATTATGGCAATGGGCCAATTTGCCAAAATGTTGAAGTATCCCACGTGATTGCTGAGGTTTGTCTGCGTAAGGCATGATTGTACACTGAACAAAAATATAAGCGCTCCATGTCAAATTTTTGAGTTTTTATTAACATTAGGGTTATGCAATATATGAAGCGAATCAAAATTCATTTTTGTTAATGACTAATGTTCAGATCACCGTCCATTACATCTTGATATTGGCATCTGCAAAGGGGTGACAGTCCTTTGAACACATTGGGGGTCAGGTTGAAGAAATTTAATGTTCAATATCTTGTGTGTCCACCATTTGCGTCTCTCAGATCAACACATCTCCTTTGCATGGAGTTGATCAGGTTGTCTATCGTGGCCTGTGAAATGTTATTCCATTCTTCCCGGAGGGCCACACGGAGCTGGCGCACATTATCCGGAACTGGAACACGGTCACGGACACGTCGATCCAGAACATCCCAAAGATGCTCTATGGGCGACATGTCCGGCGAATACGCAGGCCAGTCCAGAACTGGAATGTGCTCTGCTTCAAGGAACTGCATGCAGATCGCTCTGGTGGACATCCCTGCATCCAGCATGCCAATTCTGCTCATTCTGTCTGATCACTGTCTGGAAATGCCACACCCATGTATTGAGTGAAATCACTGAGCAAATGCTCACGGACAGAGAGATGGATTAAAAAATGGTACACAAATCAAGAAAAATATCCCTATTGTACAAGTAAAAGTCAGCATATGCTCACTTAGAGTTGTTAACTCCATGTGGCATCAATATTTGACATGGGGCATTTATATTTTTGTTCAGTGTAGTTCATGCCTAGTTTTTTTTTTTTTTTGTCCAATTTCAGACAGTTTAAACTTGCCACAGTAATTGAAAGACATTGGACTCTAAAAAAAACTATGTAAATACTTCCATAACACCAAGTTAGGTTGCATCCTGTCAACTTTGCGCAACTGAACGACATGAACGCGTTTAAAAAAAACATGCTGCCAAAAGCAACCCAGAAGTGCTCAGGTTATATGTATGAGATGGAAATATGATACGGACATGGACACTTGGGGTCATTACCTCTGCCAAATGAAGTTGGCGGGAAGTTACGTGATCGCCGGCGTTTATTTGTTTGTTTGTTTGCAAGATAATTCAAAAAGTAATGCACAGATTTTGATGAAATTTTCAGAGAAGGTGGGTATTAGGACAAGAAACAGGTGATGAAATTTTGGCAAATCTAAGCCAAAGTACAGCTGAGGTATACGCCAAAGTTCAAGATTTCAAGTCTTTCCAATGGGCCGTAGTTCCAATCGCCATGCTTTTGGGTTTTGCTGCCACCTGGCGGAGGTCTGCGCTCTCTGAGTGCTTTTCTAGTTCTGAATGGAATCGGTCTGGAGGGTTCCTTGAGCCTGCTGGCATTGATTCTGTGGCAGAGGAAGTCAATGATGGAGAGTCTTTCTTCATGATGTGTAAGTAGTCTTATTGTTGTACAGTGCCGTGAAAAAGTATTTGCCCCCTTCCTGATTTCTTACTTTTTTGCATATTTTTCACACTTAAATGTTTCAGATCATCAAACAAATGTTAATATAAGAAAAAGATAACCCGAGTAAATACAAAATGCACTTTTTAAATAGGCATGGGCAATACAAATGAATAAAATAACAACATTTCTTGAGTTGCTGAGAAAAAAGTTTTTATTATTTTCTAATGATTTTTTGCAGGTAAGTACAGAAGACACAGACGAAGAGTTTGCCACAAGTCCAACGCCTTTACAGGAAAGGGTCTCAGAGCCACAGGGTCCCAAAAATGGCTGATTTCGGCATTTATCAACAAAACCCATTGTGAAAATTGGGGGGTGAAGCCTGAGGGCATTTTCGAAAATGCAGTCTACTCAGAAATAAACCTGGCCAAATTATCCATTAGGGTACCCTAACAGAAATAATTGATGCTAAAGTCATCAACCACTTCTCTGAAGTACAGCAGCGCCCTCTAGGCCCTTTTTAATGGAAAATGCATTGAATTTCACCCAATTATGTTCAACAAACATTAGGTTTTGCATTGATATTAAAAAATGGTATGAATGGGTTCCCTGTGAAGTTTTTTTTGGATCAATGGCCTGCAAAAATGTCAAAATTATCGGTGGGAGGGCAAACATTCTCGCCCATTACTATATAAAATGCAGTGAAGTCGCTGATGCGCAGTTGTTTGCCCTCCCACTGCTCTGAAATGAATCAAACGTTCCCCTTCAATAACCCGTGGTGATTTAAAAAAAAACCTTTGCACTGTTTTTTTACAATGTCCATATACCCTCCTCCCATGATAGTTTCAATGAGCTACTGTGAATAATTCACACTAAAACACAGTGGCGTGCAGTCGGAGGTTAGTTTGGTGAGGCAGAAACCTCCCTTTGCTTGATTAGCAATCAGGCGATTAACTCGTTTAGTAAGACTATTCGGAGAATGGCCGGGCCAGTTTAAGTTTCCGGGCGTTATTACTCAGTACATCGAACCTGAAATGCTCACTAGACAGCAGATTTGCGCGTACATGCTTCCAGGAAGCGAAGCAATGTCATCAACAAATATTAAAACAGTTCGACTTATGCAGAGTTCAATGCTTAATCAATATACAATGTATTCTCCTTTAAATACGCGCTTTTACACCCAAACAAAAAGCGGGCGCTTATTTTCAGTCTTCTTTCATAATCCGATTAACAAAATGTTTAAACGATATACAGAATTACCGAGAGCCGAGAATTTTTCCTAATTGATTATTCAGATTTCCATCCTCGCAGTCTCGAATTGAAGCGTATACGTGAATGAATCTTGTGACCGGTGTTCGCGAGGTGGCATAGGTAGCAAAATTTGTCAGAACACTGGTAGGTTTTGAACGCCTGGCGTTGGTTTATTCCTTGGTATATTTTACTGAAACTTCACAAATAGGATCACAGGATATTCTGTCAACTAACTATGTACGTTAACAGTAAAAATACACTCACCTTTCTTGCTATTGTTGAGAAGAAGTCACGGCGAACTCGCGATGAACTTCAACAACTTCTGTCGAACTTATTTCACATCCCCTGGAGGTCTAGACTGGACGAACAGACTCGTAATTTCTCAAATTAGACAGCTGTAATTCAATCAGGGCCGTAGCTGGGATGTCACGTTAGCGCAGGCTGTTTGAAATCTACCTCCAAAATGGATATTTTTGCCACGCCGTGCACTTGAAAGTTTGTAAACACGGCGCAAATTGAGGTCAAGCATTCATCCAACGGGCGAATTACAGCTCTGTTCAAATCGCGTTATTGGCCGTAATACGCAGAATTCATGTATAAAATGCGGGTATCCTATTGACAAGATTGCTTTTAATCAAACCGTGGTGTTCTTTTTGTATGAAAATGGTATTTACATCATTTTTTAATAAGTTTTCTGAGGCTTGTTTACCGCCCCAGTTCAGCTGTTACGCATTCCATTAGAGTTTATGCAGAGCGTTGCCCATGCCTATTTTAAATGATGATTTCATTCATTAGGGGAAAAAGCTATCCAAACCTACCTGGCCCTATTTGAAAAAGTAATTGCCCCCCCCTTGTTAAATCATGAATTAACTGTGATTAACCACATTTTTTGAGTCCAGTTCCACTAGCCACACCCTGGCCGGATTACTGCCAGACCTGTTGAATCAAGAAATCACTTCAATAGAATCTGTCTGACAAAGTGAAGTAGGCTAAAAGATCTCAAAAAGCAACATGTCATGCTGCGAACTAAAGAAATTCAAGAACAGATGAGAAACAAAAGAAATGACATCTATCAGTCTGGAAAGGGTTGCAAAGCCATTTCTAAGGCTTTGGGACTCTGGCGAATCACGGTGAAAGCCATTATCCACAAAAGGAGAAAACTTGGAACACCGGTGAACCTTCCCAGGGGTGGCCGGCCTACCAAAATTACTCCAAGAGCGCATCAACTACTCATCCAGGAGGTCACAAAAAAACCCATAACAACATCTGAAGAACTGCAGGCCTCACTTGCCTCAGTTAAAGTCAGTATTGCTGATTCAACAATAAGACAGAGACTGGGCAAAAAATGGCATCCATGGGAGAGTTCCAAGGCAAAAACCACTGCTGACCAAAAAGAACACAAAGGCTCGTCTCACATTTTCCAAAATACATCTTGATGATCCCCTAGACTTTTGGGAAAATATTCTGTGGACTGACGAGACATAAGTTGAACTTTTTGAAAGGTATGCGTCCCATTACATCAGGCGTAAAACTAACACAGCAATTCATAAAAAGATCACCATACCAAAAGTCAAACATGGTGGTGGTAGTGTGATGGTTTGGGGCTGCTTTGCATTGTCCAACCCTCAGATTGTGATCTCGAGCTCAAGCGCAATTGGGTTATGCTGCAGGACAATGATCTGAAACACACCAGCAAGTCCACCTCTGAATGGCTAAAAAAAAAAACAAAATGAAGATTTTGGAGTAGCCTTGTCAAAGTCCAGGCTTAAATCCTATTGAGATGCTGTGGCATGACCTTAAACAGGCCATTCATGCTCAAAGCCCCTCCAATGTGGCTGAATTAAAATAATTCTGCTAAGAAGAGTGGGCTAATATTCTTCCACAGTGATGTGAAAGACTCATTGCCAGTTATTGCAAGCGTTTGATTGCAGTTGTTGTCGCCGAGGGTGGCACAACCAGTTACTAGGATTTAGGGAACAATTACTTTGTCACACAGGGCCAGGTAGGTTTGGATAGCTTTTTTCCCTTAATAAATGAACTCATCATTAAAAAACTGCATTTTGTATTTACTCGGGTTGTCTTTGTCTAATATTAAAATTTGTTTGATGATCTGAAACATTTAAGCGTGACAAATATGCAAAAAAAGAAGAAATCAGGAAGGGGGCAAATACTTTTTCACGGCACTGTATATATTACTTATAGCTAGCCATAGCCATGATGATTACAAAGCTAGTTTGCTGGATTGGTTATTATGAGTAATCGTGAGCCTTTGCTAATAATACTGTGTATGGTGGCATTTTGCTCAATGTGCCGTTCTGTTTTAGAATTTATACAGCATTCAACGCAAGAGAATGCCTCAGAGAATGACTTTGACATGGAAAGCCTTTGATTAAACCACTGGCAGGAGGTAGAAGAAACTATCTAAGAGTTTACCCAGTCCAGTAAGGGAGTAGATTTTAGCAAGGTTTGAGGTCTCAGCCCCACCTGTGCCCATACCTGTTCTGCATTGTGGTTTTAGCTCGGGTGGCCCCACTTTCGCTTAGTAGTTAGCATACTGTCTCAGTGTAAGGCATAAAAGTAAGTAGCCAGGCTAGAGACATGTACAGGGACCTGATTGTTTTTATGTGCAGATATGCCAGGTGATGTTTACAACAGTTTTGCAGCCATGTGGTCAGTGCCCTGATACATTGCAGTAGTGTATGTGAATTTTTGCATAGGAGCTCTGTCTCAGAAAATTGCTCCGTGCGGTCTGATTGGGCCCTGGTACCTCAGTACTACATGCTGGATTTCATACCTCTGCAATGTTCTGTTCAGTGCGAGCACATGCTTGTGTGAAATGGTGATGGAGTTATACTCCGTTCAGTGGTCGGATTTCATTTGTCTGTTATCTGCTGCGTGTACGCTGTGCTCTGAATTTAAGATCCTCTATGGCATGATTCAGGAGAGGTGTTCTTGGTCACTGATTACATAAGGCAGTCGGCCATGTGGAAATGAGGCTCGTGTTTCCTTTGTGGCTTTACCTGGCCTTTCAGGAACGAAAAGGGACTTAATGCCTCCACAGTACTCTGTGCAGTAGTGTTGAAATTCTAAATTGAACAAAAAACTGGTTGTTGACCAGCTGAGTTACTAAAATGACGTAAATTCTGTCGTCTGTGGTCTGTCGTTGAGAATGGTTTTATCTGTTGTCCATAAATAAATCGACCCATACTCTCTTGCGGTCAGAAATATTGATCATATTGGACAAAACTTGGTACGTAACATCATTAGCCCATAAACTACCTTGGGACCGCATTTCAGCCCTGCTCCTCCAAAAGTTGGCGTGAAGGCGGTCATATTGAGTATTTGCAGTTGCCCAGGTTTCTCCTACAGCCAAAAAGTTGCATGGTAGGTTAATTGGAGACTTAAAATGTATGGAATTATATTTGTGCCACAATCCTGAGCGAGCAATTGGAAATTTTGAGCACAGAAAAATATATTTTGCAAGCACACAAATCTTGTTTTGAGGAAAAATTATTAGTGAGCAAACAAAACCTTCCGATTGAGCGAACAGAACTCTATTCTGTGCTCAACAAATGTCTTTGCATGTTTGCTATGATCAATATGAACGTGCAATATTAACCCCTCTCACTCAGTTTCACTGTATGCCCTCTCGCAAACTCATGTTCTGCACGCTGGCAGACCGCAGCATGCTCGCTCAAAGCATGTCTCTCCCATGGTCTCTCCCTGTCTCTCAGTCTGCCCTCTCTGTGCGCGCTCAACTTCACCTGCGCACTCGCTCGAGCTGTGCAGAGTGTTACAAATGTGCCACGATTCTGATCGGCTGCTTCGGTCTCCAATTAGATGCATTATGCCCAACCACCAAAGAAAAGGGGGAAAGGTAATGATGAAATTCGTCTGCGACTGGATAATAGTGCTGCCGTTGTTTGGGACGTGTATTTCAGTTTATGGCGACAGACATATCGGCAAAGTTCCTTCTCTTTTTCAAGGGAGCCCTGGGGATTGAGGTGGGGAGGGAGAGGGCAATTTGCACAGCCAATTGGATCAGGGGATGATTAGGTGGCAGGTCGAAAGAGCCAGGTTGGGACTTTAGCCATGACACCGGGGAACCCCCCACTCTTATCGAAGAGTGTCATAGGATGTTTAATGACCACAGTGAGTCAGGACCTCGGTTTAACGTCTCATCCGAAAGACGGCATCTTCTTCAGTACAGTGTCCCCGTCACTGCACTGGGGCATTGGCGATTATTCCACCAGAGGGAAGATCACAACCTACTGGCCCACCAACACCTCTTCAAAGACTGTCAAGTTGCCAGCTATCATGGAAGTAGCATTAATGTCAGTAATCTTCTGCTTTTCTCCCCGACATTAGTTAGCTGACCTGACGCTAGCAACCTAACTAGATAGCTAACTTGGTTCGCAAGCCAAAGGTGTACAGACTAACCAACAAAATTTCATAAAGGTCCATAAAACGTGGGGCTCGTGGCTGCGGTGTGACATTTTGGTTTTGATGATCAGAAGACATCGTCCAATGCTATAGTTAGCAGCAGCCAGTGTTGCTAAAGAGGGATATGAGTCAAGAGTCACACAACAGTCGATGTCTCAAGATACATAGAGATTTCACGTTAACCTTAACCCGTCCCAAACAAGGGCAGCACTATTATCCAGTCGCAGACAAATTTCGTCATTACCTTTCCCCCTTTTCTTTGGTGGTTGGGCATACTGCATCTAATTGGAGACTGAAGCAGCCAATCAGAATCGTGGCACATTTGTAACACTCTGCACAGCTCGAGCGAGCGCGCAGGTGAAGTTGAGCGCGTACAGAGAGGGCAGACTGAGAGAGAGGGAGAGACCATGGGAGAGACATGCTTTGAGCGAGCATGCTGCTGTCTGCCAGCGTGCAGAACATGAGTTTGCGAGAGGGCATAGAGTGAAACTGAGTGAGAGGGTTAATATTGCACGTTCATATTGATCATAGCAAACATGCAAAGATATTTGTTGAGCACAGAATAGTTTTGTTCGCTCAATCGGAAGGTTCTGTTTGCTCACAAAATTTTTTTTTCTCTGAACAAGATTTGTGTGCTTGCGCAATATATTTTTCTGCCCTCAAAATTTCCAGTTGCTCGCTCAGGATTGTGGCACAAATATAATTCCACAGAAATGGCCCTTAGGTGTGAGTTTGTGACTGAATGGTGTGTGTGTGCCCATTGCCCTGTGATGGATTGGAGAGCTGTCTTGGCTGTGCTCCTGCTTTTCGCCCTTAGACAACTGAGATGGGCTGCAGTTCTTCATGGGTAGCGCTGTTACCGCACGACAAGCAAGTTGTGGGAACGAATCCGGGCCTGAGAGCGTTCTGTGTGGACCTTTCTGTATTGAGTTTGCGTGTTCTCTGTGTGTGTACCTGGGTTAACTTTGTATAATCCTTTTCCCTCCCACTGTCCTAAGACATGCATTGTAGGCTAATTTGAGAGTCTAAAATTCTAATTGGTATGAAAAAATGGTATGTGCTTCAGTACCCTTCATGTTTGGAGGGTTATGGCAGATGACATGAGAGAAATTGCTGATAGTGACAGTAAACCATAAAAAACACACAAATCGTACAGCATCTGGAGTGCAATGTATTTTAAATGGAGAGAAATACAAACCCCAATTCCAATGAAGTTGGGATGTTGTGTAAAACGTGAATAAAACCGAGTGCAATGATTTGCAAATCTCAAATCCACATTTTATTCACAATAGGACATAGACAACATATCAGATGTTTAAATTGAGGCATTTTACAATTTCACAAGGCTCGAAATTGCGACCGTTTTGGTCGTATGTGCGACCAAAATTAACACTGTGCGACCTCTGAATTAAAATAGTCGCACCTGTGCGACTGCTTTTTCCGACAATTAAACGCCTCTTTTCGGGTACATTTGGTAGTCAGAAGGCATGCCAACCGCTGCTGCAGCTTAAATAGAGATGGGCGTTTGTCTCGGAGCAGTGCATGAATCTACAGGACATGCCGCAGCCGGGCGCACCGGTATAAGAATGGAGCAGACCCAGTGTGTTCCCTTGAGCTGACAGTGACCATTCTGACCAATCAAAGGGGAGCTTGACGTCCTGAACCTCAGTACTGATTCTAGAATGGTAAATATTAGCCGTCAATCACTCCATTTCGCGGTACTGAGAGTTACTATTTGTAACTATACACAAGATTTAGACGGAAAATGAAACGAAGAGCAACGGAATACTTTTTTTTTTTGGCTACCGTTAACGTTAAAAAGTCGAGTCGGTAACAAAAGTTACTGAAACTGAGAGTCATGACGGTGATTCGGATGAACCGGCGGCGAAATCAGTTTATAATTTTCGCAAAGAGTTGCTTCAAAATTTTGAATGGCTGAGGTTATAAGAAGGTGAAGTGCACCGTGTTCATTGTAAAGATAATGGCCCGGATCTCGCAGGTAACAGTGCGTTGTCTACTGAGTCCAAACACTTTAAACGTGAAAGTCCTTCCAAACACGGAGAAAGCACGAAACACGGGAAATACTGTGATAAATGTACGTCAACGAGTAGGTCCGGTGTTCTGTTAATATTTGCAACCTATCAAAATATGCTGCCTCGCGGCTCTGCGCTTGCGCAAACCTAAAATCTTCTTGGTTTCTCCGCGCATATCTTCAGTAGCCTAACTGGAAAAATCATAAACACATTTTTTTCAGCTCGTCTTTAGACCAGTAAACGTTTATATATTTGCATGTACACGCAACGTTTTCCTGAAAATGCAGAAATTAGATGACAATGGCGTGTGGTATACTTTATCTTAAAACAAACATATCCAACTCATTATAACATCTGCTTATGTTATAATAAGCTAACAAAAGGCAAAGTTACCTCTGTGGACTGATTCATATTGCAATATTGAGGCGAAAACAAGGACTTTACGACTTTACGTCAGATCTGCATTTAACCCTAACACAGTTGAAGATCTGATTCGGATCAGTGTGGAGGGTCCTCCTCTGGACATATTTGATGCCTCACAGGCAGTGAGGAGATGGATGGAAGGGCAGAGAGCCAGGAGACCCAATTTAAAATCCTGGCCTCCGGATATGGCATAAAGTCAATGTAGTGGAAACCTTTGTTAATCAATGAACTCAAGACTCTCATATTGTTTAATAACTGTCATTTGTTGGAGACAGTTGTATTGTTAATGTGGAGTGTTATATTGTAATTTTTTAAACATTAAAAAAAATATATTGGTGCTTCTTTGATTTTGGTGTGTGCGCTCCTAAATTTTGGCTCGTGCTCCTAACTTTTTGAACTTGGGAGCGCAGTGCTACCAAGCAAAAAAGTTAATTTCAAGCCCTGTTTCATGAAAAATATTAGCTCATTTTGAAACAGATGACAGCAACACATCTCAAAAAAGTTGGGACAGGGGCAAAAAAGGCTGGAAAAGTAAGTGGTACTAATAAAAATAACTGGAGAAGCATTTTGCTACTGAGTAGGTTAATTGGCAACAGGTCAGTAACATGACTGGGTGTAAAAAGAGCATTTTGGAAAGGCAGAGTCTCTCAGAAGTAAAGATGGCCAGAGGTTCACCAATCTGCGAAGAATTGCATCGAAAAATTGGGGAACAATTTCAGAAAAATGTTCCTCAATGTAAAATTGCAAAGACTTTGAATATCCCACCATCTACAGTACATAATATCATGAAAAGATTCAGAGAATCTGGAGGAATCTCTGTGCACAAGGGACAAGGCCGAAGGTCAATATTGGATGCTCGTGACCTTCAGGCCGTCAGGCAGCACTTCATAAAATACAGGCATGATTCTGCACTGGAATACACTGCATGGGCTCAGGAACACTTCCAGAAATCATTGTCTGTGAACACTGGTGGCCGTGCAATCCACAAATGCAAGTTAAAGCTGTATCATGCAAAGAAGCAGCCATATGTGAACACGATTCAGAAATGCCGCCGTCTTCTCTGGGCCAAAGCTCATTTAAAATTGACTGAGGCAAAATGGAAAACTGTTCTGCAGTCGGATGAATCAAAATTTGAAATTCTTTTTTGAAACCACAAATACCATGTCATGCTGACTAAAGAGGAGAGAGACCATCCAGCCTGTTATCAGCGCTCAGTTCGAAAGCCTGCATCTCTGATGGTATGGGGTTGCATTAGTGCCATGGTGTGGGCAGCTAACACATCTGGAAAGGCACTATCAATGCTGAAAAGTATATGGAGGTTTTACAACAACATATGCTCCCATCCAGACAATGTCTCTTTCGAGGCAAGCCTTGCATATTGCAGTAAGACAATGGTGAACCACATACTGCATACATCACAACAGCATGAGTTTGCAGTAGAAGAGTCTTTGCAGTAGAAGAATCCGGCAAAGAAGACCTAGGACTGTTGAGCGGCTAGACTCCTTCATCAGACAAGAGTGAGACAACATTGCTCTCCCAAAACTCCAGCAATTGATCTCCTTACTCCCCAGACGTTTATAGACTGTTGTTAGCCCCTTAAGCCCTGAGCCTCTTTTTCGAAAATGTCAAGCCCCAAATGAAATGAGTATATCTCTGCAACTCTTTGGTCCATTTGAATGATCTTGGTATCATAATAAAGGTAAAACCATTTGGGATTTCTGCCATGGTGTAAAAATCAGTGTATATGTCACTGAGTCAGAGTAAATGAAGATGGAACACAGTATAAATCAAAGACCTCATTTTACACCAAACAAAGTTTTACGTCTATCCCTTGTAAACTTTATTAGTTGCAGTCTGAAACCTCTAAAAATTTACAGCACAGAATCTCACCATTATCTGTGCCAAAGTTTATTCTAATCAAGTAAATCAGAACAAAATTAGAGAGGAATGTCAAGGTGGCTTCTCCAAATTGGCAATTCAGGTACCTTGTGTGCCAAATAAGATTTCTCAGATATTAAACTGTAAAACTCATCTAATTTCACTTATATATCACTACAGGCATACATTCCACCCAAATACAACCAGTTCTAAATTTTTAGAATTTATAATTTTTTTTATTATTAATTCTGCCAGTCTTATAGCCTATACAATTTCCCATTCAAAGACAATAAATACAAAGAAAATGAAGTTTGGCTCCACTGAAGCAGATTTATTTTTTTTTAAAAAAGCAAATTAATAAGATTATGAATACAAAAAGGGTTAAAAAATGGGGGAAAAAAGTCAAAAGAATAAAAACCCCAGCAATTATATTTACAAGCAAAATGGTACTCATGTCTGACTATAAAACATGCCTGACCAAGGGTTCAAACCTTGGTCGCCTGCGCTGAAGTTCTACACCTTAACCACAAGGCCACACCCTCTAGCGTAACACCACTGTCAAATTGCCCATATAAAGAATGAGTCAAAAAAACAAGTCACTCACCTTGCTTGTACTGTTGTGCCCTCAGTATTCACGCGTTTCTGTCAGAAAACGACTTTGAAAACGACGGTTGAATATTTAGCGGATAATCATACCAAAAATAGCCTACCACAAACAAACCTGTTAAGCATTTATATTGTTGCGCTATTTAAGTACATTCGAATGGCCCATGGACTCGGTTTGACGCACTGGGAACGCAAGGCTCTGGCTCAGTCTAGCTTTGTGCGATAAAGGTGCTTTAGAGCTCGTTGGAAACGTCAAAAGCCATATAATCAAATGGCTACCGGCAAAGCTTTACTGACAGCATCACAAGCCGATCACAGAGAGGAAAATACATTGCAAGCAAGCTGAATGCTGAGGAACTGAGATCTTTGAAGCAGTGCTCGAGAAGAAAAACATACTTTGAGACTCGCGGATCTAGTTTGGTTATAACACGGACACATTGAGCTAACAGTAGCAAGCGTGGATTTACCCTCAAACAGTTTTTTTTATTACAAAATATCAAAGGTAAGAAATTTCTTTGCTCATCTCTGTAGACTGTAAAGCGTATGTCTGCTGTTCTTTGAGTGTTGTGTCGGTTTAAAATGACAATGCGCATATCGTTGGATTCTGTGGACTTTCCTCTTTCATTTGAGGTATCCTTTTTATGCATAGCACAAATTCAGGAGAAATTCTAGCGATTCAGTGCTGATATGATTTTATCCTATGTTTTGCTGCATGCTTATTTACTTGCTTGGTGCTTGAATTGTGTTCGGTTGAGGTAAAAATGGTCTACATGAGCTTTTTGCCTAGTTTCTTTGCGAAATGTGGATATGCAGCATGACAATGTTGCGATTTGGAAACATGATGTATTTATTGTGCGTAACAACCGGCCCCCGGTACCTGGGCGTAGGGCTTAAGGGGTTAAAAGAAGATGGGATGCTACACAATGGTAAACATGGCCCTGTCCTAACTTTAGTTGAGGTGTGTAGCTGCTGTCAAATTCAAAATGAGCTAATATTTTTCATGAAATGGTAAAATGTCTCACTTTAAACATCTGATATCTTGTCTGTGTTCTATTGTGAATAAAATATGGGTTTATGAGATTTGCAAATCATTGTATTCTGTTTTTATGCATGTTTTACTCAACGTCCGAACTTCATTGGAATTGGGGTTTATAAAAAAAATGGCAGAACGGCACTGAAAATAGAAATTATAATGAAAGTATTAAAACATGATCACCATGCATGCACAAGCCCATACCAGCATAAGAACTAAAATATTGACCAATGGGCAGTTTCTGTATGAAAGCCAAACTAAAACAAGAGTCATCAGAAGATGACATATCCCCCCGGCCCTTGATTATCTGCAAAAATCCTGTCAATCCTACACTTGCAAAGAAATTCAAACAAGAATGTTGAGGTGATTTTCCTCTGGAATTATCTGGAAGTGTGTACTGGCAACATCTACCAAAGACTATGAACCACATGTTGACAAAGGCAATAATAAAACAAAAGTCATTAATGAACAGTGTTTCAGTTCTGCTCCAGAAACAAACCCATCCCTACGACTGTGTCTAAATCCATCTCGCTTCAATGGGAAGGAAAAAAATAATAATTTCAGAAATGTGAAAATATGAAAAAGGCACCACTTCAGTTCTTGGGTAATGCACATACAAAGTTTCAGAAATATATAATGAACGGTTTTTGAGTTCTGCTCCAGAAACGAACCTATCTCTGTACAGAGTACAAATGCAACTGGTTTCCATGGAAATGAAAAAAATAAGATTTTCAGAAATCTGAAAATATCAAAAGGCACCACTTCAGTATGTGGGTAATACACATGCAAAGTTTCAGAGAGATATAATGAACGCTTTTTTAATTGTGCTCCGGAAACAAACTTATCTCTGTACAGAGTCCAAATCCAACTCATTTCGATGGAAACGAAAATTTTTATTCAGAAATCTGGAAATATCAAAAGGCACCACTTCAGTATGTGGGTAATACACATACAAAATTTCAGTAAGATATAATGAACAGTTTTTGAGTGCTCTGGAAACGAAATGATTACAGACAGTCGGACAGACAGACAGACGGACGAGGCGATGCCTATATCCCCCCGCATTTTATGCCGGGGGGAAAGTGACAATAAAAAAAAGTGTTGTCGTCTGTAGTCGCATCTCCATCCGCCCATTTTAGCACATTTTGAATTTGCGCTTCAAAAAATCTCAGTGGAGACGCCCAAAATGCTCATTAAAGTCGAAATATCGCATTATTATTTTTATGCGCGAGGAGGAGGTGGAAAATTTGCAGTGTCAATAAAGATGAATGTGCTTTAGTACAGTGGGAAAGGGTCAGCGAACAAGTTACGTAATAAATGATGACGTTTACTAACTACGTCACTTTTAATCGCTTACGTTCCCATGTGTAGGCAGCGGGAGGGAGGGTGACGAGGCGCTGGTGTCATATAAAATCTGGTCCCCCATGGTCGCGTGGATGTGGTCTCATTAGAAAACTAGCTAGCTGGTTTGCTACCTCGCTACACTGGTGTGCTAGCTATAACATTAAAGAATTTGTTATTGCTTTAGCTAGCTGGCTAGTGGTTCTTACAGCAGAAGCAAACTGTAACCTTATTAGCAAGCTAGCTAGCTCGCTACACTGGTGTGCTAGCTGTAACATTAAGGAGTTCGTAGCCACTTCCTAGCTACAGTGATTACAAAGTTTTCTCTCATTTTCATTCGTTTTCGCCACCAGCTTTCCTGTTTGTTTTCCTTTTCTTTCGTCCCGCTTATTGACGTCGTCATGGCGTGCGTCATCTTCTGCAGAGGCAATGGCAACTGACTCAAATTAGCGCCACCCAACAGCACCTACAGCTTATCTGGTGAAACAAAAGCGCATAACTGTAGCGGATGTAAACGTGCACAAATGCGCATTTTCTTTTACCGTATTTACAAAAATTTGATTAAGATTTGCGATACAGTTGGATGGGAACACAGCTAGTGTGTTCTTAAGAATCTCTCGTTATGTGCAACTCAGTGAGCCAGTAGTAGGTGGAGCCCAGAGCCTTGGCCCATAGAAGCTGAAAGTAGCATTTCCCTTTGTTTTGACTTGGTTTTGGGGACCATTGTGGGCTTGGAGTGGGTTGAAGTATTTTGTTCACGTGCCTTCTTCTATTGCATTCTGAAAAGACCAGAAATCTGCTGTCATTACAGCATCTGTTTTCTAACATGTTTCTCAAAAATGTGGTCCATATTTGACGTGCACTTTTATCATTTCGCTGTTGTAAAAGGCAAAGGTGTTCTACTGGTCTCTGAGCAAACAACAGGCTATAATGCAATACCAACCGTGGAATTATAATTTTTTTTTAATTGAAGAGCCTAGTACTAAAAGTACTTAAGTCACAGTTTCATGCACTGGGAGGCAAGGCTTGGAAAGCGTCTTTTATAGTTACCTAAGCCCACTGCCTCGATTTTTGCAAAATGAACATTTAGTGATGTACATACTTTTAGCACTGGGGTCTTCATTTAAGGCTTTGGCTGAACAAATGCAACATATTTTTATGCTGAACTTGAATTGTCCAAAATTAAGTACTTTCAGCACTAGGCTCTTCAATTTATCTTTTATTTAACCAGGGAAGTCTCATTAGGCCCGTTTCCACCGAAGAAGTTCCTGGTAGTACAACCCCAATTCCGTAATAGTTGGGACAAAGTGTAAATTGCGAATAAAATCAAAACGCAATGACTTTCAAATCACACCAGCTAGTATTTTATTCACAATAGAACAGAGATAACATAGCAAATGTTGAAACTGAGAAATTTTACAATTTTATTCACAAAATGAGCTCATTTCAAATTTGATGGCTGCTACAGGTCTCAAAAAAGTTGGGACAGGGGCCTGTTTACCATGGTGTTGCATCCCCTCTTCTTTTTAACACAGAGTGGAGGCGTCTGGGCATTGAGGAGACAAGTTTCTTGAGTTTAGCCATTGAAATTTGATCCCACTCTTGTTTAATACAGGCTTCCAGCTGCTGAAGAGTTTTGGGTCTCCTTTGACGGACTTTTCGTTTAATTATGCGCCAAATGTTCTCAATCGGTGAAAGATCAGGACTGCAGGCAGGCCAGTTCAGCGCATGGACTCTTCTACTACGAAGCCATGCTGTTGTAATAGCTGCAGTATGTGGTTTTGCATTGTCCTGCTGAAATACACAAGGCCTTCCTTGGAATAGATGTCGTCTGGAGGGGAGCATAATTGCTCTAAAACCTTTATATACCTCTCAGCATTCATGGTGCTTTTTAAAACATGCAAGCGTCCCACACCACATGCACTAATGCATCCCCATACCATCAGAGATGCAGGCTTTTGAACTGAACGCTGATAGCAGGAGGGGTGGTCTTTCTCCTCTTTAGCCCGGAGGACACAACGCCCATGATTTCGAACAAGAATGTCAAATTTGGACTCGTCTGACCACAGGACACTTTGCCACTTTGCTACAGTCCATTTTAAATGAGCCTTGGCCCACAGAACTCGGCAGTGGTTCTGGATCATGCTCAACAATGGCTTCCTTTTTTCATGGTAGAGTTTTAGGTGGCATCTGTGGATGGCACGGTGGACTGTGTTTACAGACAGTGGTTTTTTGAAGTATTCCTGGTCCCATTTAGTAATGTCAATGACAGAATCATGCCAGTGAGTGATGCAGTGGTGTCTGAGGGCCTGAAGATCACGGGCATCCAGTAAAGGTCTTTGGCCTTGTCCCTTACGCACAGAAATTTTTCCAGTTTCTCTGAATCTTTTGATGATGTTATGCACTATCGATGAAGAGACCTTCAAAGCCGTTGCAATTTGATGTCGAGGAACATTGTTTTTAAAGCATTTCACAATTTTTTTTACGCAAGCCTTCACGGGTTGGAGAGCCTCTGGCCATCTTTACTTCTGAGAGACTCAGCCTCTCTAAGACATCCCTTTTATAGCCAATCATGTTACACACCTGATGCCAGTTAACTTAATTACTTGCTAAATGTTCTTTCAGCTGATTCTCTTATACATTAATTGCTTTCTCAGCCCTTTTTTTGTCTGTCCCAACTTTTTTGAGACCTGTTGCAGCCAGAAAATTTGAAATGAGCTCATTTTGTGGATAAAAATGTAAAATGTCTCAGTTTCAACATTTGAAATGTTATCTATGTTCTATTGTAAATAACATATTGGCTCGTGATCTGAAAGTCATTGAATTTTGATTTTATTCACAATTTACACTTTGTCCCAACTATTTCAGAATTGGGGTTGTATTTGGGGGGCAGGAACTACTACAGGAACGTCCTCTCACTCGGCCCTCTCAGCTGCCGTGTCTCCACTGAGAGGGAGAAGCAGGAGGAAGGTTCCTGTAAAGTTGTCTGACGTCCTTTTAAAAATGCGACCCCTCGTCGTCTGCTGAGTTTTAAAAATGCCGGCTATTTTGTCGCTTTCTGTTGACATCACATCCCGCCCTGAGTAAATCCAATCAGCGCCAAGTAAACCCCAAGCCCCACCCAGGAGTTTTTCGGGGCCGTTCAGAGTACCTACTCGAGGCAGGGACTTTTTAGCCCCTGTAAAAGTTCCGAACTCTGTCCTTCGGGGTGGTTCGGCGGTGGAGAGACGCAACAACGGCCCCGGCCCCATAAAATTACCCCGAAGTTCCTGCGGTGGAAACAGGCCTATTGAGATTGAAATCTCTTTTTCAAGGGAGTCCTGGCGGTTGAGGTGGGGAGAGGACAGATTGCATCGCCAATTAGATCAGGGGATGATAAGGCAGGTCGAAAGAGCCAGGTTAGGAATTTAGCCATGACACCGGGGTACTCCCTACTCTTTTCAAAGCCTGCCATCTAATGACCACCATGAGTCAGGACCTCTGTTTAACATTTCATCTGAAATTCGGCATCTCCTTCAGTACAGTGTCCCCATCGCTGCACTGGGGCATTGGGGATTATTCCACCAGAGGAAAGATCGCAACCTACTGGCCCACCAACACCTCTTCCAGCGGCGAGTTATTTTCCCAGGTGGTCTCCCATCAGAGTACTAACCAAGCCCACACCTGCTTAGCTTCAGCCATGCGGCTGGAGCTGATTGAGTAGTGGTATGGCTGCTTGCCCAATGACGCCACAGATCTGTGAAGAAGGCATTTGTCTAGCACTTATATCGGCTCTTACTTATGAATTCCTATTCTTTTCAGAACCAGTGCTCCTGTGTGTGTGTTATCTGTGCCATTGTCACTAATGTCATGAGATGTGTACTGTATATACACTGTAAACTCTGGGGAGGCCTCAAGCCCTCCAGTGTAGTGTGTTGGGGGAAACCAATAAAGAGCATATTGAGGGTTCAGAGCCAGAATGGTTTATCTCCAAAATTTGGGCATTTTTGGTTAAGTGCAGCTACAAGTTACAAATCATGTCTAGTTTGCAAATTTGGAGATAAACCATTCTGGCTCTGAACGCTTGATATGTAGTGTTACTGTATTTGCTGGATAAAGCTGCATGCAAACCTAGACTTTATTCTTTAATTTGGTCATGTTGTGTATTAGGGTGTTTCTACAGAAAAGGGCACGATTACGGTAAAGACGGTCCACCCATTTTTTTGACAATGGAACTTAGCTTTCCTATTCATTTGGAGGCTAGAAATATTGGGCATGATATTTGCAATTAGGGGTGACTTTTAAAGGGACACTCATTCCAATGACTTTGACATCCAAGGTCAGATTATGACGCAAATGTCCATACTGTAATCATTCAAAATTGAGCCAACAGAAAATTAAGTTGAAAATCAAACCCTTTTCACTGATGACTCAGACTTGCCGCCAGGAACAAGTCTTCTTTAGTATTTCAAGTTACATTAGAATAGCTATTGGTTGAGGAAAAAAGGGATTAGCCCTTTCCCCCCTACCAAAAGCAGGTGTCCTTTAAGTTTGGTTTTCCCTCTCTTTACCGTAATCAGTCAGCTATTTCAGTTCTACAGCTGTCCACCAGATGTCAATTCTGCCCTAAAACAAAAACAACAACAACAACACAAAAGGAGGCCATTTTGAAACCTGTTGGGTGCGGTGGCTGAGTGCCAAGGCTCAGGTAGTATCCGAATTTTTACTTGTCACACAAATTAAATGTCTTTGCCGTAATCATGAAAATATGTTTTTGTAGCTATTGCTTCTTTATGAGGTTATGCTTGATTAGACAACCTTTTCCGAGAGGTAGGAAATAAGGGAAACTTCAGCCCTCACATTGGTTGCAAATTTCCACGGGGCTGCATTATGTGTCTTTACCGGCGTCTTTACCGTAATCAACTGCTCTGCCAAGGTATCCGGTGTTGTGTATATAAGTGGAAAAAAATCCTGGAATGTGGAAACTTCTTTTTTTTTTTTTTTTTTTTTCAGAGTCCAACATGATGTTCTCGTGACAAAAAGGTTTTCAAATTTGAACTCGGCTTCTAAAACTAAAAAAAAAAACTACTTGCAATACATACTGCTGTTACATACATATGACTGTAGTCCTCATGATACTGCTGTTTTCCATGTTAAAAAATTTTGTGTTTCAAGTTTGCATTTATTCAAAATAAACTATTTATGCAGAATATTGATTCACTTGTATATTCACTGTCTTGACACATGCATTGATTGTGAAGGGTGAAATATTTGAGGCTCTGGCAAAACGGACCATATTGGAATACATAAATTGCTGGTACTTCACTGTATAGAAAAATTATGCAGGGGCCTGTTGGAATATAGTTAATCTGGCATTTGTGCCCTTCCTCCAAAATAACATAGTCAGCAAAAATTCCTCACCCTTTACAGTCAGTGCATGTTCGGACAGCAAAGGTGGAGACATGCCTTCTCACTCTCAGACTAGAGTTAACAATGAACCTTTCAATGCCTTTGACATGTTTGAATGACCAAAAGATTCATGCAGGAAGTATGATACTCCTTTCTTCAGTGCAATTTGCCAAAAACACTGATTACGGTAAAGAGGTATGTCACTTCGTCTTTACCATAATTGTTGATTACGGTAAAGGCATCTGACCATCTTAAAGTTTGTTGAAAAAAATGAAATCAGCCATAACCCAGCTTTGCCATTTTAATACTGACTAGTACTTTGGAAGGCCTATTTGAAGAATAAAAAAAAAAAGTGGAATCCCTGAGAAAATTTTTGGTGGACATGTCTTTACTGTAATCATGCCCTTTTCTGTAGAAACGCCCATTACTAATATCTCTTGAATGTGCTTGATACAATCTTACAGTTCAGTGTTGATACTTTGTCAGCCCTTTTATTTCTGGAATCAAATCTGGTCTTAAAGGCGGCCTTTGAATTTGGTAATTGCTCGGGAAAAGTTTATGGGGTGTGTTGTCATGTAATACGAATTTTGTTTTGAATGAACAGAAGATCTCAGGGAATATTATATTCAATTTTATCCGGTCATTGGATTTATGAATATTTGATTTTTATTTTTGGTCAGTAATTCAGACATATTGAGTGTTGCAGTTTCAAGTTGTAATTTTCCTATTAGTGGGGGTAGATGTTGTTGTTGTCCATCTTGAAAAATCTTTAAACAGAATTAAGAGTTCTGAAATTTTTTACTAGTTTTGCATTGCTGAATAAGCAAGACAATTAGCAAGCCTGACACGTCCTGAACGAAGTGATGCTTTTCACTTCTGGTTACGTCAGTGTAAGCAGGAAATGCACAAACTCACATCGAATCCCTCTGGATTCTATGGAAAATCATTGCATTTATTGTGCCTCAGTAGGGTGTGGAAATAAATCCTTTGTGCTGAAAGTTAAGGGTGACGCACCCTCTCCATAAAATTCTGCATAAATAAAAACACAAGTTCTGAGTATTTATAGTTCACTTACTCTCTGCTTTTTCTCAGAGAGGAGGAACGCAGCTTTTGGCCTCGCAGAACAAAGCGTTGGTGGCATTATTGGAACAGCAGAACTCGAGTCTAGATGGAACAGCAGGAGACAGCGCCCTCCCTCAGGAAATACGAAGATCAACACTAATAGGTGCATATGCTTTTTGCTCTGTGACTTATACTTTGTCCAACTAAATGTTGCTTGCGCACCTCCATTTTCTGTGTGATTCAGAATGTCCTGCATCAAAATGCAGAATGATGAAATTTTAATTTAAGAAAACTAATCATTAGTCTGCTATTAGGGTAATGTTATTTATTGAATGACCTCGATGCATCCTTTTTTGCCAAAGTAATAATTCTCATTAATGGTCTGTGACATGAAACATCATTATATAGCTTGAATAATTCAGTACAGTGGAATATTTTGCATTTTACCATTACTTTTTTCAGAAAGAGGAAAACAGCCCCTGAATCAGAACCTTCAGTGTCTAGGAGATGCCACGTGTCTGAGGGAAAGCGAAAACTTGGAGTCATCAGCTGTGCACAAACTGAACCTGAGAAACGCTGCAAAGCCCGGAACAGTAATGCTGCTCTTTGTGCGAATGACCCTTTCATTCAGTAACTCCTGATCTCCTAAATCAGATTTCACATTCCATTTCAATTACTGTTCTGATTTCATTCGATTTCCTTAACAAGTCATACACTGTTGCATTAGTTTTGTTGACCTTAAAGGAGCAATTCGCTGATAATTAAACCATACATGGTTTCAAAGAGTAGGCACTGTATACATGTGTAGTACAAAAACATGCACATTATTCCATAATTATTCCATAATTATGTATTTATTACCTCAATCTTTTTTTATGCATTTACCGCAAAGACGATGAATATATTTTTCAGCAGTATTGTTTGTTACTTGTTATTCTTCCTTTCCTCCAGCTATGCCACTGTACATGTGAAATGTTGGTGCTGGAGGGAGAAATGCAATAGATTTTGTCTCTGATTCCCTGGGATATACAGAAAATTTGCAAAAACGGCTTACGTTTTTCACACTGTATCCCAAACTCGGACAGATGGAGTTAAGATTGAAAAAGTGTTCCTTCAGGTAAATGATAATCATAAAATGGTTCCAAAGTGCCCGTCCTCAAACAATCCTCGCAATCTTTTGCAAATTTTTGCTCTTGCATGAAAGTGTCTGGCTCTGATGGCCCCATTGTACAATGCACTCCACCATGGTCACAGTTGCAGTGAGCATAGTCAGAATTCAGATCAGCAAAATCAGATGGTCAGCTGTGACCTGCAGTCAAGGTACATAAGTATTTGGACAAGGACAAAATTTTAATCATTTTGTCTCTGTACCCCGACACATTTAGGGGTACCGATTTTCTGTGATCGCGGACGGAATCACGGAATTGTCATTCATAAACAGAATCCCAGATTTTGCGTGGAAATTCCCCCAATGGAGAAATTATGTTCCAAAGAAATGTCCATTTACTCTGAAGAAAATGCCAAACCTACGTACAAACAAATAAGAATATAGAGAGAATTCAAAACTTCCTTTAGTCATTAATAGCCCTAATTTTTGACTCTACAAATGATTAAAGCGGATTTCGTAGCCTTCCTGATGCTACTGGTGAGATGATTAATTTTACTTTGCTGGAAGTCACCTTCTCCTCCTTCATATGAGTCTTGGATCAGAGATGCTCTTTATTATCCCCCACCACGAAGTGGATCGGGGGATATTGGAATGGCGCTCGTCTGTCCGTCCGGGTTCAATGGGGACAAGTTTTCTCGGAAACTATTGCACCTACATGAATGAAATTTTGTATGTGGCCAGTACTGATGATACTACTGAATGAGTTCAACAATTGATTCCAAGAAATTAATTTTTACAGAGTTATGGCCCTTGACTCTGTTCGTGGACTTAAGTGTATGGGTGTTGCAATGGGGACGAGTTCTCTCGGCAACTATTGCACCTACGTACATGAAATTCTGTGGGTGACCAGTACTAATGATCCTATTGAATGAGTTCGACAGTTGATTCCGAGAAATTTATTTTTCCGGAGTTATGGTCCTTGTTTCTGTTCGTCGACTTGGTGTATGGGATTTGCAATGGGGACAAGTTTTCTCGGGAACTATTGCACCTACGTGAATGAAATTTTGTATGTGACCAGTACTGATAATACTACTGAATGAGTTCGACAACTGATTCCAAGAAATTCATTATTACAGAGTTTTGGCCCTTGACTCTGTTCGTGGACTTAAGTGTATGGGTGTTGCAATGGGGACAAGTCCTCTCGGCAACTATTGCACCTACGTGGATGAAATTCTGTGGGTGACCAGTACTAATGATCCCATTGAATGAGTTCGACAGTTGATTCCGAGAAATTTATTTTTACGGAGTTATGGTCCTTGTTTCTGTTCGTTGACTTGGTGTATGGGATTTGCAATGGGGACAAGTTTTCTCGGCAACTATTGCACCTTCATGGGTGAAATTTTGTGTGTGGCCAGTACTAATGACCCTATTGCATGAGTTTGACAATTGATTCAGAGAAATTTTTTTTACGGAGTTATGGCCCTTGGCTCTGAACTTGGTGTATGGGTGTTTAATGGGGACAAGTTTTCCCCATTCCCCCGTGACCATTCTTACTGTGGCGGGGGATATTGGTGACAATGTTGCCTTGTTTTAGTAGATTAGAAAAGATAAAACACACATTACGTGGATCCTCAGCTAAATTTTCTGCGGCTTGGCAGCCCTTTGTTAACCATATAGAAACAATACAATTCCACAGTGTACCCCAGTGATGCTGACTGCCCTTTTTTTCTTTTCTTTTTTTTCATTAATTTTAAACGCAATATCGAAGACCTATTCGACTGTCAGTCCTTTCTCTGGATTAAATCTATGTCTACCTTATTATTTTGTTGTATGTGTTTATATTTTATACATTTATGAACAAGTGCATTGGGATATGGTTATGTGCGTGGGTAAGTTTGAATATTTGGATCTGTATGTGCGTGGTTGCAGGTATATATGTATATGTGCTCATTCACATATCTGGATCCTTTTTTTTTTTTTTGCTTTGATACATACTTTATTTTCTTTTCAGCAGCCTTTTGAGTTGCTTTTTTATTTTCTTGTAATTTTATATACAAAGTTTATTTATGCCGATTTATTATTTATATGTGTGAAAAATGACCAGAAATGCACTGAAAAATGCCTTTGTTTTTTTGGAAAATTGCCAAAAGAATCCCAAGAATCCCGGATTTTGCATGGAAATTCCGCCAATGGAGAAATTATGTTCCAAACGTCCATTTCCTCTGAAGAAGATGCCAAACCTACGTACAAACAAATAAGAAGTCAGAGATAGAATTCCAAACTCCCTTTAGTCATTAATGGCCCTAATTTAAGATCAATGGCACCCTTTTTGCTGCCATCCTCATTAATTCCCGTCACAGAGGGAACTTGTAACAACTGTACAGTTCATGCCAAATTAAGTGTAGATAAAATCTTCATCGGACATTGACACCCTAACCTCTACCGAAAGCAAATTGTCACTGATGTTTATGGCTGTAATTGATTCGTGAAACGTGCCCACTCCCAAAGCACGACTCGATCGAAGCAGCCTTCCCGACAGAACCGCGTTGCCACCAGTAGTAGTCTCTCATATGATTGAATGATATTTTATCATATAAATGATTAAAACTTGGTGTAATGCAGCAATTTCATTCATGTTTGATATTACTCACATGTAATACAGCTTTCTGGTATCATGATTTGTTCACTGGCAAACTTCAATATCTTTGCAACGTTAACATTACCAGTCCTGCAGGTAACCATTTCTAGTTGGTGGTCTATTCAAGTCAATGCGGTTAATAATTCGCTAGCTAGCATTCTAATGCTTTTTGCCATTAAAGTAATCAGTTACGAGTGTTACAGTTGTTGTGGGAACTTGAATTTATTCATGTAATGGCGAAAAGCACTAGCATGCTAGCTAACGAATTATTCATCCCATTGACTTGAACAGACCAACTAAAGCTTGCGCTTTTTTCCCCATTCTCCAAGTAATAGACGCTGACATTTACAGGGTAAATAGGACCCCAGATAGGAGCCGGGGATATCAAATTCATGAAACTTGAGAAGTAATTTTCATTTATTCCTCACTAAAGGGCTCATTTTACTGTAAAAATATTCACTAATATTTGGGGGAAGAAAAACCCCGAATTACATCATAAGTGGAATTTTATATTATAAACGGAAATGGCAATTTTCATAAACGGAGTTGCCTATTTTCATAAGTGGAAAATCAACACCCCTTCACATTGGATTTGAAATGAAACAGTTAAGATGCAGTTGATCTGTTGACTTACAGGTTTACTTAAGTGACTTTGTCAAAGATAACATATGAACCGTGTAGAAATTACTACCATTTCTATTTAAAGTCCCTCCAAGTTTAGGGGCTCAGAAGTAATTGGACAAATTAACGTACAGTATCATAAATTAAATTGTCAATTTTAAGACTTGATTGCAAATCCTTTTTTGAGAATGACTGGCTGAAGTCTGGAACTAATTGGGAGACGAAGGGCTTCTCCTCTAGCGATGCTCTGCCTGGCCTTCTCTGCTGCTGTCTTCGGTTCTGGCATGTTCATGGGGCGTAGGGGCCAAAATTAGCACCAGCCACCAGCCAAATGCCGGTAAAATATGCTGGTGGCTGGTAAATTTGCTTCACTCGCCAGCCAAAAAAATAATGGTAGCCTATTATGTGGCTGGTAAAATTTGAACATTCACAGGCCATTCGGCTGATGGACAAAAAAGTTAATTTTGCACCCTGGCATCAGCTTTGCTTTCAATGAAATACAACAAATAAAGGCTATTAGGCTACTTTAGTTAGTATTAGGTGCCATTTACAAGTTTCCTCCATGTATTAATGGCTTTTGATTCGGCGATGTGTGAACGAACTATAAAAAAAACTTCAAAGACCTTTCCTGGCTTTATTGGTTGCCTGTAACAGCCTTTGGATGGATTCATTTGTGGTGGCATCAGGCTTTTTTCTTGAAATTGAGGCATATTCTCAAAATAATTGGATCATTATCTTGAAGTGATCAGATGTTTTATCTTGTAAGTGCTGAGTAGTAATGGGGATGCTAAGACTCTGATTTCATGTCCTGTTGTGCAGGTAAAAGGAAAGCAGCGGTGAGTTGCGGAGCTGGAAGGGTTCTGAAGCTCTGCACCGTCAACAGGAGGAACCTGTGCGGTGAGACGCTGCTCCATCGATCAGCAAAGGATGGGGACATGGAGCTGATGAGGGCCATACTGCAGTTGGGCGTCAATGTGAATGTAGCCGATTACGCAGGTAAGCTCATTTAGCTTCACTGTATGGTGAATATGGCTGCAGCTTCAGCTGTGCTAACACTGTCTAAGCCTTTTGATGCACGTTGTCATGTGTATGATGAGGATGGAAGCACAGAGTCCCTCTTATTTGACAATATAAGAATGAAAATGTTGACCAACAGCTATACTTTTTGAAAGAAAATGAGTGCATCAGTTTGAGTAGTATAGGGGTGAAAACACAGAAAATCATCCCAATGTAGTGGTCAATCTTTGCGCATGTATTTTTGGGAAAAATGATCTCTTATTTATTCCATTTTTGCTGCAAATCATGTTGATAATCATAATGCAGAAAAGTCATGCATTTGTATGTCAATGCTCAACCGTTATGGCTAAGATTGTTGTATTAATGTATGTGGTGAACTATGGTGAACTAACTTAAGTGTGATAAAAGACCGTTCATATCAAATGTAACTTAATCAAATACTTGTAGAAAACCCGTGTCACCGGAAAAAAGCTGGTGAAATCGACTGTTTTCATTCTCCAAGGTTTGAAAAGAAATGAATTGATTTGACATTCCCACATGGCCAAGTTGTCAAACAAAATATTTTTTGATTCTAAGATTTTTTTTTTTATTGTTAAAACAGTCAAAGAAACTATATAGTGTGTTTTTAAAAGTTAGAATGCTCTTAGGATTGCTTAATAGTGAGTAGGAAGACCAAACTGAGAAAGTGTATGTCAATGTTCAACTGTGATGCCCTGATACAGTTTATAAGGCAGACATGCATTCGCAAATGGGTTAGATTAAAGTGAGAATTCTTGTTTCCTTTAAACTGAATGTTTTCACGCATAATCTTCAATTAACTCTGCAGCCTTTTAAAAATATCTAGAGGAATTTAAAGCAACTAAAAAAAAACTAAAATGTCTGGGGGTTTTTGAAAATACAGCTTGCAAATCTTGTTTTGAGGCATAACTTTTTTTGTCACAATGTATTGATTTCCTGTTTTCAGTGTACTTTTGGGATTAACTTGGACAAATTAAAAAGTTAAGGTGAATTCAGTACGTGGCTTCCATGTGTGTTTTCTTGTGTCATGTGTATGTCAATGTTACAACTGTTATAAGGTGTATGGAGGTGCTTTCATATACCAGTACTTTTTAATCGGGGTTGAAAGTTATCTTTTCACTATAATTTCTGAAACTACAATATTGACTCTAATGAAATTCATATTTGACATAAAATTCCTCAAAATTTTATTCTTTGATAATCATGTGAGGTAATCAGGTTTTTTTTTTTTTTTTTTTTTTTTGCGTTCTCACCCACAGGAAGCCATGGCACTCAGATTGATTCTTTGCTGGCTTTGTCTTGGTTCTGCTCTTTCCACACTATTGTTGATGTATACTCAACTTTGTTACTTTGCTAATGTTAGGTAATTGAGGACCATTAACCAGCAATTGGTAATAAGATGGATGTTGAGAGACAAGTGTGGGTTTCAGGCTGGACCCCGCTGCATGAAGCAGCATGCAGAGGCTATTATGAAATGGTTGCAGCTCTGCTTGAGGCTGGAGCTGTGGTTAACTGCATAGGGGACAAAGGAACCACTCCTCTGCACGATGCTGTCAGCTACAGTCATCACCAGGTACTCTCCTTTGTTGGGTAATTAATGACTCATCAGTGGAATAGGTGACTGTTGACTGAGTGGTTATTGCAAGGAAATGTTTTGATGCCATGGTACAGATTTTTGTGCAGTTTGCTTTTATTGTCTGAAATAAGATATGAAATATAGTTAGGATTTTATTATTGTGAAAGCTTAACAAAGGTGTAAATTATATACTGCAGAAAATAAGTGCCACAGTGTGAATTTGGCTCTACTGTCTATACCAGCGGAAAAAGACTTCAGAGTGTGTCAACGCAAAAGATTTTGCCCAGAAAACATGGCTGGAAAATTAGGAAGTCCCACAGATCCCAGGCTGCTATGAAATTGGTTCAGGCCAGTTGATTTGATTTATCACATGTCCACTCATGTTGCAATACTGGTCAAAAACATTTGGACAATTTGATCATTTTTTAACTAATGTTTTTGTTCCACATTCTAGTGAAATGCAAGCATTTTAAGTCTTTTAAGTAACCTGAAATGGCACAATGCATTATGTTAAAAGTGAAATGTCAAAAAAAATCTGTACATTTAGTATAGTAACCAAAATTTTGGTGGTAACCCCTCTGCGCAGATGTAGACTCCAGCGGACATGGAGCTGTTCTATTTATGCACACAGTTACGCTATTCTATCAATAGGTGGCACACCTGGAACAGTTATTGAATATTCATGAGCAAGCTATGCCTGTTACCAGTTCAGAATATAGACAATTTAAGTCCCATCCCTGTTTCCCAGAAATTGTATGAATTAAATTCCTCAGCTAAGCCTGAAGTGCAAACTGGCTAATATTCTTGCCCACACTATCTATCCAGCAGTTAATAAAAATGAACTCTTGTGACAGAAAAAAATCATTGTCCTTTGTCGCTACCAAATTAGCTATAATAGGCCAAAGGTATCTAAATTAAGTAGTGGGAGAAAAAGCAAAAATTCAACATGGTATTGATACTGTATCAATCAATTATTGTCATCAGATATTAAAAATGCGTGATTCCCTACCCTTGAATTATGCGTAGATTCATCCCACGACGAATTCAGCACCTCCTTACAACCTCATGCTGTGCCCGACTGATAACCAGTCTCTCTAATGCTAGCTCAGGCTTATCTGCGTAAAGCACAGTTATAGTTCATGCCCATCTGAACTACAACGCTGTAATTATCTATTGATTGACGCATTTTAATCCAATTCCAGACAGTATAAACTTTCCACAGTGACTGAAATGCTTTGATTGGACCCTCAGAAGAGTATATAAACCCTTGCATAACAGCAAGTTCTCTCAACTGTGCGCAGCTGAATGATGTCAGTACAAAGAAAAAAAAAGACTTCCCTAATCGACCTCAAAGTGCTTAGGTTACATTTTTGTGATGGCAATTTGATACCGACATGGATAATGGGAGTTATTCCGAATGGAACAGTACTGGAGGGTTCCTCGTAATGGACAGCTCTGTTGCTCTGTTTATCTGGAGGAGGACTTCAATGATGGAGAGTTTTGCTTCATTTTGAATGAGTATACTGGAGTAAATTGGAATGCTTATGGCTAGATAGCTAGCTTGCTAGCTGTTTTTTAGCCCGCTTGGCGAACAGGCCCAATCGGGCTTATGCTGTGCTTGAGGTCATTAGTGGTGGTCTGTCGTGCGTGCGTGCGTGCGTGCATCCATAATTGTCGTTTCAGCACGATACAGCTTTCAGTTTTCCACGGATCCTTTTCATATCTTATATGCATGTATATGGGCCCAAGATCTAGCCCGAGTTCGATTTTGGGCATGCTGCGATTCTTGGTTTGGCCACCAGATGGCTTTTTCTGCAAAAATTCAAACAGCTCTAGCTCCCTTATTCTACGAGCTAACAAGCTCAAATTTTTACTGTAGGTTGCTCTGCCAAGGGTTCATCATATATATAATGGGTTTTTGATTTGACCTCATTTTAAAGGTTGTATAGGTCAAAGGTCATAAAATGTGCCGATTCCGTTTCAGCGCCATAGCGCCCTCAGTTCTCAATGGATCCTTATCCTATTTTTTATTCATGTGTATAGGCCCAAGATCTAGCTTGAATTCAATTTTGGGCATGCTGCGATTCTTGGTTTGGCCACCAGGTGGCTTTTTCTGCAAAAATTCAAACAGCTCTAGCTCCCTTATTCTACAAGCCAAGATGCTCAAATTTTTACTGTAGGTTGTTCTGCCAAAAGTTCATCATATATATATAATGGGGTTTTGATTTGACCTAAATTTAATGGTTATGTAGGTCAAAGGTCGTAAAATGCACAGGTTTTGTTTCACTGCAATAGTGCCTTCAGTTTTCTACAGATCCCTTTCATATTTTATATGCATATATATGGGCCCAAGATCTAGCCCCCAGTTCGATTTTGGGCATGCTGTGATTCTTGGTCTGGCCACCAGGGGGCTTTTTCTGCAAAACTTCATTCAGCTCTAGCTCCCTTATTCAACGAGCTAAGATGCTCAAATTTTTACTGTAGGTTGCTCTGCCAAGGGTTCATTATATATGTAATGGGTTTTTGATTTGACCTCATTTTAAAGGTTATATAGGTTAAAGGTCATAAAATGTGCCGATTTCGTTTCAGCGCCATAGCGCCCTCAGTTCTCAATGGATCCTTATCCTATTTTTTTATTCATGTGTATAGGCCCAAGATCTAGCTTGAGTTCAATTTTGGGCTTGCTGCGATTCTTGGTTTGGCCACCAGGTGGCTTTTTCTGCAAAAATTCAAACAGCTCTAGCTCCCTTATTCTACAAGCTAAGATGCTCAAATTTTTACTGTAGGTTGTTCTGCCAAGGGTTCATCATATATATATAATGGGGTTTTGATTTGACCTAAATTTAATGGTTATGAAGGTCAAAGGTTGTAAAATGCACAGATTTTGTTTCACTGCAATAGTGCCTTCAGTTTCTACAGATCCCTTTCATATTTTATATGCATATATATGGGCCCAAGATCTAGCCCCAGTTCGATTTTGGGCATGCTGTGATTCTTGGTCTGGCCACCAGGGGGCTTTTTCTGCAAAACTTCATTCAGCTCTAGCTCTCTTATTCTACGAGCTAAGATGCTCAAATTTTTTGTTAGTTTGGCCAAAAGGCCCAAGGGGCTTATACTATGCTCGGAGTCTTTAGTGGTGGTCTGTCGTGCGTCCGTGCGTGCGTGCGTACACTTTTGTCTTGTCTGCGCACTAGCGTCTTCAGTTTTTCACCGATCCTTTTCATATTTCATATGTGTATGTAGCGTCATAAGGTTTAGACCAAGTTTGATTTTGAGCCCAATCGGACCGATACTATGGCCAATAGGGGGCGTGCCATTTTGGCCACATTTGGCCAAGCGGGCGCAGTGGCTTTGCCACTATTTTTTATTTTTGGTTTACCACAGCCATGATCACAGTACATTACATTACAGGTACTTGGCTGCAGCTCTTATCCACAGCGACATACGAAAGTGCAAAAGTTCGGTACAAAAGTGCTGAGCTCCAAGGTTAGACAAGTTAAAGTGCTAATAGAGTTTTTTGTAAAAAATTGAACAAACCGTCGCCAGCAGAAAGAAACCTGTAATGTTGACAAACGACAGCAATCAGGCATTGTGGGCCATGACGTAGGAGAGTTACACTGAGGGCAGTGAAATAGAGGAAAGGTAAACAGTGAAGAGGTGAGTTTTCAGGCTGAGCTTGATGGTGCTCAAGGACTCTGACGTCCTGACCTCGATAGGTAGATCATTCCACCAAGGGGGAGCCAGGACAGATAGCAGTCTTGAGCGGGATGAGCAGGAGCGGAGAGGAGGTGGAGCCAAGCGACCCGCAGTGGCAGAGCGAAGTGGTCTAGCAGGCGTGTATGGTCTAAACCGCTTCTGGATGTATGCTGGAGCTGTTCCTTTGACTGCCTGATAGACTAGCATCAATGTGTTAAGTTTGATGCGAGCCGCAATGGGCAGCCAGTGAAGGCTGGCGAGCAGGGGGCTGACATGGGAGTGTCTAGGGAGGTTGTGGACCAGGCGAACTGCAGCGATCTGGATGAGCTGTAGGGGTCTAATGGCGGAAGCTGGGAGGCCAGCGAGGAAGGAGTTGCAGTAGTCCAGGCAGGAGAGGATCAGTGCTCGGACCAGGAGCTGGGTCAAGTAGGTGGTGAGGAAGGGATGGATTTTTTGGATGTTGTACAGGAAGAAACTGCAGGCCAGGGAAGCTAAGGAGAAGAGCCTATCATCAAACAGGACCCCAAGGTTCTTCACACACAGCGAAGGCGATATTGTGGTCTCCCCTAGGGTGATGACCAGGTCCAGGAGGGGAGAGGATGAAGCAAGGATGTAGATCATCTCTGTCTTGCTTGGGTTGAGCTGCAGATGATGGTTGTCCATCCATCTTTTGATGTCCCATAGGCAAGCACAGATGCGAGTGGGGACCTGTGCATTAGAAGGGGGAAAAGAGAGAAAGACTTGTGTGTCGGCAGCATAAGAGTGAAAGGATATTCCACGGGCAGAAATGATCGGGGCCAAGAGACTGGATATGTAGAGAGAAGAGGAGTGTACCAAGGACTGAGCCTTGGGGGACACCAGTGGTAAGGGGGCGAGATGTTGATACTGCACCAGCCCAGGCAACCTTGAATGAGTGACGGGAGAGCTACGACTTCATCCAGTTGAGGGCTGTACTGCAGATCCCCAATCAGGGCTCGAAATTAACTTTTTTACTTGGTAGCGCTGCGCTCCCAAGTTCAAAAAGTTAGGAGCGCGAGCCAAAATTTAGGAGCGCACACACCAAAATCTACGAAGCATCTATATATATATATATATTTTTTTTTTTTTTAATGTTCAAAATACTACAATATAACACTCTACATTAACAATACAACTGTCTCCAGCAAATGAAAGTTATTAAACAATATGACAGTCTTGAGTTCATTGATTAACAAAAATTTGCACTACATTGGCTTTATGCCATATCCTGAGGCCAGGATTTAAAATTTGGGCTCCTGGCTCTCTGCCCTTCCATCCATCTCTTCACTTAGCCTGACTCCGCCAGCCTTCGTACTTCTGCTTAATTTAATTTCGCTTCAGTACTCAGTCTGATCACTCGGAGCTCTGCCTCGTTTATCATCCGCAGAAAATACGCCGGACCAACCAACGAACAAGGTGTGGCCGAGAGCCATGGTGTAGCCGCTGCGCCGAGTTTGAAATTGTAGTCTCCGAAATTAACAATGGCCACGGACATGGATACACTGGAGGCCATTCGCTCTGTCGTGGAGAAAATCCCGGGTATTAGCTACTTATAGCCCCAACAAGATGAATGTTTGGTTAGTTTTTTGAATGGAAATGATGTTGTAGCGCTACTCCCCACAGATTGTCATATCTACTTAATAGCCATGATGAAATAGGCACCCTGTTCATCTCTGTGAGAGACAGCCGAACCACCTCAGCTAGCTTGTAGCTTCTAGTGTTACATTGCCCGCGAATTTCACACTATTTAAGTTAGCAGTGAACTTTTTTAAAGCTGTGTTTTTGTTCATGTCACAAGACCTATTCGCTGTCTCAGTGTTATGTTGTCATTATCCATGAATGAAATGGCTGTCTGAGACAGCCAAACACTTAGAGCCAAATTGTGTTGCTATAAAGTTAGATAGCGAGCTCGGTATGATGTTAGCGCAAGTATGGTTAACGGTTCAGTTTTCTTGTCAACACAGATTTCGTCCTGATGTAAATAATGCGTTATTCTCGCCGATTCTGCCGTTGGTTTCGGGTCTCTTACGTTTTTTTTTAACAGCAGCAGTATCTGCAGGAAAAACGATAGCTCAACAGTTTGTTTCTTGTAAGGAGAACAGAAAGAGCACCTTTGGTTCTTTTAAGTGAATGATTGAAGGCTAAAACTTGGTAGATGGGCATATGTATGGGTACAGTATTAACTTTAATGTACTGATCAACTTGTTTTTGCTGCATTCCTGGTATGAAGGACTGTAGTTTCCAGCGGAAGTACTAGGCGGCTGAGCCGGCGCATAACATACGTCATCGCCAAGCGTTAGTGATTAGTTTACGGGTACCCCAATGATTTTAAACTTCTGACAAGCGTCCACCCACCAGGAAGTAAACGCTTGTCAATGACGACTACCCAGACTCTGTGTAAGAAGCAAAGTGAAGTAGCAGAGTCTGGTTTTACCAGGCTACTCTTCACTGCCTAAGAGGCATCAAATATGTCCAGAGGACGACCTTCCACACTGGTTCGAATCAAATTTTCAACTGTGTTAGGGTTAAATGCAGATCTAAGGTAAAGTCTTAAAGTCTTTGTTTTCGCCTTAATATTGCAGTATGAATCCGTCTCCAGAGGTAACTTTGTTATTTGTTAGCTTATAACATACGCAGATGTTATGAGTTGGATACGTTTGTTTTAAGATATATGCTGCTCGCCATTGTCATCTAATTTCTGCATTTTTAGGAACACCCAGCGCGTACATGCAAATATATAAATGCTTATAGGTCGAAAGACGCGCTGAAAAAAATTCTTTTTATGATTTTTGCAGATAGGCTACTTAAGATATGAGCGAAGAAACCGAGACTAAGATTTTAGGCCTGCGGAAGCACAGAACCACGAGGCAGTATATTTTGATTGGTAGCAAAAATTGACAGTACATTGGACCTACTTGTTGACACACATTTGTCACAGCATTTTCTGCGTTTCGCGCTTTCTCCATGTTTGGAGGGACTTTCACGTTTAAAGTGTTTGGACTCAGTACCTTACGCGCTGTTACCTGCGAGATCCAGGCCATAATCTTTACAACGAACACGGTGCACTTCACCTTCTTTAAACCTCAGCCATTCAAAATTTCGAAGCCACTCTTTGCGAAAATAATAAACTCATTTCGCTGCAGGTCCGTCCGAATCACCGTTGTAGTCATTGTCATCATTCTCAGTTTCAGTAACTCTTGTGACCTACTAGTTTTTTTTTTACGTTAACCATACCAAAAAAAATCTTCTGTTGTTCTTCGTGTCATTTTCCATCTAAATCTTGTGCATAGTTAGAACAGTAACTGTCAGTACCGCGAAATGGAGTGATTGACGACTAATATTAACCATTCTAGAATCAGTACTGAAGTTTAGGACGTCAAGCTCCCCTTTGATTGGTCAGAATGGTCAGCTCGATGGAACACACTGGATGCGCTCCATTCTTATACCGGTATGCCCGGCTGCGGTATGTCCAGTAGATGCATGCACTGCTAACTGCACATGCACGTTTGGTTTGTTTTTCTGTCCTGGGTCTCAATTGCCAATATACTCAAAAGGAAGAAGAAGAAGACGTTTTTCTGGCCTCCCGTCCTGCCAATAGTTGAAGAATTTAAAGTAATGCAAGTAACTGGCTAATTTATTTGTTAGTAACTGTCATGAGATTACTTAGGTTATCAAAGTAATGTGTAACATTACTGCGTTACTGATAAATATAATCTGATTACAGTGATTAGTTACTTTGTAATGCGTTACCTCCAACACTGTGGAGAAAAGGCATGTTTTTGGTTTGGAGAGGTTACTGGTGACTATTCATATCCATTGGTCCATCATGCTTTTCTGCTAGAAAATCATTAATTCCTGTTGAACTGTATGAGTCCGAAGTTGATTTGCGTCAAACGTATGATTATTTTATGACTTGACCGTGCATTTTGAGGGCTTTGACAGCATGGGAAGTCACTTGGAGAGCTACAGTGGGGTGCAAAAATTTGGGCATCCCTGGTTTAAATGTCTGTTGCAATTAATCTCCAAGTGATTGAAAGCAAACCTGAACACTAAATGCAACAAAGTTAAACATGACACATTTCATCACATTTTAAAGCAAGAATAATTTTTATTTTTAACTTTCTACAGTTTCAAAATAATAAAACAAGGAAAAAGGTCTTGAGCAAAAGTTTGGGAACCCTGTCAGCTAGTATTTTGTAACTCCTCCTTGGGCAGCTATAACAGCTTGCAAACCCTTCTGTAGCCAGCTGAGAGTCTTTCAATTCTTGTCTTGAATTTTTCCCCATTCTTCCTGACGGAATATTTCTGAGCTAGAGGTGTTCTTCGGCTTTCTTGCATGCAAGGCATTTCGAGGTCTCTCCACAGATTTTCAATAATATTCAAGTCTGGGGACTGTGATGGCCATTCCAAAACCTTCATCCGCCTGTCCTGGAGGTACTTCATGGTGGATTTTGAGGTATGCTTCGGGTCATTGTCTTGCTGGAATACCCAACGTCTCTTCAACTTCAATTTCTGGACTGAGCTTTGAACATTAGCCTCTAGAATGTCTTGATATTTGGTGGAATCCATTCTTCCTTCCACCTGCACAATACTGCCTGTGCCTACAGCTGATACACAACCCCAAAGCATAATGGATCCACCTCCATGCTTAACAGTTGGCAACGTGTTCTTCTCTACAAATGCTTCACACTTTTTTCTCCAAACATACCTTCTTTGGTTGTGGCCAAAAAGTTCAATTGTGGTTTCGTCAGTCCAAAGCACATCGTTCCAATAGGCATGAGGTTTCTCAAGGTTTTCTTTTGCATACTGAAGACGCTTAATTTTGTGTTGAGGTCGTAGGAAAGGCTTCTTTCTTGCAACTCTGCCATGTAGGTCTTTGTTGTTTTAGGTACACTGTATTGTTGTCCTGTGAACAGCTAGAACTGTGTCTGCCACTCTTTTTTGCAGCTCTTTTGCAGTGATGTATGGGTTCTTCTGAGCATTTCTCACTAGATCTCAGGCCATTCTATCTGAAGTTTTTCTTGGTGTTCCAGATCTTGTCTTGACTTCAATTGTTCCATTAATTTTCCATTTTCTTACGATGTTTCTGACAGTAGAAATGGGTAGTTTGAAACGTTGCGTGAGTTCTTTTGTAGCCCTCTCCTTGTTGGTGAAAGTGAATTATCTTGAGTTTGACATCCTTGGACAACTGTTTAGAGGAACACATGGTGTTTAACACCAGACACAACAGCCACCACAGTCGGATACCGTAGAAGGCATGGAGTTACTTCAGAATATATAGTTTAACCCTGGAATTATATTCACCTGACTCACTGAAGCCGAAACGAGTAAATCACCTGGGTCTGGGCCTTAGTAATCATCTTCTTAAAAGATAAGAAAGAATAATCCAAAAGGCTTCCCATTCCAAACTTTTCCACAGGAACCTTTTTCCTTTCTTACATTTAAAAACTCAGAAAAATTAAATAAAAAGAAACCTTGCTTTTAAATTTGCATAAAGGTGTCATGTTTAACTTTGTGGCATTTAGTGTTCAGGTTTGCTTTCAATCACTTGGAGATTAATTGTAACAGACATTTAAACGAGGGGTGCCCAAATTTTTGCACCTCACTGTATCTTGTTTGGCTCATAAATGGTAGATAATTAAAAAAATCACTGTCAGATGAAGTACACTTGTGGTCACGGGGTACAGAACAGAGCAAGCATCAGTGACTCGCGTTGTCATTGAATAAATTAAATAAACATGTAAAAGAGGAGCTGCTGATGGAGGTGGGTTGCAAATGAGCAGAGAAAGCAGCAATAGTTGGCAGGCAAAGCTTCTTGCTAACAAGCATTTTAAACAAGTGCCTTGTTTTAAGATTTGCCAATTGAGTGCCTGGAGGGAATCAGCTGAGCTGTCAGCTGAGGTGGGCTTGGCTTGCAATCTGTACCATCATCAGTGAAGGCAGGCTTCCAGGCTTGGCGTGACTCCGTAGCCTGCCTGAACTAATGCTGTGCTCAGTTTCTTTTTTTTTTTTTAAATAATTTCATTGCTTGGGGCGCCCCGGTGGCTCATCGGTCTAAGCGCCCGTACCATAAAGGCTGTGTCCTTCCCGCAGCGACCTGGGTTTGAATCCGGCTCGGGTCATTTGCTGCATGTCTTCCCCCATTCTTCTCCCCAACTTTCCTGTCTCTCTACATTGTGTAACTATCAAATAAAAGGAAAAAAAAAAAAAAAAAAAAAAAATAATAATAATAATAATTTCATTGCCCAATTCCCATGAAGATATTTTGTGTTTGTGGCCCTTACTCTAAACAAAAATCATCAGAAGAAAGTGAAATACAATGAAATTCTAATTGCTACAAGTGTCTTGTTTTTCTTAAGCCATAGTCCCCCACTCTGTGAAGCTCAAATCTTGAATTATAAAGCCTTAAATTGGGAAATGTACAAATAATCATATATGGCTTCTGCGCAAAGGGGTTAATAAAAAAATTCTTTGGCTGAAATTAACAGATTTTGATTTCCATTTTCTAACAAAGGATGTAAAATCGACCTAGGTAGGTGCCAATTGAACCTGAAAAACTGCTGCATATCCCTGGGAGCATTGGGTAGTGTTAAGTGTGAACTTTTGGAACCAAATTACACCTTGTAGAAAAAATGCCTTCAATCTGCTTAGCAGTTACTATGGCAAAAGTTGGCCTCTTTGATCAATCCAGGATTTAGATTTTTGTGGCTCTCCATCTCTTGACAGCTTGAAAATTATTGGTGTTCTGATATTTTTGACACATTGTGTAGTTCTTGATTCTTATTGCACTCTTGTACACCTTCTAAAATGTGTTCTGTTGAAATAAGGAGGGAATGCATATACTGTGATGTGATATACATTGTGATACACATTCAGGCAATATGGCATAAAATTTGTTTGTTGCGATTTAGTGGTTGTGATTTTATGTAATGGTATACAGGTTGCTCAGCTGCTTTTGGACAATGGTGCCAATCCGTTACTGAAGAATGAGCTGGGGCAGACGGCCCTCGACATAACTGATGACAGCTCCTTGAAAGAAATGATTGCAAGATGCTCACACAAGTCTAAAATACTACCGCTTTCGGGTCTGAGTAAGTTCTGCTGTCAGAAGACGTTTTTGTGACTGAACTATGCTTTCAGGATAACCATGTTGGGAAAGCTTGGACATGTTTTATTTGTCTAGCACGAAAAAGGTCCAGGGACAATGATATTCTGGAAGACGGTCAAAGGCAGGTCGTGGGCATGTTACAAGAGAAAGTGAGTAACTCACCACCTGTTCTGTTAAGGGGTTAGTTATGTTCATTGCCTAATTTATTGGTTCAATATATTTTCTGTTTGTTTTCTATGCACAATCACAAGTTTTTCTCTGTTTGGAAAAGGACATGGCCACACATACATTTGGTGCACGGTCGAGCTGAAAGCAGCAGTGCTGTGTAAACCATTGTATTATGGTGCATTTTAGGGGGAAGGTGGTCCTGCTAAATGGGTGTGTGGCTCAAAAGAAGCTGTGAAAACCAGAAACAGCGTCTCAAAAGAGGATAAGACCCAAAGTGAACAGCTGGCGGAAGAGGAGCCCAGCCCTCGGTTTACCTCGCCTATCCTCCATCTGAGGAGCAAAGGGGAGGTCCGTCCTGAAAACTCCAAGAGTCCAGAAGGTAACTTTACTCAACTTTATTTGTGGTAGCCAGACTTCATTGGTCCAGTCGCAGGCATTACACCACTGCTACATCCTCTGTTCATATGGGAGGAGCAGATTTTTTACACATGGCTCCCACAATATGTTCAGCTGCCTGCCCTTTCCTTTCTGTGCTGTGCACCAGCTGAAGTGCATGCAGGGCTTCTGAATGACACCGGGAGGCACTGTTTTGTGATGACTGATCTACTGACCAAAGCCTCTCCCCATGGGTCTCAGTCAATACCTCCGCCAACCAACAAAGGTTGGCGGAGGTGATGTGTTCACTCATATCTGTTTGTTTTTCTGTTTTTGTTTGTCCAGATAATCTCTCTTGAATTTCTCAAATCTATTTCAATGATATAAAAACCAAGGGCAATCCTGGCACTCCAAACAAGAAAATATCAAAAACGAGGAAAGACATTTTAATATGAAAAATCTCTTAAAAGCCAACATGTGAACTATAAATGCGGTAATTATCTATTGATTGACGCATTCTAATCCAATTCCTGACAGCATGAACTTTCCACTGTGATTGAAAGACATTGATTGGACCATCATAAAAGTATTTAAACCCTTGCGTAACTGCAAGTTAGGTCCTATTCTCTCAACTGCATGCCGAATGACGTGATTGCATAGAAAAAAAGACCTCAAAAACTAACCCAGAAGTGCTTAGGTTACATGTACCAGATGGAAATGTGGTACCGACATAGTCAATGGGAGTTTTTCTGAATGGAACAGGACTGGAGGGTTCCTTGTCCTGGATTGCTGTTTTTGTGGAGGAAGAATTCAATAATGGAGAGTTTTTATTCATCTTTTTCTAAGCATAATGGAGTATATAGTATTTACGGTTAGCTTTTTTTTTTTATTTTCGGTTTACCATAGCCATGATGATCACAGAGCTTGTTTGCCACATTGGTTAATAAGAGTAACTTTTAGCCTTTGCTAATAATACTGCATGCAGTGGCTTTTTGCTCAATGTAGCTATTTGTCTTGGAATTTATATCGCATTCAACAAAATAAAATGTCCAACGTTAGGTTTTCGTTCGTTTAAAATGCGAACAGCTCAAAGACTTCGGTTAATCCCCCATTACGTTTATTGCACCGATTCTGTTCAATCTAGAGTGGCATATTGCCTGCTTTTTACTGATAGTGGAATATCTGTTTTTTTTTTTTCAAATAAGGTATATTTCAGATATTACCGTGCTAGTGAATTAGTGTGAGCTAGTGTGCAAGGTGAACGTTTCGACGGTAAAATAAGCAGTTCCTTTAATGAGTGTGTGTGCTTACTGATGCTAGCCTGGAATCCATACATATCAAGTGCTGGTCACTCCCAACGGTCACTGACTGATATCAGACTGGCCTCAGTCATATAGCCAGCGTTTAGCCCTTACGTCACTAATGAAGTGAAAAATGAATATTCATGTTTTTTGCTCTTGGCTGATTGGGTGACCTTTTGGCGAGAACCACCAATCGCGCGGCGCCATTTGCAGAATGAATGCTGACCGGGTTATCCGTCGCATCTTGTTGTCAGAAGTGGTGGCTAAGCAGGCGAGCATTTAAACGTTGGGATATACAAGTATCTATCTTATATCTGCATGTTGCGTGTATATATCCTTTTACTTTGCTACATCAGGCATTTTACAACACAACTAACGGCTGTACTCCGCATAACGAATATGAGTTAGCTGGCCAGCTACGGCATTCGTGAATGTTATTTGACATGAGCTTAAAAATTAGGTTGTGGCTTGCTTGCGTTTACTCTTGGAGTGGTTGTTAGGTTTTGAACAGGATAATGTTTGGCCATATCTGCATTTTGTTTATTTCAGTGGGATTCCCCGGTATAATAAAGGCTAAATTAAATAATACTCAAATTACATAACGTATTTCACTGTAATTGGCATTAGCTATAGCTCGAAGGGCATGATTGCATCAGCTAGATTAAAGTGATACTCCACCCAAAAACTATAATTTGTATATCAATTACTCACCATTAGATGTCTTGAACGGACAAAGTTGTTTTGCACCTGGCGCAACTTTATGGCCGCTGGAGAGTTTTGAAAAATTATCCAAATTCCTTTTTTGCTGGAAGCAAATGGGGTCACCCAGTAGCAATGGGAAAACTCCACAAAACATCTATTGACAAACTTTCAAACCATCGTCCAACGCATCGTCCAGAATAATCCAAGTCTGCTTTGTCCACTCGTATCCTCAGAACTCTAGAAACGCGGTTATTTTTCGCTAAAAATAATAAAATACCACAATTATGCTTCAAGTAAGCTCGCGCATTCAACGGAAGTCCCGCCTCCTGGCTCGTTCATTGCCAAGAGACTCTGCTGCCACTCAGATGAATACTCGTATAAACACGATTTGCTGTGTTTAAATCACTGTCATTTCCATGTTTAAATCACTTGTCAAAACTCACTTATTTAAAATTGCTTTTGATGTTTCATTTGGCTTGTTTTGTACTTTATTCTAATTTTCTTTTAATGTGTGATTATCTTGCTCTTTATTCATCTTTTAGTGTTTTGTCTGAGTTTTAACTTTTAAACCTCTGTAAAGCGACTTTGAGTACCTTGAAAGGGACTATATAAATAAAATGTATTATTATTATTATTATTATTATTATTATTATTTCTGCCAAACATTGCTGAGCCTAGACCTGACCAATTGAAGAAACCTCAGATCGTAACACTGCCTCCAGAGGCTTGTACAGTGGGCACTATGCAAGGTGGTTGCATTGCTTCGTGGGCTTCCCTTCTTACCCACACGTGCCCTTCGCTCTTGAATGGGGTATATTTGGACTCATTAGACCACGTGATTTTTTTTTTCCATTGCTCCTCAGTCCTTTATGCTCCCTTGCAAATTGAAATCGCTTTTTCCCAGCAAGCCCCATCATTTTGCGAAGTTGACAGTTCACCACTATCGTTTCAGGTTTTAGTAAACTGTTGGACAATTCTTGACCCTATTCCAGTGATTTCAGCAATATCTTTAGCTGTTTCTGTGCATGATGCTGGCCAGTAATTTACCCCTTTTGAAACAGAGTACCATCTTTTCTACGACCATACTTTTCTTCCAGCATGCTTTTTTGAGAAATGAGAAGTTTCGCACCGAATCAGTCAGGATTAAAAAATTGCCAGCCGAAACATATTCATCATGCATCCATCCATCCATCCATCTTCTTCCGCTTATCCGGGGCCGGGTCGCGGGGGCAGCAGTCTAAGCAAGGATGCCCAGACTTCCCTCTCCCTGGACACTTCCTCCAGTTCTTCCGGGGTATCGAGGCGTTCCCAGGCCAGCCGAGCGACACAGTCCCTCCAGCGTGTCCTGGGTCTTCCGGGGCCTCCTCCCGTGGGGCATGCCCGAACACCTTCCCAGGAAGGCGCCCAGGGGCATCCGATATAGATGCCCAAGCCACCTCAGCTGGCTCCTCTCGACGTGGAGGAGTAGCGGCTCTACTCTGAGCTCCTCCCGGGTGACAGAGCTTCTCACCCCTATCTCTAAGGGGCGCCCGCCACCCGGCGGAGGAAACCCATTTCAGCCGCTTGTATCCGAGATCTCGTTCTTTCGGTCATGACCCAAAGTTCCTGACCATAGGTGAGGGTAGGAACGTAGATTGACTGGTAAATTGAGAGCTTCGCCTTTCGGCTCAGCTCCTTCTTCACCACAACAGATCGGTACAATGACCGCATTACTGCTGCCGCTGCACCGATCCATCTGTCAATCTCACGCTCCATCCTTCCCTCACTCGTGAACAAGACCCCAAGATACTTAAACTCCTCCACTTGAGGCAGGAGCTCTCCTCCAACCCGGAGGGGACTAGCCACCTTTTTCCGGTCGAGAACCATGGCCTCGGACTTGGAGGTGCTGATTCTCATCCCAGCCGCCTCGCACTCGGCTGCAAACCGCCCCAGTACATGCTGAAGGTCCTGGTTCGAAGGAGCCAACAGGACGACATCAATCGAAAAAGCAGAGATGAGATCCTCTGGTCCCCAAACCGGACTCCCTCCGGCCCCTGGCTGCGCCTAGAAATTCTGTCCATAAAAATAATGAACAGAACCGGTGACAAAGGGCAGCCCTGCCGGAGTCCAACATGCACCGGAAACAGGTCTGACTTACTGCCGGCAATGCGAACCAAGCTCCTGCTCCGGGTCATACAGAGACCGCATGCCCTTAGTAGAGGGCCCCGGACTTCATACTCCCGAAAGCACCTCCCACAGAATGCCACGAGGACGCGGTCAAATGCCTTCTCCAAGTCCACAAAACACATGTGAACTGGTTGGGCAAACTCCCATGAACCCTCAAGCACCCTGCGGAGGGTATAGAGCTGGTCCAGTGTTCCACGACCAGGACGAAAACCCGCATTGTTCCTCCTGAATCCGAGGTTCGACTATCGGCCGAATTCTCCTCTCCAGCACCCTGGAATAGACTTTTACCGGGAGGCTGAGGAGTGTGATCCCCCTGTAGTTGGAGCACACTCTCCGTCCCCCCTTCTAAAAAGAGGGACCACCACCCTGGTCCGCCAATCCAGAGGCACTGTCCCCGACTGCCACGCAATGTTGCAGAGGCGTGTCAACCAAGACAGCCCCACAACATCCAGAGACTTGAGGTGCTCAGGGCGGATCTCATCCACCCCGGTGCCTTGCCACCGAGGAGTTTCGAACTACCTCAGTGACTTCAACCCGAAAGTGATGGATGAATCAGCCTCTGGGTCCCCAGCCTCTGCTTCCTCTATGGAAGGCGTGTCAGTGGGATTGAGGAGACCCTCGAAGTATTCCTTCCACCGGCCGACAATATCCCCAGTCGAAGTCAACAGCTCCCCACCTCCACTGTAAACAGTGTTGGCAGGGCACTGCTTTCCCCCTTCTGAGGCGCCGGACGGTTTGCCAGAATCTCTTCGGGCCGACCGATAATCCTCCTCCATGGCCTCCCCGAACTTTTCCCATACCCGAGTTTTTGCTTCCGCCACCGTCCGGGCTGCAGCACGCTTAGCCTGCCGGTACCTGTCAGCTGCCTCAGGAGTCCCATGAGCCAACCAAGCCCGATAGGACTCCTTCTTCAGCTTGACGGCATCCCTTACTTCGATGTCCACCACCGGGTTCGGGGTTGCTGCCGCGACAGGTGCGGAAACCTTACGGCCACAGCTCCGAACGGCCGCATCGACAATGGAGGTGGAGAACATAGTCCATTCAGACTCAATGTTTCCAGCCTCCCTTGGGATCTGGTCAAAGCTCTCCCGGAGGTGAGAGTTGAAAACCCCTCTGACAGAGGGTTCCGCCAGACATTCCCAACAGACCCTCACAACACGTTTGGGCCTGCCAAGTCTGTTTTGCATTCATCATGCAAAAAATGATTTTTTTTTTTTTGAACGGGCAGTGTATAAAAATTTTCTTCTTCGTTTTTAATATTTTTTTCTTTTTTGGAGCGCCTGGATTACCCTCGGTTTTGGTTTTACTCTTCTTTCCATTTTCCAACAGCACCTGACATTATATTTGTCTGCATTGGGTTACGTAGAAACACCAGAAATCTTCATTCTAATTTCAATGATATTTTGTGGAAGTATGGCCCAAGGAACAATCTCTCAGATCACCATCCGATTCCCGGATTTTTTTTTAAAGATTCTTCCTCATTTTGAGATTTCAAGATCGGAATACTACCATCTCGTGATATGGCATTTAAAGCTCCAAATGTGTTGGCGGAGATATGCGTTGTCTGAGTGCTTTCCATTTTTACCTGAGGCCAAAATACGGCTATCGGGTATTGCGAAGACCTTGCGTCCGTCCGTCTGTCTGTCAGTCTGTCCGTCCGTCCGTCTGTGTAGACAATAACTCCTTTCCTATTAATGTCAGGGTCATGAAATTCACAGGGACTGTTCTTGGGACATATAGCTTGGACAAGTTCGAAGATGGGTAACCTTGACCTACTCTAAGGGCTCGAAAGGTCACATTCTTTGTAAACACTGTTTCCTTGATTACATCCGCTATTTTTGTTGTAGCAGCGTAAAATTTACAGCGTGTATGTTCTGGATAATCAGCTCGCAGAAGATTAAAGGTGGATGACCTTCACGTGGTTAATGGGGTCAAAAGGTCACATTGTTTCTGAACAGTGTTACTTTCATTACTCCTTTGCACTACCCTGACATTTTTTGGTGTAGCTATGTCAAATTCATAACGTGTACTCACTTGATAATCAAGTTGGGGGACATGGAAGCTACATGGCCTTGAAGACCGTGCATCTGTCTGTCCATCTGTCTGTCCATCTGTGTAGACAATAACTCCTTTCCTATTAATGTCAGGGTCATGAAATTCACAGGGACTGTTCTTGGGACATATAGCTTGGACAAGTTTGAAGATGGGTAACCTTGACCTACTTTAAGGGCTCAAAATGTCACATTCTTTGTAAACACTGTTTCCTTGATTACATCCACTATTTTTGATGTAGCCGTGTAAAATTTACAGCGTGCATGTTCTGGATAATCAGCTTGCAGAAGATTAAAGGTGGATGACCTTCACCTGTTTAATGGTTGTTCCATTGTTTCTGAACAGTGTTACTTTCATTATGCCTTTGCACTACCATGACATTTTTTGGTGCAGCTATGTCAAATTCATAAGGTGTACTCACTGGGTAATCAAGTTGGAGGACATGGAAGCTACATGGCCTTCACCCACTTTAAATACCTTCTAATAACAATTTGATGTAGCAAGATTATCAACCAAACTGTTTAGTCACCTTCAACGTAACATCGAATTTCGATGACTGTGCAGTATGTCAGACTTCATATTCTGAATGCCAAACGATGTAAAGTCCCAGCTGTCCTGTTCCGCACTTTCCATATAACCTGCCAAGGCCCAGATGAAATTGGACAATTACCTCTGTCTTCCTTTTGGCTCTTGAAACTTCTCTTAAGCCCGAAAGTATTAAACACATTGTGTTACATAGGCATACATTAAAAAACCCTTTATATGTTTATATATATGTTTATATGCCCATGCGGCCGATGGTACTTTAGCATTGCGTTCTATGTTTATGATTGCAATCACTCTCAGTTACAAAAGTAAGATTAAAGCACTGTGGCTATTGCTCACAATAGCATATTGTAAAAAAAAAAAGAGATTAAAGCACTGACACTCACAAACAAATGATCGATTCAGAAATTACCCACAATGTCGTAATCCATGAGTGTTACAATGGTTCTGAATGCCTAACATTTTTTATTTTATTGGGCTGGCAAGATTCTCTTCATAATATTGGGATGACGATCATGAGGTGGTTTTCTAATGCATGGGATTGCAATTAAATGTCCAAACCTTGCCGAGGGTGGTGCAATGATATTTGCGTCATGATGCACACGTCCAGTTTTTGCTATAGACTGTACAATCAGGGCTCGACAATAAGGATTGCCCGATGGCCCGGGGCAAGGAAAATGCAACCCTGGGCATGTAAACCAAGCGACTCACTTAACCGATCGGGCCAGTGCCTAAAAATAGTAAAAGTTAAATAGGCAGCAACACGCCGTGGAAGCGTCTACCTGCCGAAACCAACGAAGAAGTAGTATCAGACAAGATGGACCCGAAACTGAAATATGAACAAAAGCGTAAGCGAGTGTTTCAGAAGTCGGGGAAATAAGAGTTTAGCTGGGTGGCATCAGAGTTGGGTGAAACTCCAATTATGTTCTGTGCAGTTTGCCACAGGTTTGAAAGTAAGGCCGACAAAACGGGCAAATTTTTTAAAGGAACGGCAAGCTTTCACTAACAAATGCTCGAGAGCCACGAGAGAAGCAAGCATCACCTCGCTTGCATGGCAGAGAAGAGGGCCGCCAACAACCCATCCTCCGGGGCTTTGCCAGCCCTTTTACGAATGATGAACATGGAGTCAGATCAGATTGTCCCAAACCTAATCACTACAGCCTACCACTTTGTGAAAAATGCACAGCCGTTCACAGCCTGCCAACATGCAGTTGATCTTCAACAGAAGAATGGCATCAACCTGGGCACACAGTACCACGCTGACGTGGCTTGTCGCAGGCAAGTAACGGTTAGCTTGTTGGTTAAAAAGTTATCTGTTACATCAAAAAACTTAGCCCATCAACTCATCAACATTAAGGTAATACATAGAGCATATATAACTCCATATAGGAAGTTCAGAATGGGTTTGGTGCCTAGTCCCAATTGTGAATTTTGCAATGACAACAAAATCGGAACGTTTTTACATATGTTTTGGGAGTGTTGTTTTGTAGCTCAGTTGTGGAAATTTGTGACAACAATGTTAACCGAATTGGTAGGAACGGATATCTACATGGACCCTAGCCTTTGTTTATTAAATGATGACTCTCGCTATTCCTTTAGCACCAACCAGAAACGATCCATTTTCAGCAGAATGACAGCTACTAAAAAATGTGTAATACATCATTGGTTTAGTCCTACTATTCCACTAAATAAGCCATGGCTCATTGTTTTCCAGAATATTGTATCTTTAGAACATACCACGGCTATACTGAATAAGGCCCGGCCCAACACAGTCCTATGCTGGGAACATTATTTGGGAAAATTAATGATTTGGTACTACGATAAATTTGTATCCTATCTTCCATGTAGGCCTCTGTTTCTTTTCCCCGTTTTTTTCTCCTTTTTTTCTTTTTATTTCATGACAGTGATGAATTTTGATTTTAACTTCACGTAATTGAGCTGCTATGTATTTGGTCGTCTGTTTTCTATATGTGGAATATGTTGTTGTGATCTCATTTTTTGGCTTCTTAAAAAAAAAAAAAACGATCACAAAAAAAAGTTATCTGTCTAATGGAATATTGTAGTAATGTTTGCCAACGTTACACCATTTCACACAATGATTCAGTCAAACCTTGCACACTTGGCTGTTTTTAAAGGGATAACGTAGTTTACTTTTTTTGAAGTGGAGTTGGACTATTGTTGTACTTAGTTAAAAATAACCACAAACAGATGAGAGCGCACATTTGTGGCAAGCGTTAGCATGTGGCTAGCGAACTTTATGCTATTTAGCTAGCTTTATGCATGTAGCCAGCTATCTCCATTGGTTATGTGGATTTAAAATCCGCAAACATTCGTTCAAACGCGAATGAGTGGCAGAGTCACTGTGTAAGCTTTAAACAATAAGGCTGCTGGCTTTTTGGGCTTGGGCTTATGAACCGTAAACTCTTGAGCATATATATGCTTCTCAAGCTCAGGCTTGAGTGCACACCAGTTGCAGAAAGACACTTGCTAGGGGGAGGTGTGCTGTTCTAAACAGCTCTGTTTACAGACAAACAAATTTAATTTTCGTTTGCCCAATTAGTGGTCGCAGATTCCCATTTGCTATATCTTAGCATTGCGCTAATTCCATGACTCCACCACTCATTCGCGTTTGAACGAACGTTTGCGGATTTTAAATCCACAGAAAAGCAAGTAGTTAACTAACGGTAGCTTGTTTGCAAATTAACTATATTAGTAAATTGGTTATAGGGAGGTACTGAGCGTGCACTCGCTAGCTAGCTAGCTAGCTATCTAGCTCATGCGCACTCAGTACCTCTCCATAACCAATGGTGCTAGCTAAATAACGATGTTTACTTAGAAATGAGAGTAATGTGCCGTATCAATATAACCAAGTCCGAAATTGATACAACAGCACATGTGTACCGGACATCGCGGCCAAATAGCCGTAGAACAGTCAAACCTGTTCACGGCCAAATATACACCGCATTCATTTAAAGTTTAGCATTTTGCGTTTTCACAGAAAATTGATTTTGTGTTTTATCCATAGTAAATGAAACGAGAGAGCAACTTCTGCACTGTTCTTTTCTTTGTTCAAAAATACTACAGTACAAATAAAAATTTAACATAAAAATTAACTGTAGTCTTTTTTATTTGATAGCAGCTGAAATGAAACAATTACTATAGGGCAAGTAAAAACTGACTTTGGGTAAGTAGACGTCTGACCAACTTGCCCAATCGGGCAAGTGAAAAAAATCCTGAACGTTGAACCCTGTTCAATGGTGCTTTTTTTTCCGGAGACATAATTGTATGTGTTCACGCTAAGCAGATGCCGTTGCTGTATATTGTACACTGACCTGGCATTGCTTTGCTAGCGAAGGGTATCCGTTGTTGTGTTGACTGGAAGTGCACCTTCTGGCATGGAGAACTGACCATCTTTAACCTCTAGCAGTCAGCTAATCACACGCTTGGATTTGGGAGAATAGCAGCAGCGCCACAGTTGTTAAAGTTTAGAAATTTAATTGCAATCCCTCCAACTGAAAGCATAATCAGTGAATAAGAGGGTCAAAACTCACACAGCAGGAGTTTTGATAGATTACGCATCAAGTCAAGCTATTTTTTTCGATTTCATTTGAACAGGGTGATAAATGACAGGGCTGTCTGGGTAGTACAGTGGATTTTAAACAAACAAGTAAGAAGGAATAATAGTGTTGCACATTTATTGTGCACTGCTTTTTTATCCATAACTGCTAAGCTTCTAATTTAATTTGTGTCAAACAGGTCAGCCAGCGCTGCCTGCTGAGGCAAAGAGCTTAGGAGGCACTGAGGTTGGTAAAATATCACTGTGATCTTATTTGGCTGATATGTGAATTGGCTCACATATGGTGAATTCTGACAAATTGATAAGTCGGCAGACCACATGCCAGCAGCAATAGTCCGATACATGAGCCACTCCCCAAATGATCCCCAGAAAGGAGAGTGAGCAAAGAAATGTTGTATGCATTACTCAGCATTAACCCTGGCTGTAAAAATCCTGGCTTAAAAACTTGGCTGCACTCATTCCAGCCATCAGCATTCCAATTGCCTGATCCCTGTTTTGTTGTGTCAATCATGGCATCATGACTTTTCACAAATGTAAAAGTTTTAGCCAGAATTTTTGTAGCCAGGGTTAATGTTGAGCAATGAATACAACATATCTTTCCTCACTCTCCTTTTTGTGGATCAGTAGGGTAATGGCTCACGTATTGGACTATTGCTGTCAGCACATGGTTTGCTGACTTACCCGTTTGTTAGAATTCACCATTTGTGAGCTAATGCTCTCCTTTAAATGCCCTCCCATTTATTGTTTCCTTTTTGAATTATTTACATAAAATTTTGTATGTTTTTGCTTGTTGTGTTTTCAATGCCTCTTAGTAGAAAATACAGTAAGTATAGAAAAATTGGTTCACATGAACATCTTCACCACCTGTAAAGGCATTTATGGTAATGGGTTTTGTGTGGTATGCATTTATAATGAGTGTAGTTCTCGGTCAGTCTGTTCGTAAGCATGTTTTTGTCTGGAGCATGACTTTAAAACATTTTGATATTTTTTCATAAAACTTGGCACACACATCAGTTATATGCTCAAGTTATGCCGTTGGCCATTTTGGTTTTTTTGACCTTTTTATGCAGTCTCCTGATGGCTACTTTTTTTTTTTTTTTTAAGGACATCAGTCTTCCTCCGCAGGACAACATCTTGCACTGTGAAGGTGCATTTGAAACAAGTTCCAGGACCACTGATAGTGTTTTGCAAGAAGTACGTCAAAACCTTGGTGTGAACGAAACTTTGTCTGCAAGGATGAAAAGTCTGAGGAAAAAGGGATGGGAGCAAAGGGGTGATGAGAATGTAAAGAGCCCTGTTGGCATTGCGTGTCAATCGCCTCTGACTCATAAGATGGAGAGCCAATCACCTGTGGCTCATAAGATGGAGAGCAAATCACCTGTGGCTCATAAGATGGAGAGCAAATCACCTGTGGCTCAGAGGACAAGGAGATGGACAGAAGCCAGGAAAAGCCGCCTGTTAGATTTATCTCCACTCTGCAGTGTGTTGTGTGAGGCAGAAAGCAGAGTAATGCCTGCAGAAGGACAAGAGGGACACCATACAGAACTCAATTTTCTGAGTATGGCCAGGCGCACTGTTTCTGACCATGAACCCTCAAAACCCGAAAAACCTGAGTGCAGAAGCACTGACTCCAAGTGCTGCTGTTCTCCGCAGGATGACCATGCAGATGACATGAATCTCTGCAGCAGTAGTTCTTTAGCGCGCAAAAACGGAGTAGGATTTCTTGAGAATGATTTGAGAAATCAACTACCTGAGTCAGGAGCAATTCACTGCAATGTTTACGCAGTGTTTGATGAAACTGTGCACCAGAGCTTTGCTGAAAATGCTCAGGAACAACAACTGTGTGATTTACAGAGCAAAAGTTCCCATTCACTGAGCAGAAAAGCAGCTGAAAATGCCACTGGAATGAAGTGTCCAAATTCAGTGGGACACACAGTGGAATTTCAGGATAATTCCCTGTCCCAAAGCTTACTGCCTGCTTTGCCTCTTGAAGTTGAAGATCAGCCTAGAGCTAAAGGAACCACAGCTGACCTGATTTTTGTAACCAGTGAGGACCCAGTAATAAATGGCAACACAAGTGATTTTTCACATAATGCTCCTGGTATTCAGCAGCACAACAGATGTGAAGATACTGGTGGCTTTACTGTGGGAAGTGACACAAATGCCCTACCACTCAAAACGCTGGAGGTTTTAAGAGATTCAGACCTCCCGACTAATATGTTCGATACATCGAGACTTGTTCACAAAAACACAGAAGAATGTATTGTGGATGAAAATTCTGAAGAAGATAGCATTTCACTACTTGCAGTCCATTCAGATGTGTCAAGATGCTTGAACGTTCAACAAAGTTTGCCCTTCCCGGGTGATGGACAGGAGAAAATACAGTTAGATGCATCAGGGGATGAGTCAACACCTATTCTGCAGTCTGATAGCAGTACTCCATCCCTACTTTTAGAAGACATTAATCACAGCAATGGGCTTTCACCCAGAGGACAATGCCTGGATTGTGATGACAGACTGCATGTTGCTTCCAGTGCGAATGGAAACCATGACCAAAATGTTTCAGACATTTCAAAAGTCATTGATGCAGAGGGCGAGATCCTGCCTGCAAGTGTTCCAATGCAGCAAGAGCCTCCTGATTCACATGCTAGAGATTGCAGTCTCCCATTTGCTCTGGAAGATCGGAGTGATCTTGAATCACGAACTGTGACTGAACCTGTGCAGATGTCAGAGGCCAGCAGTCCTACGAAAGTGTTACCTGCTGTCTCACAAAACCGCTGCAGCGAGCAGCTGGAGAAACATGTACAAAGGTATACTGCTCCCGAATACTTGTGCGCAGTACAGCAGGTGTCAGTTTTGACAGAGACCAGTGGCAATGGATGTTTTAATCTCAGTTCTCGGAATACTGACAGGACTACTGGAAGATTTTGGGAAGAGTCATGCTCTTTGATGACTTGCTGCCAGGTGGATTCAGTCAGTATATTGAGTAATAATGTCCAGGGAACAGAGAAGGTAAAGACACACGCAGGCAAAATCCTGAAAATGGCTACCGAAAGTCCTGAATTAAAGTGTGGAGCGGAGCTTTTGAAAGAAACCCATTTATGTAACTCTGCACTTTCTAGATGTTCAGAGACCCAGGTGTCCTCAACCATGCAGGAAAGTGAAAATAGCCCAGCAACTGATGACAAAAGTATGGCACCTAAAAGTAATATAATTGAAATATTAAGCTCAAGTAACCCTAAAGCCATGGACCTGGCCTGCAGAAGAGGGGGAACTTCTGACCTGGATGTAAATGACACTAATGCCAGCAACGATGGGGCCAAAGCTGAAGATGATGAAGCAAACATTTCAATTGACTCGGAATGCACCATGATCTCAGAACCTAATCATGTGGAAGCCAAAAGATATTGTGCATATTTGGATCATGTTTCTTCAAATACTGATCGAACTCTGGCTTCCACATACAGTCAAGTGAAGGACAACGCCAAAGGTAGCTTTGAAAGCACGGTTGGAGTAAGTGTAGAAAATGGTACAGAATACCACAAGGGAAATGTCATTTCTTCTGAAAAACAGAATTCAGCCATTGCAATGGTGTCCGGTAATAAGACAAAATGTGTGGGAAATTCTGCGGATATAATGCAACAAAACAAAGGTTATGATCCCAGAGAAATTAGTCGACTAGGTCAAAAAAATAAAACAAGCAAAAGTAATAATACCTTCAAAACTTGTCAGAAAGAAGCAGGGATTCAGCAAAATGCCTTGTCAGAAAAGCACCCAGCAAGTAGAATGGCCGAAAGTGATTTTCTTCCAGCCACATCTTGCAGAGGTATTCAAAAACTTTGTTACTTCACCTTTTGTCTAAATTTATGGAATAATGAAAGTACTTATTTCAGTCTACAGTATGTGTGGAAATACAGGTATTATCATGTGATCTGTGGAAATTTCACTTTTTAATGGCATAATCCCCCCCCCCAAGAACCGCAGCAGACTTTGAAGAAACAAATGCGAAACATCAATAGGAAAAACAGCCGAGGAGAGACCCGTCTTCATTTGGCTTCAAAGAGAGGGGATCTTGCTCTTGTCAGAACCCTGATTGAGGCTGGGATCGATGTGAACCAAGCAGACTTTGCAGGTTACTTACTCAGTTATGAAACAAAGTTTTTTAATGCGTACTTAACATTTTAATTCATTTCTGACCCAGGGTTGATTGTAAATCATAATTGCTGATTAAAATTACAATTGCAGCATAATCGTAATTACAAAAATTCATGTTGTGATCGTAATCATAATCACAAGAAGTCATAAGATGTAATTGTAATCATAATCACTAATCTGCCACAATCTGTAATCGTAGTCGTATGAAAGTCTGTGATTACAGTCATGATTACGGTATGATTACAACATTTCTGCCTTGTGGTAAAGTTGGGTTCAATCCTTGGGTAAGATGGTGGTAGCATAATCTGCATGAATTCCTTTTTTAGTCTCTGTATTGATTTAAAAATGGGTTAAGTGAAAAATGGAGAATTATATTGCATTGCTTATTAAGCTTTGGGGGGAAAAAAGATGAAGGAAGACCATTGAACATGAAATAGTATTTTAAATCCTCCCACACTTATAAGATGTTTCTGGTAATGTTACATCATCAGTAGCCTTTGTCCTTTTGTTTGTTTGAAACTGACTTCCAACAAGGCTAACAAGATAAATGGTGTATTTCAAGTATTCAAAATGATATACAAATGAGTAGGAATTGACTCAGAATAACAGTTTGTTGTAGCACAAAGTAACTAAGTGTTAATAATACGATGAGTTTGCTCCCCACTATTATCATCATGATGTGATAAGAAGTTGGTTCTCAATCATGATTGAAGTCACATCCTCGTCTTTAATGCCGGTATTTACAGAGGGTGATTAAAGAATGATTAACTTCTCATGTGAGACATTCAGATTTGAGGTAATTTTCTCCTCTTCAGATCATGAACACTGTTTTTCTTGTTAGGCTTTTTTGAAGTAAATTTAAAATAAAAGAAAAAAGGAGGCTGTTGAAAGGTGTAACATTATTCACGACTGATTATTAGTGTGTGAAGATTTAAAATAGAATTTCAAGTTCAGTAGTTTTCTTGGATCTTTATTCAATGGTTAACAAGCAGTGGAATATGATTCTGTTTTTAAAAACCCATTTTTAAATCATGGTCACCAAAAAGTGAAATTCCTACTGATTATTTTACTAATATCGTACCTAATGAGTGAACCTAACTTTATGTACCTCAGTGCAAAAATGTTGTATTCACACCGTGATCGTAATCGTGAAATTTTGTATGATTGCTATTACATAAGATAATAGATCAGTGATTACAATGTGATTATGATTACATCTTTTGAATTTTTGTGATTACGATCATGATTAAGCAGTAATTGTAATCGGCGATTACGATTGCAAGCAACCACTCATTTGATTTATGTGTGCTGCATGTATTTGTCATTGCTCAGCCTAAGTGCCTTTACTAATAACCTAAATTGCTAAGATAATTCCAAGCAAATTGTATGACAAGTGTTCTCGACTCAGGGCCACATTATACATTTCCCTGCCAAAAAAAAAGTCACCACCTGGATTTAACTAAGCCAATGGGTTAGGTCCTTTCATTGGATAATTACTGAAATGATTACTATGTCTCAGCTGACAGCAAGTTGTTTAACCCTAACTGATGCAGGGAGTAGCTTCTCATTTTTTGGACACAACCATGTTGGAAGCCGTATCCTGAGGTCGTGGAAAAGATGTTACTGTTTCAGGAGGGTCAAATTATTGGCCTGCATCAAGCAAAGAAAACAGCTAAGAAGATTGCGGAAACAATTAAATTGGATTAAGAACTGTTCAACACATTATTTAAGTCTAGACGGATAGTGGTGAGCTGTCAGCTTGGCAGAGGACTTTAGCCGGAAAAAATCATGAATGATCACAATCTGAGATTACCAAAACACAAGGTAAAGTCTCATCCGTAAAAATCTACTCTAGAACTCACAGCTTTGTTTAATTGTGAAAGTAAGAGCATTTCTACGCACACATTGCGACAAGAACTTACAGGATTAGGACTAATGAGCTGTGCGGCCACAAGGCGGCTACTTTTTAGTGACGATAATTGGGAAAATAATAACGACTTCAGTTTGCTGGCGACCATTATGATTGGACTCTGGAGCAATGGTGAAAGGCCATGTGGTCTGATGAGCCTAGATTTACCCTATGCCACTGCCACAGTATATATCTTCCCTATGAAGTGCGCTCCTGTTTGTGTAATCACCAAAATTGTATTCAGAAAAATGGTTCGCTTGTTTTTTTACCACCACATATTAACCCCTTTGCGCAGAAGTCAAATCTGGCTATTTATGTGTCACCTTTAGGCTTTATAATTCAAGATTGCAGATTCACAAAGAGGAAGGGAATAGCTCAACTGAGTCAAGACACTGGTGCCATTTAGAATTACCTCGTATTTCAGTTTATTTTCATGATGTTGGTAGAGAAAAAGTGCTTCAAACATAAAAAATCTTCATGAAATTTCGGCATTGAAATTGTAAAAAAAACAATACTGAGAATTGACAAATGGCTGGGGGCTGAAACTATACAATTCTGGGATCATAAACTCCTTGACCAAAAGTATTCTTCATCTGAGCATGAAATTCTTCATTATCTACTCTTTCGGAGCCAAATAAGATAGCTCTCCAGGTGGCTTCCGAAACTCTCAAATCCCTCAAAATGGCACACTGTCAAATCATAAAATAATCATATCTAACACAACTAAACTTTTGGTGCATGAAATTCAATATGAATTAATGATTTTCTGGTTGAATTTAGCATGAGTTTTTCAATATAGGAGCAGTTGGACATCAAAGGTCCCCAGTAACCTCTCCAAACCCAAAACATGCATTTTCTCCATGATGAAGTTTAGAATTTTGTACATTTTTCTTCAGAGTCCCACAAGCCAGCACACCAGAGGTCGCGCTAACCGAATATTTTCCGTCATTGACGGATTTATTTTAACAATGACGGAAAATTTTGAAGGCCGTCCGTCATTTTGACAGAATGTAATTCACACCCCCGTCCAGTTGCTGGTGGGTGTCATTGTCTCGAGCCTTGTCTTTGATCTGTATGACAGAGATTCCAAGTCTCACGCATTTTTTAGGCTTATTCACCGTAGTCCACAATTATTCAATAAACGCTTGTTAATGAGATTCTCACGCGGAATTAAAATCCTTGTGCATTTAAGTTTCAGTTTCACTTGCGTGAAGGTGGACCTCACCATGGAAAGCGATTATGACTCCGGACTGCTCATGCTTCTCTTTACTCAGGGATTGGAAACAATGCATGTGTTTCATGATCGTTTAAATTGTTTAAATGAAACAAGACCATTTGAAACGTCTTTATGCAATTCCATTGCTTTCAATCCCTCAGTAAAGACAAGCGTGAGAATTCCCGAGTCATAATCAATTGCCGTGTCACTAGTGGGGAAATCCACCGTAATGCACGTGAAACTGATTAACTTAAAGCACAATGATTTGAATTCCGCGAGTGAATTTCTTCAGTTTGCGTTGATTGAATAATTGCTGACTGGAACGTGAATGCCACTAAGAGGCGAGAGACTCACGCCGAAAATGTGTGAGACTTGGCATCTCTGGACTATAATCCTGTATTCTTCATATTTTTGTGATATGATCATTTACTCTTCATTTGTAAAATATGCTGCTCTGCTGCCGGTAGACGATTGGTCATATGCTACAAACGCCGTCTCTGTTATGTGAACACGCAGATATCTAGGTCGGGAAAGCCCCGATTGACATAAGTTGATAAGCAGCTTCGTAGGACCGCTTAGCGAGACTGCGGTTGTTAGGCTTAGTGAAGCCCAGCAATAACTGAAAGCATTGTTCATTTGCGCACTGTTACCTTGTGGGGGGAGAACTCATTTATGATATTTTATAAAGTGCATACAGCAGCAAGTTTGAAAATCCACGCAGTGCTGTATTTAACACAGTGCGCAATGTGTGTCTACATGAATCACTGTCGGCATCAGCTAATGCGTAATCTATAAATTATTCTGTTTATTTTATAAAAAAAATAAACGATTATCATTTTAAAAAATAAAATTACAATGACGGATAATTATTGATTATGATGAAATTTTTATGCAGAAAGTGCTCTGCAGCACACATACTCATTAAAGGAACTACTTAATTAACGGTCAGAACATTCACCCTACAATGAAAAGCTTGCAGTTCCCACTTCCGAGTTGGCAACCTTGTATAAACACTTTACACTCTTTACACTTATAATGAACAAGTATAACTCACTAACTCTGTAATGTCTGAAATAAACCTTATTATAACGAGACACATTCCACTATCAGGAAAAAAGCAGGCAATACTCTACCCTAGAACAGAATGGTGCAACGAACGTAAGAAGGGGGTTCTACCGAAGTGCTTGAGCTGTTCACATTTTAAATCGAGCCAAAACCACGGCATTCGATTTCGTTGAATATGGTATAAATTCTAAAACAAACAGCCACATTGAGCAAAATGCCACCGCATGCAGTATTATTAATAAAGACTTACGGTTACTCTTACTAAGCAATGTGGCAAACATGCTGTGTGATCATCATGGCTATGATAAACCGAGAATAAAAAACAGCTAGCCATAAATTGGCTATATATATACAGTTGCAATCAAAACAAGAGCACTGAGAGAGCGCAGCACCTCCGCCATGCCGGGGCAACTCTGTGCATTAGCTATTTTCGTTGGCTGATGTAGGGTATTGTTGCATTCCACCGCCAGGTAGCAGCAAAACCCAAAAGCATGCCAATTGGAAATCCGGCCCTTTGGAAAGACTTGACATCTCTGCCAGCATAGATGGACTTGAACTTTGGCCTATGTCTCAGCTGCACTTTGGCCTAGATTTGCCAAAGTTTAATCACTTGTTCCTCTTGTGCTACTCTAACATCCTGCAAAGTTTGGTTAAAATCTGTGTGGCCATTCTTGAGATATCCTGCTAACAGACAGACAGACAGACAATAGGATCGCCACCAAAATTTAACGGGTTCTTCCTTGGATCAAGATACACCTATGTACCAATTTTCATGATGATCCGCTCAGTAGTTTTTGAGTAATCCTGCTAACAGACAAACAAATAAACACAGGTGATTTTATAACCTCCTTGGCGTAGGTAATTATTCAACCCCCATTGCAAATTGGGTTTAATAGCAAAATTTACAATAGCAAAATTTACAAACTTTCAGCTGTGTGTAATAAACAGATTAAACAAGAACATTTTAAACAGCTCAACACAACTAATATTACAAGTGGTTTCTCCAAATTTAACAAAAAATGCCATTTTTAATGACTGCTGCAGTCTCAAAATTATTCAACCCCCCAAATAGAATCCCTCATAAGAGCATATTTGCGAATCAGGTGTTGTCTCAAGCACACCTAATGCAGCTAATCAAGAGCTTAATTAGTTGCATCAGGTTTGCTTGAGAGAGAACACATCAAATACTTGCACTCGCTAGGGGTTTGTTGACAGTAACATTTGATTGCATATTAGAAATATAGCTGTCAAAAGAATTGTCCAAAAAGCTAATACGGGAGATCATTGCCTGCCACATACAAGGAAAAGGATACAAAAAGGTAGTACAGACACTGAATTTTCTTAGAGATACAGTTGGAAGCATAGTTTGCAAGTTCAGAGTTAAAGGAAGAGTGGCTACAGTACCAGGATGTGGCAGAAAGAGGATGCTATCAATGGCTGTCACCAGATTCCTGAGGAGATGGGTGGTCAAAAACCCTTGAGTGACTGCAGGAGACCCGCAGCAAGACTTGGAGGCAGGAGGCACTGAGGTTTCAGTTTGCACAGTAGGGCGCATACTAAACATTGAAGGTCTCCCAAGACATACAGCACAACTGATCCAAAAGCACAAGCTCCAATATGCGCAAAACCATGTAAATAAGCCACAGAAGTCTGGGGATATTATTCCGTGGAGTGATGAAACAAAACTGGAATATTTTGGGTTTATGAATCAGTGGTATGTCTGCAGGAGTAATAAAGAAGCATATGCTGAAAAGTGCACCTACAATGAAGAATTGTGGGGGCTTTTTGATGCTCTGCGGCTGCCTTGCTTCCTCTGGCACTGGAAATCTGCAAAGTGTGGAGGGCAAGATGGATTCAGTCAAGTACCAGGATATCCAAGGAGAAAATGTCATGCTGTCTGTGGGGAAGCTAACGCTTGAGCATCATTGGACCTTCCAACAGGACAATGATCCTAAGCATACCTCAACATCCACCAAGGATTGGTTTCAGAAGAAGTCTGGGAAGATTCTAGAATGCCCATCATAGTCGCCTCACTTGAACCCCAAAAAGATCTCTGGTAGGATTTGAAGAACACAGTTGCAGCATGCAAACCCTTGAATATTAGTGAACTGGAGGCCATTGTCCATGAGGACAGGGCTAAGATTCCTTGGGAATGCTGCCAAAAGCTTACATCTGCCTATGCATCACATTTCCAGCAGGTCATAGCGGCAAAAGGGTTTTCTACTTAGTGTTAAAGATGCTTGTCCTGAAGGGGTTGAATAATTTTGAGCCTGCAGTAGTCATTAAAAGTGGCATTTTGTGTTGAATTTGGAGAAGCCACTTGTAATATTTGTTGTGTTGAGCCATTTAAATTGTTCTTGTTTGATTTGCTCATTGCAGAGAGCTGAAAGGTTATAAATTTTGCCAGTAAACCTAATTTGCAACAGGGGTTGAATAATTTTGATTGCAACTGTGTGTGTGTGTGTGTGTATATATATACATAATATAAAATCAATGGCGGCTGGTGAACTGGCGATAGGGGAGGCTCAAAACAATCCCATAAAATTAATGATTGGTCACGACCTGTTTTCAATCAGTCATTTAAATTACCATTACAGAAACTCCGATAACTCTCAACATTATCACATGTGGCCAGTTTTCATTTATAACACAGACCAATTACGACTCCAGACTTCTCATGCATTTCTTTATTCAGGGTTTGGAACCAATGCATGTGTTTCATGATCGTTTAAATGAAATAAGATCATTTTAAACGTCTTTATGAAATTCCATTGCTTCCAACTCCTCCAGTGCACAAGGACTTCAATTCCGTGCGAGAATTTCTTACATACGCGTTGATTGAATAATTGCTGACTACAGCAGAGGAACGTAAATATGCCACTTAAACTCACGCCAAATGCATGAGAGTTGACAGGTATGCGTTATACTTTGTAAATGAAAACTGGCGACACCTGATGATAATGTTGAGTTTTCGGAGTTCTGTAATGGTAATTTAAATAAATGATTGAAAACAGGTCGTGACCAATCATTAATTTTAAGGGATTGTTTTGAGCCTCCCCTATGGCCAGTTTACCAGCCGTCACTGATATATATATTTATATATACATACACACACACTACAGGCCAAAAGTTTGGGGCCACCCTCAGATTTTTAATGATGCACCAAGTGCAGTGTGACCCCTTGGTTTTGGGGAAGGCATTTATACAGAATGCCTTCTTGTTACATAAAATTATTCACATCCTAGTGACATAAAATCATGTTAACACAAAGGCATTGACTTACATTGTCTACATTAAAATTTGTTTGATGATCTGAAGCATTTAAGTGTGACAAATATGCAAAAAAAAAAAGAAATCAGGAAGGGGGCAAATACTTTTTCACGGCACTGTATATAAAATACAGTTGAACTCACTGATACATTGAACAAAAAGCTTTCCTCTTTGAATTCATCTTCCAGAGACACAGCTCTACCCGGTAGACGGAACCCTCTAGTCCTGTTTCATTTGGAATAATTCCCATTGATCATGTCCATAATTCATTTAAATCCTGTAAATGTAACTGAGCACTTCAGGCAGGTTTTGGAAGTCTTTTTTTTTTCCATTGAAATCGTGTCATTTTCAGTTGTGCAACTGTGCGCAACGTTAGGAGAATACAACCTTACTTGCTGTTACGCAAAGGTTTAAATACTTTTCTGAATGTTCCAATGAATCTCTTTCAGCTACTGTGGAAAGTTTATATTCTCTAGAATTGACTAAGAAACATCAATCAATAGATCATTACTGGGAAGGTTACACATGGGCGTGAACTATAACTGTTCTTTATACAGATAAGTCTAAGTAAGCAATTGAGTGAGTGGCTAATCAATTCGAGTATGTAGTAGGATATAAGGGCGCCCTGAATTCATCGATGGAGGAATTTGGCATCAATTTGGTATCAATATCATGTAAAATTTTTTGCTTCAGAAAACGGATTTTTCTTAGCGACTCAATTGGGATCCCATTGGCTCACTATAGCTGAAGTGGTTGCAACAAAGGACAGAGATTTTTTTCTGTCGCAAGAGATAATTTTTTTGAACTGCTGGATGGATACTATGGGCAACTATATTGATCAGTTTGCACATTGGGCTTAGCTGAGGTGTTTAATTCATGCAACTCCTGAAAAACAGGGATGGAACTGAACTTGTCCATATTCACCATGTTCGAGCTTGGTTTTCTAGTGAATATGCAATAACTGATCTGGGTGTGCCATCTACTGATAGAATAGTGTAACTGCGTGCATAAATAGAGCAGCTCCATGTCCGTTAGCGTCTACATCTGCACAGAGGAATTAACATAAAATCGCGTTACTGTCCCGATACTGCTTTTTTGTCATGTATGGTTTTCTGCAAGTTGCAAAAAAAAAAAAAAAAAAACAAGGCAGTTAGCCTCGATTATCTATTGCAGTGTTGGCTTTATTGCTAAAATGCAAGTTTGGCATTAATTCTCTCAGGGAGCTAGTTCTTTTAATCTTCCTTTGTTTTCGGTTCTAAGCAAGAACATATGGCAGGTAAGAGCTGTCTTACCATTCTCACAACCAAGCAGGTAACATGAATCAAATTATTCTTCCCTTAAAGCACTTTGTTACACATAAAGCATTTTTAGGTTGTTTATGTGTGCTCTTATGTCACTGCCTGGGTGTGGTCATGTGACTGCCTGAGTGTTGTTTTACGGGCAGGATGGACAGCTCTCCATGAGGCCAGTGCTCGGGGACATACAGCCATTGTGGAGGAGCTGTTGCTGTCAGGAGCAGATGTCAACTGCAGAGGACTAGAGGGACTAACACCACTGCATGATGCTGTCACATCAAACCACTATGAGGTGCACTGTCAATCCAACAGACCACTACAGTGGTGTGAAGTACTTACCCCTTTTCCTGATTTCCTCTACTTTGGCATGGTTGTCACTCTTAAATGTTTCAGATCATCAAACTAATTTTAGTAGGAGACAAAAATAACTCAAGTAAACACAAAATGATGATTTCATTTATCGAAGAAAGAGAGCTATCTAACCCTACCTGGCTCAATGAAAAAGTAAGTGTCCACTTAGTGACTAAATCAACTAGTTAAGCAAATGTAATTGACTATGGGGTTCAGTTTCATAGGATACATCAGGCAAGATTGCTGCCAACCCTGTTGAATTTAAAGGTATACCCAAATAGCCGAGATGACATAGTAATTCACTTTTGATTTATTATATCAGGTCACAGTAATATATGTCTTGTCTGAATGTAAGAACTATTTTTTGAGAAATTTGCCTTTTAAACTAGGAAAGAGCGCCTCAGTCAGTTTTGTCTGTGACTTCACGAGAGGCAGACAGCTTGCAGAAGCTGTATAAATTCAATATAAATCAGTTATAATTGTGGGAGAAATGTGGGAGTGAAGTTTAGAAATGTGTCGGCGTTCTAAGGCAGGCGGCTGCTTCATCTCAGATGCTGATGGAATAAGCATCTATAGAAGGCCTTAGGATCAGAAATTTGTGAGAATATAAACAAATTTCATCCTGGGGTACGCTTTCTTTAAGCATAGTTTGACCATATACAGCCAATGGTTCCTACTATATAAGTTAGTATTTTTTGCTTGGTGCTTTTGAGGAACGTTCCTCAGTATACTAAAGTGGTGAAAAGTCCCAATGAACACACTGGTCTGCTCAGCACATTTTTCTCAAAGCGCGTTAGAACAGTTGAGTAGTACGGCCATTGACTGTCATTATAAACCAAAGTGGTAACAACAGATGCGGTTCCTAAATAAAAAAACGGCTGAGGAAATCGTTGTGAAGGACACGGGGGATCTGATCTTGAGTCAGGATCTTCCTTTGAAATTACAAGCTACAAGTGATGCGAGATTACTGATTATCCCGTTACTGATTGGATCAATTCTTAGAAGAAGAAGAAGAAGAAGAAAAAAAAAAAAAGCTAAATCGTATGAGTGGTAGAAAATCACTTCCTTTGCCTACAATTAAATGTACCTGTCCCATGTCCACAATCTTGGATTTGACAATGATTAAAATTGTTTGCAGTTGGGCAGGGTATTGTCAAGAGCCTCACGATTCGATTTTGATTCTTTAGGTCACAATTTGATTCAATATCAATTCGATGCAATTTTGATCAATATGCTTGGATATGGATTCAGTAATACGCTTAGATGACAGAAATGCTTAGATAATTCATTACAGTACCTTCTGATATTTGTTAAATAATGAAGTGTGCATTATTTGTATTGGTTCTGGGCAAACTGACCCCAAAATGTATTTTGATATTGCATTATTCTTCATGAATAAAGAATAAAATATTAACAGTACAGTATCCGCTGAAATGCACATCTGTGCCTGAGCTAAACTTGCGGTACAAAAGTAATGTACATAATTGTGCTGCAATTACATGTAAAAATATAATGCACGAGTAAAGTGCGCATATGTGCCTGAGGTGAACTTGCAGCACAAAAATAATAAACATAACTGCGCTGTTATTACATGGAAATAAGTCAATGTCAAGTGCACATCTGTGCCTGAGCTGAAGTTGCAGCACAAAAGTAATCAACATAACTGCGCTGTAATTACATGGTGTTCACACAGGACCGTAACTTTTCAAGTAAACGGCTCAAGTGTCCGTCTACGGGTACAATTGCGCTATACAGCTAACTTTAGTACAGAGGTTGAGAATAATGGAATTCAGTAAATAATGATGAACTGTCGATGGGAGAAAATGTACTCACAGTTTAAATGCAGTAGCCGATGAGGGGGAAAAAATCTGGGACTATGCCCTCAGAAAGCCTGCTGCAGGATGATTGCTAGACTTATTTCTTGTGCTAACATCACTGACTGCCTCAAAGGTTTTGGTGTCCTGACTCATCTCTGGCCACCAGAAGTGCTGTTTAAAGACAGAGAGGGTTTGTGTTAGCCCAGGATGACAGGTAAGGAGAGAACTGTGGGCCCATGAGGGCACTTGGGAGTGGACACAAATAGGAACATGGAGGCAGTTTGATGGACAGTTGTCTGGACTAAGGTCTCTTGTCAGGGCATCTTGGACTGTGGTCTCGTTGTCTAACCTTGCAGCAGCCTTAAGGCAATGGGGCAGTAGGATGGTCTCATTGGAGTTAGGCTGGGAGTCAGGTGCGAACTGCCTGGAGAGCACATCGGGTTTAGTATTCTTAGATCCCGGTCTAAAAGAGAAAATAAAGTTAAAATTGTGATAATGGTGACCAACTGGCTTGGCAGGGTCCAAGCGTTTAGGTGACTTCAAATATTCCAAATTCTTGCGATTTGTCTAAACAATGAATGGATTCTCAGTTCCTTCCAACCAATACCTCCGTTCATCCAAAGCCAACTTGACAGCAAGTAACTCCTGGTCCACAATCCCATAGTTAATTGTGTTCTGTAAGGGTTAAACAATGCGAATAAAAGGCACATGGATGCAATTTGTTATCCTTGATAGATCACTGTGAGAGAACTGTTCCCACCAAAACTGAGCAGCTGGATCAGGTATGGTCAAAACAGGGTCTGTGGTGAACTAGGTTGTAAGAGATTTGAAGGCAATCTCTGCCTTATCGTCCCAGAGAAAGGGATGCTTGCTGGAAATTAGGTCCATGAGGGGGGCTACAATGGAACTGTAATTTCGGATAAGTATTCGATAAAAATTTGAAAAGCCAAAAAATCGTTGCAGTTCAGATCGTGAAGATGAGACAGGCCACTCAGAAACAGCCCAGACTTTGGCCGGATGCATTTGGATGGCTCCGGGGGAGATATGAAAACCCAAAAATGTGATTGTGTGTTTGTGGTAGTTCTCGGCCTTGATTAAACAATTGATTCTCCAGGAGGTGTTGCAGGACTTGGTGAAAATGAATTTGGTGAGCTTCGAGCAAGGGGTAAAAATTAGATTATCATCAAGGTAGACAAACACAAATCTGTTTATGATGTCTCTTAGCACATCATTGACGAGGGCAGTGGTTCCCAACCCAGTCCTGAAGGACCCCCTGTCCTGCAGGTTTTTGTTGCAGCTTTACTTTAGCACACCTTAACTATTTAAGGCCCAATGCACCTTCATGCACACCCTGTTCAGGGAGATGTTTTTCCACCAATCAGCATGAAGCCCTTAAATGGATAAGGTGTAAAAGAGTAGAGCTGGAGCAATAACCTGCAGTGCGGGGCGTCCTTGAGGACTGGGTTGGGAACCACTGGACCTAGGGCTTAAAACATGGCTGGGGCATTAGTCAGACCGAAAAGTAAGACCAGGTACTTGTAGTGCCCCATGGGGGTACTGAACGTGGTCTTCCGTTCATCACCCTCATGGATTCTCACCAGATGATACGCATTGCATAGATCCAGTAATTTCCTTAAGCCCATGATGATTTTTGCTAGGCCTGAGGGTTTTGTCCTTTTCCACAAAAAAGAAACCGGCGCCTGTAGGAAATGAGGAGGAACATATTATGCCTGCCGCCAGGGACTCAGAAATATACTTTTCCATGGCCTCCCTCTCAAGGGCGGACAAAGAAAAAATGCGCCCCTTAGGTGCGGTGTTCCCAGGGAGTGAATCAATGGCGCAGTCATATGGCCAGTGAGGGGGAAGTGACATGGCACAGGACTTACTAAACACCTGGCGAAGGTCTAGGTACTCAGGTGGGATGTTGGATAGGTCTAGAGTCTGGTCAGAGCTAGGGGTTGGTGCTTTCTCTGGAATCATAACAGAGGAAAAACAGGCAGCTAGGCAGTGAGTACCCAAGGAAAGAATGGCTCCATCCTTCCATTTGCTGTGTGGATTGTGACTTGCTGCCAGGGGAGGCCCAACACAATAGAAACATGAGTCTTTCATGGCAAAAAAAAAAACAAAAAAAAATAGATTCAACATGATTCTTAGAAACTTTCAAAATGATAGGCTTGGTTACCTGGAAAATGGGGCCTAGTCTGGTGCCATTAAGGGCTCTGGTCAGAAGCGGGCAATCGAAGTCTCCAGATTCCCAGCTCTACTGTCAAAGAAGTCTGGATAAAATTCTGGTCTGCTCCTGAATCAAGAAGGGCTTGAATGGGGTACGGCTTGTTGTGAACCAGAAGGGTTACAGAAAATTTGATTTAGTAGCAGGGGAACAATGCTCAATAACGCCCACCTGAATCCCTACAGTTACTGGTGGGCGAGGCCTTTTAAAGGGCAGTGGGAAGAGAAATGGCCTGCCCACCCACAGTAGAAGCAGGAGTTTGTCCCATGGCGGCGTCTCCGCTCCTTTAGAGTTACTTTAACTTGGTCCTACCAATCTGCATGAGTTCACTGTCAGGCGAGGCAGTAGGGACCAAGGGAGGTGAATTTAGCGGCAGCCCTTGGAGCCCTTCTCTGACCATGCTGACATAGGCGCGCATCCACCCATTCTGCCAAGTCCACAAGGCCATCTAAATCTCCTGGGATGTCAGGGTAGGAGATCTCATCCTAAACATTATGATTCAGTCCTTGATGGAAAGCTTCAGACAAGACATTATCGTTCTAATCCACGGCTGCTGCTAAAGTGCAAAAGTTGATGGCATAATCATAGACAGTGCAATTCCCCTGTTTCAGCCAAATTAGTTGTCTAGTGGCCTCCCTACCCTTCGGGGAGTGTTCAAAAACCTTTAGCATTTCCTCGCTAAATTCTTCAAAACTAGAACAAAAATGGGCTTTTGAGTCCCATACAGCTGTTCCCCCATACCTCGGCTCTGCCGGTCAATAAGATGATATCGCAAGCCACCCGTGAACTCTCCTTAGGAAAAACTGAGGCTTGTAACTCCATGGACAGAGAACATTGGGATAAAAATGAGCAACTAGTACCTGGTTCCCTTGCACAGCGTTGGGGCGCTGGTAGTCGGGGCTCTGTGGGAATTGGTGGCAGCACTGGAGTGGCTTGTGGAGCAGCAGGAGGTTCGGCAGGTGAGGGAGGAGAAATGGCTGCAACTTCTAGTCGGAAGGAGAGAGCCTTGCTTTTCAATAGCTGCCTTGACTGATTCCAAATCTGCTGGATCTATAATGGCCGAGTTATCCTGTCACACCTGAGGACTCAGGATCCAAGAGCAGATTGCAGAATAAGGCGTTTTCCAAAATTTTAATATAAGAAGCAGAAACTCCAAAAACGGTCAGATCCGAACAAGAAATAAAACTTGATCTTCACTAAGTTACAATCCAAACATGACTTGATCAAAAATGGAGAACATAAATTCCAAACATCTTAACTTTTCTTCTTAAAAAACACAACAATGATCTCCTAAGTGAAAACACAAAAAAAAGCGCAACTAAGTGTGGGAGGCTTAATACAAATCCAAAAAGGCAATGACAAAACTAATCATGGCAAACCATCCACCAAGAGGCTTGGAGTAGTACTTAGAGTTCATGGGCATGAAAACCCAGCATCGCTGGCTTTTTTGTGCTGAGTTTAAATGCAGTAGTTGATCAGGGGAAAAAAGTTTGCAGGTGAGCAATGGTGGAGCATTACCAGGTCAGGGGGAAAACGTGGCGTGGGGTGGTGGGACGAGGACTAACCGGGGTCAGGGACTGGAAGAGCTGAGCTGAATCGTGACATCAGGAATCTTGGCTAAAAAGTTCGCTTGGAATTTGGGCAGTCATTATTAGGATCCCTACTGTCTCCGCCCTTATGAAGTGGAAGCACATGAGCAGTTTCCCAGATTTTTGGTGCAGTCCCTGAGCTTAGTGAAAGATTGAAATTAAGTGCTATGGGTTGGGCTGTAACTGAAGCAGCTAACCTCAACAGTGTGAGCTTTAGCGGTTCAGAACCAGCAGACTTTTCTGGGTCAATTTTCAGAAGAGCTGCACCCACTTCTTTTTCAGAAACAAAGCTAGAATAGGAACTATAATATTTCATATCATCTGAGAGCGCTGCTTCTGATTGGCAAATGTCATTTTGGTTATGCTGACCCATCCTACTGACGACATCTGTTTGGATGGATTTACGCTATCAAATAGATGGTTTCCACTGATAAAGTGATGTTTGAAAGCATAACAAATTTCCTTTTTGTCACTTACGGTACCAGAGTCGAGCCATAACTGCACAGTAATTCAATTCAGTTCAATTCAATTTTATTTGTATAGCGCTTTTCAGAGACTGTCACAAAGACGCTTTACAGTGAGAGATTAAATAAATGAAAGGGACAGTGCCCAGCCTAATCCCCACTATAGCAAATGAGGCAAAAAAATTTTCTCAGTAGGGAGAAAACTCCTCAAACAGGGGTGAGAAAAAACTCCCCAGTGAGAAGAAATTCAGGAGGAACCTGGCTATAGTGGGGAAGCCCATCCTCCGCTGGCTTTCTAATGAATAATAAAATAAAATGGTAATAGAGTTCAATTAAAGTCCATGAAAACATCTAAGCAGTGGCATCTGTAGTTCCAGGAAGTGGCATGTCGAGGATGGAGCTGAACAGGAGCAGGAAGTGCTGGGGCAGAGTTATTGATTAATTTAATTGTTTTCCAAAATTTAGCTAGGATACGAGCACACTCATGTAGTGATTTGAGATGAAGCTTATTTTGCTTCCTAATCATGACTTGTTCCGCTGCTGCCTCAATAAAATCCAATTCGATCCTGGTTTTTCTGACCTTTGCCTGTGCTGAATTCCCTTTTTAGTACTTCAGATAATTCATGCAAGATCCACAGAGTACATGTCCTTAATCTGTAATCTCTTGAATGGAGTGTGTTTGTCAGCAATAGCAGCATTTGATAAATGCACAAAGTCCAGGTCTGGATCATATACAAGGTACTCCCTGTCTAACTGATACACATTTCAATCGTGTTGGAACGCCTGATTGTCAAAGTTCCAAAAAATTTCTTTTAAAATGATATGTGGCTATGACCTACGTAATTTCACAGTTGTAATAAAGGCAATGGGACAGTGGTCACTCAAATCTTGAGGAAAACACTACTGGATAAATATCTCTAAGGCATAATAGTAACAATAATGTCAATCAGGGAAGATTTGGAGTTGTTTTCTGTATGAGGTTGTGTTGGTCTAGCAATAAATTGTGTCATTCAGATTAGTGCACATCATTGCAGCTATCAGACACCGGTTTTTCTCGATCAAGGTTAAAATTCCTCAGAATTAACTAATCTACTTGTCTGCCGTTGTGAAAGAAGAAAATATGTCAACAAAATTGTCAATAACTCAGGAGAGGGCTGAAGAATATCATTATGCCCCTAAAACTGTGACCTGTTTTTTTTTTTTTTTTTTCCCTTCCCCTCCCCCCAAGACTGCGCCAGACATTCAAACTGCTTTGGAACTGAGGGTGAGATTAGGACAGATATTGGAAACCATGTTTTAACGTAATAGCTGCACCTCCTCCTTTCCCTCTTCCGTCTGCTCTGAAAAGGTAATATCCACTTAAAAGTACATCAGAATCTGCAACAGATTTTTTTTTTAGCTAAGATGAAGAGATGACCAAAATATCAGGATTTTGCTGTTGGATCAGAAATAGACGTAGTCCATTTTAGATTGCTCACATTCAGGTGTAGCTGCCCAAGCCGATCTCTAAATTCAAAAACTGATGGGAGACTCTAGGTTATCAGTGAATACAACAGAACTGCACTTAGTCCTAAATATCAAATCGCTAATGGATATCCCATTTGGACTGTGACTGGATCTGTGAATTCTAGAAAGAGAAATGTATGAATGACCTATTATAAAACGGAGTATCAGGAACAGGGGAGTCTATAGGGTTGCTACCAGGCCCAAGCACCACATGAACAGCAGAAAAAAAGCATGAGGAACCAATTTGACTGGCGTTAGGATGTGATCTTTGACTAATAATTGGAAATATGGGCATGGAGAACATCTCAGCACAAGAGAGAATGAGTACGTCTGTAGATGGATTAAATGTTGATAACGGTGTGGGGTAGTAGTCGGCCTGCAGTTGAAGACCGGTAGTGACTGGTTTGGCAGATTTTTGACCATTTGGACTTGCTGCACTGCATAGTCAAACTGTATTAAAAATGCATAAAATATGTTGTGCATTAAATATGTGCACCCAGTGTGCTTAGGATGGGTACCATCCCTAAAGCTCAAGTGGAGCTGGGTTATGTCGCAGAAAATGATCCGAAGCACACAAGCAAGTTCACCTCTGAATGGCTCAGAAGAATCAGAAGGTTTTGGAGTGGCCTAGTCACTATCTGACTTGAATACGATTGAGGTGGTATGGCATGATTTTAAACGGGCATTTTATGCTTGAAAGCCCCCCAGTGCGGTAAAGTTAAAAAAATTCTGCTAGGACAATTGGGTCAAAATTCCTCCACAGCAATGTGAAAGACTTATGTATTGCTTGTTATTGCAAACGATTGATTTCAATTGTTGCCTCTAATGGTGACAAAAGCAGTCATTGGTTTTAGTGGAGCAATTATTTTATCACTGGACGAAGAGGCGGGGACACTATGGATCAGTGATTGTTACGCCATGTCTGCTGCCGCTGCATCTGTAGGGAGTTCTTGCGAGTGCTCGCAGGTCACAGTTCTTTGGCGATTCACTTCATAGTTGGCATGGACCTTGTGTGTGGTGAGGTCAAGAAGCCTATCAGTTTTGGGAATGATTGCTTTTGAGTGTCCAGGGACCTGCAGGTGACCAACTGTCTAGTTTTTTTCACATGGGTGATGAAGGTTTTGAATAACTTTATATTCAATAAATGAAATGATAATTTAACAAGTTGCATTTTATGTGTAGTCATGTTGTTTTTGTCTTATACAACCCCAATGCCGAAATAGTTGGGACAAAGTGTAAATTGTGAATAAAATCAAAATGCAATGACATTCAGATCACATGAGCCAATATGTTCTTTACAATAGAACATAGATAACATTTCAAATGTTGAAACTGAAACATTTCACATTTTTGTCCTCAAAATGAGCTCATTGCAAATTTTCTTTCTGCAACAGGTCTCAAAAAAGTTGGGACACAGGCAAAAAAGGGCTTAGAAAGCAATAAATATATAAGAGAATGAGCTCAAAGAACATTTACCAAATACCAAGTAATAAAGTTAAGTGGCATCAGGTGTGTAACATGATTGGCTATATAAGGGATGTCTAAGAGACGCTGAGTCTCTCAGAAGTAAAGATGGCCAGAGGCTCTCTAACCTGTGAAGGCTCGCGTAAAGAAAAATTGTGGAATACTTTAGAAACAATGTTCCTCAACGTCAAATTGCAAAGGACTTGAAGGTCTCATCATCCACAGTGCATAACATCATCAAAAGATTCAGAGAAACTGGAAAAATCTCTGCGCGTAACGGACAAGGTCGAAGACCTTTACTGGATGCCCGTAATCTTCGGGCCCTCAGATGCCAATGCATCACTCACCGGCATGATTCTGTATTTGACATTACTAAATGGGCTCAGGAATACTTCAAGAAACTACTGTCTGTAAACACAGTCCACAGTGCCATCCACAGATGCCACCTAAAACTCTGTCATGCAAAAAGGAAGCCATTGTTGAACATGATCCAGCAGTGCTGCCGTGTTCTGTGGGCCAAGGATCATTTAAAATGGACTGTAGCAAAGTGTCCTGTGGTCAGACGAGTCCAAATTTGACATTCTTGTTGGAAATCATGGGCGTTGTGTCCTCTGGACTAAAGAGGAGAAAGACCACCCCTCCTGTTATCAGCGTTCAGTTCAAAAGCCAGCATCTCTGAAGGTATGGGGATGCATTAGTGCATATGGTGTGGGACACTTGCATGTTTTAAAAAGCACCATGAATACTGAAAGGTATATAAAGATATTAGAACAACATATTCTCCCCTCCAGACGACATCTATTCCAAGGAAGGCCTTGTGTATTTCAGCAGGACACTGCAAAATCACATACTGCAGCTATTACATCAGCATGGCTTCGAAGTAGAAGAGTCAGTGTGCTGAACTGGCCTGCCTGCAGTCCTGATCTTTCACCGATTGAGAACATTTGGCGCATAATTAAACGCAAAGTCCGTCAAAGGAGACCCAAAACTCACCAGCAGCTGGAAGCCTTTATTAAACAAGAGTGGGATCAAATTCCAATAGCTAAACTCAAGAAGCTTGTCTCCTCAATGCCCAGACACCTCCACTCTGTGTTAAAAAGAAGGGGGGATGCTACACCATGGTAAACAGGCCCCTGTCCTAACTTTTTTGAGACCTGTAGCGGCCATCAAATTTGAAATGAGCTCATTTTGTGGATTGTGAAATTTCAAAATTGTGAAATTTCTCAGTCTCAACATTTGCTATGTTATCTCTGCTCTATTGTGAATAAAATACTGGCGGGTGTGATTTGAAAGTCATTGCGTTTTGATTTTATTCACAATTTACACTTTGTCCCAAATATTTTGGAATTGGGGTTGTATTAAAATTAGATGGATAATCTAAAACATTTGCAAATGACAAGCAAAAATTAAAGACGTCGGGGAGGGGGCAAATACTTTATTTCACAGCAGTATAAGGTACACGTTCAATAAATTATAATACTATAGTTATGCATTAAAACACAATTGTATGTGAACTCTGGCTTTATGAACTGTAAGATTTTAGCAATGGGTTGTCAATGCATGATGTGATGAAGTACATATAAGCTGTTACATGTGCTTTCCTGTCAAATGTGTTGAAAGTGCGATTAGAGAATAATTGATCAGTCGATCAGTTTGGGGATTTAATTGATGACTGATATTTTTGATTGAACATAACAAATTAATACATAAATTTTACCTGTCGAATTAGCCGTTTGCACTGATGTTGCTGTGTGTCCTGCATTCAGAGTGCTGAACCAAAAGCAATTATGGTGACTTTTTAACAATGTTGGATTTGGACATTTTAACCCTTTAAGTCCCAAGAGTGCCATATGGCACTCAGGTGTGATTGCATTAAAATCCCAAGACGGCCATATGGTGCTCTCGACCTTGTGTGATTCACACCAATCAAAATTATTGTTATTTTAATCCTAGTGCTTCCTATTGTACCTTAGCCAATAGGAGAGGACCTAAGGTTTATTTTGACCTTAAAATCACACCATGCGCTCATACAACTTCAGTATTCAACAATCGAAATTACGTATCAGTACCACATTGGAGACCTTGCATAATTGGTGGACTGTCATGGCGGCAAGAAATTTGAAATTGACACTGAATAGTTTGCATCAGAATTTTTTTGTGTATATATATAATTTGTAATTCAAGAAATTCAAGGTTAAGGCACTGCGTTGCAGTGCAGAAGTGACTATCATGTCGCGGGTTCGAGCCCCGGTCGTACCAACCAGCAGTGGTCGGCAGCTTTTTCAGAGTAGCGCACAATTGGCTATTGCGCTACAGCGTTTCAAATTGGGAAGGGACTGCCAGGAAAGGGAAATAAAATAAATAGCTTTGTTCGTTGCTCAAGCGCCTCCTGTTGGCCAGACGGGCGCTCGTCAGGAAGATCCTAAACCTGCTCATGTCCGGGTATCCTCCGCCCTCGTTCTGAACTTGCGAAGATTCAACCAATGAGTGTATAAGAAGCAGTGGCTGACAGGCACGTGCTTCGGAGGAGAGCCGTGAACTGTCTTCACTCTCCTGAATTGGCAACAAGGGGTCGCAAACGAGCAAGCCTTGTACATAGCTCACCAATTGGGCATTCCAGATTCGGGTGGGATTGGAGATGTCAAATTTTTTGAAAAATAAATAAATAAAAAAATAAAAAATAACTTGCACTAAAATATTTAAGATTATTTTAAAATAGTTTTGTGTCATTATAAAGCTCTTTTTTTTTTAGTATATAGAAAAAAATTCAACCTTTATAGTTCAGTGACAGTGTTTCATTCGTTGCAAATGAAGAAATGTTTTAATGTCTAAGATTGGAAGGGCTGTGGTCCTTAGATATTATACTAATCCCTGTGATTTATCAACATGTTCCTTGTTATTAGGCAAAAACTTTTCTTTATATTTCAAGACTTGATATTGCCTAAACAAAGAGATATAGAGCAAATTGTTAACCATACATAATTCATCTTGCTCTTTATCAAGCCCATGGGATTCGGGTATAATACCACAGCATTACCCCCGGGACTTAAATGGTTAAACCCACTTGATATCTTGACTTTTTTTTATCCACAGACTGTCCAGCTCCTCCTTCAGTCTGGCTCGAACCCCTCAGAACAAAATATCTTTGGGAGAAGCTCCTTGGACTTGGCATGCGACGAATACATCAATGAGTTGCTCTCAACATTCCACGGGCCTTTTTTATCACCAGGTGAGAGCTGTTTTAAAACCATATCAGGCAGAAATCACACTGAAGAGAGATGATGTACAGTGAACTGCATAATTTATTGGACAGCGGACATTTTTATCCCTTGGTATGTAATAGGGCATATAAATTTTCCTGTGTCTGTCCGTACATCCATAATCATTTTTGTTTTCAGACCATAACTGAAGAACCGCTCAGTATTTTCTCTACAGGCTACAAGCAAGTACTGAATTTGTGCCTTTTAGCATTTTAGAATTTTTAGTGACCATGAGGTGGTGCTATAACAACAAACTTTACATTTTGGCCTGTAACCTTTGAGCAATAGGTCTCCCAAAAAAAAAAATTTCCTGGATTTTTGGGGTCCACACACACACACACACACACACACATCTGTTCGCATAAATTACGCCCACTTTTGTATTTGGACATTATATGCTATTTTCAATATGTTTTTAGACCTTTAAACTCTATCTTCTACACGCTGTGACCAATTTGCAAGAAATTTGGTAATCGTCATCTGCAGACCAAGATCTTTTACTGCTCTGAACACAAATTTGCTCCGTTTAAAGATGTGGCCACTGGCCACAGTCAGAAAAAATTTTGTGGGTGTGGCCTCTACTGCTAAAATGAGGTAAATCAGTAAATCAGTCCATAGATGGTGCTACAGCAAATAAATTGTCATAACTCCATAATTAATTACCCAGTCATCTAAAAATTTTTCATGCTTTGTGGTCCTCTGAATATCTTCAATCACAGGGTTATTTTGCGAACAGGATGGCCGCCATCAAATTTCATCATTTCCTCCACCCTCTTAGCTATCATGTAAAGTTTTATGAGGATACAAGATTTTTTTAGGACTTGTAAAAGACCAGTCAACTATATGCTAAACAACTACCCTTGCTATTTTGAAATTAGTAATTTTGCGCGGGCCATGGGGGCATGCTATCTTCTAAATGGCTCGTATTTGTTATTTTGATCCTGGCTTAGTCCATCACAAGATTGGAATCCAATTGAACATGCATTTTACATGCCGAAGAGGACTGAGGTGACTGAGGGCAAAAAGTCCCCGAAACGAACAAGAATTGAAGATGACAACAGAACAAGCCTGCCAGGGCATCACCAGGGAAGATGCCCAGCATCTGCTGATGTCTATGCATCCTAGAATTCAAACAGTCTTTGCATGAAAAGGATATGCAATCACATTTTAACAATGATTACTTCATTGTATGTAATCCTTCTACTGTTCAATATCTTTATATGCTCCTAAAATGGATTCTTGGGGGCTATGCGTGAAAATGCCCTAAAATTCAAGCTGACAGTCTGCACTTCAGTATCATTTTCATTCTATCTGTCAAACTTATTGTTTGAGCATAGATTCTTATTTTAAAAAGTGTCGCTGTCCAATGAATTATGGTACTTACGGTCAGGTTTCATCATAGATTGTTGGAAGAACCAGATTTGTTCCAAATAAAAATTGATTGTGATGGGCGACTTCATAGCTGTAGTTAGACTGCTGACCATGTATTTGGCTCTGGTGTGGTTGTAGCACATTCTGAATGATATTTTATCTTCCCATGTAAAGATGTAGAGCGAAGAAAGCCAGCTGCCCCGTCCCTTCGTCGTGAGAGCGATCCCTGTGGCAGCGGCCTGCCGCTCACTAAAGTCAGTCCTGGTGCCTGTGAAGTAAGGGTAGTGAAGCACTACCGAACATACTTCTATGTATCTCATTATACTAGAATGACTTCAGAAAACGGTTACTGTTCCCAAATTTTATTACTTTTCAACAATCTGGCACAATGCCCATTTAATGTCATTCTACAGTATTGCAATTAAACATGTTACAGCCACACAAAAAAGTTAAATGCCTCTAAATCTGGCAAAAATAAAGATAAAATAAAGATGTTTATGGTCACCATGAAGTCACAGCATTCAATACTCCAGTGAAAAGAAGATAACTGACCAGGTACTCTCAGAGGTATTGGGGCTATCTGGAAAAAATGTTCAGTATGTTAGGTATGTTACATGGTGACCCTCAAGATGAAAAAATATCAACCAGAATGGAAGAAATTTATTTTAACCCCAATTCCAAAAAAGTTGGGATGCCGTGTAAAACGTAAATAAAAACAATATAATGAGGTGCAAATCTCATAATCCTATATTTTATTCAAAGTAGAACATGGACAACATATCAGATTTTGATTGTGAGACATTTTACCATTTCTTGAAAAATATGAACTCATTTTGAATTTGATGGCAGCAACGTATCTAAAAAAGTTGGGACAGGGCCGTGTTTACCATTGTGTAGCGTCCCCTCTTCTTTTAACAATAGTCTGTAAACGTTTGGGAAATGAGGAGACCAGTTGCTGGAGTTCTGGGAGAGGGATGTTGTCCCACTCTTGTCTGATGTAGGATTTTACCTGCTCAACAGTTCTCAAACTTCTTTGCCGGATTCTCCTTTTTATGATGCGCCAAATGTTTTCTGTTGGTGAAAAGTCTGGACTGCAGGTCAGGCAATTTCAACACCCGCACTCTTCTACTGTGAAGCCATGCTGTTGTGATGGACGCAGTATATGTTTAGCATTGTCTTGCTGAAATATGCAAGACCTTTCCTGAAAGAGACTGTCTGGATGGGATAATTTGTTGTTGTAAAACCTCTATGTACTTTTCAGCATTGATAGTGCTTTTCCAGATTCGTAAGCTGCCCACGCCATATGCACTAATGCAACCCCATACCATCAGAGAATGCAGGCTTTTGAACTGTGCACTGATAACAAGCTGGATGGTCCCTCTCCTCTTTTGTCTGCAAGACACAGTGTCCATGGTTCACAAAAATAATTTCAAATTTTGATTCATCTGACCACAAAACAGTTTTCAGTCCATTTTAAATGAGCTTTGGCCCAGAGAAGACGGTGGCATTTCTGGATTGTGTTCACACATGGCATCATCTTTGCATGTTACAACTTCAACTTGCATTTGTGGATTGCGCTGCAAACTTTGTTCACAGACAATGATTTCTGGAAGTATTCCCGAGCGCTTGCAGTGAATTCCAGTGCAGAATTGTGTCTGTTTTTAATGCAGCGCTGCTTGGGGCCTGAAGATCACAAGCATCCAATACTGACCTTCGGCCTTGTCCCTTGTGCGCAGAGATTTCTCCAGATTTTCTGAATCTTTTAATGATATTATGTACTGTAGATGGTGGGACATTCAAAGTCTTCTCAATTTTACATTGAAGAACATTTTTCTGAAGTTGTTCCACAATTTTTAGCCGCGGTTTTTCTCAGATTGATGAACGTCTGCCCATCTTTACTTCTGAGAGATTCTGCCTCTCTAAAATGCTCTTTTTATGCCCAGTCATGTTACTGAGCTGTTGCCAATTAACCTAATCAATTGCAAAATGCTCCTCCAGCTGTATTAGTACCACTGACTTTTCCAGCCTTATGTTGCCCCATCCCAACTTTTTATGCCCCCGGAATCAAAGATTCGGGGGCATATTGTTTTGCACCTGTCCGGTTGTCTGTCTGTCTGTCTGTCTGTGTGCAACAGCAAAAAAAACTTTAACCTTGGCTGTAACTTTTGATTGGTAAGAGATAGGCCTTTGATACTTGACATGTGTATCCCTTGTCAGGAGACCTTTTGGGTGAGGTCATCATTTTTGACCTTTTGACCTTGACCTTGGCATAGGACGTATTTTCCAAAAACTTTAACCTTGGCCATAACTTTTGATTGGTCAGAGAGAGGCCTTTGATATTTGACACGTGTATCCCTTGTCACGAGACCTTTCAGATGAATTCATCATTTTTGACCTTGTGACCTTGACCTTGGCGTGGGACGCATTTTCCAAAAACTTTAACCTTGGCCGTAACTTTTGATTGGTAAGAGATAGGCCTTTGATACTTGACATGTGTAGCCCTTGTCATGAGACCTTTCGGATGAGGTCATCATTTTTGACCTTGTGACCTTGACCTTGGCGTAGGACGCATTTTCCAAAAACTTTAACCTTGGCCGTAACTTTTGATTGGTCAGAGATAGGCCTTTGATACTTGACATGTGTATCCCTTGTCACGGGACCTTTTGGATGAGGTCATCATTTTTTACCTTGTGACCTTAACCTTGGCGTAGGACGCATTTTCCAAAAACTTTAACCTTGGCCGTAACTTTTGATTGGTCAGAGATAGGCCTTTGATACTTGACATGCGTATCCTTTCTCACAAGACCTTTCGGATGAGGTCATCATTTTCGACCTTGACCTTTGTGTAGGACGCATTTTCCGAAAACGTTAACCTTGGCCATAACTTATCATTGGTCAGTGATAGACCTTTTGATACTTGACGTGTATCCCTTGACACGAGACCTTTCGGATGAGGTCATCATTTTTCACCCTGTGACCTTGACCTTGGTGTAGAACGCATTTTCCGAAAACGTTAACCTTGGCTATAACTTATCATTGGTCAGTGATAGACCTTTGATACTTGACATGGTATCCCTTGACACGAGACCTTTCGGATGAGGTCATAATTTTTCTCCTTGTGACCTTCACCTTGGCGTCATTTTGATTTCACAGTAGTTTCCCGGAAAAGTTTTACAAATTTTATTCATATATTTAACCCTTTGCAAGTCCAAGCGATTCCATCTGGTCCTTTTCCATATTATAATCCAAACTATGCTTATATCCGGGGGCATCAGTGTTTCACAAACACATCTTGTTTGAGATGTGTTGCTGCCATCAAATTCAAAATGAGCTAATATTTTTCATGAAATGGTAAAATGTCTCACTTTTAACATTTGATATGTTGTCTGTGCTCTATTGTGAATAAAATGTGGGTTTATGAGATTTGCAAATCATTGCATTATGATTTTATTTACATTTTATACACCATCCCAACTGTTTTGTAATTGGGCTTGTACATTGTCCTCTCTGTCACTTGATTATTCCAAGAGCTAGTAATGGTGCAAAAGGCTGCTATCAAGTGAACGGCTCTGAAATGTAAGAAGAATATTTAAAAATTTGGTAAATTCACAGGAATGTTCATTGTACAGCCCATTTCAGGGTTGTGATGTACCAACATGGGCACCAAACACCCAGTTTACTTGAAGACTATTGTTCACCAGAGACATTTATGACAAACCTTTGGCTCAACACATCATTAATTTCAAATTTTTCAAAATAGGTGCTTTTCATGCTAGAGTACTTAAAATTTTAGTCATATTACATCAGAAATAGCATTGTACATACACTATGTTCAATTACATTTCTGTGCATGTGTAGTGCTGATTGGGCTACATTGCAAACATACAGTATACTTATATAGGGGGAGACAAATAATCTCTGATCAAATTGACTGATCTGAATTAATTAGTGAGAGTCCAGATGCCTGGCCACCAATCATCTGTCCAGTAAATGTACCATTCAAGGATTAAGTAAATGATCATGAGGCAAACCTGCATTGTATTGATGTTTAAGAAAGAAAAATAATTAATGCCAACCAAGTTAGGTGCCTATTACCTCAGTGGTTAATGTTACATTAATGTTACTTCATTTTTATGTAATTGTTTATCATTTTGCAAGAAGCACAATATGAATATATTGTGGCACTTAAATGTTTCAGATCATCAAACAAATTTTAAAAACTGCATTTTGTATTTACTTAGCTTATCTTTGTGTAATATTAATATTTGTTTGATGATCTGAAACATTTAAGTGTGACAAGTATGCAAACAAAAGCAGGGGGCAAATACTTTTTCACAGCACTGTATATTCCTTTTGGTATTGCATTTTTCTGGCATAATGGTGATCAATAAGAGAATTAATCAATCTAAAATCCAAAGCACATGCTCAAGAAAAATTAGGAGGTTGTTAAAATTCTTTCATTGCAATTACGGCTGGAACATAAAGTCCGGCCTGGCGAAGAGTCTGAGCTTGTTCGGTCACCCAAACAAATTTACAGTTATCAAGGAACCCAGGCGAGTGCAAAAATTGAGCTCTGCATGAAGGTAAATTTGTATTTCAAACACATTTTCTGTAGAAGATTACGCTGGCGTTAGTGTGTCGAACTGATATTTACAGTGTTCGCACATAAGACGCCATCAAATAAGTTACAAATGTGAGCGAATCACCTGAATCTAAAAAAAATACTTCAGATCGGAAAAGCACAAAGTATACTAAAGGGTTCAATACTTATGATGCTCACTATACAGATTCGAATTACAGAGCAAATTATCACTTAAAAGGTCGAAGGTCAAACTTGACATAGTGAAATTACAATGACTTGCAGCCTTCTCAATAAGAGCTGGCGGGCGGCGATTCTGCCGCTTATTACAGCCTTCTGCGCTGCCTACAGTGATTCCACCCCCCCCAATATCGCTAATCCCTGCTGCATTTTGCCACAGCCGCTTCAGCACACCGTATGACCCTATTCACGATAGGGAATTTTTTTCCTCCTCTGGTTCCTGGTTCTGGCTCTTAAAGGGGCAATAAGCGGAAATGCATCATTTCTAGATTGAAGGAATTAAAAATCGCTATGTGAAGAACGAGAGGTGTAATTTCATCTGGAGTATAGCAGGACGTCACACACCTGCTCTCTGCGTTGATCTCCAGCCCATTGTTTACAAGGGCCGGTGCAGCCGCACGTTCATGTACGTTAATGTGAATCGCCGCCTCCTCCTTCCCGAGAATGCATTCATGCAGCCAGTGAGCAGAATCGCCTCCTCCTCCTTCCCGAGAATGCATTCATACAGCCAGTGAGCAGTGGCGGCGTGTATTTTTTATAAAGCGAAATGGCGCAGAGCGGCTATTTTTTTTTTTTTTTATATTTATTTATTTATTTTTACTTACTTACTTATTTATTTATTTATCTATATTTAAGACTTTGTATACATGTCCAGAGAGCAAGTTGGAGTTGCCAGCTTGCATGCTTTTTAATCTGGTAAATTCATGTTTTGTAAGTAGGCTTGTTAAAACAGGCTATGTGCGCTCTTAGCTCAGTTCCATCCGACCAGCTGGTAACATGTTTAAGAGAAATTGTATTATATCCAGTTACAACCCCAGTTCCGAAATAGTTGGGACAAAGCGTAAATTGTGAATTAAATCAAAATGCAATGACTTTCAGATCACATGAGCCTGTGTGTTATTTACAACAGATCATAGATAAAATTTCAAATGTTGAAACTGAGACATTTTATATTTTTATCCACAAAATGAGCTCATTTCAAATTTTCTGGCTGCAACAGGTCTCAAAAAAGTCCGGACCCAGGCCAAAAAAGGGCTGAAAAAGCAATTAATATATAAGAGAATTGGCTGAAAGAACATTTAGCAAGTAATTACATTAACTGGCATCAGGTGTGTAACATGAATGGCTATGAAAGGGATGTCTTAGAGAGAGTCTCTCAGAAGTAAAGATGGCCAGAGGCTCTTCAACCTGTGAAGGCTTGCGTACGTAAAAAAAAATTGTGGAATACTTAAAAAACAATGTTCCTCAACGTCAATTTGCAAAGACTTTGATGTTCTCATCATCGACAGTGCATAACATCATCAAAAGATTCAGAGAAACTGGAAAAATCTCTGTGCGTAAGGGACAAGGCCAAAGACCTTTACTGGATTCCCATGATCTTCAGGCCCTCAGACACCACTGCATCACTCACCGGTGTGATTCTGTCATTGACATTACTAAATGGGCCCAGGAATACTTAAAGAAACCACTGTCTGTAAACAGTCCGCCGTGCCATCCACAGATGCCACCTAAAACTCTATCAGGCAAAAAGGAAGCCATTGTTGAGCATGATCCAGAAACGCTGCCGTATTCTGTGGGCCAAGGCTCATTTAAAATGGATTGTGGCAAAGTGGCTAAGTGTCCTGTAGTTAGACGTGTCCAAATTTGACATTCTTGTTGGAAATTATGGGCGTTGTGTCCTCCGGGCTAAAGAGGAGAAAGACCACCCCTCCTGTTATTAGCATTCAGCTAAAAAGCCAGCATCTCTGATGGTATGAGGATGCATTGGTGCATATGGTTTTGGACACTTGTATGTTTTAAAAAGCACCATGAATGCTAAAAGGTATATACAGGTTATAGAGCAACAAATGCTCCCCTCCAGACGACATCTTTTCCAAGGAAGGACTTGTTTATTTCAGCAGGACAATGCAAAACCACATACTGCAGCTATTACAACAGCATGTCTTCATAGTAGAAGAGTCTGTGTGCTGATCTGGCCTGCCTGCAGTCCTGATCTTTCACCGATTGAGAACATTGGCGCATAATTAAACGAAAAGTCCGTCAAAGGAGACCCAAAACTCTCCAGCAGCTGGAAGCCCTTATTAAACAAAAGTCGGATCAAATTCCAATGGCTAAACTCAAGAAACTTGTCTCCTCTATGCCCAGACACCTCCACTCTGTGTTAAAAAGAAGAGGGCATGCTACACCATAGTAAACAGGCCCCTGTCCCAACTTTTTTGAGACGCGTAGCAGCCATCAAATTTGAAATGAGCTCATTTTGTGGATACAATTGTAAAATTTCTCAGTTTCAACATTTGCTATGTTATCTCTGTTCTATTGTGAATAAAATATTTGCTATGTTATCTCTGTTCTATTGTGAATAAAATACTGGCTGGTGTGATTTGAAAGTCATTGCGTTTTGATTTTGTTTGTCACAATTTACACTTTGTCCCAACTATTTTGGAATTGGAGTTATATTTCTTTTGATACAGCATGTGTTTAGTGATCCTCAAAAACATTTTTTTCCTGATGAAAATGACTCAGAGCAGTGTCCCATTTTAACAGTAGGCAATTGGCAAAATAGGATACCATCAAAACTCACATTTCTCTGAAGGGTGAAAAGAGTATAGAATTGATTTATATTAATTTGATTCACAATTACATCTCATTGCAAAATATGTTGGAACTAAACGGTGAGTATTTGTTTTTAGATTTTCATAGGGTGAACAGTTTTCACAAAACGCTATGTCGGCGCACTGACCATGGTGAATCTGGAATCGAGTGTCACTGCACATGATGACATGCCCACTTAAATGTGGGCATATCAACAAGACCTTTCTTCCTCATCAGATGCTTTTGAGCTATTCATAAGCATTGCATTTGGGTTATTTAGTGTATTCCTTGAAAGGATATTCATTCTTAACTGTCCCAATTTGCTTCCTGTCCCAATTTTACAATTCTCACCCAATCAGCCTCTCCCCTCATTAACTCTATGCTGTTTAGGTTCAGTGGTGAGTCTATGCTAAAAAGACTTGGTTGCCTCGTCACAGCACAGAGTGAACAACGCCAGCCATAACCAAAACTACGTTGTATGCAAATGTGCTGTGCAAATTAATACCCTTGAGATGTTCATAGGGACTCAGAATGGGAATGGGATGTTCTAGCACGTGATTTCACCGAAGCGCAGCAGCAACAATGCTGAGATGTTTTGACTGATACTAGGTGTAGGGAGAGCCTAAGCGTCATTTGCAAGAGCAGGGAAAAAACGCGCATATCATATATGGGACCCTCAAATTGCAAATATAACAGTTGTCTGCAAATTAAATTTGAGTACTTGGTGTTTCAACAGTTATTTTTGAATTTTGTCTTGGCCTCAAGGAAACTGGTAGTTGATTTTGAAAAAATGTAGGACTGTATTGAAAATGCTGATAAAAAAGAAAAACTGATTTTTTTGACCTGTATTAAATTTAAAAATGGTACAAGGAAAAAATTTCATGTTTTACTTCATTGACTTAATTGTTTTTTGGAAATGCATTCTCATTCTGTATTTGATGCCCACAAGATGTTCCATAAAACAGTGTAATATAGGATTGGAATGCTGAAAAATGGATTTACTGGTTATGAACAGGTGACGCCATCACGCTTGGATTTGAAAGGAGTATCCCCAAAAGGCAATGGTTGCTTACAAGTAACAAGTCGTTAAAGGTGCACTATGCAAGTTTGTTTATTTTCTGCACGATTATATTTTTGTCTCAATTCGCCGACATCTCTCCATGATCCGCTAGCTGCCTGCCCCTGAATTCACTTAAAAAAAAAAAAAACCCGGGCTCTGGAGACCACACAGGCATCACAAACTGCAAATAAACACAAGCGGCACGGGCCATGCCCCATAACATAACAAACCATTCCGGCCAATCACTGACAAGAGTTGACAGTTACGGAAGCATGGGAGGGAGGGAACTATGGGAGGGAGGGGCGAGCTACCTCTGTTTTGTTTGAATTTGAATATCAACAGAAGTGATGTCGACAAACTTGCATAGTGTACCTTTTAAGCTCTCCACTTTGGAAAAACTGTATAACTGAATAATCCAACAGTTTCAAATCAACTGAAAAGCAAAAAACAACAGCCTGTCAGGTGCATAAGGTTGAAAGATTTTGGGAGTCTGAAGACATCTCTATGTAAATTATGAGGGTGAAAGCCAATACTGAGTGCCTTTAATTTTTGATCCTTGAGATGGCACTGCACTGAAAACTGACATGCTTTTGTGATGGATATAACCGCGTGGGCTGGGTTTACTTGGACTGAACCCATTTGGTTGGCTGGTCATTGCTTGGTTGATGGGCTGTTGGTCGACCGGGATTTGTTTTGATCGATCAATCGTAAATGATCTACAGCCCCATTTCCAGAAAAGTTTGGACAGTTTGTACAATGTAAATAAAAACAGACTGCAATGATTTGCAAATCATTGAAACCCTATATTTAATTGAAAATAGTGCAAGGACATCATAACAAATGTTGAAACTGAGAAATATGATGGTTTTTGGAAAAACATCTGCTCATTTTGAATTTAATACCAGTAACCCATTTCAAAAAAGTTGGGACAGGGGCTACAAAAGACTGGAAAAGTTGAGTAATGCCAAAAAAAAAAAAAAAAAAAAACGCCTGGTGGAACATCTCACAGCAAATAAGGTTAATTGGCAACAAGCCAGGAACATGATTGTGTATAAAAAGTATATCAGACATAAAGATAGCAAGGGCTTCACAGGGAAAGACTGCATGGCCAAATAGTTCAACAATTTAAAACTAGAGGCACTGCTAGAGTGCAAACCTCCGCCAAGGCAGCACAGTCCAAATCTTGCTGAGCGTGTCTTAGGATTTCAAGATGGCTGCCATAGTGGCCATATTGTTTGTCTGATCACGGTCAAAATCAATAGGGTCCATCCCTGATGTAATAGCGACCCACCCACAAAATTTTAGTGATATCCGTTCATTACTTTTTGAGTTATCTTGTTCACAAACAAACAGACAAACAAACAAATGGCACCGATCACACAACCTCCTACCCACTTTGTTTGGCGGAGGTAGTAACGTTTCTTAATTTAAAATTGCAAAGAATTTGGGGATTTCAAACTCTTCTGTACATAATAGTATCAAAAGATTCGGAGCATCCAGAGAAATCTCTGTACACAAGAGACAAGACCAAAAAGCAATATTGAATGGCCATGATCTTTGGGCCTCAGGCAGCACTGCCTTAAAAACATGAGATTCTGAAGTGGAAATCACTGGATTGGCTCAGGAACACTTCTGTAAATCATTGTTAGCAAACACCATTTGTCGCTGCATCCACAAACGCAAGTTGAAACTCTGTCGTGCAAATATTAAACCAAAATCCAGAAATGCTACGGTCTTTACTGGGCCCAAGCTCATTTAAGATGGACTGAGGCGAAGTGCGAAACTGTCCTGTGGTCTGACCAATCAAAAATGTGAAATTATTTTGGGAAATTATGGATGCCGCTTCCTCTGGGGTAAAGAGGAGAGGGACCATCTAGCTTGTTATCAGTGCACAGTGCAAAAGTCAGCATCCATTATAGTATGGGGGTGCATTATTGCATATGGCATGGGTAACTTGCACATCTGTGATGATATTATTAACGCTAACCAACATACACAGGTTTTGGAGTTCCATATACTGCCATCCAGACATCTTTGACAGGGAAGGCCTTGCTTATTTCAGCAAAACAATGCCAAACACAACATTCTGTTCATATTACAACAACATGGCTCTGTAGTAAAAGAGGTTGGGTGGTAAACTGGCCTGCCTGCAGGCCAGACCTGTTGCCAACTAAAAATATTTGGCGCATTATGAAAAAAAAATACGACAAAGGAGTCCGCTACAAATATTTTTAGTTGGCTACAGGTCTGACAGGGGCAATGTTTACCACTGTGTTGCTTCACCATTTCTTTTAAAAAATACTCTGAAAGCGTTTGGGAACTGAGGTGACCAACTGCCATAGTTCTAGAAGAATAATGTTTTTGTATTCTTGCCTGATATAGGCTTTCAGCTGATGCAACACAGTAGTAAACATTGCCCCTGTCCCAAGTTTCTTGAAACATGTTACCATCATAAAATTCAAAATGAGCAACAATGAAATTGCTCAGTTTCAACATTTGGTATGTTGTCTTTGTGCTATTTTCAGTGAAATATAGGGCTTAAATGATTTGCAAATCATTGCATTCTGTTTTTATTTACATTTTGCACAGCGTCTCAAGTTTTCTGGACATAGTGTTGTATATCCATAGAATAATCAATTTGGGATGCTTTGGGTATGGCAATCACAGTCCCTCACTCTTCACTAGGCCCATGTTCTCTTATATTACGCAATTAAGATTATGGTAGTGTTGTGAATAATGCAGAAAAACTCATAAAAGCTACATTTTACCATAAGTGTTTTCATATATGTACAACCCCAATTCCGAAATAGTTGGGACAAAGTGTAAATTGTGAATAAAATCAAAATGCAATGACTTTCAGATCACGAGTCAATATGTTATTTACAATAGAACATAGATAACATTTCAAATGTTGAAACTGAGACATTTTACATTTTTATTCACAAAATGAGCTCATTTCAAATTTTCTGGCTGCAACAGGTCTCAAAAAAGTTGGGACACAGGCAAAAAAGGGCAGAAAAAGCAATTAATATATAAGAGAATCAGCTGAAAGAACATTTAGCAAGTTATTACATTAACTGGCATCAGGTGTGTAACATCATTTGCTATAAAAGGGATGTCTTAGAGAGGCTGAGTCTCTCAGAAGTAAGGATGGCCAGAGGCTCTCCAACCCGTGAAGGCTTGCGTAAAAAAAATTGTGGAATTCTTTAAAAACAATGTTCCTCAACGTCAAATTGCAAAGGCTTTGAAGGTCTCATCATCGACAGGTCATAACATCATCAAAAGATTCAGAGATACTGGAAAAACCTCTGTACGTAAGGGACAAGGCCAAAGACCTTTACTGGATACCCGTGATCTTCGGGCCCTCAGACACCACTGCATCACTCACCGGTGTGATTCTGTCATTGACATTACTAAATGGGCCCAGGAATACTTAAAGAAACCACTGTCTGTAAACACAGTCTACCGTGCCATCCGCAGATGCCACCTAAAACTCTATCATGCAAAAAGCAAGCCATTGTTGAGCATGATCCAGAAGCGCCGCCGTGTTCTGTGGGCCAAGGCTAATTTAAAATGGACTGTAGCGAAGTGGCAAAGTGTCCTGCGGTCAGACGAGTCCAAATTTGACATTCTTGTTGGAAATCATGGGCGTTGTGTCCTCCGGGCTTAAGAGGAGAAAGACCACCCCTCCTGTTATCAGTGTTCAGTTCAAAAGCCAGCATCTCTGATGGTATGGGGATGCATTAGTGCATATGGTGTGGGATACTTTTATGTTTTAAAAAGCACCATGAATGCTGAAAGGTATATAAAGGTTTTAGAGCAACATATGTTCCCCTCCAGACAACATCTATTCCAGGGAATGCCTTATGTATTTCAGCAGGACAATGCAAAACAGCATACTGCAGCTATTACAACAGCATGGCTTCGAAGTAGAAGAGTCCGTGTGCTGATCTGGCCTGCCTGCAGTCCTGATCTTTCACTGATTGAGAACATTTGGTGCGTAATTAAAGAAAAGTCTGTCGAAGGAGACCCAAAACTCTCCAGCAGCTGGAAGCCTGTATTAAGCAAGATTGGGATGAAATTCCAATGGCTAAACTCAAGAAACTTGTCTCCTCAATGCCCAGACACCTCCACTCTGTGTTAAAAAGAAGAGGGGATGCTACGCCATGGGAAACAGGCCCCTGTCCCAACTTTTTTGAGACCTGTAGCGGCCATCAAATTTGAAATGAGCTCATTTTGTGGATAAAATTGTGAAATTTCTCCGTTTCAATATTTGCTATGTTATCTCTTTTCTATTGTGAATAAAATGCTGGCTGGTGTGATTTCAAAGTCACTGCGTTTTGATTTTATTCACAATTTACACTTTGTCCCAACTATTTCGGAATTGGGGTTGTAAAACTAACACGTATAACACCCCCTCTCATCCCTACATTATAACCTTATACAGGCACACGAATGTTCGTTTTAATTTTGGCCTAAGATTTGTGCAAAGCTGCAGCTGAGATCAATTGTAAAGGCATACTTTAATTGCTCATTTCGATGTAACCCCCATAATGTTAAAGAAAAAATCTGGAGCTTGGCGGAACTTTGTACAAATCCCAGACTATCGAAAAAACTGAAATGACTTTGCAAGCAACTTTTTCGCTTAACAGTAACTTAGTGCAACAACGACCAAGAGCTTGACTACCTCTTGAAAACGGTAAATCAGCTCACTTTATATTCTTTCCATGCATAAACATGTTTTATGTGCTTGAACATTTAAGATTGAGTTATAATGTTTTCTTTTAGTAATGCGAACCAAGCAATTCATGGGTTACTTAATTTGAAACTGTATTTATCAGTGCATTCCCATTACTTCGCAAGCAGTCCTACTGCAGCTACAAGTTTTAATGCAAAAATGGAGCTGAGGCCTGCTGCAATCTAAAAAAGAAAGAGAAATAACTGATGAACTTGTCACCTCACACTTTTAAGATGGAGAACAATTTGTGTTCACTCAGCATTTCAATTTACAAGTTGTGATCTGAGGCATTACGTGTGAATTTGTTTTGTCCTATTTATTCACTTAGCCATTTTTTTGATTAGTCATTTTGTTATTAATATCTCATCAATATTGTTGGACTCTAAGTGTACTTCCACTGGTTTAATTGGTGTTGCAATTTCAATTAATGTGGAAAAACAAGGCATCTGTTACGGTAGTTTGTTGGAATGGTCTGCACTGGCAGCTATTTTATTGAAGCAAGAATTAAAACACAACACATCAAACCATAAACAACTAGAGAGGCACTCGTAGAGTGCAAACCTCCACCAAGGCAGCACAATCCAAATGTGCATGAGTGGGAGAAAAGTTGAGTTATCGCGTGTGATGGGATTTCAACATGGCTGCCGTGGCGGCCATATAGTTTCAGTGATCGCGGTCAAAATCAATAGGGTCCATCCTTGATGTAATAGCAATCCACCCACAAAATTTCAGACAAATTCGTGCATTAATTTTTGAGTTATCGCGTGTGATAGGATTTCAACATGGCTGCCGTGGCGGCCATATTGTTTCAATGATCGCGGTGAAAATCAATAGGGTCCATCCTTGATGTAATAGCAATCCACCGACATTTTAGAGAAAGCCGTGAATTACTTTTTGAGTTACGTTGTTCACAAACAGACAAACAGACAAATAAACGGGGCAAAAACATAACCTCCGCCCCAACTTCGTTGGCGGAGGTAATTAATGGCCTAAATGGAAATCAAAGAACTTTTTGAATCAATCCTAGTCTTTATTTAATGTTATTTACACTTAGCGTCTATTTGTGAGACACTATTAGAGCGCATGAGAATTTTAGACGGCTATTGATTGTTATAGGCTATGATAAAACAATGTTTTAGCTGAAGAGATTTTAAATCTTAGCGAGACTAACTAGGTTTATTGAATAAAACATAGTCTATGCATTAGAATGTGTTATGGTTTGGTCAAATAAAAGGATCAGCCTAACTTCAACTTCACAAGTGCAAAGGCAGAATCTGCAAGGGCAGCGCTAAGAGGAGGCTTTGAACGAGTTTTAAAATTTCGACTAATCAGAAAAAATGGTAGACTGTTGGTCAACCAAGATTTGTTTTAGTCAGGGACAGCCCTAGGGATTACTTTGGGAAACCATTGCCAATAAACACCATTCATACAGAATCCACAAATGCAAGTGAAGAATGCTATATGCTTGCAGGAAGCCTTATGTCAAAAGGTCTGGAGACCTTGCAGTCTTGTCTAGACTTGAGCTCATCTGAAATTGACTGATTCACTTTGGAACTATCAAATTATTTGGGGTATTAATGATGGACTTTGTATTTGTCAAGCCAAAGAAGAAAAGGACCGTCCCGGTTGTCAGCAACGTGGGGCTCAAGTCAGCTTTTGTCTTGGCGTGGTGGTGAGGTTTACTATTTAGGTACTACACTGAACAAGAATATAAATGCTCCATGTCAAATTTTTGAGTTTTTATTAACATTAGGGTTATGCAATATATGAAGCGAATCAAAATTCATTTTTGTTAATGACTAATCTTCAAATCACCGTCCATTACATCTTGATATCGGCATCTGCAAGGGAGTGACAATCCTTTGAACACATTGGGGGTCAGGTTGAAGAAATTGAATGTTCAATATCTTGTGTGTCCACCATTTGCGTCTCTCAGAGCAACACATCTCCTTCGCATGGAGTTGATCAGGTTGTCTATCGTGGCCTGTGGAATGTTATTCCACTCTTCCCGGAGGGCCACACGGAGCTGGCGCACATTATCCGGAACTGGAACACGGTCACGGACACGTCGATCCAGAACATCCCAAAGATGCTCTATGGGCGACATGTCCGGCGAATACGCAGGCCAGTCCAGAACTGGAATGTGCTCTGTTTCAAGGAACTGCATGCAGACTGCTCTGGTGGACATCCCTGCATCCAGCATGCCAATGGCACATTCCCGCATGACCTGAGACATCTGAGGCATGATGACTTTTGACAAAATTTGACATTTTGGGGTGGCTTTTTATTGTCCCCAGTATAAGGAGTGTCTGGGTACTGCTCATTCTGTCTGATCACCGTCTGGAAATGCCACACCCATGTACTGAGTGAAATCACTGCTTCACTGAGCAAATGCTCACTGACAGAGATATGGATTAAAAAATGGTACACAAATCAAGAGAAATATCCCTATTGTACAAGTAAAAGTCATCATATGCTCACTTAGAGTTGATAACTCCATGTGGCATCAATATTTGACATGGGGCATTTATATTTTTGTTCAGTGTAGTAATGCTGAAGGACATGTATGCATTTTGGAGCAACATATGCTGACTGCTAGATGTCCATTAAAGGATGCCATGTATTTTTCCCATATCACCCCATTATTTTAGAAAATGCGGTTGTGCATATAGATCATTGCGTGTATGTACATGTTACCTGATACAGGTCAGCCATTATCTATCGTGTTTTATTAGCTGGAATCCACCATCACAACTTTAGAGACTGTGGAAAAGAAGCAGAGGGAAATGTCAACCTGGAAACTAACAGGTCCAGAAGATGTAGGTAAGCTGAGATATTAATGTAAATTTGTTGTGGTGAGAAATAAAAGGTTCACTGTACTGAGGGTAACAGTTTTCATCCTGACAGGTAATTTTTCAGAGGCATTGAATCAAATCCAGGATATACTGAATAGTGTTTTGTACAAACATAAAGCTGAAAACCATGATCTTACCAGGAAGTATAGGTATGTGCGAAACTCAATTTCATGTTAAATGCCATATCACTTGTTTTATTACGAAATGTACGATTCCCTGTGTGGTGTATGCCCATTTATTTATTGTGTATTCCAGGATGGCCTCTGATTCCATCAAGCAGGGCCTTCTGAGAGAACAGCTCATGTCCTTAGCCTCCAGACAGAGGCACCTCCTGAACATTCTTCAGGAGCAGAATGCTCTCAAACTCCGTTTTCAGCAAAAGAGTGGTGAAATACTCGCAGGAAAGTCCTCCACATTATGCCCATCTGCAGGAAAAACCCATTCTGAATCTGGCACTTTCCTTAGCATTAACAGTGAGCCTTTCGATGTAACACAACAGGAGGCCCCTTTTAGTTGTCAGGGAGAGGTCTTGGAGGAAACCCCATCTTTTTTGTCGGTTTCAAGTCCCAGTGGTGTAGGAGTCCTGCATTACTCCAGTGATTTCACTCAAATTACCTCAGATGCAGAATCGAAGGAGCCTGAGACCGAGGTTGTTGCTCTGAGATTGTGCCCAGGGAATGTCGTGCGTCATGAGGACACGCCTCCTGTGGATCACGCACTTTGCTTGCGAAACGGGAGTCCTGAAACACGATTTGTGCAGTGTGTGGTATCTGGACATCAGTCTCCTCTGCCCTCTATATCTCAGACTGCTGCTGGTTCAAGAACTGATGAGCAGAGGTCAGAATTCACTGTCACAAATAAAAACATGGTGGATTGTGACCCCCAGCCGGGTTTGCTCGTAGTCCACAATAATAGTGCATCTATGGCTCCATGTGGCCCCACAGAGGAGCACCACATTTTACAGACACATCTGACCAGACCCAGTGTCGCCCCACATTCTTCTCGCTTGGGTCATTATCGACATGTGAACTCATTTCAGCCCCTGGTTTGGATAACAGCCAAACAAAATGGACAAGACATGAACAAGACACTTGTAACTGCAAGGAAATCAGATTCTAAAACTGCAGGTGATATACAGGGAAAAGGCAGTTCTCACCAAGTGCATGTAAGTGCACAAGACCAGAATAACTCCAGTGAAACATATTCCATGAAGCATAGAAATTCAGCCACTGCCCTTGAGGTCTCTGACAAAATTGTTTCAGGTACAGCTTTGAGTCAAGATGTTCAGAAAAGTCCCTGTAAGATGGCTGGTTGCGAGACCCTTCCACAGCACGGAGACACGGTAGTCAGCAACAGAAAGTTAATCAGCCTTATCAGGAGTGGTGTTGTCCAGCCTGGAGACCAGGTTTTACAACTGACTCTGAAGGTAAAATTTTATGTATGGGCCTTGCCTTTTGGTGCCTCTGTTAAGCCAGAAAATGCAAATGTAGACATAATAACTTTCAAGGGAGGAAAAGGATATGTGTGCTAGTTTGAGGATGTAAATGATATTACCCAAGTAAATGGGCAAATCTCTAGGTGTTACATAGTACTATTTTTTAATTTACATTTAAGTCCCCAGTTTGTCCCATTTTCCTAACACGGAATCATTTAGCTTAAACAGAAAAAATTGTTCTTCTTTGGAGATGGATGACATGTGGCTACGATGATTCACCTGACACCTACTCACTGTTTTTCACACTGTTGACACAGTATCGATCACTTTCTGCCCATGTTGCTGTAGGAGAATGAGTGAGCTGAAGGGGAGAAATGTTCCTAACAAGAAAAGTGAATCCAGGCATTTTTTCTCCCTTTTGCTGTTGGAAATGTATGGAAATACAATCCCTTGTCTTTTGCTGAGTTGGAATTGCAGCCAACAGTGGCACAGTACGGCATATTCCCTATATAGGTTATCAGTTTTCATCGGTGACGATTGTAGCCTATACAGATATCTCTCACAAAACACTAGAGATTCGCTAGTGTGACGTCACTGATGGCAAATGCCGAGCAGTGCCGGGAAAATATGCGTACAGTTACCAACGATTGGAGAAATGCAGATTTTGATTAGTTAAATCAATATATGGTGTCTTTAATGCATAATTTTACCCAAATTTAGATTTCTGGACTCAAAATTCTTACAAAATGTGTGTATTAGTGGTTATTTGTCGAATCCTTTAATTCAGATTTTTGTAATTACACACGTTCTTAGTTTCTGGTCAGTCTTGCATTAATTTTGATTTCTTTTGTTGCTCAATATGGAAAGAATGTTTAGACTGCTTCAGACGTTTGGATAAGTCAGGTCAGAGTGTGGCACGGAACGACCTGTTGCCTGCTTTTGTTGTCAAATAAGAACTCCGCATTTTGTTTGAAATGTGCTTCATATACTTTACAGTTTAGCTGACCAATGAAGCAACCTTAAATTGCAGAACTTTATGGGCATTAAAGCAACAGATGAAATTATGATCACTGTCTACAATTAATCCAAATTTCTTCCATACATCCGACTTAGCCTTCAAGGATGAGATGTCTACAACTGGTATTTGCATACAGTTAGTTTTGTTCTCATGTCATCCAGGTTGATCCATTTCCTTCCCAGGCTAACTGTCTTGAAAGCAGAAGCAAGTTCATTACACTCCTGCTGGATATTATTCGAGTGGTTACAGTAGTGTAATCAAAATAACCCTATTTAGTTTCTTTCTCCTAAGCTCATGTAAATTTATCTGTCATTGCCCATACATAATTGTTTTTACCTGCAACTGTGAATAAAAACTTTTTTTTGTTCCCTTGTTTTATGTACACGTTCAAATGCGACCCCAGGATTCACAGTGTATGATGACTTTATTCATTGGAATACGACTAAATCAATTTTGCACAATATTTAAAAAATATTTGTCTTATTAGCTAACATTTTTGGACATTTCAGAGATCAGGTTCAGTTGTGGTTTGCTTGTGCGACTTCATGCACAAGTAGACCTGTCTCTCCTATTATTTGGAAAATTTGCCCTTATCAAAGCGACTCGCCAAAGTGCAAGGGCATCTCGCTTTTAAAGGGCACGGGAGATGACACTGATAGGTTTATTTTGTTACACCCAAAACACGCCTATGATTCATTGGCGGCCCTAGTCTCATTTGGTGCTAAGTGACCAGGGTAAAAATTACTGGCTAATACTCCACCTCTGAAGACAGGCTGTACTGGTTATATGGACAGCTGAACAGAGAAAACTCTTTCAAACACGTGCTGGTAAATAACGCTAAAACCGGAAAGGCAATATTTGCTGTTCCCTATTCTTGCTGATCACTGGGTGGTGACCTCTGCCCATGAACGGCTCATGCTTGTAAGAACCGTAACTAAAGTAGGGTTACAACCAAATCCCTCCATGTCCAGCCCAGGATAATAGCAAAAAAAGACTGCTTTGCTGGACTGCAGTTTGAGGATGTCTCTGGGAGACGGGAAACTCGCGTTCAAAAAGTGGTCACGCACTATTTGCTTTTTGGCCCAATTAAGAAATTAAGTACGACCCCTTTGAACCTTATGCCTTACTTTGCACCTAGAAATCCTGCAGTTAAACTAGCGAAAATGGATTTGGACATGCCCTGAATGCACTTTTGCCATGTGCTTTGGACAGTGCACATAGATCGTAAAAATAAGATCCTAAGATCTCGCCTCACTGGAACTGAGGGGCCTTTCCCAACCCCTGAAAAATAACTCCTTCAAATGATCCCTCCTCCTCCAAACTTTACAAGGGCACAATGCAGTCAGGCAGCTTAAGTTCTCTTGCAATCTGCCAAACCCATATTTGTCCTTCAGACTGCCAGAGATTTGTGATTTGTCTCTCAATAGAACAGGTTTCCACAGCTCCAGAGTCTCATGGCTGCATTCTTTACTCCACTCCATCCAATGCTTCGTATTGTGCTTGCTGGTGTATGACTTGCATGCAGCTGCTTAGCGATAGAAACCCATTCCATGAAGCTCCCAGCGCACAGTTTTTGTGCTAATGTTAATGCCAGAGGAAGTTTGGAACTGTGGTGTTAATGAGTCAACAGAGTGTTTACGATTTTTATGCAATGTATGCCTTAGCACTGGGTGACCCTCTTCTGTGACTCTATGTGGTCTGCAATTTCGTGGCGGAGTTGCTGTTGTTCCTAAACACTTGCAATTCACTGTGGGATATTTTGCAGTGAAGAAATTTCACAAACTGAATTACTGCATTGGTGGCATCCTGTGACAGTATTATGCTTGAATTCACTGCACTCTTCTGAATGACCCATTCCTTCACAAATGTTTGTACATGCAGACCTCATGGTTTGGTGCTTGATTATGTACACTTGTGGAAATGGGTCCGAATGAAGCGCCTGAATTCAATGATTAAGAGGTGTGTCCCAATACTTTTGTACATATAGTGTATCCAGCTTTCTATCATTCCCTGGCTTGGAGCTCATGTTGTCTTGCCTACTAACGTTTGAGTAGTGGTGCTAGAAAGGCCTAATTGCACTGCTCTCATACATACTGAGCATGAGCATCTTTAAAGTTGGAGTCATCTCATACAGACAGTATCATTAAGGTTTTTTTTTAACCCCGCAGCCCTTATGATGGGGCATTGTTATACCATGTGGCGTCTTGGTTGGCGGGCGGCAGTTCCATAATTTGTCCAGGCCATATCTCCAAAAGTGTTGGCCGCAGGTGCTTCAAATTTGGTATGCAGGTCCTTTCTGATGGATAGGTGTGCAACATAAGGGTCATTAGTGGATTTGACCTTTGAACTTAAAAATTTTGTCTGGGCCATATTTCCAAAAGCATTAGCCACAGCAGCCTCAGATTTGATGTGCAGGTGAGGTTCCTTGTGAGGGTTAGGTTTGCAAGGTAAGGGTCATTAGTGGATGTAACCTTTGTCCTTGGCACAGTGACCTTGCACTTGAAAATTTTCTTTTGGCCATAATTCCAAAAGCACTGACCACAGAAGCTTAAAATTTGGTATGCAGAGTCCTTGTGAGGGTTAGGTGAGCAATGTAAGGGTCATTAGTGGATTTCACTTTTGATCTTGGCACATTGGTTGCTACTACGCATGAATTATGTAAGGGACAGAATTTCAAATGTAGCCTACTTAAACTTTTATGGTGCCATATTTCTCTGTGAATGTAACGACCATCCTCGCTTAGGCTGCAGGTGTTACCTTTCCATTCTCACTGAGTAGTTTAATAGTTGCCTAGCAAAAAATTCAGTCATCTGTATTTAGAGACTTGGCAGTAGCCGGGGGATTTTGCTATCTATTGACAACGGGGCGGGTGGATCTGTTCTATTATCTATTTATTTATTTATATTTCTATTGCATAGATTACATTGGACATGATCAAATACGCATTACAATAAACTGTGATAAGTTAAAAGTTGTAGCAAATAACAAATAATTCATTTAAATACAATATAAACAGATAATAGTATGATCCATTAGTTATGTCATTAAGTCATTAAAAATCCTAAAAACTAAAATATATACATATACACACATTGCACACATACATACATACACAAATATATAAACTCTAATAACTAGCCATAAGCTTGCCTAAATAGATATGTCTTAAGATGAGATTTGAATCTGTCAAAAGACTGGATCAGACGCAGTTCTTTCGGTAAACTATTCCGCAGTTTGGGAGCAGCAAACGCAAAAGCCCTATCACCTAATGTGCTTTCAGATCGAACAGAAGGAACATTAAGAAGAGGAGCATCTGAAGATCTTAGACTATAAGTACAAGACTGCATACTTAACAGATCACTTAAATACAATGGGGCAAAGCCATGGATTGCCTTAAATTTCATTAAAAGAATTTTAAAATTAATTTTATATCTCATAGGTAGCCAGTGTAGATCATGCAACAATGGCGTTATGTGACAACATTTTGGTGCGAGGCAGACCAGTCTTGCTGCGGCATTAAGTACTCTTTGTAGCTTATTTAACTGACAGTCTGGATGACCATATAATAAACTGTTACAATAATCTATCGTACTTGTAATAACAGCACGTACTAAAACTTGAGTGGTCTCGAATGACAAATACTTGCGTATGCGCCAAATATTTTCATATTTGTTCTCAGGCCAATCAGAACGGAGCTCATTTAATAGAGGGGACGCCCACGCAGAACAGCCTGATTTTCAGAGGGTTAGGAATGACAGGAATTAAATTCCCTAGAAATCATGCTTTTTGTTTTGTTTTGCTCTAAATTGTACGAACCTTCCTCTTGGACATCTGAGAATATTATACCTTGTCACAAAACAGCATAATATGGGACCTCTTGTTCAAATAGCAAAATATGAGAATAGGACAACAATTCTGATCTGGTAGTACATTTTCATGTAACATTTCATATCTTAGTTAGTTTTGGTATGCAGAGAGAGAGATGGTGCCGAATGGTAAAAATAGTGTGTTGGAAACAGTTCGCGTGAAAACGCAATTTAAATATGTTTGATTAAAGATGACATTTTTCTTGAAAGTAAATGGTGCTTTTCTTATGCAGGGACTAAACATTTTGAAAGAAGAATAGATTTCATATTACATAAAAGCAGCTGTCTGTGTGCAAATATGTGCTCACAACTTTGTTTGGTACTCTAATGACTTAAGAGTAGAAGGCAGAACTTGAGCTGAGTCTCACCATCAAGTTGCACAAATAGATTAATAACACATAATTCGAGAGAGAGAGAGAGAGAGAGAGAGAAGGTGTGTGTGTGTTCAGGTTTTTGAGCAGTTAATTGAGATAGGAAACAGTAAGGGTAAGTGTCATACAAGATTGCCAACAAATAGGACTTAAATGAAGAGGTATAAGTCTATTATTACATTATCGGCTACAGTTATTACATTTTTTTTTTTCAACCCAGCTAATAATGTAATAACTAGCCAGTTATGTAGGAACTTACTGAGCAAAAAGTATTTTTGTTATTGGTTCAGATATTTTATTACATTATTGGTAAATTATTGGGTTATCGATCTTATTTGCATTGAGAATGGAAAAATTATTTTGTTATTTGCAGTAATCGTGTTACTAGTAGTTATTACATTATTTGCTGCTACAACCCCTGGCAAAAATTATGGAATAACTGCAAACAGAGGACATTCATCCAGCTTTTTTGCTTTATAGCAAATAACAAATCGTAGATATGACACATTCAGGCTAAATGAAACAAACCTCAAATAGAATTATTTTAATTGAAATTTTTTTCATGATCAAGTAGAGGGGAAAAAAAACAGAATCACTCAGTGTTAAGGAAAAAATTGTGGAATCATCAACAAAAACTCAGAATTAGTTCTTTGTTGTTCCCCTGGATGTTTATGACGGCCTGAATCAAGCTGGTTCCTACTTTCCAGAATAGCGGTTGACAGATCAGCTTTGCAGGATGGGGCCTTGTCATCCACCAGTTTTTAATTCCCACCACAAATTTTCAGTTGGATTGAGACTGTCGGCCATGTCATTGGGTTGATATGCCTTTCCTGAAGAACAGCTTTTATGCTGTTTACTCTGTGGCAAGATACAGTATGTTGTTATTCTGAAAAATGATTTAATCATCACCAAACCTATTCTCTACTGATGGATAAGAAAATGGTCCAAAACTTCTGTTGATGATTGCCATCTCCCATGGTCTTTTACCTGACAGGCAACCCGATATCGTGACTGACTGAGGAAATTAGCTTGTTTTCTAGCAGTCATCTGTATGCGTTTTTGGAATGACACCAGACAAAAGTTCCAGCATAATTGCCAGTGCAGATTGTGATTCATCACTGAATATCACTTTCATCTAATCATCCACGCTCCTTGATTTCTTTTCTTCAGTCCACTTTAACCTTGCTCTCTTCTGTTTACGTGTTAGTGCTGTTTTTTGTTTGGCTTTCCTGTATGTAAATCCCATTTTATTCAGCTGACTTCTTACAGTTCTGTCACAAGCATTGACTCATGTTTCTGCCCTTTTGATGCCCCTCAGCTCTGACTAAGGGGCAGAGGGGTATTGTCGACACGTGCAATGTCTGTCCTTCTGTCCAGTAAACGTTTGTATTCCGCACTATAACTTGAAAACGCCTTCATCAATCAACGGCATTTTTGCTGTGTTGCTTGGTCTTGTGTACCTACGGTAGCTATCGATTTTGACGGCACTTGGATGTTCAGAATGGCTGCCACAGCCGCCATCTTGAATTTTGTATTCTGCACGATAACTTGAAAATCCCTTCGTCAAATTATATTCATTCCAAACAATCCAGAGGCTGAGGGGTAACGCTCGCTTTGCAGGGCTTTTTTTTTTTTTCATTTGTTTTGTTGTGCATTTTCTATTTTTATGGCATATTGCTTTGATTTTGCAGTCTTGACGTGTTGATGTCTTCCGTGGTCTACCCGTGTGTTTTCCTTTTGAAATCTTGCCATTTTGTTTATACTTGCACCAAATTTTAGACTCTGTTTTTTGGGAACTACATAAATCGTTTGCCACTTTTCTGCCTTGGAGCAGTTTTATAATCCATTCCATTGATTCAATTGCCGGCTCTCTAGCCAGTACCATACTTCCTCTCAATTAGCCAAGCCCAACTCCTTGTTAAGGTATGCAAGAGACTCTTTTAGCTGCAGACTAATTTGCATATTGGGATTTGTGCTGGAAGAAATGCCAGTGACAAGGTGATCCCATAATTTTTTCCTCAACATTGATTCCAATTTTTTTTTTCTCTACTTGAACAAGAAAAAATATGCTATTAATTACAATAATTTAATCTAATTTGTTTGAGATGTGTTTCATGAAGCCTGAATGTTAAGATAAAAAATATTTAGTCATATCATATTTATTTGGCATGAAATAAAAAACTTGATGACCATCCCGTAAGTGTGATGATTCCATCATTTTTTTTTTTCCAGAGTTTATACAATTTCAAAGGACAATTAAGAAAGGGAACAATGTTCTTTGTTTTCATTTTCTGCACTGTATCTACAGGGCATCACTTCTAGCTGATGGGTCTATTAAAGATATGAAAGATCACCTCTTCCTCAGTCCAGAGGAGTGGGTCATGTCTTTAGTGGGGCCCAACATACCCGTCACTTCAGCATTTGCCTGGAAGAAGGTAAAAAATGTGACTGCCATACAGTTTGTTCCTAGGATACTAACTGATGTCTTGCTATTTGGTTACTTATTAACTATTGAGTTTGAGTAATGGGCAGTGAATTGCAGAACTCCCTATCACATAAAATGAGAGAGCAGTCTTTCAAGCATGGCAGTGCTATGACCCATACCTCCCACATTTTTTATTTGACTTAAAATGTTTTGAGCTGTTGAGCCTTACCATAGGAAGGGCTGAAAATTAAAGACTGTAAAGGCATTACCTGGAATGAAAACTGTTGTAGACATGTAGAAGCCCCGATGGAAGCTATATCTGGGATGTCCTGCTTTAGATTGTCAAATACTCTGAAGTTTACTATAAGTTTTATAAATAGTCATCCTGTATTTTACAGGTGTCTTTCAGATCAAAGTCACTTTGGATGCACTGGGAGACTTCAGACCTTGCTGCAAAGTGCTCTGCAACATTGCCTGCCTTCTTACCTGATTCCACTCCTGTGGGGATTCACCATCAAGGTATGCCCTTTGCAGTCTGATTATAAGTTACATGCCTGACTCAATATGTAGGTGTATTCTGATACAAGCGCTCTTTTGGATATTTGTGTTTTGGAAAATACCAAACCTGTGGGTGGGGGTTTCTGTTCAATTCACAAGGCCCAATGTGGGGTATCAATTTTTAAGATATGTGTTTTTGGAGTCCTGTGTTCTCCTGGGGTGGTGCACAAACAGCAGAGAAGTTTCACATGGGAAACGTCTTTAGCACATCCTCTTGTTTTCACAGAGGAAGCTGCAAAGACCTTCATCAGCAACTTCATGGAAATTAACAAGATCCTTTTAATCAGAGATGACGAGTTTATACCCAGCCGCTTGATGGACCAGTACTGGGATAGCTTCTTACAAAGTGAAGACTGGGAAGTTTAAGTTGGGAAGTTTAAGTTTGGAAATTTTTTTGCAATATTTTTGTTTTATCATGATATGTTTGTATATATTGTCCACTGAAATGTGTTTGTTCTTGACGTGTTGTTTCAATAGGTATTCATTTTTAATTATAAGAATGAAATACTTTGCATTGTTTCAACTGCCAAATTCATATTTATTTGATCCCCCAGGAAGTTTAATTTGATCTCCTGAGTGTTTTCTTGAATGGTTTATTAACTGCAGTCATGTAAACGGCTTGTGAGTGTAAAGGCTATTTTTGAAACATTTTTCTGATTATTGCTCACAGTTGAATTAAGCAATAATTCAAACTGTTTTATCAAATTCAGAACACACTTTTTTTATTTCGAAGTTTGATTGTATGTACCATTTTTTATGTAGCTCTCAGTTTCAGTCAGTTTGCGTGAAGGCTGTATCTTTGTTTTTTGGGCGCCAATATTGTTGCATGCCATTACAATTGTCTTTTACTCTCAGAAAGAATAAATGCATCAGTATAACCTGTTATATATAATACAACCTTTTGGAAATTACTTCCTTTTTCTACATAGAGCTGTGACTGTAAGGTGTAGGTCTGTTGTTAACTTCTTATTCTTTCTCAGTAGTGCTAAAGTCCTTAGCCAAAACAGCAGTTGTGTCACCATTCATATACTGACTTCGATTGGTGTGTACGCACTGCCTGTCTGTGGTCAGAGACACAACTGTTGTTTTGGCTCAGTACTTTTGCACTTTAAATTTTGAATTAAATGATAAATACGAGGTTAAAACACCAAAGGTCATTTTTAATTTGAGAGTCATTCATATCCAATGATCAGCAAAGTTATTACAGCAATTGCATTTATATACTTACTCCCTCCATTTGAGAGCAGTGAAATAATTGGGCAATTGGCTGCTCAGCTGTTTGTTTGCCAGATGTCAGGTTTTGCATCATGTATCCATGAATAAGAAAGGTAACAAGAAGTCTAGAGATTATTAGGTGTGTCTTTTACTTTAGGAGGTGGTTGCTTTTTCATCAGGTGCACTCCTAGAGTGTCATTGCCTGTAAACAGGCCACCCATCTTGGGGAATTGGTTCTTCGTGAAGAGCAGGGCAATATGAAGTGCATATTCAGTGCTGCGAAGAAGTATTTTCCCTGGTGCTTATGTTTGAATGTTTGTCACTTTAAATTGTTTGAGATCTTCGGGCAAAATTTTATATCTGACCAAAAACCTGATTGAACACAAAATCTGTTTTTATCTAGTGGGCAGCAAAGCAGGGGCCAGCCAAAAGTCAGACTGAGTGAGTGATGAAGTTAAACCGTTGATTGGTGGAGTTTCTCTGTTGGCAATTGCTCTTTCAAAATGACTAGCTAACAGTCATCAGTTGCATCATTGGGGCTTTTTTTGTGGCTACACAATCCAGCTGTATTCTAGGGATGTTTTTTTTGGTTATTGAGCGAATCAACCAGTTCCTGTGCTGTTTAACCATAGTGCAATATTGTTAGCTGGCTGCTGATATTAACTTATCACTTTGCCAGGCCAGCTTGCAGCTTTGCTGTTAACTATGTTGGCAAGCTGCTTTGGTAAGAGAGGGCTAACGTTAGCTAGTCTGCATTTTCTGGCTAATGCATTCATACAGTACTGAGAAAAAAGTATTTGCCCCCTTCCTGGTTCCTTATTTTTTTGCATATTTGTCACAATTACAGTACCTGTCAAAAGTTTGGATACACTTTGCTAATGTCACAGCACTCTGTTTTTAGAGAAATTTAAATGGCTTTGCTTCTCTACATAACTTCAAATGGAATCTTGTGAGAGGTTAACAGTCAAAAGTTAGAAGAGAATAATTTATTTGTTTGAATAGTGTCCAAAATTTTGGAATCCTCAAGCAAACCACGGTGAGAGCCATTATCCACCAATGGAAAAAACAGTAGTGAACCTTCCCAGGAGTGGCCGGCCTACCAAAATTACTCCAAGAGCACATCGACGACTCATCCAGGAGGTCACAAAAGAACCTAGAACAACATCATAAGAATTTCAGGCCTCACTTGCGTCAGTTAAAGTCAGTGTTCATGATTCAACAATAAATAAGAGACCGGGCAAAAATGGCATCCATGGGAGAGTTCTAAGGCGAAAGCCACTGCTGACCAAAATGAACACAAAGGCTCATCTCACATTTGCCAAAAAACATTTTGATGATCCCCAAGACTTTTGGGAAAATATTCTGTGGACTGACGAGACAAAAGTTGAACTTTTTGGAAGGTGTGAGTCCCATTACATCTGGCATAAAACTAACACAGCATTTCATAAAAAGAACATCATACCAACAGTCAAACATGGTGGTGGTAGTGTGATGGTTTGGGGCTGCTTTGCTGCTTCAGGACTTGGATGACTTGCCGTAATTGATGGAACCATAAATTCTGCTCTCTACCAGAAAATTCTGAAGTAGAATATCCGACCATCAGTTTGTGAACTTAAGCGTACTTGGATTATGCAGCAGGACAATGATCCGAAATACACCAGCAAGTCCACCGCTGAATGGCTTAAAAAACAGAAAATGAAGGTTTTAGAGTGGCTTAGTCTGGACTTAAATCCAATGGAGATGCTGTGGCATGACTTTAAACAAGCCGTTCATGCTCAAAAACCCTCCAATGTGGCTGAATTAAAACAATTCTGTAAGGAAGAGTGGGCCAAAATTCCTCCTCAGTGATGTGAATGACTCATTGCCAATTATCGCAAAAGCTTGATTGCAGTTGTTGTCACCGAGGGTGGCATAACCTGTTATTAGGTTTAGAGAGAAATTACTTTTTCACATAAGGCCAGGTAGATTTGGATACCTTTTTCTTTCAATAAATGAAATCATCATTTAAAAATTGCATTTTGTATTAACTCGGGTTATCTTTGTCTAACATTAAAATTTGTTTGATGATCTAAAACATTTTAGGGTGACAAATATGCAAAGAAATAAGAAATCAGGAAGGGGGCAAATGCTTATTCACAGCACTGTATATGGGCCATGATGTATGTAATGTACATTAACCTTCCTGTAATGTTCCGGGTCAATTTGACCCGACTCAATGTTCAATGTCTCCAAAAACATGGTAAACATACTTTTTTCAGCTAGATTTTTTCCCTAACTTTAGAGGTAAAACGTGAATTTAAGTGAAAAAAAAAATATTTTATGTTCTGTCAACACATTATGTGCATCGGTATTGTTTGGCTCATTTTGACCCCAGGATCAATTATTACATGAAACCATCATATTGATCTGGTTTTTATAGTGTTGCCTAAGACTGAGGGCATGTTCAAATTAATTTTTCATTCATTTCACTTTTGGTCTCATTCGATCTGCTATAATCATGGAAAATCGATGCTTGACGTATAGGGGGAGGATAGGGGGAGTCTTGTTTTATTTACTTGGCCGTTAAAATGGTCAGTAGAAAAGCTTAAATAAGCTGACAGGAGATTGGGTAATAGTTTCAGTTACAAACATCTTAAGCAGTTTTTCCTTGCAGGGACCAAAGTGACTTCAAAACAAAAATGGTTTATTAACTAGAACATAATAGGGGGGTTACAACTATGTACGGATTTGGGTAAAAATATGAAAAATTTCAAAAATTCAGTTCAAATAGAAAGAAAACTATAAGGCCTTTAATATTTTAACCAGAAGTAGTTATTATGTGTGTATCTTTGTGTGGGAGGAGTTTCATTAAATTTAACAACTGGCTACATGGTCCACCATCAACCCAAAGAAGGGGTAGAAATGGCAATTTTTCCCCATGACCATTTTCAAGCCTTCACAAAATATTTATTTAACCACCCACTGAGCCAAAATTGCTTCTACCTACAGTCTCTGTCTCATAGAAAGGGAATTTACTGCTCCTGGCTTTTTATCAGAAGTCCCCATTGTTAGGCAAGGCTGGGAAAAGGGTACCTCCTTATCTCCTTTTTGATGGCAGATTCTGAAAGCCTGGGCCTGAATCCCCTAGGGTACCAAATTAGAAATCTGTATCTCAATTAACTAGAAAGTTATGAGTGCCCCAAACGCTTTGCGTCACGGGTCCGAAAAAGGGGGGCGTTGCCCAAATTTTAAACCTTGGTAACTTGAAAACCGTCCGCCATAGGGACCTAAAAATTTGGATTTCTCCATTAAATACCCTATACAATTTTTAGTATTTTTTTCAGCAAAATCTGAGGGGGGGTTGGTGTAAAATTCCCAAAATTTTAGGTGATTTGGCATGGAATGAGCTAACTACTTTTTCACAGCACTGTATCTTTTCTACTTTTTCAAATATTTACCTTTTTTCTTTTTTTTCAATTTTGTTATTTTTGTTTTTTTTACAATGGCAATCGATGAGGATAAGTACAAATCCCTCCATTTTGGAGCTCTTACTGCTCTTTCATATGTTCACCCATGTACAAACCCCAATTTCAATGAATTTCATGCCTGTAACATGTTCCAAAAAAGCAAGGACAGGGGCATGTTTACCACTGTGTTACATCACCTTTCCTTTTAACAACGCTCAATAAGCGTTTGGGAACTGAGGACACGAATTGTAAAAGCTTTGTAGGTGGAATTCTTCTCATTCTTGCTTGATGTACGACTTCAGTTGCTCAACGGTCTCCGTTGTCGTATTTTGCGCTTCATAATACGCTGCACATTTTCAATGGGAGACAGGTCTGGACTGCGGGTAGGCCAGTCTATTACCCGCACACTTTTACTATGAAGCCACGCAGTTGTAACACGTGCAGAATGTGGCTTGGCATTGTCTTGCTGGAATAAGCAGGGATGTCCCTGAAAAAGAGGTTGCTTGGATGGCAGCATATCGTATGTTACTCCGTAACCTGTATGTACCTTTCAGCATTAATGGTGCCTTCACAGATGTACAAGTCACCTGTGCCATGGGCACTAACACATCCCCATACCATCACGGATGCTGGCTTTTGAACTTTGCGCTGATAACAATCTGGATGGTCCTCTTCCTCTTAAGCCTGGAGGACACGACGTCCATGATTCCCAAAGACAATTTGAAATGTGGACTCTTCAGACCACACTACACTTTTCCGTCTATGTCAGTCCATCTCAGATGAGCTCGGCCCCAGAGAAGCCGGCCGCGCTTCTGGGTGTTGTTGATTTATGGCTTTCACTCTGCATGGTTGAGTTTTAACTTGCACATGTAGATATAGCGACAAACTGTGTTAACTGACAACGGTTTTCCAAAGTGTTCTTGAGCCCATATGTAATATCCTTTACAGAATGATGTCTGTTTTCTATACAGTGCCGCCTGAGGGACCAACGGTCGCGGGCATTCAATTTTGGTTTTTGGCCTTGCCGCGTATGTGTAGAGATTTCTCCGGATTCTCTGAATCCTTTGATGATATAATGGACAGCAGATGATGAAATCCCTGAATTCCTTGCAATTGCATGTTGAGAAACATTATTCTTACACTGTTGGACTATTTGTTCACGCAATTGTTCACAAAGTGGTGAACCTCGCCCCATCCTTGCTTGTGAATGACTGAGCCTTTCGGCGATGCTCCTTTTATCCCTAATTATGACACTCACCTGTTTCCAATTAACCTGTTCACCTGTGGAATGTTCCAAACAGGTGTTTTTTGAGCATTCCTCAACTTTCCTAGTCTTTTGTTGCCCCTGTCCCAGCTTTTTTGGGATGTATTGCAGGCATAGAATTCAAAATTCAAAAAGGATTTGCAAATCATTGTATTCTGTTTTTATTCACGTTTTACACAACGTCCCAACTTCATTGGAATTGGGGTTTGTAATGCATTTAACCTTTAAATGGGTCATGAGATGTTCAACTATTAAACTTCTACTCGGTTTTGTGATATCTTGTACAGGTTTTACAAAATCACAATTCAAGTTCTATGCTTTTTATAGACTGGTGCAGATCTTAAAATGGGTGTGTATTGAATCGGGAAAGAGTGGGTGAAGTCTCACTCCAGCTGTGATCATTCCACACAATACATACTAAAGAACTAACATCCACATGAATGGCAGGACCCAGCAGAACATAGCCCGAAGCATCACACTGCCTCCTCTGGCTTGCAGTCTTTCTATAGTGCATCCTGGTGCCATGTCTTCCCCAGGTCAGCAACGCACATGCACCAGACCATCCACATGATGCAGACATTTTATGGTTCTTAATTTATTCTTCATGTTCATTGTAAAACTATATTGTACTGTGTTTTTGTGTCTGCAACTGTGTTATTTACACTGGTGCTTGTCTTGGCCGGGACATCCTTGCAAAAGAGATTTTTAATCTCAATGAGATTCTTTCCTGGTTAAACCTCTTAAATCCTGAGCCTCTGGCTCAAAAATGACATGCCCAAAATGAGATGAGTATATATATCTGCAACTACATGGTCTATTTGAATAATCTTGGTATCATAATAAAGGTAACACCTTTGGGATTTTTTTCATGGTGTAAAAATCAGTATTTTTGTCACTGAGTCGGCATAAATGAAGATTGAACACAGCATAAATGAAAGCTCTCATTTCTGCCGAACAAAATTTTACTTTCATCCCTTTTGAAATTATTTAATTGCTTTCTGAAACCTCTAAAAAAATTACAGCACGGAATCTCACCATTATCTGTGCGAAAGTGCGAAAGTTTATTCTAATCAAGTAAATCAGAGCAAAATTAGAGAGGTTTTAGTTCAGGAATGTCTGGGTGGCATCTCCAAATTGGCAATTTTGGGCACTGTGCCATTTTAGGTACAAAACTGTAAAACTAATTTAATTTCACTTATATGTCACTACAGGTATACATTCCATCTAAATACAACCTTTTTTTAATTTTCTCATTTGTAAAATGTATTTAGTTTTTTTTTTTTTTTTTTTTTTTTGTAGCCAGTCCTGTATACATGTTCCCATTCAAAGAAAATACTTACAAAGGAAATGAAGTTTGACTCCACTGGAGCAGATTTATTTTCAATAAAACAAGCTAATAAACAAAATTTTAAATACTTGTACAAAGATAAGGTAAAAACATTGTAAAAAGTAAAAAGAACAAACACCCCAGCAATTATTTAAATAAGAACTATGCTTCCGCTGCTCAAAAATAATGAGCTCATTGTTGAGGTTTGAATCCGAATTTACCACATCAGAGCACTCTGTCTTAAACACTAAGCTGGCAGAGAGGTCTATTGTCAGTGTGTCTCCTTGCAAATATGAAGAGTGAGTGAACAAAACATGTCATGCACTCCGATTTAGAGCTTGTATTTCAGTAAAGACTACTTTGAAATTGACTGCTGAATATTTACTGGATCATTATAAGGAAAATACTAAAAACAAACCAGTTATGCATTTCTATTGTAGTGCTCTTTGAATTCATGTGCATAATGGCACAGGGACTTTCGGTTAGACGGATCGGGAATGCAAGGCTTTATCTCAGGCTGAGTATGTGCGATTATGGTGATAGAGGGCTCGTCGGAAACATCAGAGCCCATATAATCAAATGGCTACACGCTAAGTCAAACTGACCGCATCATAAGCCGATCACATAGAAGAAAACACATTGCGTGCAAGCGGAATGCTCAGGTCATTAAGTCATTTGAAGCAGTGCCCCGGAAAAAAAAAACATGCATGGAAACTGGAAGATCTAGTTTTAATATAACTTGGACACATTGGGCAAACAATAAACACAGCAGATTTATCATCGAACATAGTTTTTATTGCAAAATATCAAAGGTAAGAAAAAATTTTTGCTCTTTGCTGTGGAATGTAAAGTGTATGTCTGCTATTCTTTGAGTATGATGTCAGTTTAAAATGACATGGCTTATATCGTCGGATTCTATAGACCGGGGGTCACCAACCCTGTTCTTGGAGGGCTACCATCCTGTAGGTTTCTGCTCTATCTCCAATTCGGCACACCTGATTCAACTAATTAGCTGCTTAATTGCCCAGCTCGCGATCTTGTTCAGCAGCTAATTAGTTGAATCAGGTGTGCTGAATAGGAGGTAGAGCAGAAACCTACAGGATGGTAGCCCTCCAGGAACAGGGTTGGTGACCCCTGCTATAGACTTCCCTCTTTCATTTGATGCATGGTTTGTATGCATAGCGTAAGTTCAGTTGAAACGCCAGCGATCGAGCACTGATATTATTTTATCTTATGTTTTGCTACATGCTTATTTACTTGCTTGGTGCTCGAATTGTTTTCGGTTGAGGTAAGAATGGTCATCAGAAGCTTTTCGTTGAGTTCCTTCCCTTTAAGTGTATATGCTGCATGATGATCTTGCTGTTAGGAAACATGCTGTATTTATGATGTTTAGGATTGCCGCCGATACCGGGGGCGTTCGACTTTGAGGTTTTCATTAAAGGTTAGATTAAATTAAATAAATTAATTAATTAATAAATAAATGCAATTCATCTGACCAGGCCACCTTCCTCCATTGCTCCCTGGTCCAGTTCTGATGCTTACGTGCCTATTGTAGGACCTTTCGGCGATGGTAAGGACAGGTCTGCGGCTTGGCAGCCCCATGTTCAGTAAACTATGACACACTGTGTGCCTTACACGTTTCTAACAGAATCAATATGAACTTTTTTCAGCAATTTGAGCTACAGTAGCTTTTCTGTTGGGTCGGACTACACCCAGATAGCAGGCGACACTGGCCAGATTCTAGCTAGATTCGCTGGAGTCGGCACAGAGCCGGAGTGCAGTTGCTTTCTCTCTGGCCAAGGGCCAGCCTTTGCTCCCCGCGCTCATCAGTGAGCCTAGGTCCTCCATGTACCTGGTGCCAGTGCATTTGTTCTTCTCCCTTAGACCACATTTGGTAGGTACTAACCTCTACTGACAGGGAACACCCCACAAGGGTGCAGTTTTGGAGATGTTCTGATGCAGTCCTCTATTTGGCTCTTGTCAATGTCGCTGACATCCTTACGCTGGCCCATTTTTTGCTTCCAACAGGTCAACTTCGAGGACCAAATATTAACTTGCTGCCTGATGTATCCCGCCCACTGACTGGTGTCATTGTTACATGATGATCGATGTTATTCACTTTGCCAGGTAGTGGTCATAATGTTAGAGCCGATCGATTGTTTTGAATGACTGAGATACTGTGTTCTTGAATATAAAGGATATATATACACAGACATAGACATCCATATTATGTTTGCCATATAATTTATGATTCCATCACTGGGATTTCCTTTAATAGCACTCATTAACATGTTGGCAAGTATGCCCAATAATACGTTAATAGGTATGCAATTGCGCAAGAATGAGCCCTCATGTATTTACCTGTTGAGGCAGTTTGAAATCATTCCTCCACCCCAATTAATTTGCTGTTGATTTAGGGATGATTTTGACCTGATAAAAACTGCGTTTTAGAATGAGAAAGCTACTGACACTACCCAAGCGGTTTGTTGCATGTTACTGGACTCGCACGTTCAAAATGTCAAGTGTTTCAAATATTGTTACTACAGCATATGCATGCATATTGCGGACTGGATTTTGTTGAAACAGGCGAAATACAAGAAACAAACCCTTGTTTGATGATCGTGCGGAATGGGAAACATTCATGATAGGTGGTAAGCCTCTGTTGCCTTGTTTAAAGTTAAACCTTCTGGACTGTACACCTAATGATCTTTAGCATTAGCCTATAGGCTACAAATGGGTTTAGGGAAATCGAGGACCACCGCCGACAGGCAGCGTCTGCAATTTATTGCAACCTGTGCTTATTTATAAATAGCTGAAGAGGATAATACATAATAACAGGACTAAACACGACAATCAAAGTGATTGGACAAAACGATTAAACAATTAAAACCCAATACGTTAATTCAGATAATCTGGATTGTTGATTTTTTTTCAGAATCTAAGGCACTTGGATGTATTTTCTTCCAGATTAGCCACAGCAGTAGCAAGAACACTGAACTATTGTTATAAATTCTTGTCGAAAGCACGCAGCGATGCTGATTGGTACAAGACACATTAACCACTATAACGGTGTAGGAATAAAAAAAAGCCCGATAAAGATAGATCAAGTTCTCTTTATGTATTTATTAAGTTATTTAAGCGCAGCAAATTTGAATTCTGACTGTGTTCTTTTATAGGAAGTACCGCGGTCTAGACGCGATGTTTTGCTTCGGAGAAGGTTATGCAACACGATTGCATTCTCCCATTCGAACTGGCCGCTGGCAATGTTGAGGGAGCGTGCGTCACAACGAGCGCAGAGCACGAATACGTAATACGATTATCAAAGGGAATTACGGAATTGAAATTTAATAAATTAACCTATCAGAAAGTCAAAGGACTTTACATTGAGGTAAGTTTCTATTTCATTTTTTTAGTTTACCTCGATGCGCTCTTTAAAAGTCTTAAGGATCATATCAAATTCTAAAGTGAATAATGTTGAACAAATTCGTCTGTAGTAGTAGTATGGCGCGTTAAATCTAAGAGGCGTCTCCAATTATGGACCAGAGATTACTGGCTTAATCCAGTCTCTCCGCGTTTCTCTTAGAATGTATTGTTATGGTTGGCAAAAATTATTCCTGTCCTCAACAGTAATCTAGATTTATTGCCTCGCCGTGGCTTGCCAACATTACGCGCCACGGAATGTGTGGACATTGTTTTGATTGCATTTAGGCTAGCCTCTGTTGGCAGTGGCAGTTCGAGTACATGCGATTCCAGAAAGACGCGCTTCATTCAAAAATAAAAATTCCATGCTATAGAAATCGTCTATACTGTAAACACTGAACATCCTTTTCCGTTATATCAATATGTAAAAATGTGCGCTTAGCGTAAAAGTTGAGCAATGTGCATCAGGGTAAAAAAAAAAAAAATCATTATGTAAATAAATGACTTGGATAAGGTGCTGTTTAGTCCGCTGGAATGGAAATGAAAATTTTCAGTGCAAAGTGAACACACCATGCTCATCGTCGTGTGTGAATGGATTTATATGTGAGATGTACGAAAAATAATGATCAAACTCTTTCTTCCAGTAATTTTCGCTCGTAATTATCAATAGTTTGGATTTGGCTCATTTCTGTTTCTGTGAGGGGCTGTGCTTGAACCTAATGCCTGTGCTCTGGAAGTGGGCAATGGCGGATAGATCTCTGCACACACCCACTCTTTGTGTTCAGTCATGGCCCCCTGTCTTTGTAGGCACTTCTTCAGTTCCACATTTTCCTGGCCCTTTCTTTGTTCCTGTGTGTGAGGCCATTTTTCTGACTGATGGATCACACAGCCTCAGTTTGTCTTTTTGGTTGGTTTCTACCAGCTGGAGTCTTGGTCAGTTTTCTTCAAATTCTTGCTGAAATATCTGTGGAGATCTGTGGCAGAATGTTTATTTCTTAGATTTTAATTTTAATTCACTACTAAAACTTAGGAGTAAAAAGCCAAAGCTTCTATCTTGAAGGTCTGAACTCTTCTATAAAGCTTGCTTCTCTTGGGTCTGCTTATGTGAGATGTAATTGAATATTAATTTGAATGAGGCAAATACACTTAAGTTAGCACTGCAGTAAGATTGTGTCCCTGGAACACATGCTGAGGGTCGCAAAATTGTGTGTGTATGTTTTATATTGCTCGTAATCAGAACAGCCTTTTGTAAAATCCTCCTACAAATTGTGCAAGTCTATTTGTTGACAATTAAACATTAATGTTTGGGTTTGCTGTTTTTTTTTTTTTTTTTAAACGTTGAATTAATCTCTCTGACCTGAATCTGGTGGGTCAATCCCATGATTAGACTGTTTAAGGAAGGGATTGATGTTTTTAAATTATGATCTAAAGCATTTTCATTGTATTGTTCTCTGCAGCAATCACTGTGGACTAAAAATTAAAACGCTGTGGGTAACTTGCTCAAATAAAGTATGAGAGCATGGTTACTTAAACTCCCCTACATTTATTGTTGAATATCATGTTAGTCTTGAATATTGTAAGCTGAGTTGTGCAAGTAAATTATTATGTGTTACTAATGGTGGAAGATTATTTACTTACATTGCTTACGATGTTCAAGAGAATAGTGGGTGTTTTGTAAAATATGTATCAAGAGTGACCACATTGAAATGTGTATCCTGTCAGGAATGTTCCCTTGGCTTGTGTCTCGTAACTTCTTTATGCTAAAACAGTATGCTAAATATTGTCTGTTGCCAATTGAATGATTTTTTAAAAATGAGATTACTAGTAAAAAAGTTGATGTTTTAAAAATGTATAAGTTTCCTGTTATGTTGAATTTTGTCAGATAGGAGTTTGAGAGAGAGAAGGTCAGTGTCACCATATGTGAACATTTCATCATTGTTGTGCATATTAAAACAGTCAAGAAGCATCTTGCCCCAGGGTCAAATTGATGTTACCCCTCCTCGATCTGAACTCATGGCCTTCAGCTGGCCATTTCAAGGTCCTGGTTCATCTTTCATAATGAGCCCCTGTGCTGTTAATTGTTTTACTTTGAAGTTAAAGATTTCTCACTAGCTCTTACCCAAACGAAGAACCAATAATTTGTGCCAGAATTATCAAAATGGGTAAGATGAAGGGAGGCCCCCATCCAAAAAACTGTTCTAGAACAGGACTGGCAAAAAGTTTTGGCAGCATGAAAGCAACAATCTGTTCCAACTGCACATGTTAAGCAGAGAGTTGGTGTTTCAGCTGGGCATTTCTCTTATGGAGTCGGAGGTTCCCAAGTTATCCAGATTGCAGTCTTGTTTATATCAACATTACAGTTAGTTGATCTTTGCTGATGGAACTTCTGCCTTGTCAGGAAATATCCAGGCGCAGTGGTTGGCAATGGAGTACAGCTGGTTCCAGGGCAAACTGTGCATTAACTGAGTTTCTCCTTGGCTTATAATCCTGCATGTGAGGGGCGTATGCGCTTGTCTTCTCTTATGCGTGTGTGCATTTTGTGTGCGTGCCTGCTACAGGGCTCTGTCGCTTGAAGACTGTTGGTTAGAGAGTGGCACTAAGCTTGGCCATATTCCACACTAGAATATTACACAAGCTGCACTGTCAGCCCCAGCTCAACATCCAGGGTGGACGATTGTGAGCTTATTGCTCACATTGACATTGCCCCTAGGGCTGGCTTTCAAATCTCATTTTACATGGTTTGACAGGCTTTCGATTCTATTACGCGCACAAAAATCGCGTAATTGTGGGAAATTTGGGCAGTGGTATGACAGACTTTTTTCCTCTTCTCTACCTCTAAGTCCACAAAATGGAGCCCCATTCTTACTTAACTGAAACTGTGTGTTCTATTGAACGTGGTTACCATGGATGAAAAATGCTGTTTAAATGCATGGACTGAGTAAGTGTAGTGCATAAGAGGACATTTTCCCAGCATGTCAGGTTGAAAAAGCTAGCAGGCTTCTGCATGCAGCTTTATTACCTGCATAAATTCAGTTGACACTGAGAGAAAATGGAGGAGTGTGACAGAGACAGCTGTGTGTACTATGTACCTGTGACGTCACTTTCTATAAGTGCCCCGATCCCTCAAGCAAGGGGCCCAGGCGTGGGTGATAACTCTTGTGTTTCCTGCATGGCCACTTATAGAGTTATGTAACATGTACTTTTGAGTTCTGCTGAACGGGTGAAAACATGCACTGTGTGGACTTTTTTTAAGAGGGGGGTGGGGTGGGGGGTAGGGCGTGGGTCTATAAGTCCTCTTTATGTTCACATTTATTGCTGACTGCCTAATATTCCGTGTCTATTTCACCAAAAACCGACTTTACTAGTTGAGGGACACTGGCGGGCCTGCTGTATCTGAATCCCATTTCAACTTGTTTCATTTGATAAAGCAGCGAGGTTCCTCTATATCACTGAATTTTTTGAGCAACATTGCACTGTAACTTTTGTGGCATTACATTTTTGATGAGAGAGGTGGCAGTTGGTTCAGATCAATGGTCTAATCTCAGAAAATATGCAAGAAATGACAAAAAAATGCTTACTTTTTCTGTTACACTTCACTGAAAGTTATGTTTCTCAAGTTTTATATTATTTACCTGTGAAAGATTTAACATTAACATAATTAAATTAAGAACTGGATAAGCCAACTGAATACTGTTTTAACCCTTTCACTACCGCTTACTGGGAATAAGACAACCCTTGCTTACCGTAAATTTTTGTGCTATCACAGCATGATATTGCATGTGGATTTTCACCCCCTTTTTCGAACTAAAAACACCAGAAATTGACAATTTTATGTCAGAAAAAATGTTCAAAATACATTTACCTTTCCATTGACTCATATCTTTGCTTAGTTTTTTTTTTTTTTTTTCCAAAAGTAAAAACAGAAAATGAGGATAAAAACCATATTTCGGTTTGTCAAGACAAGACGATTTCACCTCTATGGGATTTATGTACAAACGGAGATACACTCACATTTCTGTACAAACGGAGATACACGTGCATTTGTGTACAAACGGAGGTACACATGCTGCAGCACGCACTGCCTGCAATAACCTGTATAAAATAAAATAAAACTTTGCATAACCGGAGGATTGGGAACTACAGGAAGCCTGATGACATCACTGACGTGTTGTGCGATACCAGACTCATCCAAAAGGGTGTTTTGTTGCGGAGCTTTGACAGTTTTTGTGTGGGACTTTCTCTAGTCGCAAAATAGCGACAATGGTAAGTGATGCGGGATCAGCACTGTCGCGGAAATGCGACAATGGTAATGAAAGGGTTAAACAAATCTGTTTGAGTGATTGCATTACTATGGTTCTAATGAACAGTTTATGAAGATTTTTTTATGATTTAGTGTTTTATACTTTTAAAAGCATAATAGTTTCTATGGGTTTGCATTGTGCTTTTTACATGAGGTTTGACATGCTTGTCGTCAAACATATTTTCATAATTGTGTGAGTCATTCTGTTTCTCTCTCTCTAACCAGTAATATAGGGTGTTTTGAAAATTTTATGATGTGATCTTCTAGTCATCTTGACACCATCATACTCATCCTTCGTAACCTGCCAGTGGAAAGCCACTGCGTAAAAAAAAACTTGTTGGCCGGAGTCCACTTTGTATACTTTTATCTTGCTCTGCCTGTTGTCTCCATAGACCTGAAAGCAAAATGGCTCATAATTGTGGTTATATTGGCATCAATCCAAATCAGAGCTCTCACAAGTCTCTCCACGCAATCGTTCCTTCTCTGGCCTTGGCTGTTATTTGTTTAAGCCAAATGTGACAATCCTCAGGGTCTCCTCTTGAGGAACTGGTTCATTCAGTTCTGGTTTATTCCATCTGCAGTCTACATACACTGATCAGTCAACCGTTGAGGCATTGACTTCACTAGAGGTCTGAAGGTGTGCTGTGTTATCTGGCACCAAGACATCGGCAGCCGATCCTTAAACCCTTCTGCACAGATGTAGATGCCACCGGACATGGAGCTGCTTTATTTATGCACACAGTTGCACTATTCCATCAATAGGTGGCACACTGAAACGGTAATTGAATATTCTTGAGAGCCGTGCCTGTTACCAATTTAGAATATGGACGAGTTAAATCCCATCCCTGTTTCCCAGGAACTGTATGAATTAAACTCCTCGGCCAAGCCTGATGTGCAAACCGCCTAATATACTTGCCCATAGTATCTATCATAGAGCTGCGTGGGTGGACCACACCCGCACAGTCCGCAGGCCCCCGCAACCACGGGCCCCCGCGGGCCACCCACCAAAAAAGTATGCGGTTGCGGGGGCGAGCGCAAATTTACTGAGGTTGCAGGTGCGGGTGTGGGTATAAAAAAAAATTTGCGGGTTTAAAAAAAAATTTGCGGGCACACGGCAAATTTACAACCCACGAGACGTGCGTTCATTATATCTCAAGCTGAAGTATGTCACATTCACAACAATAAATGTCATTCTATTCAATAAGTGAGCACAACAAAATAACCACTATGAGAAGTATATTAGCTCATATTGTGTGTTTAACAATTTTGTTGTCTTACCCACGCAAATTAGGAAGGTACTCAACAAAATATGGCTTCTTCTTCTAATAGCCAGTATGGCTTCTTTTCAGAGTTAGATGTTATAAATGAGTGCTATACTACTTACATGTATTGTCAATTGCAATCAGAACTGCAATTAGCCACCACATTGCTGTCAACTGTAACTCCTTTCCATTTGTAATCAATTATGTCAATTGTAATTCTCCTCTCTTGGTTGCATCTTGGTTGAATATCAGTTTTCTTTCTTGATGTTGATGTGACTGCTTGTCAAATGTAGCCAAAAGAATATGAATTTACAATCTACCAAACATGAATGTTGATGCTTGATTTATTTTTTGAGATATCAGAGTACGTGATATATGTTAATACTATATAAGTAAATAGGAGATGACTCCTATTTTTTGTGTCGGAAAGAATTATAAAAGTGTCCTGCTTCCAATGTACATATCATTAGTTATTTATGAATAAACAATTCAAATGAATCTTATTGTTGTCCATTTCAAAAAACTCATATACAAGCAATCCTGGCATTCCATTAACTAGGTAATGCATATACGCGGGTTTTAGTGGGTAAGATTTTGAAACTGCGGGTACAAGAGTCATGGTACATGCGGGTGTGGGCTAATACTTGCGGGTGTGGGACGAGTGCGGGCTCAAATCTTGAGAAAATGTGGATGCGGGTGTGGGTGCGAGCTGAAAGCCCGCGGTTGTGGGACAGGGTGAGGGTAGAGAAATTGCCCGCGCATGGTATCTATCCAGCTGTTAATAAAAAAAAATTGTTTTACTTTGTTGCAACCAGTTCAGCTCCAAACCCCAATTCCAATGAAGTTGGGACATTGTGCAAAAACATGAATAAAAACAGAATACAATGAATTGCAAATCCTTTTTGACCGATATTCAATTGAGTACACTTCAAAGACAAGATATTGTATAATGAAACTGATAAACTTTATTGTTTTTTTGGAAATATTCACTCATTTTGAATTTGAGGCCTGCTACATGTTCCAAAAAAGCTGGGACAGGGGCAACAAAAGACTGGGAAAGTTGAGGAATGTTCAAAAAACACCTGTGTGGAACATTCCACAGGTGACCAAGTTAATTGGAAACAGGTGAATGTCATGATTTGGTATGAACGAATCATCCCCGAAAGACTCAGTCATTCACAAGCAAGGATGGGGCGAGGTTCACCACTTTGTGAGCAACTGCGTGAGCAAATAGTCCAACAGTATAAGAACAACGTGTCTCAACATGCAATTGCAAGGAATTTAGGGATTTCATCACCTACAGTCCATAATATCATCAAAAGATTCAGAGAATCCGGAGAAATCTCCAGGTAAGCGGCAATGTCGAAAGCCAATATTGAATGCTCGTGACCGTTGGTCTCTCAAGCAGCATTGCATTAAAAACCAACATCATTCTGCAAAGGATATTACCACGTGAGCTCAGGAACTCTTTGGAAAACCATTGTCAGTTAACACAGTTCATCTCTACATCTGCAAGTGCAAGTTAAAACTCTACCATACAAAGCGTAAGCCGTATATCAACAACACCCAGAAGCGTTGCTGGCTTCTCTGGGCCCGAGCTCGTCTGAGATGGACTGATGCAAAGTGGAAAAGTGTGCTGTGGTCTGACATATTTCAAGTTGTTTTTGGAAATCTTGGACGTTGTGTCCTCTGGGCTAAAGAGGAAAGGGACCACCCAGATTGTTATCAGCGCAAAGTTCAAAAGCCAGCATCTTTGATGGTATGGGGCTGTGTTGGTGCCCATGGCATGGGTAACTTGTACATCTGTGAAAGCACCATTAATGCTGAAAGGTACATACAGGTTTTGGAGCAACATATGCTGCCATCCAAACGATGTCTTTTTCAGGGACGTCCCTGATTATTTCAGCAAGACAATGCCAAGCCACATTCTGCACATGTTACATCAGCGTGGCTTCATAGTAAAAGTTTGCGGGTAATGGACTGGCCTACCTGCAGTCCAGACCTGTCTCCCATTGAAAATTTGCGGCGCATTATGAAGCGCAAAACACGACAACAGAGACCGTTGAGCGACTGAAGTCGTACATCAAGCAAGAATGGGAAAGAACTCCACCTACAAAGCTTCTACAATTCATGTCCTCAGTTTCCAAATGCTTATTGAGTGTTGTTAAAAGGAAAGGTGATGTTACACAATGGTAAACATGCCCCTGTCCTAGTTTTTTTGACCATTAGTTTGAACATTAAATATCTTGTCTTTGTAGGGTACTCAATTGGATATAGGTCGAAAAGGATTTGCAAATCATTGTATTCTGTTTTTATTCACGTTTTACACAACGTTCCAACTTCATTGGAATTGGGGTTTGTATAAGAGGCTAAAAAAAGTTTGAAGCAGAAATTCAACATGGTATTGATACTATATCATTCTACAATCAATTATTGTCATTAGATATTAAAAACGCGTGATTCCCTACTATTGAATTACATGTAGATTCATTCCTTGATGAATTCAGTGGTTCATTACAGCCTCATACAATGTCTCAATGACATCCAATCTCTCTAATGCTTGCTCAGGCTTATCTGCCTAAAGCACAGTTATATTTCACGCCCACCTGAACTATAACCCGGTAAGTACAGCGGGGAAAATAAGTATTGAACACGTCAACATTTTTCTCTGTAAATATATTTCTAAAGGGGCTATTCAGTAGCGGAGCTACAGGGGTGGAAAAGACCCATCCCTTTTAGTCCTGGATAGATCTCAATCATTTTCCTTTATTGACGTCTTCTCCAATTATCGTAATTGGCAACTGAAGACACGGTTTCTCACCGTATGTGATCTAACAGCGATAAAATCATGGGCTAAATTCAGTGCAGAAAAATAATTTACTTATTAATTGGCCAATGCTTCGCGTGATTGAACTGGTCCGTGTTCCAGTGAAACGCGGACTTCCACTCTCGGTATTTCGTGGGTTGATTTTAAAAAAAAAAAAAAAAAAAACAGTGGCGCTCGGCAGTTAAATAGCCTAGGTCATAACAAGCGTGCGGCTCAAGCCATTTGCGTGAGAGTCGACAGGTAGGCTATGCAATTTAGAATAACGTAGATTTAAATAAAGCAAATACGCGTCCAGAGGAATGATTGTCGTCTTACCTAATCGGGGAGAACAGGCAGCACCTGTTAAGAGCGGAGCGCTCTCGGAGTGAACATTTTGTTAATCATGAAGATGACTGAGAACAGGTCAGGATTTATAATTGTTTTAAACGGCTGTTTTGTGCAACCCAATTCTCTGTTCCACCACTGTGCTGAATTTAACCCGCGATTTAATCGCTGTTAGATCGCATGTGGAGAGAAACCGTGTCTTCAGTTGCCGATTACAATAATTGGAAAAGACGTCAAAAAAGGAAAATGATTGAGATCTAGCCAGGACTAAAAGGGACGTGTCTTCGCCCCCCCCACCCGTAGCTCCGCCACTGGGGCTATTGGCATTAAATTTTCACCAGATGTTGGTAACAACCCAAGAAATCCACAAATACAAAGAACTCAAATAAGTCTATAAATTATGTTATGTGTAATAAAGTGGAATAACACAGGGAAAAAGTATTGAACAGGCTTACTGAAATTTATTGAATAGAAAAGCCTTTGTTGGTAATGACAGCTTCAAGATGCCTCCTGTATGGAGAAACTAGTCTCACGCATTGCTCGGGTGTGATTTTGGCCCATTCTTCCACACAAACTGTCTTCAAATCTTGAGGGTTCTGGGGGCCTCTTCAATTAACTCTGATCTTCGGTTCTTTCCATAGATTTTCAATTGGATTCAAGTTGGGTGATTGACTGGGCCATTCTAGCAGCTTGATTTTTCTCTCTCTGAAACCAATTGAGAGTTTCTTTGGCTGTGTCTTTGGGATAATTATTTTGCTGAAATGTCCACCCTCATTTCATCTTCAGCATCCTGATAGATGGCAGCAGATTCTTATCAAAAATGTCTTGGTTCAGTTCTCCATTCATCCTTCCTTCAATTTATGGCTTTGATTTCTTTTTATGTGTGGGATTACTTGAATTGTCACTGACATCTGGTGAAAATTTCATGTCAATAGCCCCATTAGAAATATATTTACTTAGAAAAATGTTGACGCGTTCAATACCTATTTTCTCCCTGTATCTATTGATTAACACATTGTCATCCAATTCCAGACAGTATAAACTTTCCACAGTAATTGAAAGACTTTGATCGAACCCTCAGAAAATTTTTAAACCTTTGCGTAACGGCATGTTAGGTTGTATTCTCTCAACTGTGCGCAGCTAAGTGACGTGAGTACAAAGAAAAAAAAAAGACTTCCAAAACCCACCTAGAAGTGCCTAGGTTACACTTACATGATAGCAATTTGATACCAACATGGATAATGGGAGTTATTCCAAATTGAACGGTACTGGAGGGTTCTTTGTACCAGAAAGCTCTGTTACTCTGTTTATCTGGAGGAGGAATTCAGTGATGGAGATTTTTGCTTCATCTTGAGTGAGTTCAATTGAGTAATATGAAAGCTTATGGCTAGCTGGCTGGCTTTTTTTTTTTTTTTTTTATTTTCGGTTTACCATAGTTATGATGATCACAGAGCTTATTTGCCACATTGGTTAGCATGAGTAACCGTTAGCCTTTGCTACTAATACTGTGTATGGTGGCATTTTGCTCAATGTGGTGATGTTTTAGAATTTATACTGCATTCTACGAAATCGATTCCTTAGGTTTTCGTTCATTTAAAATGAAGACAGCTCCAGGACTTTGGGAAAACCCCTGCTACATTTGTAGCAGACCAGACTTCCTGCTTCCATTGCTCCGTGGTCCAGTTCTGATGCTCACGTACCTATTGTAGGTGTTTTTGGTAGTGAACAGCGGTCAGCTTGTGCACCCTAACCGGTCTGTGGCTAGGCAGCCCCACATGTAACAAACTGAGATGCACTGTACGTTCTGTGACCTTTCTACCAGAACCTGCATGAACGTTTTCAGCAATTTGAGCCACAGAAGCTCTCATATTATGGCTGATCGGTGTATAATTATTTAACAATGCTCACTTAGACTTGAGCTGAATAGGAGCCATCCACAGTTGAGTGAATTCAACGATGATTTTATACGGAAATTTTACGTATTAACGTGAGAAAATTTCATTGTTTGGATCCTCACTTAAAAATACTTCTGTATCCTTAGCCAGCCTACGTACAATAAATCCTTCGAACTGATTTTGAGCCATTTTCTGCATCCTTAATCAGCCTTAAAGGAGACATGTATTGATTTGAAACTTAACAAAAAATGACATACTTTTTGATGATCATAAATCTTATCTACTAGAAATATGAAACAAAACAAGACCAAGAAATAAACAAATTACGACTGGTAGACGATGGGTGATGCACTCGACTTCCTTACCGTGTGTCCCCATTTCCCCCAAATTACGCCATCAGAAAGGGAGCATTTTCGCTCTGTTTTTTTGGGGATGTGCAGGAGTTGAAAAGATGTTCAAAATGCCTATTTTATTCTGTTCCTGTTTGAGTGAGTGTCCAGAAAGTGTTTTATTCATCATCTCGATGACATCAGCTTTTTTTAGCGGTATAATTTGCCCATTTTTTGATTTCTCAATACATGTCTACTTTAATGTCATGGAGTCGGACTGGAAATTAATTGTGAGATGAATACTCTCTTAAGCTGTGAAGTAAAGTGATTGCTCGTTATTATTTCCAGGGCAGCAAGTAGACTGGGAACATTATCATACCCATTGGGGAGGGAGCACATGCTAACAATGTTATCCCTGGGTGCTGTTAAGTTTCATGAACTTAATTGATGTCTTGTTCAACCTGTTCCTCACTGCCTGGAATTTGTCTGGGGAGGGTGTGAAACCCAATGCTTTGCACTTGAACGACAGTTTCTTTTCCTATCAGTAGGTTTGGCAGACATTGGGGATGATGGTGAGGATGGAGTTAGCATTCCAGTGGCCATGCCTTAATTGGAACACAACAAGACAGGGTGTGTCAAAAAAATCTGCCAGCACTTGAGACTCAGCAAGATACATGTGCTGTCAAAGATTACTGCCAAAACGAATTAAATCAATCCAAGAAGTCTCATTAAAAGTGTTAAGTAATAACTAAATTAGCTTAACAAAAAGTCTCAAAGGATTTAATCATAATTTTTTACTCATTTAAAATTTATCCAAAACAGCCACTGGCTTTATTGATGTGACAGTGTTTGAGAGAAAGCATAGGATTCCTCAGATTGGATACTTTCCAGTTCCTGATTTAGTGCTTAGGGAGCCTTTACTGTTGTCTGACAGACACTTGTTGCACATTTAGAAAGTATATTTTTGGGTTTTGTTGTTTTAGTTTTATCATTTGTATACCTTGTCACTTGCATTCACCTGTGACTGATAAACTTACTCCATGTCATAAACATGCGCACATCTGCTGGTGCTTGCATTTGGTGGGTATATTTGAATGGATTTGTTGTCTGCACATACAGCATGGAAGAAGGGGCTCCCCTATTGTGCAGGATTTGATCAAAGGCTTTAAGCTGGAGAATGGAAGCCATTTGCTATGCATGTAGTATCATCTGATTTGCATCAGAGATCTGTGCCTTCGGATCGTTATTTCCATCAACTGTTGGTGAAAAGGGGTGATTGAGTTTTACAAGCTCATGGAATGCAAGTTTTAAACCTGTTAAATGTATTGACATTGCAGTAGCTTCTTTGAGAACTTGAACTTGTAACAATTTATGGCCAAGGCAATGGTCGGGGAAGCTCAGACAGACGAAAGGGTATTCTTGTCTGGCCTTGACTGGAGTGATGGGAGAGTGTAAAACTTGTCGGAAAATGCAGGAATGTCCCTGGAATTTGTTCTTATCTTTCTGCATCGAATGGTGCCTTCGCAAATGTCCTAGTCACCCATGCCATGTGCTCTGACACACCCTCATGTTATGATAAACATAGGCCTCTGGACCTGGTGCTGATAGTTGCTCAAGTTGTTCTTGTCGTAATTGGTCTGGAAAACACGGCAGTTTAAAAAAAAAAAAACTTAAAATGCTGACTTGTTGATCTACAAAATGTGCTTCTAAGGTACTACTGTCTATCTCAGATGCCACCAAGCCCAGAGAGGTTGGTGGCGCTTTTGGACAAAGTTGATCTATGACTTAGGCCTTACATAGTAAAGCTGTTACTGGCAACTGTGGATGCTGCAGCAACTGGTGTTGAATGTTTCCAAAGTATACTTAGCGCCAGTAAAAACGCACCAGTGAGGTATGTACCGAATTTGCTACAAATTGAAGAATCAATTTTTATTGCTTTTCCAGTGAGATAGGAGTGGAAATAAAGAAAAGCATGTAGTATTGTAATACCGATGCGCCCCATGTGAACATGCCGAGCACTTTAGTCATAACAAACAGTGTTAGAGATAAGGAAGAAAATTAGGTTGTCCAGTGGACGACCTAGGAAACAAATCAGGTTGTCCGCACGATTTTTCAGTTTTACTGTGTATTGTCAATAGTATTAAAAAATTATAGCATTAAAAATCATTGAAATGAAAAAAAACCTCTGCTATTTATTTAACCACTGAGATTTCTTTTTTTAATATACTGCAGTAATTGTAGCCTCCGGACGAAGTCGGGCGGCTACAATGGATTCATGCTTGTCGTCTCCACGTCCATAGACACTTCCTTGTGGGCGTTCTGTAGGCTGTAATTTTTGACCAATTCCTTTCATATTTGGTATTGACATACATGTGTTATACTTCTCTTATGACACCTATCCACTTTGGTTGCCATGGCGACAGTATTGGCCCAATAATGCGCAAATTTGTTGTAAAACATACGAGATTTCCTTGTGGACGCTGTACAGGCTGCAGTCTTGAACCGATTACTTTTATATTTGCCATGGACATGTTATACTTCACTTACGCCACCTATCGATTTTGGTTGCCATGGCGACAGTATTAGCCGAATAATGCGCAAAAAAGGGGAAAAGCGGGCTCTCGGGGGGCTACACCTATGCGGTTGCAGCCGCCCTGACTGTCTAGTTTCGATTAAACACCAAATATGCATGCAGTACTTTAACCTTTATAACATGATCATATAAAATTCACCATAAATGAACATATTGACAGTCACATTTTATAATCAAAGCCACCTTACGTTGTTTATTGTTTCACCCAGGTCATTCTTGCCTCAAGTTTTCGTTTGCTGGATCTCCCAAACCTGAATTGACGTGCGCGGTGTAGTGTTGCCAGATTGGGTGGTTCTCAATTGGTTTGCGTGGGCAAATTCTAAGACCTTGGGTGGGTGGACTTATTTCAGGCAGGTTTGGGATAAACTGGGCAGGTTTATTTAACATCAATAATTTGCATTTGTTAAGCGTGGAACTAGTCTTAAAAAAGAACTATCAATGTCGGTGTATTCATTAAAACATTCAATGACTCTTAAAACATTGACATAAATTTTGGCTAGGCCGACAACCAATTGCACGCTACAAATTAATTACATTTGTTCGGGTGTAGTATTTCAGTAGAAAGCATACAAAGTATTGGTGAGTCCCAGCAGGCATTTCTATGCTAGACACTTTGGTGGACAAGTTCATTTGCATGTGCTTGAAGTATCGCTCAAAAACGCAATATTTGTTTTGTTTGCGAAATAGGGGGCAAGTTGAAACTGCACTTAGCAGTTAATACTATGCCCATTTTCAGTAGCTAGCAAGCTAGTTCACTTTTGATTGCTGTAATAATTGGCTATAATGGCTTCTTCCTTCCCTCAAAGGTTTTTCATCATATAGCAAGTGGCTTGGTTTTCTGAACCATTAGGCCAGTGGCCTATACAGTGTTGATGTTCTGAACAGCTGTACTTATATTGATTTTTTTCAGCTAATGTTTGTTCCAATTGTGTTTTCTTTCTCTCCCTCTCTGTATTAGTTTGTGCTTGCGTGATGAAGGTAATGTTACTAGCTAGGCTGCAGGTATAACATTATTTACTAACTTGCCCTGAATAAATCTGAGAAATTTTTGCATGTATTTGCTCGGAAAATTAGCGAGCTTGAAGGTCCCATGTAATTGAAATAATTTTGCCCTATATATACATAAATATGTGGCGTATACTGATTGATTTATTTTTGCATGTTTTCTCTGTTAAATCACTACTTTGAGAAATAAATGGAAATTTATATCCAGTTTGTGTGTACTTTTTAACTTCCTAAGCCCTGCCCCTTAAAAAAGTTCACTTTCCAGCAATGTGAGTTTTGTGACCATATACATCATCTCCTGAAGGGGAGATTACTGGTGCAAAGTCAGCATATTGAAAAAGTGCATCTAGATATAGATTTCTTTCTTTTTTTGTAGAAAATAAAAGGTAGCCATATCATGCTTACTTGCTGCATAGATTATGGCCGGAAACTGCCATCTCATTGCTGCATGCTTGTTTTACATTACTGGACAGTGAGGGGCAGCTGGCATGCAAAGCAGTATACATGTAATAGCTAAGGTCGATGCTACTTTGCAAGTCAAAATTTGCTCCACCATGTCAGTCAGCAAGAATTAACAATGTCAAATGTCAACCTTGTAAATATAAGCAAGCTGCAGCTTGGTACGCCACAGACAAGGCCATAGTCATATGAGTAGTGTACACCAGTGACGGATGGTGAAATAAAAATTGGTGAAGCACTGAACATCCCTTGAAAATAAGAACTGGTCTTAAACTGTTTCAATTATTAATTTATTTTAACATTACGTAAACTCCAAAAATACTCGATATTATCAGGGTTACAGGACCCTTCGTCCTCAAATTTTTCGTCCCTGAACTTTTCGTCCCCATATACTTTTCGTCCCTGCACTTTTCATCCCCAAGGACTTATCGTCCCCAAATTTTTCATCAACTAATGATTAAAAAAAGTGCCACCTTTGTTGACAGACGGATGAACGCACGGACGACGGACTGATCACCATGATATAAGGGTTAGGGGTTGGGATTGTGTTATAATTCAGGAAGAGGGCAAAGCATTGTTGGGGATGAACCATCCAGGGACAAAGGGTTGGGGGACAAAAAGTTCATGGGGAATAAAAGTCCGGGGATGAAGTCCATGGGGACGAAGAGTCCGGGGTTGAAAATTCCCAGAGGACAAAAGTCCGGGGATGAAGAGTCCTAGTGCCCATTATCAGATTCAGTGAGTTTTCCTTAGTAATTTAACACAAAAAAACTTCATTTCAACGTGAAATTCCATTTCAATTAACATGATTTATTTGTAGATTTTTGTTGCTAATTTCCACTTTCTTTGTTGTAATTAAATGAGATTTGATAGAGCAGGATGTGCTTAACCCCTCTGTGCAGATGTAGACGCCAGCGGACATAGAGCTGCTCTATTTAGGAATGCAGTTATACTATTCTATCACTAGATGGCACAGCCGGATCAGTTATTGAATATTCACTAGAAAGCTGAGCTCGAACACCAGTTAGAATATGGACGAGTTCAGTCCCATTCCTGTTTCCTTGGAGTTGCATGAATTAAACTCCTCAGCTAACCCTGATAGGCAAACTGCTCAATATACTGGTCCATAATATCTATCCAGCAGTTCAAAAAAAAAGATCTCTTGTGACAGAAAAAAAAAATCATTGTCCTTTGTAGCAACCACTTCAGCTATAGTGAGCCAATGGTATCCCAATTGAAGACCTGTGTGCAAGAAGTACTTAAGTCACACTTTGCAAAAAATGAGCTGACACCAGTATTAAAAGCCACAATGGCCAGAGCATCATCTGATACCAAAGATTTCTGCAAAGAAGCGCTCAAGTCTTGTGTATTGGTGCGTTTCCATTGTCCATTGTCACGATCTGCAATGTGTTTTGAAAATTTTGACCCCCAAAATCTCAAAAGTATTATTTTGTGACTTAGGTACTTCTTGCACACAGGTCTTCAATCAAGAAGTAAAAAAAATCAGTTTTCTGAAGCAAGAATTTGACATGGTATTGATACTATATCTTTCATCTATCGATTAAAATCATCACATATTAAAAAAGCGCAATTTCCAATCAAGTAACAATCTGTTTTTCAGCTATTTTCTCCAGGAATGTATGTCCATGTCTATGTTAGTAAACTATAAGGTTGAATCAATGTGAAAATCACAAGTCTCTGGCAACCTGTACGTAGTTGTACTGTGAGTATGATCCTGTAATTCTGTATGTTTTCAATAAAAATGTTGATCACAAAAAAAAACGGAATTTCCTACCGTGGATTTACGCATAAAGTCCTCCATCGATGAATTCAGCACTCCCTTACATCCTACTATGTACTCTTATTGATTAACCACTCACTCGATTGCTGACTTAGGCTCATCTGCATAACGCACAGTTACAGTTCACGCCCACTTGAAACTTTACCGGTAATGTCTTATTGATTGACATGTTTTCTATCCAATTTCCAGATAGTATAAACTTTCCACAGTAACTGAAAGAGATTGATTAGACTGTCAGGAAAGTATTTAAACCTTTACGCAACAATAAGTTAGGTTGTATTCTCCTAACGTTGCGCAGGGTTTTGCAGCTGAAAATGACTCGATTTTAAAGAAAAAAGACTTCCAAAACGGCCTGAAGTGCTCAGTCACATTTACCGGATTTAAATGAGTTAAGGACATGGTCAATGGGAATTATTCCAAATGAAACAAGACTGGAGGGTTCCCTCTACCGTGTAGATCTGTCTCTGGAGGAGGGATTCAATGAGGAAAGGTTTTTTTTTTTTCAATGTATGAGTGAGTTAAATTGTATATGTATACAGTACCAGTCAAAAGTTTGGACATACCCACATTTTTCTTGCAATATATGTTCAATAAAGAAATAAGCAGCCTTTATTTAGCAAAAAAAGATCTAATTCTTAGATCCATCAAACTAACCACCATTTGTTGTCATATTTGCGAAGCATTCTCACATTTTTTTTTTAAACAAGGGCAGTCATATGACTATAATGAATTTGCAGCTGCAAGGCTGTCTAACTTCCTGCAGACATGCTGCACTTGAGGCGTGCTTTTAATTTACCTTTTTCAACAAACAAGTACCAAAACTGCTTGACTTTAATTTGACTGTTGGGAAATATACTGCCCACAAAAAGTAGGGGATATTCAAATTTGACTTACTGTGGAAAGTGCCTGAATTTAGATGTTCATGAGATTTTTGAGTATGTTTGTGGTTAGTCATTGGCACATTTTAGTACATATCTCATAAACCGCTAGGTTTCAAAATTTGCAGAAACAGGGTGCCCAAACGCACCTGGGGGTGCATGTGAAAAGTAACATCATGCCTTCAGGGTGCAAATGCTGTCATGCACATGCTTTTTGTGCACATATAGGTATAAAAGCAGAAATCGCGAAGCAGAAAGATTGCAGGCCATAGGGATACCCCAGGCCAGAAGAACACAGCCAGACAACTGCATGTCTCACAGTGTGTCATGAGCTGATTTTGGGCATGCTATGTTGCCACCGGTAGAGCCCAGGACAGACCTTGAAGACGGCGTCCAAGATGCATAACCAGGCGAGAGGACCACCAGATTGTCTATAGAGCCCTGCGTGAGAGGCAACTGAATGTGACACTGCTGCAACAAGGGCATCTACAGGCTATAGGAGACCTTGTCTCAACACAGACCATACAAAACCATCTGCATGCTGCCAACCTGCCAGCCAGGCAGCCATACATCCTGTTACCCCTCTCAGATTGTCATCAGCAGACAGGCAGACAGTGGTATCAACAGCATCAATGCCCAATGGTCACGTGTAATGTTCAGCAATGAGTCACAGTTCAGGAAGGTCATTATCGTGTTTGGCGCCACCCAGGTGAGCGTCATCAGCAAGCCGCTTTGATTCCACATGATTGGGATGGGAGACAGTCAGTAATGGTGTGGGGTGGAGTCACTATGAGAGGCAGGACTGACCTCCACATCGGCCATGGGAGAGTCACAGGAGTGTACTACTGTGACAACAACATCACTCCACATGTGATTCTGTTTACACGCTGTCATGGAGCTGGATTCATCAACCAAGATGATAATGCCAGAGCTCTTTGTGCATGTGTCGTCCTTGACCATCTCCAAAGGCACCAAATCCAAACCTTGCCCTGACCTATGATGTCCCATGACCTCTCCCCCATAGAACACACATGGGATATGCTGGGACGACGTGTACAACGGCGGCACCCACCCTGTCAGGACTTGGTACAGCTGGGTGCGGCACTCCAAGAGGAGTGGCAGAGAATTCCTCAAGCTGACATTGGTCGTCCCATTAGGAGCATGCAGCGTCAGTGTGATGCTTTTTGGACGCTAATGGCTGACCAACTCACGACTGATCACTATGTGACTTTTGGGGTACCACCTTATGTGACATTTTGTACCTCCAGAAAAAATTTTCAATGACTTAAGTGATGGTAAAGCGTCATGAACTTCATCTTGAATTGCTCGCCAATTAAATAACATAGTTTCGACCTTCAAAATACATATATTTTCAGAGTTATTTGTCTTCTCTTTTCAATATCCCCTACTTGTATAGAAGGAGCTTATTTGTCTGTTTACTTTGCAAAATATGGCTTCTTTGAGAATTCCAAAATTTTGGACACTATTCAAACAAGTAAATTATTCTCTTTTCACTTCTGACTGTTTAACTTTTGACAAGATTCCATTTGAGATTATATAAAGAAGTTAAGCCATTTAATTTTCTCAAAAGACAGAGTGCTGTGTGATTAGCAAAGCGTGTCCAAACTTTTGACTGGGACTATATATTTTTTCACTTATGGCTTGCTGGCTAGCTGTTTTTTATTCTTGGTTTGCCACATTATTTAGAGTTCCCATTTGTCTTTGCTAATAATACTGCATGTGGTGGTATTTTGCTCAATGTGGCTCTTTGTTTTAGAATTTCTCTGTATTCAATGAAATTGAATGCCAAGGTTTTGGGTCGTTTAAAATGCGAACAGCTCAAGCACTTCGGTAGACCCCCCCTAACGTTCATTGCACCATTGTGTTCAATCTAGGGCAGCATGTTGAATGTTGTGACTGTTAAATAAGCAGTTTCTTTAATGAGTATGTATGCTGGCATGTGGGACTTTGTAGAAAAATGGACAAAATTCTAAATTTTATCATGGAGAAAAGGCATGTTTTTGAGTTTGGAGAGGTTACTGGTGACCATTGATGTCTAACTGCTCCTATATTGATTAACTCATGATAAATTCAACCAGAAAATCATTCATTCATATTGAATTTCATATGCCAAAAGTTGATTGGTGTTAAATATATGATTATTTTATGATATTTTAGATAGTGCGCCATTGAGAGCTGTCTTATTTTGCTCCGAAAGAGTAGATAATTTAGAACTTCATGCTGAGGTAACACCTGCGGTAAAGGAATTTATGATCCCAGAAATATATAGTTTTAAGCCCCAGCCATTTCTCAATTCTCAATATATTTTTTTTTTTTTACCATTTCAGTGCTGAATTTTCATGAAGATTTTTTGTTTGAAGCCCTTTTCTCTACCAAAATCATGAAAATAAACTGAAATATGATGGAATTCTAAATACCACAAGCGTTTTGACTCAGCTGAGCCATTCCCTTCCTCTCTGTGAGCTGCAATCTTAAATTATAAAGCCTTAAATAAGGTAACACATACAGAGGGGAAAATAAGTATTGAACCCTTCAACATTTTTCTTAGTAAATATATTTCTAATAAGGCTACTGACATGAAATTTTCACCAGATGTCAGTAAAAACAAGTAATCCACACATACAAAGGAATCAAAATAAATAAGTCCATAAATTATGTGTAATAAAGTGGAATGACACAGGGAATAAGCATTGAATACATGAAGAAAAGGAGGTTCAAAAAAGTACGGAAAGCCAAGAAACTAGCTGAACTCTGTTAGTATTTAGAAAGCAATCCTGCCATAAAATAAACCATATTTATTTTATTTTTCCCCTGACTATCTCACATTAAGAAGTCCTGTAAATTAGCCCATTGCATGATGACTGCACGCTAGGCATTATGGGATTGTACCAGGGCCTCGTTGTCTGGTTTTGTACATTGCCACATACAGTGTAGTACATGAACTGATAAAAATTTGGTTGAATCTGAATCTAATACGCAACATCGCCCAGCATCACAAGGCCCTGAACAATTCAGTAGGATTGTACATTGCTCGCATCGGCTTCCTTGCTAAACTAGTGAGCTAGCGCATTAAAATTATAAGCGATTCAGTCAAAACCTTAAGACACCACAGTGTTCATGTAGGTCTAGAGCTAGCGAGCTGGCTATTGCAGATGCGAAATGAACGTATGCGGAAGTAACATTGATGCAGTACTAAGCCAGAAACACAAAAGGAACATGGTTGGCACAACTATTGGTGAAATCGAGCCTTTATAAGACTGCCTGAATTGCCAGTAATTTTAACGCACTAGCTAGCTTGGTTAGCAAGCTAGCTGATAGAAGCAACGGGCAGTCATTCTGAATTGCGCACGACCATGTGATGCAGTGCAATTTTGCATACTAATATGCAATTTTTGAGTTCAGTTGAGGTGAGTCCACTGTGGGAAAAAGCGCAAGAGGTGACGGTATCAATCTGACGACCTGGAGCTAAAAATAGATTTGGCCTCCCAGGAGGAGCTCTTGACAGTATCCTTTTGTGTTGCTTCATCCTTGTGAGGAGCTTTACGTATCCGCAAGATAACTCCCTACACAGGACAGTGAAGATATTTTCAAGTAGGGTCATATAATAAAACGGTTATTGACTTCAGTTATCGGTTAATCCAAGGATTGATCCACCTTGGACAAGTGATATTCACTTAGCCGCAGCCGAGTTGAATCATTGGATTCACCTCAACTGAAGTCATTCATTCTATATTATTATATGACGTATTATTTTGCCAGAAAATTAGATTGAATTTCAGTATTTAAATATAAAACGTTTTCATAAAATGACATTTTTTTCCCTTCCTTCCATACATAATTTTTCAGAGCACGTTACTGGAAGCAACATTTTTTTTGGCCTAGCTAGTAATCAGTGATACACCCAAAAAAGTGTTTTGTCATGCTCTTTACATGAAAGGTACTCCACAAGGTTTCCATAACGCTGCCTACAGCATGTCTTTCAACATTTTATTGTATATAATGACTCATTATGACAGATAATTACAGTCTCTTGTGTCCAAAGGATGGGCCGTTACCCATTGCTGTAACTAATACAGTGTCTTCTATCCTGGGTCTGGGCTGTCGGTTGTACCGTATTGTAATGAAGAACAGTGCTGTTTCAGAGTTAGACTGGAGTGCATTACTGAAATTAATGACTGTCTTTTGCCTTAGGGATGGACTTCCCTGTGGATATCCTGGGCTCCACAAGCCAGGAAGATCTGCAGCGCTCAGCAGAGCTTTATATGTCAAATCTTCTTTTCAGCAATCCAAACCAACCACAGCAGTTCATACTGCCCAACTCAAAACAGGTAAGACTGCATCTTTCTGCCCACAATGTGTGCTATTTCATTTGTTTGCTGTGGTGGATTTTCATCTCCCTCAGATTTTCTCTAGTGTCTTTATTTTTGAGTGAAGTTATACATTTCTGCATTGCTGAATAACTTGTAGTTGTACATTGGTGCATTTTTATTTTTATTTTTCCTGTCCGCATGCAAGCCAATATGGTGCAATTGGTGGTACAAACTATGTCCAACCCAGTATCTTAATACCTGCGTCGACAATTAGTATCTCACAGCGCAAATTGCGGACACAGTGAATATAACATGTGGATGAGAATCAATTTATTTACATTGATATTATGGTTAGATGATGGGATATAAGCGATTTTGGATCTTCTATTTCTTCAACTGGTCCGTGAAGTAGTTCTGGGCAATGATTTTTTTCTTATATTACAAAAATTAATAAATGAAATAAATTCTGCTTCAGCGTGCGTGTTTCATAGCAATGTAAAAACTTAATTCCATTCTCTTCCACTGGCCAACTGATTTCAAAAATGAGCCCTGGCTGAAAAAGTGTGCAAAGGACTAAATGTAGGTGACAGGGGAGAAAATTTTGGAGGTGGACTCTCTGAACCTCTGACTGACAGACTATAGCTGCTGAAATTTGGATTTGTTAGCAGGTGTTACCAACTCTGTTTTGTGAATCCCTTTCTTGTAGATTCCCGTGAGCGTATCCACTGCAGGGTTTGTCCCACTCTATGGTGCTGACCTGACGCAGAAGGTGCTGGCTCTTTTTTCTCCTGAAGACCAGTGCACAGGTGACCTCACAAATTCCTGCAATTAATATCTTTTCCCTTGCGTCATTGTCAAGTGGTTTAATTCTATACTTTGTGTTCCCAGCTGTAGCACTGTACCTGGTGGATCGATGGTGGGCCGTGGAGGACATCCTCAAAACTTCAGACTCCTCTAGAGAGGGTCTGCTGGAGGTAAGTGTTTTGAACTGATCATCATTTCAGTATAATTAAGCTTGTCCAGATTGAAGTTTTAACGTCTGTTACCTCATAGAAGCTGCTTACAAGGAGAGATGTCGAAGTGAAAAGCCTGGCACATAAAATCATTGCGTATTTTTACAGTTTAATATTCTTCTGCACAGCTGTTTCATTTAAGGCACTATTCTGCATTGTTACTGCATTTGGTTCCTGAACTTGTTGCACTGGAAAACATATTTTTATCATTAAGGTTGGAGTGACATTGAAATCAAAATTGCATGATATAATTCCAAAACCAAAAGGCACAGCATGGACTCTGCCCTGGGCTAAAATAATCATTTACTCCTTAAAACATGACATATGAAGCTGTTTCCTATTTTTTCTTTGTAACTCTTCCTGCATGCAAATTGATAAATGTCTCATCATACCCTGGAAGAATTCATAATTATACAGGAAAGAGTGGATGTGTGTCACGCCCTGGCACCAAAAGATGGTAATAGGGCGCCAGGGCAAGGAGTGGAGTTGAGGACTCAAGTGCAAGGACGTGGTTTTATTAAATAATAAGTGAATATAACAAAAGTAAATACAAAACTTCTAGGATAAACAAGAAGGGAGTGCTCCAAGCAAAAAGGAGAACGGTCTATGGCTACCTGCCCATGAAAGCAAAACAAGGCTTTAAATAGAAGGGGGAATCTTAATTAACTAAGGGGAAACAGGTGAGAAACATTAACTGATGAGAACTGTGGATGATTGAATAATTGGGTAAAGGCAGGTAGCCAGGCAAAGGAATGCCAAAGGGGAGGGGCATTACAATGTGAGAGGATATGATATGAAATAAAAACCCACGGCTGGTTTTCTTGCTTTGGTGCTCAAAAAGCCATGGAAATCAAAGCCATTCTTTCTGATTTAAAACCTATGGGAGACGTAATTGTACTTCCCAGCCTTAGGGCCTCAGAAGTCAGGATATTTTAGAACTCAGTGGGACAAGCATCTTCTCCAGGAACTTATCTGAGTATCTGAGACTTTGTTTCTTGCATTTAGAGGATGCAAATGGCGAAATAATCAGAACATTGGTGTAGCATTTATGTTAAATAACAAATTTAAGAACTCTCTGAAAAATAAAAGTAAAATAGAATTGTCATTTTATTAGCCCGCTTGGCCGGGAGGCCCAAGGGGCTTATGCTGTACTTAGGGTCATTAGTGGTGGTCTGTTGTGTGTGCATGCGTGCGTGCGTTACGTCGTTTCAGCGCGATACAGCTTTCAGTTTTCCGCGGATCCTTTTCATATTTTATATGCATGTATATGGGCCCAAGGTCTAGCCCGAGTTCCATTTTCGGCATGCTGCGATTCTCGGTTTGGCCACCAGGGGGCTTTTTCTGCAAAACTTCAAACAGCTCTAGCTCCCTTATTCTATGAGCTAAGATGCTCAAATTTTTACTGTAGGTTGTGCTGCCAAGGGTTCATCATATATGTCATGGGTTTTTGATTTGACATAAATTTCAAGGTTATATTGGTCAAAGGTCATAAAATGCACTGATTTTCTTTCAGTGCAATAGTGCCTTCAATTTTCAATGGATCCTTTTCATATTTTATGTGCATGTATATGGGCCCTAGATCTAGCCCAAGTTCCATTTTCGGCATGCTGCGATTCTCGTTTTGGCCACCAGGGGGCTTTTTCTGCAAAACTTCAAACAGCTCTAGCTCCGTTATTCTACAAGCTAAGATGCTCAAATTTTTACTGTAGGTTGTTCTGCCAAGGGTTCATCATATATATAATGGGTTTTTGATTTGATCTAAATTTAAAGGTTATCTAGGTCAAAGGTCGTAAAATGCACAGATTTTGTTTCACTGCAATAGTGCCTTCACTTTCCAAAGGATCCTTTTCATATTTCATATGCATGTATATGGACCCAAGATCTAGCCCCAGTTCGATTTTGGGCATGCTGCGATTCTCGGTTTGGCCACTAGGGGGCCTTTTCTGCAAAACTTCAAACAGCTCTAGCTCCCTTACTCTACGAGCTAAGATGCTTCAATTTTTTGCCCGCTTGGCCAAAAGGCCCAATGGGCTTATGCTATGCTCGGGGTCTTTAGTGGTGGTATGTCATGCATCTGTGCGTGCGTGCGTAAACTTTTGGATTGTCTGAGCTCTTGCGTCTTCAGTTTTTCACCAATCCTTTTCATATTTCATATGTGTTTATAGCGTCTTAAGGTCCTGACCAAGTTCGATTTTCAGCCCAATCGGATCGATACTACGGCCAATAGGGGGCGTTCCATTTTGGCCATGTTTGGCCAAGCGGGTGCAGTGGCTTTGCCACTATTTTTTATGCTTGGCTTTATTGTCTCCTGCCAAACTGTGAAAATATCCTTAGCAGTGCCTTGAGCAGGGGACAGAAACCCACAATGATAAAGCCATTGACCCTTCATGAGTGTATAATTTTAATTGTAATTTTGCTAAAGAGGATGTTGGCTAAGAACATGTTCGGGCAGCTCTCCTTTGTGGAAACAATACATTTGTTATGACCGTCTTGTCGGTGGAGTGGAGACAGAAGAATTTTACTGTTGCGAGGCATATAGCTTACACATACAGTTGTTAAAAAAATATCAGTGCAACATCAATAACCTGATGAACCGCTGTTAATTAGTAGTAGTGATATTTCTGCTTGGCAAATACGTAACTTACTTGTAGATGTAGTGGTGTAATAGTAAAATAACAACCCCAATTGTCATGACATGCACGTTGCTTGTTCTTAGAAATGGGCTCATTCATTGAAAGGGGCATGTTCAAAATAATAGCAGTGTGGCATTTAATTAAAGAATTCATTAATTCTGTGAAGAAACAGATGTCATTAATTGTCCTTTATTAAGGAAGAAGGGAAGAAAATCCCAACTTTTTTGGAAGTGGGGCTGTATTTGAAACAGTGGATAAGTTGCTTTGTCTGTTTATACAGATTTCCAAAAGGAGGAGAGAAAGGCTTGGCTGTTAAAAGTCAGGAGAGAGAAAAAAAACTTTTCGCCATCCCCTTTATCAGTGCTGTGCAGCGATCATTTTGCGGAGCAGTGTTTTGACAGGACAGGGGCAAAGGTGAAACTTCTTAAAGGAGTGGCTAGAGTTATCTAGCACTTCCATTTAAAACTGTTGGCATTAGCCATATGATTCAATATAAACAATTTCGTTAACGGCAAATATGCTCAACCAGGGTACAATGAAGTGAAGAAACCAGAAAGTAGTTTGATAAACAAACGTTGATTGACGTTTCTTATAACAAGAACTTCCAAGCAATTTTCTTACCGGAGGGTCATTAAAAGCCTCAGTCACGTTGACTTGTTAACTTTTCTGGTCGCACATTAACGTTGTTGCCGAGTCACATTTTTGGTCTACCCCTTAATGAGTGTGCCAGTTTCCCCCAAAAAAGCACAACTTTAGGGAGACAAAATGTTGCTCCGCATAGCAATACCAAAATAACACGGACTCACACGCAAATGTTTTTGAAAATGTAATTTTAAAGTAGGCGAAAGTTAATGGGAATCTACATGCAAATTTTACTTCCAAGTGGATACGCTGCTGGAACAGATGCTTCACTTGATATATACTGTATGTATATGTATATATACACACACAGTACTGTGCAAAAGTCTTAGGCACATTTAAAGCACTTTCTTAGGGCAAATACTGTATGCTTGCAAAAATGATGAAATTAAAAGTTTCTAATTACTGAGAAATGAACTTAACAGAGCTGTAGACTGTTAAAAACTAAATCAAATCAATATTTGGTGTGACTACCTATAGTTTTATAAGATGATTGCTTTTTGCTTGTCCCAAACAGAGTGGAGAACTTGGCACCGTTCTTCTGCAGACTGACTGTCTCACTCGTCTCTCTCCCTCCAAGAAATTACAAACAGCTATGATGATGTTGACATCAAGGATCTGTCAAGACTATAATATCTGTATGGACTATTTTTAATGGAATACAAACATTTATTTTTGAAACTAGTTTTTTTTTTAATTTACTTTTTATCTTCAGGAACTCTAAAATGGAAACAAAAAGTAAACATTTAATACAGAAGTGAATTTTAAAAAGTGCAGGGTGCCTAAGGCTTTTGCACAGTTCTGTGTATACTGTACACAAAAGTTTTAGAACACCCCAATTTTTCCAGTGTTTTATTGAAAATTATGCAGTTCCAGTCCAATGAATAGCTTGCAATGGTACAAAGGTAAGTGGTGAACCGCCAGAAGTTTTAAACAAAAGGTAAGGTTACCCAGGTTTTTTGTACGCCGTCGAGTAGGTGAAAGGATGGTTCCTCAGTGTGTGACATCAACTGTCAAACATGGAGGAGGAAGCGTGATGGTCTGAGGCTTTTTAGCTAGGTCCAGGGTCGCTGAATTGTACAGAGTGAAAGGCACCCTGAACCAAAATGGCTACCACAGCATTCTGCAGTGCCATGCAGTACCTCTGGTATGCGCCTAGTTGGTCAGGGGTTCATCCTACAGCAAGATAATGATCCAAAACATAAGTCCAAGCTCTGCCAGAACTACCTTAGGAAAAAGGAACAAGATGGTAAGCTTGAAAACATGGAGTGGCCCGCACAGTCTCCAGACTTAAACCCCATCAAGATGTTTGGGATAAACTGGACAAAACAGTTAAAGCAAAGCAACCTACAAGTGCCACACATTTATGGGAACTTCTGCAACAGAGTTGGGAAGAATTTTCTGAAGAATATTTGATTTCCATTGTAGACAGAATGCCACGAGTGTGTTCAGCTGTTACATCTGACAAAGTTGGCTACTTTGAGTCAAAAGTTTAGAATACATTTTGGTTTATAAATTGACTCCATGATTTCTTTTTTAACTTTAATTGTTTATTTGTTCTATCATGACAATGCTTTTATTCCAGAGTACAATGAGACATTAAACTGCAGAATTTCCAATAAAAAACGGAAAAATTGGGGTGTTCTAAACTTTTGACCGGTAGTGTACATACATATACAGTACTCGTCAAAAGTTTGGACATACTTTGCTAATGTCACAGCACTCTGTTTTTAGAGAAATTTAAACAGCTTTACTACTCTATATGATCTCAAATGGAATTTTGTTGAAGGTAAACAGTCGGGAGTGAAAAGAGAATAACTGACTTGTTTGAATAGTCTCCAAAATTTTGGAATTCTCAATGAAGCCATATTTTGCAAAGTAAACAGACAAAGAAGCTCCTTCTATTTTCCAACAACCGAATTAAAGTCAAGCGGTTTTGGGACTTATTGGGCGAAAAGGTTGATGAAAAGCCACCTCAAGTGCAGCACGTCTTTGGGAAGTTAGACAGCCATGCGGCTGCAAATTCATTATAGTCATATGACTGCCCTTGTTTAAAAAAAAAAATTGAGAATGCTCTGCAAATATGACAAGAAATGGTGGTTAGTTTGATGGATTTAAGAATTAGATCTTTGTTTGCAATTTAAAGTCTGCTTATTTCTTTATTTAACATATATTATAAGAAAAATGTGGGTATGTCCAACCTTTTGACTGGTACTGTGTGTGTGTGTGCATATATATATATATATATATATATATATATAAACCTGCGCTGGAACCATATAAATATGTGTGTGTATATATATATATATATATATATATACAGTGCCGTGAAAAAGTATTTGCCCCCTTCCTGATTTCTTATTTATTTGCATATTTGTCACACTTAAATGTTTCAGATCATCAAACAAATTTTAGTATTTGACAAACATTACCCAAGTAAATACAAAATGCAGTTTTTAAATGATGATTTCATTTATAAAGGGGAAAAAGCTATCCAAACCTACCTGGCCCGGTGTCAAAAAGTAATTGCCCCCTAAACCTAATAACTGGTTGTGCCACCCTCGGCAACAACAACTGCAATCAAACATTTGCGATAACTGGCAATGAGTCTTTCACATCCCTGTGGAAGAATTTTGGCCTACTCTTCTTTGCAGAATTGTTTTAATTCAGACACATTGGAGGGTTTTTGAGCATGAACGACCTGTTGAACGTCATACCACAGCATCTCAATCAGATTTAAGTCCGGACTTTGACTAGGCCACTCCAAAATCTTCATTTTTTTTTTTTTTTAAGCCATTCAGAGGTGGACTTTCTGGTGTGTGTCCTGCTGAATAACCCAAGTGCACTTGAGCTTGAGGTCACAAATTGATGGTTGGACATTCTCCTTCAGGATTTTTCAGTGGAGAGCAGAATTCATGGTTCCATCAATTACGGCAAATTGTCCAGGTCCTGAAGCAGCAAAGTAGCCCTAAACCATCACACTACCACCACATTTGACTTTTGGTATGTTCTTTTTATGAAATGCTGTGTTAGTTTTATGCCAGATGTAACGGGTCGCACACCTTCCAAAAAGTTCAACTTTTGTCTCCTCAGTCCACAGAATATTTTCCCAGAAGTCTTGGGGATCATCAAGATGTATTTTGGCAAATGTGAGATGAGCCTTTATGTTCTTTTTGGTCAGCAGTGGTTTTTGCCTTAGAACTCTCCCATGGGTGCCATTTTTGCCCAGTCTCTTTCTTATTGTTGAATCATGAACACTGACTTTAACTAAGGCAAGTATCGCCTGCAGTTCCTTACATGTTGTTCTGGGATCTTTTGTGACCTCCTGGATGAGTCGTCGATGCGCTCTGGGAGTTATTTTGGTAGGCCGGCCACTCCTAGGAAGGGTCAGCACTGTTCCAAGTTTTCTACATTTGTGGATAATGGCTCTCACCGTGATTTGCTGGAGTCCCAAAGCCTTAGAAATGGCTTTGTAACCCTTTTCAGAATGATAGGTGTCAATCACTTTGTTTCTCATCTGTTCTTAAATTTATTTTGTTCGCGGCATGATGTGTTGCTTTTTGAGATCTTTTAGACTACTTCACTTTATCAGACAGGTTCTTTTGAAGTGATTTCTTGATTTCACAGGTCTGGCATTAGCCAGGCCTGAGTGTGGCTGGTGAAGTTGAAGTCAAAAAATGTGGTCATTTAATTCATGATTTAACAAGCGGGGGCAATTACTTTTTCACATAGGGCCAGGTAGGTTCGGATAGCTTTTTCCCCTTAATAAATTAAATCATCATTTAAAAACTGCATTTTGTATTTACTCGGATTATCTTTGTCTAATATTAAAATTTGTTTGATGATCTGAAACATTTAAGTGTGACAAATATGCAAAAAAATAATCAGGAAGGGGCAAATACTTTTTTCACGGCACTGTATATATATATATATATATATATATATATATATATACACACACACACATATTTATATGGTTCCAGCGCAGGTTTTTTGCAACCATTTACGTTCTAGTGAAGTCCAAGAAACAGCTTCCGCAAGTTGCATTGAAAAGGTGTTTGAACAATAGAAAGTTGTGCATTACACAACAGGAATAGAAAAGAGAGTATGAATACAATATTATAGTTCCAGGTGTTACATCCCCATAGGTCTAGGGGTAAAGGAAGTAACAAATAACCAGATGGTAACAGGTTGAAGTGAAGGTATTGGTTTAATGGAGGAGGTTCGTACACAGAATGGTTGGTACACGGGAGAAGGGGGGGGGACAAAGGGCCGCAATGGTGCTACTCAAAATAAAGAACCAAAAACGGACCGCAACAGCAGTGGGTAGCACCACTAAACTAAAGGTTAACAAATTGCAAAACCAGTGCTTTTGTCTGGTCTTGTCTCCAGCATAACACACACAATGGACAAAGTTAAACTCCAGAATTACAGATTCAAGTCTTTATACTTCATAGGATAGTCTAACAATCAATAATTAGAACAACACACAAAGCAACGTGTAACCACCGGCGTGCGAGTCGCAGATTCAAGTCCTTATACTTCATAGGATTGTCTAACAATAAGTACTTTGTACAACTGACAAAACAACGAGTAACCACCGGAGTGTAAGTTACAGATTCGAGTCATTATACTTCATATGACAGTGAAACGATCAGCACTTCGTACAACTGACAAGACAACGAGCAACAACCGGAGTATAAGTTACAGATTCAATTCATTATACTTCATACGATTTCCAACAATCGACACACGCGAAACGAATGGGTAATCACAGAGTTTAACAGCGAACAAGTAATCACGGAGTTCAACAGCACGAGACGGACTGCTCACATGAAATCACAGCCGTCTCGAATGTGCGTTTGACAGATCGCTTTATAGAAGAAACGCGGTGTGTTGATCCGGTATTGGAGGAGGACAGGAACACCGGACCAATCAGGCACGTCAGCGAGCGGGCAGCAGAGCAGACAGGAGGCTGATGATGGGCTGGGCTGGGTTGAGCACCAATGAAAAACAAGGGCTCGCACAGAGTAATTCGCATGAATGACAGATATTTGGAGACAGAGAGAGATTAAATCACATGGGAATGGAGACGGACCCACTGAGGTCGTAACACCAGGGCAGGTCTAACTCAACTGATTACAAAGTTAATCTTAGTGAAAGCAAATAGTTTTTCTGCAAATATATCCTGACCTAATCTGGGCAGCGATAGAGCAGGTTAGGCTGCTAGGTTTACCTGAGAAAGAAAATGCCTTATAGCATTGTGATCTATGAGCAACAATGCTATCGAAAATACATTCCCCCACCAATTAGTCTGAGTAACTGTTGCAAATCAGGTACAGTAATTGTGAGAGGATTTGTTAGTTGCAAAACAATACTCCTTTGCTGCATCAACAAAATTCCACCTTGTAAGAACCCATTAAAAAAGTTCCTTCTCGAAAAAATTAATCTCTTGGCTAGCGTACGCATCCATCTTTTGGAGTTTGCAGACCACTGGCTGTCTGTGAACTAAAAGAATTTGATTTTCCTGTTATATTGGAATGAGGGCTGATATAGGTTAGAACACTAATAGTTCTGTTAGATCACCATATAATAGCCAGTGGGTGCACTAACTTTGTTCCTGAAGAGCTACAGTACAATCTACAGCTCAGCATCTTGAGTAAAAAAAGCTAATCATAGTGAAAATCATAGACACGTGCCAACTACCTCAAAGTCGATTTAGTGGCGTTTTTCAAGTTTGCTTGTTTTGCGGATCAAAACCTATGTCAGGTTTTTATCTCCGGACGACTAAGGTCAGACCATTTCAACATATTTTGACAAACCTGAACATTACTATACAACTGAACTTTTGGGACTGCACAGTAAGGCTGAGGGTTTTTTGTGATTTTCACCATTGTATTTGCATCATAAAATGGCTAACACAGTTATGCTGAGTCATCCAACTTTCCAACAGTTCTCAAATGTAGCACAATATCTGATGGTATAAAAACACAAATGCCCAGGCAGCCCATCCCGGGCAGAGGCTCATGAAAGGGTTAGCGAGCTTTGCTTTACTTCAGCATTGCTAGCAAGGACAAATAAAACTTTCTTCACAGGAAACAGAATTGTTTAAATTATAAAAGATGACAAACCTCTACATTGGAATTTATTTACCTCCTCCTCCTTCCTCCATTTTCAATACTTCGCACCTGACAGCTTGGACCTTTGCATTGCGTGAAAATGACATGTAAAAATAGCAATAACCAATCTCTTGACATCAGTCATTCAGACCCATCTCTAAGATTAAAATGTGCATCAGTCTCCCTTTCCCCAGTTCCAACACGTGCACTTGACTCTGCACCACAAATCCAGGCCTGGGGGACCCAGGTCAAATGATGAGAAACTACAGGGTTGCAAAGCATATTATTATTCACTTCTTTCTTCATTTGTTAATTTGTCATTTTCAAGGCAAAAAAAAAGAAAAGGCAGTAATGGGTGCCACTATATATTTTTTTTTTTTTTTTTTTTTTTTTGCCCATTCAGCACGCAGTGCTGTTGGTGATTGCCTATATCGCCTCTGCCAAGAGCCAGTCCTGGGATGGTTTCCCAAAAGCGTAGTTGCTAACTAAGTTGCAACTTACATAGCTCGTCCATTCACAGTCAATGGGCTCAGCTCTGTAAGTTAGCATCTGTGATTACGGGAAATGCACCCCTGTGTGCAGCAGTTATCAAACAATGGTTATGCAACTAAATATTAGTTCAGTTATTTTAAGTGAAGTTAAATCTTGAGTTAAATTTAATATTTGAATTTGAAGAGAAAATTGTTGACACTGCTATTTTTTTAACAGATTTGTTTTCTTTGCTTCCTGTAAAAGAATAACATAGACTTGATCAAATTTGTAATGTTTCCACTACATTTGAAATATGGAACTGAAGGCTACTAAAAAAATATTTGCACTTCATTCAGATTTTTTTACGCACTACCATTTTTTTGAACACAACTGTATTTCACAACACTGGGAAGAGGGCTGTGAAAAGACTCCTGAGAAAATCGAATGGGTCGGTCTACAAGTAAGGAAATAACTGGGCTGTTTCTTTAAAATGAATGGCATCCATAACTATTTCATACTTTCTTTTTTCTAGGTGAGCACGCTTGGAGAGAGGATAGTGCTGTATGTTCTAAACCGCATAGTGTATAGAGCCAAGGAAATGGAAGAAAATGAAGTACCTTTTCTTTGCCACAGTGAAAATGATTTTGCCAAAGTCCTTTGGAAAGATGGCGGGGCAATTGGATTTTACTCAGTCAAACCTGAAGGTACTGAGACTCTTTCCTCTCTGGTGTATGTCACTGGGTTACAATGAAATATTAGTCCATGTAATCTCAAGCTAAGCCGTCCAAAAAGTGTTGTCTTTTCATGTCAACTCAGGGAGAAATTTCCACATTTTTGGTATATGCAAAAATGGACCTTTTATGTCTGCATTGCCCTAAATGTTATGCTTTTATTTATTGCTTTTCTGTGGCTCTGGCTAGTTTTGAATAGCTGCTTTTCTATGGCTTTGATTTAGTCATCATGTTGGTCACCTGTAGTATTTTTCGTTTTTTAATAATTTACTGTATTTGACAAGATTATAAACAAAGACAGTGCCTCTCAAGATCATAATATTTACATTAAATGACTTCTAAAATGATCCAAACCCTTGATTAAAAATATCAAACAAGGAAAAAGAAGCAATGTGAGTAATGAGCAGTATTGTTAGGCTGCACAAACACCTTTGCCCTCCTTTGGAAAAACATCATCAGAAAAAACCTTGAATGGTACTGTAATATGTCACATTATTACCAACCGAAACAGAGATGCCGGTATTTTTTTCAGTTGATCTTTGTTTATGTATATGTACAACCCGTTTCTCAGAAAGTTGGAGTGCTGTGAAAAATATAAATATATACAGAATGCTATTAAACCCTTAATTTAATTGAAAATTGTACCAAGACAACATTTCAAATGATAGGAAATTGTGTTGTTTGGAAAAATATCTGCTCATTTTGAATTTGATTCAAACAACACATTTCAAAAAAAAAAAGTTGGGACAGGGCAATAAAAGACTGGAAAGGTTGTATGATGCTAAAAAAATACACCTGGTGGAGCATCTCACAGCTAATTAGTGTAATTGGCAGTGGGTCAGTAACATGATTGGGAATTAAAAAGTCCATCCCAGAGATGCTGAACCTTTCAGAAGTAAAGATGGTAAGAGCTTCACCACTTTTGGCAGTCATAAATTGCAAAGAATTAAGGGATTTTATCATCTACATAGTAGATAGGTGCATAGTATCATTAAAAGGTTAAGGGAATCTAGAGAAATCTCTGTGCGCTAGGGACGAGGCTGAAAGACAATATTGCGTGTCTTCAGGCCCTCTGGCATCACTGCAGTAAAAACAGAGAGGATTCTTTAGCTGAAATCACTGCATGGGATTCACTGTCAGTAATCACAGTTCGTTGCTGCACCCACAAATGCAGAATGAAAATCTGCGCAGCAAAGACTAAACCATTTTGTATATAAAAAAGATCCATGCTGCTGCCTTTTCTGGGCCCAAGCTCATTTAATATGGACTGAGGCAGAGTGGAAAACTGAAGGCAGTTTTTAATTGGTGTGACCAATGAAAATGCAAAATTTGTTTTTGAAAACATGTAGGCTGCTTTCTTCAGGCTAAAGATGAGAGTGACCATCTGCCATGTTATCAGTGGACTGTTATAAAGCCAGGATCTGTGATGGTATTCAGGCACATTACTATACATGGCATGGGTAATTCGCACATCTAAGAAGACAACATTGATGCTGAACGATACACGTTTTGGAGCAACATATCCTGCCATACAGACTAGAGATGTTTCGACACCATTTTTTCCGTTCAAAAACTGATTTTGATATTGGGCTTTAGGTATCGGCACAGAGTACAGATCCGATACCAGTCTGTGTGTGAATAAATATGTGTGTATATGTATACTGTATTTATTTAATTTTTAAACAGCTGTGTATGCTACTAACCCTGAATACATGTGACGTGATTGCTATCATATTTGTACTGCCTGGCCAGGTTTAACCCTTTGAACAAACACAGAGAATGAATGAAATAGAATGTTCCATTACTAACCATTTTGACTGACAGTTAATCATGACGGAAAAAGAGCTGATTCGTAATCTGTGAAAAAAGAACAACTCCTTTTAAAACTTGAAGTGCAGCCACTTTTTAAGTAGAACATTATCATACAGTATTGCAACAAGCAACTTAAGCTAAATAAATATAGATATAAATAATTCCTTTTATTTTTATTATTATCATTATTTTTTTATTTGGCATCTCCAATCCCACCCGAATCTCGAATGTCCAATTGGGGAACTATGTACAAGGCTTTCGCATATGCGACCCCCTGTTGCCAACTCAGGAGAGTGTAGACCGTTCGCGACTCTCCTCTGAAGCACGCGCCTGTCAGCCACCGCTTCTTATACACTCATTGGTCAAATCCTTGCAAGTTCAGAACGAGGGCGGAGGATACCCAAACATGAACAAGCTTAGTATCTTCCTGACAAGCGCCCGTCTGGCCAACAGGAGGCGCTTAAGGAACGAATAAAGCAACTTTTATTACCCAGAGCTATGGAGAGAGAGAGTTATGGCAGCTTTTGATGTCGCCGCCAGAGCGATCACGTGGTTCATGTAAGCCTCAATAATTCCAAACACAGCCCAGGCTGTCATGTACTCCTATGGGACAGACAGCAGCGATTGCGTTACTGAACGGTAAATATTAAATTAAACCATACACAATTGTCGCATACGTATTTCTCTCAATGAATTACATTATTTACATACGTTTTATAGAGGTCATGCTTTTATAGTGACATGGTGACAACTTAAATAAGTGTAACTACTCAGATGTGCGAACGGTAAGCCTACATGACACAATAAAATGAGCACAGAAAAGTAATATAGACTAACCACAGCCACCACATCTCTTCAAGAGTAAATCATTTAAAAGACCATCTTTTTGCGAAATACAACATGGCATATAATACAGCTAGCTGACTACAGCAAGATTGCTAGAAAGCTAACAGCGCCTGGCATGGGAAATGCAAATTGACAGATGCAATTTCAAAGACCTAGCTAAAACATGATGGGTGACACGTTGGTCGTCAACGTCCTAACTTGTGGTTTCATCCAATTTTATGAATAACAAGTGGTTTTAATCTGAAATGGTTATTGAGAGCTAAACGGAGTTAGAAACTCTGCAACCGTTCTTGATTAAACTTAAAACAGCTTATCAAGCTAGGCTAGGTAAGAGTACGTCAAAATTGTCAAATCTAACTTTTAAACAAAAAAACTTCACCGAAACCAGTCACAGGCACTTCATCCCATCATTTACCGTTGTGATTTATATTGGTTTTGTGAGAGATAGAAATAGAAACTCCACAGAGTTCATGACTGAATTCCCACAGCTGACCTAGCTAAACTAGAAGCAAAGAACATGAGCTTAAATTATCACAACTTCTTCAGACTTAAAATATTTATATCGTCGTGCCGAACATACACAATTGGAGATTATAAATGATACATGACCACTGAAATGATATACACATTTTGTGAATCATAAGACTTCAATATTTTATTACTTACCGGCGTTGTTGTCTCAGTGGAAGTGAATCGGTATGAAGCTGCGAGAATCCTCTTTTGGAACTATTGGAAGTTCCAGTACCCGGAAGTGCGCCGCCATTTTTTGTACACAAGAGTCAATGGGAGTGTCGCAACTCTGAGAATATCAATGGCTCTGATATTACCCTTCCAACAACACAGAGCTCAGTAGAATTCACACAATTATGGCGCTTTTCCACTACATGGTACCAGCTCTACTCTACTCCACTCGGCACCGGGTACTTTTTTTGGGGTTGCTTTTCCATTAGAGGATTGTGCCGCCTCCGTGGTACCTGCTCGTCGTTGCGAAGCAGCATGTTACTGCCGCGACGGCATCCTCAGATATATAAAGTTTACTTTAATTCCGTCGATTTTGTTAAATATTTATGTGTTTAAATCAGGGGACGCGCACTACCGTCACCATGTTATGGCACTAAAGTCCGCGAGTGTTTAATTGTAATTTCTGTTTGACATTCTCCTGATGCATAGGATAGCAGCTGGTGTTGTGTCCGATTCGGTTGCACATTAAATAACTAGCCACCTAAAAACGCTAAGCAATGATATACGTAAAAGGCATAGACTATTCATATTCAGGCTTCATGAAACATTTCACTTTTAAATTGAAGGCAAAACACGTAGCAAACATGCAAAGCGCAGGAGATGGCAGAGTATTCGAATTTATTGCTTTAGGGGAACAGAATAATTTGGGGAACAGAATTGGACACAATTTTGCTACAAACAGGGTCACAGACAAAGAAACGCATTTCATAAATGCAGCAGCTTCGGTGAACAAATGCAACCTTGTTTGAAAGGTAAGGCAACGCACAGTATATTTATCAAGCTGCCTAAAACAACACACGTTTCATAAACGCAATTTGAGGACCTGTCTCAATGATGGCAAGTGAAGCCAGTTTCCTAGCGGTAATGCGCAAGTGAGTTGTCTTTTGCAGATACGATTCTCTCTGACCAATCAGTGGGCTGCAATGTTGCACGTCACATTTTAGCACCTACTAGTACCTGGTCGGCCATTTTTTGGAACCCCAGGAGAACAAAAAATAGGTACCAAAAAAGTACCTTCTAGTACCTGATACCAGGTACTTTTTTCCTAATGGAAAAGCAAAAAAGGTGAGTAGAGTAGAGCCGGTACCGTGTAGTGGAGAAGTGCCATTACATTCAACAATTGCAGACTAAAGGAAAACAAAGTTGTAAAATACAATTAAAATAAAAAAGAAAATAATAAAATGAATAAAAAAATACAAGGAGAAAGGATAGAGAACAAGACAAAGTTAAAACTAAAGGCAAGTACATCTGGCCTCCTCAAGTAACATTTCCCACAGTCAATTCTTGAATGACTCAAATGGAATAAGGCAATTAAGCTTCAGAGTGTCTTGGCATTTATTCCAGACATAAGGTGCAAATGAGCTAAAAGCAGAACAGCCCAAATTTGTTCTAGTCCTGGGTGACTCTAATAAAATCCATCCTTGCGATCTGACATGCTGGCTTATCATTTTGATGGACAAAAGCCAAGTAAGATACGAAGGAAGTTGCCAAGCAATGCTTTATAAATGAATGAAATACAATGGAGCTTCCTCCTAAAATAAAGGGAAAACCACCCTACTGAACTATATAAAACACGGTGATGAGTGCGGAAACCATCACCAGTGATAAAACGCAAAGTGCTATGATAAATGGCGTCCAAAGGTCTTAAAGTACTATCAGAGGCATGCATGTAAAGGACATCCTCATAGTCAAATAAAGGTAAGATTGTTGCCTGGACAATCCTCTTCCTACTGTCTAAAGAAAAACAGGACCAGTTTCTGTGAAGATTGTTCTAATTTTCTTGGACATGTTGGACACGTGTTTTAAAGGAAAAGTCATGATCCAGCCAGATACCCAAATATTTGTAAGACTGAACTTGCTCAATTTTAGCACCAGTCACCGAGAAAATTGAGTCATTTGCTATAATTGCATTCCGTGCAGAAAAAAACATGAACTTAGTTTTATCAGTATTTAAAACAAGTTTCAGATCAGCTAGAGCGTGTTGAATAAGATTAAAAGCTGATTGTAAATAGATAACAGCATGGGCACACGTCGGTGCAGAGGAGTACAACACAGTGTCATCAGAATAAAAATGAACCTTGCAATTTGCAATATTACAAGCAATATTATTTATATAAATTGTGAATGAAATTGGTCCAAGTATGGATCCTTGGGGTACTCCTTTCGTCACTTTTAAAAATTGAGACTTCGCCTCCCCAAGCATAATAGCTTGTGTTCTACAGGCAGGCAACACAATCAAGACCAATGGAGGACAACTTTTTTAATAAAATAAAATGGTCTACTGTATCGAAGCTTTTGCCAAATCAATAAATAGGGCTGCACATATTTGTTTATTATCCACAGCTGCTACCAAATCATTTATAACCACTGAGGCTGCTGTAATGGTGCTATGACCAGGCCTGAAGCCAGATTGCTGTGAAGTTAAAATGTTGTTAAAAGTTAAAAAGCTGCAAAGTTGTTGCTTAACGAGACATTCTAAAATCTTATCTAAAATCAGAGGCGAGGAGAATCTTGATCCCTGGATCTTTTTGTTGAGAGGGCGTGTCTTTCTGAGCGCACTGCTCTCTGATAGGCTAAATCAATACACTCGCGAGGGTAACCCCTGGCTTGGATGCGCTCCCTCATGTCAATAGCTTTAGTACGAAAGTCAATCTCGGAGCTGCAATTTCTGCGCAATCTAAGTAACTGACCAGTGGGGATATTCTTAATAAGCTGACTGGGGTGATTACTGTCGGCTCTTAGGAGAGTATTTTTGCAGAGAGGTTTACGAAAAATTGTGGTCTGTAATGTGCCATTGTCCCCTTTGTAGATGGTTAAATCAAAGAAATTGATCTCGGTGAGACTATATTCCTTGGTGAAAGTCAAATAACTGGTAGAAGTATTAAGATAACAGAAGAAATCATCAAGTTCATTAGTATTGCCCTTCCAAATAACAAAAATATTATCAATGTATCTCTTAAACAGAGCCATCTTAGACAAAAAAGGGTTGGAGGAATTAAAGATGAATTTTTCTTCCCACAGCCCCATAACAAAGCAACCATAAGATGGGGCGAAGGAGCTACCCATTGATGTCCCGCGGGATTGTAGATAATATTTACCGGAGTATTTAAAAAAATTATTCAACAAAATAATTTCTGACAGTGTCAACAGAAAGTCCTTAGGTGGAAATAAACCATTGGGACGTTTATCTAGATAATATGAAAGCGCTTCAATACCGATATGATGGGGAATACAAGTGTATAAGCTCTGAACATCAAGAGACACTAACGAGTCGTAACAGTCACATTTCAAATCCTTAACAATGTTGAGGACATCAGTAGTATCTCCTAGAAAAGAAGGCAAGTCAACAACAAATTTCTTAATAAAGAAGTCGACGAATAATGACAGTGGCTCTGTGAGACTACCGATGCTTGCAACAATGGGGCACAGGGGAGGGTTTTCAAGACATTTGCTTATATCAGAAAGACAATGCCAAACCACATTCCGCATGTACAGTATTACAACAATTTGGCCCCATAGTAAAAGAGTCGGGTTGCAAACTGGCCTGCCTGCAGTCCAGACCTGTCACCCACTGAAGACATCTGGCACATTATGAAATGTAAAATATGACAAAGGAGGCCATAAAGAGTTGAGAAGCTGAAATCGCACATCAGGCAAAAAATGGAAAAACCGTTTTGCTTTCAAAGGTACAGCACTTGGTTTCCTGAGTTCCCAAATGCTAACTGACTGAAGAGAGGTGATGAAACACAGTGGTAAACATGCCCCTGTCCCAACTTTTTGTCCCAAGTGCTGCTAGCATCAAACTCAAAATTAGCATATATTTTTCAAAAAAAACAATAAAATGTCATAATTTCAACATTTGATATGTTGTCTTTGTATCATATTTAATTCAATACAGTTTAAATGATTTGAAGATAATTGCGTTGCTTTTTATTTACACAGCATACCCACTTTTTTGGAAATGTGGTTGTATGCAGATGTGTCTGTTAGGGGAAAATTCTTATGAACATAGCATTGCAGCCATTTAAGATGCATTTGTGGAACACAACGGGGAAGTGGTTGGGATAAAAAGGATGAGTGTGTTTGAAGATGGGTATGGTCCCAGTAAGAACTAACTGACGTGTTATAATGAGGGCTGCTATACTGAAAACAATACCAGCATTACTGTCATGTTTGGTGTGATCTCAGATGGCCTCAAGTGTTTGTTAAATCTGAAGTTTTTGCATATGCAACATTGTTTTTAGATCCATATGACTTTCTTTTATTAAATCATCTTCTGCTATTAAGGCCAAACCAAAAAAACCTGTGTTTCTCGTAATGCCAAGAATTTGTGGTAGGTGTGGTGGGGAGGATTTATTTTAAGAATTTTATTTCACTTAAACTTAAAAAAGGTTTGAAATTTAAAAAAAAAAACCCACAAGCTGTAAACTGTGCGACTCATGGACCCAAACGAGATATAAATTACTCCTGATATTCAGTGTATAAGTCAATGATAATATTCGGTGGGCAATGCGTTTCCGTTTTTTACATGTAAGGTTCTATTTGCGATCTGTGACGGGCTGGGCAGAAGTAGGGAACTTTACGTGAGCAAAGGGACCCTCACTCAGTAAGGCCCCGTTCAGCACCATAAAACGTTAGGTCCGACCGGTAGGGCTACTGAACATGCCCCATCACTGAGGGATTTGGGATACATTGACAAGGAAGCTGGCTGATGAGTTTTCACCATCAAGTCAATGCTGAAGTACTTGTTCCGTGCAGGGGTAAAACAAAAGGCGTGAAATATCTCAAGCATCTGATGTGCCGTAATGAGTTAATAAACATCAGAAAACCCAGCAGGTTTTATTGTCTACCTGTATATTCCGTACACATGTACAAGAAATCAGTGTGGAAAGTCAGCAGATGCGTTAGTTTAGTAGCACCCTGGATGGTTAAAATAAACAACTTAAACTTTCTGGGACGTGCAGCAAAGTGGACATTCTGTTGTATCCTGTCAGCAAGAATTCATAGATACACCACATCTTACAAATTTAAAAATTAATTGGCAGGGTGCTCTATGGCCTCAAAATGGTTAACTTCAATTTATTTCCATTAGAAGATAACTGGTTGAGCTGATTGATTACTGGTTGAAGAAACTCATTTGTTTCATTGGTTTATTTAGATGTCTGACGTTGACCATAAATGTCGACGGTGAACTGCTCAACTGACGTCTCTCAGAACTTTCCAGCAGCATTGATAACTGAATTATATTAGGTTGAATTATATTTGGTTTTGCACACTGCCGTAGCCTATTCACAGTGTGAATTGTTTAAAAAAAATTCCAAGTAGAATTTTAAAGTAGGCTCTAAAAACATGATAGTTCAATTTGTATTGCCAAATGTAAAATTTAAAAAAATGTAGAAAACAATATTACTGGTGATGACTGATTCCACAGTGAAGATCAAATCATCAGTCGAGCATTTCATCAAGGGCCACTGAAATAACAGAACTGATTTAACTCATGAAATGTTCTTTTATCTCAACAAATTATGTAACCTTAGTTGTGGAACACTGGGAGAGGATGTCAATCCATCTTGGTCTATAGCTCACATGCAGTTTTGCACCAGTGTTCCCTGGCAGATCAATCCCAGGCAAAACTAATTTAAAATAATGCTGCTGTGAGATTGAGCTAATTAGAATGTTGAAAACTTACTAAGGGAAATTTGTTCTTGTAACTTGTCACTTTCATTCTAAGGCTTCAAGTTCTTTCAAAACTGTGAAAATAATTTTATTTTACTTTCAACATTAAAGTTGCAAGTTGCTACAACATTTCAAGCAAAGGGAAATAGTATAGCGAGGACACTGCATCCTTGTTAATACAACTCCATTTCTGGAAAAGTTGGGACACTGTCAAATGTAAATAAAACAGAATGCATTGATTTGCAAATCAATTAAACCGTAAATTTAATTGAAAATAGGACAAAGACAACGTTTCAAATGTTGAAATTGATAAATTTTATTGTTCTTTGAAAAATACCTGGTCATTTTGAATTTTATGACTGCAATATGTTTTAGTTAAGTTGGGACAGGACAATAAAAGACTGGATAAGTTGCATGATGCTAAAAAAAGACAACGGGCAGAGCATCTCACAGCTAATTAGATTATTTTGCAACAGGTCAGTGGTCTGCCTGCAGCCTAGACCTATCACCCATGGACAATATTGGGAGCATTATGAAATAAAAAATATGACAAATGAGGCTGCAAAGTATTGAGCAGCTGAAATCTTATATAAAGCAAGAATGGGAAAACATTTTGCCTTCAAAACTACCGCAGTTGGTCTCCTGAGTTCCCAAAAATGCTTACAGAGTGTTGATTGAAGAGGACGTGATGCAACACAGTGGTAAACACGCCCCTGTGCCAAATTTTTTGAAGCATGTTGCTGGCATCAAATTCAAAATGAGCACGTTTTCCAAAAAAAAAAAATCTAAGTTTAAACTTCTGATATATTGTCTTTGTACAATTTGCACTCTGTTTTTATTTACGTTCTACACAGCGCCCCAACTTTTTTGGAAATAGGATCGTAATCAGCCATTCAACCCCTACTTCTCATTTACTAAACGATAAGGATCAACGCAGAACCTGATAAGAATGGTCAGCTTGGTGCCCGCCGCTCGTCTCAGAGCTCTCATTTATGGGGCTTTTCTGTGTATTTTGCAATTCAACATATGAAGAAATGTGCCCTTGTTGCCCTCTTTGAATTTTACTGTGCTAAGCATAGCTACCAGGAGCAAATGCTTGCTAGTAACGTTTACTACTTTTTAAGTGCTAGTCCTTGCGTTGTCACTGAGGCTAACAGAGACAGTGCTCAGTTCAATGGATGGTTACATGCATTCCATGATTCCTTCTGGGATGACCCATAACATCCTTCTGATATCACTGATTTGGCATGCTAAATTGTACCAACTACTATCAAGTAAAGGAAACGCATTTATTTAAGGGGACTTATAGTTAAGCAAACATTTTTCCAAGATATTCACTTTTTAAACTAAGAATTATTATCAAAATAATTCTATTTGAAATTACAACTTAAAACACTGAGTTTCTGTAGCATCACATCAGTGGTTGCCATGGCAACGGCTGTTTTAATGAATAGATACTTAGAGAAACACAGTCATTGAGATAACTAAACAGTGTTTGGTTATAATTTCAGCTGTAATGTGAAGGAAAAAACATTACTAATGTCACTACAGAGCTTTTTTTTCCAGGTTTCTATGTTCTAGTATTGATTTTGACCCCCCCTAAATCAATTTCGGCGGGAAACAGCAAATTAAATATGCACATTTTGATTTACTCATATTCAGAGGTACATATTGCAAAATAAACTCATAGATCATCACAAAATGAAGAAAACTGCCAAATATGAAGTTAATTGGATGTACAGTTCCTGAGAAGTAAGTATTTTCTTGTTGAAAATCATCTGTAATTTTATCAAGGTTTTAAAGTGCTTTTTAGTGTAAAAAGTATTTTCAGAGCAATTTTAGAGCTAGTTTAAGACCAATTAGGCAGAAAGTGAATATATGTTCTGAAAGTAGACTATTTGAGGGACCACTTCATGTTCTTACCTCAAAACTAACATTTTGAACCAAAATTGGCATTTTGCTTAGCTATAGGTCCCCTTAATTTAGTTAAATCAGAAACTGATTATTATTAGTATTAGAATTTTTTTATTTTATTTTTGAACAGTGGTGTGAAAACTTTAGGGTGTTTTATGGAGGGTCGTTTGCGATGCCGTCAACAAAATATTTTTGTAGCACCTATACTGGGAAATTGCAGGTCATGTCTCCTCCGGTCTGCTTTACAGGTAGCTTGTGCGATACCTTTTTGACCCAGCGCTATCTGCTTCCTGTCATGGATTCCCTGTTTGTCCGGAAGGCACACCGTGGTAATGGGTATGGCCTTAGCATTCTGGAAGACTTTGTGGATTGTTTCAAAGAGGAAGCTCTTGGTCTGAAATACCCTCTCACACCAGCCATGTACAGAGGTGAGAATGCATATAGGGAGGTGTATTAAAGCAGATGAAGCATGGCTATGACACTTGATGAAAATACAGTACAAAAAATGGATACTACGATATATTGAAAAATATTTGCACCTTTAAGAAATGGGTTGGTGCTAAACTTGATAGAGTTACGGGTGTTGAGCCTCCCAGAATTGACTAAGCATCTATTTAGATGCATTTTGTGAAATATAAGTGACTTGGCTACTTAACTGAGTGCTAATGGCACCTTCTCTCTTTCCACAGTGTGTGCACAATATCTAACAACATACCCAGCTGACAAAGAGCTGCTGTGGGAAGTGCAGAGTGTTGGCGGCCCATTTCAGAGGTCTTCAATTGCGAACAAGATTAGAGCAAAGAATTTTACAGGTAAGGCAACCTAGGAGAAAAAATGTAGCAACAGACATTTTTTACTTTCTAGTTTTTCAAATGATTCCAGTTAATAAATTTTTTTAACTGTTAGCGATGAATGTGGAGTAGCTTGAGGAGCCAGTTCGGGCAAGCAACTTGAGATATGCCCAAATTCCAAAAGACACACCATTGCATATTAGGCACTGCTCTGCTCACCAGTATGTGGGCAATTTAAGCTGCTCTCCTGTTCTGCGTCCAAGACAAAAGATGCCTCTGCCTATCACTGCACTGCATGGCTGTCTGCTGCTACATCACTCTCGCCTGCCACTAGTTAACATTTCACCCAGCATCTGCCTGCAGGCTCTGGATTTCCCCCAGATTAGAGGATATTCTGACCCTCCCTGCTCTCTTCTCAAGCTCAGTAGACTGCAGGGTCTATTAGTGTGGTGCTTAGGCAATTGTATCTATTTTTGTTTATACTGCAATTGACGGGTTACATGCAAGTTGCTCAAAGAAGTACATTTTTATGCTTTTACAGCAGGAGATTCTTCATCATCTTCGATTAGAGAATCGATGGAGACTGAAGTTGTCACAATGCAGAAAACCATTCAGGGAACTGTGACATCTATGGAGATTTCAGTACGTTTATTTTTACCCATTTTGTTAACATAACGTAATAGCAAAATGAGAGAATAATTGGGGATGATGCATTAAAACATGTTCCAGGCAATTAGCATGTGGTGCTCAAAGAAGTGTAATGATTTAAAATGCTATTATTTTTATTTGCCAGAGTTTTGTCTTTATTTAAAGAAATTTGTGATGGGTCAATCCATTTGATATCATTGAAGGCCTCCCGACTGACCATCTCAGATTTGCATCATTCTTTCACAAATTCATGCCATTAATCCCAATAAACGGTTTGCAAAATTTCAGCCTTGTATCTTTTTTTGTTTTTGACATACAGGGGGGTGTATAAGTGGGGTGTGGCTCAGAGTTTACTGTAGAAACAAGTGCTATAGAAAAAACTATGAAGTTCCATAAGCCAAAACTTTTGAACTATTTAAGCTAGGTGCATCAAAAAGTACAAGATGTATTTAACTGCTGCAACTGAAGTTTTACAACTGCATATTTACCATTGTATTGCTTGTTGAAATCGGAACATTTTGGCCCTCAGTGTCTCCACATTTAAACATGTCAGATCTTTCAAATTCTGGTATTTATTTCTCTTATTGTATAACTCTTTTGGTTACACTTTTCCGTTGATATGCATAAGCTTTATAATGCCTTACAGACCGTTAAGATGCCTCAACGAGCTGTTAAAAGTCTTGATGTCAAACCGTTAACAGATTTGAAGAAAGCATTAAGTCTTAAAGGGCTAACCATTAAAAACATCTTAGAAATGCATTAGCAAAGCGTTAGGTATTTCAGTTCAACCCGTTAGCCGCTCAAGCCAGAAAGTGAAAAATTTCCATTAAAAGCGTTAGACATTGAAGCCAAACTGTTTGCTAAAGCTACGGACCATCAAAAAAGGGTAATTAACAGAAAATGAGAAATTAATAGAAACACATTATTGTAAATTTTCTTGTGAAGGGTCATACCTGATAATAAGTTTAAAACCTTACCTTTGGAGGTTTTTTACATCATGTAGCTTGTGACAGTCATCGCTACCATTAAGTTTTTTCTCCAATGTAGCGTGGTGCCAAAGATGAAGCCATGTTACATGGACGTCAACTGTATACAGCATGACAAAGATAAAGAAACTACTTAACCATGGTGTGTTGGTGGTTTTATAAATGATTAGCAGATGCTGACATCAGCCTCCAAATATAGCTGGCAAGCATGGACAAATACAGCAGCTGCTTGGTCGCAAATCTGGCTAATAAGTATGCATATGTTCAGCAGACTAACAGATCTAGATTTTTTGAGATCAGTCGCTATATCTGGCTGGCAGATATGGGCAGAAAGCGCTAGGGAGCATCTATATTACATTATATGTTTAAAAACATCTATTTCGCCTGTAGTAAAAACATGGCATTCTTGATACTTAAATAAATATAGTTTGGTTCAAGATACCAACTTCATATTTTGAACATTTGCTTTTAAGGACATGCTGTTTCCAGTGGTATAATGCATTTCATGGTATATCTTGTCATACATGAGCAACATGCATTGAAATATGCGCATGAAATATGGGATCCCCCCCATTTTCTATTATTGGGACCAATGACATAAATTTTTGAAAGTATGAAGCAGATCGGAGATGGTGAAATTTTCTGAAATCTGGTGATTTGAGGTGGATTTACCCAATTGTAGGATAATTCCCTTTGATAAAAAAGGTTAATTTTGACCTCAATCAGTGAGATCCAATTTCAAACTCTTTTGTGCAGCTGGTAATTACAAGTGATGACTACATTGTGTTGAGTTCATTTTATTTACATTGCAGGAAGAAGTGGTGATTATAAATAAGAATATCAAAGAGGCAGAAGGCAAGTATTTCAAAATAATAACCACGGTACAAATGATTTTGCAAAACGCTATATAAGGTGAGTCTAATGCTACGGAGAGATATACCTACTGAATTTTAATTCATTGTTTTCGTGGTATTCTTTCAGATCCATATATATTCGGACAATGACAGGATTGTAGTTATTTTGGCCATCTACCACAGCATATTGGAGATGAAATTAAATAAACTCATTCACTTTCAAAGTGTCCAATAATGCAAAGGAAACTACATGGCTCCATTTCACATGACCAACTTTTTCTGTAACCCTCATTACTGTGTAAAATAAAGAATTTAAATATGAGATTATTTTTAACCTTTTTGAGTGCTAGGCATAATTGCATTTTTATACATCTAATATTGTGCTACGTTGCAGAACTATATACTTATGGTTTGAAGATTTGAGGACTCAGAATTCTAACTGCGTTTGTCATTTTATGATGCAAACATGATGGCGAAAATTGTATTTAAAATTGTGTCATAACAACCCTCAACCTGATTATGCAGTCCCATAGGTTCAATTGTATAGCATTGTTCAGATTTGTCAAAATCGATGTTCTTACTAAGTTGCCACCCAGAGATAAAAACCTGGCTTTGTTTTCAATCTGCAAAACAAGCACATTTGCACAAACATGGCTAAATTGATTTTGACATAGAGGTAGTGGCTGCGTGTCTTTCTAAATTTCTCTACCTGCGTAATTCGCTTATTTACTCTGGCCTTTTTAGTGTATTTTGTGACGTTTATTTTCCCCTTTTCATTTTAAGGTGCTAGCTAGTGAGAGGAAATGCTTGCTAGTCCCTGTATGCCTACTTCTTGTGAAAAAACTGTTAATGATGATAGTTACAAACCATGTAATGGATTAATCACAGCCTAAAACTCAAAGTGTCATTTAGCATTCTCTGAGGCTTTCGTCAGAAGCGGAGAAAAACACATTTCTGCTGCCGATTGTTGTGACGCCACTTTCTCTGTTATATTTCAATTATTTCCTGCATAAAGAGAGAAGGATATAAGGCGCTCATGGGATAAAAAATCTTAAGGTTGAAAGAATAAATCTGGTGCTCTTGGAAAAGTGGGACAAGAGGACAACCAAAAATAAGTAGGTCTTCCAGGCACTCAGAAAAAATAGTTGGGTCCAAACGAAGCCTAAGATAAAAAGCCTTTATTAAAACATGGCTGAAAACAAATTTAAAAAGCCGACATGTTTCGACCTACACGGTCTTCATCAGGGCGTAAAAAGTCACATGAGTAAAGACTGACATATATAGATGGTACCAACCAATAAACAATCAGACTTGTGTCACCTGGTAAAGTGCTAAAAGCAAAAGTACAAAAATGACACTTAAGTTAACAAAAATAATCAAACAATAAAATAGAGAGGTGACAGAGATAATACAATTAAATGGAGAAGTGACAGATATACTACGCAGTAGGTTGTAAAAATAACAATGAAAAAAGAAGACACATAAGGCAATATTGAAAAATAAATGGCAAGAGGTATCAATATTTAAACGGGTGCAGGAGAATATCAATATAAATACAGAAAGGAAGTGAATAATCAAGAATAAGTAGAAAAATCATTAAGACCAGGTTAATGAGGCAATTCCGAAAAATAAATGACAAGATATCTCAATATTATGGGTACAGGAAATAACTATATAAAACAAATACACGAGAACACAGGAAAAGAAGAGAATTATAAAAATGATAAAAAATCAAGATCCTCGTTAAGGCCAGGATAATTAAGGGCATCAAAAGCATGTATCCAGAATGCTTCCCTCTGGCAAAGCTTGCGGAATCTGTTACCGCCTCTAATATGCGCTTGAACGTGTTCAATGCCTTCAATTCTGAGAGCGGAATCGTTACTATCATGAGCCTCAGCGAAATGTCTTGCAATAGGATAAGTGAAATTCTGCTTGCGTATGGCATATTTGTGCTCGGTTAGGCGATCGCGAAGACGTCTCTTAGTATGGCTAATATAAAAAATTCCGGGACAAGGACATGAAAGACGATAGACCACATAGACAGTATTGCAATTAATGAAATCTGTATGCATGTACTTTTTGCCAGTTTTAAAATCAGAAAAAGATTTGGTCTGAATGATATTGTCACAGTGATTGCAGTTATGACATTTGAAAGTGCCAACGGGTTTACTAAGCCAATTAGTAGTTTTTCCGGCAGGGAGATAGCTATGCACAAGTTTATCTCTTAGAGTGGGGGGCACGTCGAAAAAGAAAACATCGGTGGTTCGGGAAAAACCTTGCGGAGGTTGGGATCACTCTCAATGATGGACCAATTGGATTTTATGATGTTTCTGATATGTGCCGCACGAGTGTTGTATTGTGTCACAAAGAAGGGCCGAGATTGTGGACGGTTCTTACGCTTGCGTTTATTTAACAGGTTGACACGACTGAGCGAATATGCCTTGTTTCGCGCTTGTTTAATGACTGAGGGCTTGTAGGCCCTCAAAAAACGATTAGACATATCAACAGACTGTTTAACATAGACCTCATCACTGTCACAAATCGTCAGAAGTCGTTGGAAACTGACCAAAAGGAATATTATTTTTGATGTGCACAGGGTGAAAAGAATCCGCTCTCAGAATTGTGTTACGGGAGGTAGACTTTCTAAAAATGTCAGTATGTTAGAACCCAACATTGTCCTTCGAGATAGTAAGATCCAAAAAATTGATCCTCTCCTTAGAATATTCAATGGACAATTTTATATGATCAGTGATGGAATTTAGATATTTATGAAAAGCCAATAAGCTAGTTTCATCACCATCAAAAATGAAGCACAAATCGTCAATATACCGGCCATACCAAGTTATAGAATCAAAAAAAGGGTTAGCAGAATTCATCACATAGGTTTGTTCCCAGAGACCCAAATACAGACAAGCATAATTAGGTGAGAAACAAGAGCCCATCGGAACACCAATTTTTTGCCTGTAGAGTTTATCCATGAAGATAAAAACATTATTATGTAGAATCCACTCCGTCAGTTGCAGGAGGAAGTCCGTAGGGGGCATTTCATCAACACGGTGCGCAAGAAAATGAGCCAGGGCGGAGAGACCCTCTTGGTGCGGAATGTTCGTGTAGAGACTTTCAACGTCCATAGTAACCAGGAAGTGAGTCTGGATGTTGTTCAAGCCGGACAGTTTGTTAAGTACATCCGTGGAGTCCTCGAGATAGGACAGTAAGGTTTTAACCAACGGTTTGATGAACGAGTCAATGAATTGAGAAGCCAGTTCCGTAAGTGTTCCATTGCCACTTATAATTGGACGACCAGGAGGGTTATTTTTGGGTTCCTTATGTATTTTGGGGAGCAGGTAAAAAGCTGCAGTGACAGGGTGATCAACACATAGGAAACTGAACTCGTTGTCAGAAATCCAAGAGGAGTCCTTAGCCCGGGTGAGCATGTTGGTGAATTGAGTCTGCATATCCATGAGGAGATTTGTGCGGAGCAGCTCATAATATTTGGTGTCGTTAAGTTGACGTAAGGCCTCTACAACATACATGTCATGAGATAAGACAACAATAGCACCGCCTTTGTCAGCAGGCCGAATAATAATATCCCCGTTGTTTGACAGTTCGTCCAAAGCCACGCGTTCCCCCCTTGTCAAATTATGTTTATACCCTACGGAGGGTGCCACAAAAGATAGCTCAACCTCTCTGTCAACTTTATTCGTAAAAGTTATTAAAGCGGGATTTGACACCATGGGGGCAAAATAGGATTTGGGCTTAAAAGCAATATTGGCAAATTCATTAGGCGTGGAGGGTCCCTCAGAGTCGGGCTGAGCCGCAACGGTAGGAGTAGAGCTAGGAGGAATGGACGAGAAGGCCGTATTCCCAGAGGCCTCCGGATCTCAAAATTCCCCGCCTTTGGACATGATAATGATGCTTTTAGAGACAAATGGGAATCCATTCTCAATAAATGCTCCAGTGATCTCATGTTACTTTTGATTGAAGATTCCAAACAACAAAGAGAGGAATTAAAAACCAAGGCGGATGACATTCGGTCTACTCTACTTTTTGAACCGCAACAGCAGCAATCTGCCTTACAAAAAATCGAGGCAGACTTGCAGGACTTTGAAAGCATGGTTAAACAAACTAAGCTACAAAAGTTTAAGAGGGACACGGAGGATTATAAACGAGGCCAGGTCTATCGCTGGCACACGCAGCGTGCCTGCAGCGACAGATTTTTTCTCGGAGAGACGCACTAGATCGGTCTCCTTCAATCTCACAAGCAGTGATGAGGAACCTACGTCCAACACCTCCACTGGCCAGGAGCAGCATTTTTTGGAGGGAGTTCTAACCGATCCACCCTTTTCCCGCACGGACCGCAGAGGCCAAAAACGCGCAGGGGGAGGAAGAGGCGCACACCAGTCCCAACAACGGAGGGACGGCCTGAGGAGGTCTGCGCGCCTCCCCAAGCGGTATATCATGGTGATCAACTTGTCGGACACTACCCTGACTAATGACCAGGTATCCGTACTCTCTAAGGGTCTTTCGTTTGCAACTACTCATAACACTACATTATTCTGTACGAGGGTGGATCTTTTCCGTTTCTACCGTAATCTCCATTTAAAAGTGTGGTATTACAATAAGGATCAATCGTCCATTCCTCCTAGCTCTACTCCTACCGTTGCGGCTCAGCCCAACTCTGAGGGACCCTCCACGCCTAATGAATTTGCCAATATTGCTTTTAAGCCCAAATCCTATTTTGCCCCCATGGTGTCAAATCCCGCTTTAATAACTTTTACGAATAAAGTTGACAGAGAGGTTGAGCTATCTTTTATGGCACCCTCCGTAGGGTATAAACATAATTTGACAAGGGGGGAATGCGTGGCTTTGGACGAACTGTCAAATAACGGGGATATTATTATTCGGCCTGCTGACAAAGGCGGTGCTATTGTTGTCTTATCTCATGACATGTATGTTGTAGAGGCCTTACGTCAACTTAACGACACCAAATATTATGAGTTGCTCCGCACAAATTCCCTCGTGGATATGCAGACTCAATTTACCAACATGCTCACCCGGGCTAAGGACTCCTCTTGGATTTCTGACAACGAGTTCGGTTTCCTATGTGTTGATTACCCTGTCACTGCAGCTTTTTACCTGCTCCCCAAAATACATAAGGAACCCAAAAATAACCCTCCTGGTCGTCCAATTATAAGTGGCAATGGAACACTTACGGAACCGGCTTCTCAATTCATTGACTCGTTCATCAAACCGTTGGTTAAAACCTTACCGCCCTATCTCGAGGACTCCACGGATGTACTTAACAAACTGTTTGGCTTGAACAACATCCAGACTCACTTCCTGGTTACTATGGACGTTGAAAGTCTCTACACGAACATTCCACACCAAGAGGGTCTCTCCACCCTGGCTCATTTTCTTGCGCACCGTGTTGATGAAATGCCCCCTACGGACTTCCTCCTGCAACTGACGGAGTGGATTCTACATAATAATGTTTTTATCTTCATGGATAAACTCTACAGGCAAAAAATTGGTGTTCCGATGGGCTCTTGTTTCTCACCTAATTATGCTTGTCTGTATTTGGGTCTCTGGGAACAAACCTATGTGATGAATTCTGCTAACCCTTTTTTTTGATTCTATAACTTGGTATGGCCGGTATATTGACGATTTGTGCTTCATTTTTGATGGTGATGAAACTAGCTTATTGGCTTTTCATAAATATCTAAATTCCATCACTGATCATATAAAATTGTCCATTGAATATTCTAAGGAGAGGATCAATTTTTTGGATCTTACTATCTCGAAGGACAATGTTGGGTTCTTACATACTGTCATTTTTAGAAAGTCTACCTCCTGTAACACAATTCTGAGAGCGGATTCTTTTCACCCTGTGCACCTCAAAAATAATATTCCTTTTGGTCAGTTTCAACGACCACGACGCATTTGTGACAGTGATGAGGTCTATGTTAAACAGTCTGTTGATATGTATAATCGTTTTCGTGAGAGGGCCTACAAGCCCTCAGTCATTAAACAAGCGCGAGACAAGGCATATTCGCTCAGTCGTGTCAACCTGTTAAATAAACGCAAGCGTAAGAACCGTCCACAATCTCGGCCCTTCTTTGTGACACAATACAACACTCGTGCGGCACATATCAGAAACATCATAAAATCCAATTGGTCCATCATTGAGAGTGATCCCAACCTCCGCAAGGTTTTTCCCGAACCACCGATGTTTTCTTTTCGACGTGCCCCCACTCTAAGAGATAAACTTGTGCATAGCTATCTCCCTGCCGGAAAAACTACTAATTGGCTTAGTAAACCCGTTGGCACTTTCAAATGTCATAACTGCAATCACTGTGACAATATCATTCAGACCAAATCTTTTTCTGATTTTAAAACTGGCAAAAGGTACATGCATACAGATTTCATTAATTGCAATACTGTCTATGTGGTCTATCGTCTTTCATGTCCTTGTCCCGGAATTTTTTATATTAGCCATACTAAGAGACGTCTTCGCGATCGCCTAACCGAGCACAAATATGCCATACGCAAGCAGAATTTCACTTATCCTATTGCAAGACATTTCGCTGAGGCTCATGATAGTAACGATTCTGCTCTCAGAATTGAAGGCATTGAACACGTTCAAGCGCATATTAGAGGCGGTAACAGATTCATAAGCTTTGCCAGAGGGAAGCATTCTGGATACATGCTTTTGATGCCCTTAATTATCCTGGCCTTAACGAGGATCTTGATTTTTTATCATTTTTATAATTCTCTTCTTTTCCTGTGTTCTCGTGTATTTGTTTTATATAGTTATTTCCTGTACCCATAATATTGATATCTCTTGTCATTTATTTTTCGGTATTGCCTCATTAACCTGGTCTTAATGATTTTTCTACTTATTCTTGATTATTCACTTCCTTTCTGTATTTATATTGATATTCTCCTGCACCCGTTTAAATATTGATACCTCTTGCCATTTATTTTTCAATATTGCCTTATGTGTCTTCTTTTTCATTGTTATTTTTACAACCTACTCGTAGTATATCTGTCACTTCTCCATTTAATTGTATTATCTCTGTCACCTCTCTATTTTATTGTTTGATTATTTTTGTTAACTTAAGTGTCATTTTTTTACTTTTGCTTTTAGCACTTTACCAGGTGACACAAGTCTGATTGTTTATTGGTTGGTACCATCTATATATGTCAGTCTTTACTCATGTGACTTTTTACGCCCTGATGAAGACCGTGTAGGCTCTAAAACATGTCGGCTTTTTAAATTTGTTTTCAGCCATGTTTTAATAAAGGCTTTTTATCTTAGGCTTCGTTTAGACCCAACTATTTTTTCTGAGTGCCTGGAAGACCTACTTATTTTTATTTCCTGCATTTGGTGCTGGTAAAATATGAATAGGGACAGGAGGGATAAGGTTGGATCAGTATTTGTTATTTTTAATTTTGAACGGTGGTCTAAAATTTTTTATGTGCGTTTTATGGAAGGCCAGTTGGGTTACCAGAAACAGGATGATTTTTTTTTTATGCATACACTCATCCTTTTGTTTCAGAAACTGAAAAAACTCCTGTTTTAGCAGGCACCAGGAGGGGGGAGTTGAGGCGCAAGAGAATAAGGGAAGAAACCATAGAAGTTCCTGAAGAACACCTGCCAGAGAAAATCAACAGGTATTGAGATGTAACCTCAAGCATCCAGGTCTTGGGCCCTAATGCAGTCACTTAACGCTAGTGCTAACCGTATGGGAGATCAACACTGGGCTTGCCTGAAATCCATTGTCGAAATTTTGTGGCCGAAAGCAACAGCGCAACTGGCTCTGTTTTAAAAAGGGTCGGACTAATATGAAATAAGTACCAGTGGATTTGGTTGGAGTTTGATTCCATTAATTCCAATCAGATTTGCTGTCGTCATTCCCTTTTAACCTCCGCCAAATGAAGTTGGCAGGAGGTTATGAGATTGGTGCCGTTTGTGTGTTTGTCTGTTTGTGTGTGAACAAGATAACTCGAACAGATATCTCTTGAAATTTTGTGGGTGGGTTGCTATTACATCAGGATGGACCCTATTGATTTTCACCGCGATCTGTCAAACAATATGGCCGCCACGGCAGCCATCTTGAAATTGTATGACACGCGATAACTGAACTTTGCTCCCATTCACCAAGGTTTGCACTCTAGGAGTGCCTCTAGTTTTCATGTGCTTTAATGCAGTAGGGAGCTGCCAGTTTTTTCAGGTGAAGACCAAGCACCTATCTTGCTTACCCCCTCCTCCTTTGGTCCTATGAAAATTGCGCTCCAATGTAGTAATGCGTGGGGCATTTGGAGGAATAGATGTTGCTTGACCAGCGAAGGTGTTTTGTATGAAAAGATTTGGGCGGTTTTAACCATACGCAAAATGGCACTCGTGATAAGACTAAAGTTAAAGGGGACATATTATGCTGATCCTTCTTTTAATACATATAGGTAATGTTATTATGTTGGATGTCCTTACTCAACCTCTGAAAAGTTTCTAAACATAAGATACAGGGGTTTTGCCGTAATCCAAGAACGTGATTTCGTGAACGTGATTTCCTCTCTGAACAGCTCCTCCCAAGATCTTCACGAGATCTGGGCAAAACCTGACGTCAGGTTGTGCCATCCAATTAATACAGGCCAAGCCAGAAGGGAAGCTAACGTGTTACGGGTGGCTAGCAGAACCGCTAACGATAGTTAGCACTAACAACTGGCCTCAAAGGCAGGCTTTGTAAAATATCTGAAGATAAAGCTTGGATCGGTCGCTACTGTCCCTGACTCACAGACACAGAAGCTGTAAGTTGCTTTCACTGCATAAGCCAACCTGACGTGATAGCCTGTTGATTGTGGCTGTAGCACTGCGGCAAACGTAGCCAAGTTACTGTTGCTAATGTTTGTGTCCTAAATATGCAAGAGTAATATCAGGAGACATTCAACAGAAGGTGTGTGAACATAAACCTCATTTGAAGCTAACTTTTTATTCTTGTTTGTAATTTGGATGCTTGGTACAACTGTCCACGGTAACGGAACTTACTGTCTGTAAAACTTGTACTGCAAGGGTTTGTCTCTGTGGTTGTTATGAATGCTCGGTTACCAGCTACTGCATGTTAGTTTGCGTGCCGTGCTAATTAAAAATGCGCCTGGTTAACTTATACGCAGTAATTCTGATCAGTGTGCTTGTGTTACTTCGGTAAGCATCAATGTGGCAGTTTCATCATAACGTTGCCCGATTGTAGCCAATACAGTTGAAGCTAACCGGAGCGGTGCTGTATGTGTCTGCAAAGTTGGGCTGAAAAGGCTGCAATTAGACCAGACGTAGGTTTTGCAGAGCTTGGGATCCGTGTTTGGGTTTGTTTATGGCTGCTTGTGATCGCTTCACTTATCCATGATCCATGATCAGCTGGATACTTCCCAAATATCTGGGCTAGCTCTCTGATGCTACCGTGAAAGAAATCGCGAAACGCAGAAGCTCTAACGTATCTGGTATAACAAACGATTTCTCTGCACTACTGTGACATAATTTCATCCCTCTTTAGAAATTGTTCTGGCTAATAAAAAGCCGAAAAAGGCGGAGATTGAATAGGAAATTCTTTCCTGTAGAAGTGATCGATTCGCTAGCTCCACATAAGCAACTTGTCCATGCTAACGGAACTTACGGTCTGTAAAACTTGTATTATGTTCATAACATAACCGAGCTCTCTCTAGCTGTCGCGTACTATCCATAAAGCTGCTTTCACATCGGACTTGAAACAAATTTTTCGCGGGACAGATTACATTCAAAGTCAATGCAAAGACGTGAATACACGCGTTATGGGCGCGTTAAGCAGCTTCACACCGGACGCATAACTAATTTTTTTCGTGACAGATTACATTCAAAGTCAATGCAAAGACAATGCATTGACTTTGAATGTCAATCTTTCACGGACGCCAAAAATTTTCACACCAGATTACATTCAAAAGTCAATGTTAAGACAATGCATTGACTTTGAATGTAATCTGTTACGAAAAAATTTGTTTGCGTCGCCCGACAGAAAGCGCTTATTGCACCCATTTTCCGGGAGCAAACGCTGGTCATTCCGACGCAATAAGTAAACCATGACCACTGGCAATTTCCGAAAAGGCTGTTTAGCTTGGAGCTTTCGCCTCTTCGTCATATACCAGCGCAGAAGCTGTTCGTTACCCCACGCTAATGACACACCACAGTTATCCACACGAGCCAGCAGGTCCTTATAATACACACTGAAGCAGTCCATAAGTTGTTGGTCCACTTTTTGCTGCTCCTCACTGTCCATGTTTCCCTCTGAACTCAGACCCACCGTTCTACACTTGGGTACGTCGACCCGTTCTACAAATGTGTCTGTATGGGGTGGATTCTAGCTTTCCCTCAATCCTAGCTATAGAGTAGAAACACTGGTGTACTCACCATAGTAGCCGTAGGTAGACAGCAAATTCGAGCTTGAGCTGCCAAACTTCCGCACTGCGTCCTCCACTTTCGCTGTTGCGTTTATTAGAACAAGTTCATTTCATGAGATCTATACACATGGACTGCGTTTGATTGCGGAATTTGCCCATCGATTCCTTCTCAGATGGCAGACACGTTTCAGTTTCACTCTGGGGAGGCGGACCCAGAAAACTGCGTTCTGCTGCCTCGTCCCACCCAGCTCCTCCCTCCACAGAGCTGGCCAGTAAGAAGAAAATGGGCATACCGGGAGTGGGGGCCATAGCGGAAGAGCCGCCCCAATGAGGCTTTTCAGGCAGAGAGTACAATGGACTACAAATGGGATTTTTTGAGGATGGCAGTATGAGCTTAATAAGGACCCTTTTTTGGACTTTGAACGATCAGAAGTACTCTTGGGAGTCCAAGATCAAAATATAAATTTGGAAATATAGCATAATAGGTCCCCTTTAAGTATTTGTATTTCCCTCACACGAAGAAAATATTGACAAGTATGAAAATCTCCTACACCCTCTCTTTCCTATTTGACCCCACCTTCAATTGCTTGGCATTATTTATTGGTCACATAAAGAAAAGAAAAATAGAAAGGAAGCAATATGCATTTATTTGTAAACAGCTCCACTGGCTGTAATTCAGTCCCATGAAAATATTACAGAGTGACAGCGTTTGCATTAGAAGGTGGTTTAGCTGAATCAAAACGCAAACAAGGTTTGTGACATGAAAATTGCTCAGAGCCGGCTTTATTCATTGACATGCATCCTTTTGCGCAGTCCAACTCCTTCAGAATGCGGGTAACTACCAAACTGGGCAGAGGCAACAAATATTCCATTGGTGATGAACAAAACTGTGGATAACATTACCGCCACATAGGTTTCATTTTTGAAGGCTCGAAAATAGAACCCCTAATGTATGTTCTGTGAATATATAGCCTGTGTACCCAGATTGAGTGTGTGATCCTCAGGGTGGGGGAAGCTGAACCTGAAGTAGAAGCCTCTGCTGCAAAGCTGGTAGCCCAGGAGCCATTTGTAGAAAAGGAAGAGGAAAGAGGGCCCATTGTGGAGATGATGGTCATTGAAGAGGAGGAGCACTTCACGGTGAAGATCGCATTTGCTTAGGCAGCCTGAAACCTGCCACAATGTGGGGATAACGGTTTCTGTAAAATTGAGCATCGCTGCCTTCTTTTCTTTGTCATTTCTTGCAGCTTTGCAAGATACTCTACCCATGTGCGTAATGTATTAGCATTTGATTCTGTGATTCATGTCTGGAATACACTGTAAATGCATCATTCATTCAGAAATGTTTTTTGAATTCATTTTGACTTTTCCTGCCAGTTTAGCTGGAGAATAGTATCCTCTGTTTCAGTGTAAAAATTCTTTGCTGATCTGACAGAAGGCTGAGCCTCTACAAAACGTGGGGCCTATGGAGGTCAAAGGGACTGCTAATGAGGAGTCAGAGGAGCGAGAGGAGCGAAGAGCCAGCCAGGACTTTGGGGAGGGAATGACTGTGCCGGAAAATGATGTTCACAAGGAGGGCATTGAGATGGACAATGAGATACAGGTATGGCTAAAGGTGGGCGGTTTTTGCTGTTGTTGGTAGACTTTTAATGTGACTATGATTTACTTTCAGTTACAGTGTTATGGCCTGTTGCAATGAAATTTGGAAATCAACATTCTATTAATGGTGGGAAAGGTAGTTGTTTTTTGTGCCATGTGGCACTGTGGCTGTTTTATTATAGTGTTACTTGTAATAGCTATGTAAGTTACACACAAAACTGCTATTCCACCACTAGAACAAGGTAAAGAGCAAGTGAGAATACTGAAAACAGTAGCAATGAAACTGAATGTACCCAGGATACTCTTTGGTTTGAAGTTGGCCAACTACTGAAAGAAAGCTGTCACATTTTCATTCTTTCCACATGACTAGAATACTGAGTTGTTATGTGATGGTATTCAAACTGAACAATTACTACATGCAGTGCATGCCATGAGATGGGCGCGATTGCGCCGGCACCCGTAAATGCCCGTCAAGTCCTCCTCACGGCCGTGATTTAACACGCCCGCTGGTAACCTACGGGGCTCCACAATTTTATACAAGTGTTATCCCATTTGACCAACCCCAGTAATGACCATGACGGTGACGACATTGTCATAATCAAAACTAGTAATCACAACATTCTCTCAGATCAGGACAACTAGCGCACATGCTCCAGAATTACCGCACAAGTAGTCACAGAATAGTTAGCATGGCACTTCAAGGCCAAGAAATCTCTAAAGATCTCAAGGACAAAATTCTTTCCCTTCATAAGGATGGTTAAAGATACAAGAAGATCAGTACATCCTTGAAGCTAAGCTGCAACGCTAGGGCCAAGATCATTCAGAGATTTTCCAAAAATCGTACAACAGTGAATCAGAGTCACCAAGGCAGACCCAGGAAAATGAATGCACATATTCTTCACTAAGTCCGCAACCTGGCTCTTCAGAACAGATGTCGAAGTACCACCAGTATTCCTAAAGAGAATTCCTCGACATCTGATCAGAATGTGAGTGCACAAAGCATACGTTGCTCACCTCACCAGGTCAATTTGCATGGGTGTTGGCCCTGGTGTAAACCTTTTCTAAAGCAAGTCCAAAAGAAGATGCACAAATACTTAGCTGAAGCACATCAAACCAAACCAATGATGAAATAAAGATCAATTTGTTTGGATCTGATGGGATACACTATGTATGGCAACGATCTGATGAGCAGTATCAAGAAAAGTGTATTTTGCTCACAATTAAACATGGTGGTGGAAGCATCATGCTTTGGGGCTGCATGAATGTTGCTGGCACTGAAGACAGAATTTTGCATTCCACTATGTACTGTAACACTTTCAAGGAGATGGTGGCACCCTCCCTGAAAAGATTTCAGCCTTACAATGACCCAAAGCATCGCTCCTCGCAGACCACTTCCTTTCTGAACAAGCTGAAAGTAAAAGTGTTAGATCGGCCTAGCATGTTGCTAGATCTGAATCCAATTGAATACCTGTGGGGCACCCTGAAAAGCAAGGTGGAGGAACATCAGGTGTCCAACATGAGGCAACACCAAGAGGTCATCACAGAAGAGATTCACTTTTCACTCACTTTTGTTGCCTCTTTTTTCACAGTTCTCTCTAGAGCATTGCATTCTTTTTTGTGCAAAAGCAGTTTTGTATGTGCAAATAAATCACGGAATGTCTACTCTTTTATGAATTTCATGCCATTGCCCGTAATGCAGCTGCCTGGAAAGTTACAGTGAAAAAATTTCTAAAGAGTAAAGGGTGTTCTCACTTTTTCGAGTTACTGTATTACATATACGGTACTGTGTGTGTGTGTGTGTATATATATATATATATATATACAGTATATATACACACACACACACAGTACTGTGCAAAAGTCTTAGGCACCCTGCACTTTTTAAAATTTAAATCTGTATAAGATTTTTAATTTTTGATCCCATATTTGAGTTCCTGAATATAAGAAGTAAATTTGAAATGTCAAATGCTAATTTAAAGAGAAGTTTCATAAATAAATGTTTCTATTCCATGAAAAATAGTCGATACAGTTATGACAGTCATGACAGAGCCTTGATGTCAACATCATCATGGCTGCTTGTAACTTTTTGGAGGGAGACAGTCTGTAGAAGAACGGTGGCAAGTTTTCCACTCTGCTTGGAACAAGCAAAACGCCAATCATCTTATGAAACTATCGGGCAACAGGACAGGGTAAAAGGGTAGTCACACCAAATATTGATTTCATTTAATTCAACAGTTTACCGCTGTGTTTAGTACATTTCTCAATTATTAGAAACTTTTAATTTAATCATTTTTGCAAGCATATTTGCTGTAAGAAATTGCTTTAAATGTGCCTAAGACTTATGCACAGTACTGTGTGTGTGTGTGTGTGTGTGTGTGTGTGTGTATATATATGTATATATATATATATATAAAAATAAAACCCATAAATGAGGATAAATCTGTGTGGTACAACCTATGAGATTCAGATTTGGTGTTATATGCAGTAGCGTGCAGTGATGATTACACACTTAACAAAATGAAGATAAATCAGAGACCAACTACTATTGAAGTATTTATTACCTTCGCCAACGAAGTTGTGGCAGAGGTTATATTTTCGCCCCTGTCTGTCTGTCTGTCTGTCTGTCTGCCTGTCGGTCTGTCAACTCAAAAAGTACTGCACGGATTTGGCTGAAATTTTGTGGGTGCATTGGCTATTACATCAAGGATGGACCCTATTGATTTTCACCACGATCAGTGAAACAATATGGCTGCCATGGCAGCCATCTTGAAATCGTATGACACGCGATAACTCAACTTTGCTCCCACTCATGAAGATTTGGATTGTGCTGTCTTGGCGGAGGTTTGCACTCTATGAGTGCCTCTAGTTTCATGTAATATTGGATCATATAGATGAACAAATAACAAAATATTGTAAAAACAAAAATAATATCTTTCTGAGAGGAAAAGTCAATATATCGTGTGGCCACCCTTTGCTTTGATTACAGCATTTAATTTTTCAGGCATAGTTTTCACAAAGTTTTATTTCCTTTAAACCATTCCATATGGTTTAAAGTTCATTCCAAAGAGATTCTTTCATTGTTACAACAGATTTGTTTCTCTTGGTGTCAAGCAAATCCCAGATTTGCTCTATTTGATTGAGGTCTGGACTTTGATCATGCCAAGTCATAACTTTTGTGTCTCCAAATTATGCTTTCCAACTGTGATAATTCTTGCACAACTTAGAGATGTGTTTTGGGGCTTTATGTTGTTGAAAATAAAATCCTCGCCCAATCAGGCCCTTTCCAGATGGCTATGCGTGCCTCACAAGGATGCTGTGATACTTCCTTTGATGTGATTTTTATGAGATCACTGGCTCCTTTTGAGCAGACTGAATCCCAAACCATAATATTACCACCCCTATGTTTTACTGAAGGGGTTAAGCAGTCATTTTAGAAACATTTTCCAAGTCTACAGCACACATAAGTTCTGTGTTTGGGTGAGAAAATTTCAAATTTTGATTCATCGGTCCAAAGGACTTGTTCCCAGTCCAGTGGTGTCCAATCCTTGAATTTCTCAGAGTGGGAGCTGTAACATTTTGTGTTCCATGCTGTCCTGCTGCCGCAAGCCACTGAGCTGCTAGTGCAGTTACTGTCCTGCCTCACTAGGGGACCTGCCCGAAACAGTGACTTGCCATGGCCTGCTCACTGGAAGACTGTCCAGGGCCACTGAACTAGCATTTCAAGACTGTGGAATTTTGCTGTCCTTACTGGCCCGGCACCAGGAGGAGTCTGGCTCGAGACAGCAGAAGCCTAGAATCTCAGAGCCATTGACTGTGCGGCCCAATGCAAGCCTTACAGTCTGGCGAAAGTAAACTCCACTGCTACAGTAGAATTGTGGGCCATCTAGCTTTACGTCAATAAGGGTGTCACATTAGGTCTATATGATTTAATACCAACTCAAATTGGTCTGAATGTAATTGTTCAAAATTCTTCAAGCAGATAAAATTAGCTTGTTAACGAGCAATATGACAATGCTGCAACTTATCGCATTTCGCATTTACTTGACTAATGTAGGCACACCTGTGAGCTAGCTAATGACTTTTAACAAAAACCAGATGAATATAAAATAAAAATAACTGAGATTGTGCTAGCTTATGAACTAAAATCATAATTTTCTAAACAGATTATTTTTCCTGCTGGCTAGTGAATGTTCAAAAAAAAGTAGTCGGAAGATTATGATTAGGCCAGTAGCGTTAATTAATTCTAAACACACTTTTTCTTCAGATTAGTTTAGCTCTGTAGGCGCTTCCTCTCTGCAGCAAAGAAACATAATTTGACTATATCTATACTACATAATTTGACTATATTTAACTATATCCTGGCAGAGGGGGTGAAATGAAGTTTAATGATTGCATTATTAAAATTGCTTTTAAATTACAACTCTGTGTTGGCCAAATTAATTTGAAAATGCGGTGCCCGTTTCCGAAAAAACCCCATGGAGACTAGAGAAGGCTCGCTAATCAATATTGGCAACAATAACTGTCACAAAAATTATAGAGAAGTAATATATTAAGACCCCTTGTAGACATCAATTTTTTTAATAACAATTGAAAGGTGTTGCAAATTTTTTTTTTTGAATCTTGCATAGCCTGAATGCATGGCTGAAGGCTCATTCCATGATTATTGATGCTAATTAATTTGTTTAAACTGGTTTGCGGCAACATTAGTTTGCAAAATTCACTCTGACGGTCAGTTGTTTTTGTATATTAGGTGACATGAGATTTGAGCTGTGTCACAGAGTTAAACACGATGGCATGATAGAAGGAGCTCTCTGAGATCGTTCAAAGCCGCATTGTGAGTTTACATTGTAGTGAAGACGTTAAATGCTGCCATGGCGCTGTGAGAAACACCATCAAGCGTTTCAAAGAGACCTGAAAACTATTGGCAATAGAGCTGCAAAATGGAAGTGCCTTTGATGTGCATTTTCTGTGTACGACAAGTAAAATAAATAAATAAATTGATGGGTGACAGTACGACAACACCGTGATGATATTAATGCCGCCAGAAGTGAAGAGATGAAAGTATCAAGATCTACTGTCTCCAGATGCCTGTGTGAAAATGGTCTTATTGATCCGGTTGCCGCCAAGAGCCGGCAAAATAAAAGAAAAAAAGACTTGAGTTTGCCAAGAGGTTCAAGGATTAGACACCAGTGGATGGGCAACAAGTCCTTTGGACGGATGAATCAAAATCAAAATTTTCTCACCCAAACGCAGAACTTATGTGCGCTGTAGAGTTGGAGAACGTTTCAAAAATGACTGTTTAACCCCTTTAGTAAAACATGGAGGTGGTAATATTATGGTTTGGGGTTCAGTCTGCTCAAAAGAAGCTGGTGATCTCATAAAAATTGATGAAATTATGGTTTAAAAGAAGTATCACTGCATCCTTGTGAGGCACGCATTGCCGTCTGTAAAGAGACTGATTTGTCGGAATTTTATTTTCAACAAGATAATGACCCTAAACACACTTCTTGCTCGGAAAGAAACATCTGGTGGCATAAAAGTTATGGTGTAGCCTGTTCAAAGTCCAGACCTTGATGGGCAAATGTTACAGTCAGATTGTGAAACCAGCCATTTCATGAAATTACTAAAATTTCAGTCATTTCATGAAATGGCTGGTGCGAAACTTCAGTCATTTCACAATGACTGATTTCACAATGTGACTGTTCTTGTTTTCTTCTGGTGTTTATGATATATACGCAGTGTCATTCTCTCTAATATTCAGGATAACATACATACAGTTCCTGAGAGAGTTCCAGAAGAGATGTCCAAAGACTCTGCTGATCAGGAAGTCTCTCCAGAAGCTGAGTGCCCCCCCGTAGAAGCTGCCGTGCCATTGGAGGATGCTCACTCACCAGAAACGGCAAATGCTCCTACACAGATAACTGCAGAGCAAGGGGAAATTAATCAGGAAGAGCCAAGCATTGACAGAGAGCAGTTAGATGTTCAAACCATATCCAGTCTTTCAAGAGATGATGTACAAGAATGGACAGTTGAGCAAATGGAGCATGACAAGGAAAAACAATCAGAAGAGGAAAAAGAAGACCAGTCTCCAAAGATGGAAAGAGGAGTTCTGAAAAAGAGAGGAACACCTGTCCAAAAAACAGCTTTACGTAAATCCAAACGAATAAGCAAACAACATCAGAAAGAGGATAAAGAAAAAGATAAAGTGGTTGAAGGCCTGGAGGAAAAGAAGGAAAATATAGTGCAGTTAGAGGAAGGGGGAGAAGCCACAGAAAAACACCAGTCGCCTGGAGTGGAGGGCAGAGTGTTGAGAACAAAAACACCTGCCAGAAAAGAAACTTTGCATGTATCCAAACTACTTAGGGAACCATCGCTGAAAGGGGAGGAAGACAGAGGTAAAAACATAGAAAACAAGGAGGATGGAAAAGAAAAGGACAGTGGAGAAACAACAGAAGAATATCAGTCTCCAGTAATAGGAAGTAGAGTTCTGAGAAGGAGAACTAAAACACCTGTCAGAAAAACAACTGCTCGTAGATCCAAACGACTGAGCAAACGACATCATAAAGAGGAGAGTGAGAAAGATGAAAACGTTGGAGATCAGGAGGATGAAATGGAAGAGGAAACTGGAGAAACAACAGAAAAAGACCAGTCTCCGATAACAGAAGGAAGAACTCTGAGAAGGAGAACTAAAACACCTGTCAAAAAAAGTGCCCGTAGATCCACACAACTTTGTAACCAACAATATAAAGATAAGGAGGAGATAGGTGAAAACTTAGAAGACCAGGAGGCTGAGGAAGATGAAATGGAAAAATATGGTGCGGGACAAACAGCAGAAAAAGACCAGTCACCAGTGACAGGAAGTAGAGTTCTAAGAAGGAGAACTACACCACCTTCAAGAAAAACAACTGCTCGTAGATCCAAACGACTCAGCGAACGACAGCTGCCAAGAGAGAAAGATGGAATGAAAGAGAAAGTAGGAGAAACAACAGAACAAGGCCAGTCTCCATTGCTAAAAAGTATAGTTCTGAGAAGGAAAATTAAAACTCCTGTCAAACAAACAACTGCCAGAAGATCCAAGAGATTTAGCAAACAAAACCGGAAGGAGGATGAGACAGAAAAGAAATCAATTGAAGACCCAGAAGAAAATGAAAAAGTAGAGAAAGATGGGTTTGATCATGAAAGGATGGAAGAGGAAGAGGAAAAAACAGTTGAGCCTCCAGCCGAAGAGAGATCTCTGAGAAATAAGACAGTGACTGTAACAATAAAAAAATCATGTCTTCGTCGATCAAGACGACTAAGTAAACAACATCTGAAGGAGGATGAGAATGTCCAAGTAGTTTCAGATGAGGAGGAAGAAAGGGACCATAAGCAGCAGGAGGAATCTGTTGAGATAGAGGAGGAAGGCACACAAACAGATGAGAATAAAGAGATCGAGGGAGAAGAAAGGGCTAAGGAGAGAAATGAAGAGGCTGCAGAAATTTCTGGGGAAGAAAATGAGGTGGTGGAAAAAAGTGTCATAGTAGATGAGGAAAATATGGAGAACGAGGATGAAAAACAGACAGAGAAAAAAGAAGAAAATGTCATCGAAGAAGAAAATATTCATGAATTGGGCAAAATAGTAGTGGAAGAAAATAAGATAAAAGATGACAAGTTGGCAGGTGAGGAAACTGAGGACAATAAGGAGAAGGAATGTCAGGAGTCAACAGAGGAAGAAATTGCTGTAGAGGAGAGGATAGAGGCTGAGAGTGAAAAGGCACTGGAAGACATTGAGGGCAAAAAGGTAGAGGAGGAAACTGTGGAGGATAAGGTGGTTGAAGAAGAAAAAATGGAGGATGAGGGCGCAAAGATGGTTAATAAGGAAAGTGTGGAGAATATAGAAGATGGAATTCAAGGGTTGACAGAGAAAGAAAATGTAGGATCTGAAAAAATAGCGTATGCTGGAGAAAAGGTGGTGGAAGAGGTTACGATGGAGGATGAGGGTGAAAAGGTTGCAGAAGAGGGAACAGTGGGTGATGAGGAAGAAGAGTTTCTGAAGTTAGGAGGGGCAGAGGAAAAGGTGTTAGATGAGGAAAAAAGTACGGTGGAAGATAAAAATTTGGAAGATAAGGAAGATGAGGAAACTGAAGAAGCAAGCAATAAAAAACAGCCCACAGTAGTGGAAAGAGAAATAGGAGAGATAGAAGAGATAGGAGAGGAAGCAAAAGATGGCGGAACAAGAGAAAAAAAACATTCTCCAGATGGCAGAGTTCTTCAAACCAGACCAGTAATACCAGTCAAAAAAACAACTGCATGTGAGTCCAAACTACTTAGCAAAAAACAACTGGAGGAAGAGGAAGAAAAAGATGAGCAGGCTGAAGCCCTTGCAGATGAAAAGACAGGGGGAGAAGATAAAGGTGCTCTAAGAAGAGGAGTAGACCAGTCTTCAGGGGTGGAAACTAGAGTTTTGAGAACAAGAATAAAAACACCTGCTAAAAATACAGCAGTACGTACATCCAAATGTCTTAGCAGGCAAAAAATTATGCATGAGGAAGGAAATGAAGAAAAGGTTGCAGGGCAGGAAGATGGGGATGAAGAAATGGATGAGGAAGAGGGAGAAACAATGGAAAAAGATCATTCTCCAGATCGCAGAGTTCTTCGAACTCGACCAGAAACACCTGTCAAAAAAGCAACTGCACGTAGGTCCAAAAGACTTAGCAAGCAACAACAGAGAGAGGATGAAATGGAAATGGAGCTGGTAGAGGAGCTAGAGCAAGAAAAAGACGATACCACTGATGAGCAGAGGGAAGAAATTGTTGCGATGGCAGAGGAAGGCATGAATGTACATGAGAATGAAGGGATTGAGGTCACAAAAACAGTTGAAGAGTGGAAGGAAGAGGCAGCAGGAAATAGTGGGGAACAAAATGACGTAGAGGGAGAAAGTGTTGGTGTAGAGGACAAGATATGTGACCAAGGTGAAAATGTATTGGAAGAAGAAAATGTGGATGATAGGGATGATGATGAAGAAATGACTGAGACACTTGGTGACAATCAGGAAGAAGAAGGTGAGTCACCATTGGTGGAAGCAAGAATTCTTAGGGGAAAGACCAAACTAGTCTCTGTAACACCTAAGGGCAAGTGTAAGCAACCCGCTAAGAAGAACACAAATGAACAGGAATCTGCTGTGGATGAAGAGATGGAAAAGGTGGAAGAAAACATTGTGGAACAGATTGTGGTGGAGGAGGAAAAGGATATGGCGGGAAAAGAAAAAGTTGTGGAGGATGAGGGGAAAACAATGGCAGAAGATGAAAAAGTGGAGGATAAGGAGGATGAGGAAACTGAAGAAACAACAAAAACTGACCAGTCAACATTGGTGGAAAGTAGGGTTTTGATAACGAGAGTGAAAACACCTATCAAAAAAGCAGCAGTGCACAGAGCCAAACTACTTAGCAAAAAACAACCAGAGGAAGAAAAAGATGAGCATGCTGAATCCCCAGGAGACGAAGAGAAAGGGAGAGAAGAGAAAGGTGGTAAAAGAAGAGAAGAAGACTGTTCTCCAGTGGTGGAAACTAGAGTTTTGAGATCAAGAGTGAAAACACCTGCTAAAAAAACAGCAGTACGTGCATCCAAACGTCTTAGCAGACAAAAAATTATGGATGAGGAAGGCAATGAAGAAAAGATTGTAGGGCAGAAAGATGGGGATGAAGAAATGGATGAGGAAGAGGGAGAAATAATGGAAAAAGATCATTCTCCAGATTGCAGAGTTCTTCGAACTCAACCAGAAACACCTGTCAAAAAAGCAACTGCACGTAGGTCCAAAAGACTTAGCAAGCAACAACAGAAAGAGGATGAAATGGAAATGGAGCTGGTAGAGGAGCTAGAGCAAGAAAAAGACGATACAACTGATGAGCAGAGGGAAGAAATTGTTGCGATGGCAGAGGAAGGCATGAATGTACATGAGAATGAAGGGATTGAGGTCACAAAAACAGTTGAAGAGTGGAAGGAAGAGGCAGCAGGAAATAGTGGGGAACAAAATGACGTAGAGGGAGAAAGTGTTGGTGTAGAGGACAAGATATGTGACCAAGGTGAAAATGTATTGGAAGAAGAAAATGTGGATGATAAGGATGATGATGAAGAAATGACTGAGACACTTGGTGACAATCTGGAAGAAGAAGGTGAGTCACCATTGGTGGAAGCAAGAATTCTTAGGGGAAAGACCAAACTAGTCTCTGTAACACCTAAGGGCAAGTGTAAGCAACCCGCTAAGAAGAACACAAATGAACAGGAATCTGCTGTGGATGAAGAGATGGAAAAGGTGGAAGAAAACATTGTGGAACAGATTGTGGTGGAGGAGGAAAAGGATATGGCAGGAAAAGAAAAAGTTGTGGAGGATGAGGGGAAAACAATGGCAGAAGATGAAAAAGTGGAGGATAAGGAGGATGAGGAAACTGAAGAAACAACAAAAACTGACCAGTCAACATTGGCGGAAAGTAGGGTTTTGATAACAAGAGTGAAAACACCTATCAAAAAAGCAGCAGTGCACAGAGCCAAACTACTTAGCAAAAAACAACCAGAGGAAGAAAAAGATGAGCATGCTGAATCCCCAGGAGATGAAGAGAAAGGGAGAGAAGATAAAGGTGGTAAAAGAAGAGAAGAAGACCGTTCTCCAGTGGTGGAAACTAGAGTTTTGAGAACAAGAGTGAAAACGCCTGCTAAAAAAACAGCAGTACGTGCATCTAAACGTCTTAGCAGACAAAAAATTATGGATGAGGAAGGAAATGAAGAAAAGGTTGTAGAGCAGAAAGATGGGGATGAAGAAATGGATGAGGAAGAGGGAGAAATAATGGAAAAAGGTCATTCTCCAGATCGCAGAGTTCTTCGAACTCGACCAGAAACACCTATCAAAAAAGCAACTGCACGTAAGTCCAAAAGACTTAGCAAGCAACAACAGAAAGAGGATGAAATGGAAATGAAGCTGGTAGAGGAGCTAGAGCAAGAAAAAGACGATACAACTGATGAGCAGAGGGAAGAAATTGTTGCGATGGCAGAGGAAGGCATGAGAATGCGTGAGAATGAGGAGATTGAGGTCACAAAAACAGTTGAAGACTGGAAAGAAGAGACAGAAGGAAATACTGGGGATCAAAATGAGGCAGCGGGAGAAAGTGTGGGTGTGGAGGACGAGATATATGACCAGGGCAAAAACGTGGAAGAACAAAATGTGGATGATAAGGACGATGATGAGGAAATGACTGAGACACTTGGTGACAATCTGGAAGAAGGTGAGTCACCATTGGTGGAAGTAAGAATTCTTAGGGGAAAGACCAAACTAGTCTCTGTAACACCTAAGGGCAAGTGTAAGCAACCCGTTAAGAAGAACACAAATGAACAGGAATCTGCTGTGGATGAAGAAATGGAAAAGGTGGAAGAAAACATTGTGGAACAGATTGTGGTGGAGGAGGAAAAGAATTTGGCAGGAAAAAAAAAAAAGAAAAAGTTGTGGAGGATGAGAGGAAAACAGTGGCAGAAGATGAAAAAGTGGAGGATAAGGAGGATGAGGAAACTGAAAAAACAATAAAAAATGACCAGTCAACATTGGTGGAAAGTAGGGTTTTGATAACGAGAGAGAAAACACCAGTCAGAAAAGCAGCAGTGCACAGAGCCAAACATCTTTGCAAAAAACCACAGACAGATGAGGAAGAAAAAGATATGCAGGCAGAAGCCCCAGGAGATGATGAGACTGGAGAGGAGGAGAAGGATGGTGGAGCAAGAAAAAGTGACCAGTCTTCAGTGGTGGAAACTAGAGTTTTGAGAACAAAAATAAAAACGCCTGTCAAAAAACCTGTAGTACGTACATCCAAATGTCTTACTAGTCAAAAAATTACAGATGAGAAAGAAACTGAAGAAAAAATTGCGGGGCAGGAAGATGAGGATGAAGAGATGGATGAGGAAGGGGGAGAAACAACAGAAGAAGACCATTCTCCAGGTCGCAGAGTTCTTCGAACCAGACCAGAAACATCTGTAAAAAAAGCGACTGCATGTAGGTCCAAACGACAACAAAAAGAGGATGAAATGGTAATGGAGCTGCAAAAGGAGCTAGAGCAAGATGAAGAAGATAAGACTGATGAGCAGGAGGAAGAAATTGTTGAGATGACAGTGGAAGGCATAAAAGAACGAGAGAATGAAGAGATTGGGTGTGCAAAATTGGATGAGGAGAGGGAGGCAGAGGCTGAAGGAAATACTGGGGAACAAAATGAGGCAGGCGGAGAAAGTGTGGGTGTGGAGGAGAAGATATATGACCAGGGTGAAAATGTGTTGGAAGAAGAAAATGAGGTTGATAAGGAGGATGATGAGGAGGAAATGGCTGAGACACTTGGTGACAATCTGGAAGAAGAAGATGAGTCACCAGTGGTGGAAGCAAGAATTCTGAGGAGGAAGACCAAATTAGTCACTGTAACTCCTAAGAGAAAGTATAAGCGATGCAGCCAGAAAAACAAGAGTGAACAAGATTCTGCTGGGGAAGAAGAGATGGAAAAGGTGGAAGAAAATGTTGTGGAACCGATGGTGGAAGAGGAGGAAAACGTAATTGAGGAACCACAAAATGTGGAGGATGAGGGAAATAATATGATTGGAGGGGAAAACCTAAAGGAAGATGAGGAAGGGGTGGAGGAGGAATCATTGGAAAGAGTGGAAAATGAAGTGGAAAAGAGGGAAGTTGAGGAGGAGAGTAAAATAATGGTGGAGGACGAAGAGCAAGGGGTGGTAGATGAGAAGGAGATTGAGGAGGAAACAGAGCCAATATTATCTGAAGTTGGGGAGAAAGGTGAAGAACATGCTAGAGAGCTTTTGGAAAGAAGCTCAGTGGAACCAGATATGCATTTATCTTTGGATGATGAAAATATGGAAGAGGGGTATACAGAATGCAAGGGGGAAGAGCTAATGGATAAAGAGATGGACAGCATTGTGCAAAAGGAGGGAGGAGGTGAGGGAATCCCAGAAGAAGAAAAAGAAACCTCTGCAGAGAAACAAATTGACGTAGGAGAAAAGGAGGCTGGGAGGGAAAGAGATGAGAAGGAGGGAGAGAACAAAAGCAATGCCACACCGTGTAAAGAACAGGAATCAGCAGAGAAGAGTACAGTGGCAGTAGATGAGTCATTGGCTGTTAAAATTCGAGTTCTGAGGGGAAAAACTAAAATTGTTATGGAAACCCCAAAACGTACATCCAGAAGGCTCAGTAAACGACTGTCAAAAGAAAAAACAAGCAGCTCATCAGCAGTGGAGTCAGAGGAGGAGAAAGAAGTTGAAAAGGCAGGAGAAACAGAAGAAAATACGACAGTGGATGGGACTGGAGATAAAGATGTAGCCTTACCTGAGGGGGAAGAAGGGAAGGGACTATTGAAGGGTGTGAATGATGGAGAAAAAAATGATGAGATGGGACTAGATGGTATAAAAGAGAGCTCAGGTGAGGAAGAGCCACAACCAGTTAAAGTAAGGGTTCTTCGAGGGAGGACTAAAATAATTACAGGAACACCAGAATGCAAGAATATATTCAAGAAAACACGGCAGAACAAGGACCAGGGATCAACTCATGAAACTCTGAGATATGCAGAGAAGGAGGCACAAAATGATGCAGGAGGACATTTGGGGGATGAGGAGCAAAATGTGGTGCCGGAAGTCACAGAGCAGGGGGAAGAAACAACAAAGGTAGGGGAAGAGGAGCTTGTGATGGCAGGGGAGAAAGACGCTTCAGAGACGGAGGAGGCTGAGGCTGCAGAAAATGGAGAGCAGGGAGGAGAGGTTATAGAGCTGAAAGCTGAAGTGGAGACAGAGGCTTCGGAAAATGGGCAGGAGGTGGAAAAGGTGATAGAGCACAAAGGCACAGTTGAGTCAGAGGAGGCTGCAGCTTCAGAAATTGGAGAGCAGATGGAAGAGGGGATTGATCTGAAAGCCACAGCAGAGACAGAGGAGGCCTTGGAGGATAAGCATATAGAAGAGGACAAGGCTGGAGATTTATGTGCGGAGGCTGAAAATCTGGAGCCAGGAGAAAAGATGGAAGATGTGGGAGAAAGCCAAAAAAAGGTTCATGAAATTAAAGAGGTGGGGGAGGAAGGGGAGGAAGAACAGGATGAAGATTCCATAATGGAGAAAGAAGCAGCAATAGAGATTGCCTCCTCTGAGGTAGAGGAAAATACTGCTCTGTTGCTGCTCCCTAGCTCAGATGAGGCTGATGAGTCTCCAGCGTTTGAGAAAAGAGCGAAGAAGAGAAAAGCAAACACAAGCACAATGCGGAGATGTACATCTAAGCGGCTCAGCAAGCAACAGACAGCAGAAGCTTCAAAGGAAGAGGAGACCGAAGAAAGTGATGAAGAAGGGAAGGGTGCGGGGTGTGATGAAGAGGTTGTATCAGAAAGGCGTGTGAGGAGAAGAGGGCCAAAGCAGAAGAGAAAAATGATTGACCTGACCCCCCAACGCAGATCTAAGCGTCACAGAAGAACGTGAGCATGCAGCAAGGTGGAGTTGAGAATTTTCTTAAAATATGTTTTGTTTTGGACTGGGATTTGGTGGATGGGGGGAAGACGCATTACTTTAATTATTGTCTATTTTTAAGATTCCAAATTCAAAACTATATTTCAAAAAAGGCGGAAATTTTCATCAAATAGAAATAAGCATAAAATATTCTTAAGTAGTCAATAATAAACAGTATTAATCAACAAACTATGTTAAATTTTGGCCTGTTTATTATTGACTTTAAAAAGTGGATTTTAAAATATTCTATATTAAATATTCCATATTTTGTCACATGCTGCAAGCATTGTGGATTTTATCATTTTTAACTGATCTTAGGGTTCAGTTTATCAAAAAAAAAAATCTGAAATATATCCCTTCACTAAATATCAACAAAAAGCCATCCATGTAGCAAGCACGTATCTGCAGCGCGATCAGCTATGAGCACACAAAACCAGATTAATTTAATTTGCATGGATTGTGTCAGGTCCATTTTGGTGCCTACAAAAATTTTAATGTGCATCATATTTAAGCACATGTACACACACACACCCACATTCACACTGAAATTTGAAAATTCACTGAAAGTGGATGTACTGGTAACAATGCATAATTTATTGGGCAGTTACGCATAAAAAACCCTCTCAAATGTGAAGGAATTGCAATCATCAGTCATATTCTAAAAATAGCTTTTTCCCCAACCTGTATTCAGAATATTTCCTAATATTAATATTTACATTGAAAGGAAGGTGAACTTTTGAAATGCATTTTCATTATTTGTATGAAATAAATGATGTTTCAATGTGAAAAATAGCCGAATGTTCACTGCAAAGTGTTAGCCGAGGGTTACCTATTCAGTGGTAGAGACAAGCTCTTCTGAAGTGTGAAGTTACACTTTAAAATATGCTGCACAGTTTGTTTTAAGCTTAGTGATTTGTGGCAAGAAATAACTCTTAGGGTCATTATTTTTCATTGTAAAGACAAAAGTAAAATGTGCAACGTTTTAAGATGAAACATTATCCTGTTCATGGCTTTTGGCACAAGCACAACCATGGACAAGAGAATACTGTATAATCATAAATGGACCATGTTAAAATTAGGAATGACCACAACTTTCCTGTGAGGTGTAGAGTCTTCATTACATGTTTGTGAAGCAAATTATGCACATTATTTTTTTTATATTACTAATATCATAATAAAACTCCAGCAATCTGTAACGCAAGTGCCCCGTGAGGAAATCAGAACCGTTAGACTGCTCTCTGCTCTGACAAAGCCTCTATGGCTTTGCAGGCTCTATGTTCTGATTAGTCTGAGTCTCTAGGCTCTCTAAAAACCTCAACTAATCAGGTGTTTTTTCAGCTTTTCCAGATAATGTTACATCTAGCTTGCAAGCAGTATGTCATGCTCTATTTTCAATTAAATTTACCAATACCACTATTGTGGCTGTGAATAATAACTGCAGCTTTGTTCATTAACTACGTTCAACATAACAAAATTTTTTCTCATCTAAATAAGACGGTGAGTAATGATAATTGATGACAACTGCTCTCCTCTCCCCAAGTCTCTGTTCTGCTGGCCGTCCCCTTTTTTGGGGGGAGTGGCATTGGAGGAAGGGCTTGGTTAACGGGGCAGGTTGGCTACTTTCAAAATCTACCATGCTTTTTCAAGTTTCTCAAAAATTGCTGACCTCAGCTTTAAATAATTGTAACATTTGTAATGATTGCACTGCCCTCTTGTTTTTAGTGGATCTCTACATTTAACAAACATACCTCTCAAATGCATTGCCTACTGGATTACCATAGAATTTTCATTGTCCCATGAATCAATGGTAGACTTTGCTATGCAGGTGTCAGTAGGGAGCAGTAATATGGCCAGATTTTATTAGTGACCGTGAACTCTGGTCTTGATATCAGCTGTAAAAGAGTGAATAAAGCCTGTGTTTCTGTATCCTTTTACTCAGATGATATTAGAATTTGTGTGCTTAATATTTTTTTTTCTACATTTCAAAATGTGATTACTCAAAGTCTTTTACTTGTGTAATGTCACTTCTTATCAAATCGGTTTACGAATTCTAAAATTTTAATTGAGGCGATTCAAATCTTGGCTTGTCTCATCAGGAATGGCATGGCAAGAATAATACTTTTTAAGATTAGTAATACCTCAAATGAATTGTACATGTTGGAAAGAAATCAAATGTTTATAACATTCAGAAAACCAAAATGATTTTGATTGTTCTAAAAGAATGTTTATTGAACTTAGAAAAAAAGTGGTAGACCGGCCCACATACATTGAGGATATTTTTGAAGTATTTGAATTTAAATTTTTTTTTTTTTTTTTACCTTTTTACCTCTTGTATATGCATTGTTTTGCCATCCTTTAATAAGTTAGGAATAATTTCTCTTCTAGGATCTTGTGTTTCATTAAATGTCCTATAGTAATTAAGAGACAGATATAGCTGTATTCATTCATATTATTCATTATTTTTCCATATGATCTTTTGAATGTCATTACATCTGCTCCAATTTGACAGACCATTTGAAATTATCACTAGCACTGCTCTAGTTTTCTATTCATACTATTTTTAAGGACAAATTTTCAATAAGGGTGGGGTTCCCTACTCTGTATCATTTTTAAATGAAATTGGCAGAACATTCTCTTTTGAAATGCTGTGATTTGTAACCATCTTTTGTAGTAAATAAAGACTTTTCTTAAAGAATCCCTCACATCTCATTCTTTTTTAAAATGATTTTGTTGTTAATAGTTTCAAGACTGTGCAATGATGACTGATACTGGAATGCAGTGGCCTGGTGTTAAAATAAAACTTTTACCACTTCAGGTTGCTGACGTATCATATGATATTAAATAATGACCTTATTTGACCTGTATGAATTTATACAATTACCAAGTTGGATTCTATCTCATTAAAGTTAAACGCTGAATAGCATTGAATTACTCTGCGTAAAAGGAAAATGGAGACAGACAGATCACCTTCTCACCCAAGCCTTATAATCCCTCATGCGGTTGCATCACGATGACTTGGCAGCATTACAAACACTAGTCCAATTATTGCTCAGAAAAATGCTCCAACGTCGTTTTTCTGATACGCCATGACTTAAATGTATATCTCAACTCAACCTACAGAATGTGAGAACAGAGTTTGCCTCCATGACAGTGTAAACCTATTCTATGGCATTTTTTTTCCAGAAGACATTCTTTACATTTGCAATGTGTACGGGCTCATGAATCAGAATCATAATGCAGTATTTTGCAAAAAACTCAGACTTTTCACAAACCAATTGCACATATCATATAACAATGAATGTGAGGTCAAAACTTAAAGCTGCTTTTACATCCATGAAGCTGGACCCTATCCATTTTCATTTTTTGATCCAAAATGCAGTGTGTTGGAGCACATAGGTATAAATGCTAACTGTATACTCATCAAAATGCCAAATAACTGATCTAAATGTGAATTAAAGTGAAAGCAGCAGGTGTATACAGTTCCCCATCTCTTGCTGTAAAACATACTTAGAAACATATGATAACTGAGGCGAAAGGCAACACAGTTTTGCTAATTAAAACTGTTGCACCCCCCGCCCTTAGTACACTTGTTTCAGTTCAATGTTGTCCCATACTTTTCCATAAAGTCGCTTTTATGAACCGTATTTGAGGAATTATTGTAGTCAGGTGGCTACTATGGATTCACGCATGTCATCGCTACCGCCACCGTAGACACTTCCTTGTGGACACGCTACAGGCTGTAATTTTTGACTGATTACTTTCATACTTGGTATGGATGTCTTATAGTACTTCATTTATGACACCTATCGATTTTAGTTGCTGTGGCAACAGTATTGGACAAATTATATGCAAATTAGTGGCACAACATAGATATTTCCTTGTGGATGCTGTGTACAGGCTGCAATTTTAGACCGATTGCTTTCATATTTGGTATGGACATGTGTTAAACTTCACTTATGACACCTATCGATTTTGGTTGCCGTGGCGACAGTATTGGCCAAATAATGTGCAAAAAAGGGGAGAAGCAGGCTGTCGGGGGCTACACCCATGCAGTCGCAGCCGACTGGACTGTCTAGTTTTCTCATGTGTTAATCGTTTTGGCTTCAGGCACCAGCTAATTTAATGAATGTACGTAAAAATCGCTCCTGTTTGTTTGTATTTTCCATCATGTGGCAACTTTTTTTGGAATTTGGGTTATATATCAGCCAACTACAATGTGCAGTCAGAACTACCTGATGAATGCTCCCAATAAAATAAAAACTCCAGTGTGGGTGGGGTTTTTATTACCTCCGCCTCCAACGAAGTTGGAGTGGGAGGTTATGTTTTCATCTGCATTTCTTTGTTTGTTGGTTTGTTTGTGAACAGAATAACTCTAAAACTTGGGGGTGGATTTGGATGAAACTTGGTGGAAGGATGAAGTATGGGTCAAGGACAAACTGATTAACTTCTGGTGCACGTACATCAAAGGTCATGGTCAGGGGGGCCCTTTTTCGTAGTAACCCTGGGTGTATGTGTAGCCGGCATAGCATTAGGACCCTGGGGTAAGCACGAGAGGATAAACAGGGTGTGAGTTCATGGTGATCTGCTTGCATTCTATGAGCGGATCGGGAGAGTAACAGCTCGCGTTTCTGCTAGTGCCCTAATAGGCATGTGGCTTTAATACTGATATCGCTATTGGCGGAGGTATGCGCTCTACTGAGTGCTTTCTAGTTTTAATATGCATTCACAACAGTTACTTTGGATTGCACATTCTTGCTTCATATACTTTGCTTATGATGCCTGCTGCTCATGTGAATGTGTTGTACAGTTCAGGTTAACCGTGTGAATAAAAGGCACGCTTGTTGAGAAAAACTTGGCAAAATGAATTTGCTTGTTTTCTATCAGACAGCGTAAAGGACCCATAAATGAGAAACACTACCCATTTTATATGGCTACTAGTCGTCTTTTCAGTACGTATGTAGTAAAGTATGAATATGCTGTGACTATGCCAGTGCTCAACAGAGAACCTACAAGTCATCTGTCATTTTAAGTCTCCGTCTAAGGGGAAAAGGAAGTAGAAAATACTTTTGTTGGAAACAGCAAAGTACTTGGATATCCGATTTAATGCTCCCTTAAACTCCTTAAATAGAAGTTTAGACTGCAGTGATATGTACCGTCATGAAATGGCTTGTACTTGCGGCATGTTGATCAAGGGAACTTCCTAGTTGACAGATGGCCCAGAGAAACCCTGAAATTGCCATCTATTTTTTGGAAATGGAAGACAAGCAAAGTAGGCTACGTATGAAGGTATTTTTGTGTCTTAATCTTGCAAGCATGAAAAAAACTGTTTTGAGACCATATTTCAAATTTGTAAGGAAAAACAAGCAAATTATTGGTTACAGTTTAAGTGGATTTGGTTACAGACATGAGAAGTTTGCTTTTGAAGCAGACTTCTTTTCTTGCGTTACAAAAAGTTTTGGTTACAAAACAGTCCTCTTTGCTTTCAAGTTGAATTGGACATAATGGGCGGGATCTATGCTGACAAATGAGAGGGGAGCGGTTATGGGTGGGTTAGGCTTAGGCTGACAGCATGGCAGGTCTGCGTGAATCCGGAAATAAGGCTCCTTGTCCGCATGCTGCGCCACTGAGCAATTTCCATTGAAATGAATGGGAGGCCATTTTTCATTCAGTATCCAGTTTTTGTAATACATCCATTGTACGCACGCACAGGTCCCTGCCTCCATCCCACTGTAAGCGTGCGCCAACAGAAAACCGTGCTGAACTAACGTTTCATGCAGGTAAGTTGACATTAAAGTCCCTTCTTAACTGAATCGCTTTTGAATGTTGCGTGGCACGATTTCACTACGTATGCCGGTGATTTATATGTCTATATATACAGTGCTGTGAAAAAGTATTTTCCCCCTTCCCGATTCTTTATTTTTTTGCATATTTGTCACTCTTAAATGTTTTAGATCAAACAAATTTTAATATTAGACAAAGATATCACGAGTAAATACAAAATGCGGTTTTTAAATGATGATTTCATTTATTGAGGGAAAAAGCTATCCAAACCCTATGTGAAAAAGTAACTGCCCCCTTAACCTAATAACTGGTTGTGCCACCCTCGGCAAAAACAACTGCAATCAAGTGTTTGTAATAACTGGCAATGAGTCTTTCACATCGCTGTGGAGAAATTTTGGCCCACTCTTCCTTGCACAATTGTTTTAATTCAGCCACATTGGAGGGTTTTCGAGCAAGAACAGCCTGTTTGAGGTCATGCCACAGCATCTCAATCGGATTTAAGTCTGGACTTTGACTAGCCACTCCAAAACCTTTTTTTTTTTTTAAGCCATTCAGAGATGGACTTGCCGGTGTGTTTCGAATTATTGTCTTTTACAACCCCTGTCGCTCGTCCGGGAGAGGGGCTCGTCCCAAGAGGTGGACGGCCTCAATCAGGGAAGTACTTCTCTATCTGCTCCCCGTTTACCTAATTCTGAGACGCTGTTGGCTCTCCCCACTAAGCTGTCTCATTTGTCCAGTTCCGAGCAATTTACAGAACCGAGGTCAAACACCGGGAATTCACCAAGCAACCAAACCAAAACGCAAGGGCTAGAATTCTAGTCAAATGGGACAGGCCAAGGGTCAACCACCACAATTGAAACAAACCAAATAAAGGGCACGGCGAGAATCGTAAATCCAAAGGCAATCCGAGTCAACACAGAAGGCAGTACAATACTCAGGTCGTGAACGCTAGTTACAGATCGGAAGAGCTAGTCTCCGTGGTTTAACACTAGACCGCGCCTTTTCAAGGTGTGAACCAGAAACGGAAGTATCAGACCTTAGGCGAACCAAAAAAGAAAACAAAGATAACAGATTTCAAAGCACAGATTCACAAATGTACGACAGGGGTCGTAACATTGTCCTGCTGCATAACCCAAGTGCGCTTGAGCTTGAGGTCACAAACTGATGGTCGGACATTCAGGATATTCTGGTAGTGAGCAGAATTCATGGTTGCATCAATGACCGTAAGTCGTCCAGGTCCTGAAGCAGCAAAGTAGCCCCAGACCATCACACTACCACCAGCATGTTTGACTATTGGTATGATGTTCTTTTTATGAAATGCAGTGTTAATTTTACGCCAGATGTAACGGGACACACACCTTCCAAAGAGTTCAACTTTTGTCTCGTCAGTCCACAGAATATTTTCCCAAAAGTCTTGGCGATCATCAAGATGTTTTTTTGGCAAATGTGACATGAGCCTTTGTTTTCTTTTTGGTCAGCAGTGGTTTTTGCCATGGAACTCTCCCATGGATGCCATTTTTGCCCAGTCTCTTTCTCACTGTTGAATCACGAACACGGACTTTAACTTAGGTAAGTGAGGCCTGCAGTTCTTTAGATGTTGCTCTGGGTTCTTCTGTGACCTCCTGGATGAGTCGTCCATGCGCATTTGGAGTAATTTTGGTAGGCCGGCCACTCCTGGGAAGGTTCACCACCGTTCCAAGACCTCTCCATTTGTGGATAATGGCTTACCGTGGTACGCTGGAGTCCCAAAGCCTTAGAATTGGCTTTGTCACCCTTTCTAGACAGATAAATGTCAATGACTTTGTTTCTCATCTGATCTTGAATTTCTTTAGATTGCGGCATGATGTGTTGCTTTTTGAGATCTTTTAGCCTTCTTCACTTTGCCAGAGAGGTTCTATTTAAGTGACTACTTGATTCAACAGGTCTGGCAGCACTCAGGCCTGGGTATGGCTAGTGAAATTCAACTCAAAAAATGTTGTTAATCACAGTTAAGTAATGGTTTAATTAATGGGGGGGGGCAATTACTTTTTCACATAGGGCCAGGTAGGTTTGGATAGCTTTTTTGCCTTAATGAAACCACCATTTAAAAATGGAATTTTGGATTTACTCGGGTTATCTTAGCCTAATATTAAAATTTGTTTTATGATTTCAAACATTTAAGTGTGACAAATACGCGAAAAAATAAAATATCTTAATTCATGGACTTGTTTTGATTTTTTTGTTTATGTAGATTACTTGGGTGGTTACTGACATCTGGTGAAAATTTCATGTCAATTGACCCATTAGAAATATATTTACTGTAGAAATGTTGAAGCAGTCAATACTTGTTTTCCCCTCTGTATTTGGATAATGATACAGCTTTCATCATTTTGGCTTTGTTTGACAAGACAATGGATTTGAAGTGAACCATTCAAGATGTGCTTGACACACTTTCAGTTTTAAAGAGGACCTAATATGCTTTTCCGAAGTTTGCATTGAATATATGACAATACAATGTAGGATGTTCACATGAAACGTGGCCAAATTTTCAAATAATGAGGTAAACATATGAAAAAGTAAACCCAATGCGAAAAAAACCTCAGATTTTTGATGCCTCTGAACACGGTTTCAAAGAATGACATCATGAAGTGAGATTTATTTGTATGTTTATCTGTTCCTGGCACATGGGCACTGAAAAAGGATTTACCTTCATTCTGACAAAAACCACAAGTGCTCGGTCGTCCACAGCAACAATCAGTATAATGTTACGTCTTCATTTTCTGCCAGCATTGAAAGATACAATATGGCAGCAGCCTAGATTTATTTTGAATGTGAATATGCAGCTAGCTAAGTATTTCTGATTTCTGTTAATATTTAAACAGAGTTCCAAGTGTAAGATTTGTTGAACCTGTGTGGCTTGGTTGACTGTGCAGCCAAGTGCCATTCTCAAAATGACACTGCATGGCATGCACTCATTACCTTTCCATTATCATTGTGTTGTCTCTTAGCAAGCTAGCAACTAAATTATATGTGAAATAAACTGTAGCAAGTTCAGCCAGAGGCTGTGCGAGACACATCAGAGGGAAGACGTAAAATGGGTGACCGTTTTACACTGAACAAAAATATAAACGCCCCATGTCAAATATTGATGCCACATGGAGTTAACAACTCTGAGTGAGCATATGCTGACTTTCACTTGTACAGTAGGGATATTTCTCTTGATTTGTGTACCATTTTTCAATCCATCTCTCTGTCAGTGAGCATTTGCTCAGTGATGCAGTGATTTCATTCAGTACATGGGTGTGGCATTTCCAGACGATGATCAGACAGAATGAGCAGTACCCAGACACTCCTTATACTGGGGACAATAATAGGCCACCCCAAAATGTCAAATTTTGTCAAAAGTCATCATACCTCAGATGTCTCAGGTCATGCGGGAACGTGCCATTGGCATGCTGGATGCAGGGAAGTCCACCAGAGCGGTCGCTGTGCAGCTGAATGTTAACTATCAGAAGATAGGCCGTTTGAGAGTTTGTTTCCGACAGACGGGCAGTACTGCAAATCGACCTAATCCATGTCGGCCATTTGTGATCACACCAACGCAAGATGGCTACATCCGGCTCGTCCACCTGCGGGATCGGCTCAGATCAGCGACACGCACAGCGGATGAGACCGTTGGTCTGCACAACAGACGCATCACACCACAGACAGTCCGTAACTGCCAGTGAGAAGCCAACTTGCACGCTCGGCATCCTCACCGTGGTCTGGATCTCACCGCTGTTCGGCGTCGGAACCGACTCGCATGGGCAAACGCACACGTTCGATGGCCCTTGGCACGCTGGAGAAGAGTGCTATTCACAGACGAATCCCAGTTCCAGTTTTTTATTAATAAACACTCAAATTTGACATGGGGCGTTTATATTTTTGTTCAGTGTAGCTGGAATTCAGTTGCAGAAGAATAACACAGCCATTCACAGCAAATGTAGAAGATGTTATTGAACGGTTGCTACTACACAAATGCTGGCCACAGACCATTCTTAACATTAAAAACCGAATTCTATGAGTCGAACTTTTTTGGCAACTGAATGTTACGCTTCTTTGTAAACGTAACAACCAATCCACATAGTTGGCTTACCTCCAAACATTTCCTTTTGGTAATTGGCTCGGTTTTCATGCCAATCAGAGCAGAGCTCATTTCAGAAGGGACACCCTCTTAGAACAGCTTGTTTTTCAAAGGGTTAGGAATGACATGAATCAAATGGCCAATAAATCAAGAAATTTTTTTTTTGCAGTTAAGTTTGCAAACCTCTCTGTTGGACTTCAAAGAATAGAACTTGACAAACTGCTTTATAGGTCTCCTGTAAAGGTTTTTCCAAAAATATTACATGTACTATGTAGGAATTACCATTTTTTACACTCCGTCTTCCCAGTTTTATTTCCTTAAAATAATTAACACAATCGTAAAACTGCAATTTTTTGATACTTGGTTACAAATCTTTTACAGCGAATGACTGTCTGAAGTCTGGAACTCATAGGCATCATCTGATGCTGGGTTTCTCCCCTGGTGAATCTCTGCCAGGTCTTCACTGTGATTATCTTTGGTTCCTGCTTAGACTGGGGGCATTCTGCTTTCAGTTTTGATTTCAGCAAGTGAAAAGCATGTTCCCTTGGAATCGGGACTGGTGATTAACTTGGCCATTGTAAAACATTCCACCTTTAGCTTCGATGAAGTGTTTGTCAAGATTGGAGCGAAAACCTACAGGACAGCTGATCTTCAGGTACGGCACTGGGCAAGTCTTGCGCGATAATTCTGAATTCATTCTCCTGGCTTTGTCAGCAGTCACACTGTCAATAAATGCAAGAGAACTGGTTCCATTGGCAGCCGCGAACGACCACACATGACCATGCTTCGCAGGCGAGGTGATATGCTTTGAATCATGACCATTTCCTCCCCTTCTCCATACTTCTCTCTTCCCATCATTTTACTGATCTTATTGATTTTTTGTCTCATCTGCCCATAGGATCTTGTTCCAGAACTGCACAGGCTTTTATAGATGTTTGGCAAATTTCCTGATTTTGAGACTTACCAGTGTTTTACATGGTGTGGTAAACCCTCTGTATTTACTATGGTGAAGTCTTCTCTTGATTGTTGACATTGACACAGAAATGCTTACCTCCTAGAGAGTGCGCTGGATCTGGCCAACCGTAATGAAGCAGTTTTCTTCACCGGAGAAAGAATTGTTATCCACCAGAGATGTCATCTGTGGTCTTCTGGGCCTTTGTGTGTCCCTCAGCCCACTGGAACATTCTTTAAGAATGAGCCAAATAGCTGATTCAGCCCGACTCGATGTTTTCCCCATTCTCTGAAGTTTTTGCTTTGACTTTTTTAGCTAAATGATTGCCTGCTTTACTGGCTGTGGCAGCTCTATGGGTTTTATACTGCAAGTTAACAGCTTCATATTCCATCTGCAAACACCAATCTTTACATCACCAGTATACATCATATCTGCATAACTGTACATTAAATGAGGATATAACAAATCTGGCCATGAAACAGCTTTGGTCCTTTAAGAGGGGGGCCATGTAAAGAAAATGCTTCAATTGCTACGCCATACCCTCATTTTAGAGGCAAATGCCCTCAAATAATCGCTCAATGTCTGCACGTTGAACTCATGTTTATGATTCAGTTTCATCGCCAATATGCTACAGTAATCAGCTAAAACAATATGGACCTGACTCAATACTTTATAAAATTGCTAAAATTAATTAAACCACACCCAAACAAACCCTCAGCAGGCTAAAACTTTGGGTACTTGAATGAGTGCACACATTGAGCACAAACAGGACACCAAATACATTATAGAAAACTTTTCTTTGCAGGTAGAACATATGGCACAAGAAAGCTTTTCTCATAATTACCAGCTGCCTTACAGCATTATGAGTCCATTCATTATTCACTGTTGATGATTAAAAGGCCTACTCTTATCACGTATTCAAATGCAGGAAATTGAAAAGGACCCTCGGTACATGTAGAATTCAAATGCTGAATGAACAAGTTCTTTTGGAGCAAGTTTTTAATCATTACATGCATCTTACTGTTTTTTGTCCAATAAAGGAAATTCCTTCAGATGCCAACACATTCTTTGTAAATGGGTGTCTCTTCCATGGTGCAGTTTTTGTCAAAACCAGCAAGTGTACAGAGTCCAGCAGCACACTGGAGATGGAAATGGGGAACCCACTCCTGACTGACAGACAACTTCGGCAGCAAGATGGAATAGGCATTTGTGTCTGTGCATTTGTGCCTTAACTGCAGTGCTTGCTGAGATTCCAGAAGCAGCAACTGCTACCTGCTAGTACCGTTTTCCCATTTAGTAGTTAAGTGGAAGGAGTCGAGGTCTGTAGGCTCTGGCCTTGCTCCTCGGTTTCTGCAACCCCATTTGTTCCGCCCTCTTGGCTAGCCACCTCTTTCTTGGCCGTCATGGAGGCAAAGAGAGTGTCTAGCATGCCTAAAACCTCAACAAGCTCCTGTTGGAGATCAATTTCCTTCTCAATCAGGTCCTGCAGCCTCACAATCTGTTTGTCCACCAGTGCTGATCGTCCCACCACCTGCACATAGATGTCTGGCCCCACAGAACCCCACAAGGTAGAGGCAAAAATTAGCGCAATCCACAACCATCCAGTCACATGGGTTGGATGTCACTAAATGCAACTCATTACTGTGTATAAATGAGCAATTCAGTTCACCACCTCAGCAAAAAAAATAGTACTTCATGAAATATAAATTAAATATTGGCACAGATTTAAACAATATCCAGGCAGAACAAATTCATAATGTACACATAATTACTCACCCAAAATCATCTCGGCAACATTCACCAAAACCGGAGAAAATCTTGGATCAACAACATGGCTGAAAACAGAATAAAATACATACATTACGGTTGGTCGGATGAACGTGAGAATATGGTCATGCGTCATGAGGTGGGGGGAATTTGCATAACAGGGCCAAAAATGACCATTTTTCAATTTTTTAATATGTTATTGTACAGGTTAAACTGCATAGAAAAATGGCATGGGTGGTTTATTTTTTTCAATATTAACCCTTGCAGAGCCGTTTATAAGATGAAATTTTAATAGAAAATGCATTACGGCCAGAACACTTTTTTGCCATTTTCTCCAAAGTGACCATTTTTTTTCAAAACCTCATAAAATCCTTAATATTAGTCAAAACAAGACCTGGTTTGGATCAAAATGATCCTCAGATAAAATGCCATTCAATAAACTAAAAAGAAATTCTGTTTGATTTATACTATGTATTCAAAAATTTGATGGAAATACAGGATTTTTATTACGATGAAGTTGGTGGTTTTTGACAGAGCGAGACATCTTTCTCATAAAATTTGGATGATGGGTGCATCAAAACTACAAACAAATGCTTATTGACTTGTAAGAACTGCTCACATGATAGATTACTGGTTCTAGAATACTAATAATTAGGTTCTCATACAAACAGTACGCAGTATGTCTTCATGATCAGAATTCGAGAGACAGTATGTATCCGGTAGCTTCTCATGGCTTTTCAGTTCAACTCCTACATACAAGATTCAATCTTTGTGCACAATTGCCAGTTTCTTCTCTCTTTTGTCTAAGTGACTGCCCTTAGTAGCCTTTTGGAATTTGTAAAAGTTACCCAAAATTACTTCAGACCCCTAAGGATATGATTAGCCATAGCCAGACTTCATACTTTCGTCAAGCATTATAACTCCATCTGAAGTAGCGACGAGCAAGTAGTAGTCATCCAAAGACTGGGCCGATGGCATAATAGCCACAACTGTACCCTTACAAATCAATGACAAGAGATCTTCACCACCCTCTGAAACATTCATGCCATCTGCTTCATTAACAACATCCTCTACTTCAAGCGCACCCCTCGAACCATCTGAGAAGGCAACCTTCTTAAAAGCATTGACATATTCTCGATTTTCACAGGCACTGTAATCCTTAGTAATATAGGGAGTGCAGTAACATGACAATTCCCTTGATTTTACCACCCCATCTACACCTACTGACATCAAGGAATGAAGTTTCCTAGTATTTGGAACTGTGTTGTACATATTGTCATTGCGTTTGCGAGTCACTGAATAGAAATAAAAAAGTTTACATACCTTCCATGAGTGAAATGTACCGAAAAATTGTGGTGAAATCTTTCCACTCCATGAAACAAAAGATGGCTTATCCAGAGCGCATGGAACTTAATTGACACTAATTGACAGCCGACTGACACTGATTGCCAATAAGGGGATTCAGTAGAGACAACTGCCATGATTTTTAGGAACTAAAAAGAGCAATGGGAATGGTTTTATGCATTAGCTTTCAGTTCAGTGTATTTGTCCTCCACCTTTTTTGGGTACCCCCTCATGACGCATGACCATATGCCAAGAAACAGAATCTTGTTTCAGTAAAATCAATTGAGTTGCATATTTTACAGGTGGCAAAGGAACACACAAACAATTAACATTCGAGGAGTTCAATACTTAAAAGCAGCACAAACGGGAGAAATGTGCAATTTAAACTATGTATGGGCATAGGACGTGGGCAATAATCCAATTTGAGGCATTTATATGCACTTCAATAAGCCAATATCTGAAAAAACCTAGTTTACATGATTCAGTCAAATAGTTGGATTTCTCTCCAAGCACATTCTTCCTGCCCTCCGCAGGTCATACATGTGCAGATTTAAAAAAAAAAAAAAAAAACCAAAGATATCAGCTTTTGCTGACTACATGCACAGAATAAACGGATTATTGGGCAAAACGCTAGGTGTGTTTATCTGATTTCTCATAAACAGACAATGACTTTCATCCGATAATGATTATCCGACCATGCCGTTAACATGACCACTTGAATAATCCGATAACTCCAGTAAACCGATAACAATCGTTTTATTATTGTACATATAAGCACACTCACTAATTTTGCTGCCATTTAAGCAGTACATACGGCTGGTATTCTTGTGACGTCATCGCCCAAACCACAGAAAGTATTTAGCCATTTTTCTTCCCCAGCCTGTGTTTCTCTCAAAGAAAAACTAGATAACTCGGTCGCCACAGGGACCGAGTCGTGTATCTCCACGATCCCCAAATTTCGAACAAAATGGCCGCCGGCAGCCATATTGGACATCCGAAATTGACGAAAATCGGTCTTGAGCATTGTCATATATATATCTTCACCTGTGTAAAATTTGAAAAAATTCCAGTAATAATTGTGGCTTCCAGAGCCCGGAACATAAAATCTCTGCAGCGGCGGCAGCAGCCCCAGAACTAAACCATAGTATCTCCCGACTATCGTCGTTGGGGAGATACAAATATATCGTTTTTGCTGAATCGGGGTCATCTAAGGCATTCTTTATAGTAAAACCACAATTATTATTTCTAATTAGGGTGACAAAACTTAAAAGCTAGGCAAAGTAAGATGACTGTTGTGGTAATGTGCAATAATAAAACCCCTGGCAAAAATGGTGGAATCATCATACTTGGACGATGGTAATCCAGCGTTTTTACTTCATAAAAATAAACAAATCGCAGACAGGACACATAATTGCTGTTAAATACCTGAACAGTCTGGCTTCAAGAAACACATCACAAACAAATGAAATTATTTGAATTTATGGAAAAACTTTTTCATAATCAAGAATAGGAAAAAAATATGGAATCACTTAATGTTCTGTAAAAAAATTATGGAATCATCATCAAAAAAAGAATAAAAAGAACAAATATGTACTTTGTTGCTCCTCCTCAGGCTTTCATGATTACCTCGATTCTTGAGGCAAGGATTTCACCAATGAAACACCATCGAGCTGGTTCCAGCTTTCTCGAACGGCAATTGACAGATCAGCTTTGCAGGATGGAGCCTCGTAATGGACCATTTTTTAAAAATATCCGCAACAAGTTTTCAATTGGATCCAGACTGTTTGCTGGCCATGTTATTGAGTTTACATGCCTTTTCTGAAGAAATGCTTTGACAGTCTTTGTTCTGTGGCATGATGCATTTTCATCCTGAAATGTGACTTCATCACCAAACCCATTTTCTGTTGCTGGAATCTGACAATGGCCCATTTCAGTGGTGCATTGACTTTTACCTGACACCCAAATCTCCTTTCATTCAGCCAATTTCTTACAGTTGTCACAAAAATTGACTCCTGTTTCTGCCCCAGGGGTTGGGAAGGACAGCAAAGTACATGGGCCAATGGCCCGTGTCATGGAAAATTTTCAAAATGTTTGGGCCATTACCATACTTCAATGCCCCAATAATTTTAACCATAACAGACATTTATTCAAAATATATACAATTATATATATCTACATTTAGCTTTGTCTGTTTAATGCTAAAAAAAACATACTGATGCATACATTTTGCTTTGAATGTTTAGCATTACAATATCGCTGAAAACAAAAATAATCATTACCTTATGCAAAAGACAAGATTATGTTCTCAAATACTCAGAGGGAAATCAGATGTTTCCGTTCCAATTGTTCTGTAAAACTACTGGCTGTGGTATTAGTCTAATGATACACTGGTAAGTAGCTCCGAGTTGATGGTTTTTGACTTTACCCTAACAGTTCACCACCATCAAGTAGCTGCACTGGTTGTTTTTAGGATTCACTTTGCGTTTTTATGCCAGATTGCGAGGATCCTCTTAAAATGGGCTGCTGCTGGGTTGGCTCACTCAGTTAAGGCGCCGCATTGCAAAGCAGTTGTGACCACCATGTCGCAGGTTCGATCCCCGATAGTACCAGCCAGCAGTGGTCTGTCGCCTTTTTAGAGTAGTACACAATTGGCTTCGCGCTGCAGGGAATTAAATTGGGTGGGACTGCCGGGTAGGGATATAAGAATAGTTTGTAACTTTGTTCTTCGCTCAAGCACCTCCTGTTGGCCAGTCGGGCGCTCGTCAGTAAGATTCTAAGCTTGCTCATGTTCCAGTTTCCTCCACCCTCATTCTGAGCTTGCGAAGTTTTGAGCTATAAGCATAAAGAAGCATTGGCTGACAGGCATGTGCTTCGGAGGAGAGCTGCAAACCGTCTTCGCTCTCCCGAGATGGCAACATGGGGTCACATACGCGCAAGGTTAGGGGGGAAAAAAATTGCAGCTCACTGCCTGGCATGAAAACAGCCTGCGTTTGCTGCATGCCTTATGGTTAACGTTACTAGACCAGCTAGCCGACTATCTTACTTTAAGTTACAGTTCAGATGTCACCTACTCTAGTTAGGTAGCGTTAGTTATTAGCTAGCTAACCTAGCCAGCTTGCCATCAAACTTTTTAGCCAACTTGCATTCTAAAATTTCTTGCGAGGACAAACTTCATGTAGGTAACCAGCTCTTCTACATGACACTTATCACCACGGCCTACTGATAGCAAAGAGTGATGACCTGACAGCTCCCCAAATACGTTGAACCTAAAATTACACTCTCATAACTAGCTAGCTCAGTTCAGCAACTAGCTAGCTAACATTACAAGTAATGTTATAGTCATCCTGCCAGCTAAGATCAGCTGATATATTATAGCTAATACAATGGTCCAAGTACAGATTTCCTACATTGCGAATGCACATGCGGAAGTTGGTAAGAAAAGCAAACTGGAGCAAGATTACGACTGGTGTAAAAATAGCCACTGCCTATTTTTTTCCTCTACTTGACTACGGAAGAAAAATGTCATTTACTGTAATATTTTAATCTAATTTGTTTGAGGTCCGTTTCATGAAGCCTAAATGTTAAGCTTATAAAAAAATTTGTCATATCTGTGATTTATTTTGCTATAAAGGAAAAAAGCTGGATGAAAATGCTGTGTGTGTGGTGATTCCATATTCGTCTCAAAAGTGGAATTACACTTCTCCATCATTAGCCTGTTCACTATTAGACAAAGGCTAGATCACCTAGTCTTACAGAAAAAAACATTGTGTGTAACAATAAAATTTCAACCAAATCACTAACAACAAAGAGCATAGCCAGTCCTTTCCTAACGGGGGTCGGGATCCCGGTTCCTCGGAGAGATGAAGCAAAAAACAATGCTAGTTTATGGCCTAGCCCCATGATGGCAACATAAAAAGGGTTACCACATTGATTCAAAACAACATTACGTCGACCTTCAGTAAGCCTTTTAGCCAAATTTCTGCAAGTCTGCACTGTAGCCTGAGCTTTTAAGGTTCAGATGTAATGAGCAATGATGCAATGCAAATGTATAAAGTGAGACATTCAATCGATTTATCTTTGTAATTGAGTCAACCGTTTGATAGGTAATCGACAAAGAAAACAGCAACAGGTTGAGAGTAGTCGTGACTTAAAAGGCCAGGGTTCTGCCTATTCCCACATTACTACCAACAACATGCTACTCCTTTATTCATGTTTACCACAATCATCATCTTGTACAAACATCAAGTCTTGACCAATGTCAGATAATCATTGGCATGATAAAAAGATTTCTCTCCATCAAGCATGGTTTGCGTTTGATGTCTGTGGCAACTTCCTGGCTCCAACTGTCAACATAGCCAAAAGTTACAGCAATTCACAACCTCAATCCATCTCACTGCTGTCATGGGGGCAGATCCTCGCCATTTCTTTGAATTTAGGTGGACATAGCACTTTATTTTTATGCCTCTTTCTGGCATGCCTGCAGTCGTGATGGACACCATGTTGACAACATGCTGCCTCAATGCAAAAGCTGGGCAGTGATTGGTCTAGATCAGGGGTTCCCAAACTCAGTCCTGAGGCCTCCCTGTGTATGCTGGCTGTAGTTCCAGCCATTACTGCCATCAGAAGATTTAAGTAAGCTGTTAACTTGTCTTAATTAGGTGCATTTTGCGTTTAAAGCAGTTATTTGCTGTCCTAAGCCAAATTTTAATGGAAATATCCTTGTGTGGTATGAAGAATAAAAGACATTTGAACATCCACTTTTTTTTTTTCTAAGAAGCAAGCAATTTCAGTAACATTTTTAAACAAATCAAAAAAGATGCTGAGAAAATCAGTGAGCACCAAATTAGGTTGCTGAACACAGATATTTAGAGTTCTTTCAAAATAATATAATTTCACTTAACAAGGAAACAAACCAAGTTTGTCAGGTTTGTCATTTGCTCGTCTAATTAAAGTTTAGTTTTCTCCACTTAGCAACCCATTTATTGTTTACTTTGGGTAATTTTTTTCCTCTTTCTTTGCAGTTGTTACCAATATATCATAATGAGGATCTGGAATTTATTCTGTACAGCATGTTTGCATATCTGTCAAAATTTGTCTTAAGAGAATAAATTACTGCTCTAAACATAAATGCACCTAATCAAGACCAACAGCTTGTTAAAATCCATGATAGCCATTGTGGTTTGTACAAAAAAAACAGCATAAAAAGGAGGGCCATAGTTTGGAAACCACTGGTCTAAACAGGTTACATGGGATAATTCTTCGACAGAAGTAGTTCTCCAAGAATTAGCTGGCCTAATTTTCTTTTACAAAATATATTTCTTAGTTATGCAGTTTTTATGAGTTGAACTCCTGGAATATGCTTTTATAAACATTTATATCGACATGGAAGCGTCAAGATTATTTAGACCAATTTTAATGGAGCGGGATGAAAAAACTGAATTTTAATCCCAAGGTCTATAAGCCCAAACCATTTCCCTGTGTAAAATGCTTCAAGGTGGCAGTCAGAGGAACACTTGGGTGGTTTCTTTAAAACCAAACAGTGATGCTGGAGAAAAGATACATGGAATAACATGCCAGAGTGGTGAAGCCACAAATCTTTCCTACAGAGGGTTATCACCATTACCCGATGAGAAAGCTCAGCAGCGCGGATAGGCTCTTCTCATCCCGGCCGGCCAGAGCATTCTTCAGAGTCCCCCTTCGGTTTAGCTCCTGCATCACAGCTACAGTGACCTCGGGCGTCTTTGTTCGAATCGAGGGCTGTTAACAACAAGCACGTCCAAGTTTTTATGGGTGAGCGCTTAATTTTGAAATTAAATGAATACTAGGTACAAGAAATCCCCTTCCCTCCAAAATTTTGCTGAGAATCTCATTTCCAAATTTCAAAGTCAGCAGAACACTTTGAGTTTAAGTTTTAAGCAGTCATAACTATACATATTTGACATCCTGGACAACTAAGCTTTCGAAACACTGGACACATGCCTAACCTGTCTGTAACGATGGTAACAATGTCCTATCAATACAAAAAAGTTATTTCTTTTGGACCCACAGAAGTGGGTCTCCAGAGGGAGAGGTTTAAAAGGCTGTTTTCAGAATGCATTCCAATATTATTATACAGCTCACTAGACACTCACATGACAAAGATCATGCAAGAAAAATCGCATCAACTAAACGAAGCATCATCTGATGATACTAAGGGAAAAGGGGCTTCTCCTCACAACATTAAACCCATTACTTGTATTATTTGGATTACAAATTCGGGCTAATCAGCTCTACAGTTTCCCATGGGACACTAAAGGGAGGCAGTAAATACCCCTACAAATATCGGATCCTAGCAAAACGTATTAACCCTTTAAGGCCTAATGCAAAAATCCCAGCAGATAGTAACCTGTATTTGGGCTGAAGCACAGCTTCTCAGCTTTCAGGAACAGTTGGAATTTTTTTCTATTACGCAAAACTTACAGTAATTACGGTACTTTCAAAATTACGCGCATATCTGTGTCGGCAACGACGCGTTCTTGAAATGCGCACATGCTGTCCAGGTTTAAACGTATTAAAGCACTAAGAATTGGGTTTTACAGCAATTTGTCCAAAGAAAACAGTAAAATGCCGAAGGAACAAGTCATGGAGTCCAAAAAATTCGAGTTACAAGCGGATTCTCGGACAGCACTAATGCTGGGATGCCATGCACAGAAGCACTTAAAACAGGTGCAGTCTCGACACCGGAAGAAGACAAACCTGAGGCGAATGATTTTTCTTAATCATGGAACATTAATGGTCTAAATGATTATCGACTAACATTTTTTGTCTGTAATACCTGAAGCAATGACAACTTGGGCCAATGAAGAGACAGTGAAGATGCAGTTCTTATTCAGAGTTGATCTCCTCACGTTATCAAGTGAATACTCACCTCCAGGACTGTGTCCAAAGCTTTAGAGACCTGAAAACTTTTCAGCTGTTTGTCATACTTCTCCAGTTGTATTCTGACTGGTTTGCTGACCAAGAAGTCTTCCTATTCACAAAAAAAGTAAGCAAGAATATTTTGACTCAGAAACATCCCAACTATGAATATTTCATTTGCATCTGATTACCAGGCAGCGGAGGCTATGGTGATCATGCATAGCAACAGGTACAAGTATAAATCAGAGCAACTATTGCTGATGCACACGTGATCGGCTGTAAAATAGGGATCAACCGTTGAAATATCATTAGTCTTAAAATGGACAACAATATTAAAATGTTTTAATTTTGATGAATAAATTCCTCATCGATACGCCAATCGCAAAGAGTCATTCCATGTCAATTCAACAAATGGTTGTTGCACCACTTTCTCAGATCCTCGAATTTTTTTTGGGCATTATTTGGGTAACTTTATGAACAAATGCAAAGTATTATGGTGATATACATACAGAACAAGCAGTCATGACTAATCTGATACCCATAGTTGGTCTAAACTTAACCCTTGCCTAAAATTGTGGGGTTTTAAATTACTGAAAAAAGAAATTCTAACTCCTTTTACTAAGTCAGAATTTTTTTTCCTTCCAAACTTTTTACTCTTTTGGTGAGAAAAGTATAGAACTGTATGAAAATCAATAAATATTGGACTGTGGAATTTCCCTGAATGTCCTTATTATTTCATGGGCAACTTCATTTTGGGTCTTACATACCTATATTCTATGGCTTATTCTTGTTAAAAGACATTGAAAGGATAAATTTTCTTCTTTACTGATGAAAGTTGCATAAGAAAAAAGTTTAAAACATTGAAATAAAGCTTAGTTATTGATTTATTGGCCAGTGAAGTCAGGCATAGACCCAAAATAGCCCAACTTTAGGCATCTAAAAGTGCATGTGGGACACATGATATGGGGTTCAAATTTCTTTTGGAGGAACTAATATGTGTGAAGTATTTGTGAACTTACTTTCATATTTGTTTCTTGTGCCTGAGATATGCAACAGCTAAGGGGTCATTCCATATGAACTCAACCAAAGTACAAGAATCTTCCATGGTCACCGACTCAGATTTGGCTCAAATTTATTTTGGGAGTACCTCTATATTCATAATGAACACATGCAAAATTTTAGGGTACTACTCCAGGAGGTTTCCAAGATATGGCCCCCCCAAAAATCGAGGGCCATGCCCAAGCAAATCGCAAGCGTTAATTTATAAGGATTTTGGAAGCCAAAATCTTTGGAACAAATCATAGGTATGGGCTGAAAATTGCTATCCAGGCTAATTTGGGTGCAGGCTTTCAGAATCTGTCAAAATGTATCTCTCCCTTTTCATTTTCAAGATATTGGCCTCTCAAATATGAACATTTTTATTGGTGGAAATCAAAAATTCAGTTTTCAATGGCCCCCTAGGAGGCCAGGATCCCTTACAGAGGCTAAATTGTGCTGTATTCCTTCTATTTGAAGACAGGTCTGTCTGTGCAAGGAAGATTGACTGCATCCGAGGCATAATAGCATAGTTAGGAGACCCTGAAAAGGGTCTAAGCTGAAAAAGTCACTTTTTTTGCCAATTTTGGACTGGCAAGTTCACCATGTGGGCAGTTACCCATGGTAATGAAACGTGTTCCACATAAATGTATATATCTTGACTTAATTTGTTCAGAATTACAACTTGTTTTCTCATCTCCTTAACTATTTAGTCATGCCATAAAATATATATCTGGTGCAGATGGTGACCTGATTACAGAGAAATTCAAGCAGTTCAAAAGACAGTAATAGTGATGTGATACGCTGTGCACATATTACATGTATTACATGGGTCCTAAGGCAACACTGCTCATTAATGCAATATATATTCGCTAAATCTCCTATAAAAACATGTATTTCTCAGTTAAATTGGCCATGAAAGATTCTAGAAACAATGTCCATACTTGAGACATCAATTTTTCAGATGTTTCTTGTTATACAGACTAAGCTTTGTGTTTCTACTCCATGTCCCACATTGGTTTCTGTGCTGAAATATGTATTTTTCAGTCTGTTTCATAAATAAGCATAATTTTGAGGTCTAAGAAGACTAGCTAGCTCTTGGATATTTTTAGGTTAGAGAGAACTTTTAAGGTACTTTGAGATATTTGTAACATAAAAATCTTGTTAGTTATTTAAACTTGTGAAAAAAATGCTTTAATTCTTGAAAAATGCCATTTTCACCATATGTTTGTATGGCCTTGTGCCATAGAGAAATGAGTGTATTCATTCAAAAATCCTTTTTCTGCTCTCTATTAAAGGTGTTTCAACCCTTCAGATCACTTGTAAGTCTATATCAATCAGTTCCTAGTATTATCTTCCAAAAACAGGCCTTTCTACATAAAATGTCAATTTTCGAGCGGGGAAAATAGTGATTAAAATATTTCATAATTTGAAAAATAGCAATCATATGATGTTAGAACTTTGCAAGTAATCTATTCTCATATTGGAAAAGCTAGGAAAAAAAGTTTAATGTTCTCAGATTTGTTGAAATGAGATGGAATGACTCCAATGTCTTATTGCATTGTTAAGTTTCCAACTTGTATGGTCTATCGTGAATATTAATGTTATGCGGTTGGGCAAAATCTGATGGTGTGTGCAGCTGACAGCGTTTTTACATTAGTGCGTCGCCATCTTAAGAGTTTCAAAATGCCCCATTGTATAGTGATGAAGTGCGACATGCCACCTACTTATATTAAGACACCTCTGGTAGAACCTTTCCCATTTCCCAAAGCTCTGAAGCAAAGTTCAACGCACGGATTTTACTGGCAAAAACATTTCCCCTCGAAGCACTGAATTTTCCCATTCTGATAAAATGGTAAACAAGACAGAATAAAAAGGCAATAGCTCACCTGTTTGGGTGCGTAATTTCGCCCTTTGACAAAGACGCGGTACGATGGCCGCTGCCTCTTCGCATTTCTTGCCCCTGGTTTCTCCTCTGAGGATTTCCTGTGTCTCACACTCAGGACTCCATTCGCCATCCCCACCACCACAGCAGCATCTTCAGGCTAAACACAACCATGAACGAATTAGCCTTAGGTCTCTAAATTCAGCCCACCTGTCACATATCCAGTGCTAAACTTACGCATTTAAGAAGGAAACTCTTCCCTTGCTGAATATAAAAGTTTTTCAGGAGCGGTATGACACTAGTTTCTTGTCCATGAGCTGTCCAGTTTCAATTACAGCATTTTCTTCCCAACACAGACATTTTTGTTTGACGCTGTATTTTCAAAAATGGAATGGGTTCAACTCCACAAGCGTGCATTTTTTGATCCCTCCTTTCAGCTTCAGATGTTTTTAAAATGGTTCAGAAATCATTGTAATTGAAATATGAAAAAGAGTAAGGAACTCTGGTAGTGGAGCCTTTATTGAATGGCTAATGCATCGGCAAGATTAAAAAAGCGCACCTACGCGTTACGGCCATACGGCCTTCATCAGGGTGACTAACCCGTTTGTGAATCAAGGCACCATTCATATAGATCAGGAAAGGAAATGACATCATGAGAAAAACAGGTGAAACAGGATGTATGAAACATGATAAACAACAATAAAGGACACAATATCGCACATATTAACGGCAAGGAAAAATAAATAAGAAAAACTCACATAAACGTGTGTACCACCCAGAAACACAAACATATATTATAAAAATGGACAATAGTCTATTTCTTCATTTAAACCTGATAAAAACAGCAAAAATACTCGCACTCCAAAAAGTGAATATCAAAAACCAAGAAGCCAATGCAACAATTTATTAGGACAAAAAATATCTAAGTGCAAGTGAAAGTTTTAAAAACAAACGTTTCGGTGCTCACACCATCCTCAGTGCTAATGACTAAGTGGCAGGACAAAACCATTTAAATAGACATCACATGACTGAAAAAGACAATTAGTTTAACTGAGTATCACAGGATACAATTAACTCGTCAATTATTCAATTTAAAGAAAATATCATCGTAGATGACCACAACAATTGAACAGTAGTTATGACAATAAAGTATGTATAATCAAATGAAAGAACAGAACACCAGAAAATAGTAAAACTGGAATGTCATGTTAGGTTAAATTGATTTAGGATACAAGGACATGCTGGTGTGCGCTTAAAGAAAACATGTCAAATCAAAGGAATCATTTAAGCCAGCTGGGTAAAGTGTGGATAGGTAATGGATCCAACGTGCTTCACACTGAAGTAGTAATTTGTCTGTGCGCTTTAGTCTAACTAGGAAAAACACGGTCAATGCCAAGCCAGCTGAGATCAGATACCTTATAATTGAATTCCTCAAAATGAGTTCCATAAGGTATCTGATCTCAGCTGACTTGGTATTGACCGTGTTTTTCCTAGTCGTAGACTAAAGCACACAGACAAATTACAACTTCAATGTGACAACTTACAACTTTTTTCATAAACGCTTTAAGGCAAGCATTATTCATTATTGGGTGAAAGGTAGACTTGGGTTTGAACTTAGGTTGGGGGGTGGCATTTCGCTTGTGAGATGCTGAGCTTTCTAAAGTAGACAAAGAATTTTGCTTGTACCACACCTCCAGGTGTAAGTTTCTGTAAAATTTAAACAAATCAACTCTAGTTTGGAACTGGTTGGCGCTGTAAGTAGATTGAAGTAGATTGCATTGCTGTTGGTCCACGTATAGACTGATGCACCTCCTTTGTAGTCCTCGGTATCCCTGTGAAACTTCTCCACATTCTTGCGTTTCAAAATATTGTGCAGTTTGTCAATGTCCTCTTTCAATTTATTCTCAAAAGGAAGCTTTTGGTCCTCCGATGCCAATCGGGCAATGTCAGCCTTAATGTTTTCAATATCTCTGTTGAGGGAATCCTTTTGGCATTTAGATTCCTCAATTAACAACAGAATCAAATCAAGTGAATTTTTATTAAAATCGCTTCCCATTTATGTTTGAAATCTGGATTGTCGTGGCCAAAAGAAGGAAACCTTTTGATCCGCAGGCCTCCAGGAATCATTTCTTTCCTCCAATAATCCGATAAAGTAATTGCATGTGATTCCAGTTTCGTTTGTTTTTCTAAAAGTTTCTTAAGATCCTGATAGGATCTGCGTAAATCTGGCGGAGACTCCAAAGTCTCGTCATCCAGTTAAGAATCTTGAACTATGATGTTCTTGCCTTGTTCATTTGTAAAAAAAGAACGTATTCGTTGTGGCCATGATAAGACTGCAAACCAAATTACCCCAAACGTCCAAGCGTGCGGACGGAGCAGCTCCCAAGGACTCAGCCCCAGAGTCCTACAGCAATGAATGAATGAATCGGGAAAAGGAGCGCGTCTTGGGTAGAAAATGAAAATCACAGTACCAGGTGCTCTTAGGCAAGGGGCAAAGAATGTAACAAAAATACGAAGAAGAGTCTAAGGCACTCTGGTAGTGGAAAAAAGTAAAAAGCCTTTATTGAATGGCTAATGCATAGGCAAAATTAAAAAAGCGCACCTACGCGTTACGGCCGTACGGCCTTCATCAGGGTGACTAACCCGTTTGTGAATCAAGGCACCATTCATATAGATCAGGAAAGGAAATGACATCATGAGAAAAACAGATGAAACAGGATGTATGAAACATGATAAACAACAATAAAGGACACAATATCGCACATATATTGAGGTGGTCCCTAGATCTCGGAGGGGGGGGTAATCCCCCTCAAACGTCTCCTACAACGCGAGACGTTTTGGATTTTCCAGCTCAAGGCCATGGAATTTCCAGGTTCAAATGAAGAAATAGACTATTCTCCATTTTTATAATATATGTTTGTGTTTCTGGGTGGTACACACGTTTATGTGAGTTTTTCTTATTTGTTATTTGTCCTCACCCTTAATATGTGCGATATTGTGTCCTTTATTGTTGTTTATCATGTTTCATACATCCTGTTTCACCTGTTTTTCTTGTGATGTCATTTCCTTTCCTGATCTAAATGAATGGTGCCTTGATTCACAAATGGATAAGTCACCCTGATGAAGGCCGTATGGCCGTAACGCGTAGGTGCGCTTTTTAATCTTGCCGATGCATTAGCCATTCAATAAAGGCTTTTTACTTTTTTCCACTACCAGAGTGCCTTAGACTCCTTTTCATATTTTTGTTACATTCTTTGCCCCTTGCCTAAAAGCACCTGGTACTGTGATTTTGATTTTCTACCCAAGACGCGCTCCTTTCCCGATTCATTCAATCATTGTAATTGGTTTAGTCAATCACATAAAAAAATGAGTTTCTACTTTTTCAGGCAATGGGATTATCTCTGATGCGACAGCTCCAGGTGGTCATTTTCATTAGGTGCGCTATATTGTGTAAAGTGCTGAGGCAATTTGAGCAATGGTTCTACATAATTATCTGGGTAAGAAGTTATTGTAATTTTGGGATGTGTATTTGGACATTCAACTGTTTGTATTCTTTGAATGACTACTTGAATGACGACAACACATCTACTGAGATTGTTTATGCCCGACATAATATTTGTCGCAATATTAAAATCACACTTTCTTTTAGATGCACTAGCTCACATAATTGGTGTTCCACTGTTTACAAAGAACATTTAATGTTAAGGACAGGTACTTATGTTTCAGAGTCCTGACGGGATTTTCTGTCAATGTGATGAGAGATGTGAACCCTCCACAAGGGTTCAATAGCATGCTTGAATTTTGACTGAATTAGATTTAAGCATTTAGCAACATTGCCTACTTGCTAGAGTGAGTAGACAGTGATTTTCATTTGACCTATCATTTGAAATATGATTTGGTTTTTCATTCAGAGACTGTGGTGGAAAGATCTGACACTATGGCAGTCCATCACAGGTGAATTGATTGTAAATATTTATTTCTAATTCAAGTAAGAGGGAGAGAGAGAGAGAGGAAGAGAGAGACCAAAAATGAGAGCGTGAGAGAGAGACAGAGAAAACAACTCAAACTGACGTGCATTAGGGGGTGAATGGGATTAGGGCAATGGATGCAAGCCCTGCATAAGCTCATGAAAGCTCATAAGCCCAGCTGCTCATGAAACCAGTTCACAGGAAATGTACAGAACGCATGCAAACAGGATGTAAAAGACATTTACTTACTGCCAGTGCGACACTTAAAATGGATGCAGCATAATCGAAGTTGTGAACCACTTTGTAGGTTGCCGTGTTGTAGACTTTCACATGTCTTGAGGAGAGAAATGCACATATCAATCAAAGGACCAAGACTCTTACTAGCAGTGCTATAGTAACTGCAGGTCTAGTCACACCATAATCTTGTTTCCAAAATTTAACTCCTCTTGAAGCAAGTCCAAAAAGGCAAGAATTTTAAACACATTTAAGGAAAAGAAAACCTTTTTTCTTCTTTTACCAAATAAAAGTACACTGCCCTGACTATTCAAATATGTTCTTGGGTATTTTTTTGAAAAATGTTTTTAATGACTAAATCAGCTCGAGAAGATCAGATTTATATGTCGTGTGTGGTGCGCCATGTTTGTTGGAATCGGGGTAGCTTGCTGCATCACCCGGACACCTGAACTCTTGAGCACGCAGGAGTCACAAATTAAATAAAACCAGTGGCGTAGCGAGAATTGAAAATTTGGTGGGGTACAGGACACCCCTTTAAAATAGTTATGGTCCTGACTTCTCAATCATTTTTATAATTATCAATATTTTCACTCCAAAAACACTCCACACCGGGTCGTACCAACCGGCAGTGGTCGGCAGCTTTTTCAGAACAGCACACGTTTGGCTAAAGCGCTGTAGGGAAGCAAATTGGGAAGGGACTGCCGGGAACGGAAATTAAAAATAGTTGCCTTGTTCGTTGCTCAAGCGCCTCCTGTCGGCCAGCCGGGCACTCGTCAGTGAGATTCTAAGCTTGCTCGTGTTCGGTATCCTCCGCCCTCGTTCTGAGCTTGCGATAGTTTTGACCAATGAGTGTAAAGATGCAGGGACTGACAGATGCGTGCTTTGGAGGAGAGCCGCGAACAGTCTCTCTCTCCTGAGCTGTCAAAAAGGGGTCGCATACGAGCAAGCCTTGTACATAGTTCTCGGATTGGGCATTCCAGATTCGGATGGGATGCCAAAAAAAAAAAAAAAAAAAAAAAAAAAGAACACTCCACACTATGAGGTGTTGCTAATTCTCCCTGTTGACGACAATCATTCAAGTGGACACGTAATTCGGTGTATTTAAATCAGCGTCATTTAAAATTGCAGACCTGTCAACTCTCACGCATGTGGCTTGAGTCTCACGCTTTTGACATATCACGTTCTCACGCTGTAGTCAGCAATCTCACACTTTATAATTTTATTTTGGATAAGAAAATTATATTTAATTGCCAAGACACACTTTTTCCATCAACCCATGCTGTACCGGGAGTGAAAGGCGATATTTCATTGGAATCAGTTGCAGATCAGTCATTTTTCAATCAAGACATACTTAAGAGATTATCACGCAGAACTGAAGTCTTTGTGCATGGAAGTTTTTCAGTTTCATGTATGTTTTGGTAGATTTCTCCTCGAGTAACACTGAAACCCATCACGATTCCAGAATTCTCACTCTTCTCTTTTCTCAGGGGTCGAAAGCTGTGAAATTACATTAAGACATTTCAAACGGTCTTTTATTTTATTTAAACAATTTAAACGATCATGAAGCGCAAGTTAAATCACCTGATTTGCGGAAAAGGTAGCGCGGAAGTTTCAAAGCAGTTTGTCATTCGTAAAACATGGGCCTATTTTTGAGTCAATTATTTTCCTGTGGTGAATTTAGCCCATTATTTCGTCGCTGTTAGATCGCATGGGGGAGAGAAGCCGTGTCCTCAATAGCCAATGTATTATTACTGTAATAGGCTAATGTGTCAATAAAGGAGTTGTTGTTATGAAGGAATATTCTGAGGGCATCACGATCTTACCAAGTCAGGCTTCACTAAGGGAAATCAGTGCAAGCTTATTCCCACGATTACGTCCGAGTTTCCCGTTTTGTTGGAGCAATCAAAAGCCGCACACAACAGCATTGTGACTGATTCTGTCGCTCAGGTTCGAATAATGATTGGTAATATTGAGCGTGGATCATTCGGTGTAAAATTAAGCTGCAGCAAGAGTGATAATCAAGACTAATTTGTATATGCTTAATACTGATTGTGTCCAAGCGTGTCATACCACCCGGGACAATGCCACACAAAGTATATTTTGATTGGCTAATACATACGGTATGGCAACATTCATGAACTTTTGTAAATTAGTTGCATTTTAGAGGTTTAAGGTTTGACTACTCGGTACATAAAAATCTCAAAAATTCTCAAAAAATACTTACAAAACGAGAAGAATGTGTACTTTTTTTGGGTAAGAGCTGAAAAAAGGGTTCTCTTTTCCTTCAAGGCAGAGCCCATTATACATTCCTTTGCTGCAACATCTGAAAGTAAACCTTCTTACATTTAAACGCAAAAGCAGGTGAACTTGGTCACCACCACTAACCTGTCCAGGGAGCCTGAGAGCAGTCTTTGCCCAGAGCTGCTGAGGCACAAGCAGGTCACAGTCTTGTGGTGGTTCTTCAGGGACACCAGAGGCTGGCCCCCTTTCAGAATGTCCCACACCTTCACATACCGACCCCCTAAGAAAAGACCACTCAGCCATTACGACCCAAAAACTCTGCCCAGCACCTCACTTTTCAGTTAGCACTGGTCGATTCGGTAACAACGACAAAACGACTGGTCTGCAGCTATGCATCTCAATTTCATGTAGGGCCAACTGATAACGACTAATACACTTATTTATTTAGCAGTGAAGGGTATTCAAAAACAGCATACCTTGCTCATCTCAATTTTCCCCATGTATGCAGTCCAGACAATACACAGTACAAAGTTACAGAAACATTGAATGACAAGCAGCCTGAAGAGTTTGAATAAAAGCAGTGCATCACTCAGGCTTTCGGAGCACAAGATCCTGGCTCAGACCGCTACACTGCTCTCCAACACACTCATCAGGCTTTTGGAGTGGGGTTATTCACTGCAGAATACAGACTGTATCACACAACATATGGTCAGCTTAGGATATTGCAGGTGAACATTCCCACACTTACCTGCTGACACCAAAAGGCCCTCAGAAGGGAAAAGCAGGACACTTTCCACAGGCTGGCCGTGATCCATGCTCATCACACTTCTGTCAGTTCGTGCATCGAACACCTTCACTGTGTGATCATAGGAACCTGTGCGGGCAGCAGAAAAATTAACGGGCAGTATAGCCAGAATAGATAATACCATTGAATGGAAACAATTTCTTCTTTTCACAGCGGTCAGGATTGTAATAACCTTGCGGCACAAGACATTTTCTAAGACATAAAAAACAAGCGTCATCAAAAAAGCTATAATTAATCTTACAGCAAATGATTACCATTTGCCCAGAGTATGGGACAGTGTGTAAAATGCAAATGAAAACAGAATTAAGTGATCTGCAATTTGTCTTTTACCTACATTTAGTTGGAAACAGCACAAAGAAAAAAAATTAAGATTCACTCGTAAATACTTGCGAATTCCAAATTTTATGCCTCCAACACATTCAAAAACATTTGGGACAGTGGAATGGAAAGACTGGAAAAGCTGTGGAATCTTCAGAAAAACCCATTTGGATCATTCCACAGGTAACCAGTGATTCCATTATTACAGCGTAGAAAATGAAGAGTCACAGAAAGCACGGTCGTTAACCAGCAAGATGGTTTCAGGACTTTGCAAAAAACCACTTGTGCAAATAGTCAAACAGTTTAAGAACTGTTCAGCTACACTGAATTTAGGGATCCCCCCATTACAAAGAAGAGATTCTGAGAATCCTGAGAAACCTGAGCAATCGCTCTGCATGAAACACAAATACCAATACCAACATGAATACCTGGGCTTAATCTTCAAGACCCAAACGGCACTGCTTTAAGAACTGACAAGTTTCTGTAATTGACATAATTACATGGGCTCGTAAATACTACAGAAGACCCGTCACTGACCGCAGTTCGTTGTTCTATCATCAAAAGCAATTTTAGACCACACTAATCAAAAAGGAAGCTGCATCTAAACACCATCTAGAAGCACCAACAACTTCTCTGGGCTCAAGCTAATCTGAAACTGACTAATAGGAGTGCTATCGTCAGACGAGTCCATCTTTCACATTGCTTCTGAAAATAAAGAAAGTCGTGTTCACTGGACCAAAGAGGAGAGGGATCATCCCGAATGTTACCAGCGGAATATTCAAACTAGGGATGCACCAAAATGAAAATTTTTGGCCGAAACCGAAAACCAAAAATGAGAAACGCTTGGCCGAAAACCGAAACACCGAAAGAAATTATTACGCCAATTTTTAGTACCACTGCACTTATGGCTATGACTGTGTACTTACCTAACTAAAGTCAAGGCATTGCAATTGCATAAATTAATATTCATGCTTCAAAGAATAAATCAATTACAAAATTATGAAAATATTTATTTAGCACTGACATTCCAACAAAGCACAAAATGAAATAAAATTATAAATAAAATGTTTTACTTGGCCCCACTCATGAATAACCTACAGACCTATAACTGACTGGCCTATTACTGGCTGCTGAAAAATTGTAAAATTCAATATGTTATGTGACAACACAGCACCCCACTGATTGGTCAGAGAGAATAGTCTCTGCGATAGACAAATCGCTTCCGCATTATCGCTAGGAAACTGGCTTCACTTGCCATCATCGAAAGAGGTCTTCAAATTGTCTTTTTGAAACGTGTGTTGTTTTAGGCAGCTTGATAAATATACTGTGCATTGCCTTACCTTCCAAACAAGTTTGCGTTTGTTCACTACTACTGCATTTATGAAATGCGTTTCTTTGCCTTTTGACCCTGTTCGTGGCGAAATTAGAAGCAACGGTGTTCCCCTAATTCCCCTGGAGAAAGTTATTATGCTGCCACTACTTTACGAAAATTGCGCGGAAAATAACTTTACGGGTGCTGATGAAGCATTTTGTTCTTAGGAAAGGTATCACAGATGAGATAACGCATCGTAAAGCGATAAATTCTAATGCTCAACCATCTCCTGCGACTTTGCGCATTTGCTACGTGTTTTGCCTTCAAAGTGAAATGTTTATGAAGCCTGAATGTCAAGCTAATAAACAATAATTGTTACCTCCGCCAACGAAGTTGGGGGGGAGGTTATGTTTTCACCCCTGTTTGTTTGTTTGCTTGCTTGCCTGTTTGTCTGTGTTTGTGAACAACATAACTCAAAAAGTAATGCACGGATTTGGCTGAAATTTTGAAGGTGCATTGCTGTTGCATCAAGGATGGACCCTATTGATTTTCACCGCGATCAGTGAAACAATATGGCCGCCACGGCAGGCATCTTGAAATCGTATGACACGCGATAACTCAACTTTGCTCCCACTCATGAAGATTTGTATTGTGCTGCCTTGGCGGAGGTTTGCACTCTACGAGTGCCTCTAGTTTTGTCATGTGTTATTTGCTTCTTTGTTATGAAGGGAAAAAGGTAAATGAACATCCTCGGTGTGTGGTGATTCCATATTTTTTTCCAGGGGTTGTATGGAATACTGGTGGTACACAAATGCCTTGAGAATATATTGCCTTTTTTCTATGAATACTCTATGCCTTTTACGGATATCATTGCTTTGCGTTTTTAGGTGGTACGTTATTTAATGTGCAACCGAATCGGACACAACACCAACTGCTATCCTATGCATCAGGACAATGTCAAACAGAAATTACAATTAAGCACTCACAGACTTTACTGCCATAACGTGGTGACGTTAGTGTGCCTCCCCTGATTTAAACAAATAAATATGTAACAAAATCGACGGAATAAAAGTCCTGACAGGCGCGTGCTGGCCACGGTTTTTGCTTGCGTCATCACAAAATCCTGTTTCGGCCGTATTGTTTTGGTGTTACTAGTCTTTCGGCCAAAAACCGAAAATGCATTTTTTTGCCATTTTCGGCCGAAAATTTGGTGCAGCTCCAAAAACGTCAGCGTCTGTCATGGTGTGGGGCTGTATTAGTGCACTTGGCCGGGGGAACTTGCACATGTGGAAGAAAAATTTATGCAGGAAGGTACACGAGCATTTTGGAACAGCATATGTGCCTTTCAGATATTCGGCTCCATTTTCATGCCTTTGCAAATGGGAAATCATGTGGTAGTGTTACAACCCCAATTCCAAAATAGTTGGGACGAAGTGTAAATTGCGAATAAAATCAAAATGCAATGACTTTCAGATCACATGAGCCAATATGTTATTTACAATAGAACATAGATAACATTTCAAATGTTGAAACAGACATTTTACATTTTTATCCACAAAATGAGCTCATTTCAAATTTTCTGACTGCAACAGGTCTTAAAAAAGTTGGGACACAGGCAAAAAAAAGGGCTGAAAAAGCAATGAATATATAAGAGAATCAGCTGAAAGAACATTTAAGTTAACTGGCATCAGGTGTGTAACATATATGGCTATAAAAGGGATGTCTTAGAGAGGCTGAGTCTCTCAGAAGTAAAGGTGGCCAGAGGCTCTCTAACCTGTGAAGGCTTGCGTAAAAAAAAATGTGGAATACTTTAAAAATAATGTTCCTCAACGTCAAACTGCAAAGGCTTTGAAGGTCTCACCATCAACAGTGCATAACATCATCAAAAGACTCTGAGAAACTGGAAAAATCTCTGAGCGTAAGGGACAAGGCCGAAGACCTTTACTGGATGCCCGTGATCTTCGGGCCCTCAGACCCCACTGCATCACTCACCGGCATGATTCTGTCATTGACATTACTAAATGGGCCCAGGAATACTTCAAGAAACCACTGTCTGTAAACACAGTCTGCCATGCCATCCACAGATGCCACCTAAAACTCTATCATGCAAAAAGGAAGCCATTGTTCAGCATGATCCAGAAGCGCCACCATGTTCTGTGGGCCAAGGCTTATTTAAAATGGACTGTAGCAAAGTGGCAAAGTGTCCTGTGGTCAGACAAGTCCAAATTTGACATTCTTGTTGAAAATCATGGGCGTCGTGTCCTCTGGGCTAAAGAGGAGAAAGACCACCCCTCCTGTTATCAGCGTTCAGTTCAAAAGCCAGCATCCCTGATGGTATGGGGATGCATTAGTGCATATGGTGTGGGATACTTGCATGTTTTAAAAAGCACCAAGAATGCTGAAAGGTATGTAAAGGTTTTCAAGCAACATATGCTCCCCTCCAGACGACATCTATTCCTGGGAAGGCCTTGTGTATTTCAGCAGGACAATGCAAAAACACATACTGCAGCTATTACAACAGCATGGCTTCGTAGTAGAAGAGTCCGTGTGCTCAACTGGCCTGCCTGCAGTCCTGATCTTTCACCGATTGAGAACACTTGGTGCATAATTAAATGAAAAGTCTGTCAAAGGAGACCCAAAACCCTCCAGCAGCTGGAAGCCTGTATTAAACCAGAGTGGGATCAAATTCCAATAGCTATACTCAAGAAAATTGTCTCCTCAATGCCCAGACGCCTCCACTCTGCGTTAAAAAGAAGAGGGGATGCTACACCATGGTAAACAGGCCCCTGTCCCAACTTTTTTGAGACCTGTAGCAGCCATCAAATTTGAAATGAGCTCATTTTGTGGATAAAATTGCAAAATTTCTCAGTTTCAATATTTGCCATGTTATCTCTGTTCTACTGAGAATAAAATACTGACTGGTGCGATTTGAAAGTCATTGCGTTTTGATTTTATTCACAATTTACACTTTGCCCCAACTATTTCGGAATTGGGGTTGTATTTATGGATGCAAATAAGGGTCATTAATACGCTTAACAAAAATATAAACGCCCCATGTAAATTATTTATGTAATATGAAATGTGTTACGCTTAAATGAGCTGATAATGTCTTAATTGTCCAAAATGGTTATTTGTCTTGATTTGTATACAACATTTGCGTTCATCTCTGCCAGTGAGCACTAGCTCAGTGATGCATTGATTCCACCCTCAATGCAGGTGTGGCATGTGTAGGCGCTGCTCAAACAGCATGAACAGAACTCAGACACTCCCTAAAACTGGGGACAATAAAAGGCCACCACAAAATGTCATGCGGGAACGCGCCATAGGAATGCTGGATGCAGGAATGTCCACCAGAGCGATTGCTGCACAGCTGAATGTTCACTTTCGGACAATTGGGCGTTTAAGAGTTCGTTTTAGACAGACTGGCAGTGCAGCAAATCGACCTCACCCTCGTCGTCCATGTGTGACCACACGAGCACAAGATCGTCACATCCGGCTTCTCCACTTGCGTGATTGCCTCAGACCAGCAACATGCACAGCAGATGAAACAGTTGGTCTGCACAACAGACGCATCACACCTCAAACTGTCCCGAACCACCTGAGAGAAGCGAACCTACACGCCCGCCGTCTTCATCGTGATCCCAACCGTGTCTACGAGTATCCCTGATTGCAACATGCCACTATCTTGCTTTAATGAACAGTAATCTGTTGCATATTGAACAATAAAATGAATTGTGTAGGACTCAATATATTGTAAAACCCTTAATGCTAATTAAAGTTTAAAAGTGTCAAATGGGGCGTTTATATTTTTGTTAAGTGTATTTTGAGCTTGTGAAATGACACTCACAAATGATTTCACAAACCAGTAGCTATACTGCTGAGAACATGATTCCTTCATGCCACCTGGCACAGGCATTCGCAACACTAGATAATATAAAACATTTAGCTAGATGGAGAACGATTTTGTAATGGTATGATATGATCTGCCTAGAAAAACTTTAACGTGAGAAAAGTTGGCTAGGTAGCTAGCCAGCTAACTAGTGACAATCAGATTCAGAATGTCAGTGGCTTAGCTGAAATGAGTAAAGTTAGCTTGTCATAGAAATTAATTTGGAAGAAAACGCCAATATAACAAACGTTCGATTAATAACTCAATTATGTCTAATTTAGCTAGTGTATTGTCTGACACATGGCCAACAGACATTAGACAGCATACTGGATCCAGTGTTATTTTTAGCTCAGTGATGGCAATAAATGTATGAAAACTACTTACCCTGTTTTACAAGTGCAGTATGATTCCTCTATTTTGCCTGGTTTGATTTTGATGTTCAGTAAATTGGGTGTTTGGCTTTTCTGCATTGATCGCCAGCACTTCGCGGTTAGTCTTGTATCTCTACCCCTTCCGTTAAAAATTTTGATATCGTGGATATAACCTTGCGTGAAATAGTTAAGGCCTCTCTGGACAACTTTGCCGGACAAGTTGGACGCATTCGGTAAGAAATAAACGGCAATATTTTCAGGAATGTGCGCGATAGTGCGGCGCTCAAACATCTGCTGTGGTGCTGTTAATGTGGAACTGAGCTGCATAGCATGTGGGGCGGAGCAACAGTAAGTAACGGGGGGTGGAGCTGGTCGGAGCTAGTCGAAAAAGTCCATTAACATAATGTTACCAAACGGTTGCCGCTATGCAGATGGATCATTCTTGACGTTAGAGACTGAATTCCTTGTGTAGTTAAAGTCATGATAACTGCATGTCGCACTTCAAACAGCCAACTAGCTGCACATTCAGTCATCTGTGCGCCAAATTTGAAAAGAATCAAATGAATAATATTCGAGATATCGATCGGACAAATCATGTCTTCGGACGAAATGACGAACGGACGAACGGAATTCTTGGTATATGGTCCAGGCTCACAAAATGTGCGCCCCCCCCCCAAATGTGTCCGCAAGCTAGAAAATCTTATATTTTGCTTAGATCATTCCAGAACCACCATGAATGGATAGAGCTCACCAAGAGCAACTTGGAACACCCCACTTTTGTCGGTCTGCGATAAATATGTCCCTGTCTTTTTTGCCCTTGAAGTTGGAAAAGTGGCCAAAAATGGCACTTTTTTGATGTCCATGTAAAAAGTGAGACAGTTCCTTTTTTGTTTTTTTATATTTAAGTGTGTTCTATTTTTTTTTTTTTTTTTCTGTGCATAATAGACATGTGTAGGCTATGTCTGACAGTCGGCATACGTCCCTATATCGCGTTTTGTGTATTGCAGTGACATTTAATAAATTGTCCACAAGGTACTGGTTTCTGACTTAGATTTTACATTTAGCACTCTAGAAAAATAAAAAAAGGTCCCTACACCCTAATAATCCTTCAGGATGAGGCAAATATATGGTGCATTAGGCAAAAAAAAAAAAAAAAAAACTCCAACCTACAGGGATTGAGTGGGATTTTTGTGTCCCCAAAAAATAACCTTTTTAAGAAAAGTTTCTGACTTAGATGTATTTTTAAAAAACTGTGAAACATATAGCCAAATGCAATTCAGGTATTGTTGTTGGCCTAAATCAAAGTGGAAATCACTGTTTAGATCAATTACTTATTGAATAACGACATAGCTACAGTGCGCGAAGCATTTTGGTCGGTTTCTGACTTAGGGTTTCTGCCTTAGATTTTTAAGTCAGAAACCCGGGCATCTCAGGCAGAAACCGGGCGTATTCGGCCAAATGTGGCCCCAGTCGTTACACAGGTGGTCAGGGACATGATATTCCATGTTGGTTTGACATGTTAACATGTATTTTAGCCGATTTGATCGAAAATTCAACCCCAATTCCAAAATAGTTGGGACCAAGCGTAAATTGTGAATAAAATCAAAATGCAATGACTTTCAAATCACACGAGCCAGTATTTTATTCACAAAAGAACAGAGATAACATTTCAAAAGTAGAAACTGAGACATTTTACAATTTTATCCACAAAATGAGCTCATTTTGTGCATAAAAATGTAAAATGTCTCAGTTTCAACTTTTGAAATGTTATCTATGTTCTATTGTAAATAACATATTGGCTCATGTGATCTAAAAGTCATTGCATTTTGATTTTATTCACAATTTACACTTGGTCCCAACCATTTCAGAATTGGGGTTGTATAACGATGGCGTCGGTCGGAGGCCCTACATCGGACCGATCGGCCCACGCTCTCAGTCAGAAACCGGGATCTCAGGCAGAAACTGACGCGGGGCGTGGGCGGCCGCTGTGGCCGCAATCGGTGGCCAATCAGTCATAAACTTGGTCAAATAACATGCATGGGTGGTCGGGGACATGATATATTGTGTTTTCTTTTTTTTCTTTTTTTTTTTTAAATTTGGCATCTCCAATCCCACCCGAATCTGGAATGCCCAATCGGTGAACTATGTACAAGGCTCGCTCGTATGCGACCCCTGGCTGCCAATTCAGGAGAGTGAAGACAGTTCACGGCTCTCCTCCGAAGCACGCGCCTGTCAGTCTGCTGCTTCTTATACACTCATTGTGTCAGAACCTGGCCCATATAACTATATACCCCCGACATTTCGTCGTCGGGGGTATAATGATCAAGGAAGTCCCATCTGCCCTTCATGTAATGACTCAACAGTGGTTTTCAAACTCGGTCCTGGCGCCCCACTGTGTATGCTGACTTGCAGTGATGTTGCTAAGTACGCGTCCTGCTTCCCTGACGCATTAAAATCTGAAAGGACGCAATAAACTCACTATCATTGCGTCCCAGGGACGCACCTCATTCTTGCCATGAAAAACGATACATTGGGCCGATTTCACAAAAGCCTTTTAAGGTTTACACGCGGATAACTTTCTGAATAGCGCGTTCAGCATGAGTTTAATTTTAATCACCGTTTCACGAGGAGCAACTGTCCGCGTGCGTCTAAATATTTTAAACGCCTGCGGTCAAATAACAAAAGAAAACTTAAACGCTCGTGAAGGTATGTTTAACTCGCGAAGATTTGCGCCTAAATAAGTGACGCCCACCTGCCTTCATCTGGTTGCTTGGTAAATTTTGAGCAAGACTTGCGCCTTTTCTGGAAAAGAAATGCATAAATAAAATAAATGAAATGAATGCATAAATTAGTTGCTTTCTTCAGTTTCTTATTCACTTAATAGAGGGGTTTTGCAAGGCCACGTTTTTCATTTACATCTACGTTTACATTTTCTAAAAAGGCTACAGTGAAGTCCGAACTGCATTTTTACTCTTCACCGATAATGAAAGCACAAATGAGTGTGTGAAATCACCATGAATGCCGAGGATTAAACAGTTTTGTCGAAGGATAAGTCTGACGTCAGCATCTTGCTCACGTCCACAGGACACGCAAAGAAAGTTTGACATTCTTTGAAGCGAAGTGAAATTCTCGCCACGTTTTCTTTGCCGACATCTCTGTGAGAAATGCGTGTCCACATTCCACAACGCAACTACCCTTACATACGGGGTTATTAACCGGTAACGACAAGTGGAAATGCCCATTATGCAATGGCAGGTTGTCATAATTTGACCGCACCTGTTTAGTCTGAGGGTTAAACGCAAGGTTATCCGCGTGCAGTTAAACGTGCGATGATCCCATCTTGTGAAATGGTGTTTAAACATTCGTTTAGCTGTCCGCGTACAACGGCATTTTAACATGCGTTTAAAATTTAAACGCATGTTATACGCACGCTAAAATGCTTTCGTGAAATCAGCCCATAGTGAACAACAACTCGTGTTTAAAATCACAGTAACTAGCAAAAGAAACCTTGCTGTCAGCAGACCAGACAAGCGCTGTTTCAACTCTCACCACAAACATATCTGCATCATTTTATTTTTCCTCAACAGACTTTCCACTGTGTTAGTTAAGTTTCATTTTTGTGCTAAGAGTTTCACAGTGATTGACTCAGTTCATCTGATTTAGTTGATGTTCAGACAAGAAGATTTTGGTGTTATTTTGGTGACAATTTATTTGTTGACTCTGTCATGGTGATGAGAATGTTTTGTTTATGTGTTAAAATCAGTACTTTTATTTGATAATTTATTTTGGTACTACAGACACCATTTTGTTTTCATTTGAATTTTAGTAATTTATTTTGGTGCCATTTATGTTGCTACAAAAATGCTATTTTATTTGAATTTTGTATGTCATGCCACTGTGACAGTTGTTTTGCAATAAACTTTTCAGATTTGGAATTTTATTTGTTTAATTTCAGATACATTTTGAACATACATGAATATATCCGTTAATTATGACCATATCATACCATACCACCATCAAAGGAGTTTAACACTACAATTTAAGAAATGGAAGAATACAAGAAATAGAAAGAAAAATTTTTTTTTTTCATTGGGGACCCATTGAATTTCCCAGGAACCCACTCAAATCACCACCTGTGGGTCCCGGGGACTCACTAAATTTAAAACCTATCAACATCACTGCTGAGTTTTGTTACAACCACAACTGCAATTGTAGAATTAAAAAAAAACTGTTAATTTGTCTTAATTAGCTGCATTCCATGTTTAGAGCAGTTATTTACAATCTAAAGCCACATTTTCATGGACATACTGTATATCCATTGTGCCATGAAGAAAAAAAATCCTTGAACATATTGCGCTTATTTTTCTATATTGTGAGGATTTTCAGGTAAAAACACTTTTCAACAGATCAAATTAGACTCTGAGAAAATCAGTAAGCTCCAAATTAGGTTGCTGAACACAAGTGTTTTGAATTTGTTCAAAATAATTTGCCTGAACTTAATAAACACGACACAAAACAAGAGAAACTCTATTGTTTGCCATAAAAATAGTCAATCTTGTGACTATTGGTAAACATTTTCACCAATGAAGAACCTATAGATTGTTAATGTTGATTAAATGTTTAGTTAAACCGTTTCCCTCAGCAGTCATTTACATTAGTTTCTAATCTCAATGTGGATATGAAATTTTTATTCTTCATGGCATGTATAGATTTTCCAAATGTGGCTTAAGAGTATAAATAATTGCTCTAAACATAAATGCTCCTAATTAAGACAAATCAACAGCTTGTTTAAGTCCGAAATTGTAAGTGTGGTTGGAACAAAAACCAGCACAGTGGGGTGCCAAAACCAATTTTGAGAACTGTCATCCAGTCACTAAAAATAAAGACAAAGTACTACAAAAAATTCCATGGATGACAAAGACCACTCAGAATTCTAATTGAAAGTTATTTTCTAAAATTTTACTGCATTCACATTTCATATTATGTGTTATAACATAGCTCCACCTATAGTCACTGCGGATCTCAATACCAAAACCTATAGTCACCACATTTATAGTTATGCCTTTCAGTATCCTCCTGACATACAGCAAATAACTGGTGAAATGAAAAGGTAAGCCCTCCGTAAATTTTGACATCTTAACTTTCAAAAACAGCAGTTTGAAAGCGATACATTAATGTTAAGTGTTATAAATTCTCCTACCATTACAAGGCATCCCGCTAAAGGGTCAAAAGTATTTCTATTGGGAAACTACAAATTGCTTGCAGACAACAACAAGCAAGAGCATTTCCAAATGTCTTGATCAAGCAGCATATCTTTTCAATAATTTCATGTATGAACTGGTGACTATAGGCTCACACAACGGCAAGAACTGATTCGCAGACTGATGCCAAGAAGGCTGCAAGCATACACAACAACATAGTAAAGCTTTCTGAAAAGACAGGATATACAAAATTCACTCATGTAAAATTTTAATTGGAACTCTACGCTGATATAAATGAAACAACAGATAAGATTATTCGGCTTCAGTGGCTTTTGCAATAATCAAAGTTCCATGAAAAACACAAGAAATGTCGAAATACCGTGGCAAGTATGGATGCAGCTATGCTACACATCTGGTCTGTACAACTGCAGAATTACATCTTACCTGTGACAAAAAGGTCTGGGTTTAATTTGCTTGTGGTGCCACACCTTACATAGTCGGTGTGCTCGCAATAGGAGGTCAGCTGGACAGAATTTGGGATGTCCCACAGCCGGCAAGAGTAGTCATCTGAGCCTGATATTATTCGGAACCGATCTGAGGTGAAGTCTGTTAAGTGTACTGCCCTACAAGATAAAAATGAAATTCAGTGAGTTAAGTATTGTTTGTCTCTTCCACCATTCATGTTGTTAACTAAGGGTGCAAATGAGTACTGGAATGAACGAGTACTCACCAAATAAATCATACCTGGTCATAAAAAATTGATAATTGATCATCGTTCCATATTTTTTCGACATTTTATCCCAAAACATTCCTGTGTTATGTAGGCCCATATGTGTTATTTACATAGCTATTATGCCTGTTGCTTTATTTGTTTCACCCTCTTCAACCCCAAATTCTGTAAATTCTGGTGTACATAATTTTCAGTCGAGTGCCGTCAGATAGAAGCCTCTCCCCTTTTCCGCATGAGGGACCTCAAGCCATTCCCATTTGAGATTGCCTGATTAACAATATACAATTTATTTACTGAATTATCAAGACCAATACCTAAGCGTATAATGATAAAGACCCTCTGGGGTATACGGCTTTTTTTTCTGTATTTAGTTTGCCTGGTGTGCTGGTGTAATAATGCTTGTATAAACTCAACCCTGTAATCCACAATCAAGTTGTATAAATCTTTTTTTTTCAGGACAATTTGGGTATCAGAACATGTATGCTGCAGTGATGTCAAATGAGTGTATAAATATTTATATGACCATAAATATAAAGGAAAAAACAAAACGGAAATTGAATATCAACAAATTTTATCTAAATCACATACAGAACCACAATAAACAAAATTTTGACTTTGGAAAATTGTTCTTCTAAATTTTGGGAATCAAGGTGGAAAAGTAAGCATTGGATCTCATATCAAAAATTATTTACATCTTTTCCAAGAAGTCCCCTCATTTTTCCATCTGTTTATCTCCAGTTAGCTGTGCCATGCCCACCCCCCAACACTAAATCTTGCAGTGCAAGCCTATCGTATACTCTCTGTGTACAGCCACCATCTCCACACTGAGTTTGTGGTCTTACAAACAGTCTGCCGGAAGACAGTGGTGCCCCACAGCATGAAATAGGCGACCACCGAACAAAAGACGAACAAATGAAAACCAAATTTACAAATAAGTAAATCTGATAAGCTGATATCATCTATGGTCCATTATCATGTCGAGAAGCCAAATAAAATGCGCAAAAACAGAATATAAACAAGCTACATATCCATGGAATACTCAATGCGCACAAATTACAGTATCATCCAATTGCGCTAATCAATTAGAATTTACATCTACGCTATTCTATTCATTATTTCGAGTGCTTGCCCTCTATGGTATATATCTGCAAGTAGTGGAGATACAAGTCTCATGTTATTTAAAAATACAGCCACAGGTTGCTCAAAATTCCAGAACACAGCCTCCGATTGGTCAACGGACTCAATCCAAGGGACCACTAGATTGATAACGGACAGTAGTGGCTGTTTTCAACACAGGAAATTGGATAAATAATCAACTAATCTCAGTGTTGGATTTATTATTATGGATTTATTCTCCAAAATCTCCAAAAAGACACTGCAGTTTAAGGCTGGATAACAAAGCTTTTGAAAGGGATGTGATCGTACCAGAGTACGTTTAAGTAGGGAAACGCTTAGCTTCTGGACAAAAAAAAAAGGATGTGCCAATGTCAGTGCCACAGCTCCATGAAAAATTTTACGATCATCACCAAAATCGATAGAGATCCTCTTCATATCGCCCTTGACCCACAGAACAAAAATGAAAAGAATCCAACAAAATTTGTAGTCTGTAATGCTTTTCCTAAAGCTGGAAAAAAATCAAATATAACTGAAAAGGTTCTCCCAAAACTTTACTAAGACCCTTTTTGGATTATTATGGCTCATTACAGGAACCCCTGGGCAAAGAACAGAGCAGAATTCAGAAACATGGTATTGAAAACAGTGGCCTCCCCCCTTTTTTTCCTCTCTAAATGTATTTTTATTTTATTTATTTATTTATTTATTTATTTATTCTTGTCACAATTTCAAATCTACGTGCATGTATGCAGCATTTGTGAGTAGAGCATACATATATGTGTGTGTATGTATGTATACATGTGTATACATTTAGTCAGATTGTGAAGCCAGTCATTTCATGAAATGACTAAAAATTTCAGACATTTCAAATCGCGAGCTCTAAACCAGCCATTTTGTGAAATGACAAAATTTTTTAGTCATTTCACAAAATGACTGGTTTCACAATCTGACTAACATGAGTATGTATGTGTGAGTATGTATGTACATATTTAATTATTTCTAGTTGATCCTCGTTTTTTTTTTTTTACTTGTTTATTTATTTACTGTTTCCATCCAAATGTACTGTAATCTCAAACCTTGTGGGTTGGTGGGCAGGTAGAAGCTGAAGGGAATGGTGATATTTATTAGTCATTTTCTTCTATTGATTTTGTTTACTTGCCTTCGAACGACGATTTAGTAAGGCATATGCTTTCTATTTGTTACATGGGCAAAATGGTAAATCAATAAATATATTTACAAAAAAAAAAGTTGTAGTCTGTAGAGTGAGAACAAGAAGTTGTGGATGGACAGACGGGGTGATCGCAATATTCGCTCATCCAGTGGAGCGGGCATGTAAAAAATATTTTAGTAAAGATATTAGTGGAGCCTAACCGGTATGCAACTGTGCAGAAATACCGGGTTTAAACAAATATGCATGGTGTAAATAAAAATATAGGGCAGTGGCGGCCCCAGAAGCTCCCGCCGTTATGATAAAAAAAAAGTCAAAGTTTTTGTTGACGGACGCACGCAAAGACGGACACTAGCACGGATGGAGCCCGATACCATAGCTCCCATGCCACTCGGGCAGCAGGAGCCAATTAGGAACCTGTAACTGAAAATGTTGATCAGATAAAGCAAAATGTCAAAGTTTTTGGTGATATTTTTAGGCCAGTGACCTTGAAAAAATAGGCCAAGGTCACGTTTAGGCACGTCATTTGTAGCACTTTATGAAATGCATGTCCAAAAAAAAATTAGGAGCCTGTAACTGAAATAGTTGATGAGATACAGCAAAATGTGGAAGTTTTTGGTGATATTTTTAGGCCAGTGACCTTGATAAAATAGGTCAAGGAGACCTTTAGGCACGACATTTGTAGGCCTTTATATCATGCATGTCCAGTAAAAATTAGGAGCCTGTAACTGAAATAGTTGATGAGATATAGCGAAATGTCGAAGTTTTTGGTGATATTTTTAGGCCAGTGACCTTGAAAAAAAATAGGCCAAGGTCACCTTTAGGCATGTCATTTGTAGGACTTTATGAGATGCACGTCCAGTAAAAATTTGGAGCCTGTAACTGAAATCGTTGATGAGATAAAGCGAAATGTGTTGACGCACGCACGCACGCACGCAGCCCGATACCATAGCTCCCGCACCGCGAGCGGCGGGAGCTAATGAATACAAAGAAGCAGCATTTCCATGTTGATTTAGAATTTGATAGTATGACGAATGAAGCTTCAAACTATTCGGAACAGCCCTAATTCTAGAATAGATTCATAAACAGGACTGTAAACAACAGCCCAAGACTGCCAGCATTGATTCCAGTGTGCAATATTTGTAGACAGGACTGCATAAAAAAGGAAAAAAAAAAGAAAAAGAAAAATACAGTTATTCAAGTACTTTTTCAAGTAATGGGATGAGTGCTCCGTTAGAGAAAATGTCAAGTTTCTGCACCCGCATTGTTAACTCTCCAACAGCCTACAGTAACCTTCAATACATTGAACAAACAGTGTTATGATTCGCATTTCATGTAGCAAACACAAACAATCAGTATGATACATATAAGTGCACATCAGAGTGATGCTAAACAAAATATTGCTCCCACAGCTCCAATCAGAAAGCTGAACCCATGGGAACAGTTGCATAATTTATAGAACAGTATCATGCAATTCAGTGTAAAGTAAGAATAGGATTCCTACTTGGAATGCCCACGGAACATCCGTAGTGCCACCCTCCCACTGATGTCAAACAGTCTCACGACAGTATCTTCACATCCTGCCACCAGGAGTTTTCCATCAGATCGGAATCTGCCACTGTATGCCGTGTCTTTGAAACGCGTGAAGGTTTTCACAGGCTCCTGTGAATATGACCCATATATATGGATCTGCAAATAAAATAAAATTACCATCTTTCACTGTCAGAAACAGAAATCAGCGAATAATGACAACAATTTTTGGGATACACAGTACTGCAGAAAAAGAGTCTTAGCCACATTTAAAACTATTCAGCAAGGCAAAGATGCATCCAAAATAATAAAAAAACCCTCTTGATTTAAGTAAATATTCCACAAAAAGCCATGAAAAGTTTGGTATGACTCCCCTTTGCCTAAAAATTAGGTTCACTGTCCCATAGATACAGTTTTATATGATGATTGGATTTTGCTTTTTCCAAGCATATTACAGAACTAGCCATAGCTCTTCTGCGGGCTGCCTAACTTGCTTCTCTCTCTCCCTCTATGAAATCCCAGAAAGCCTTGATGATACTGAGATTAGGGCTCTGTCAAGGCTATATCATCTGCATCAAACATCTTGAATTAAACAGATTTTTTGTAAAATTATTTTTATCACAAATGAGGAAAAGAAAAATTAAACATGCTATACCAATTTTAGATAAAGAAGGCATTTTCTCAGGTTTAATCCAATTTACTTCACACTTCACCTCAGCAATGTATAAGAACTGTACAACAACAAAAAGTTTGAGCAACTATGACTTGTGGTGGCAAACTAACAGAAGACATGATATACTGAAATAAATGACAAATTCCAACAGCATGCCATCTGATACAATAGCCCCAAATAGACTTCAAATAACTAAATTCTGAAAGAGTACGAAAGAGAATTATCACCACCATCAACCGAACTACAGAAAAATCTACAATACCACATTTTGAAAACATACCCTCGTTGAAGCAGTGACTGCATAATTGCATGAGGACAAAGGGGAGAAGTCTATTGAAGACACTGCCCCAAATTCCTTGATCTGGATGGGAGTCTGAAAAGAATGAACACACCGACACACAAAAGAGATGGGTTAATGAGGTTCTTTTAAAAGATAGAGCCCTAGAGTCTCGTACAATGTCCAAATTTTATATAAAGTAGTGTGCAGTGATGATTATCCACGACCACTTTCATCTGAAAGGGGTCTATATATATATATATATATATATATATATATATATATAAAACTTCTCTAAAATTTTTTGGTGAAAATGGATTGAAAAATATCATTTTAAGGTGGGTGTACATGGTGGCCAATATACCGATTAGAATCGGTTAAGAAGCCCAAACCAAATAAAAATGCTCCATATAAACACCTCAATCAGAAATATACGGCACTGGCGGCCCCAGAAGCTCCCGCCATTAAGATAAACAAAATGTTGAAGTTTTTGTTGACGGAAGCACGAACGGACAGAGCCCGATACCATAGCTCCCGCGCCACTCGGGCTGCGGGAGCTAATTAGGAGCCTGTAACTGAAATAGTTGATAAGATAAAGCAAAATGTGGAAGTTTTTGGTGATTTTTTTAGGCCAGTGACCTTGAAGAAATAGGCCAAGGTCACCTTTAGGCAAGTCATTTGTAGGCCTTTATGAGATGCATGTCCAGTAAAAATTAGGAGCCTGTAAGTGAAATAGTTGATGAGATAAAGCAAAATGTCAAAGTTTTTGGTGATATTTTTAGACCAGTGACCTTGAAAAAATAGGCCAAGGTCACCGTTAGGCATGTTATTTGTAGGCTTTCATTAGATGCCAGTCCAGTGAAAATTACGAGCCTGTAACTGAAATAGTTGATGAGATAAAGCAAAATGTCGAAGTTTTTGTTGACGGACGCACACACGCACGCACGAACAGAGCCCGATACCATAGCTCCCGCGCTGCTTGGCGGCGGGAACTAAAAGTAATAATATCAATAATAATAATAATAATAATAATAATAAACAGGCCTATGCCGAATGGAATTTCATTCGGTTTCAGAGGTGTAGAATATTCCTTTTCCCAAACTGATTAAAAGTAAAATTTTATCATGTAAACGGTGAAATGTAAAGTTGTCTGGCTGCATTCTGTCTTGCATGTTCTGTCTTGACGTAAATACTCAGTGACGTTTCTTCACTTGCAAATATGGTGTTGGTGGCTTCCAAGCACAGCACGCTGAACTGTGGTCAATGACGCAGTGTTGGTTTTTAAAACAAACTCTCAAAGAACTGAAAATTATCGCACGCTTAGACAGACGGAAGACAAGAAATAGCTGAGTGAACTGTTTAAAAAAAAGTCCACGAAAAACTCAGAGGCCAGGATATACTGAAACGACAAACAGGTTAGACCGGCTGGAAAACTCTGAAGACTGGCTATTATAAGCCTGAACAGCGCAGGGACAAAAGTGGATACTTTTTTCATCAATCTGCGCATGTCACACAGCTGTAAAACATCTGTTCTGATTAAATGCGGTGGTGCATATAAACATCAGATCGGAATAGATCGCATTACATGTAAACAATTGACCGGAAATCTTCAATTAGAATGATTTCAATCAGAATGAATAAAAGTCTGAATGTAAACCAGGCTATAGTCAATAGACCCTTTCAGTTTAAGGACATGAAAAAGCGAGATTTGGAGTGCGCATGCTCTTTGCAGACTATGTGGGGCAGAAGATGCACAAATCCTATTTAAAAGGTGGGGAATTATAAGTTCTTTAGCTTTCCCCATGGTAAAAGGCAGTTTACAGTGTGGATTCGGACTATAAACAGGAATATTTTTCATTCGGGAACATTCCAGGGTGTGCAGCGCACATTTTGTGTCTGGATGGCGAGATTAAGAATTCTGTATTCAACCTACTCCAAATATCGATTGATGTTTGGGTACCCAGAGAAACATCTATATTATAATAGCCGAGTGGCCTCTGTGTGCATGTGCGTGTGTCCGGCCACTCAGTGCTAGATTCCGCCGGGCGCGTATCTGCAGCATAGCGTGAGCGCCGCTATTTGGCTCTGTCCTGCAGGCGACTGTGTCCGGCCAATCAGTGCTAGACTCTGCCAGGCACATATCAGTGCTAGATTCCACTGGGCACGTATCTGCAGCATAGCAGGAGCGAAGCTGTTTGGCTCCATCTTGCAGGCGACTGTGTCCGGCCAATCAGTGCTAGACTCCGCCGGGCATTTACCTGCAGCATAACGTGAGCGACGCTATTATAATATAGACATGCAGGGGGAATCCCGGGGAATCCCCAGGAGCGGGGGATACCAGGGGATTTGGCCATTTGGCTCCGTCTTGCAGGCGATTGTGTCCGGCCAATCAGTGCTAGACTCCACCGGGTGCGTATCAGTGCTAGTTTCCACCGGCGCGTATCTGCAGCATAACGGGAGCGACGCTGTTTGGCTCCGTCTTGCAGGTGACTGTGTCCGGCCAATCAGTGCTAGACTCCGCCGGGCACGTACCTGCAGCATAACGTGAGCGACGCTATTATAATATAGACATGCAGGGGGGATTCCCCCTTTGTCCTCTCCTGGGGATTCCCCCTGTATGTCCTCTCCTGGGGATTCCCCTTTTGAACCCAAGCCAGTTCATCCACAGGAGTTCCGAATCCCAAAAAACGGATGCCAGGGCGCAAGAGAAAGTAACGCGTAATCTGCAGCATAATGTGAGCGACGCTAATGTCAAGTGTACGTCCAGTTAAGGAAATTTAGAGTTTAGTTTCAAGTGCTGCTATTCGTGTCAGTTGCATGTCGTTAACGGCGGCTGTCATGTCACTCATGACACACTGGGTTGCAAGGGCAGGCGCAGTATATGCATTTGCGATATTAAATATTAATGTTAAATTCTAAACCCCCCTTCTCACTGATAAAACTCCACTAAAACATATTGGCGCCCCCCTTTTAAAATAGTTCTGGCAAATAAAAAGCCGGAAAAAAAGTGGAGGCTGGATCCGAAATTCTTTTCCCCCTGACAATACAGCTAGACTAAGCTCTATTAGATTTCTCCCACAAACTGAAAGCATTGACTTCTTCAGCGCAACAGAGACTTGAGACTATATCGGCGAGATACTGTCAAGGCAAGTCCATGACATTGTTATTTTCAGCACAAATGAAAATCTGAAATCAAATGTGTAGCGTTCAGTCAAACAGTAATGATATGGCCTTGTATTTTACATGTGTACCTGCGCACTTATCCATGTTAAGAGGCGATTAGGATCACGTGCGCTTGCCGGTTGTTTTGAACAAAGCGAATTCGTCACAAGAACACTGTAGCCATAAGCTGACTTAAGGCGTGTGACCCAATCATAGTGGTGTTAATGACATTATTTCACGTCCGCAAAACTAACTGGCAAGCAAATGCCAATTTGTTGGCTATATATAGCAAGTAATTATGAAATGGAAATCACAAGGAAACCAAATTATTATTGCAAGCAGCGAAATGAAAACCACACCTACACTTAGCTCTGAGGGGCTAAGTTCTGTAACGTGAGCCCCTCAGAGCTTACTCAGACTGAAAATGTCGTATGGCACTAACATTCCCCCTTTGGCTTCATATATTTTTTTTTTTTTTTTTTAGAGTTTAACATCTACTTAAAGTCGTATGTAGCCTATAGGATCGAACAAAGCCAGACCCTTTTCAAAATGTGGATACGAAAACTGGACACTGCAAAACAATAACACCTTGAAACAACAAAAGATTAAATAATTATTTGACGATTAGTGGGCCAACTTAAATAACTTATAATATCAACCAGTACCTAAAATGTATTTTTCCGATCAGATCGCTCTTTCCCTTTAGCTTGCGTTGGTGTGAGATCCTTTCGTTTGTAGGGAAACACAGAGCGAAGCCAACATTATTTGGGTCGATGAAGTCGGGCCAGCCCTGACAAAATGAGTACTGCAGACTCTAGTGTGATCATTCGGGACAAAGTTCTTTCAATTTATAGCTCGAATCCACGTCTGTCGTTGTCTCTTACCACGGGGAACACGAAAAAACTTAATGTCCCCGTCTTTATGATACCGGTTTATGCACCCCTCTACGCAACAAATAGCCACTATATTTCCTTTTGCCCCACATCAGCTATATTGGGCATGCGCGCGCAGACTTCCGACCTTAAACCGAACTGGTCTATGAGGGGAAAAAATCATTACCACAAGTATATTGATGTAAAAATAAGGGTAATAAACAAAAATTAGACCAAGGGTCCAGTAGCTTAATGGCAAGCAATCTTATAGTGATGAAGTTTGACCTTCAAATCATTGAAGATCAACGCCAAGGTCACTAAATTAAAGTTCACATAAGACCTCCTGTATGTCTGTAATACAATCCTAAACTCTGAAGCTGTTTTGATGATACAAGTGATTGAAAATTCATTATGTCAATTATGAACTTTAAAGGTCACAGAAGGTCAAGTTGAGCTCACCAAATGGACTTCTCCAAAGGGACTACAATTACACAGATAAAATAAAAAAATGCAAAACATATTGTAGTGTATTAATGATCCAGTGGAACCAGGCAAAATAATATTTATTCAATGAATAAACTAATTTTAACAACTAAGGTTCCATAATTATTTTGGAACATTCTTCTAAGCAGATCCCTACCAGATCAGTCATGTTGGATTTGCACTTATCAACTGCCCTATTTATTTCAGCCCACAGGATTTCAATCAGATTTAGGTCTGGGTACTGCAACGGTCACTGCAGAACATTGATTTTTGGGCAATTCCGTGTCAACTTAGCGAGATTAGAGGTCAGTCACTTGACCACCCCAGAATATCTTGAAACTTTGTAGGAATGATCTTTAAAACACATCTGCCATTTTTTTTTTTTTTTTTTTGCTGAAATTCCAGCATTTTCATAATTTTTCACCCAGTGGAAATTTGAGAAATGACTCGCGAGTTGGAAATTAAAGGAGATGCCACTTTTGGATGTCCATAGCTCTAGAAGTACATGTCCTAGAGTCTTCAGATTTTCAGGAGATGTTCAAAAGTTTTTGGTGAATGGAGAGAATGCAGCAAATTCAAGCAATCAAGCCTCATTTTTTTGTGCAACACCTCTCAAATTCAGGATTTGTTCAAACATTGCAAATAAAGTGGATTTCCAAAAAATTAGGAAAAATATATCTCTAATACATAGGATCTATTTGATCAATTTTATTGCGAGAATATGATCTGAATAACATTACCATTGCTTACAAAGTTTTCATATGTCAGTAGAAATGTGAGTTATGGTCAATCAAACTTGACACAGGTAAGAAAAAAAAAGTAATTTCCAAACAGCCAGATGGGCATCTTGAATCATAGGTAGGTTGATGAAACTTAGGATTGTAAAAGATGGAAGTATCATCTACTTGTGTGCCAAGTTTCAATATCCTTCCTTAATGCCTTCATGCTGAAATCATTCTGCTCCTGACACTACATATAGGTCCATTGGGAGTATGAACAAGATGACCCACTAAAATTTTTTTATACTCACATTAATTACTTAATTTATCAAAGTGATTAATGTATGCATGGATTACAATGTTCATGTGAGTGCCATTTAATACATACATGTATAAATTTCAGCGTGATCAGTATGAACATAGATTGGGCTGATGTCAGCCAAATTGCTGCAACTTGCTTGCAACATGCATGTTGTTTTGCTTGGATTCATGCCTGGGCTTGTTCTGTGGACCCTTGCATTTTCATTGCGAGGAAAAGTACATAAAAGCCAGGATCAGATCTTGGTGCTCCACTGTTTCACTCACCATGACTGCACTGCCACCTTCCTCGGTTGGTGCGAAGTTGTCAAGTGGAGAGCAGTGCCACAAAACAATTCCTCTGTTATACCTCTAAATTGACTTATCTAAAAGATCTGAGACTAGTGACAGACCTTAAACACAGGATTTGCCTTGATCTGTTACCAGAGGATACAATTTGCACTCATCGGGTTTGGATTGACCGATTTGAAAGCCTTCAGGTTCGCAGTTGTGATCCCTTCAAGAAGCACAGTAAATCTGTGAAGACTCAGCAATCAAATCTCTCTCTTAGTAAAGAAGGCCTCAAGTTGCTTTGTCTTCAATCAATGAGTTGAATTATTTGGTTTAAGAGAAGAAATATTTTAGCACAAAGACAACATGGAAGGTTATTGAAACTTTGCACACAAGTAGATGATACTTCCATCTCTTACCATCCCAAATTTCATCAACCAACCCATGATTCAAAATGTCCATCTCACCGTTTGGAAATTAATTACTTTTCTTACCCGTGTCAAATTTGATTGGCCATAACTATCATTTCTACAAACATATGAAAGCTTTCTAAGCATTGGTAATGTCACTCAGATATTAGTCTCACAATAAAATTCATCAAATAGATCCTATGTATTAGAGATACACTTTTTCAAAATCCATTTTATTTGCTATTTTTTAACAAATCCTGGATTTCAGAGGTCTTAAGCAAAAAACTGAGACTTGTTTGCCAGCATTTGCAGCATTCTCTCCATTCACCAGAAACTTCTGAACGTCTACTGAAAATGTGAAGACTCTAGGACATATACTTCAAGAGAAATGGACATCTGAAAGAGGCATCTCTTTCAATTTCCAACTTGCGAGTGATTTAAAATTTCTTTTGGATAAATAATGATGAAAATGTTGGAATTTCAGCTGAAACTAGAGGCACTCGTAGAGTGCCAACCTCCACCAAGGCAGCACAATCCAAACGTGCATGAGTGGGAGCAAAGCTGAGTTATCGCATGTGATTGGATTTCAAGATGGCTGCCGTGGCGGCCATATTGTTTCACTGATCGCGGTGAAAATCAATAGGGTCCATCCTTGATGCAATAGCAATCCACCCACAAAATTTCAGACAAATCCGTGCATTACTTTATGAGTTATGTTGTTCACAAACAGGCAAACAAACAAACAGGGGCGAAAGCATAACCTCCACCCCAATTTCGTTGGCAGAGGTAAAAATTGGCAGATGTCAGTGTCAGATGCCAAAGATCATTCCTACAAAGTTTCAACAGATTCTTAGATGGTCAAGCAACCACCTTCGCTGAGTTCACACAGAATGACCCTTTACTGTCCCTAAACCACTTCAGTGAAAATTCTGAGGTTAACTTTGGGTCACCATTTTGATGAAAAATCTAACAACAGACAAGTCATCCGCCTGGCACAGGCAACCAGATTATAAATCTTCTTGTAGCCATAACCAGGGGAGCGTTTCCCGAAATCACAGATGCTAACTTACATACTTGGAACCATTGCCTGTGAATGGACGAACTATGTAAGTAGCTAATTTAGTTAGCAACTACGCTTTTGGGAAATGCACCCCAGATCTATGACCGTCACTATACTTGAGCTGCCAGTTCTTTGTTTTCTTGATAGTGATGGATGACACAGGAATTTAGCGTGAGTGGCACCTTCACGGGTACCATTAATTTTACACCTTGATTTGGAGAATTTAAGTAAACGAATGAATAATGTAGTCTTTTTCCACTGAAACAGTGATAAAGTGCAGTATTTCTCAAGTGGCTTTTTGAAAGATTTTTTTAACACATTTTCATTCAGGGGTGCCAATTATTCTGCAGTCCAGTGCACCTTAAATTTAACAAAACTCCTGGTGTATGGTCAAAATAATTCACTCTTATCAAATAAAGCCCCAACATTTAGCAATACTGAATCCAAAATTCCAGAATTGTGCGCTTATTCTTTGGCATAAGACTGCAACAGAATTTCATGTTACTAGATAAATTGAAAATCTCTTGATGCAAACCCACCTTATAATTCTTCCAGTATAATGTGTCCTGTGTGACTTTCTCCCCAAGCTTAGGATAGGATGGAATCCGTGTAGGTTTAAATGAAGCCATCACAATCTTTCGATCTCACTTTGATGTGCCTACTGGAAGGAATGAACTGAAGCAAGACGAGCACAGGTTTTACCAAACTTGTCCAAACCACAAGTTGCAACTTCATAACGCAGACAGCACATTCGGTTAGGGGAACACCACTGATAAGCTATGTAATAGTTTTGTCAGGCTAGCCCATTATATAAAGTTACATCGCCGTCAGAGATGCGAGGAGAGAGAAAATGGCTTGATTTGTAGGTTATTGCGCTGAATGGTTGGTTAGCTCGAGCTAGCTAGCTAGCTAGCTAGCTAAATTACATGTGGCTTTGTTACGGAGGTTAAAAAAAAAAAAAAAAAACCACTAAATTTTCCAGAAATAAGACATGAGTTTTAAGCTAATAAACCAAATTGCCACTTATTTATAACAGAACACTGACTGCAAATAGACTTTCCGAGTAGGCAGTTAATCGCGTCTGCGAGCCATGCACAGATTCCAGCGTGTTCAAGTCGCAACCTATAACTCATGCTAACGAACCAACATGCTGTCGGTATATAACTGCTTGTTTTGCTTCATTACTTACTTCTGCAAATGGTTATGTCGGAAACGCTGCAGTTTTTTTTCTCTTTTAATCCGAATAATATACTGAATTAGTACTGCAACAAGATATTTAGCTCAAGATGAGCTCCAGTCACGTATGCTCACTGGAAGCAGCCATGTTTTCCTTCTCACAACTTCCGCTTACAAAAACAAACTTTATTGTTCGTACCACACACATTTTCATCAAACTTGGTGAAGCCATAGGGGTGAAACGTGAACATAATAAGCGTGACCAGGCTAATCAAATTTTATCGTGTAATTTTCATCTGCTGAAATCCATGGTTTAGCGCACGCGTCCGAAGATGTATCAAATTGCAAAAATTTTACTGTTTTTAGACTGAAGGGCCACACACGAGCACAGATAAGGCTTAATCTTAAAACAGTTTGAGTATGGGAACCGCCATTCGCAATTTAACTTCATCAAAGACAAAGCATAAGCTCTGCCTGTATATTGGTTTTATGGACCACAGACAGTCCTGTCAATTCGTAGAAGATTTTAAAGCTCAGCAGAATTCAAAGTGTTAAGATTCAAAATTCATCTTGAACTGCGTAGGATAGACAGGCACCTTAGACGCAAAAATCACTCCTTATGACATTTAGTTCTACGCGTCAACCAGAATTACGAGAAAAACGAGGTGAAACTTTATGGAGTACTAACACAAATTTAAAATACAATGTCAAGGATGTCACAAGACACTAACTCGTGCGGTATTATTCATACTCCAGGATGGATTTAGTATTGAAAATGGTAAGCAGCTATATGAAATCTTGAGACTGAACGTTAAGATCACACATTTTGGAAGCGGGACATGGAATATTGGGATTGGGGTCCGTCCGTCCGTCCGTCCCACAATAAGGACGAGATTTCTCTGAAACTATTATACCTAGATGCGTGAAATTTTGCGTTGAGTGCGAAAATGGATATCGAAGCATATTTTTACGGAGTTAAAGCCCTTGATCGTGGCGGGGGATAGTGATGACACTGTCGTCTTGTTCTTCATGAGTTTAGGTTGTATTCTTGACAGCATTGAATACATTTTGGAGGACCATCACATGACAGTAAAGATCGATCAGATGATTTTGACATCCCACAGTAGATACTGGTTGAAGCAATAAACATTCAGACAGCGCGGGCAGTTCGTTTATATCCAAAAGTGCTACCATCCATTTCGATACCGGACACAGCATAGTATGGAGCCTGACCCCAGGAGCTGAGCATTTTTTTTAAACAAGCCAACGAGCCAGAGCCACACAGATGAAAGAGACAACGGATAATGTCGCAAGTGAAATGCCACCCTCCGCCCTCCCTACCCACCCCCCTTTGTTTTAGCACTCCAAAGATCTCTTGTATCTTTCATAGTTCACAAGTGTAAACCTTGAAGCATTCCATGACACCATTTTCGGACTTCAACAGTTCAGTACTCAACTTCAATGCACAGCTGTAAAAAAAAAAAAAAAAAAATTTTACAGTAATGTACAAAGATAATGCATCAATGCTCAGCAGCCTGGATACACATAGCACCACTGACTGGAAATGCACTAAACATACTTGCGGAACAGAAAACTTCAAAATGCCTACATATAAGAAATATTGTTTTGTACCACAATTTCAGTTGAACCCACCAAAGTCGTTCATTAATTAAAAAAAAAAAATCTGATTCATCCACATTAACATTTTACAATTAATGGCACCCCTAAATACTAAATAAAATCTACCAAATTTAAAGTAGGAATGAAATTCAACTGGAACTTTGTGTCATGACATCGTTTCACTAGGGTATAGAACATGCAATAAAAATGCCTTGGTGATTCAGCACCATGAGTAAAACGAAAGAACTGGCAGTTCAAAAAAGCCAGACGGTCATAAACCTTGGATTTTGAAATGGTTACAAGATCATCCATAAAAGATCAAATATGTTAATGAGCACTGTTAGTGCAATTATTCATAAATTCAAAAAAGTATGGGACAGTCCAAAACCTGAAGGAGTAGACATATCAATGCAGTTTGCACCCATGATGAGGATGGCGAGAGGAAAAAAAATCAATCCACAAAAAATTTAAGGTCTTAGAGCCATCTTGGGGTCCCCTGCTTTCAAGAAAACACCAAACACCAACTCAATACCCACTGGTTCCTTGAAAGGGTTGCAAGAAAGGCTTTCTGATCACAAGAGACAGAAGCAAGCGCTAGTTTTGTAAATTAGGCCAGGACAAAGGTGCTGTGGTGAGTTGTGCCCAGAATTGACCATTTCGGTCAGACCCAGCCTTGGCACATTTGGCACTGAAATAGAGATGCAAACAGGGAAAGGCATTTCATACCCACTGTTTTATACGTTGGTGAATCAGTGATGTTTACCACTTGATTGAATTCCAAAGCCACTGGTTCAGGTCAATGGCTAAATGGATTTGACCAAGTATTATGCAATTTTGGCTGAAAATCCGGTCGACTCTGCCAGAGGGCCGAGACTTGGCCATTGGTGCCCTTTTAAACAATACAATTACCGGAGGCAAACGTCAAAATAAATGCATTAATGATTCTGGGACAACAAAATCAACATTCTGCAATGGCCAACATAGGCACCAGCCCTAAATCCAATCAAATACATACGGGCTTAACTGAAGAGGGCAGTTTGTAAGACCAATTTTTTTTTTTTTTTGAGTTTCAGGACCATGTGCACTTAATCATTTCAAGAAATAAAAAGATGGATGCACCAGATTTAGCAGGTACTATAGCTAATTTCCATCTGCAGTCCAATAGACAAATGTGACTGTTCTTTAAGGATCTGCATGGAGGAATGGTCCAAAATGCCTCTAAACGCCTGACTGAACTTTGTCAAGCAGTACAGAAGACTCCCAGCTATTATCCTTGCCAGAGATCCTTGCACCACGTTCAAAACCTGGATGACAATAATTAAATATCAATTTTGGTAAATTTATGATTTTAAATATATATATGATTTTACCTGGGTTCATCTGGAAAATTAAACAAAATTTGTGGCATCTTAGCAATTTGAGTACACCTTTATATTTTTTAATACTATTTAAGCATATTTCCTGTCTGAAGTGGCAATAGTCCGGCAGCCCACCGTAAATTACACCAATGCATAAACTGTCTTCAATGGCACTCAAACTCACCAGTCTCAGAAATAAATTCCACATAAAGTAACAATTTTTCCAAAATTGAAACAGGCAAAGTTATTGACCTAATAGCAGCCAACAGTTCAGTTCCCAAGCATCTACACATTTTAACTTAAACAGTGGCTACTGTAATGTTATCCGAGGCAAAAACTACTTTATGCACATTCCATCTAGTATCAAGAGGAACTAAGAGACTTCAAATTAATACCGCAACCAAAATCATTCACGGAGGAAAGAGAGAAAATACCATTTTTAATAAACATCTTGTATTTGTATTTTTATTCCAGATGCGTTCAAACCTCACCAGGCTTCACATGTATTAGATTCAATAATGCAGAAAAAAGCAGCAGAGACTGAAGACCCAAAACATCTGAAGTCTACAATGCGTCAATTACTCAAACTTGATAGACATGGAAACAATAAAAAAGGTAACATCACAAACAAAAAGACAGAATGCTCCACACTGCCTATTCAAGCTGAGAATCTGGTTTTGGAGTGTTCAGTTTGCTTCATCCTTTGAAGCCTCGTCAAAATTCTCCACAAGGTCTGAAATAACAAAGAATTCATAAATGTTAGATGTAAACACATCATTGTTACAACTGCATTCTTCTTTGCACAGATAATACTAACTCATTTGTCACAATCAATCCCATCAACTTTACCATGGCCAGCTGTTGTGAATATAATATGCATCTTCCAAAACCTATTCCAATAAAGCGATTCCCCACAGCAACTAGACCCAATAAAGACCTGTCCATCTGAACATGAAGTAGTACTCATCTTGCCCATGTTAAAAGAAGCTGAACTGGGATACAAATTAATAATTCAATAACAGACTAATTTTCCACTCCATTCAAAAATACCACAAAAGTGAGTCTGAAATCCACTTTGTTCATTGCTGCACTCCAGATGAGAGTACTAGCAAGCAAGACTGGTGAATTAGTGGGGCATTTTGAGCCTGAAGCTGGGGTTTTCAATGTTTTGAGGATGGCTCCTTTAAACCTGCCACAGAACATGGTATCTCTGATGGCGAAGTTCAGGGTTTGTCAAGCCAGTTCATACAAAGAAAGTCTGTCTGTTAGACTTGCTTTGTAGTGCACCCTTTGGTGACATCTTAGAAATTGTTTGGAGAGGTTTTAGACCACATAAACAATTAAAAAAAGCTATGGACAAAGTAATAAGCACCCTATTCCTCTCCTGACAGTGCTCAATTTCAAAGCAAACAAAATAACCCAGCTGTCCATTTCTGGTGACAATGTTCCCACCATGCATTCGACAGATTAATACACGTCAAATTTCGAGAACTGTTTGCCAAAACATCAATTTAAACACACAAGATCACTATATTTAGTTTCAAGACAATGACTTAAAATGGACCAACATTATAAAATTGTAAAATACTGCATTTAAAAAACAGCATATCCTCTAAAAATAGCAACATCTTGAATGCACTGTGACTGTCTTATACTAGGCAGCCATTATTTCTGTGGTAGAAAACCCTCAATGACTAAGCAGCACCTTTCCAAAGAAAAAGGAATGCATGTGTATTTCCATAGACCATAAGATTTTAACTCAATACCTGGAACTTCATCATCATCTTCCTCCCCGGCTGCAATTGGTGCTTTGGCATCTCCAGCTGTTTAAAAAAAAAAAAAAAAAAAAAAAAGGCTAAGAAACAGGCATATTAAGAGAAATGATCATAGTAGTTCCTAATACCAGTAAGAACACATGATCACTCACAGTAGATGGACCATTACTTCATTCATTCACAAGCATTCAAACATATCGATGCAATTACAGCATAATTTCACATTTGTAAACCTCACACCAAAACAGAAAGTGCTGTCCATCCAGTGTGTAGAATAAATTCACTCATGAATGCTGAAATTTTTGGTTTTTAGCAGTACTCTGTGCTAGCATTTGAAACAGGGGGAAATTCTAACAGAAACATGCACTTTAGTGAGGTTTGTGCATAAGCAGTACACAACTATCAATCCATCATCCATTCCTTGGAAAATTGATTTCAAGATTTATCATTGGAGCGCAACATCAAGTATAGCTAAACCATGCAAGGTGGAAGGTCAGGTCTCACTACACCATACTCCAACCATGACTAGAGCAAGAACAGGGTAGCTAACACTCCTGGGCAAAAAAAAAGGGTCACGCCCAAAATCAAACAATAGAAAGCCATTACTGGTCTTAAAAAATCACTGGCCAGGAATTTGGCAAAAATTTAACAAGTAAAGCAAATTCATACGGGGCAACTTCTTGCTTTGATTTCTTTGAATGTAAAAAACAAACTTGCAGACCACTTTTTACAGACAAAGGAGTTGAAAAATAAATAGGCCTAACATCTGCTCATTACTCTTTAGAAAACAACTTTCTATTGTGGGAAGCAAGCCTTTCTGCAATATTCTCCAGCACTCCAAACATTAATTGATTTTTCCAGTGAAGCAGCTGAGCCAAACAGTGAATCTGTTTCCAACTAGTTACCAAAAAGTTCCCAGCTGCAGAAGTTAATGAACAAATGGTGACACAAAAAGTATGACTAGTTTTTTTAAGCCTTGCCAATTTTCTGACCAATGATTTAAGACCATCAAAACACTGAATTTTTACAATTCTAGATCTAGCCCCTTTATTTGGTCAGCAGTGCTGACCCAAGTCAGTAATCAGTCAGTTGCATAATAAAAAAATTGTGAACCATTACACAAATTCACCTCCATCATTGTCCCGCTCCCAACACCATGAACTCCGTTTTCTGGTATACTTCTTTAGGAGGGTAAATGCAACTCATACCCATTCCCAAGCACCAAAACATCCCCATGTCCCTATACCTCTATCCTCACCCCTCTAAAACTCATCTTACAAATATTCCAAAAAATAACTTGTTCTCAAACTCATTCTCTCATTTCCAGGAAGTTCTATCTGCACTTTTCAACACAAAAGCATGACCCTCAGCATCCTGAAAAATCACTTGATTTCCAATGGTACAGAAGGTCTTCATTCAACCCCGCTACAGATTGTCCTTGCAAGACACTGGAAGATCATATTATTTTACAGACTGTGGCAACCACCTAATCCTGCTGGCTCCTTTCACATAACATCAGGAGAATCATCCCCTCCTTCACTCAAGAGCACAAACGTACCAAGGACTTCACCACTCATTTACCTCTCTCAAATATTAAACAAAAGCAATCAAATTTTAAATGGGATACTGAGTCCACAAGAGTGCAAACTTCAGTGTTTAAAAAAAAAAAAAAAAAGAAATCACAGGAAAAATCCAAATACTATTTCAAGACACATTAAAACCAAAATAAAATGCATTATATTCAGCAACAAAGCTTCAACCAGTGTTAGACCAGTTCAAGGAGTCATTGTAAGGAACATTTTAGGTCAGGCAACTTATGCAATAAGGTAAGCCAGGAAGGTTCCTGAAGTAATAATTACATCACTGCAAAGACAGCAGCCAAAAAGACAACAGTTAATGTGGATTTTCCAGCAAAGTCCTCCTCTCAGGTGAGCTGAGCCACCATCTGCTGCTTTTCCATCTAAAACAAGGGTAGTACCAATATCCACCAGGTCCGTGCCCTTTGACTGCACTTACACTGCTTGGGCAAAGCCTCTGCAAGCCTCCTCAGGCTGGTAAGGCTGTCAGCCCCAAGCTGGTTAAGGATGCTGGGCAACATATCAGTCAGCTGTTTTGTCTCAGCATGCCCGGTGATAGTGAAGGTGTTTGCTGCCAGGGATGCCTGAACTTTAGGGTTGTTGAAGTGGATCACTGTGCCTTGGTTTGTGAACATGTTGACCTACAAAAAGAAAATGACCGTCCATAATGGCAGCAACCAAAGCAATTGCAGCATTCAGATAAATGAGCAGATAAATTGCAAATTGATGTCACAGACTACCAGCATAAACAAATGAAACGAATTACCTCTTCGATACCAGAGATATTGTTGACACCAAGTTTTTTCAAAGAAAACTGTAGCTTCTTGTCATCAGCAGTTGCTGTTCGGTGCACAACCTTCTTCTTTCTGCGAGCAGAGCCCTGTGAAAATTATGGAGCGGTACACGTGAATCTTGGTGAATTTTGTCGGAGAAATAAAAAGTATTGGCAGAAACGCGTTATATCTCACCTTCCCACCAATGCGGACTTGTGCCTGCAGTTTGGCGAGTTTTTCCTGGTTCATTATTATTTCTTTCATCTAAAAAAACAGTTAATGTTGGTTAGTATAATGTACTCAGGCCAGAAAAAAGTACAAACCGTTACAAATAATCGGCATTAACATTCACCCACTGACTAACTTTCCTTAAGAACTGAATGAAATGACAAAAGAGACTCAGTGCTCACTTCGTCTCAAACGACAGTGCACCGCCAGCAGCCAAGTTACTAAGCTACTCCGACTGCTAACTGTTAGCTAACTTAGCGGTTAACAGTTAGCCGGATAGTCATATAGGCTACCCGACTAACATTACTTGGCCAGTGATTGCCAATTTACATTTAACTGAGCAAGTGATTGCCAATTTACAATTAACGTAAAAAGACAACATCACCGACCATTTAGTTTTAACATCCTAATTAGCTGGCCAGCAAGCACTCAACTGACGCACACTATCGATTAATTACATACAATTATCAAGGAAGCCATTACGCAGATGTACTGCATGACATTTCGACGTTCTATTAACGTCACCCAGCTAACCTAAGAGCAATTTTGCCTAACTTGCTTTAATTCGTATGTAGCAAACGATTAGCCGACACCAAATAGTCTAACATACATAAAGGTTAGCTAGCTACGAAGTAGCCAGCAGACGATACCGATCACACCAAGCTGGACAAGCTAGCGAATTGGTGTCTCCTTGACCAGAACGATTCGTTCATCCTCGAGGGCCTTTACCAGAGAGTCAGGTGTAAAGACAGTCTGGCCAACCCACAGCACTAACTGTTCACTTAATCGCCAGGAAGGAAAGAAAACCGGGCTGGATTCGGATTCGAGGGCCAGATTTGGGGAGTCCTAGTTCATGCCTTTAGTTAACAAGCAAGCTAGCTAACGAACAAGGGTAGCTGACTGTTCAGTTTAATGCCAAACAACTACCCGCCGCAAGAGCCAACTAAATACCAAGGTTAGCAAACACTGAGATCGTCAGGATATCACAACCATATATATATATATATGTATATATGATCACAACCCATTATTGTGGAATACTCATGGTAGTCCATGGTTAGCTAACGTTAGCTTGTTCGCCAGTTAAGATAACTAATACAAGAACAGAATAATGGACCATGCGTCAATGAAAAATCTTCAAGATAAATTGAGTCAAAACACCAAGTATTGTATCCACTGCATTGTCACAACTGTAGCCACTGAATAGCAAGTTAGCAGCTACTATTTCATAGGGAGCACGAGACAGCTAGTTAGCCGACTTCCCACCCGACCAGGGGTGCGTTTCCCCGATAGCATAGTTCGTCCATTCACAGTCAATGGTTCCAACCATGCAAGTTAGCATCTGTGCTTTCAGGAAACGCACCCCAGACAAATTTAGACGGGGCCTGTCATGTAGCTAGCTACATGAGCTAACCAGGCCCTGAATTCAAATACAGCACGGTAGACTTCTGCCTACGTTTCTGAAAATCTCATTTCGCCAAAATCTCAGGTCTCCACATCATTTACCTTTTGTGGTCTGAATGGGATGCTACATTGAACAAAATCAATGATTTTATGGCTCTATACTTACCTGTGCAATACGGACACTACACACGCGGGGAGAAACCTGGAACTGAGAGGAAGAAAAGGAAGTGACGTAAGCACAGAAAAAGAAAATACGCGCCAGAGGGGGCGGTACTATGCATTCTAGAAAAGGCAGGAATGGCATTTAAAGCCACTAATTTTACCATCACGCTCCATTTTGTTTACTTAGTAAAGGTCAAAGTCAAGGTCAAAGTTAATTTATATAGCACATTTAAAACAACCCCGTTGCCCAAAGTGCTGTACAAGTTTAAAATTCAATGTAAAGTCAAGCAATAAATATGAAATAAAATAATTAAAATCAAAATTAAATGCAACAACGAACATATAAGACAAAGTCAAATTGAAAACAACATTAAGAAATTGTAAATTAAAAGCCAGTGCAAAGAGGTGGGTCTTGAGTCAGGAGTTCTAATAAAAAGCGGCAAATCGTCCCTCAGATCAGGGGCAGCCACAGCAAAGGCTCAGCCACCCCGGGTTTTGACCCTGGATGTTGGAGGGTCTAAGAGAAGTTGATTTGTTGGCTTCATTGTTCTGACTGGAATACGTGGGTGCAACTAAACAGACAGGCATGTAGGTGCCAGCCCATTTAACGCCTTAAAAATCAATAATCGAGTCTTAAACTGGATCCTGAAACTGACAGGAAACCAGTGTAGAGATGGCAGTAAGGGAGTAATGTGGTCACGTCAACTTTTTCCAGTCAACAGGCGTGCAACTGCGTTCTGATACAACTGGAGCCGACGGAGGGACAACAGATCTTGACCATAGTAAAAAGAACTATAGTAGTCTAAGCGAGAGGTGATGAAAATGTGGACAACTTGCTCACATTCACTATGCGGGAGGTATGCCTTTACGTGCCCAAAAAGTCTTAGATGCTAGAAGCTAAATTTGATTACTGTGCTAATCTATCTATCAAATTTAAAAGAGTTGTCAAAATACACTTCAAGATTTTTAGCGAAAGTGCGGCTGTAAAAGGCGAACGGACCAAGGGCACTACAGGAGCCATCCAATAGGTCAGGTTTTCTGAATGATGATCTCGGGTTTTTCCTCATTGAGATTTAAAAGGTTTGACTCCGTCCAATCTTTGACATATTTTAGACGGTTCATCAAGGCTTGAGTGCAGTTTATAGATTTTATAGGCAGATAGATTTGTAAGTCATCTGCAAAGCAATGGAATGAAATTTAATGTTTTTTAAAAATGGACCCCAGTGGTAACATATATGATGAAAAAAGGATGGGGCCTAAATGAAGCCTTAAGAGTGCCTTTTTCTAAGATCAGCCCATGGGTGCCAACTCACCATCTCCAAATCTCTTCATACTTCAAAAATATTGAGTTTGAGGCTGGGAATAGGGAAATCAGTCACGACCTTGGCAATTAACCCCTCCCCTGCTGAGCAGACCATGCCCACTTTTCTGTGCCGTATTGAGCGGTAACAAATTTGACTGCTCCAAATTTCAACCTACATGGAGGTCCCAAGTTTTAATCAATTATTCTTGAAACTAGAGTTGTTGGACTGCAATTTGAAGTGAAAAAAATCCTGGGACCTCCATGTAGGTTGACGCTAGCACCACCTGAAGTCTTAAGCGATGCCATTTCTGGCACATGGAAATTGGGTCCAAGTCCAATAGACTGTATAAAAAGATGGATGCAGCACTCTGGTCTGAAAAAAGAAGCCCATGCGGAAGTACCGTAAAATGGCATTCTATTTAATGGCCAGCAGATGGCGATGTCGGTGGTTGCAGAAAGAAGTTCAATGCTATAGAAGTCTATGAGAAAATGACCCTACTTCCCCACCTGATTTTTAATTTAAAAAATGATTTTTCACATTATTTTATGGTAGCTATAGCAGGTTTCAAGTTTCCTTCGATATATCATGATGTTCATTTTTGTAAATTATGGTCCCAAGTAGACTAGAATAAAGGATAAAGCCAGAATATGCTTTAGAGGCGTGGCTATCCTCTGGTCCTTGTCCGATACGGTCAGATCTACCTCTCACGTCCCTCCCTGGATCTTGATTCTCGCTCTCGTCCAACAGAAATCACATCCGGTTTCAAAATGACAACATGGCGCAATTCAAATTGCCAAAATCGAGGCTTCCTTTATGGTATGCTGAAACCAATGGGTGACGTCACGGTTGCTTCATCCATCTTTTTATACAGTGTATGGTTCCATCCTACATAAAGGTGACCAACAAATTACTACTGTTTTCCAATCTTTGCATACCAAACATCAATAATCAGCAATAAAAGTTTTGGGACCTTTGTGCAGGAAGGATAATTTTGGGTGCGTTCGAGCGTGTCTGCAAGCAAGCTGGCTGCGCGAGACTCCCGAAAAATTATGCGAGAATCTTGCCGAAGTTGCGCGATAAGCCCTCCAAACCCTGCTGTAGCAGCAGGATCCTGCAGCTATCGCGGGGTTCGGACGGCTGATCGCGCAACTTCGGCAAGATTCTCGCGTAATTTTTCAGGAATCTCGCGCAGCCGGTTTACTTGCAGACGCGCTGGAACGTGCCCAGAGTACTAAAGTGATGACGTCACCGCTACTTAGCTTCTGGTGTCGGAAGTAAAATCCCAATGGGAATTTATAATGGGGTTTGGACACTTTCTGGCATTACTCGAACTCATATTAATTCTAAGAGCCGCCTCGCTCCGAGATTAGCCTACAGGGTATATAGATTCAAATGATCACATCAAATTCGTAGTTTATTGCCAAAAATTATATGCTTTTGCACTTGTAGTCCAGTTTGTAGTCCACTTCTCTGAACTACATATCCGCTGCACAAGTGGGCGAGTACGCCGTGATTCGTTCCAAGCCAATGAGGTACAGTTTCAACTATCGTTCATAACGTACCACGATGGTAGCCCATCAGTGCCCTACATTGCCGTTTGTCCGTGCACCCATTCCCACATAGCGGGCTACTATTAGCTAGCTACATACCTAGAAATGAAAGGATCACAATGAATAGTTATTTCGTCATTTAGCTAGCTAGCATTGAGCTATGCTAGCGAACCACTGAGCTAGGCAGCTAGTGAGCTTATTACATCTTGTGCACATAGCTAAACCGACAGAAAAAGTAAATAGTACCGTCACTTACTGTTATTTAGCAAGCTAGCTAGCATGATTATTCAATAAATATCATTAGCTCATCTAGCTAGCTAAGTGAACAAAAGCTGTGAAGAGCCATTATTTGGCTACTTAGCTAGCGTTGAGCTGCGAGCATTTCACAAGCTAGCATTTAACTAAATGCGCCAAATATAAAGTTAGATAACTACCGAAGTCGGTAAACTAGCTCGCTGGCTAAATTAGCCTGCTGACAGCGAGTTCGCTGTCAGTTATGCTTTGACAAGGCTTATAAGCTCGTTCTCTGACTACCGAGTTTTTAAGCAAACAAACATTAGCCAAAGATGCCTGGCTATTAAAGTCAATTGGCGCTAATTGTGAAACTTGATATCTAGCAAGGAAAGCGTAACCAAGTAGAACGGAAAGTGGCTAACTAATTAAAAAAGCAAACGGCGATAGTGAGGTGCTGGAAAATTTGAGACGGGTGACTTCTAACCATTGACTGCACAAAACGCGTCCTGAACTCATTCTACTGATAGGCAAAAATGAGCGAACAAATCTTTTTGAATGACTCTTTTTAGTGTCCGATATGTACCGGATCAGCCTGTCAAATGACCGAGTGCTGAAGTAAATCCCTGACTTCTCCCACCAGTTAGACTCGCCCACTCGAACTGCTTACAGGCTGCTTCGGTACCAATATGGCACTTTTCCACTACGTGGTACCGGCTCTGCTCTACTCTACTCTGCTCTACTCGCCTTGGTACTGGGTACTTTTTTGGGGTTGCTTTTCCATTAGGGGATAGTACCGCCTCCGTGGTACCTGCTCGTCGTTGCGACGCAGTATGTTACTGCCGCGACGGCTTCCTCTGTTATTTTAAGTTTACTTTTATTCGTCAATTTTGTTAAATGTTTGTGTGTTTAAATCAGGGGACGTGCACTACCATCACCACGTTACGGCACGAAAATCCGCGAGTGTTTAATTGTTATTTCTGTTTAACATCGTCCAGATGCATAGGATAGCAGCTGGTGTTGTGTCCAATTTGGTTGCACATTAAATAACGTAGCCTACCACCTAAAAATGCAAAGCAATGATATCCAAAAAAAGGCAAAGGGTATTCATAGAAAAAGACAATATATTCTCAAGGCATTTGTGTACCGTCAATATTCCATAATGTAACTACAACCCCTGGCAAAAAAAATATGGAATTACCACACACCGAGGATGTTAATTTACCTTTTTTCCTTCATAACAAAGAAGCAAATTACACATATGACAAAACAAGTATTGTTTATTAGCTTGACATTCAGGCTTCATGAAACATTTCACTTTGAAATTGAAGGCAAAACTAGACCCTGCGTGCCACTGTGGGTGGGTATTTATAAATCTGACTTTGAACATACACCCACAGAGGCACTGCTCGATCCATTGACTTCAGGCATACTTTTTCGCTCTACGTCTGTAACTTTTCCCTAACTCTTCAGATCGAAACAAATCAAACGCGCATACCTAAGACAGCTAGACTAGTATATGCGTGTATATGCCTGCCTCCAGTATATGCGGTAGATGCCTTCCGTGCGGAGATATGAGCAAAAATTCCTCGAACTCGGTTCAAACACTTGTCGCCATGTCTTCTAATGGGAATTCCTTGGCGTGCCGTTGCATGTTGGGATTAGAAGATGGCGATAAGTGTTTGAACCCGCGTTTGAAACGTCTCTTTGAGGAATTTTTGCTCATATCTCCGGGACGGAAGGCATCTACGGCGTACTCACGGCTGAGTCTAGCTGTCTTAGCTAGGAAGGTATATGCGTTTGATTTGGCGATCCGAAGAGTTGGGGAACAGTTACAGGTTTGAAATAAAAAAGTATGCCTGAAGTCAATGGATCGAGCAGTGCCTCTGTGGATGTACGTTCAAAGTCAGATTTATAAATACCCACCCACAGTGGCACGCAGGGTCTAGGCAAAACATGCAGCAAATGCGCAAATCGCAGGAGATGGCAGAGTATTAGAATTTATCACTTTACGATGCGTCATCTCATCTGATACCTTTCCTAAGTACAAAATGCTTCATCAGCACTCGTAAGGTTATTTTCCACGCAATTTTCGTTAAATAGGGATAGCATAATAACTTTCACCAGGGTAATTAGGGGAACAGAATCAGACACAATACCGTTGCTTCTAATTTCGCTACGAACAGGGTCACAGACAAAGAACCCCCCCCCCCTTTCAGGCCGGGAATCAGGAGGATCATGGGACATGTAGTTTTTAGACTACAAAGAGGATTAGCATAGTGGCGAAAAATTAAAATGATTTGAAATATAGCTGATTCCGGTCAAGAAAAATTATATTTGTTTTTAGTCGGAAATCCAATGCAAAATCTCGAAAAAGATGGAGGCTTGAAAACAATGGGAAGTGATTCAAAAGTGAACTGAAACAACAGTCTATGGGTAAAATGAATGGGAAATTTTACTTCCGACGCCAGCGTGACGTCATCACTTTAGTACTCTATAAGAGACCAAAAGTAGGATAGATGGGCGTGGTCACCCAACTACGAGTCACGCCCACTAAAACCTACATGGCCCTGCGCCTAACTGTGACGATGATGCCTTTTTTAAATGACTTTTTTTTTTAAACTCCCTGATATGTCCTCACACTTTTTGATACTAGGTGACTTTAACTGTTGGCTTGACCCCCAACTGTGGTTAGCACTGTTGCCTCACAGCAAGAAGGTCGTGGGTTCGATTCCGGCCTGGGGCCTTTCTGTGTGGAGTTTGCACGTTCTCCCTGTGTTCACGTGGGTTTTCTCCAGGTACTCTGGTTTCCTCCCACAGTCCAAAAGGCATGCATGTCAGGTTAATTGGAGACTCTAAATTGCCCATAGGTATGAGTGTGAGAGCTAATGGTGAGAAGATTTGAATAGTGTCTTGTAATGAACTGTGGAGGGCAGCATTGCGCCGTACGGTGCACAGCCCACCGGAATTTCAGATGAAGAAGAAGAAGACCCCCAACTGGACCGCTCTTCCGCTACGGTTAGTTTGCCTTCGAGGTCTTCAAGGGTAATACAGTCCTTCATGAGTGAGTTTGCTGTCTCAGACGTCTGGGGCTATTTTAATCCGTCTAAAAGGGAATACTCCTTTTTTTTCCAACGTTCACCACACTTACACCCACACTGACTTTTTTTTGATCAACAATAGATTACTTTCATCTGTTTCTTTATGCAAATATGATGCTATTGTTATATCTGACCACGTTCCTGTTTCCATGAATATTTGTTTCAAAGGTTATACCAATACACACGTGCCATGGCGTCTTAACTCACGTCTGCTCCTGAATGAGAACTTTGTCAATTTCATTTCAAGGCAAATTGATTTTTTTTAAGCTTCAACAAAACACCCGATGTGTCCGCTTCTGTCCTGTGGGAGACATTGAAGGCATTTATTAGGGGTGAGATAATTTCATTTACAAGGTATGAGGGGAAACTCAGAAAAGAGAGATTGGCTAGCTTGTCACAGCGCATATCTGACATAGACACCGTGTATGCTACCTCTCGATCCCCAGATTTATTTAAGGAGAGTCTCTCCTTACAAACGGAGCTTGATGTCCTTACAACGAGTCGTACCATCGAACTCCTACTTCAATCAGGATCTAGGTTTTATGAACAGGGCAACAAGGCCAGCAAGCTACTCGCACATCAATTGCGGCAGCTTTCAACATCCTATCTTATATCTCAAATTCGGACGAGCTCAGGCATTATCACTGACCCCTTAGAAATTAATAATACATTTACAGAATTCTATAGGTCGCTTTATTTATCCGATCAAACTTCCACTCCCAATTTTGATAGCTTCTTTGTTAACTTGGAGATTCCCTCCATTGGACAGTCTGTTGGTAAGGCGTTGGAGAGGCCAATTACTGTAGCATAACTTGGTGCAGCCGCGCTATCCCTACAAAGTGCGAAATGTCTGCGGCCGACGGCTTTCCCTCAGAATTCTATAAAAAATTTAGACATGAGCTAGCTCCATTGTTGATTGACATGTTTAATGAATCGCTTGTCTGTGGTTACTTCCCTCAAACTCTTAATCAAGCCTCTATTTCCCTTCTTTTAAAAAAAGGTAAAGACCCACTAGATTGCTCCTCCTACCGTCCAATAAGTTTGTTAAATGTTGATTTTAAACTATTATCAAAGCTGATGGCACAACGCCTTTAATCCATTATCCCATCCATTATTTCTTCAGACCAAACTGGGTTTATTCGCAATAGGCACTCTTCCTCTAACCTCAGGCAGTTGATTAATACCATCTACAACATTCCATCATCTAATACTCAGGAAGCGTTAATATCTTTAGACGCTGAGAAAGCGTTTGATAGGGTGGAATGGAATTATTCATTTTTTTACTTCACAGAAATTTGGTTTTGGAAAAAATTTTATTTCATTGGTTAAGCTGCTTTATTCCTCTCCTCAAGCTTCAGTTAGGATGAACAATGTTCAATCAGAGTACTTTCGTCTTCATCGTTCCACCAGACAGGGCTATCCTTTGAGTCCATTACTATTCGTGATTGCGATTGAACCGCTAGCGATAGCACTTCGCTCTAACCCTAATATATCTGGTATAGTCAGAAATGGTTTGGAGATGAAGGTCTCCCTATATGCTAATATGTCACTTGTAAGGGGATGTGGAGCTGCTGTACTGTTTACACAAATTTCATTACTATGACTGAAGGTTGGTGTTTTTTTTTTTGTACTCTAAAATCTTTTTACTTTTACAATAACGACTGTGACTGAAGACGAGGTTACATAGCAATGGAAAGATAAGATAAACTTTTATTGATCCCACAGTGGGGAAATTTCATCATTACAGCAGCTCAAAAAGATAGTGATCTGAGAGGGGGAAAAAAAACAAATGTGTACAACAAGTACTAAGGAAGCTAAAATTGATTGTAACGTTATATTATTCTAAATTACATGCAGGTGCAGCTCGCGGTCAGGATGCAGTTGTTTTTCTTGTTCACAATGATCCAGACTTTACATCTTTCTCGTCATTTATCCACTCACCTGCACCTAAAGCGTATGGGTCATTAACACGTTGATTGCCAACTACGAGATAACTCGTAATGGTGGGTCCGGGCCAGCGCTAGACTTGAAATTTCGGGGGAAATTATCCATCCCTTTATTGACAACAATTGGTCCTGGCTAATTCTTGATGGTTTTCCTTTATAAACACGTTTTCCAATTCAAGAATAATCAAGTGGCAATTGAAGACACGGCTTCTCTCCCCCATGCGATCTAACAGCAAATAATGGGCTACATTCAGTAGAGAAAATTATTTAATTACAATTAGGTCTATGCACAGGCACTCAGCAACGTTATTTTTTTTCCAGCGAGAGTGGTATTTCAGAACTCATTTGCGAATGAAGGTAATTTCGGCAAGTACCTACACCTGTTTTTGCAGCATGGTCACGCAATTTGCTGTAAAAAATACACAGCTGTCAGACTGGAAAATGTAAACGGACGAAACCACGTACTTGTCACCAGAATTACCTTCATTCGCAAATGAGTTCTGCAATGCCGCTCTCACTGGAAAAAAAAAAATACCGTTGCTGAGTGCCAGTGCATAGACCTAATTATAATTAAATTATTTTTTCTCTACTGAATGTAGCCCATTATTTGCTGTAAGATCTTGCATGGGGGAAAATTTGTTAATATAGGAAAATAGAATTGCCATGATTATTCTTCAATGAAAATTTGTTAATATAGGAAAACCAGCATAACAATAAAGGGATGGATATTTTTCCCCAAATTTTCAGGTCTAGCGCTGGCCCTGACCCACCATTACGACTTATTCCATAGTTGGCAGTCAACGTGTTAAGATGTATCCCATTCACTAATGTTGATTTAGCAGCATAACTTGTTTTATCACTCGGCGATAAACTGTTGTAGTAGGCAACCCTGACAACATCGCTAGCTAGCCAACATCGCAACTGCAAGATAACCATGACAACCTGTCAAACAGTTTAAAGGGGCCGCTTTTTCTGCAGTCAAGTTGCGCGCGCATCCGCAGTGTTGATAAACAAATAATCCCTCTAGATGGTACAGTGTTAATTGTCTTGTGTTGGTTTTTGGTCGTACATTTTGTCCTTTATTTTTGTGAGTCTGGGGGGGGGTTCTTTGTTCTTTGTATATTGAGATGAGCTTTATCCTCTTCTATTTCAAAGGGTAAAAAGGAACTGTCTTTTATATTTTATTACTTCTATGCTTGTATGGATATCCCTGTAAAAACTCAATAAACAAAGTGTTAATTGTTTAGAGTCCCTCCAATGTGGAATGGGTTACCATTCTAAAATGCATTTGTCATAGACTGGTACAGAATTTTATCACTCTTGAAAATCCCAAAAGAAACTAGAAACCACTACTAATGAAACCACTACCAAATTAGGCCGGCTATTTAATCGCACAGTCACATGCATGATACTTTTCAATGTGGTAGTCCACGATAGAAAGCAATGTGGTCAGGGTTCTTGATCAGTGCCATTGGACCATTGCAGAAGCTCAGCAAATCTTTATACTTCCCCTATGGGGAAAGAAATGAGGGAAGAAATGGGTCCTATATATGAGATATCTGGTTGTGCACCATCAATCCCAGAGAGAAATTGTATTATTGAAAGTGTTTACCTGAGGTGGAGCTCCTACACTAAGTAAACAATGGAAAAGACAACAAAACTTACACTAACAGCGTTCTTGCAGCCTCATGCTTCATATGGCCATATTGGGCCCATGATAACTTTCTACACCAGATGGCCCCATACTTTTGCATGGGAAAAAAGATACAGCCATGGCATGAAGCACAAATGGGAAATAGGTTTCATGGTGAAAAACACCACCTTCTGAAGGGTAAACTGATCATGCGGTAGGCGAGGCCTATTTGGACTTTTTTAAATAAAACATGCTCTTACCTGCTTTTCTTTTAAATCAGATTGGAAGTTCATCTTGATTACAAATTAATAAATTACATACTACAATGAACCATGTCAGTTTTCTAGACTCTTGGTTTTGCTAAATCTATGGGCCAGGCGTCGATGCAGGCGATGCATGTACAACAAGAATGTAGATTCTGAAGACAGACTCAAGTCATAAAACCTACATGTAGCAGGCTAGAGTTCACCCAGTCACAAGGTCACTGAGGTACCTGGCTAACATATTGCAGCTGTGCATTGGATATCAATGACAGGTTAAACTCATTTAACTGAGGAAAAGGGAGAGACGTCACTGTGAAATAAAGGATTTTATATTTTTGACATGCGTCAAATTGTGATGTTTCATAAAATGGGAACGAGATTAGATATGGAATCGAAACCTAGACTAAAAAAAGACCTCGCCCCTAGGACCAACATGATGCCCATATCTCAAAACCCTAAATAAATTAGACACGTTGCTTCGTGAAATCACCAACGAAATGAAGCAATCCAAAATTTCAGCTTCATCCCTTTAGCCATTTCGGCATTATGGTCCTGGGAAATTTGGGTGCCATGCCCACTTTTTTCCTGCACTTAATTTGCAACCATATCTAGAGACCCATAAATTCTTTTATATGAGCTACAGGGCTGAAAATTGATAAAGGGGTCAGTGATTGCCTCATCTTTTGAAACCAATGCTTAAAAATGGGATGCTAGTTCTATTGTACTGGATTTTGTTTCATGCAGTAATGATTTTTGGGATATTGGAGGATCCAGGTAATTGAGATTTGTGTGTTTGAAGGCTTTTTGACAAGTTCTTCAACATATATGATGACATTACTGGAACTCAGATGATTTACAGGGACATCAGATCATTGGTGGGGTTATGGGGGGGGGTCCCAAAAATGGTCATAGGAAAAACGGACCCTTCAGAACCCTCATTTTTAGGCAATGATTTCACCATGTCTCCACTTGAGATAGACAATTTGCTTTTAATATGACCAACTTACATACCTTATCCAACTTTAGGGAAAATAAAAAGTTTTCTTACCCAGCTTCTTCTGTCTGAACTGATTTTTTGAAAAACGGACCCTTTGGCCCACATTTCTTAAAAAAATAGGACCAAGGGTCCTGTAGCTTACCAGAAAGCAATCTTATAGTGATGATGCAAGTTATGAAAATTCATGTGAAGTTTGACCTTCGAATTATTGAATGTTAATGTCAAGGTCACTAAAAAAGTTCACATACATTTATAAGACCTCCTGTAATACAATCCTAAGTTCTGAAGCAGTTTTGGTGATACATGTCATTGAAAATTCAATGTGTCAATTGTAAACTTTAAAGCTCACAGAAGGTCAAGTTGAGGTCAGCAAATGGACTTCATATATGACTTCCTAAATGTCTCTATACAAACCTTGGCTCCATCTGTGACCATTTTGGTGATACAAGTCATTGTAATTTCACTGTCAAGTTTGACCCTCAAAGGTCACTGACAGTCAAGTTGAATGTCACCAAATAAAAGTTCATATGTGACTTCCTAGATGTCTGTAACACAAACCTAGGCTCCATCTGTGACCATTTTAGTGATAAAGGTCATTGAATTTTCACTAGGTCACATTTGACCTTCATAGGTCAACACGAAGGTCACCAAAGTTCATATATGACTTCCGTTACATCTCCAATACAAACCAAGGCTCCATCTTTGACTGTTGCAGCAATACAAGTCATTGTAATTGTATAATGTCAAATTTGACCTTCAAAGGCCACCAACAGTCAAGTTGAGCATCACAAAATGAAAGTTCATGTGTGACTTCCTATACGTCTCCAATACAAACCTTCACTCTATCTCAAACAATTTTGCTGACGAGTCATTGAAATTTCACTGAAAAGTTTGGCTGTTGAAGGTTACTGAAGGTCAGGTTCAAGGTCACCAAATGAAACTTCATACGTGACTTCCCATATGCTCACAATATAAACCCAAGCTCTATCTGTAATAGTTTTGGTGGTAGAAGTCAGTGAAACTTCACAATGTGAAGTTTGACCTTTGAAGGTCACTGAAGGTCAAGTTCAAGGCCACCAAATGAAAGTTCATATATGACTTCCTGTAAGTGTTCAATACACATTTACCAATCTTCAATATTTTCAAACCTAGAAGCCTTTGAAAATTGTAACATTTTGCTTGACCTCAAGTTTGACCTTTCAAGGTCATCTGAGGTCAACTTTAACATAGCCAAGGTATAGATCATCTATGACTTTCTATATGTCGATAATACAAACTTAATCTCTATCTGCAACCAGTTGGCCTCCACATACCATCTTGCATATTCATAAAATACATCGCCCCCACTAGACCATGGATGTATTATAAGAACTGGATACTGAACTGAAAATGGCCTCCCATTCATTTCAATTGAAATTGTTCAGTGGCGCAGCACGCTGACATGGGGCCCTATTTCCGGAGTCACGCAGACATGCGCTCTGTGACTTCTCGTTCACGCATGCGTAGCGTGGGGCTCATGAACGCGCTGATGCCTGAGGTATCTATGACAACAGTCTGCGGCTGAAGCATTCCCACACAGGATGCGTGTTCACGCCCGATGTTCTCCGGAAATGTAGCTAACTATGTGTACTGCGAAACCCACGCAACAGTTCTGTACCGAACGGGCAAACAGCACTCGGCTTAAATATAGTTTGGAAAAACAATTTACATACCTAATAGGGATATAAAATGTTGATGAACAATTTTTATTTAACAGGGAAATAAAATTATTCACTTTTGCAAACAATGTCAGCAAAACAGTTGACATGCTACTGTATAAGATGACAGTTCAATCTCGTTTTCCACACAGTTCAAAGCGCAATGTATTCGTAGAAAGTGAAACGTTTCAAGCTTGTAAGCTTGCAGCCTCCTCTATTCTTACTGGGTTCAAGCCGATAATCCAACCGCACAGAGCACTGCCCGTGCTTCATGAACTGATAAGTTTTATAGTAGATGACGTTGATCAAAGTATTTAGCCAATTCTGACAAGCAAAATTATGTTGTGGTTTTCATACGGACATATTTTCAGATTATGAGGTTCCCCCATCCCCAAGCAATTGGAGAGAGACAGATTCTTCAGACGATTAGGCTTTATTGAGGCATATTGATAAATGTAAAGCCGAGTTCTTTTTGCGCAAGAAGAACTGATTTCTTATTTTTCACACCCAGCTTTTATACCTTTATCACAGGAAATATCTTCCAAATATGGTCTTTCCGCATTCTCATTCTCGCGCTACAATTGGCCAGCCAAACCAAAACGCCACTACTTAATCCTTCGGGAATTCAAAGCAAAGATGAGCTGCACATCACTAAAAAGGAGTGGAAAGTTCCACTCAAGAGATGAAAAGTACAGACAAAGGAATAGGATACAAGTGGATACATAAATGATTCAATTGTTTTTTTCAGTAACAACTAATGATTTTACTGAACAAATATTGATCAAAGCTACAGAAATCAAATGCATCGCCTGATTATGTTTTCAAATCAACTAAACAGAAGCCTGCTTACTAATCAAAGCTACAGAAGCCCGCTGCTTATGTGTGTGAGCTGCTTATGCATGTGTGAATTGAATTGCTTGTATGTGTGTGTATCTGTGTGTGAACTGTTTGTATGTGTGTGTGTCTGTGTGTGAACTGCTTGTATGTGTGCGTGCGCATGTGTACGTGTACTGTGTGTGTATGTGTGAACTACATGTGTCTGTGTGCACTGCTCGTGTGTGTGAACTGCTTGTATGTGTGTGTGTGTGCGTTTTATGTGTATGTGTATGTGTCTGTGTGTTTGCACTGCTCATCCCCTCCCTATGCGTATGTGAACTACTTGTATGTGTGTGTGTGTTATGTTATGTGTGTGTGTGTGTGTGTGTGTGTGTGTGTTACTGCTGCTTACATAATATGGTTATTGATTATGATTATTGATTATGGTTATTCAACATGGCAATTAATCTACTGATGAATATGATGAGAAATATTGAAATATAATCCTCAACAATTACTTTCAGTGTACAAATGCTCAAAGCTCATTAAATCCATCCTTTCTCTATACCTGGAACTGGTGCCCATCCCAGCTGACTCGCAGGGTGCACACACCATTCATTAAAATTTAATTTTAATATTTATTATTGCGAATGGATATGCTGTGCATACTCTCGCAACCCGGTGCGTCATCCGTAACATAGCTACTGCCGTTACATGCTATTACCACATTTATCAGCATTAGAAATTAAACTCTAAATTTTCTTGCCTAAATTTACGCTTGACGTTTTTACAACTCGAATGTTTCTCTTGGTACTCAAACATCAAGGTAAGCTGAAAAAGTGCTGATTTTATTCGATATTAGTGGAGTTTGAATACGGAATTATTTTCCTTCCCCTGATACAGAATCAGCAGCCCAGTTATAAAATATACATAAAGTAGATCTTCGTTTCATTCTCATCTGTTTCTTTCCTCTGGGACCCTCATATATTCTCAGCGTAGATGGAGTTCAGCCGCATCAGCGAATCTTCGCAGCATCACTCCCGTACACTGATGCTGCTCACTTAGTGTGTCGTTCACATCACAGGCTGAACAACAAATACTGTCTGTGCAGTGCTGTCATGCAAGTTCGGTGCATGCAAAAATAACAGAAACTTCATATTTTGTATCTTATCTTAAAAGTTGCTGAAAAGTCACAACATATAGTGTGCATATCTGCTATTGTTTTAAAAATGAAGAATGAGCATGCAATGGTAAATAAATGATTAGCTGTGCAGTTTTTTTGGGATGAATTTATACCATGCTGAAAGTGTACATATTATGGACATAGTCAATGCTACTTAGCCAGCATATAATACATGAAGCAGCAAAACACAGTACCGTGAATCGGTGCAAGATATTCAAAGTAATGGAAATAAACAACTCAGCTTAGGTGCATCTTGAACATTTAAATACGAAAAAGCAAAGCAAATGTTGGCTACATGCAGGATTATAGGATGTCACCTTCAATAATTACCAAATACAAGCCCTTTATCCAATTTTAGTTAACCAACAACAGCCTTTGCTACCTCACTGTTTATTCTGTAACGTTACATAAAAGATAGGTGAAGCAGTCGAGTCGCTACATAACAAAGCCATTCATTAAACACAATAAATGAAAACATTGGTGTCGTTACACCTGCTCACTTTAACAACTTGGTAATAACGTTAAGCCGACAGCACAGAATCTCCTGACCAGTGCCACAAGCAAAGCACCGCAGCTACTGCACTGCTTATGAGCAGAAGAGTTCTGAAATGCCGCTCTCGCTGGAAAAAAAGTTACGTCGCTGAGTGCCAGTGCATAGACCTAATTTTATTTTTCTAAAATGGGATTTTGTTCTACGGTTCATTTCAGACGGGAGAGGGAGTTGGAAGTGCACGGCGAAACGCATTTTTTTCTTTTTCTTTTTTGAAGTTTCCATCACAAAAGGGGTAGGCTTGATGTTTATTTTTTATTACATACCAAACATTAAACAATATGTCAATGTCAAATAATAATAATAATAATAAAATTCATGATTAACTTAACAAAAACAGATTCTCCCCTGTCTGGATTTGACCTCATGCACGAGCAATTTAACTTCGTCTTCGGAGAAACGTGGCGACCTTCCTCTCTCCATCACGGGTTTCGGTTTGAGGATTTGGGATAGCGCAGCCTGCTCCTAAAAGCAATGGCATCAACATTGGCAAAACATCATGGATATTGCCACACAAAGTGTTTTTGGATTGGCTAAAATATACGGAATCGCGGCATTTATAAACTTTTGCTAATTTGCTGTATTTATGCTAATTAGGCTTGAGGTTTGATTAATCTGTACATAAAAATCACAAAAAAATAGCAAAAAATATTTATGGAACAAGAAAAACGTGCATGTTTGGGTAAGGGCTGAAAAAATGCAAGAAGTGTTTTCTTGGCCTTTAATATGTTATATGACTCACATTTCACTACATTGATTTTAATTCCTTGTAAAGATGCACTCTCTAAGAACAAACCAATAAACAACAAGAAAACATAAGTACAAGGACCCATTGTACGGTCAGGTTCATAAATAGTGATTGTTATTTTAGCAGTCTGGACTTCCACACCAGGGTCAGGAACTCACTGCTATTCAGCATTAGAACTTAATTACGTGGGCAAATGTGCAGGTTTGATAGCTTCAGGCATGCAGGAGAAAAATACTGCTGACAGACGAATTGAGATTTCAACTTTAATGCGTTGAAAGCAGATGGTCTGGTGAGCAGTTTGCCGATACCAGTGTCATACACTGAGTGGCCCATGGAGGCAGCACTATCATGGTGTAGGGTGTCATATGCTGCTGCATTTACATCCATATAGTCAACTCTTGATGACAAAAAGAATCTGTATCAATGATGATGTGTTTGAGGAATAAGCTACAGACACATACAATCAGTTCACTGATAGAGGCTATCATGACTATGTGCTTCGGAACTGTCTTGATAAAGTTATAAACATGGATAGTAGCATTCTGCTAGCCCCTAAACTTCCCACAAAAAGGGAGTAAAAAATTGTCATGGCTACCACCATGACACTACCCAGCGAAATCAAGAGATGCATCATTAAACATTAGCAGATTTTAGTGATCCTTTAAAAGTTCATTGTTTCAAACATCTTCCCACTTTTGCCAATAAGTGAGCCAAGAATCTAAGGGATACTTAAGTCAGGGTTGATTGCTATGTACCTCCTCAACATTTTCTGTCCAGACTTTTTGGTGGATATTTCCCTTGTCATAACTATGCCGAGTGTAATGCAATGATCAGAGGAGATGTCTTTCCACACCTCCACACTGGTAAAAAGTTTTACATTAAGAAAAGGATTTCCTGCAGAACTAAATATGTTGTATATCTCTTCAAATGCCCTTGTGGGTTAGCATATATGGGAAAAACCAAAAACTTCAGTTTTGCACGCCATGATGTAAGTTCTTTGAAATTTCAAGGCATAGACATGGTGCATCCTTGTAAAAGAGAAGGTGATAGGGCCAAATTTCTTTCACAAAGAGAAGCATACTGGATTCACTAATTACAAACTGAAAATCCAAAAGGTGTATGAAGAGTTGCTCCTTGGTTGCTTTTTGTAATTTCTAAGTTCCTGTTCCTTCCATTTTCCCTGCATACCTGTTTAAGTGTCATTCTGTTTTGATTTATTTGCTACTCCCATTTGTAAATTTATGTAGCGGTAATTTTCTAGAATGTTTTTCCTGAGTCTTCCATGGGCTAATTTCCAGGCTTATCCTAAATATTTTTTTCTGTTCTTGTTGTTTTCAGGTCTTGTCTCATACATGCAGTTTTGATATAGTTCTGTGATTTATTCACTTGTGGTGAATTTTTCAGTCGACGGAGTATTTTGAGCCCTTATTTATTTGTTTTTATTAACATCTACGCATATTCTCTTCCTCAGTGTTTCTAGTCTTGCTTAGTTTTCCTTGTAACTGTCTTCAGCGTCTGACCCGAGGCATTGCTGCTGACTACTACTTGCACTTCTTTACAAAGGGGCTATATTGGGGCGGTTCAATTACACACCTATGTGATTGAGTTATCATGTATTCTATGCCCTGATTGGTGTTTGCTTCTCACTTTTTGTCTAAATTGCCAAGTCTGTTACTTTCTTTACTCTAATGATGGCTTGACGGGTGAACAGTGACTACGTTTACATGCAGTCAATAACCCTTTCATAAATAACCCTTTTTAAAAACCCGAAAATGACCCCTGGGTTACTCCTTTTCTAACCCGAATATTTGGTCGTGTATACGCCTATCGGGATATCCCCATCGAAAGGAACATTAATTTGTGTTCTGCGCATGTTCTATTCGCAAGGAATCTTGGTCTTTTGTGTTTTTGGATACAGGAAGAAGAAGCGGAAATGACGCGCATTACGTCATGACGTTCTCCGTGCGTCGAGACATTGTCCGTGCGTCGCTGTTTTGATCGGGATATCCCAATTGATTACAATTACCATGTATACAGGAATAACCCTGTTTGCTCACGCATGTAAACGGGTTACTCCGAATGTTTCAGAAACCGGAATATTGACCTTAACCCGAATATTTTTTTTAATTTTCTTTTTTTTAAAGATTATTTTTTTGGGAATTGTTTTTCCTTTATTGGATAGTTGTACAGAGGAGATAGACAGGAACGTTGGGGAGAACAATGGTGAAGACATGCGGGAAATGACCCGAGCCGGAATCGAACGCGGGTCACCGCGAGAAGGACATAGCTTTTATGGTGCGCGCGCTTAGACCGATGAGCCACCGGGGCGCCCGACCTTAACCCGAATATTGACTGCATGTAAACGTAGTCACTGTCATATGAGGCTGAGCCTACTGCAAATATGAATTCCCTTCCGGCGACATTACTTTTTGTTTTAATTGCATATACCGACTCATTGTACGAAGCGTGCTATGATTGCTTAACTTTGCTCGGCGTATTTTACATCATACCCGGCAAAGCCGGCTCTTGGCACAGGAGATATAGGCGGCCGCCTAGAGCGCCGCGTGCTGGAGGGGCGCCGCTGGTCGCCTTCAAATGAAAAAAAAAATTGCGGCACCCATCAGCGCCTTTTCTTTTTTGCCTTGAAAAAAAAACAAATTAACAAATGAAGAAAGAAGTAAACAATAATATGCTTTGCAGCCCGGTAGCTTCTCATCATTTGACCTGCCTCCATCGGGCCTGCACTTGTGGTGCAGTGTCATGTGCGTGCGTTGGAAGTGGGGGATGTGATACTGATGTGCATTTAATTCTTAGAGATGGATCCGAATGACAATTGTTCAGAGTTTGGTTATTGATATTTTTACATTTCATTTTCACGCAATGAAATGTCCATCATTTGTGCAGTATAGAAAACGGAGGAAGGCATAGCAAAATAAATCCCAATATAGAGGGAGCTATGTCATGTTTCATAACATAAAAAACCCATTTCACGTGAAGAAGTTTTATTTGTAGCTAAGTAGAAGTAAAGCAAAGCAAGCTAAACCTTTCACGGGGCCGCCCTAAGCATTTGTGTTTTTATATCGTCAAATATTGTGCAATGTTGAGAACTAAAGTTGTGCTCAAAAGTTTGCATACCTTAGCTGAATTTGTAAAATAAGTTACATTTTTTTAAAGAAAACATGAATAGCCAAGCAAAACACATTTCTTTTAGTTTTTTATTGGATTCATATCTAATGGTAGGTCATGTAGAATGGCACAATCATCAAATAAAACATGGCAATGAGGGGAAAAAAATTAAATGAACCCTGTTTAACCCATTAATGACCAACAACTAAAAATAGTACCTTAAGGAAAAACGCCACAGTTCGAGTTCTGAATGAGGTAGGAACTTGCTTTTTGATGTGTGGCATCCTGGGGTAAGTGGCTACACAAATCCAATTTCAAAATTGTGATAGAACATATTTATCATATCATATTTAGGGGTCAAACTTTGATTTTTGGAAAAAACTCAAAATAACACAAAAATAAGTTCAACAGTCATTTGACAAGTTATGCATCAGATGTACACTAAAGTGTTATAAATTTACTTATAGCACAACTTCTCTTGAATCCAACGATACCAAGCATTTGATTCAACTCTGTACGGATCCTAAGATACAGCCCTTTAAGTTAAGGTACTATTTTTAGTTGTTGGTCAAATATGATAGCGGATTTTTTCAAATTTCCTATAAAATGCTTTGGAAATATAAGTTCTGGAAATGACATGGTCAAAAGATTTAAGGCATTTTTGTTCCACCCACAGACAAGTAAGAATCAATTGGGAAAAGGTTTGATTTGCTGTTTTGAGGGGTGGCATGATGGGAGAGATGTCTCCATGACCATTGATTTCAATGCATTTCACTGAGGTTTACAAACAAATGCATTCAAGTGAACTAATGACCTCTCTCCTCTCTCTCTCTCACATTTTGTGAAGCTGTTATACATACATGTATAAACTACAACCCCAATTCCGAAATATTTGGGACAAAGTGTAAATTGTGAATAAAATCAAGACGCAATGACTTTCAAATCACACCAGCCAGTATTTTATTTACAATAGAAAAGAGGTAACATAGCAAATGTCGCAACTGAGAAATTTTACAATTTTATCCACAAAATGAGCTCATTTCACATTTGATGGCTGCTACAGGTCTCAAAAAAAGTTGGGACAGGGGCCTGTTTACCATGGTGTAGCATCCCCTCTTCTTTTTAATACAGAGTGGAGGTGTCTGGGCATTGAGGAGACAAGTTTCTTGAGTTTAGCCATTGGAATTTGATCCCACTCTTGTTTAATACAGGCTTCCAGCTGCTGGAGAGTTTTGGGTCTCCTTTGACGGACTTTTCGTTTAAACCTTCCATTACCATTGTCGCATTTCCGCGACAGCACCGATCCCGCATCACTTACCATTGTCGCTATTTTGCACCTTGAGAAAGTCCCTCACAAAAACTGTCAAAGCTCCGCAACAAAAAACCCCTTTGGATGAGTCTGGTATCGCACAACACGTCAGTGATGTCATCAGGCTTCCCATAGTTCCCAATCCTCCAGTTATGCGCAGTTGTATTTTATTTTATACAGGTTATTGCAGGCAGTGCGTGCTGCAGCACGTGCATCTCCGTTTGTACACAAATGCATGTGTATCTCCGTTTGTACAGAAATGCGCGTGTATCTCCGTTTGTGCATAAATCCCATAGAGGAGAAATCGTCTTGTCTTGACAAATTCCACAATTTTTTTTTTCGCAAGCCTTCACAAGTTGGAGGGCCTCTGGCCATCTTTACTTCTGAGCGACTCAGCCTCTCTAAGACATCCCTTTTATAGCCAATCATGTTACATACCTGATGCCAGTTAATGTAATTACTTGCTAAATGTTCTTTCAGCTGATTCTTATATTAATTGCTTTTTCAGCCCTTTTTTTGCCTGTGTCCCAACCTTTCTGAGACCTGTTGCAGCCATAAAATTTGAAATAAGCTCATTTTGTGGATAAAAAATGTAAAATGTCTCAGTTTCAACATTTGAAATGTTATCTATGTTCTATTGTAAATAACATATTGGCTCATGATCTGAAAGTCACTGCATTTGGATTTTATTCACAATTTACACTTCGTCCCAACTTTTTCAGAATTGCTGTTGTACATTCTACATTAGTAATTTTAAGATGCTGTTGCATACAACTTAGATTTTGTAATAAGTCTTCAGGTGTTAATAAAGTAGAATTGATTGATTCTTTAATACTCTCTGAAGAGTGTGTGTGTGTGTGTGTGTGTGTGTGTGGGGGGTGGTTTGGGGGGGCAGGGTGTGTGTGTGTGTGTGTGTGGGGAGGGTGATAGTGAAAGGAGGGGAAGACAGATAAAGAGTTTAACTCCCTTTTGATGATGCATTTTTACTCCTATTGAAACTCCCATAGGAATACAATGGAAAATGTGTGTCAGGGCTGAGAAGATGTAATACTGAGCCAAGAGGAAGTAACATATGGAATTTGTTTCTTCAGAAAATGCACCATAGGAGTGGGTGCAAAGTGTGCGTAAAGTTTTGTGATGATCCGACATTCCTAACCTGTTCATCTAGAACTGTTTTCATGAAAATTGAAAAAAACCGCTATCACATTTGACCAACTACTAAAAATAGTACTTTAAGGAAAATGGGTGCTGTAGCCATATACTTTGACCGATTTGAAAAATTCCAACTGATTTGGGCTATGCTCAGCTAGTACTTTCAGTGCTGTAAAGGAAATTCAAAATTTCCACTATCGTCATTAATGGGTAAAGAGTGTGCATTCCCTCAGTTCTTAATACTGTGTATTGCCCCCTTAAGCTTCAATAGCAGCGTGCTGTCTTTTGTGACAGTTGTCAATGAGGCCCCTAATTCTCTCAGGTGGTTAAGCTGCCAATTCTTCCTTGCAAAATGCCTCCAGCTCCTAAAAATTCTTTAGTCATCTTGCATGAACTGCATGCTTGAGATCTCCCCAAAGCGGCTCGATGATATTGCGGTCAAGAGACTGTGATGGCTACTCCAGAACCTTCACCTTTCTCTTCTGTAACCACGGGAGGCTCAACTTGGCCTCCTGCTTTGGATCATTGTCATGCTGGAAAGTCCAAGTGCGTCCCATTAGCAGGTTTCCTGCTGAAGAAGCCAAATAAGACAGCTCTCCAGGTGACTCCCCAAACTCTCAGATCCTTCAAAATGACACATTTTCAAATCATAAAATAATCATATATTTAACACAAATCAACTTTGGCGCACAAAATTCAAAATGGATGAATGATTTTCTGGTTGAATTTAGCATGAATTTATCAATATAGGCGCAGTTGGACATCAATGGGCACCAGTAACCTCTCCAAACCCAAAACATGCATTTACTCCATGACATAATTTAGAATTTTGTCCATTTTTCTTCAGATTCCCACAAGCAAGCATATATAACATTATTCAATAAAAGAACTGCTTATTTAATGGTCAGAACATTCACCCTGCAATGAAAAGCCATCAGTTCCTGCATCCAAGCTTGCAAGCTTATATAAACACTTTCCACGCCATATAAGGAACAAGCATAACTCACTAACACAGTAATATCTGAAATTTACCTTATTATAACAGAACAGACATTCCACTATCAGGAAAAAAGCAGGCAATATGCTACCCGAGATAGAACAGAGCGGTGCAACAAACATAGGAGGGGGTCTACCAAAGTGCTTGAGCTGCTCGTATTTTAAACGAGCCAAAGCCTCAGCATTCAATTTTGTTGAATACGGTATAAATTCTAAAACAAAAAGCCACAGAGTGCAAAATGCCACTACATGCAGTATAATTAGCAAAGAATAACAGTTACTCTTCCTAACCAATGGGGCAAAGAAGCTCTGTGACCATCATAGTTATGGTAAACCGAGAATCAAAAACAGCTGGCCAGCTAGCCATAAGTAAAAAAAATATGTATACAATTTAATTCACTCATACATTGAAGAAAAACCTTGTCTCAATGAATCCCTCCTCCAGAGACACAGATCTATCTGGTAGAGGGAACCCTCCTGTCCTGTTTCATTCGGAATAATACCCATTGACCATGTCCGTAACTCATTTACGGTAAATCCAGTAAATGTAACTGAACAGTTCAGACTGGTTTTTGAAGTCTTTTTTTCTTTGAGATCGCATCATTTTCAGCTGTGCAACCGTGCGCAACTTCAAGAGAATACAACCTAACTTGCTGCTATGCAAAGGTTTAAATACTTTTCTGATGGTCCAATCAATGTCTTTCAGTTACTGTGGAAAGTTGAAACTCACTGGAATTGGATAAGAAATGTGTCAATCAATAAATAATTACTGGGGAAGTTTCACGTGGGTCTGAACTACAACCATGCTTTACGCAGCTGAACCTGAGCTAACATTAGAGTGACTGGCTATCAATGAGAGTTCTAAGGAGGAAATAAGTCAACACTGAATTCGATGATGGAGGAATCTACGCATATATCCACAGTAGGGAATTGCGCTTTTTTAATATGTGATGACTATAATTAATTGTAGAATGAAAGTATCAATACCACGGCGAATTTTTGCTTCAGAAAACAGAATTTTTTTTAATACTTAATTGGGATACCATTGGCTCACTACAGCTGACGTGGTTGCTACTAAGGACAATGATTTTGTTTGTCACAAGAGATCATTGTTTTTAACTGCTGGATAGATACTATGGGCAAGTATATTGTGCAGTTTGCACGTCAGGCTTTGCTGAGGAGTTTAATTCATGCAACTCCAGGGAAACAGGGATGGGACTTAACTCGTCCATATTCTAAACTGTGTTTGAGTTCGGCTTGCTAGTGAATGTTCAATAACTCATCCGGGTGTTCCATCTAACGACTGAATTGTGAAATTGCCTGCATAAACAGAGCAGCTCCATGTCCGCTGGTGTATACATCTGCACAAAGGGGTTAAAAGCAGCTTGAACTCATCATGGCATTGATGCATCTGGGATTGTAGTCCATGCTATCAAAAGATGTCCGTGTCTCAGATTTTTCAGCCACACATTTCGGTCCCTACTCACTGAATTGTTGCGCGCTTGGATTGAAAGTGCAGGGTTGTGCAGGCTGCTGATGTAATGCATTTACTGCCAAGTTGATGGTTCCAGCAAGGGACTGGTTACCTGGATTACAGACTCTGTAACTATATCTTCTGGAATAGCCAAAGAATAACTCAGCATTTTTCTTGAAAGCTTTTTTCGGCCAGTGAAATCTTCATGAGACTATGAGCCAAACATTACAGCAGTGATCACATTACTTGGCTGTGTTCCTGATGTGCAACATGCAACTTTGCTACTCCACCAGATGGCAGAGTTTTAACATGTTTGATGGTAAACACAGAGACGTTACCCCTCTATCCCTCCCAGCTCATCTCACTTCCCATCCCAGTTCTGTGGTTGCCAGTTCCCATAGATCTAGCCACAGCAAATATCAGCACATAGTTACGTCCAGAGAGCAGTCCTTCGTTCGACATCTAAGAATGTTATTGCTTCATAAACACATTTTGTAGAGATACACACTGCCCAGCCAAAAAAAAGTCGCACACTATAATATTTTCTCAGGCTGTCATTGGCTTTGATTGCATTGTTTCAACATTTATTTCCGACCACAGTTGCATTCATTTTTGGCCGAGATATTGTATTGACAATGGGCAAGTCAATCCACTCCGTTAAAGGAAAAGAAAACCCTTTTTTCAGCTCTTACCCAATACAAGTACAGTGCCCCTACCATTCAATATATTCTGTGGTGATTTTTGAAAATTTTTTAACAACTATATCAGCTCGAAAAGATCAGATTTATGCATTGTTGGTGGTGCGCCATGTTTGTCGGAATCAAGGTAGCTTGACGCGGCACCCGGAGACCAGAACTATTGAGCGCGCGAAGGTTCGCGAACTTGTGCTAATTAGTGGTATTTCAGCGGTTTGAGGTTTGATTACTCGGTAAATAAAAATAGCAAAAATTCACAAAAAAATACTTATGGAACAAGAAGAACATGTACTTCTTTTAAATAAGAGCTGAAAAAAAGGTACTCTTTTCCTTTAGGCATTCTCCAGCACACCGCAAAGTCTTTCAATTGGTTAAGGTCCGGACTCTGTGGTGGCCGATTCATGTGTGAAAATGATTCCTCATGCTTGCTGACACAATTTGGGTCCGATAAATATTGGCATGGTCATCCTGGAATATACCTGTGCTGTCATGCTATGGATGCAATTCATTTTGTGAATGATGAAAGAGCACATGAACACACACCACAGTAAACAAATAACAACCAGATGCTTCTTTTTGTGGCACAACACAATTTGCCATTGGCCATAGTGGACCATTTTTTGGAGCTACTGCTCATCATGCGTACGGACCATAAGGTATGGTCTGCACAATCACCCAAAGTATCAGTTACATATGTGCAAACACAAAACAGGCTGCACTGCATTGGCTATTACTGGAGGTCAGGCTTGTCCATCTTGATATATGAGTGGAAAGATACGAATATGGATGAGTGATTGGCGATTTTGGTCAAGATTTTCACAGAGTGGGCGCAATCAAGGATCCCTGACATGCCCGTGTGTAACATCGGCACAAATGTGGCAATTTTCACTGTCCTGGACCAGGCTTTGTGGTTTTTTTTTTAATTTTCATACTTGAATAGAAAGCTTATGAAGCATTTAAAATATTTTAATAAATTTTTCACACTCCATTTATAATTTCATTAATAAAAAATAGTTATATTCAAAAAGTACCTTTTAAAAATCTTACGGATTTTTTAAGGATTTTACGGATATCAACTGAAAGTCATACAGGTGAGAACCCGGAGAGGTTGACGTATGCTATTATGCATTTTTTTATATTCCTAAAATGTAAAACATATTCGTCAGTGCACTGGACATACAATTTGTGGACTGTATAAACACAATGTTTTTCGCTTATCTTGGTAAGAGTGCTCTCAACCATTCTTGAAATTTTATTTTACCTAAGAGAAGAGCAAAAATAATAAAATGTTGGTGAATCCCAGAAATCAATGGGTACTAAAAAAAATAAGACAAAATCCTGGATACGAACGAAGATAAGAGAGAATCTGTTTGTAATTTGCTTCTTGCATGAGGCCCATTACTTACCTGCTTGCTTGCAAACTGATACAGCAGTGTAATATTGTGTTACCTTACGAATCAAGCTTAAAATGAGCCAACTGTGTCCAGTTTTAACTTCTTTAATGCCTTCATCTCTCTCCAGAGAATAAACTGCAATCCAATACTAATTACCTCTGCCAAGAAGGTTATATTTTTGCCGGGGTTGGTTTGTCTGTCTCTCTGTTTGTGTACATGATAACACAAAAAGTAATAAACTAGTGAAATTTTGTGAGTAGGATGCTATTACATCAGGTATAGCCCCTATTGATTTCGACCGAGATCGGTCAAACAATATGGTCGCCACGGCAGCCATCTTGAAATCCTATGACACGTGATAACTGAGCTTCGCTCGCAGTGATATCACTCAGATTTTGTGGGTTGACTGGTCTCGCATCAGGGATGAAACCTATCCTTAAATTTCTTATGAGCCATGTTCACTCAGCAAGATTTGGACTGTGCTGACATGGCGGAGGTCTGCACTCTCAAGAGCGCCTCTAGTCATTTTTTTGGCCCAAGCATTGTCAAAAAGATCTTCTGTGGTGTAACATAGTATTTTCGGGCTTTGGAGGGCGCTCTTTCTCTGATTGAGACAACCGCTTCGGAGCGAGTTCAGTCATTGCCAAAAATGATCTGAATGAAGAACCAAGACATTCTCTGGGTTTCAAAGCACAAATGAAGAAATTTGATTTGCTATGGTCATGCATGACACCATGGGTCATATGCTGTGCTGTTCTGAATATGATGACAATAGAAACAGATTTTAAAACCAGATTTTTTTTACAATAAACATTTTGGTGTTTAAACCTTTTCAGGAAAGGCAATGCATTTAGTCAACATATTAACAACTTCCCCATTGTCATGCCATGCCCCCAGCGCTCCCAATCACCAGAGTTCTGAGGAATAGGCCTGTTTCAAGCCCATCAACTCCACCGTGTGCATCTGTGTGTCATGAATTAATTAGCTCGTTAAACCCTTTATGAGCCTGAGCTTCACCCCACTCTGGTGCAAAGTCTCGTAAGCCTAATCTTTAAGCTTAAGCTCTTGCTGTAGCAGATTTGCGTGTGAAAATTGTACTTTGACATAGCAGAGTGTTTGCTGTATTTTTGTTAAGTGACTTTTAAAGTGCTGCTTCAGAAGTGATAAACGTCATTCCTTTTCCTCTGCATTTGGAACCAGTCCACATTTATACAAGTATTTAGTGCACTTGCAAGCGTACACTGATGGCTTGTCGGGACCACGCCGCTACCTTGGACATCTTTATTGAGATATCCATCAAGCTCAACCAGCTGCAGCTGGAGAGGCAGAGAGGGCGCCCCAGAGACCTCATCCCACTGCCAAGCCAGGAGCCGGAGCCAATGGAAATTAGCTCATCAAAGTCTACCTTAGCCGACCGCCGTGAGTGGAGGAAGTCAGGGCCGTGGACCCACTGTGGCGAACTTTGCAAGCCACCCCCTGCTGGTGTACCAAGGAACTTCAAGAAACCAGAGCTGGAGGCTGCTTTGCCTGTTTGGGCAAACGTGTGTCCATCTACCATATCCTCCCAGAAGTTCCTAATCCCAGTGCATGTTGCACATGATAACTTAAATCTTCCAGCAGAAACCCTGATCAACTCCATCGTAGCGGGGAACTTCATCTCACAACACTTTGTCTCCCTGTGCACCAGCTCCACGCACCCATTAACATGGCAGGCCTCTGGGGAATGGAATCATCCAGTCCCAGTCGGCTCCAGTCTCCCTCTGCATTGGGAGAAGCCACAAGGAGGACCTTCCCTTACTCATCCTCCCCATTTCCAACCACCCACTCATACTAGGATTACCAACGCTGAAGAAACACAACCCCACTGTCTCCTGGAAACAACACCACATCTCGTTTTGGTCCACCTACTGTCAGCAGAACTGTAGCTCCCTCCCACTTTCCTCCACTACAGTGCAAAGCCCTGACACCATGACCACCTTTGTGATTCCCAGGGAGTACTGGCCCCTCTGGAAGGTGTTTAGCACGACCAAGGCCACCAAGCTCCCTCCTCACTGTCCGTGGGACTGTGCCATAGAACTGTTATCAAGCTGCACCCCTCTACAAAACCGCATTTACCCTTTATCAGTGGCAGAAACTCGAGCCAAACTCAAGTGAAGCAGTATATACAAGAGTCACTCCAGCAAGGCTTCATTTGGCCCTCCACCTTACCAGCCTCAGCCAGCTTCTTCTTCATCCAGAAGAAAGACAGAGGTCTTCGACCCTGCATTGACTATCGACGGCTGAATTAAGTCACTGTGAAGTACCACTACCCACTCCCTCTGCTTCCCTAGTGCTGCGGAGCAGCTCCAAGGTGCCAAGTTCTTTACAAAACTCGACCTCCGCTACGCATACAATCTGGTCCTTATCCAGAAGGGAGACGAGTGGAGGACGGCATTTAGCACTACCTCCAGCCATTATGAGTACAGCGTGACGCTTTATGGGCTTGTCAATGCCCCATCAGTGTTCCAGTCCTTCATCAATGACGTGCTGAGAGACATGCTCGGAAGATTCGTCATGCCTATATCAATGATATCCGAGTCTATTCTCCTACATACTCGGAACATGTTCAACATGTCAAGAAGGTGCTCAAATGACTGTTGGAGCACCAGGTCTACGTAAAGGCAGAGAAATGTGTCTTCCACAAAACCAACGTCTCCTTCTTGGGATATGTGATTGGACCAGAGGGAGTGGCAATGGAAGAGAAGAAGGTGGAGGCGGTAGCAGAATGGCCAGTCCCACACACCATGAGGGAACTCAGGCACTTCCTGGGATTTGCGAACTTCTAGCGCCGCTTCATCAAGAACTCCAGTATGGTTGCCCAGCCTCTCACTGCGCTACTAAGGGGTAAGCCAAAGGGGCTAACATGGAATCCGGAGGCACAGCACTCCTTTGACTCGCTGAAGCAGCTGTTCTCCGCAGCTCCGATTCTAAAATTACCTGACCCTAAAAAGCCCTTTGTTGTGGAGGTGGACGCCTCCAGTGCCGGAGTTGGGGCTGTCTTGTCTAAGCTGCATGTTACACCTGAGAAGCTTTGCCCTTGTGCATTCTTTTCTTGCAGAATAAGACTACGATGTGGGCAACCGAGAATTTCTGGTTGTGAAGTTGGCAGTCGAGGAGTGGAGGCACTGGCTTGAGGGGGCACTCCATCCATTCAACGTTCTCACCGATCACTGAAACCTGGAGTATTTAAGGAAGGCTAAAAGGCTGAATCCACTTCAAGCCAGGTGGGCACTACTCTTCACTCGTTTCAATATCACAATAACCTACAAACCTGGGTCCAAAAACACCAAAGCAGATGCCCTATCCCACCAACATGAAGTGGAGGCAGACAGATGAGGCAGATGAGCTAATGATACAACCATGCTGCATCATCGCCCCCATCCAGAGGAGACTGGACCGAGACATCGAGAGGGAGTCCAAGGAGGAACCCTCTCCTGCTTCTGTACCCACCAGAAAGGTCTTCGTCCACTTTACCCAGCGGGATAAGGTAATCTCATGGGCACACACCGCCTTGGCGTCTGGTCATCCCGGAGTAAGGAGAACTACACAACTCAACTCATCACCCGCAAGTATTGGTGGCCCCACCGGGCCTCTGATGTGGAAAAGCCGGTCAACTCCTGTAAATGTACACCAAATCTAAATTTGATGCCTGCAAAATATTCCAAAAAAGTTGAGTGTGACATCAACATTCCTTTTCACAACATTCAGTAATCATTTGGGTACTGAGTAGTTGTGTAGTAGTTTTGAAGACAATGTTGTCGCCAATTCTGCCTTTATATTAAACTTAAACTGCTCAACAGACAGGAGTGAATGTTGTCATAATCTGCATGTCATAAGGCACCACTAATTTTCAATGGGAAACATGTCTAGGCAGTCAGCTCTGGCCAGACTAGCATCCGCGTACTCCCACTACAAAGATTCGCAGTTGTAACATGTTGAATGTGGCTTGGCATTGTTTTATGCAAATAAGCAGGAACATCATGAAAAAGACATTGTCAAGATAGCAGCAGGAATGAAAACTTCTTCTGAGCACAGACCCCCCAATCTTAGGGGCTACAAAATTACTGGAGATACTAACCACCACAAATTAAATTTCAGTTTTTAATACTTGATTGTCAATCCTTTGCAGTTAATAACTACTAGACTGCTAGAACAAATGATCATCACCAGATGCTGGGCTCTTCCCAGGTGATGCTCTGCTCGGCCTTCACAGCAAATGTCCTCGGTTGCTGCTTTTTGGGGGCATTTTGCACTCGGCAAGTGAAATACATGCATAGTTTGAATCAGACCAGGTGGCTGGATCGGCCAAAGTAGAACATTCAAACATGTTGCAGTGAAAAAGTCTTGCACTGCTTGCTCAGTGTAATATATGTAAACACAATTCAGAATTTACCCGCAATTTTTTGGAAGTCAAATGATCATCAATAATTAAAAGGGTAATTTTCTAATTACATATGATTCCTTAAAAAGAAGTGGGACCATGCATACAAATGTTGTAATTCCTGCACTGTTCACCCAATTTGGATGTAAATGACCCTAAATTATCGTTTTGAGCTCATATTAATTATTTCATTTCACCTCTAATATTCATTGGCAGACATCTACATAACAATAATTCACTGCCAAAGTACTTACAAGCCTGACTGTAGGCTACACTCAAAAGATCCCTTCAGCCTTACTGGAATCGACCTTTAAAGTCTTTACACAACGTGGGCGTGAAGAATTAATGAGACGAAAAAAGCAAATGAGTCGTCTCTGAATATTTCGCACCAAAAGTATTCATACAGGCAGCAATGCAAATTTACAACAGGTGATCAATAAAAGGTTTGAAAAAATTCACATCAGCTCATCCTTCAGAAAAAATAATGGATTCAACATCATCCGGTAATGAAGATCTAGTCCTCACCCTCCTCACTCTCTGGAAGACGAGGAGATTTTAGGTCCATCCAGTGCTACAAGGCAAAGAAAGAGAGGGAGAGTTTCACGGTCTCATACAGAAGCTGAAGCTCTACCACAGCCGGTGCAGGGCGTATTTTTGGTTGTCAGTGGGACAGTTTGATGCTTGCACCACATCTGAGGAGGCAGACGACCAACGATCGTGTTCCTAGATCCAGATTCCAGGAGGCAGTGCATGGCAGTCTGTCTGAGGTAAACTGTTGCACCAAAATTACTATTATTGCGTAAATTTTGATTACAACCATTGAAATACTTAAATTATTACCCATTATACAACAAAACGTATCTCAATGGATTTCATCGTATTTCACAACACTAATAATGTAGCTAGCCATTGATTTCAAACTCCTATAGGCCTACAAACACTTTTGAAACATATTTGTAAAGTCAGATACAATAAAAATGATCGATCAAAGAGATCATATATAATTTACTGTTGACATAGACAAACATCTCAAATCCAGCAGGTATGGTCCGGTGTTAGGTTAGATTTATTTTAGTTTTTTTTGATACATAAATGATCAATGAATGATCGACAAATTAATTGACTGTGAAAATATAATCAGTAGCAGCACTAATATTAAACAGTTAAAGTGAGCCTCAAACTAAACTATCTTAAGCAGTAAACACGTTAATTCAGCTGTAAAATTAATCCAACAACATCAGATATGCTAGTGAAACACTGACATGGACCATTTAAAAAAGCAGAATGGCTACTTTCATTTCTCAAATTGAAGGTGCATTTTCCTGATGATACTTACATACTTTAGCAAGGCTTTGAATCCAAGACTTTTGCTTGTAGCGGAGTATATGCAAAATGTACTTAAGTACTTGAGTAAAGAATATCCGCACGTCTTTCACCGCAGCCTGTACAGAATGTGCCATAATATGGATAGATTGTAAAGTGAAAATGTTGCGGGACTGCTCAAATAATTGTCCATTAGTTGACAGTAGTAGACAGGTTATTGACTATTGGCTAGTGTAGTTAACAAAGAAGGAGCATGAGCTGCATTCCAACCTAAAATAAAATGTTTCCTTCGTGTCTTCCCTTCAATTGAGTAAGCCCGCCTTTTACAAGTTTCATCACGGTATTAACAACATAAAAACTTATGTTATAATAAAATTTTGTCTCATTTAAGTTCTACTTCATGCTTGGTTTGAAACATGGCGAGATTCTGCTGTTATTGACCATGCTGGATGATATTGTGATTAGTATGCGCACACCGAGAGGGATTTTAAAATGCTTGGGGCTGTACAGAAGACAGAATGCCTCTGACCTTCTGGGAGGTAGCGAGGTTTCTGAACAGTGGTCAAGCTATCACCATCTCAGAAAAACGATAGTCACACTATCACCGCTAAAAATTTCAATGCGCAAATACGGCAGACATCACGGTAGTAATGTCATGTGATGCAATTGCTGTCAAATATCCGGCTTGTTAGACCTTGGGCCGAGGGTCAAAATTCTTAACTTTCGTGACCCACATTGAGTAACTTATCACTTTTGAATTGATGATGTCCAGAAACATATTTCAAATCATACCATATAACTCAGTGATCTCAGAAATCCACCATTATTTCAAAAACATAAAAAAACCTCAATAATTTCAATGACGAACTCAGAAAAATTACCCAATCACAGCGGCCCTTCTACTGTATAAATGCATCAGAATATCCCGTAAATAACTGCCAATCAGACGATTTGTTTTAACAAAGCGACACTAGCAAACAGTTATGCCGTGGGATTCTGTGACAGTAGTGTATTAATTAACGATTAAACACGCTTAAGTAACAAGGGATTGGGTGCTTCTGTAACTGCGGGAAGAAGGAGGACGATAAGGTTTTTTTAAAACTAATTTTTATTTAGAAAATGAGTGTGTTTAATAGTGTTGCTGCTTTGCCGCAATAAATTGAGTATGCGACACTCCAACTAAAGAGATTACAATTTGTGATCAGCCTGGTTTGAACGGCTGTATTGCTGCTTTGAAGCAATTTTACAATGTGAATCCTTGAATTATTTTATAATAAATAGTTCATGAATAATATACAGAAGTTGTTTGCACATTTTATTTAGCATAATTAGATAAAAATAGATAACCTCTATAACGTGTTTTCACTTTTATTTTGCGCAGATATGAATCCAGGTCTGCCTTGAAAGTTTGGCTTACCCTTTGGCGTGCCTTGGGCACGAAAAGTTTGAAATCCACTGCGCCAGGAAATACTTCAACACAAGGTCACATTAAGGCTTTTTCACTCCAAGGATGAACCAAAGAACTAAAGGAAAATGCGGTTTCCAAGCATTCCCTGCTGGAAAAACCAGCATGAACCAGCATTGACCAGCATGATTTTCATGTGGGTCCATGCTGGTTTTTGCAGCAGGGTTCTGCCGAAAATTAAAAGATTTGCCGTAAGATTCTGCCATGACAACCATAAAGGCCTTGACACACCGGATGCGTTTTTCTTTCGTGCGAATAATTTACGCAAAAAAAATGTATTTCGAACTGCTGATTAGGCATGAGGTTTTACACCCAGAATGCGATTATCACGCTGCGAAAAAGTGAACCTTTCATTTTTCGGATCAAGGTCGATTTTTCTGAATATTTGTACTGCGAGCAAATGCATCAGCCAATCATATTTTAACAACTTGCCCACCTCAGACAGGCTGCAAGACGTTCTTCCGGTCAGCCTTTCGGTCAGTGGCGTTCTGTCAGGTGTTCAGAGGGCTTTCTGTAACCTCAAGCTTTACCGCTCGATTGCTCTCAAGCTGTTCGCATTTAAGTTTGCCTTATTGACAATCAAACAATTTATTGACCGAACGACCAAGACCAAAGCATGGCCTATAATAACTGATAATGAAAAGGCGACTGCCTATTGCCAACATTTATGTAATTGATATGGCATTGTAAGGATGACAATACTATAGATGCAAAAAATCCAAAACTTTTGCTGACTTCAAAGCATTTATTTTCGCCATCCTTACAATTGTTACTCAGCTGTGCATCATGCCTAACAACGCCCTTCAGCCGTGACAACATTCAGAATAGTATAGAATAGATTCTCGTGGCTTATTGCTTAATGAGCCTCGCAAACAAATTTACGCAAATCTGTGCAGTTTCACGAGCGCAGAAATTATAAAGATATATTGATATTTTATGTTGTCATTTATGTGCGAAAGAAAACACCCCTATTCAGAGGTGAAACTTTCCTTTTCTATCCCTACTTTGTAACAGAGGGTGTACCCAAAACCTCCTTTTTTTCTTAGAAAGAACGATGAGGAAAAGATCTTCATCACTGTAGGATGAGTCCATTTTTTCCTCTTCTTCCTCTGTCCTCTTTTTCTACTTCGGAGTGAGCTGTCAAAACTTCGTAAATTCGTTTTCCTGAATTTCGCAAATTCGTGTTGGAGCCGGTGAGAAGAGTTTTGATCCGAACATTTCGCACCTGAACATTTCGTATTTTTGTTTTATTTATTCGTTACGCATCTGGTGTGTAAAGGCCTTAGAGAAAGAAAATCGAAGATCAAACTGCGGGGAAGTCCAGGGAAGTACAGCTTCGCATCATATGGGCTACATGATTTAAACATTTTTAAGAGATGCCATTCGTTTTGTGCTTTGTTTAAAAAAGCCCACAGTCTCTCTCACGCAGCGTTCCAGAGGTATTGGGCCTATAAGGTAGGCTACATTTTCGCTTTTTCTTTTGCACTTTATTTCGGCATTATAGTAAGGACTGGAGCAAAAAGTTATCAAATGCTATGGAACAGCTGTGATTCTGGGGACAAGAAAAGAGCTGGGACTATGATTTTTAGCCATAGGCATGGCTGGACATTTTAAATTGTTAAATAGGGGGGCAGTTTATTCGGTGTCTTCATAATTTTTTCCGAAAAAAGAGCACGTATTTCAGTTTCAAACATGTGAGGCATTTATTTTCTTTCATGAAGAAAAAATAAACCTGTACACAGGTGATGAAAGACCAAAGACATAAGGAAAGACTGACGCTTCTCAGGATAAGAGCAGAGTTAAAGCAGGAAAACCACAAAATACGAGACGAAGACATGACAGCCAAATGGAAACTTAAATGTTTCACAAGTTAGACTGAATGAACGATTTATAAGTCTTGGATGTACAAATACAATGTTCTCAATACTTCCGTGACCACGCCCACTTAGATCACAGACTCAGATGAAATTCAACTTTGATGGCTATATGTAGCAAGTAATTGTAGCCCCCGGACAAAGTTGGGGCGGCTACTATGAATTCACGTGTGTCGTCTCCGCCACCGCGTCCGTAGACACTTTCTTGTGGATGCTCTAAAGACCGTAATTTTCGACCGATTTCTTTCATATTTGGTATGGACATGTGTTGTACTTCACTTATGACACCTATCAATTTTGGCTGCCATGGCAACAGTATTGGCCGAATAATATGCAAATTATGGGCAAGACATAGAGATTTCCTTGTGGACGCAGTACAGACTGCAATTTTTGACCGATTACTTTCATATTTGGTATGGACATGTGTTCCACTTCACTTATGACAACTATCGATTTTGGTTGCCATGGCGACAGTATTGGCCGAATAATATGCAAATTAAAGGCAAAACATAGAGATTTTCTTGTGGACGCAGTTCAGGCTGCAATTTTTGATCAATTACTTTCATATTTGGTATGGACATGTGTTACACTTCATTTATGACAATTATCGATTTTGGTTGCCATGGCGACAGTATTGGTCGCATAACATGCAAATTAGTGGCAAACCGGAGATTTCCTTGTGGACACAGTACAGGCTGCAATTTTTAACCGATTTCTTTCATATTTGGTATGGACATGTGTTACACTCTACTTATGACAACTGTCGATTTTGGTTGCTATGGCAAAAGTATTGGCCGAATAATATGCAAATTAGAGGCAAAACATAACGATTTCCCTGTGAATGCAGTACAGGCTTTAATTTTTCACCGATTACTTTCATATTTGGTATGGACATGCGTTACACTTCACTTATGACACCGATTGATTTCGGTTGCCATGGTGACAGCATTGGCTGCATAATATGCAAATTAGCGGCAAAACAGAGATTTCCTGGTGGACACAGAACAGGCTGCAATTTTTGACCGATTACTTTCATATTTGATATGAACATGAGTTACACTTTACTTATGACACCTATCAATTTTGGTCATCGTGGCAACAGTATTGGCCGAATAATGCACAAATTAGTAGCAAAACATAGAGATTTCCTTGTGGACGCAGTACAGCCTTGAAAGGCTGAGGAAGCAAGTCAACAACAATGGTCACTCCAGAGGTGTATATTGCCCACACTAGGGCTGAAACGATTCCTCAAATAAATCGAGTAACTAGATTAATAAAATGCATCGAGGCAAATTATATGTTTTGAGGCTTCGTGTAAATCTGGAACACAACACTCTTTCAGACGGACGCATATTTCTGTGGCACAGTACCTTTGTTTCAGCTGTACCGTTTTGATGCGCATAAAAGCGCATGGCCTAATAAGTTAAACGATGCATATTTTCGTATCATTGTTAAAAAATAAGTTGCCTCACACAGAGGCGCATGCGCCCATGTTCGAATATAGGCGCACCCTCATTATTCACTAAAAAGCGCACAAAAATATTAAAAATAGCTTTGTACATTTTTCACAGTTGTACATTGTTTTTCAAAGTCTGAGGGTCTGATAGAGACCCGTAGCTGTTTGGCAAATAAAAACTGTAAATCTGGAGTGGATGTATCCCTGTCGAGTTTGTACAGCTATATATCATGTGATCCCCATGTGCGCAACATTTTGAAGTTTGGTCGGCTGACAACAGAATCTGTGCTTATGGGGACGGCATCCTCCAATAGAAATGCACTCCCCCGAGGAGCTGTGGAGCACAGCCACCGATACCTGATTTAAATTGAAATCTGCTTTGTTCAACCGTAATTCAAAATTTTCTGGGAAGTGCCCGTATGTGAAAATGGTTTTGATTGGGGAAAAATGCAGTTGGTCTCAATTATAAGCGCATGCGCCTGTACTCGACTACAGGCGTGTATTCACTTGTAGCTATTGCGCTTATATGCGCATCAATATGGTAGCTGTACCGTGAATGGGATGGGCGCGAGTGCGAACTATGAAATCACGGAGGATGGAAAAAAAGAAAATTGCGAGGAAAAACAAGACACCGCAGCGAAGAAGACAGAAAAAGTCCAATGACACGTTGAAAAAAATATAGTGCGGTTTCTACTGTAAAACGGAATGAGCTTGCCTCAAAAGCACTTTGCTGCAGCACTTAAGCCAAAAACATTCAGTCTGTGCACTCAGTTCACAGTGTGTAACGGACACAACAAGGTAACAAATGTTAGCAGTTGTATTTCACATGAATTATTTTTTTGTTAAGGCTATTAAAGACCGCAAATTAGTTAAAGCAATGTTTAATGACTGGCCAAAGGCGTAAATCAGTTTGATGGCTATGTGTCCCAACAAAAGTGAAGTTTTGTTCAAGAAATTAGCCACAGAAAATAAAACCCTGCTGTCAATTTGTTCATGCGTGTTGTAATTAGGTTGGTCGCACACACTGTTGTCTCTTTCTGCCCTTTACTTCTGATAACTTGCAGCGTGTCAGGCGCTGCAGGTTATCGGAGGGAAGGAAGTGCGATGGCATACTCTTTTTGACTGAAGTGGGATGTATCATATGAAATATGAACCGTTTCATATTGCCGGTTTTAGGGGTTGATTGACCCATTTTAGATTGTAAATAAAAGAAAAATGATAAATAAATAAATGTTATCACCTGAAACACCATAGCTTAAGCTTATTTTAAAAGTGAGATCAGCACCAAAAAAAAAAAAAATCAATAATAATAAGCAAGCAAAAAAAGCAATATCTGAGCAAGAGAAAAAATAAAGCACAACAGTATAAATAAAAGCATACTCAAAAAAGTAAAAAATTGACTTTTCATTTAATTTCCCTTTTGAATATTACTTGAATAAAACAATGAAACAAAGGTGATTTAATAAAATAATTGACCAAGCACGCACTATTACTTATTAGATTACTCGATTAATCGTCAGAATTTTCGATAGAATACTCGATTACTAAAATAATCGTTTACTGCAGCCCTAGCCCACACTGCATTGTATTTAGCGCAGTTGGTGCAAGAAGATACATCTATGGCTGGGGGGCAGAAATGTGATTAAAACTGCGCCACAGTGAATAAAGCTACACCACTAGCCATTGAAGAAGGAGAGGATGAATAAATTGAGCAAGGTGATTAAATTGAGCAATAAACTGATTACACTACACCTGTCGCAATCTAATTTTGTTTAATGAGCTGCCAATCATTAATTTGCTCAGTTGCTGATACTGATTGGTCGAATGACTAACTAGTTCATTTTTGATAGCATTACTGTACATTGCATCACAACGTTATTGGGCGTTTTCCTACGTCCAGACATGACGGCTTGTCTTTCGAAGATTCTGAACACACATAGCTCATAAAATGGCATAGATTTGCTGTTTTTTTTCACGGCTTATTGCAATTAAAGCCTTTTACTTGTCAGTATAGTTTGATAAACCAAAGGTCTCTTCCTCATAGGTTGTAATCATTTCACTGACAAAAACAACATCCTATAATTACATCAAAAGCCTTCTAACAATTAATTACGCTGCTGAAAATGCTAAAATGAGAGATTCAAGTCAGGGAAAATCTAGGATTTTTTGCATTTTCTCAGATAATTTCCATCGTTACAATATCACATCCATTATATAAATGTAGCCAATAGGCAATAAATTTGTGTTTATTTCTCAATCATTGTAGGCTTCGTATGGATTTAGATTGCTAAGAAAATTAACTAGTGATTGTTAATCAAGCCTATAAAAATGGGAGATATGAAGCTTGATACACAACTCAAGCAGCAGCTTAATTTCTAAATCAGAAACTGATGCAGCTAATTAGGCTAACAAGCACCGACTTTATTGCAATTGTATGCAGGAAGTGGCTTCACTCCATTGAAACGAGTCTGCAAGTATTTATGATGATTTTTAAAACAATAGAGCTGCGTCAGCAACTAGTGGTCGAGCCACGATAGTTCGGGCTATGCGCGGACAAGGGTAGGTGCATGCCATATCAATCCCTGCCAACTTTCCTTCCCACTCTCCAAGTGGCCTCCGAATGACGTACGTGTTACGTAATACCTAGGGTTGAGGGGTAGTGAATAAGGGCATGTTGGAAAAACTATTGAAATGCAGCCTTCATCTTCTTCATGGCCTGCATTCTTTCTCTACTTCCTGTTTGTTTGCAGTTTTCTCTTTGCGAAAGCTCAGTAAAATTGACTTAAATCTGAATAATAATTACGTCACTTTTTCACTGCATAATATTTGCCTTCTGCATGAAAGCACTCATAACAAACACAACAGTTTGAAAAAAATAAATCACCGTGCTAATTAATCACGAAAAAAAAACACCCCCGGTGTGAAAAGACCTTAATACACATGGCGAATATGCTCCTTTACAAGTAAAAATCCTGCATTCAAAGTCTTGCTAAAGTATATAAGTATCATGAAGGAAATGCACCTAGAATTTTAAAAATGAAAGTAGCCATTCTGCTGTTAAATGGTACATGTCAGTGTTTGACGATGATATCTGATGTTTTTGGATTAGTATTACTGCTGAATGAATGTGTTTACAGCTTAAGATATTTTAGTTTGTGGCTCACTTTAACTGCTTTATATTAGGTACATACTCATATATCAGAAGTCGCAACCCATCCTTGCTCTGGAAGAACAGGGCCTTTATTGAGGCTCCATTTAAACAATATGATTAATTCACTTGTTCAACATCACTTGTTTCAGATCACTATGACATTGCAACTTGTCACATCATTATTAGTCCTAAATTGTCCCTTTTTTAAAGTCTCCTGCTGTCATCAGATTTTAACAATACTGTATACAGTTGTGCTCAAAAGTTTGCATACCCGGCTACCGGGTTACCTCACTCGGTTAAGGCGCCTCATTGCGGAGCAGTTGTGACCACCATGACCCGGGTTCGAACCACAGTTGTATCAGCCGGCAGTGATCGGTAGCCTTTTCAGAGCAGCACACAATTGGATTCGCGTTGCAGGTAAATAAATTGGGAGGGACTGCGAGATAGGGATTGTTCAATTGCAGCATTGTTCATTGCTCCTGTTGGTCAGCCGGGCACTCGCCAATAAAATTCTAAGCTTTCCAAAGATAGGAAAGGATATAAAAAGATATCCAAAGACTTGAAAATGCCAGTCAGTACTGTTCAGCCCGTGATTAAGGGGTGGAAAATTAGGGGACATGTTCATACTAAGACAAGGTCAGGTAGGCCAAGAAGGATTTCAACCCAAACTGCCAGGAGAGCTGTTCGGGACACAAAGAAAAATCTACAAGCTACCTCAAGAGAAATACAAGATGCTCTGGAAGAAGATGGTTTGGTTGTTTCAAGGAGCACAATAAGGAGGTACTTAAACAACAATGAGCACAATGGTCGAGTTGCTAGAAGTAAGCCATTATTGTGCCAATCCCAAAAATAAGCCCCCCTAAAATATGCCAGACAACACCTTGGAATACTGTCATTTGGCGTGACGAGACCAAAATAGAACATAATGGTCACATCCATAAGCGCTATATTTGGGGAGCAGTCAACAAGGCCCGTGGTGAAAAATATACCATTCCCACTATAAATCATGGAGGTGGCTCTCTGATGTTTTGGGGGTGTCTGAGCTCTGAGGGCACAGGAAATCTCCCGAAAATTGATGGCAAGATGCAGCATGCTATCAGAAAATATTGGCAGACAATTTGCATTCTTTAGCACATTCTTCAGCTGCTCATGGGACGCACTTGCACTTTCCAGCATGACAATGATCCAAACCACAAGGCCAAGTTGACTCTCCGCTGGTTACAGAAGAGAAAGGTGAAGGTTCTGGAGAGGCCATCACAGTCTCCTGACCTCAGTATCATCAAGCCGCTTTGGGGAGATCTCAAACGTGCAGTTCATGCAAGATGACCAAAGAATTTGCGAGAGCTGGAGGAATTTTGCCAGGACAAAGTTGTCTTCACCTGAGAGAATCAGGAGCCTCATGACAACTATTACAAATGACTGCATGCTTTTATTGAAGCTTAAGGGGGCAATACACAGCATTAAGAAGTAAGGGTATGCATACTTTTGAACAGGGTTCATTTCATTTTTTTTTTTTTTGCTCATTGCCATGTTTTATTTGATGATTGTGCCATTCTACATGACCTACCGATTGGATATGAATCCAATAAAAATAATAAAAGAAATGCGTTTTGCCTGGCCATTCATGTTTTCTTTAAAAAATTTTACCTAATTTACAAATTCAGTCAGGGTATGCAAACTTCTGAGCACAACTGTATATGTTTATATATTTTCAAAAAGCAATTTAATTTATAACATAAAGCATCAAAGAATCTGTTGTTATGGGAGAGAAAATGAAAGTTTAGTCACAGAGACATTGGATTGTTATGCATTTGCAGTCTGATAGCCTATCATCAACATTGGGATACTAATAAAAGGCCCTTAATTGTTATGTCTGATGCTTTCATAATTCACGCACCACCTGCCATCTCCCCACCACCACCAACTTCTGACTTCACCCTTGGTTGGCCATTATTTCCATGAAATTTCCTTAGACCTGCTGAACACCTTTTCTGTATGATGGACAGCTTCGCCATTGCCTGCATGGCAGGCACATCTGTGTGCCTCCTTCCCGGGAGGGGTGTGAGGGATGGATTCTATGTCAATAGTGTCATGATATCAAATCACTTAACATTTACTGAGCCAGCCAGCTGAAGATGGGCTTCCCCCTATAGCTGGGTTCCTCCTTAGATTTCTTCCTATTGAGGATTTCTTCCTGACAGGGAGTTTTTTTTTTCTCATAAGCTGTTTTGGGGACTCAGGTAGGCATCCGCCCAGTGGCTACTCATTTTGGCGACCACTTCTTTGCTAAAGACCAATACAAATTGTATTGATCTGAAATGAAAATTTGCTTCTTTAATTTCACGGTCTCTGTGATTGAAGTAATATTTTCAATATCGTAGAGGGTGAATCGACTTTCCAAATCACTAATGTTTTGATTTTATTTGCATTTTCCATAATTTGCCAACTTTTAAGGAATTAAGCTTGTACTTCCTGCTCTCACCAAGTTGCTAATCACAACAAAATTAGAAAGAATACAATAAAATCTGCACTTGCTTGGGTCAGGGCATCATCAACACTGGAACTTATGACAGAGACAGGGCACTTACTGGTATTGATATGAGGGAATGGGCCCCCATGGTAAAGCTGTATTTTTGTAGAGGAGGAGGAGAAGGGGCTGGATGTGAGCAAGGAATGCACAGGAGACCTGCGGCCCACTGGTGTACCTAGTGGAGAGGAGTTGTACCGAAGTAAGCCAGTGAAGGACAGCTCATGCCCTGTGGAGATCAAAAACACCACTTCAAAATAAATGCTTAAGTCAACATAAATGAGGAAGAGAAGCTCTCTGAAACATGTACAAAAATTTATTACTGACTTGAAATGAACTAACCACAATTACAAAAGCATCTACATCACTATCACTAATACCAATTTGCAAATGTGACAGATTACAGCGGCTGCAGTCTAACCAGCAGCACTTTGCTATGCACGAAGAGGATACATAAAGTTCTAAAAGGGCCAAATAGTTGGTGCCTGAATTTCAGGTGCAGCATTCACAAAATGGCAAAATTATTTTAAGTGGCAAAGAGAGCAAAGTCTAACATTATAACTCCATACACCCAGCACCAAAAGCCGGAAATTGCGAAAAAAGTACTGAAGAACTGTCTGAAACCATTTTACTGGACCCGGTTGCACATTTTGGTGCAAAAACTCTTCCCTCATGGTTTCTCTGTATTCCAACATGATAACACCCCCAATATGCTGCAAAAAACATGAAAGAACATTAACCGTTAAAGGTTCATTCAATAATTTTGTGGCACCAAACTTAGTACTTCCCTATTCATGGCTTATACACAGCTTGTAAATACATCCCACAGAGTATAATTTTTGCTGCATCCCTTTCATGTTTGTTTTGTTGGTCAATATTGATATAAAGAGGGTCTCTATTATACACCTGCTCTACCGGATGGATGTATACTGCGTTTTCCCCTGTACGTCTGTCGGTCCCTTTTTCGGTCCGTCTGTCGGTCCATCCAAAATTTACTGTCGTCACTCTGTGGACTACAATTCTTTTCATTTTAGTTTAGTGAGTCAATGGTCATATGAAGAGGATCCCTATTGATTTTGGTGATGATGAGAAAATTTTTATTTCAAATAACATGTCATCAACAAGGCAGCCATGTGGGCATATTACCACATTTTGTGTGGCTATTTTTCACTGTAAGGTATGAGATGCCTTTCCTGGTACGCCTCTCCATTTACATACTAAACATGCCAATGCTCCATCTGAATAAAACATTCAATTTTGGTCTCATCTAACCACACCACCTTTGTCCAGGTATAATTTAAATTACCATTAAAAAATTATAAGTGCTAGTTTTCTTCTCTGAACTGCCTGTTCCTTTGTTTTCTTAATGATGCCACATGATGAAGGGATTTAGCACGTGTTCATTTTTATACTCTAGTGAATGTAATGACAGAATATAATTCCTTAAAATGCTGATGATCTTAAATAAGCTGACTTTCATTCCTAGTTTTTATTAAATTCTATTGGCTGTTATTCTAAGGGGTACCACATTAATTTTGATACCTTTATTTGGAGGTTACTGATTTTAGATTAATTGAATAAACAATTTTAGTGGATTCCATTGAAACAATAATTATGTAACAGTATCTCTCACATGTTGACATTTTAAGTTTCTGTCTATAATGTCATTAGTTTTTGAATATTATTTTCATTTCATTTCCACTCCAGGGTGCGTAAAATTCTTGAGCCCACCACAGAATGCTCTACTGTAGTAGCAGTATTCAGTTCCATTGAGTTTGCACATTCATCATGCGATACACCTCACAGATAAGTTTTTCTCTTTAACTTTAAACAACTTAAAGTGCCCCCTTTTCTGCTTTAAGTAAGCCCACAGTTTCACTGGTGCTACACTTTTCTTGCACAGTCAGCTATCTGGAATATGTTTCAATGTGAGAGGCAAACTTCAGTCCTGGAGGGCTTAGTGGTCCGCAGGTGTTTGCTGTCACTTCGCAAAAAAGCAGCACCAGAGACCAAACATAAACCCTGTAACTTGTCAATCATCTCAACGTCTCACTGGCATATGACCTTAATATACTGAAAACATGGCCCCTTAGGACCGAATTTTGAACACCATTACATTACAGGGCCAAAGCACAAAAACTGACCATCACTGGAGAAGGTGCTATTGATGTCATCCTCCACAAGATTAGTAGTGCGCAGGATGAGAGGATCCCTGCAGACATTATACAAACACATGCAAAACAATAAATGTGCAGGAAAGATTCACCAACTTCAGAAGAAAATACAGGCAATGATAAGCAAAGCTGCTTCTGAGCTTGTGTTACCAATTGCAGTCAAGTGCTCAAGAAACAGTCCATGCAAGTACACAATAGACTGGACGGTGACAAAAATTAATCCATGGCATAAAAAAAAAGAAAGAAAGAAAAAAGCAAAATGTTTGGAATACTAATGTTCTATGAACACATTTTATTACCTGCTGCTGGCTGTTTTTCTAGTCGCAGCAGTACTGCTCATGTCATCCTTTGGAAGCTCAATTCTAAAACATAAAAACACAAAACCTCTGAAGGGCCATTCTTAGTTGTGCTTGGCCAAAAATGTAACAAATAGTAGAAAAAATCTCTTCCGATTACAAAAGCATTGGCGGTTCATGATTGTGGACCGTGTATAGGTGTACTACTTATCCAAGTCTATTGAGTAAAAATTTAATTTGTTACATTTACTTTAGCTACTTAAGGTCAGAGGTCAAATACGACTGGTCAGGTATGTGATTTCATGCGGAAGCAGGTTTTCCATAACTCTATTTGACTTCAAAAACTCTGAGTAATAAAACTGATACCTTACATTTATTTTTGAAGTATTTCTTAATGTGATGACATCTGGTCACGTGTGTGACATTTTGGTTCACTTCTCAAATAATGGCCCTGAAACTGTCATTGAGACTCAACATTTTACCTAACTCACCTCCCCTTCCCTTTTACTAGCAGCCCACCAAACAGTATGACTGCCAAGAATACCAGGCAAGCATAGTTTAGGCAGACCCAAAGTAATCAAGACTGGGTAAGCGCTGCAAGTTTTCATCACTACTTAACTGTTACTGTCACAGGAAAAATGCACAAAGGACACTGTTAGTCAGACCTTGATTCTTTGTCATTCAGTGACAGAACTCAGTGACTTAGGCCTACTGACAAATAGTTGAGTGAGTACCACGAAGCCTCCAACAGGAGACCAACAGCAGGAGAAAGTTTGGGCCAAAATGATTGCTTACAGTGAAGACAGAATATGGATGTCTTGTGAACAACAAGTGGGCTATTTATGATGTAAAAGATCCTAGGCTGTTCCAAAAGCAATATCAGTATGTGCACAAAAACTGAAAGGTTTCTACCACATGTGTAATTTCACAAAATTTTCAGCAAATTGCTTTGATAAATCCTACATGCTCAACACATGGTAACTTACCACATTTGTGCATGGTAAGTGTCATTTATGTGAAGAACCACCCAAAATAACCATTTATGGTTACAATCCTTCCCATTAACAGCAGCAGGAGTGTATTTCCATAGGGTGCCATTTAAAACCAGGTACCAGGAAAATCACATACAACTGAAAAAAATCTAAAATATTTTAGAGCAAAAATGATAATTTTTTTCCACAACAAATTATGCCAAATGATGCACTATATGTTTAACATACAGAAGTATAAATATAAAAATTATAATTTACTGTTTTTGAACATGCTGAGGGGTAGCAGCTTGAATGCTTTGCTTGTGGATGCTGGCACATGGAAACCTGTGACTCCATCTTCGAAGATTGTGGTCCCATGATCCACACCTTAAAGGGGAATTGTAACACTTTGACATTTATGCCTGTAGCTATAGTTAGGCAGTAAAACAATTAAGCTTTGGCTTCCCCGTCATTCTTCTTGATTGGTGAAAGAAGAACGAGCTTTTCAAAATATTCGAGTCTGCAAGCTGTAATCTGCCAATGGAGGAAGTCCTTGTCCATGACATAACTGGTTGGAGAACCTGCCCTCGTAATGAATTTAAACCAATGATTTCTGTCCAATGTGTCCATGCCTGGAGTTATTTCATTTCAGAACATCTCATAAGAACTCAGTGTCATAAATTGCGAAGCTTATTAAGGTCCATCTCCAGTTAGCTCATAACGTCACTATGTTGTAGGCCAACTATGATGGGTAGAGCATTCATCACACTTATAATAGAAATATCAGGTATACCAAAATGATCCTGCGCAATTGCGTGAAGCAACTTCTGAGATGAAGCTACCAAGAAGTAGCGGCAGTTTTTGTTTATTAAATAAAATACTTTATTTGCTGTGTATGTAACATACTCTGCCCAAGTGTCTTCCCTTCCTAAAAAAAACAGACAGCAGTTTCAGCGTTTCTATGGGCTATCTGGCAACTTGCGTCTCAAATAGAAGGTATTACATAAAGATATAAATTAATGTGATCTAAACTTCTTTTCGCAGAGCTGCAAACACACAGTAAACCTCAAGCTCAACTAACACATTCATAAAAATTGCAAACATCACATTAAAAATCAACAAAGTTGTTAGACTATTTAGAGGCAAGAATGCGCTGTCTAAACTGTTGTATACTCATAACTAGAGGCACTCCTAGGGTGCAAACCTCCGCCAAGGCAGCACAGTCCAAATCTTGGTCAGTTATCCCTTGTCATAGGATTTCAAAATGGCTGCTGTGTCAGCCATATTGTTTGACTAATCGCAGTCAAAATCCATAGGGTCCATCCCTGATGTAATAATGACCTACCCACAAAATTTCAGAGATATCCGTTCATTACTTTTTGAGTTACAGTACCAGCGTGGATAAAGGTACCGCTAAAGTCAACGAGAAGTTGGCTTCGCATTTTCGACCACCTTTCTCTGATCGGCCTGGCGGGTGGCGGAGGATTACAACAGGTGTCGGTGTAGTCCCGGCAGGCAGAACTTGGGGGAACTATCGATGGGGGGAGCGGTTTTTGGGTATGACTGGTGTGTACCAGATGTCATTGCAGGCCTTGAATTTTGGCAAGAATAAACACCCGCAACTGTTTCGGACACGACTTATTTACAAGTCAATCGATGTTTTTGTTATTAGAGTTTTAAAATATCCAATTCTATAAGAGGCAGTTAGAAGTAGGAGTAGTCATGAAGTAGAAACGCTTTCCATATGGATGACAACTTACGCATTTATTTTCACAAAATATTTATTAATACATTTATAATTTCTCGTTGGATGCCCAAAATCTAAAATCTTGTTCGTGTTACTGTAAATGTCCATAATTTGCCGTGGCGAAATAGCTATTGGTCTTAATAATGTAAGACATTGGCTTGTACACAATTCGCAAATTGATAACTATACCATTAAATCTGAATATAAATGTTTTACACAGCATACTTAAGGCGGATAAGTGATAATTTCTCACAAATGTGAAAACATGATCAGACCCGCGGTGAGAACAGTTTTTAATCCACGCTACCCCATGACACTTGCAACTGAGAAGGGCTTTATTGCGTTAATTTGTTGGTAACAGCCAAAGTTTATTCTTAAGATTAGCTCTCAAATTATGAGTAAAAGGCGACAAAAGTTAGCACACTTTACGTTCAACTGTTTGATCCGACTGAACAAGACTGAACCGCTTTCTTGACTGAGAGTTGTTCGGCTTCTACACAACGAGGACTAAAACCTCTGGATTTCCAAAGGCCAAAACATTTCTTGCGGACTTAGGAAAAAGTGACACCGCTATTATAAGTTACAAGTACATAGATATTTGCGTATTTTATTTCTATTTTCAGAAGTGTGGGTTTTTTTCATAATTTAAATAATATTAAAGTGGTGGCAAAACATGTTGTTAACATGTTGTTGTTGTTTTTCTTTCTCCGATAATGGCGCTTTAGAACTAAAGGTTTCATTTCTTAATTCCTATCTGTAAATACTACGGCAAAAATATTATGGCAAAAAAACATAAATTTGCAGACATTAACTTTCGTGGAAATAAATATATCGCCAACTGCAAGAAAGAAAATCTGTAGCAAAAATTACTTCAGGCGTTTACACTATACTACAAATATAATGGCCGTCATGTTGTTTGACGAAAAAAAACAACGCTGAACTTACTGGACTTCTTTGCGACAGGGATTCACACTAAGATATGTGTGAAACGGCCGGTCAACATGCTTTCTCACTCCCTCTCCTTCCCGGTTCAGTGAGCAGGGCACGTCTACCTGACTTTCGGCTGACACACGGCCAACGGCGTCCTGGCGAAAGTGGAACCTTTATCCACGCTGATACTGTATCTTGTTCACAAATGAACAGACAAACAAACAGGCAAACGGCACCAATCACATAACCTCCAGCCAACTTCGTTTGGCAGAGGTAATTGAATTAAAGCTCCCACCCACTCTGATGTTCAGGAATTTTTATTTTATTATACTGCTCAAAAAAATGAAGGGAAGTACTGCGGGGTAACTCACTCGGTTAAGGCACCGCATTTGTGGAGCAGTAGTGACTACTACGGCGCGGGTTCGATCCCCGGTCATACCAACCAGCAGTGGTCGGCAGCTTTTTCAGAACAGCGCACAACTGGCTAAAGCGCTGTCGGGATGCAAATTGAGAAGGGACTGTTGGGAAGGGAAATTAAAAAATGACTGCCTTGTTCGTTGCTCAAGTGCCTCCTGTTGGCCAGCCGGGCGCTGGTCAGTGAGATTCTAAGCTTACTCATGTTCGGGTATCCTCCGCCCTCGTTCTGAACTTACGATAGTTTCGACCAATGAGTGTAAAGATGCAGGGGCTGACAGGCGCATGCTTCGGAGGAGAGCCGCGAACTGTCTCTCTCCTGAGCTGGCCACAGGGGGTTGCATACGAGCAAGCCTTGTACATAGTTCTCGGATTGAGCATTCCAGATTCGGGTGGGATTGAAGATGCCAAAAAAAAAAAAAAAAAAAATTAGGAAACTCTAAGGCTGTATTCCAAAAGCTAAGGTTGTTCACTTCAAAGTGCGCATAATAAGGGCCACGCCATATTGAAGGGCATTCCAATCGAAAGTGTGCAGAACTCATCCCTTCAAAGGGACCTACAAAACGGCCATTTATGAAGTGAGCAAGCGATGGTCACTTTGCTCCCACAATGCCGTGCGCCGACCCGAGCCTAGTGACGTGTGCGATTCAACGTCATTCAAGAAAATGACCACAACGGTGGCTAATAGCTACCTAGCGCACAGAAAGCTGAGGAACCTAGCTTGCTGGCTTACAACAGTCAACTGACTAACGCTAGTTGTGTCTTTTTTTTTGTTTTTCCCATGGCTATTTGTCGCATTATGAAAGTTATGCGGTTGGCAATTAAGTTACTGCAAAACCGATAAATGTAGCCTGGAATCCATCCGTATCAAGCTTTGGTCGCTCCCAACGGTCACTTGCTTGTACGTCTGGCCTCAGTCGGAAGACCAGCATTTGACTTCCAAATATTCGCACAAAATCCATGCGAGATCTGTGATTGGCTCACAGTCACAAGGGTGCCCCCCTTCCCCCTTTAGACAGACTTAAAAATAAATAAAAATAGCGCAGTTCTGCATTCAACGGAAGTCCCGCCTCCCGGCTCGTGTTTATACGAGTATTCATCTGAGTGGCAGCAGAGTCTCTGGGCAATGAACAAGTCGGGAGGCGGGACTTCCGTTGAATGCGCGAGCTTACTTGAAGCATAACTGGTATTTCATTATTTTTAACGAAAAATAACCACGTTTCTAGAGTTCTGAGGATACGAGTGGACAAAGCTGACTTGGATTATACTGGACGATGCATCGGACGATGGTTTGAAAGTTTGTCAACGGACGTTTTGTGGAGTTTTCCCATTGCTACTGCGTGACCCCATTTGTTTCCGGCAAAAAAGGAATTTGGATAATTTTTCAAAACTCTCCAGTGGCCATAAAGTTGCGCCAGGTGAAGAACAACTTTGTCCGTTCAAGACATCTAATGGTGAGTAATTGATATACAAATTATAGTTTTTGGGTGGAGTATCACTTTAATCTAGCTGATGCAATCATGCCCTTCGAGCTATAGCTAACGCCAATTACCGTGAAATACGTTATGTAATTTGAGTATTATTTAATTTAGCCTTTATTATACCGGGGAATCCCACTGAAATAAACAAAATGCAGATATGGCCAAACATTATCCTGTTCAAAACCTAACAACCACTCCAAGAGTAAACGCAAGCAAACCACAATCTAATTTTTAAGCTCATGTCAAATAACATTCACGAATGCCGTTGCTGGCCAGCTAACTCATATTCGATTGGTGGTTCCTGCCAAGAGCAGAAAACATGAATATTCATATATTCACTTAATTAGTGACGTAAGGGCTAAACGCTGGCTATACGACTGAGGCCAGACTGATAAGTCAGTGACCGTTGGGAGCGACCAGCACTTTATCAGTATGGATTCCAGGCTACGATAAATGGTCTGTGACAGCGGTTCTCCTGTTGACTGACTGCGTTTGTTTACATTTGCTCAAGCAGCGAAATATGTCGAAGGACATTCCAAATGACCTTCACTTGAAAACCCTCCTCCCTACTGCCTTCAGAGTTTTCACTACGAAGGGAAATGACTTCGCAGGGTATAGGGTGTAGGGATTTGTCCGATGGAATGGAATACAGCCTAAGTCACCATGATATAACACCAAGTCGATTAAACTTTAGGAATACCAGTCTGTCTATTTTGGAAGTACAAGTGATTGTGAATCAGTTTCATCTGTTTTGGTGCAAATGAAATGGACAACAGGTGCAATGGAGAGGCGAAAGCAAGACAATCCCAAAAAGGGAATGCTTGTGAATGTGGCGGCCACAGGCACTCTCCTTATCCTTCCTCACAGATTATTCTCTAGTTTTGTGTTCTGCTAGTGTCTTTGTCACAACTGGTAGCATGAAGCGGTACCTACAACCAAATCAGAGTGCACAGGTGGTACAGTTTCTCCAGGATGGCGCAACCATATGTGCAGTTATAAGAAGGTTTCCTGTGTATGCCAGCACAGTCTCAAGAGCATGGAGGAGATACTAAGAGACTGGCTGTTACACGAGGAGAGCTGGACAGGGACATAGAAGGACATCAACCCAGCAGCAGGACCGATATCTGCTCCTTTGTGCAAGAAGGAATAGGAGGACCACAGCCATAGCCATACAAAATGACTTCCAGCAGATTAGTGGTGTGCATTTTTGTGATCAAACGGTCAGAAACAGACTCCATGATGGTGGCATGAGGGCCTAACATCCTCTTGTGGGATCTGTGCTCACAGCCCAGCACCATGCAGCTCCATTGGAATTCTCCAGAGAACACCAGAATTGGCAGGTTTCCGCCATTGGCACCCTGTTCTCTTCACAGATGAGAGCAGGTACACACTGAGCATGTGACAGGCGTGAAAGAGTCTGGAGACGATGTGGTGAACGCTATGCTGCCCGTAACATCATTTGGGGGTGGGTCAGTGATGGTCTGGGGAGGAATAATTTTGGTGTCGCACAGACTTCTATGTCATAGCCAACAGTATCTTGACCGCTGGTAGGTACCGGGATGAAATCCATAGAGCGATTGTCAGACCGTATGCTGCTGCAGTGGATCCTGGGCTCCTCTAGCTGCAGGACATTGCCCGGCCTCATGTGGCTAGAGTGCGTAGGCAGTTCCTGGATGCCGAAGGCATTGATACCATTGATTGGCCCTCTCGTACCCCTGACCTAAATCCAATTGCGCACCTATGGAACGTTATGTATCAGTGCATCCGACGCCACCATGTATTGCCACAAACTGTGCAGGACCTCACTGATGCCCTAGCTACGTCTGGGAGGAGATCCCCCTGGACAACATCTGCCAAAACTCATCAGGAGCATGCCCAGACATTATCAGGAGTGCATACAAGCACATAGGGGCCATACACAGTACAGTCACATTGTGAGTTGCTGTGATAAAATTTATGCAAGCTGGATAAGCCTGCGATTTAAACTTTTTACTTTCATTATCGGGATGATTTTGAATCCAGCCTACAGTGGGTTGATGCTTTTGGTTTCCAATGATTGTTACGTCATTTTGTTCTTAACAAATTATGCAATGCGCATGAGTAAAGATTTTCGACTTCTCTCGTCAAGATTTGATATGTGATTGAAGTGTTCCTTAATTTTTTAGAGCAGTTTATGAGTTGGCTATACAAGAGTTAAGACCGTGCACTGTAGTTGGTTGATGTACAGTACAACTGTCAATACCTACATGTACTGGAAAATGCAAATAAACTCAAACAAAAGTGATTTTTATATGCGTGTATTAAATAGCAAACTACGTAGTGCATCCACCTAGCTCTGTAGATCAAGGATCTTGCTCTCCATATGCTCAAAGAGCCGGCACCGGTGGCAGACAAACTCACCCTGGAAATCTCTTTCCAGAAGTGTGATCATTCTGCAACGGTCACAAAATTTTGGCCGCATTTTTGACCCCTACCTATTGACCTGTCACATCCTAAATTGCAAAGAAAATTATTACTGCCAAGGCAGAAGCACAGGAACCACAATTTATGAACTTGAGAAGCCCTGAGCAGCAGTCATGACAGAAACTGCAAGAAACCGAGTAGATGGACATTAAGCCTGTTTTAAAAGGGGCTTAGTTCCTGTTAAGAATAATGAAATACCAAATGGGGACAAACTGGATATGTAATAAGCACTCAGACGACTGCCTTGATTTTATACAGTCTCTGTACTATGAGCATACTAGTTTAACAATATAACAAAGCTTAGCCCAGAATCCAGATAATCACAGACTGACTTTTCTAGATAATGTTCTCACATAAGCGCCTCCAAGAGCCTGCTGTGTGATAAACAAGAAATGCCAATTACCAACGGAATAATGTCAGCACTAGCTAACTTGCTAGACTCGAGCAGCTACTGCAACCTAGAGAAACCAGAGTGTGGGGGGGGGCACTCCAGTAAACCTTATTCTTTAATAGAATAACCTAACCAAATGGACAACTCACATAACTGTTGCCCTGTTAACTAAATATTAAATCCCAGATTCCAACTGAAGAATGCAACCAGTAGCTACCTAGCTAGCCATGAACAGGTACTACAACCAAAAAAAACTGAGAAGAGTAAAACCCCGCTGAATTATTTCAAACAGGTCGAGTGAATGACTCGCTCACTAGCTTACTGTGTGAGCTAACTACATACGATATCCCAGACCAGTATGTGTTCTGACTTCGCCTCTCCACGCAGAAATGTGTAATTAAGCACCCAACCACATTTTAATGATCAAAAAAATTGCTATGTAAACAAAATAAAAGGTCAAAACTGAACAAGTAAGCCCTATTCTCAGCTCTAAAATGCTGTGGGCGTGTCCCCTAATGCTGCTGAAACCATGCCCGATCGCAAGGAGCAGCCTGTCTCAGCTCTGCCTTAACCCCCCTCCGCAGATGCAGATGCCAGCAGATATGGAGCTGCTCAATTTATGCAAGCAGTTACACTATTCTATCACTAGATGGTACACCTAGATCAGTTAATAAATATTCACTGGCAAGCCGAACTCAAACATGGTTTTGAATATGGACGAGGTAAGTCTCATCCCTGTAACCAGGAGTTGCATGAATGAAACTCCTCAGCTAAGCTTGATGTGCAAACTGCCCAATATACTTGCCCATAGTATCTATCAAGCAATAAAAAAAAAAGATCTCTTGCAACAGAAAAAAATCGTTGTCCTTTGAAGCAAGCATTTCAGCTATGGTGAGCCAATGGTATCCCAATTAAGTAGTTAAAAAAATCAATTTTCTGAAGCAAAAATATGCCACGGCATTGATTATAAGTCATTCTACCATCAATTATAGACGTCACACATTAAAAACACTTAATTCTCTACCGTGGACTTAGGCATAGATTCTTCCATTGATTAATTCAGCGCTGACTTGTGATAGCCAATCACTCTAATGTTAGCTCAGGCTCATAAACGTAAGGCACAGTTATAGTTCACACCCACGAGAAACTTTGCCGGTAATTATCTATTGATTGACACATTTCTTATCCAATTCCAGGGAGTATAAACTTTCCACAGAAACTGAAAGACATTGAATGGACCATCAGAAAAGTATTTAAACCTTTGTGTAACAGCAAATTAGTTTGTATTCTCTTAACATTGTGCACGGTTTATTATATTGCCTGCTTTTTCCTGATATTGGAATGTCTGCTCTGTAATAATAAGGTATATTTCACATATTACTGTGTTAGTGATTTATACTTGTTCCTTATAAGGTGTGGAAAGTGTTTATACAAGCTTGCAAGCTTGGATGTGGGAAATGCTAACTTTTCATTGCAGGGTGAATAATCTGATTGTTAAATAAGCAGTTCCTTTAATGAATTGTGAAAACTCTGAAGAAAAATTGACAAAACTCAAAACTTTCTCAAGGAGAAAAGGCATATTTTGGGTTTAGAGAGGTTACTGGTGACCATTGACGTCCAGCTGCACCTATATTAATAAATTCATGCTAAATTCCACCAAGACATCATTAATTCATATTGAATTTCATGTGTCAAAGGTTGATTTGTGTTAAAATATGATTACTTTATGATTTGACAGTGTGCCATTTCGAGGGTTCTGAGCGTTTGGGGAGCCACCTGGAGAGCTGCCTTATTTGGCTCATAGAGAGTAGATAATTTAGAATTTCATGCTCAGATGAAGTACACTTGTGGTCAAGGAGTTTATGATCCAAGAAATGTATTGTTTCCACTCCCAGCCATTTTTCTATTCGCAGCAGTATTATTTTTTTTTCAATTTCCATGCTGAATTTGCATGAAGTTTTTTATGTTTGCATTCCTTTTTCTCTACCAAAATCATTAAAATCCGATGAAATACTAAATTTACTGAGTGTGTTGTCTCAGTTGAGCCATATTCCCCCTCTGTATGAACCTCAAATTTTGAATTATAAAGTCTCAAATTGGGTGACACATAAATAGCCAGATTTAGCTTTTGCAAAAAGGGGCTAAGTACCCCACAGCCTGAGAAATGGATGCTCCAGCAAACAATTTAGTGAATACAACAGCCATAGCTAATAATAATAATAATATTTATTCACGCGTAATATACTTCTCACAATAAGTTGGGGATAATGAAAACAAAAGACAAATAACTGAAAATATATTTATTTCGAATTTTGAAACTCATTTAATTGGGAAACAATTCAAGATGAAGTTCATGACACTTTATCATCAATTAAGTTATTGAGAATTTTTTTCTGTAGGTATGAAATGTCACATGGAGTGGTACCCCAAAAGTCACATGGTGATCAGTCATGAGTTGGTCCGCCATTACTTCCAAACAAGCATCACACTGACGCCGCATGCTTCTAATGAGACGACTAATGTCAGCTTGAGGAATTCTCTGCCACTCCTCCTGGAGTGTCGCACCCAGCTGTACCAAGTCCTGACAGGGTGGGTGCAGCCGCTGGACATGTTATCCCAGCATATCTCATATGTGTTCTATGGGGGAGAGGTCAGGGGACATCACAGGCCAGGGTTAGGTTCGGATCTGGTGCCTTTGGAGATGGTCAAGGACGACACATGAACAATGAGCTCTGGCATTATCATCTTGGTAGATGAATCCTGGTCCATGGCAGCATGCAAACGAAAGCCTATGTGGAGTGATGATGATGTAGTACACCCCTGTGACTCTCCCATAGCAGATATGGAGGTCATCCCTGCCTGTCATAGTGACCCCACCCCACACCATTACTGAACCTCTCCCATACCAATCATGTGGAATCACAGCGGCTAGCTGATGACGTTCACCTGGGCGATGCCAAACACAATGACAACCGTCATGAACTGCGACTCATTGCTGAACCTTACACGTGACCATTAGGCATTGATGCTGTTGAAACCACTGTCTCCTTGTCTGCCGATGACGATCTGAGAGGGGTAATGGAATGTATGGCTGCCTAGCTCACAGGGTGGCATCATGCAGACAGTTTCGTATGGTCTGCGTTGAGATGAGGTTGCCTGTAGCCTGTAGGTGCCCTTGTTGCTGCCGTGTCACATTCATTCGCCTGTCGCACAGGGCTCTATTGACGATCTGGTGGTCATCTCGCCTGATTGTGCATCTTGGACGCCCTCTTCAAAGTCTGTCCTGGACTCTACCGGTGGCAACATAGCGTGCCCTCAATCCGCTCATGACGGACTGCGAGACACGCAGTTGTCTGGCTGTGTAAGCCGGGGTTCTTCCAGCCTGGAGCATCCCGATGGCCCACAATCTTTCTTCTTCACGGGGTATTTTCATCTTCAAAAGTGGTGAAATGATGGATGAGTATGGCTCCAGGCATGCTTTTATACCCATATGTGCACAAAAAATATGTGCATGACAGCACTTGCACCCTGAAGGCATGATGTTACTTTTCACGTGCACCCCCTGGTGCGTTTGGGCGCCCTGTTTCTGCAAATTTTGAAACCTAGCAGCTTATGGGATACGCATGGAAATGTACCAATGGCTAACCACAACATACTCAAAAATCTCATGAACATCTAAATTCAGGTGCTTTCCACAGTTCGTCAAATTTGAATATCCCCTACTTTTTGTGAGCAGTGTATTTTCATATGCTCTTCATAAGCATTTTGGCCCCATAACATAGCCCAAAAATAATTATTAATCACATTTACATCTTCTAACCTTCACACATCATAACATAAATAAAGGGTACAAGTCAAGAGAGAGAGACTGTAGCCCATGTCTCACAAAGAAACTGCTATAACCTATACTGGTCTTCCTATTAAATTTGTCACCATTTTCTCTTTGGATTCATGCATGGTATGGCTATAGCTATCATACCTACAAATCAGACTTTCGGGCAGGGGTGCAAACTCTGTCACGTCTGCTGAAGATAATTGTTTTGAATCCGAAATTGGCTGATGTGTGATTTGTAGCCTACTGTAGGCAACAAGGTTAGATCATATGACCTATCAGCCTCAACGAGGGCTATTAAGCAGAAGTTGGAGCTGGCTCGAAACTCACTGTCACCTGGTGTACTGACAAATAAGCGGAGCACACCGGTTACATGGTGATGCCAAACACCAAACTAGCATCTTCTTATAATACAAACACGACACAAAGCCGGTAGACTAAGATGTTCCCAAAGCTAACTAGCTTGCTAGCGATAGACTAAACTAAAGGGCTGCATGTGTGAACACTTATGGTAATACGGATACTGTAGTCATGCAGACAGAAAAAGCCCTTGTCTTGCTGTTTTTCTCATCTTATGCTTTTTTCTTTTTACTTTTCTGCTCCAGAGGGATATGTTCTTTTTTGATTCTTTTTTAGCTTTTTCAAATGGCAGTGGCTATGTTACGACAGTCAAAAACTTACTCCAATCAGCTATTCTAACAAACTATCTCACAACCTACTCTTACATGCGGCATGAGCATGATGAATGTGAAGGTGGCTTCGTGACCTCAGCTCCAACAGCAGCAGCAGGCATTTATCAAAATCAGAAGTATAATATTTCTAACAGCACATACATTTTTTTATGATCAGCAATACCATTAAAATAATATTACACAAAAAAAACACGTTTTCCAGGACATTTCAAGTGTTCCAGAGGGCCCTAAGCAGCTGCTTAGTTCGCTTACGCATCAGGCCGGCTCTGTGTACGGCAAAGAGATACTTAAATGAGTTCATGGGACAGTTATTTTGGTCCATGCAAAACTGGGGTCAGTTACAGTCTATGGATTTTTCAAGGGGCAATACCTGCAAATGGGGCTGGATAGGTCATCCATGTCAATCACACTGCGCAGCTCCTTGACTAAGGCCTTCAACTCCATTACTGGATTATCCTGCTGATTTGGCAAAGGAAGAGCTATGAGGAAGAATTATATGTAGTATCATATATCATATCATATGCTGTAACATTGGTACATGACCAACTAATTTCAAAGGAACAACCAAGGAATTAACACAGATAAACTCTGTCGTTAAGTAGCACAGCTGACCTTTTCCCATTAATGCTCCTAAAATTATTATGGAATGGCAAAGCGTAAATAAAAACTATGTTGTGTTTCTAAGTGACAAACCAACTGAAATTAAGCTCAAGACTGACCTTGTGCACTGGCTTTGTTGAATGCTGTAAATGGGTTGGAACAAATGGATTGTGTTTTGAAGACAGTTGCAGGTTCCCACTGGCTCTCCAATTATGTCCTTGCGGGTCCTTAATAAGAAAAAACTTATTTAAAGCATAAATAATGAACAGCAGGACAAAATTATTAAGGTTGTAATTAGTCCACTATATGTGGATATGTACACTGGGAGACAAAAATGCACTTCTGCCTTCCAAAGAAGATCCATAGATATTTTTTCATTGACCTGTCTCGGTCATATATGCTGTCCAATTACAGTCAAGTTAGATGGCCAATTTTTTAAAAACAATCTTGCCTATTGAGCAAATCTGCTGACCATGGAGCATCTTTGTGGTTCAGGTTTTGTATTACTGTAAATCCAAATGAACGAACGAATGAATGAATGAATGAATGAATTAATGAATTTTTATTATTGTATCATGCCCCATGGCGGCTCATCCCATATGGGACTTTAAGACTATTACAACAAATAACAAGGTACAAGTTGCAGGTCTATGTTCAAAATAGAGCCCTTCAACAGAACAACAGAGACTAAAGCCATGTGCCCATAATAATAATAATAATAATACGTTATATTTTTATTGCACTTTTTACTCGTAAGAATCTCAGAGTGCTACAGGTTAAAAACAATAATCTGTGTCATCAGGTAAAAAACAAAAGCATACAAATACATCACACCATAAGACTTCTCCATTTCCCAACCTAGCAGTTAATTTGAATAAATAGGTTTTCTTTTCAGGCCTGTTTTAAAAGAGTCCAGACTCTGTGCTGCCCTCAGCTGGATGGGGAGACTGTTCCACAGGTGCGGAGCGGCTGAGCAGAAGGCTCGGTCCCCGTGGTGCGGAGCCTAGTAATGGGGACCGGGAGGAGCAGACTGCATGTAAATCTGAGGGTACAGGTGGAGGATTTAGGAGTGATCAGTTCTAGTAGGTATGGAGGTGCGTGACCGGTGATGCATTTGTAGGAAAGCAGCAAGACTTTGTAGTCAATCTGTGATGAAACAGGAAGCCAGTGTGTAGTGAGTGGAGAATGGGGGTCATATGGGCATATTTACGGACTCTCAACAGGATCCTGGCAGTGCAGTTCTGGATGTATTGCAGCCTCTGGATGTTCTTGCCAGGAATCCCGATGAAGAGCCCGTTACAGTAGTCCTGCCTTGAGGAGACAAAGGCATGGACAAGCTTCTCTGCATCTGACAGGATTAGGGTTGGGCACAGTTTAGAGATGTTCCTGATGGTAGATGGTAGAATGAGGTCTTGCACAGGTGGGTTATGTGGTCACTGAAAGTCAGGTGTTGGTCAAACCTGACCCCCAGATTTATGACTGAGAAGGAGAAGGGGATGGTCTGGCTGCCAAAGCTGAGCTGGAATATGGGTGATGACTGAACCTGGTGGAGGGTGCTAACAAGAAGAGCCTCGGTTTTGTTGCTGTTTAGCTGAAGGAAGTTGCTTTTCATCCATGTCTTTATCTCCCCAAGACAGTCGGTAAGACGTGAAAGAGCAGCAACGGGGTTTGGGCCGGTTTTAATGTACAGCTGTGTGTCATCAGCATAGCAGTGGAAAGACATCCCATGTTTGCTGATGACACAGCCGAGGGGTAGCATGTATATGATGAAGAGGATGGGACCGAGAACCAATCCCCGCAGAACACCACAGGTGCTAGGAAGCAGCCTAGACTTGCATTCTCCCTATAAAACATATTCTGTCCTGCTGGAAAGGTAGGACTGGAACCACTACAGAGCACAGTCTGCAAGTCCAACTATGGAGTGCAGGCAGGCCAGGAGGATGGTATTGTCAAGCGTGTCGAAGGGCCACAGTCAGGTCGAGGAGAATGAAAAGTGATGGAGATCCTTCATCAGCTGTCATCAGTAGGTCATTTGTCACCATAATAAAAGCTGTTTCAGTACTGTGGGCTGAGCGAAAGCCTGACTGCAATTTTTCGAATAGTTGGATAAGTTTGAGGTGTTCTTGCAGCTGAGACACAACTACTTTCTCTAGTACCTTGGACAGGAAGGCGAGGTTGGAAATTGGCCTGAAGTTTGCAAAAGCCTCCAGGTCTAGGGCGGGCTTCTTGAGGGGGAGGATGACAGCAACTTTATGGGCAGGTGGGACATAACTGGTTTGGAGGGAGAGGTTAATAACCTAAGTGATGATTGGGCTTAGGGTAGGGATAAATGATTTGAGCAGAGCGGTTGGGATGGGACCCAAGGTGCAGGTGGACGTCCTTATTCCTCTGAGGGTCTCCTCAATGAGGCTTTGCTGAACCCCAATAAAACATGGGAGTGATGGCAAGCTCCCAGGTGAGGGGTTCAGAGCAGGGGGAGGCAGAGAGGAGGAACTGGGCATCAGAAAGCGGATGTTGTTTACTTTAGATGTGAGGAAATCAATGAAGCCCTTACATCGCTCCTCTGTTCCTTCAATGGAGGAGGTTGATTGTGGTTTCAAGAGATGGTTTATGGTATAAAAAAGCTGTTCGGAGTTTCCAGTGTTTTTATTGATCAGGCTGGAGTAGAAAAGTGACCGAGCGCCTTTCAAGGCCTTGTAGTAAGCCCTTTGGTGCTCACGGAAAGCCAATTTGTGGACGGTGAGCCCACCGAGTCTGAGTCAGCATTCCAGGACACGGCCGGCTGTTTTCATTTTCCGCAGTTCCTGTGTGAACCAGGGGGCAGGGCGTTGAAATTGGACTTCACGCATCTTGACAGGGGCATGAAGGTCAAAACCACTGCTCAGAGATGTATTATAGTGCTCAACTAGTTCATCCAGTGATGCAGAGGCTAGACAAGTGATGAGCTGGAGGTCAATGGTCATGATGGCAGGGTCAATGCGTTTCCAGTTCCGGAAAGACATTTGACGCTTAGGGCTAGTAGAGGGCAGCAAAAATGTCAAGGCTATTAAGACGACCTTAGAACATCACAATTGATTCAGGTGTCCCAGAGAAGTATTTTCAATAACGGACTAATAACTAAAAATCTTTGCTTGCTCAGTATGAGAAGGTAAACACCTCACGTCCCATCCAGCAATGTAGTGTGGGGCTGTCTGAGACGTTCCAGATCATTTTTGCAAAATGTTGGAAATTTTAGTCATTGCTCTTGTAGTGTAGGAGAGCACTATGAGCCGATTTGTTGCTCTGACTAATTAGAACTGCAGCCGAATATAAAATCACTTTGTTTACTGCAAGGCACACCTGAGAAACATGGCTTGAAAGAGAAACACTACACAACAAGTGATGTGGAATCAAGAATTGGAATACTTTGCCAAACTACGGCAACAACATGACTGCCCATTTGTGTCGTCAACTTTCATTTGAAGTCAGGCTTATGCGAGAATTTGCTGTCTCTTGTAATTGAGTCTTGTAATGTGCAAACTCCAGGATGGGACCATGATTGCTGCAAAATTTATTTGCAAATGTGTGTTGATATTTGTGAAACTGTATCTCAATCTGCGTGTGCATAATCAGAAACCCAACCCATTTCTAACTTTTCAAACAGAAAATTCTTCATACAACCAAATGCAAAATTTTCCCAAATCAGCATACAGATCATTGCAACCTATAGCGTTACATAAACAACGCATATCTTTTGCAAACAGTCTGGTAGACTTTTTATCCTACAAAGAATCCTTTCAACCAGCCTGCTTTCAAGCACATCTATCAGCCTGTGCGATGTACGCATCCTTCACGCCCCCCAAATCAACTCATATTTATTTTTCTTTCGTCCAGTTTCAAAATTGTGATAATTTATCGGCTTAAGAAGGACTAGCAGTTTAATCTAACTGCCCCTGTTTAGATAGATAGATAGTTTATTTCGAATCATTTTCAATAAAAAAAATATGACACAATCTCACAATACAATACGAAACAGAGAATGATCCCGGACAAGGCCAAGACTTATAAAAATCTGTAGGTTTACTGAGCCAATAACAAAAAAATATATTTTGGGGAAAGACAGGGTTTGCACATTGTTTTAACAGATTTTACACCAAGCTAGGATTAAATAATTAATGTAGCCACGCCATTTTTAAAGATACAAGCCCATTTGTTAAGGCTCCCTGTGACTAGGGCTGTGCGATATGACCTAAATCTCATATCCCGATATAGGTTGCCTTATATCCCGATAACGATATATATCACGATATAGCACAATTTCTGTAATTTTCATGAATAAATAGTTTCTATGAAATCACCACATGGAAAGGGCTATTTCTTATTGCATTTAGAATTATGTACTTGACAAATAAAAGGTACTTAATCATATTTTATTATTTTTCTCCTTTCATTTGTAACCTTTGTGCAAATTTTCAATTCAATAGTGAATAAAATCTACAATACGACTGTAAAAGAGAAGTGTAATGATGGAAGGAGTCTATCGGCAATCTGTACATGCTTCCTGATGCTGGCACATTTTTTCCCAGGCAACAATGGTGCCCTGAGTGCACCATATGGAGCAACACTTTTACTTTTCTGTCAAAACTTGGCCACAGCTACACCGCAGGTGTGTGCGGCTCCTGCAGAGGCTCTTTTCACCTCTCCAAAACCAGAGCAGAATGTAGGGAGATGCAAGGCCGTTTAGGTCCCCTAGACTTTGTTGCGCAACCTTTGTGTGTCGTGCCAGTTGACGAAGACAACACGAAGCTGGTCTGCGTATCTATTGCGATGTTGCTAGCCCATCCCCAAATTCTACATACTGCAAGCAGTCACTAAATTTACGGTGAGAAATAAATCAAAACATTGCTTTGGAGTGAGCGTTTTGTTTTAGACAATGCAGTCGTGACTTCTTCTATCATCTGTGCTTCATTAGCACAGTTAATAAAATGACGCTGCCGTCTTGTTGTAGTGATCGGTGAAGTGCGACTCTCAGAACAAACCATGTCGACCACTACGGCATAGCTGCCGCACTTCCTCACAGGATTGAACTTAGTGATAGTCCACCCAAAAACTATAATTTGCATATCAATTACTCACCATTAGATGTCTCGAACGGACGAAGTTGTTTTTCACCTGGCGCAACTTTATGGCCACTGGAGAGTTTTGAAAAATTATCCAAATTCCTTTTCTCTGGAAGCAAATGGGGTCACCCAGTAGCAACGGCAAAAAAAAAAAAATGCTACATTTACGCTTCAAGCAATCTGGCGCATTCAACGGAAGTCCCGCCTCCCGGCTCGTTCCCAGAAACAAATAAAGTTTTTGAAACACGTCTTCTCCCTCATAGATATATACACCCATATGTATATAGTATATATATAGTATTTTATTATTTTTAGCAAAAAATAACCGCGTTTCTGGAGTTCTGAGGATACGAGTGGACAAAGCAGACTTGGATTATACTGGACGATGTGTTCGACGATGGTTTGAAAGTTTGTCAACAGACGTTTTGTGGAGTTTTGCCGTTGCTACTGGGTGACCCCATTTGCTTCCAGAGAAAAGGAATTAGGATAATTTTTTCAAAACTCTCCAGTGGCCATAAAGTTGCGCCAGGTGAAAAACAACTTTGCCCGTTCGAGACATCTAATGCTGAGTAATGGATATAAAAATTATAGTTTTTGGGTGGACTATCACTTAAGCTGTGTTATTATGTATGTTAGGCAGTCAGTTAATGTGGCCTATGCTCATAAACTCCCATAATAAATTACCGGAAAAGACTTGATTTGTATCACAACAATATAAACGATAGAGCCAAACATGGAACGATAGACATTTTTCTACCGTGGCACGATATATATCATCATATCGCACAGCCCTACCTGTGACCAATACACGATCATGAACCAATACATGACCAATCGAGAATAAGAATCAAAGACCCCTTGTTCACCCAAAATATATCCAAGCAAAATTGAAGAGTGGAAAGGGCCCACACAAGATGGCCACCAACCTTGCAATCCAGTGCATGCTGCAGCTTGAGACGCATGAACTGCTGTTCCTGCTGCTGAATGAAGTCTTGGCATTCAGAAAACTTCTCACTCATCTGAAAGGACACGGAAAAGTGCCAATGACATAGACAAACCTTCTACAGGACATTATACTTCAGAACCAGAACATTTTGTAATTATTGGCTGTAGCAGCAGTCGCACATATCCTGTAAATTCCATTTATACTGTTCAATGTCATTTAACGGGACTGCAAAGAGCAGTGATAGTGTCTCAATATTCATCATTTATTAGCTTGCTAGTACTTGACAAACAGTAATTTAGAAGAATACACTGCCATACAGCAGATCCATACAGTCAGGTCTAGGGCTCTCAAACAATTATTTTAATTTGAATTTTAATATTAGTGTACAGTCAAACACGACTGTTGGGATAGGCTTTTGGGGGTGGAATGTGTTTTAGTAGGTGCTTAGGAATTTCACTGACAATGATATTTAAGGGGCGTGGTTTTGGTTGGTGCGAAGCCTCAGCCGGGCTTGATTAGTTAATGAGCCACGGTTGAAAGAAGAAAAAATGCTGTGAGAGACGGAACACACCTGAGACGCCGAACAGAGCAGACGCTTGAGGACTGAAGCGACGGCGGCTTTTTGCAGAGTCTGACCACCTATTTTTCCACACCATCATGAACTGTGCACTTTCGTTTTAACTCCTTTTTAAATTGAACGCTGAAAGGAAGCAGCGCGGGCTGGCGGGGTAGATAGCCGAGTGGCAAGAGGACGCCGGCGGAGTGAGCTGGCCGTGTGGCACGCGGAGTTCGGAGAGTTGGTAACCTGGCTGGGGTGAGTAATCCACCAAAATCCACCAACCCCTTTTGTTAGGTAAGGTACATCCATTCACCTAGGAAAACCCAGGCCTCACTCTCATGTCAATTGCAACACGCAGGGAAAGAGATAACTTTAAACTAAGGTAAATGTTGGGTACTGTGCTAGCTTCTGTTAGTGTTGGGGAATAGCGAGCCAGGCTAGTGCAGGACCGTAACAACGACAATGTCTTCAATTTTTAAAAATAATGTTATTCAGTCCGATTCATCCTCAACTTAATTTTGCAATCCTGAGCGTAGGTCCACGTGTAGCCTAAGTTACAATGTTTATACATAATACAATTAGAGCAACTATTATAATACGTTGCGAAGGATGAAAACCAAGTTCGTCATTGTTTGTTTGCGAGGCAAGTCCCACCCCATGTCATTAATTTGATAAGCAGGATAAATGTTTCTCTTATTCTTGACAGTAGATGGTACGATGTGGGTCAACAAGACTACCAATATCAGAATGATCTTACAGGTTGTCCAAAGAAGAGCAAATCACGAAATGTATCTAATCATCATGCACTGAACTATCACTAAGCCTCAGTGACAGCAACACACATTTAAAGTGAATAGCTGTGATTAAGTCACTTCCACAGTTTGTCCTTCTTATTGTCAACCATTATTCACAAAAAATACAGGCATACAGAATACCAACGATCAGCAATAGGAACGCCCCAAGTTCGAGACAATTGGCCAAGCCAGAGGACTGGCACAGAAGCCAGAAGCAAAGCATATATTAGCCACCTAATAAAAAGATTTCATCTGTGGTGAATGACAAATGAATTCCTTTCCTGGTAAAGAAAAACCCCTTTACAACACTTGACCAGAGCCGCATTTCACAATAACAATCGATCGTAGAGCTCCAAGAGGGTTTGCTACGAGTGATTTCACGAAAGTTCTTCATTCTTAATGTGCGTTTCCCGAAACTGCTCTTACGCGGGAACGAGCACAGTTGTTAAGTACTTCATAATATGGCTTAGCGCTGTCTACTTTAATGGTGCTGAGATGTTTGATTAATTGATTTTAGGCCACAGTCACCGATTTAAATGTGGGTCTATGTAAGCTATGTCAAGTAGTCAAAATGAAATAAAATATATATAAACCAGTAAGAACAAGTAGACATGGTCAACAACATCCCCCGCCAAAATGTCTTCTTTAAAGATACTATGAACAGAGGCTCCCAGAAGTGCCACAAGGGCAATAACTGTGGGAAAAATAATAGTGTGCTTCTTATTTTCGAACTCCATCACGGTCTTTATGGTCTTAAGCTACACACCAAATTTGGTTATCCTATCTGGAATATTTCCCGTGAAAAGTAGTTCCCCTTTACATATACCGTGAACAGAGTTGAAAAAAGTGAATCAAGGGCAATAACTCCGGGAGAAATAATCACGCGTGTCTCATTTTCGAACTCGATCAAGGTGTTTATGGTCTTAAGCTACACACCAAATTTGGTTATCCTATCTGGAATATTTCCCGTGAAAAGTTGTTCCCCTTTACATATACCGTGAACAGAGTGAAAAAAAGTGAATCAAGGGCAATAACTCCGGGAAAAATAATCACGCGTGTCTCATTTTCGAACTCGATCAAGGTCTTTATGGTCTTAAGCTACACACCAAATTTGGTGATCCTATCGCGAATATTTCTCGTGAAAAGTTGTTCCCCTTTATCCCGGACGGACGCACGGATGGACGGACGGACGCACGGACGGACGGACGGACAGACAGAGGTCAAATCAATATCCCCCGGCCACTTCATGTGGCGGGGGATAATAAATGAAACATATTACACAGTGGAAGCATAGTAGGCTGTACTAAGTGTAAAACGTGAATAAAAACAGAATACATTGATATGCAAATGACCTATATTCAACTGAGTACACATACAAAGAAAAGATATTTAACCCTCGTCCAGCCAAGGGTTTTTCTACAACAACCCCGACCAAGGGGGGACCAAAGGTAAACCACCCCCCGATTATTTTGAAATTGTGCGATAAACATCATCTTGTTTGGTATCTGTGTACAGCTACAGATGTCCTCTCTTCAAATCAAGTACAAATAAAACACATTTCAACATTACGACATCATAGTGACGTCATAACTAACACCATATTAGGAAAAAACATCAAAATGACAAAAATCCATGTTTTTTTATATTTTTATTAGTTTTAGCTGAAAATAAGTAACTTTCTGTAGCCTCTAGAACTACTGATACTACAATTAATATTTTAGTATTATTATAAAAGTTATAAACTCATGAGTAACATAAATTTGGCATTACTATGATATCATAAATAACTCATTTTGGGAAAAATGCACACAAAAGGAAAACAAATAGTTTTCTGAACATTTTTCACATTTTCTTTACTTTGATTTTCCCTATGATAGAACAAGGCTTATAATATCAGTAATATGTCTGGTACATATGTTCTCTTTCAAAACAAGAATCAAACATCACAAACTTCAGCACTGTGATGTCCAATGACGTCATTATAGATGTCATATCTGAAAAAAAAAAAAAAAAAAATCCATGTTTTTTTCATGTTTTTCCCTCAATTTTAGCAACCAGCCCCACCTTTCGAATTTGACGCCCTACCCTACCCCCCGGGGGTGAGGTACCCTCATTGTTTTTTCATGAAAATGAGCGCAAAGGATGAATAAACAATTACCTAGAAGCATTAGATCATATCTGTTAACGTTTTTGTGGTACAGGAGAAAATCTGTCCCCCCCCCTTGGTTGGACGAGGGTTAATGTTCAAACTGATAAACTTTATTGTTTTTTTTGGAAATATTCACTCATTTAGAATTTAATGCCTGCAACAGTTTCGAAGAAAGCTGGGACTGGGGCATGTTTACCACTGTGTTACATCACCCTTCCTTTTAACAACCCTCAATAAGCGTTTGGGAACTGAGGACACTAATTGTAGAAGCTTTGTAGGTGGAATTCTTTCCCATTCTTACTTGATGTACAACTTCAGTTGGGTCATTCTTAGTCATGTGTGTGACCAAAAATGTAACAAATAGTAGAAATAATCTCCTCCAATTACAAAAGCATTGGAGGTTCATGATTGTGGACCTTAAATAGGAGTACTACTTATTCAAGTCTATCAAGTAAAAATTTTACTTGTTACAATAACTTTAACTTCTTAAGGTCAGAGGTCAAATACAAGTGGTCACAGGTGTGACTTCACACGGTAACAGGCTTTTCATAACTACTTGACTTCAAAAACTCTGGTTCACTTTGGTTCACTTCCCAAAGAATGGCCCAGTTGCTCAACAGTCTGGGGTCTCCATTGTCGTCTTTTGCGCTTCATAATGCGCCACATATTTTCAATGGGAGACAAGTCTGGACTGCAGGCAGGCCAATCTATTACCCGCACTCTTTCACTACGAAGCCACGCTGTTGTAACACGTGCAGAATGTAGCTTGGCATTGTCTTGCTAAAATAAGACCGTGAAAAAGAAAATGACTGTAAACAAGTCAGAACCAGTCATGTTTAAAGGTATGTTTTCTCTTCCTCCTCAACTCACCAAACGCCAGTGTGTTTTGATTGATTTGTCTATTGCCCTTAATAAGTACAAAAGAAGAACCAAATTTGCATGCAGCTTCTCATGTTTTCCGGAAGCATTGGCGACACATTCAGGCATCATCACTCTGTAATCAAATTATCACCCTGAGTATATAAAGGTTTCCACTGAGAATCGAAAATTCTACAAAACCGAGAAAACATTCAAAACAATAATGGAAACAAAACAACAGCCTAGAAAGCTGGCGCTTCGTCCGGACGAAAAAGCCATAATTTGAGATGATGTGGAGCCAAACAAAGTCACTTTATTCAACAAATTGAAAGGTAGTCTTACTAATAAAAATAAAGCCATCATTTGGGAAGACATTGCAAAAAACATTTTCCACAACAAGGAAACGAGAAGGTCAAGAGACAACGAGAAACCCTGATCGCAGGCATTTCCTTGGGGACAGTGGGTGCCCACTTCGGCCATACCTCTTTACCGGGTGGCCAATACCACAACTGCTAGTGATCCGGCTTTCAACGAGGCTCACAGAGCGACCAGGAGCATGGTGGAGTGGTCTGTGGGGAGATGGAATTAGCACTTCTGGTACGAGCACATGCTCAGTAGAGGCCCCCACTTTTCGCCATCCAAGTGTTGTGCAGTCATCCCTGGGCCGACTACGCTGCACAACATCACTGTCCAGGCGAATGCCCCTCACGTGACACAGAGGAGGTGGAGGAGGAGGGGGAGGCTGGTAACAAATTGGCAGGCGTGAATCAGCTAAGAGATACGGAGTATATAGGTGGTTTCAGGACACGTCAATGTTATTGGACTTTCTTTTTTAGAATACGCCCCTTTTTTCCCCCTCTCATAACAGCATTCCAGTTGCATTATCCACCATAGTGACATGTTTATTTGTGTTTTATTTTCCTTTTCATGGTTCTTTTAAAATAATATTTTAATTTGCTGAAATGTGTATATTGGCTATATATTTTTTGTTATCACATCTTATTTCTTGTCTTTGTCAATGTAATTAATACTATTGGTATTATGCCTTGTTTGTTTTTGGTCGATGTATAATTAAAAAATAGGACCAAGGGTCCTGTAGCTTACCGGCAAGCGGTCTTACAGCGATGATACAAGTTATGAAAATTTCATGTGAAGTTTGACATTTGAATCAATGAAAATCAATATCAAGGTCACTAAATAAAAGTTCACATACATTTATACGACCTTCTGTAATACAATCCTAAGCTCTGAAGCAGTTTTGGTGATACAAGTCATTATAATATGTCAATATGTATTCAATATGTCAATTGTGAACTTTAAAGGTCACAGAATGTCAAGTTGTGGTCAGCAAATGGATTTCATATACGACTTTCTAAATATCTCTGTTCAAACCTTGGCTCCATCTGTGACCATTTTGGTGATAAAAGTCAGGGTAATTTCACTGCCGAGTTTGACCCTCAAAGGTCACTGACAGTCAAGTTGAATGTCACCAAATGAAAGTTCATATGTGACTTCCCAGATGTCAGTTACACAAACCTAGGCTCCATCTATGACCGTTTTAGTGATGCAAGTCACTGAATTTTCACTTGGTCACACTTGACCTTTGAAGGTCAATACGAAGGTCACCAAATGAAAGTTCATAAATGACTTCCTATATGTCTCCAATACAAACCTAGACTCCATCTGTGACTGTTTTGGCAATACAAGTCATTGTAATTGTATTATGTCAAGTTTGACCTTCAAATGTCATCAACAGTCAAGCTGAATGTCACCAAATGAAGGTTCATATGTGACTTCCTATGTCAGTAACACAAACCTAGGCTCCATCTGTGACCTTTTCAGTGACAGAGGTCATTGAATTTTCTCTTTTCCTTCGAAGGTCAAAATGAAGGTCACCAAATGAAAGTTCATACATGACTTCCTATACGTCTCCAATACAAACCTACACTCAATCTGTAACGAGTTTGCTGATATAAGTCATTAAAATTTCACTGTATAGTTTGGCCGTTGAAGGTCACTGAAGGTCAAGTTCAAGGTCACCCAATGAAACTTCATACATGACTTCCTATATGGCCACAATACAAACCTAAGCTCTATCTGTAATAGTTTTGGTGATAAAAATCATTGAATTTCACTATGTGAAGTTTGACCTTCAAAGGTCACCGAAGGTCAAGTTCAAGGCCACCAAATGAAAGTCCATGGAGGCCTTCCTATGCATCTCCAATACAAACCAAAACTATCTGTAACCATTTTGCTGATATTAGTCATTGAAATTTTACTGTGAAGTTTGGGCATTCAAGGTCACTGAAGGTCAAGTTCAATGTCACCAAATGAAACTTCATACATGAGTTCCTATATGCCTGCAATACAAACCTAAGCTCTATCTGTAATAGTTTTGGCGATAGAAGTCATTGAAATTTCACTATGTGATGTTTGACCTTCGAAGGTCGCCGAAGGTCAAGTTCAAGGCCACCAAATGAAAGTTCATACATGACTTCCTATAAGTGTTCAATGCACATATGTTCCCAATCTTTAATATTTTCAAGCCTAGAAACCTTTGAAAATTGTAACATTTTGCTTGACCTCAAATTTGACCTTTCAAGGTCATCTGAGGTCAACTTTAACACAGCCAAAATATAGGTCATATATTACTTCCTATATGTCAGTAATACAAACTTAATCTCTGCCTGCAACCATTTACTTTCCACAGGCGATTTGGCCCATTCTCCATAAGACCCAATGCTAAAGTACAGCGCCCCCACTAGACCCACTTCCGTCGATTCAATCAAAATGGCACTCGTACTGTACATAAAGTGTATCAAGGTGAGTTGATTGCCAGATTTAGAAAAAAAGTTATCAAACAGTTGTTGAGAAATAATTTTTTAAAATTTCACGTCATATCTTTTAACATTGTTAATATATTCCCTGACCTCAAATTTTACCATTCAAAGTCATCTGTGGTCAAATTTAATATTGCCAAAATATAGGTCATATATGACTTCCTATATGTCGATAATACAAACTTAATCTCTATCTGCAACCATTTGGCCTTCACAGGCCATCTTGCATATTCATAAAGTACAGCGCCCCCAATAGACCCACTTCTGTCGATTCAATCAAAATGGCGCTCGCACTGTGCATTGACGGTACCAAGGTAAGTTGATTGCCTGATTTAGAAAAAAATTTATCCCACAATTTTTGAGAAATAAGTTTTTTAAATTTCTCAGTCCTATCTTTAACATTGGTGCCAAAATTTCAAGGGTCCATAAAACGGACAAAAATGATTCAATCAAAAATCCGAGAAAAATGTCCGGAGATATGGTCTAGTAGTCTGTTATTGCAAATTTACACGAAAATTCATCGGGCCAAAAAAAAGATAAAAAATATTCTGGACGACGGACGACGGACGCCAGACGCCACACCACGACAATAGTTTATCGGCCCATAGGACCGGTAAGCTAAAAATCCCTATTCAAGCCCCACAAACCATTGTTTTCTTTCATGAACAGCATCAGTAGTCATGATTAAATAGAAAATGTGAAAAGAACACACACTCAGAAAAAATAATATATACTTAGTGCCATTAAAAATGCACCGCTGAAGTATGGACTGTATTTGTCGCAAATTGAAGAATCAATTGGTTTTTATCAGCTTCTCCAGTGAGATAGAGAGGTAGAGATAGAGATGCACTTTATTGAACCCTGCGAGATAATTTGTCCTATTTAACCCATCCTATGGGAATTTTCATGGTAGTGTCACTGGTGACGTCAATGCTGGTCACGTGGCCACGACCATTACACTGGTTGGCAAAACGTCAACATCGTTGCCAATGAGGCATTGTAAGCATTACAGATTCTTATCGGTATTTTGTCTATTTGCATGTTTTACAAAGACCAACCAAATATGGTTGAATTTAGTGTTGTTATGGGACGTATTTGCCACTTTCTCAATGGATTATTCACATTTCATTGCATCCCAAAAGAGAAAAAAAATGAAGAAAACTTTGGGTGAATGCAATAAAACCGAAAGACTGAGAACAAACTGACTATGCCAGTGTTGGTGGCATGCATTTTTTGTAAGGTAGGACTGTATTCATTTATTTCTGACCAATTTAATATTGAATGCACAATGTATCACACTAAGCCGAATTATCAAGGTAACGGAAGGCTGGCCTTGGATGGAGAGCATTCAGTACAGTGGGGTGGCTGAGTAAAGGTCAGGTACTGTGTACCTGGGACTGGATACTCGTGCATGTTTAAACATGTCAGTATGGCCTATGGGTCACTCCATACTAAACTGTACAATTCACTGCGTTGTATAAGAATGGTCAATAAAAATTTTTCTAGGAGAATTAAATGATTTGCATTCTTCATATTTATTCACTCCCAGATTTAAGATATACATAAGAAAAAATCAGAGTCATTGGTCTGACAACACAGCAGAAAAAGTGGTGTGCTGATGTCAGCCAACGCATTGAGAAGGACATATTTTGTTACAAAATTTGGCAGCCAACTTCATGAAGTGCTCGTGACATGTCTGTTGATACTTCGAAAGAAAGTGAAATGAAATATTGCAGAGAAATACCCATATTAACGGTTTCAATTGTCTGCACTAAATTATTGGGACTCGTCTGATCAGAAATGCAATTTGAAATGACCATCGTGGGAGTAACCAGTCGCGTCCTCAGGTGTTACGTCCATCCCTGTGGGTTAATTTGCATAATGTATGCAAATGGCGTAAAGATGACAAAAGTTACAGCAATATTAAAACAATTATAAAAACTGATCTAAGAACTCCATATCAAAGAGAGTTGGCCTGTGAGAAAAGATGTGTTTTGAGACGGGAAACAAAGGTGGGGAGATTGTCAATTGTGCGAATGTCTTGTGGCAGGGTGTTCCAGAGGCAGGGGGCACAGCGGCTAAAGGCTCTGGATCCCATGGTAGTAAGGCGGGCAGGGGGAGTGACAAGTTGGGAGGTAAAGGAGGATCTGCGGGTACGAGAGGGAGCATAGGCATGGAGAAGTTCTGTGAGATATATAGGGGCTTAGTTACGGAGGGCCTTAAAGGTGAGTAACTTGAAGTCGATGCGGGACTTAACAGGCAGCCAGTGAAGTTGCTGGAGAACAGGAGTGATATAATTGATGGAGGGAGTTCAAGTAATTATGCGAGCAGCTGAATACAACTGGTTCAGTTGTAGTTTATGGAGATACCTAAGTGAAAGACCAATGAGGAGGGAATTGCAATAATTTAGACGGGATGTAACCAGGGCGTGGACAAGAGTAGCATTGCTGGTAGGTGTGAGAAAGGGGCGGAGACGATTGATGTTGCATAAATGAAAGTATGCAGACTGTGTGATGTTATTGATGTGAAATTTTAATGACAGTGTGCCATCTAGGATGACACCCAGACCTGAGGGGAAGGGGAGACTGTGGAGTTATCAATGGCAAGGGAGAAACTGTCAAGTTTGGCTAGGGCGGATTTGGAACCAACGAGGAGTATCTCTGTTTTATTTCTGTTTAGTTTCAGGAAGTTCAGTGTGAACCAGGATTTGATTTCAAGTAAAGTATGGTTCAGTGTCCAGAGTCGGCAGCCACCCGTAGGTCATTTGTGATTTTTACTAGGGCTGTTTCTGTGCAATGGAGAGATCGCAAACCACATTGAAATTTCTCAAACAGATTATTGTTGAGGAGGTGAGTGTGAACCTGGGCTGCCACAGTTTTTTCCAGTATCTTGGCAAGAAAAGGGAGATTAGAAATTGGCCAGAAATTGTTCAGATTATTGGGGTCTGCACCAGCTTTTTTTAGTTTAGGGATTATAGCAGCTATTTGAGGGAAGATGGGACAAGACCAGAGGTAAGAGAGGAGTGTATAATGTCAGTTATTAAAGAGGACAAGGAAGGTAGGCAGGCTTTAACTAGGTGAGTAGGGAATGGGTCTAACTGACATGGAGAAGATTTAGATTTATGGATGAGGTCTGATATATCACTAACAGTTGGAAGTAAAAAGCTAGAAAGAAAAGAAAGAACAGGAGTATCAGGAAATGGACAAGGTGAACGGTTTATAACATTGGTTGAGGAGGCCAGTTGCTGATGCATATTTTTAATTTTAGCAGTAAAGAAGTCCATGAAGATATTGCATTGTACAGAGTACATTTGTGGAGCAAGGGTATCAGGAGCCTGTAAGATCGACTTAACAGTGGAAAATAGGGCTCTAATGTTTTCTTTGCCTGAGCTAATTACAATAGCATAATAAATACCTTTTGCTGTGGAGAGAGCATCCTTATAACTAGGCCTACGTTGTCGGCGGCCGACAGCAAGAGGTATATCCCCGAAATTCCCCAATCCTCAAAGCCCTTTATTAGATTCCCCTTTACTAGACCTACAATATGAGGCAAATTTGAGGTCTGTGTAAGTAATTGTTCCACAGATATGGCTAAAAAACTGATTTTTTTCAATATATAGCGCCACCTGGTGGCAAACCTAGGAGTGCATACTTGCCCAAAATCTAATCAGTTCATCCTCTCTACCATATCTACCCACATGCTAAAAATGAGAAGGCAATGTAAAGTATTTTGTGAGTTATCGCGCTAGCGGCTAAAATCTGCAGATGCAGTGAAACCATGAAATCCCTGAAACTCGTATTTCGGGGATATAATTAAAGGAGCAGTGTGTAGAATTTAGATCGATATTTTGGCAGAAAAGGAATATAACATTCATAACTACTTTTTTAGTAGTGTATAATCACATGATCACATTTCGCTTAGAATAAGCCCTTTAAACCTACATGGGAGCGGGTCCACCTCCGTGGAGGCCAACATGTTGCGCCGCAATTTTTTGTACAGTAGCCCAGAACGGGAAAAAAGTTACTGAATAAAGCACTGACACAAGAGAGCGCCTTTCACGTTTTTGCAAGTTTTGCGGCCACCGTAGGTTTTCTGAGAAAAGGAATGGTCAGTTGGTTGCAATCTATAATCTGACCAGTAGATGGCTCTAAATCTTACACACTGATCCTTTAAGTATATGATTGTGATACATTTTTTTATGGATAGTGAGGTCAGTCTTGGCATGAAGGCACTCCAGGCAGCGACCTTTAGCTTTGAGTTGGTGTAGCTCAGGTGTGAACCATGGTGCCAAACGGGTAAAGGAGACAGACCGTGTTTTAAGTGGAGCAAAGGTGTCTAAAAGGCTAAGCAGTCCATCATTGTACAATGAGACCAGTTCATCACAAGTTGATAGACTGTCATTGCGGGGAAGGTTATTCATTTCACTGGATAGAGAAGATACATCAATGTTCTTAATACTCCTAAAAGAGATGGAACGGGACACATTTGTTTTATGTGACTTCAGATTGATATTAAATGATATAGACTTGTAATCAGAGATGGGCAGGTCAGATGCAGTCCAGAATGTGACCTTTAGAATGGGTAGGAAAATCAACATATTGTTGAAATCCAAAGCTGTCAAGGGAAGACGTGAGCTCCTTAGTCACGGAATTATTAACATTGTCCATGTGAACACTAAAATCCCCAAGCAGTAAAATATTAGGAGACAATCAGCTTAGAGAGGCTAAAAAGGCAGAAAATTGTCCATAAAATCACTATTTGGCTTTGGTGGTCTATAAACAGTCCCTAAAACAGTACAGGATGGACCATTAATTTGAATCACAATGCACTCAAATGACTTGTGCACAGGAACAGTCAGTGAGGACACTTTCCACTTCTCGTTATACACTATTGCGAGACCACCCCACCTGCCAGAGGCACGAGATTGAGAAATGTCAACAAACCCATGTGTCTCGTTAAGTTGTGAAAAGTCATTCGGCTGCTCAAGTTTCAGTCAAACACAAGAAATCCAAGCATAAGCATGAGCAACTATGCTTTTGGGAGACGCACCCCAGAGCTTGCTTCCCACTCACTCGCCCGTGCCCGAGGCTCCGGTTCGTGCTGGTACGCTTGCGGTAGCTGTTGGTGTTCAGCTGGATCCCTATCGATGCCGATTTCTTCCTCAATTTCCATCTCTCCTATCTCCCCATCATCATCGTCGTCGCTAGTTGTTAAACTTGCACTTGATGTCCAAGTCAAGCAAAAATTCTGACATTTTTAGTGGATTTTGACGTCTTACTTGCAATGTAAAATAGACATATGATATAATTGATCCCACGAGTAACGTCAGAGCTCTTGGCCTGATTCACAGTGCTGTTCAAGGGCAATATTGAGGGTTGGTAAATGCCTGTTTTCCATCCATGATTACTCTTGTTGGTGGAATTCAGTCATAAATTCCTTATTATTGCTTATTTGGTTATTAATTGTTTATACTTGCTTGTTCTTGATTTAGTATTGATTTACTTGTTTATTCAGTCATTAAGTGTTTATCCTTGCTTGTTCTCGAGTGGCCTAGGTGACCTAGGCCATGCGTGATTGCAACTTTTATAATCTAGCTTGTTTCTATGTAGAAGCGTCATGAAGTGTGTTTAGTGAAACAGCGTGTTCCTTCTGAGCCTGGAGTGTTCTAGATAAGACCCAAGGAAACATGAATTTCTGTGGGGGGAGAAACTTTTTAGGATTAATGGAGCCAGACTTAAGTGGGATGCGCACGCACGCAGCTGACGCAGAGGGCATACATCATGACATTCTGCTTTTACATATATCCAAACCAAAGGAGAGATTCCTATGTCTTTGTTCTTGACTGTAACGAAGACCCTTCTTGCATGCAGTAAAGGATCCTATTTACTCTAATCTGTCTCAGTCTGATTTCTTTCAGGAATACAATTTAAAATTCCCACCACAACTCTTCCACTATCATCTCCAGGTGAAAAATGTTGATTGTTTGAGGGAATATTGCCTGCACTTTCTGATGATACCAAATACGACAATTTTTTTCAAAGTTTCAAATCAATGCATGTCTACTTTAACATGCTTTTGAGAAAGGAGGCCCAGATAAAGACCACACTCCAGGAAGCTGGCATTAGAGGGTGACATGGGAGTGGATTTTCACCTGTCCCATCCCACTCTTACAAAAATACTCCTCTCCCATCCCGTGGGAATCAAAAATTTTACCCTCTTGTAAGCATATCCAGAAATGCTGTTTGAGATGCTTCAACAGGAGTGAATAGACTGGGTGACAGTGTAACAGTATACAGTACTGCAGGCACAACGAGGATAGAATGCCAAGATCACGCATTTGGTGATCTTCTGTTGTAGAATATTTCAGAGCCAGAAATGGCCCACAACATAACAGCTTTGTTTAGCTGGACAGATTCATTTCCACGCTAAATGATTCATCATAGATTAGAGCAGATTTTAAGAGCTTATTGTTTATGGGTCAAGAAGAAAATATGGGAATTGAAGAATAATAATCATCGCTAGTAAGTCCATAATTCCAAGTTGATCTCTATTAATTTGTCCTGGCCAGTACGGGCTGAGTGCTCCTTTTTGGCCCGAGTGTGCAAAATCCACATTGCTGCCATTCAACATGAGTGGAATGTTTCGCAGCAGTTTACCAATCATCGTCGCATCCATGTTGAAGTCACCAATCAAGAAAAGATTTCATTAGAATAAATAAATAGGAATTACACAAGATGTAAACCACTAGAACAAAAGTCATCAGAAGATGACATATCTCCCTGATTATTTGCGAAAGTCATGTCAATCCTACACCTTCAAAGAAATTCAAACAACAATGTTGAGGTGATTTTCCTCTGGAATTATCTGGAAGTGTGTACTGGCAACATCTACCAAAGACTATGAACCACATGTTGACAAAGGCAATAATAAAACAAGTCATTAATGAACAGTGTTTTAGTTCTGCTCCGGAAACAAACCTAGCCCTGTGACTGAGTCCAAATCCATCTCGCTTCCATGGAAAGGAAAAAAATAAGATTTTCAGAAATCTGAAAATATCAAAAGGCACCACTTCAGTATGTGGGTAATACACAGGCAAAGTTTCAGTAAGATATATTGAACGGTTTTTGAGTTCTGTTCCGGAAACGAACCCATCTCTGTACAGAGTCCAAATCCAACTCGTTTCCATGGAAACCAAAATAAACAATTTTTTCAGAAATCTGAAAACATCAAAATGCATGACTTCAGTATGTGGGTTATACACATGCAAAATTTCAGAAAGATATAATGAACGGTTTTTGAGTTGTGCTCCGGAAACAAACCAATCTCTGTACAGAGTCCAAATGCAACTGGCTTCCATGGAAATGAAAAAAATAAGATTTTCAGAAATCTGAAAATATCAAAAGGCACCACTTCAGTATGTGAGTAATACACATGCAAAGTTTCAGTAAGATATATTGAACGGTTTTTGAGTTGTGCTCCGGAAACTAACTAGGCCTGATGTGCACTAAGTCCAGATTCGTTTCCATGGAAATGGCAAAAATAGTTATCCTGAAGTTTCCAAAGTAGCAAAAGGCACATCTAGCCTATACATAGAATACATGTACAAAGTTTAATGCTGATATCTTACACAGTTTTTCAGTTCTGCTCAGGAAACGAACACAGCCTAATTTGCACTAAATCCAGATTTGTTTCCACGGAAACGACAAAAATAGGAATCCCGAAATTTCCAAAGTAGCAAAAGGCACATCTGGACTATACATAGAATACATGTACCAAGTTGGGTGATGATGTCTTGCATAGTTTCCGAGTTCTGCTCCGGAAACAAAATGATTACGGACAGATGGACGGACGGACAGACGAAGCGATGCCTATATCCCCCCGTATTCTATGCCGGGGAGATAATAAAAACAGCAAGACCAGCTTAGAGTTTGCAATCAAACATCACTAAGCCTGGATAACATCCTACAGATAGAGAAGACAAAGGTGAACTTGAACCAGAATGATTAGAGGAGCGTGGAGAAGGGAAGAGACCGCCCAAGGTCTAATGCATACCACCTAATCTGATAAGCACAGTGAAGGTAGTGGAATGGCATGGGCAAGTGTGGCTGCCAATGGAACTGGTTCCCTTGCCTTTCTTGATGATGTGACTGCTGAATAGAAGCAGCAGGATGAATTCTGAATTGTTTGAGACTATCCTTTCAGCTTCAAAGCCAAATGATTTTAACGCATCGGATAGGCTTCACAATGCAGAAGGAAAATTACTTGAAAATAATATCAATGCAACCAAAGACTTCAGAAGACTATTCACTTCAGAAGACTATTCACCTGACCTAAATACAAGTGAGCATGCGTTTCACATTTCAATAAAAAGAAAACTTGAAGAAACTCAACATCTGGCAATGTCTTCAGTTTTCAGACCTTAAGCAGTCTTTGGCTGCAAAAGATTGGCAACCAAGAATAAAAATGACTATTTCCACTCATTTTCAAATTCAGGACTTCATAAACATACCTACAACTGCTCAGAATTTTCTGTGCTAGAGACTGTCTGTAGTGGTGAAGATGAGCTATAACAAAAAAAAAAAAAAAAACTTCCAATATTCATCAAGACAGTGGTCAGGATAGAGCTACAAAAAAGTATGGAAACTTACCAATGGAAGCTCTAGATCTACTGCTCTACATTGAATCGTATAGAATGGTATTAGGTAAATTGTCACAAAAAAACAGCAGCAGTCGAAAAGTCATGAATTTTCCTTGCCAGTGCTTTATTTAACTCATCCTGTTGAACCTAGTACTTGTTAATACCTTTTCAGTTTATTCTGTCTGCTGGTAAGAAAGGGTTGCATGACTACACTATATTTTATGTACAAAACCCAAAACCAGTGAAGTTGGCACGTTGTGTAAATCGTAAATAAAAACAGAATACAATGATTTGCAAATCCTTTTCAACCTATATTCAATTGAATACACTGCAAAGACAAGTTACTTAATGTTCGAACAGGTAAACTTTGTAATTTTTTGCAAATATTAGCTCATTTGGAATTTGATGCCTGCAACATGTTTCAAAAAAGCTGGCACAAGTGGCAAAAAAGACTGAGAGAGTTGAGGAATGCTCATCAAACACTTATTTGGAACATCCCACAGGTGAACGGGCTAATTGGGAACAGGTGGGTGCCATGATTGGGTATAAAAGCAGCTTCCTGAAATGCTCAGTCATTCACAAACAAGGATGGGGCGAGGGTCACCACTTAGTGAACAAATCGTGAGCTGATTGTCGAACAGTTTAAAAACAACATTCCTCAACGAGCTATTGCAAGAAATTTAGGGATTTCATCATCTACGGTCCGTAATATCGTCAAAAGGTTCAGAGAATCTGGAGAAATCACTGCACGAAGCGACAAGGCGAAAACCAACATTGAATGCCCGTGACCTTCGATCCCTCAGGCGGTACTGCATCAAAACCGACATCAGTGTGTAAAGGACATCACCACATGGGCTCAGGAACACTTCAGAAAACCACTGTCAGTAACTACAGTTCGTCGCTACATCTGCAAGTGCAAGTTAAAACTCTACAATGCAAAGCGAAAGCCATTTATCAACAGCACCCAGAACGCGCCCCGGCCGCTGGGCCCAAGCTCATCTAAGATGGACTGATGCAAAGTGGAAAAGTGTTCTGTGGTCTGACGAGTCCACATTTCAAATTGTTTTTGGAAACTGTGGACGTCGTGTCCTCCGGACCAAAGAGGAAAAAGAACCATCCGGACTGTTATAGGCACAAAGTTCAAAAGCCAGCATCTGTGATGGTATGGGGGTGTATTAGTGCCCAAGGCATGGGCAACTTACACATATGTGAAGGCACCATTAATGCTGAAAGGTACATACAGGTTTTGGAGCAACATATGTTGCCATCCAAGCAACGTTTTTTATGGACGCCCCTGCTTATTTCAGCAAGACAATGCCAAGCCACATTCTGCACGTGTTACAACAGCATGGCTCCGTAGTAAAGAGTGCGGTACTAGACTGGCCTGCCTGTAGTCCAGACCTGTCTCCCATTGAAAATGTGTGGCGCATTATGAAGCGTAAAATACGACAACGGAGACCCCGGACTGTTGAACAACTTAAGCTGTACATCAAGCAAGAATGGGAAAGAGTTCCACCTGAAAAGCTTCAAAAATTGGTCTCCTCAGTTCCCAAACGTTTACTGAGTGTCGTTAAAAGGAAAGGTGATGTAACACAGTGGTAAAAAGGCCCCTGTGCCAACTAATTTGCAATGTGTTGCTGCCTTTAAATTCTAAGTTAATGATTATTTGCAAAAAAAAAATATTGTTTCTCAGTTTGAACATTAAACATCTTGTCTTTGCAGTGTATTCAATTGAATATAAGTTGAAAAGGATTTGCAAATCATTGTATTCTGTTTTTATCTACGATTTACATAACGTGCCAACTTCACTGGTTTTGGGTTTTGTAGAAATATTTTTACTCCCTAATCTCCTTTTCACTCACATTCACTGAAGTGGGACAGAAAACAAATTAGAGTGAAGTAAAATGTGGAAGTATGACCAAAATGGGGAGCAAGAGGGATTCTGGAAACATTGGGCATTAGGAAGAGGCCTGTGGCTCTTTATACCCACAAAGAAAACTGAAAAATATCAATTGCACATATACCTTGTCAAGGGCTGCCTGGAGTTTGCCCACTTTGCCTCCGAGTTGGCTCTCCAGGTAGCGAAGGGCCTGCACCTCACTCTGCAACTGCTTCTTCTCTTCACTCACACTAGCAAGCTCCTTACTCAGTCGCTTGCACTCAGCAACCTGCCGACGCTTGTCCTGTCACAGCACATCAATGCAAGATGGAACACAAAGCAAAAATTGATGGTGATGTTTTTTTATCCCTTTTTCCTAAAAGATAGCAATCTGTTCCTAACAGTTACTGAAATCCAAGAATGAGAGCACAAGTATTTATCACAGAACTACAACCCACTGAAAAAGCTATTTTTTGTAGAATCCTAACGCTTGATCAATTGAACGTGTTAAAAACAAAAATGTACACCGCACCACTTACCAGTTTTGAATCAATATGCTTTTACCACCCATTACAATGATCCAGCCAGTACTGGACACAGCCTGCAAGTACACAGTGCCACTAGCGATCGCTTTTTGGGTGGCACAGAGGCACAACTTGGTGCTGAGCTATTTGGCTGTATGTCTAAAGTCACGTAAACAAACAAAACCAAAACTTGCATGTGAAATAAAAGGTTAGCTATTGTGAATATCAACGAACCTAAGTAGATACATAGAACAGCCACAATAGCAATGTAGCCAAAGTTGGCCAGCTGTTTGGCTTGTTGTCAAATGCTGTTGCTTAAATTAAGTAATTAAATACTCTGGAAAAAAAATTTTCAATGAAATATAGAAGTTTATAGTGGATATCTTTGTGTGCTACTGCAACTTAATATTTAGACGCAGCTTCTAAATCATTCACCATTTAAGCTGAATGCTTCCAGTTCGGTAGATCTGCCAATTTTTTTAAAGTGAAAACCCCCATAAATGGCCAGCGGCTATGAGCGTCAGCAAATTTGATTCTTACCACACCACTGAAGTGTGCTTGTACAGTCAGTCCCATGAAGCAACCTTAGCTCAACAATGTTTGGGTTAGAAGGTGGTCTGGGTTAGTCAAAATGCAAATAAGGTCTGTGACACAAAAATTGCACACTGCCAGCTTTATGCATTGACACACCTCCTACTGCACTGTTCAACCCCTTGAGATGCTGACACATTTATTTTACTGCAGGAAACTACCAAACTGGACGAAAGCAATAAATATGCTTTTCACGATGGACAAAATTGTGCAGAACGTTACCGCTGCACACATTTTTGTTTGCAATGGAATGAAAATGGAGCTCTATGCATCTCAGCATGGCTGTTTGAGCTGAATGCAGATTGGTTTGATGGTGTTGATATGCAATACTAATTAAGTTTGGGCTGATTACTTATCAACTTGCTCGTTATGTTTTAGTCGCAAAACACTTGAAGGTTGAGACCGTATGATTCTAAGCGCTCAATCTTACACCCCGCTCAAAGTGGCACAAAGTGTGACACAAGTGTATTTGCTGGTATAAGACCGGCGCAGTCGTCGTTTGTCCGTCCAGTGCTCAGTTTGCATAAATAGCAAGTGTATTTGTACCAAAATGAGTGCCAATAGGCATATTGGGCTTAACATGAGGTGTGGTCAGACGCTAAGATTCACACAGGGCCAAGTAGGTTTGGATAGCTTTTTCCCTCAATACATGAAATCATCATTTAAAAAAAAGCATTTTGAATTTATTCGGGTCATCTTTGTCTCATATTAAAATGTCTCTGATGACCTGAACCATTTAAGAGTGACAAATATGTAAAAAAAATAGGAAATCGAGAAGGGGGCAAATACTTTTTCACAGGACTGTATTAGGTTTTGAATGATATTGCTCAGTTTCTTTGGGTGTTAGTGTGCAGTGAACTCTGATAGCTTGCAATCAGCGCTAGCGCCATTCATTTTTGCTAAGGCTTTTCCTGCCAAAATGCCGGCGTAAACAAAAGGAGTAAGGAGTAATGAGATGATACTGCTCAATTATAATGTCATATCAAACAGGCAGGCACCGATGCAAGCCCATCCGAGGCACATTTGCACACAAACAAAAGCCTGCACGAAGAGAAAGCAGCACGCCGACTGCATTCCAGCATAAACCAAGATTAGTAGTTTTGGGGCAACCCTCGAAACCCAAACCAAACCCTGAACATGGCCCTATAATTTTGAATGCACTAATCTGTGTGCGAATAATTCGTTTCGCGTTTGGTGGAAAAGCAGCTTAAAAATCAAGCAATTTATTTAGCCAACAAGCACAACCGGCATGTAGCCTATAATGATTAAAAAGTGATAATGAGAAGTAGATATACCAAACGAGGCTTCCATGTAAGAGCGCCAATAACCTATAAAAATAAATACATTTTAACATGGCCCTGGTTTTCAAAAATATAACAATATCCCCCTTATTCCTGAGGTCGCTACTGTAGATATGATGAGGGGTGCAACTTCCGGCTGAAGTAGTTTTTATCATTAGTTTTAGTCAAGAACAGCGGCGTTTCTTTCAGTTAACTTGGCGATTACAGTTCATTTTTTTAACAAATTAACTTGCTTTTCTTAAAATGTCCCTTCAGAGCTCCGGCACCTATTGTGCTGTTCGAGGCTGAACTAACAACCAGAGGAAGCTAAATTTATGGTTTGATCAACAAACAAATTTATGGTGTTTTGAGCACACACCCAGAATATAGGGGATTGTCCTTGTGTTCAGCGAAACGGTTTCCATTACCTACCTACAGAAGAGGAAGCCAGAATTTGGCTGAAAACCTGAATTTGAAAAGACCCCGGAAAACATTAGGTGCTAATTTCATTATGTCGACAAACAACGATTCCTACTTTATGGCTAGGCTCAGACAGACCGCCGCAGAGGAGACGCCGGGTCCTCAGAAGCATTTTGACAGCAGTGCCAGGAGAGCACAAGGTATGATTTCACGTGTAGGGAGGACAGAAAATTGTTGTATTCGTCCGGTAATGCCAGTCAGTGTAACTAACGTTTCATCCTGTACAGTTTAAGATGAGGCTGTAGAAGTAGCAATAGTCTACGACAATTTGAAAATAGCCAACTCTGTTCCAAACAATAGTCTTGCACTCCAAACCTCATTTTACTAAAATTAAAAGTATGGGAAAAATGAATTCACTGCGTTTTACATGTTATTGTATTGGATTAGCTAGCAACTTAATACCGTATAATGTAGTTGGCTGGAGTAGAGCTAATTTGACTCGTACTGTCGGATGGCTTAATTTACTCTGTACAACAATCCATTACGTTTCATATGTAGAGCAATATTTACCGCTGAAATATAGTGTTTCCTTCATAAATATGCTCAGAAAGTACTTGTATATCTGTTTTAAGGCACATAAGGTCGTATACTACCTCCTTTAACAAAACGCGACTGACCTTGTTGCTGTGGAAGTACTGCATACGCTTCGGAGCTTTGTAGATTGTTCATAGCTTCGCAGTCTGTGGCAACGGAGTCGCTAATGTAGCCAAATGCGCTAGTGTGGCCACTGCTTCAGGTCGTTCACCCATTCTTCGATAGTAGAAGGCAGCGGTACCGTAACTTTATCCCATCTGAGGGCTAAAAGGTGATGTTCCCTCATATATTATTTTCCATTTGCTTTAAAAAAGAGGATTCGCGTGAGCCGCTACCATAGTAAACAGCTCAGTGACAAGATGCAGCGGAAGTTACGCCCACTATTCGCACAAGGGATCATGGGAAGTGGGAATAAGGTGGATAGGCCAACGCGATGTGGAAAACATTTTTTTAAGCGTATCCACCGTGAGGTGTGATTTATTTCCGTATTCACGTCAAATCGTCAAATGTAAGCCTATAAAAATAATCTGGCAAATGCACGAAGGTGAATACGTACTGTTTCCAGGTCATTTGAATCTCAAAATGCGACTGCCAAAAGAACAATATAGAAATAAATTGGACCGTCTTCCGATTCAAATTTGTAATTGTGCGAATCATGTGCTTGATTGTCAATTAACCATGGGACCAAGGTGAAACTTTCCTGCACTCTGCACTATTACGTTTCTTCGTCTCTCCCTCGCTGCCTCTGAACCTACACTGCTAGCCAACTCCGTTCAATTCGAAAGACCAGCGCCAGTTACTGGTTTATCTCCTCTGGCTTGTACATGAACTCACGTGATGTAGAGCTGCTTTGCCATAGGATGAGCGCGAATGCAATGTCAGTGTTGCGTTTGGGGGCAGTCTCAAGCGCCCCCAAGTAACCGCTTACTACTCAGTACTCTGTCTTTGAAAGCAACCAGTTTGCTTGCACTACGGCTCGTGAAATAATGCTAGAAAATCGGTAACATTTAGAAATTAGATCGCGCATAGGGGTGAATCGAGATCACGATCTTCTGGCGATTTATCGTGCAGGCCTATTGGCCAGTAAATTTTTTCAGTTTACCGGCCATTGGCAGACAGACCAAAAAGGTAATTTTGGACACTGCATTTCTATACTTGCCAGTATGTCTACTTTGCATCTCGTGTTAGCAATGGCCCGTTGCTATTCTGTTGCCCATACTATATGCAAGGCCACGCCTCCAGCCTTCAAACTCACCGATCTATTAAGACCTGGACCACATTCTCAGGCCCACAAACATCACATGCAGCTGTTGTTCATTTCCACTGTGTGGTAGTGTTGCACTATTTAAAACTGAGCTTCGCGCTTAGGGCTCTAAATTCATTGACCAGGCGCAGGCGCGGCGAATGGGGGGAGCACCGTGCCAACGGGGTGTATCCAGGCGTATTTTGCAATTTCGTGCCCGGCGCAAGTACTCCTCTGTCCCGCCTCTGTCCCTCCTGCCGGCGCAAGTGGCAAAGAGGGAGGAGAGAAGGCGTGAGTGGGTTTAACACAGCCGAGTCAAATCTTCACCAATCAAATGAGCTCCTCACCTCACCTTTAAAATGTTGGAATAAAGAAGCCTCTGTCCTATATCTGCATGATGCGTTAATGTTGCATTTTACTTTGCTGCTTCAGGCATGTTTTCTGCACCGCTTACGTCCATATTAAGCATTACGAATATGAGTTAGCTGGTTAGCTTGGGCATTCGCAAATTATTACCATTGCGAACTTGAAAGGAATTTCAAAACGAAACTACGTCAGATCATTCAAACTTATGAAGTTGGAATTAAATACGACGGTTGCTCATTTATTTCTTCTGCCTGTATCATTGGGAAGAGAAACGATGGATAGCGTGTTCCTATTATTACAACCTGTTGCTGCTTAAAATTTTGGGATTAACATGCATGGACAACAATGCAAGATACGTTACACATTTAGTTTCAATATGTGATCTTAACTCAGTACGAGATCATAGCAATCAGGCTGTATTCCTTTCCCCCACTAAAAACGATAAAACCTAAGTGACAATAATAGTATTAAGCCGCTAGCACACTGGACGCGAAATAAATTTTTCGTCCAACTGATTACATTCAAAGTTAATGCAAAGACACAAATACACGCATGTATTTGCGCCTTTGCATTGACTTTGAATGTAATCAGTCGTGTGAAAAATTTGTTTCGCGTCCTGTGTGAAAGCAGCTGAAGGACACATTCCCACATAGCCTACACACGCACTCACGCGCCCACATGCACACATCTCTCTCTCTTTGATCTGACATCAGGAAAATCGATATAGATACTATAATTTATGTGCTGATTCAGATAGTTACATTAAATAGTGGTTGCTGTAATTATTTATTGCATTAAAATGTGCCTGACATTCTGGAAACCTGCCTGTGAGGTTTCGGTGACGTGTGCTCCGGTCAGCCAAATTACCACTGCACAGAAAGTAAAACAGGTTGGAGCTGGCGAGCTCTCTGTGCATTTTCGGCGGAGCCTTTTGCCACGAAATTGTCACTGCGTCATGATGAATATGTGATACCTCCCCCTACTACGCCGCCACACCCATCTCGGCACACGTCCGTCTACCAAATTGCCAAAGTGGCTGCGCACGGTGTTACACCGCACAAAATTACCACTGCGCGGGCTGCATCGGACGAAATTACCACTGCGTGGGCTGCGCCACTCTGGGCTGCGCCAAGAAATTAGAGCCCTTAGTCTTTGCAAAGTCTCGTCCCGTGTTTAACCTCTAGTCTTGTTCAGAATTATCTCCCGCATTTTCTTGTGTACATATTCTAACTCTTGAACTTAGTGTTGTTTATTGTTAATGTCAGCACTTTAACTTTATAATTAAGGAACCTCGTTTCCTATTTTATTTCCCCTATTTGTAATACATTGTTACTGTAGCTAAAGCCCAGCGTTTGTATTACTAATAGTGTAATTCAGGAACCTTGATTCCTGTTTGTTTTGTATTTGCTTCTTGCTGTGCAGAAGGCATAATAAATACAACCAAGTTCGTCTTTGCACCTCAGACTAGTCCTCAACTTCCTGTCCTCTGTTCACATCAACGGTGTGCGAAGCACAACCCTTACACAATATTTGAAGGGAAAGACTGAAAAATTACACCTATAGCTTTGGCCTTTTTGTTGCCTGAGCATAGAACTACCTTTTGGCACCGTCATCATGGCCAGTCCTCTTGTAGTAAAGGGCTTTGACAGCTGTAGGTCACAAATCCACACAGGGCTAAGGGCATGTCTAGAGTTGTGAGCAAGCTCAATGCATTGTGCTAGATGTTGTCTGTACTGCAAATGCATTGGGAAGCCATGAGGGTGATAAGTATGCTAATATCTCCAGCTGCAGTGGGTAAATGTGTATAGATTGAGTGTGACTTGTTTATACAAAGCCTACTCTCTGAAACTATGTATGGTTTCATTATCAGCGAATTGCCCCTTTAAAATAACATCATTAAAGAAAGTAAGGAAAAAATGTTTAGAATTTCTTTTACCCAGCTAAAGAATGTCACAATTCGCAAAGACCAATTCTAGCAGCTTTCTGCATCAGAATCCAAGTGGGTGCAAAATGACGTGGGCTATTGTAACCATGGAATGGATGCTCTGCTTCTGTTGTAGAATTCTTAGGTTCCAACTATAGTGTGACAACAGACTGCAGTAAGAGGTAAGAATTTTGAGCATTGCCTTTGTCAGCTTATCTGTGGTCTCTTCCATCAACTGGATTCGGCCCTGGAGGGTATCTATCTGCTCTCTCTTGGCAGTAATTCGTCTCTGCATCCCCAAAGCAGCCTTCATCCCTGCAAGAGAAGGATCCATAAGGCATAGTCATTTTGTTTTGCTCAAACAGGTGTGAAAGAGCTCATCCAAGCTTTAGTAGTTCCGGAAGTGACAATAAGTTAGAGAATTGCAATTTGATAGCTCCCGTCTTTTTCAAGAGAATAGTTCATTTATAGCGACTGCGCATAAGGTTACATAATAGATACACAGCAATGGACACAATTGGAAATAACTACCCAAGTAAAAACCCAATGTTCCTTGATTGAACCTAAAGCACTCAAAATTGTCATTCTGGCAAAAAATTCAGCATGGTTTAAAGGAATACTATTACGACACCCTGTATTAAATTTCAGAGATTCACTGACCTAAACTAATCATCACCAATCCGTTCCCGTAGTCCATTGATCGACTGAATGCGAATAATCACCCCCTGAAAATAAAAATCAGAGCTATTGTGACATGAATGGCCTGTGCCATACAGCAGGGAAAATGCATATTGAACGCATCAACATTTTTCTCAGTAAATATATTTCTAAAGGGGCTATTGGCATGAAATTTTCAGCCCAAGTAATCCACACATACAAAGAAATAAAAACAAATAAGTCCATAAATTAAGTTATACGTAATAAAGAGGAATGACACAGGGAAAAAGTATTGAACACGCTTACTAAAATATATTCAATACTTAGTAGAAATGCCTTTGTTGGTAATGACAGCTTCACCCTCCTGTATGGAGAAAGTAGTCGCATGCATTGCTCAGGTGTGATTTAGGCCCATTCTTCCGCACAAACTGTCTTCAAATCTTGAAGGTTCCGGGGGCCTCTTCTATGAACTCTGATCTTCAGTTCTTTCCATAAATTTTCAATTGGATTCAAGTCAGGTGATTGACTGGGCCACTCTAGCCGCTTTATTTTCTTTCTCTGAAACCAATTGAGAATTTCCTTGGCTGTGTATTTGGAATCATTGTCTTGCTGAAATATGCACCCTCGTTTCATCTTCAGCATCCTGGTAGATGGCAGCACATTCTTATCAAGAATGTCTCGGTACATTTCTCCATTCATCATTCCTTCAATTATATGAAGTCTGCCAGAACCATATGCTGAATAACAGCCCCATACCATGATTTACCGATCTCCAAACTTCACTATCGGTATGGTGTTTTGGGGGTGATGAGCAGTGCCGTTTGTCCTTGAAGCATAGCGTGTGCTATGACATCCAAAGAGCTCAATTTTGGTCTCATCTGACCAGACTATATTCTTCCAGTACTTCATAGGCTTAACCAAATGTTGTGCAGCAAACTTTAAACAAGCTTCAACATGCGTTTTCTTCAGCAATGGAGTCTTGCGCATTGAGCGTGCATAGAGGCCATGGCGATTCAGTGTATTCCTTATTGTTTTCTTAGAAACAACTGTACCTGCTAATTCCAGGTGTTTCTGAAGCTCTCCGCGAGTGGTCCTCAGCTCTTGGACAACTCTTCTGATAATTCTTTTGAGTCTTCTGTCAGAAATATTGCAAGGAGCACCTGGTCGTGGTCAGTTAATGGTGAAATAATGTTCTTTCCACTTCCGGATTATGGCCCCAACGGTGCTCACTGGAATATTCAGAAGTTTAGAAATAGCTTTGTAACCAATGTCATCAGTATGTTTTGCAACAATAAGATTGTGAAGGTCTTGAGAGAGCTCTATGCTTTTCCCATCATGACGTGGTTCTTGTGTGACACCTTGGTAATGAGAAACCTTTTTTTAGGCCATCAATTAGGACTAAACCAGCTAATATTAATTTGTATTGATAGGGGGCAGGATTGCTTTCTAAATACTGACAGATTTCAGCTGGTTTCTTGGCTTTCCATGCCTTTTTGCTCCTCCTTTGTTTTGATTATTTTGTATGTGTGGATTACTTGGGTTGTTACCGACATTTGGTGAAAATTTCATGTCAATAGCCCCATTAGAAATATATTTACTGAGAAAAATGTTGAAGCGTTCAATACTTATTTTCCCCGCTGTATTATTAACTCTGCTTCTTTTGCGCATCTCCATTAGGGAGGAGCCGTGACATCAATGTGGCTGCAGTCTAATTGGCTTGATTCGTGTGATTTCACTACACATGCTATGCATACAGATAGATCTCACACATGCTGCTTCATATCTCTTCATCAGGTCGTGATTTTTATGTTTGATGTGGAAGAAAACAACGAAGTTGAGGGGTTTATGTTTGAACCAGAGTTCACAGACGAGGAACTGAAAAGTAATATAGCAGCAGTGGACCAAAGCACCCAGTGCCTGTGCCAGAACTGGAATTTGGGGGGGGGGCACAGATACATCCCCTTATAACAACAATTAGCTCAGCTAGTTATCTATCATTTTCCTTTATGAACATGTTTTCCAATTATTGCAATAATCGATTAACAATTGAAGACACAGCTTCTCTCCCCCATGAGATCTAACAGTAGCGAAATAATGGGCTAAATTCAGTACGGAAATATAATTTGCTTATAAATAGGCCTATGCTTTACAGAAGATAAACTGCTCTGGAACTTCTGCGCTACTTTTTAAGCACATCAGGCAATCTAACCTGCACTTCATGATCGTTTAAATTGTTGAAATTAAATAAAAGACTACCGGTATTTGAAACGCCTTTACACAATTTCATGGCTTCCAACCCCTGAGAAAAGAGAAGCGTGACAAGTCCGGAAAACTTTCATGCACAGGGACTTCAACTCTGAATGAGAATCTCTTTAATACGCGTGACTGAATAATGACTGATCTGCGTTCCAATGAAATATTGCCTTTCACTCTCAGTACAACGTGGATTGATGAAAAAGTGGGACTCAGCAATTAAATATTATTTGCCAAATTAAAATTTTCAATCATCACTTTAGTCATTAAGTGTAAGACTGCTGACTGCGGCGTGAGAACGAGATATGCCACTGAAAAGCAGGAGACCCAAGCCATATGCATGAGAGTTAACAGGTATGCAATTTTGAATAACGCTGATTTTAATGCACCAAATTATGCATCCAAATGAATGACTGTTGTCTTACCTTAATGGGTAGAACTAGCAACGTGTGACAGTGTGGAGTGTTTGCAGCCCGTTTAACCAACATGTGTGAAATTCGGTGGACACATGGAACATGCCAACGCCTAAAAAACGTCTCTGGTGCTGTGACCGAAACTCGTGAGGTAGTCTACCATTTTGAATTGAATTTGCAACTTTTTTTGATTTTTTGCTATTTGCAGGTGTCGTACTTTTATAAACTCCTCCTACAGATTTTATCTGATCAACTTAAAATTTGTCTTTCGACATCTAAAGACCTTACCGATGTTAAAAATTGCGAAGCTCATTTGGATTCATCAAACGATGCATCTGTGGTGTCGCGGCCAATTCCGATGTCATGCCAGAAAACAGGAAGTTGGTTTAAATCACTTATACCTCGTAAGATTTGCAACAAACTCTATGTGCTTGATAACGGTCTCGTCCCAAATACAAATATATAATGACTTGAGCTTGGGCGTGGCCAGGCGGCTCCATAGCGCCCTCTAGCCACGGCCATGTGAAGAAAAGAGCGCTTGAATGTTCATAATATTTGGTGGGATCACTGGATTCGTCATGCAGGATTATGGTCATTTTTTTTACATTTCTTGGCCAAACAGGAAGTGAGCTACGAGTCCAAAATTTCCAAATTTTACAAACACATATTTGAAGGCCTGAGGATATTTCAAAACTTGCAAAACTTTGAAAAAACTTTACCTGAGTTTTGCTCTTCGATTGATACCCCAATCTGCACTGGGTGTAGCAGTGGCTCTATACCGCCCCCTATTCATTTTTTCAAAAGAATTGCCTTTCTGAGGTTCTCAACATGCTTGAAAACTTACAAAATTTTGCACAATCATGGAGACCGTTATTTCTATTACTACTGTACAGTTTTTGCACACAAGCGCGACAAAATGGCTCCATAGGGCCCCCTAGAAAATTTCACCGAAACAGTTCTCGCAGTTCATTTCACGTACATGAATAAAATTTGGTGATCCCATGGAACATGCCAAGACATAAAAAAAATATCTCCATGCCATGACCTAGATCCAACAGAAAGTCTGCTATATACAATAGAATTTGTTTGCCATTTCCAGGCAGTTTACTTAAATGAACTCCTCCTGGAGATTCAGTGAGACCGATTACATATTTACTGGGTGACATCTTATGGCCTTGATAATGTTAAATTGCACAGCTTTGGTTTTATTGTATGGTGTGTCCAAGGGCGTAGGTTTGCATATGGACGGTAGGGACATGTCCCTACCAACATTTTGGGAAGCCGGATTGTCCCTACCAATATTTCAGCGAACTCGTTCTTATCATCTTTCCAGATAAGCCATATTAGACCCAGTTGTGGAGGCTACGTCTCCAAGACAACCTATTTACACATTCTAGCATTTGATTGGTTGAAAGGGAGGGGCTACCTTAAGGCTAAAATTCAACTGTAAATTGACCTCTCTATTCAGGTCATGAATATTCATTTTTGTCCAAAGCGAGGCTTGAGACGCGCAACTGGATTGCCAGCTTTGATGACATGGTGTTTGCAATGGCTTGCCCGTTGAAAAGAACAGTAATTTTGCATTTGTTCCGGATTTTTCTTCATCACATAACTATAGCACTTTTCCCATGGCCCAACTCATGACATATATTTGATATTATCTTGGGTACGTATCACTTTTGCGGAAATTTCATCGTCTGAGAGCGTGAGAAAAAATATCGTTCTATGTAATGGTGTTAATATTCAGCCAAACTGAATGCCAAGTGTAATGTTGGGAACTTGAATCGGTGCGGCTCAGCACTGGCAGGCTAGTTTCAACTAGCGAACTAAACCCAGTTTCTGTCTCGTGTTGGCTAGTAGTCAGGCTGCTAGTTGTAGTAGACATAACACGGGTGGATATATCAAATTATGAGGTAAATTTCGGTTTAGAAATCCCACGATGGTGCCATTATTAATGTATTATTTTGTATGCAGGAACCACAGCAGCAAACTGTTTAGGATACGGGGGTATCAGAGCTTCAGGTGAGGTCCTAATTATGAATTATAGCATGGAATTAGAGAGAAAACATTGAATTTAGTCTCAATGATGTTCAACAAATATAACTTTTGAAAGTCAAAATTTCCCAACCAACTTTTCCTCAGTGGGGAAAAGGAAAGAAACAAGTTATGGTAAGTCGTAAATCTAACATGATCCAGTCCGATAAAACACTCGGTTTGCAGCTTGTATTCACAGATAGTCAGTGGTCCATTTTGTCAATATTAGTAAATATTACAAAAAAGCAGAAAGTCCGACAGGGGACACGGAATTTAATTTATATATCCAATAAGCTTCTCTTTGTAGCAACTTTTTTCAATGTTGCCACCTCGACAAGGCAGTGTCACTTTCTCTAAGGCAACACATTGCAATTTGGAGAGTGGATGACTAGATTCAGCAAAATGTCTAGCCACTGGTGAAGTGATATCCTGTCTACGTATAGCACATTTGTGTTCTGTTAAACGAGCTCTTAAGGACCGACTGGTTTTACCAATGTACATCTTTGGACATGGACATAACAGCATGTAAATGACATTACTAGTGGTACAAGTAATACATGATTTAATTTCTTTTTTGTAATGTTTACTAATATTTGCAAATGGACATCTTTACAATTAGATAATTGGTTTGCATTCTGCTGATGACGGTTTTGCCTGATGGTTTGTGCAGCATGCAAATGCAATCATCTCAATGGGTTGCTGCTTTGTTGTTTTGCTCTTCATTTGCATATGTAATCTGTTCAATTAGCGATTGTTAATGAGTTTATTGGCATTGTACATGTGACAACCGTTATATAAGCTGTTTAATCAGTGTTTTTGTTACACACTGAAGAAGACCACAAGGTCGAAACGTTTGTGCTTTGTTCCCCTGCAGCTAGCTGACATAAATTTGCGAACTAATTTTTGTGTGCGAACCTTTCTTCTTTTTGAGCAACTTTTTTACATTAACAGGCTTCATACTTTAATAAACTCCAATGGTTGTGAATGCACACCAGCACCCGTCTGGATCTCGCCACCACCCAAAAAGTGTTCAATGTTGTGAGGGCCCTTTCAACGCTGCTTGCAGCTTTAATTACATTTATTTCCATTTCAAATCCACCAAACATGAGTACAGACCAGGCAAGTCGAAGCTAAAATAAATTCTACACAAATTAAGAGCATGGCTGCATAGGCAGAGAGGGTGGGTGCTAGACTGATCCGTCAGCAGTCCTCATCAGTCTCTCGTTGCGCATGTATGGAGCATTTTGAAACAAAATACATGACAATGAAGGCCCCGCACAGTTGCGAAGCTCAAGAACAGAAAAATGGAGCAATGGGAGAAAATTCTGTTAGATACACTTGACCAACTGGGGTATCCAGTGCCCAAACGCTAAAAAAAGAAATTAAAAGATAATATTACACAACAGTAAACGGTCATGTGCGAACTTTTTTGGAATCAGGTGCAGTTATCACCTTGTTTATTTCAAATGAACACTTGAATTCACAAGTTAAGCATCAAATAATAAGTTTTAGCACTGTTTTCAATATAGAGAGGGTGAATGGACTTCTCAAATCACTTTCATTTGCATTTCCATAATATGCCAACTTCATCAGAATTGAGGTATTGTTTTGATCATGTATGTTGGATGCTCAGTAGCAATAAATATGATCTAGTTTTTCACTGGACATGCCCACTGCAGTGAGGTCCAAGCTGTCTTCTCTGTGCCCCTCAGAAACCTTTATTTTCCATTTTTTCTCCTGATGAAACTCACACTTCATTTATTTCTTTAAAGATGCATGTTTATGCAAAAAAACTGAAGTTGAATCAAAAATTGCTTGGGTTGACTGAATTAATTATTCACTAATGGTGTGCTTTGTTGAATATGAAGGACTTATCCAGCAGTCTCACCACCATCAGCAAGAACCACCTTTTCACCAGTATACTGCTGCAAGCCCCGATAAATCGATTGGTATTTTTTGATCTGGATACCCTCAGAGGGTTTATGGTAAATCTCAGACAAAACGATATATAGAAAGAATTGAAATGGTCATACCATGTTCATCCGCCTCCTCCAGGGATCTGAGGGTGCTCTGTGCCTGGAAAAGGTCAGCTTGAACAGCCTGAAGTTGGTCTGTCAACTTGACAGCAGTGCCCTCTAATTCCTGAATCTTACTGATGTGGGTCTTCTTCAGGGCCTCATGCTCACCTGTGACATAGGCAGAACTGTTTTTGGGAACAGTCATAATTAATGGCAAAAGCGAAAATTAGAGGACGCGTTCTTCACTATGGAACATGGGAGCAAAGTTTTACTTTTCAGAAACTCACTAAACCATAACCAACCACAATGCAAATTTAAATAAAAATCTTTAATATCTTACAATGCAGGGATTACAGAGGCCTCAGACATGAGAATGGTCCACAAAAAATGAGGACGGTTTTACTTTTACACATTTTACTTCAAAGACCAGCTGAGGCACATATGGTAGAACACATATATGTTTGTTCTCACAATACTGGAGAGATTTTCTGGACAGTTATTGTTCATTGCTTTATTATCAGCAGGTAATGAGTGATGCATTTAATTCATGATGATTTTGTCAAGCACATGTTAGAAATATAGTGAGGATAAAACTACCATTTGAACCCAAGTAGTTAAGTTAATTAAAAAGTTTTTTTGGCTCAAAGAGGACACCAAAATGTGACATAAAAAAATCAGTTTTCGACTGAAAGGATGTGGGACGTGTCCGTTGTGCTCACGACCGTTACCACGGCTGGCAGGTCTTGAGTGAGTGGCACTGCTCAAATGTACTGCTACTCCGCAGAAAAACTGACTTTCCTTACGCCGATGAACCAACTCCCTCCCCCCCGTTTTTGAGAATAATTAACTCAAACACGAAAAAATAATTTAGTATCCACTAAATCACAACCGTTACCAAAGACATATTTTGTTTTGTATTCTATGATTATATGCATCAATTTGTTGATTTTCATGTGTCCTTGAATGACTCCGTAAACACCTTTGATGGGCAACAAAAGTTTTCTAGTGTGTTGCTGCGAGTCGGCTGATTTCCTCTACTGCACATATGGTGTCCACAATATTGTATGCTGCCACGACCGTTACTGAAAAGGGAATTATGATAAAAATCGTCTGAATCCATCCTTATTCTTGACCACCATTATGCAACAGGCCGTCCATCTGCAAGGTAAGACAATTCCGACTGCTATTGTCATGATTTTTCCGAATAATTTGAGTAATTGATTTCATGTTTTAGGATTATAATGCAATTTCATATCATGCAGTGACGGGGTTCCTTCGTACCAGTGATGTGCCGTCGGAGGTCAGTTAGGGGAGGCAGAATCCTCACCGTTAAACAAACGATAACTCCCCATTACTTTGCTTGATTAGCAATCAGATGATTGATTAACTAATTTACAAAGACCAAACAGCAGAATGGCGTGCCAATTTCATCCAAGACATTATTGCTCAGTGCATGCAACTCAAAATGCTCAAGAGATAGCAAATTTGGCCATATTTGCTTAAACTAACGCAATGCCATGAACAAATATTAAAACCTTTCTTATGCCGTGTTCAATGCGTGGTTAATATGTTTACGATAATGTTTTCCCCCTTAAATACAAACTTTTTAATGCCATCAAAAAAAAAAAAAAAAAAAAAAATATATATATATATATATATATATATATATATCTCAGTAAATTATTTTTGTAACCTGCCCCCTAAAATATCGCATGTATTAATTGGACTGTTGGGGATCGCGCATGCAAAGCGCAGAAGCTCTGCGATCTATTTACATTTTGGACCACAAACAGCGGCTCCTCGTAACGCAGTTTGAATCAGTTTTGATTGTTTGTTGTTTTATTACATTTAGAAAGTACATCATGACTACAGTACATATGGGTTTGTAGGATATCTTCAAAAAATAAAGCAGAATACTTGTGACTAACATGTCAAAGTTCAATAAATCGTTCAGCAAACAAACTACACCTCTTTAAGAGATTTCCAAAATGGTATGATGCGTTTCCTTATCTTAAAAAAAAGGGTCGTAACCCATCATTATGTGGATTTTTTTTTGTCTGATTAATAACATTTATGATAACTTATAATTAATGATGGTGAAGGCCTATAATTTGCCCCCTCTGAATCTTCCGACATGACTTTTTAAATAAATGAGAAGCTATGCACTAAATCCATTAGGGTTCACATAATTATTGCCAGCTGAAACATAGGCTTTTATTTGCTGCAATAATGATCCGGTCGTGGTATTTGTTTATTTGAATCCAAACGGCAACTACTTTTGGACAGGAGGTGTAGAACACAAATGATCCACTATACGAGCTGAATTACTGCACGAGAGAATGAAACAAATCTCGCTGTTTATGTTACCGCAGAAGTCCAAACCGTTAAATGTCATTTAAAAAAAGACTGATAAATTGCGGTTTTAAAAATGCACAATTTTAAATGAAGAGAAAATCGAGCAACACTGCTAACTTCACAAAACGCACCAATTTCATTCAGAGATTTACTAAGACACACAGACGCAGAATATAGAATGAGCCTGCGCAGGTTCCTTAGCCATTGTGTTATGTATGAAAGGCTAATATAAATATAATATAGCCTATAAAACGACAGTATGAAAAGTCGAATTTGGGCTTTGAAATGAACATGTTTTTTTAACTCGTTTTGTAAATATCAAAGAATTTTCCTTTGGACTACTTCGACAGGATCTTGTATTCTGTATGCATTTTGTATGCTGTATTCTGATGCCATTTTCTCATACTTGCTGTGGACAGCCCTTCTTCTTGCTGTTATATGCCTGTCTTATTCCAGTGAAGAATCAAATTAAGTTGGTTTCCTGTTCCTTGAATGATTTTTGAAATTTTCATGTTTGTATCACACTTTTATTACCCTACCCAGTATTGTGAAAAGACACATATACATTTGTTCTACGATACTGGCCTTTTTTTTTCCAGATGGGTTACAGGATATTTCAGTTTGCATGAACACGGGTTGAGGCTTTAGCATGTGCTCGCTGGATGAGTACCAGTAAGGCTGAGCAGCTGAACACGCAGTAGCTCCAGCTCCATGGTGAGCTGCTGTTTTTGCAGAGTGAGCTCATGTAGAGAGCGGTTCTTTTCACACACGGCACCTTTCTGTTGCGACTGTTCCAGCTCCAGAGCTCTGAGCTTATAGTCTTGCTGTTCCCATCCAACCTGCTTGTACACCACGAAGATACAGACAATACTGTTATCAACGTGAAGCATCCATCGCTGTTACGAGGGGGGAAAGGGCACACCCAATACAAAGCAATAATGACTCACTATAGCGTTTACAAGAGAAGGTCTCATCACTTAAATTACCCTGAAATTTAAAGTGGTGATTTGCTGCCTATGGTTAGCAGCAAACTGAAGGAAATGTTTGCTCACTTTGCATATCAGTGAACATTTTGACTTATTTCAATGGCCTCAGTCTGAACTTTTTTTTTTTTTTTTTTTTTGCATGTTAAACTTCACTCATTTTGTTGCCCAAGACACAACAATGTTCAGTCTAACAGCAGCCACATTTTGGAGAACACTTACCTTCATTCGATGGATTTCATGCTGGTATTTGTCAATCTCACTGGCGAGCCGCTCCCTCTCTTCCTGCAGCACTTCAATGCTATGGCTGTGCTGCAGAGATAATTGGGTCATGCCGTTCATCTGTAACTGCAACAATTCCACCATCTTCTCACTTTCCTCAAGCTTGAGCCGCAGCGCCTCTCCCTCAGCCATTAACACCTGAGCGTGCCCTTGCGCCACTTGCAGCTGGGCCTGATCCTGCTGGAGGTTGTGCTCCTTCATCTTCAGCTCTTGCTCTTTGTCCCCGAGTAAGTTTTTCAACCTGTCCTGCTCTCGCTTCTGCTCTTCCAGCAGATCATGCAAACTCTTCTCCTCTTGGTGCTTTTCCTCCAGAAGGCCTCGCAGAACACCTGCGTCACGGTCCTTTTCCTCCAGGAGCCCCTGAAACGTCTGCTCCTTTTGCTTCAATGTCTCCATCTTTTGCTCCAGAGTGTCCAACATGCCCCGCAGCCTCTTCTCCTCACCCTGCTCTGCCACCAAAAGATCATTTAACCTCTTCCTCTCACAGTCGTGCTCCTCCGTCAGGACGTGAAGCCTCTTCACTTCATGCTCCTGCACTTGCAGCAGACCCTGTAGCCTCTGAACTTCAAGACTCTGCTCCTGCAGAAGACCCTGCAATATTTTCACTTTGTATTGCTGTTCCTGCTGCAAGCTAAGCAGCCTCTTATCCTCTCGCGCTCTCTCTTCCTTGATGTTACGTTCTCTCTTTTGCTGTTGCTCAGCCAGCTGATCCCGTGCTGCCTTTAGCTCCCTTCGCAAGCGTGCTGCATTCTCTTGCATTTTACTCTGTTGTTTCTCTGCAGAACTCTGCAGAACAAAGTGTCAAGATAAAATGTCTTAACATCGCAGTCATAAGATTGAACTGTGAACTCAAAGTAGCCAATATGGTGTTCCGGCTGATCAATGATTTAAAATTCTCTCTGTAATGTTAGACGCACCATATACAGTGGGTCTCAGAAATATTTGCTGAATTTGCTGACGGCAAATAGCCTGAAAATACTACATTACAATATAAAAAATAAAAACAAATAACATGAAAAAGATAAACTCAAAATGCCAACAAATGATGGATACTGCATTTTATTTTATTTTATTTTTTTGAAGGAACTAACCAAAATTTTAACTCATTTAATAAGAAAAAAATAATATCATTCAAAGCTTTCACAATTTATGCCACCCCTAAAGATTACTACACATTCCACAAAATTTAAACCAGGAATTAAAGTCAATTTAAGTTCATATTAATTTTAAGGAGCTATATTGTGTTATTACTTCACTTCTTGGGTCACAACAGTAAAAATGAAGACACACGTCACTGTTTTCCATACACTGATTTGCTTACATCAAAATTGACTGCAACATATTGATTTTTTTTATGTCAAAGGAAAGAGTTCTGGACCACACAGTCATAATAGGCGATTTATTGTGGTGCAGGTGACAGAAGTTTTGGCACAGTCTTTGTGTCAACATGTGCCGCATGCAGCAATGAGATGGTAGTTTCAGGCCATAATCTATGCAGCAAGTAAGCATGAAATGGCTACCTCTTATGTCCTACAAAAAAGAGAGAAATCTTTATCTAGGTGCACTTTTTCGATATGCTGACCTTGCACGTCAACTTCCCTTCCTGAGATGACATATACGGCAACAAAACTCACTTTCATGGAAAATTATCTTTTTAAGGGGCGGGGCTTCAGAAGTTTATCTGTACACACAAACTGGATAGCAATTTCCGTTTATTTCTCAAAGTAGCGATTTCACAGACGAAACATGCTAAAAATATCAATCAGTGTGCATATTTACATGTAAATATAAGCAAAATTACTTTGGTTACTTGGGGATCTTTAAGGCACGCATATGGGGGGATTTTGGACCATTCCTCTAAGCAGATCCTTTCAAGATCCTGAACATTCTTGGGTTTCTGTTGATCAACTGCCCTCTTCAACTCAACCCACAGGTTTTCAATTGGACTGAGGTCTGGCAACTGAGATAGCCATTGCAGAAAGTTGATTTTGTTGTCGCAGAACAATTTCTGTGCGGACCTTGCGGTATGCTTAGGGTCATTGCCTTGTTGGACGGTCCACCTACGGCTGAGTCCCAGCCTTCAGGCAGAGGCAACCAGATTGTCAGCCAAAATATCGTGATACTTGGTGGAATTCATTATGCCATTAATCTTAACCAGTGCCCCTGGACCTCTTGAATTAAAACAGCCCCAAAACATGACTGACCCACCATCATATTTTACCATGGGTATGAGGTGCTTCTCTTTATATGCATCTCTGTTTCGACGCCAAACATGCCGATGCTGTATCTGACCAAAACGTGCAATTTAGGTCTTATCTGACCAAAGCATCTTGTTCCAGTCATAATTTAAAGGATGTTTGGCATACTTGAAGCACTTGCTTCTGTGTCTTAAGACAACACTTCTAAAAAGCCTGTGGTTGTGCAGGTGGCACCTGATGATGTTTTTTGAAACCTGGTGACCCCCCAGATACCATTTAGGCCTGCAATCCTTCACAGTGATTCTTGGGGATTTTGTTGCTTCTCTCACCATCCTCCTCAGTATCCTGGCAGGCAAAATGCAGTTGCATCCTCTATCCTTGAGGTTTTCAACAGTTTCATGTCTTTGGAATTTTTAAATAAATGCCCTGACAGTGCTCAGTGGCATATTCAATCATTTGTGAATCTTCTTGTAGCCATTACCAGATTTGTGAAGGTTTATGACCATTTTAGCCTGGAATCCATCCGTATCAAGCTTTGGTCGCTCCCAACGGTCACTTGCTGATATGTCTGGCCTCACTCGGTAGACCGGCGCTTGACTTTCAAATATTCGCACAAAATCCATGCAAGATCTGTGATTGGCTTACAGTCGCAAGGGTGCCCCGCCCCTTTAAATAGACTTGCGGCGGGTCCTGAATGAATTGATTCCAACGGGGAGAAGTGAACGGAGGCACAGGTTATCACCGATTATTTTGCCCCATTGTCACAGAATTAAATATTGGACTTATTTTTCTCAGGCCACATATCTTCCAAATATTCTGGCGCTGCAATGACATTTTTAAGACCAACAGATCAGGAGAAAATGAACTTTGTTCGAGAACTGTGTCTCTCTCAACAGCGCTTGCGTAACATTTGCCATTTCAGAAATACAGTATGGACTGCGGCAGACTACAAATTAAACTTTCAAACTGAAATAATGCTTTTGTTTATATGTTCAGTGATACTGTTATTGCCATCGATGTTTAATCGTTTTTAAAGGGAAAAGAAATATATTTCATCGCTATGATCTTGAACTGGATTGATATCAGATACTAAACAAGCGGGAAAAAGCAGCAACATAAGGCGCAAAAATTAAATGTGGAGCGTATCTTGCATTGGCCATCCGCGTTAAAAATGCCGAAACGTTGTGCAGCAATAGGTTGCAATAATAGGAACAAGCTATCCATCTTCTCTTTTCCGAAGAAAGTAGACAGGCGAGGAATAAATTAGCAACTGTCATATTACATACCAGCTTCATAGGCTTAACCTAGCTGATGCCCTTCAAGCTATAGCTAATGCCAATTAAAGTGAAATACGTTACATAATTTGAGTATTATTTAATTTAGCCTTTATTATGCCGGGGAATCCCACTGAAATAAACAAAATGCAGATATGGCCAAACATTATCCAGTTCAAAACCTAACAACCACACCAAGAGTAAACGCAAGCAAGCCACAATCTAATTTTTAAGCTCATGTCAAATAACATTCACGAATGCCGTAGCTGGCCAGCTAACTCATATTCGCAATAGGCTTGGGCCGATTTTCGATATTATCAAATATCGCGATATTTGTCGTCATATGCAATATTTTTAACCATATCGACCATCGAACAGCTGTTATGTCATCCTAGGACTTTTATTTTACTTTTATACTCCTCCTTCTTTCCGCGCGAAAATCGATCGAAAATAATTATTGAATTATTTGGGTTTGCCTGCATACAGTGTTTCAGTATGCAGACATGGCGGATTTAGTCGCAAAGAAGAATGCGAGCTCGCAAATTTGGCAACATTTCGGCTTTCAACCAGGGGAAAATGAAAGTTTGTGTGGGAGTGTGAATGGTTAAAAGAAAAGAAGCCCTTTGTCTCTCCCTGCAGCTCACCTGCAGTAAATTTACAGAGGTTTTAGCAGTAGTAATTCAATGAGTGTAATTTCAAATGACAGTAAAATTGACCAATCATATTACCCCTATGAATGGGCTCATTGCGAACTATAACAAGTTCCACCCACTGTCCCCCGGGTAAATCATGAGCTTGAAAAAAAAAAGAAACGGCGGTAAATAACCTATCTAGCCAGTGTTCTTGTTTTATGATGGAAGACGTGAGTAGCGCTGAGCGCTGCGAGTGATTAGGATATTGTTTTGAGTTAACTAAACACGCTGTTTTTCAGATTAACATTCAATGAAAAGTTGGAGTTAATCAATGAAGGATGACCTACACCAGACCTTAATTTGGCGCAAAAAACCAAGGCTTTTGAGAGGCATTTCAACACCAGCAATTACGTGCAATACCCATGTGAGGATGGGCCAAGAAGGAAAATCTGTATTGCTTGGATTGTCTGCCGTGGGTCCTGGGCCATAGATGGATTTTCTGAGCGGGCGAAAAGGCTAGCCAAATGATCATCAAACGGTAAGATATTTCAATAGGCTGCTGTGCCAAGTGATTTTACATTGGCTGCCCCGCCACTGTTCTGTGTATGTTAAATTTTATTTGGGAAAACATTAATTATTCGGAATCACTGAGATGATGAAATGGATCAACCGGTAATCACATTTTTAACGCTGTGTCAATATGCCCTATTATTTTTAACAACCTATATTTATTAAGAACAGCTTGCTTGTGCATTTTGGATCACAATACTGCCTTAAACTGTGATTAGTGCACCCACGCTTTACAGTATACCGTAGCTAGCTCAAAATGCAGCCTCCGACATATCCAGATCCGATTGCTTAATGTTAGATGTTACTGAGGAGTCCTTCAAATGTGGTATTTTTCCGAAAATGCTAGCTGCTTGATGATCTACAAGCAACCGGAAAAAAATCCGCTTCATTTTCATTTGAAGTTAAAATCCGCCACATCCGTGTTTGACAGTGCGGCGCAATGTAGTTTCGGAAATGTAGTTTTTTAAGCAGCAGCATTGAAATGGTCTGTAGATACTTCAAAATACGTTTCCCTTGATGCATCGCTCCTTCATATCAAAGACCATATACGCACACCCACTCGTCTTTAGCAGGAAACAAAGTTCGGGCAGATCAATAGCGATTATCCAACCTATTGCAAAAGTGCAAATGTTTTACATTTATCTTTGCATGTAATTAATTTTTAACAGCAAATGCGAGCAAAACTGTCACACTGTAAAACCCAGAGCATATCAACCTCTCAGCCATTATTTATTCATAGGCTAAGGCTACGCATTATTAACCAGCAACCCCCCCCCCCGACGATAATATCGGGTATCGTGATGTGATATTTGGGCGGGACAATATCGAGATATTTCATTTTGGATATCGCCCAAGCCTAATTCGTAATGCTGAGTACAGCCGTTAGTTGTGTTGTAAAATGCCTGATGTAGCAAAGTAAAAGGAAATATACACGCAACGTGCAGATATAAGATAGATACTTGTATATCCCAACGTTCAATTGCTCGCCTACTTAGCTACCACTTCTGACAACAAGATGCGACGGATAATTCGGTCAGCATTCATTCTGCAAATGGCGCTGTGCGATTGGTGGTTCTCGCCAAAAGGTCACCCAATCAGCCAAGAGCAGAAAACATGAATATTTATATATCCAGTTCATTAGTGACGTAAGGGCTAAATGCTGGCCTACCGACTGAGGCCAGACTTTATCGGCAAGTGACTGTTGGGAGCGACCAAAGCCTGATATGGATGGATTCCAGGCTATGACCATTTGCCTCTTTTGAACTGACGATTGTTTTGTTTTCTTCTTTTGGAGATGGTTGCACCAAGAACTATGCAAAGTGTGCTAATAATTATGAAACCTTGATTTTGTTTAAATTAATTTAGTATTAAATGATTTTCATGATTTTGGGTGTTTCCATCAAACATCAATAAAGTAAATTATTTCACACATCTTGGAATATTTCTTTATAATTATATTGTTTATATATATTTTTTGGATTGTTTGTGCATCGCCAGTCAGGGGTGCCAGTAATTTTGGAGCTCACAGTAGGTGTCCTCAAGGGTAGGAACATGTATGTCAAGGTTCAGCTTCATCAGCCCAGTGGTTCTGGAGAAGATGTTAACACACAGATGACGACTGATGACTGACAGACAACTGATGAAGACGGACAAGCAGGCCACGGCATAAGCCCAGGTGAACTAAAAAGTCCCCCATCCCACCAAATCCAGTATTGCCTATACTGCTTGAATAGTTACAGTGCCCTAATATGCACAGGCAGCACTGCAGCCGAAACATAGAACACAATGCATACAAAGTATGCTGGTGAGCTAAGCATTGGTCCATCTGAATCAGATGTAAATTATGTTTCCACAAGCACAATTTGGTGGTTACAGTCATCACAGAGGGTGCTTAATCCTATTCATCTGCGCTGAATAAAACTGGTACCATAATTTTTTCCTGCAATTATTACAATAACTTCAATAAGGCCATCTGTGCTGAAGCAGTTCTCTCAGCAAACCATCTCACCTGCTTCTCCATCAGTATCCGACACTCATCCTTCAAAGAGTCCACCATGTTCTCCAGCTCCAGCACTCCCAGGCTTCGCTCATTCAGCTCCTGCCGTAAGCCCTCGAGAGCCAAGCTATGGCCTTTCTCCTGCTCCCGGAGTCCCCTGTTCTTTTCCTTCTCCAGGGTCAACTCTTTTTGGGTCTTATTCAGTTCCATCTGAGGCAAAGTGAACAGATTTGACACATTAAGCATAAATTCTCACCCTCCCTAGTGAACCTCTCATCATTCCTCAATGACATTCAATAATTTATGTGGCTGTGACTTTCCAAAAAAAAAAAAAAAAGTTAAAACCAACCAAACTGTTTGACATAACTCAATGGATAAGTCTACTATTTAGGTATTCTCAAGGAAATGTGGATAAATAAAAAATATGGCAACTGTTAAAAAATATTGTTCAGTATACTCTGTTGACAAAATGACTTTGGTGATCAACACTGCTTTAATGGATAAAGATGGAATTATTTGTATATTTTTTGCCATATGCTTTGCAAAGATTAAGGGGTGATCTGGGGTTAAATGAAAAATGACACCAGAATTAATCTAAAGAGGTACATGTAATAAAAGATACAAGTTGGCATTTTTCTGTTTATGCGGTTGCCATGGTAACCGAGCAAGCATATTAAATATGCAGAAAACTTCTGGCACTAATTCCTCTTTAACTCTATGATAGAATTCAGTTTTTCTTTCATCATTTAAAAGCCATTGCTTATCCAAATGCAATGACATAGCCATTCTTTGCCCAATTTATCAGTTTTGTTTTTTTGGGGCATTTTACTCAAATTTTGAAATGATTTTGTGCAGAATCTGACGAATACTCAAAATATTCAAAGTATGTACCAGATTGTCATCTGGTACATGCTAAGTCATTGCATTTCTAATGAAGTAAAGTACCTGCAGCCCAAATTTCATTGATTTTCAATGAAAAATAAAAAAGTTATGGCTGCCACAAACATGAGAAATGTGGAAAAAGTAGCTAATACCTTAGGAAATCAATGGAAAATGCATTAGACTGCATTGAAAAGTAGAGTTCAGTTTTTAATCCTTGTAGCAATTAGTGATTATTAAAGGTGGGTTATTATAGAATAGTTTTATTCAAAAAAAATTTTTTGGAAAAATAATCAAATTTTGCCCATTTAACCCCAGATCACCCCTTAATCCACCATGCTCAGGTCCAGCTGAATACTCATCCACCCCATTTGTATACGCCTTTAAGGTGCCTTCACACTATACACAACAGTAACAAAAATAATGACTAAGACTAATACAAGAGTCATCAGAAGATGACATATCCCACCGGTCCCCACATAATTCGTGAGTTACTGATTGCAGGAGAGTTGTATACTTTCTCATCCCTTTCGTAATTTAATACTTATATATAGTTGAATAGGCAAAGGAAAGGGGATTTGAGCAATGATGATATTTGATGAAAGCACACCGAACACCAAGTGCAGGGAAGATGACAACATCAATTAGAAGTATAATCACCTTTAGCATCTTGCTGTTCATGTTACCAGCACTCACTGCGAGGAAGTAGACTACCTGGAGTGCCGCTGTTGTATTGTTGTTAAAACATTTGAAAGAAAAATGGAAATTATGGAATTTATAGTCTCAGAGAATGAACAATGCAACCCTGCAATGGCAAGATGCTTACCAAATATGGAGTTTGTAAGTGGTATAGTATGTAAGTTCTGCTCCGGAAACAAAAAAAAAAAAGGAAATTTGGGCCGTTTTTGGTGAAAATTTCCAAAATTTTGGGCCCAATGGAATTGAAACCCCAAAAAGGCACAATGGCACCCTAAGGGGAAGTTGTATACCAAATTTGAAGTTTGTAAGTGGTGTGGTATGTAAGTTCTGCTCTGGAAACAAAACAAAAAAGGAAATTTGGGCCGTTTTTGGTGAAAATTTCGAAAATTTTGGGCCCAATGGAATTTAAACGCGCAAAAGGCACAATGGCACCCTAAGGGGAAATTGCATACCACATATGAAGTTTGTAAGTGGTATAGTTTTTGAGTTGTGCTCGGAAACGAAACAAAGTTGGAAATTTGGGCGTTTTTGGTGAAAAAATTTCCAAAATTTTGGGGCCCAATGGAATTTAAACAGCATAAAAGGCACAATGGTACCCTAAGGGGAAATTGCATACCAAATATGAAGTTTGTAAGTGGTATAGTTTTGAGTTGTGCTCCAGAAACGAAATAAAGTTGGAAATTTGGGCGTTTTTGGTGAAAATTTCCAAAATTTTTGGGCCCAATGGAATTGAAACCCCAAAAAGGCACAATGGCACCCTAAGGGGGAAATTGCATACCACATATGAAGTTTGTAAGTGGTATAGTTTTTGAGTTGTGCTCGGAAATGAAACAAAGTTGGAAATTTGGGCGTTTTTGGTGAAAATTTCCAAAATTTTGGGCCCAATGGAATTGAAACCCCAAAAAGGCACAATGGTACCCTAAGGGAAATTGCATACCAAATATGAAGTTTGTAAGTGGTATAGTTTTTGAGTTGTGCTCGAAAGCAGAAACAAAGTTGGAAATTTGGGGCGTTTTTGGTGAAAATTTCCAAAATTTTGGGGCCAATGGAATTTAAACCCGCCAAAGGCACAATGGCACCCTAAGGGGAAATTGCATACCAAATATGAAGTTTGTAAGTGGTATAGTTTTTGAGTTCTGCTCCGGAAACGAAAATGATTACGGACGGACGGACGGACGGACGGACGGACCGGGTGATGACTATATCCCACGGTATTCATACCGGTGGGATAATAATATACAGTACAGCGGGCAATACATTTAGCTGAGGTTACAGGATGCAAATTTTCACATTAAAATAAGAACTGCACTACGTTTGGTTCCATTTGAACATAAACTACAATATTTTTTGCATCGAGGCATTTTGATTTTATCTCAATGAGGTCACTAATTATACTGAACAAAAATATAAACACAACACCTCACTGTGAGAAAAATTACCTTTTTCAGAAACTCAACGTACTTTCAATGAGGGTTGACAGATTGTATGACCATATTGCTATACTGCCAGATTAGTTTCAACAGGCATAGAGTGTACATGTGTAAAACATGAAAAGATGGATGAGGTACATTTCTTCCAATAGACATTCCCTCATTTGATGTTTTGATGATGGTGACGGAAAGTGCTGTCTAGCATGCTTTTCCAAATTTCCTATTTGAGTTCAGCTGGTTTGAGATCTGTTGACTGTGAAGGTGGTGGCCCATGCTTAGGATCATTTTCACGCTCATGAAACAATTCAGTGACCCCCTGTGTCCCATGGGGCTTGGGTCATTGTCTTCGTGGAGGAAACCACTCCCATCATGATAACAATGTTTCATCATAGTGAATAAAGGTGGTCACACAGAATAACTGCATTTATTTGCAGCGACCCTTTCATCATTAAGAAGTGGACCCAAACCAAGCCGGGAAGATGAACAGAAGCATCTGCATTTATGCTTGTCCACACATTTATTGAGGTTTTTCATTATAATTTGTCACCTTTCTGTATGGCCTGTGTAATCCTGGGGGCAGGACACATTACAAAGAACACCATGAATATAATTTCTTCAGAAAAAAATTGTAATCTACCATTCATTCTTCACCATTATCATTTTCAGCACCTTGATCACAAGAGGAGTTTGTTTCCAAAATGCAATAAGTGCCAAAATTACCAAAATTGAGACAATACCATAGAGCGATAGCCCTGTGCTTCTTACACATGGTGTAAAAATCAGTTCTAAGAAATTCATACAATAAGGTGTATTTTTTTCTGGTCAAAGTTTGTGTTTTTCTATGAAATACAATAGGCGCCAACAAAGAAAAATAGCGCCATGGGCACTGTAGCTCACTTGGTTTATTTCAGGCTTTAGTGTTATTTAAACTCACAAGTGAGTCCAACATTGGGACAATGAAGACACCTTTTCTAATTTGTGGAGGAAAACAAATCACAAGCGATAACCACGGGGTCCAAGTAACATGAGCTAATCATCAGTTTTGAAGCAGTGAGAAAACAAATTGTATAGGTTTTCAAACAATTTCCAGTTCATGGCACATAACTGTGCATGGTATACTCTGCCCTGCAAATTTCACATTGATTAGTCACTGCCATGTCTTTGAAATAGCAGCTGTTACCTGATTGACAAATAGTAGCCAGATGTTTAAAGATTTATTTTCTCATTGGAAAGACTATTTGATCCTCATCCAGAGATGCAACGTGCAAAATTAGTAGAACCACTGAGTCAAATGGTCGAAAACAAGTATGCAATTCTGCATTGTATTTCTTACTACAGCGCCACATATTGGCCAATTGGAATCAAATTTGTTGCACCACTCTATAGTGCCACCATTGGGCCAATCAAAGTCATTTGCATTAAGACTGCCCTTTTACACATCCTTAACAACAGTATGAAGTTTCATGATTGATGACAGTTAAAGTGAGTATAGGGGCTAATGAAATTTAATTGGCTGATGTCAGCCATCCTGTTTGAACTATCACTTTGTTCCTCCAGGTTTTCATGGCAACCTTCATCATGGTGAAGCATGCAAAATTTAAGTTGCTGGCACAATTAGCTTAAGAGTTATGACCATTTATTTGCTATAGCGCCGCCTACAATTCAAAATGGCAGAAACAATTCAGAAAGTTTGCAAATACAAAAATGGATTTGGCTTACATGGATTGATTGGTCTTGACCCACAGAATCTAAAAAAAAAAAAAAAAAAGAATTTTGTTTCTACAACCTATGGTTTAGAAGTTAATGCCCAAGACATATCTCTTTAGCACTGCCATGTGGCGAATCAAAGTAATTTTAATAAAAATGGCTCTTTTCCACATCTTTAACAAGACTATACAATTTAATGATGACAGGTGACAGGCAGCTAATGTGAATATAAGGGCAACTGAAATTTGATGTTGGCCATGTCATTTCATTCATCAATTTGTTCTGATAGATTTTCATAGCAACCCTGACTAACATGAAGCATGTGAACTTTCAAGTTGATCAAACAAATGGTTTAGGAGTTATGACCATTTGCTTGCTGTAGCGCCACCTATGGACGCATTTTTCACCAATCAAATAATATGTAATCTGTCCATCCATATACTTCCCCATCAAATTTCACCTTGACCCCCTCAGTGGTTGGACAGAAGAAGATCAAAGTTAACGCAGACACCGACGCCATACGCCACCACATGATCGCATTCCAAAAATTGGAAACGTGATTTATTGGCAAGCAATATTCCCCACAAATGTTTCCATCCTGCTAAATCAATCCAGCTAAATCCAGGTCTACCTAAAAACCTGGCCACACTGAGCACTCTAAAGAGGTCAAATAAAAACTGCTATTTATTTGAAATTTTTAGTCATCCCGGGTGTGTCCATAATTCTGAAGGACACTGTATTACAAAAACAAAACTTTAAAAAGGTTTCATTATTATTTAACATGATTTTGTTATTTTTTAATTCAACAAAAAGCCATACAATACCGTCAGCTTGGCGAAAAGAGATCCCGCATCTTCTGCCTGCTGCCTGTAAATTTCCCTCTGTTTATGGGTCTCTTCACAGTTGGACAAAGCCTGAGCAAGTTGCACTTCCAAAGCTGCCACCTGACAATGAATACAGGACATTCCCTCAGTTTTCTAGAGAAACTCCATCGATGCATGCTTCTACGCAGCAAGTGGAAAAGTTTACATGGCTAAATGTATACATAACTATGCACTAACATTTTGAAATTCCAATATTTATGCTCCGACTGCAAGTCAATGCTGGAGAGAATGCTGTACGGTACAAAAATATAATTGGCTGAAAATTTTTGCTCGCTTGAATAGTGTGCAAGCCATGAGTAACTAAAAAACTAACAACTAATTGTCATTAAAGGTCCCCTATCAGTGGCGGGCGGTGGACAGAGAACAAGGAGGGCGATAAACATGTCTTTAAACTGCTTATTCGTCTTGATCTGTTTTCAGTCAATTTCCCTGTTAAAAGACACTTAAACACTCCCCTCTCAGGTGTAGCTAATTGTCTTCGTTAAGACGAGAAAATCAAAGGCACCAGTTGAACGCAAAAAAGAGTGCATTTCAATCTTTTTCAATTAAACAATCATTACGCACAGGTTTCACGACTTTCTTAGGATGTGACAAAATTTAACGCGGAAAATCGACAGTGGTTTTTTCATGAAAAGTTGCCTATTAAGGCATGTGAATTAAACATTTTATAGAATTTATTATTCACTCGCCTAAACATTTCATTATGAGGGAAACTAACATGTTGACCAAGAAAAATGATTGAAATCAGGTCACTAATCTCATCCGTTTCAAGGGATGTCTTCCGCCCTCCCAGTTTTCCGTCCACCGCCTGCCACTGTCCCCTATTATGTCACCAGGTGCACAGCCAAATAGTTATTACAAGCCATTTCAAAATCTTTCCCCTCTTGACATCCCATGGGCAAGTAACTAGCCACAGGCATGAAGAACTGATCAACTTCAGCCAAGCAGTCAATCAAATTTCATTCTTCTGGGTGGTCACTCCCCTTTGTGATATCAGGAAGGGGAAACTTTGAACTGCCTCATAATGGCTAATTAGCTGAACACCTGGTGACATAATAGAGGACCCTTAATAATTAATTTTTCTAAAACAGTGGCTGCAGAATCTTAAGTGTCCAATAATTCTGTCCAATTTGACAACTGCACTGAAAATTATACTCCAACAAAACATGATTTCAAGCCAATGAAAAACCCTACATGCTCATCATGCAATCAAAAATATAATCACACCTTTAACAACTCAAAAACCTGTGGAAAATTGATGTTGCTACTGATCACCTCATCCACATCCCAAATCCTAATATTGGAAAGATATCAAAAATTGAAATAAAAAATGCAAAACAATGATTTGTAAATTATCCTTGATATATATTACTACGAAAAGGGCAACTACACAATTAGAACACTGCCTGGCCAAAATAAAGGTACCAATTGGATTTAACTAAGCAAATAGTTTGGAGCCTTCCATTGGATCATTACAGCAATGATTAATTTGTTTCAGCTAGCAATAGGTTATTTACCCCATGGTGATGAGGTGAGTAGCTGCTCATTTCATGAACAACCATGTTGAAGGACTCATCCTGTGGTCAAGGAAAAGATATTACTCTGTTTTAGAGGGGTCAAATTGAAGAGCCTATAGCTAAAAGTACTTAAGTCACATTTTCATGCACCATCAGGTAAGGAAGGGAAAACGTCTTTTGTCGTTACCTAAGCCCACTGCCTCAATTTTCTCAAAATTGACATGTAGTGACTGGAGTACTTTTAGCATTGGGGTCTTCATTTATAGCTTTGGCTAGACAAACACAACATGTTTTCATGCTGAACTTGAATTGTCCAAAATGTGACTTAAGTACTTTTAGCACTAAGCTCTTCAATTATTGGCCCGGATCAAGCAACGGAAACAACTGAAGAGATTGCTGAAACTACTAAAATTGGGTTGAGATCTGTCCATTGCATGATTAAAACCCGGAAGTAAAGTGGTGAACCACCATCTTCGAGGACGAAATGTGGTCGGAAAAAAATACTGAATAATCGTGAACCGAGATTACTTAAATGTTTGGTGAAATCAAATTGTAAAAACATCAATAGTACGTTGTAGAACATATGGCTATGTTTAATAGCGAAAGTAAAAGCATTTCCACAGGCACAATGCAAGGAGAACCCAAGGGATTGGGACTAAACAGCTGTATAGCCTTAAGAAAACCACTTATCGGTGAGGCTAATCGGAAAAAAAGCTTCAGTTTGCTAGATAGCATAAATATTAGACTCAAGAGCAATGGAAAAAGGTCATACTGTCTGAGTCCAGATTTACCCTGCTCCAGAATGATGGGCGTATCAGGGTAAGAAGAGACAGATGAAGTGATGCACCCATCATGCCTAGTGCCTACCGTACAAGCCTGTGGGAGCAGTGTTACGATCTGGGGTTGTAGATCATGTTAGGGTAAATAACTTATTGCCAGCAGAAACATATTAATCACTGTAGTAATAATCCAATGGAAGGCTCTTACCAATTTGCTTAGTTAAATCCAGGAAGTGCCTTTTTAATTTTGGCCAGGCAGCGTATTTATGAACATAGCTGTATCTGACTGCACTGTTTTTTGCTATTATTAAAAGTCGGCAAAATAAAATACTGCAATTTCACCAAGCATCTTACAGACAGGAGTTTTTCCTTCAAACTGGCATTCTCCCTCTCAAGGTCCCGCAGCACCATATCTACCACCTTCCCAAGGCAATAGTGGCCCGCACTTGCAGAAAAGTGGTCCATATATGTTCTCTTGGCACCTCGCTTCTCGTAGTCCAGAAGTGCGGAGCAGACTTCCTGAAGAGTCTGGTTTGAAGCCTCTTTCTCCCTGCAAAACAACTCAAACTGATTTTCAGCTACCAAGAGCAAATGGCTCCACACATGCTTATTGCTCTGTAGCTCCCGGATTGTCCCTTGTAGTATTCCCATCAGATCTGAGTGAAGGGACTCCTTCAACCTGCAATGAAACCCAGCAGAACAAACTACCCTTTTCCCAAGGCCCGTGTTTTCATTACTAATGGAACTTAACAATTAAGATAACTACAACCCCAAATCAGACAAAGTTTGGATGGTATGTTAAATTCAAATAAAAATTGATGAAAAAAGTGATTTGTAAATTGTGAGACCTGTATTACATTGACAGCAATACAAAAGCACATTATTTGATGTTGCACTGCATGAATTTTAACCCTTTATTGCATGTTGTCCAACATTTTGGTCGTAGTTTACGTGGGGTTTATGTTGTTTAGGCTCATAGATACCCTGAAAACACATAATGTACATTTTATTGGACATTTCCAATTCAGAATTTCCCCAATAGGAGCCTCTCTGATTAGTTACATGGTTACCACAGTCACAATGGCAGGCGACACAAGTAAGAGGTAAGCTGGCAAAAGTCACAAATAAAGATGCCAAGTGATTCAGGGCCCCATTTTGACGACCGAAATGCAGTCGGTAAACTCAAGAGCAAACGGAATCGCAGAACAAAACTGGGTGCGTCCAACTCCATATCGGTAATTATGCGACAGGAGGCAATGGCAAAGCTGTGGCACTGGCGTCAAAAGGGCTGGACTGACAAATTAAATGTCTGTGGGTGATGAAGCTGAAGTTGGCTTCTGATTCTCAGCTTCCGATTGGAATTTTCTGGTCCACCTTAAAAAGGCTTAAAGGGATATTTCAACATTTTGGCAAATTGGCCGATTGCCATAATCCCTATAGTTATATGAGTAGGTACATTACCTTTAGTTATCCGTGCCTGTTGTTTTGAGATTCGGGGAGGAAGTACGCGAGCTGCTCAGCAAACAAAATGAAAGTGAACGGTACAGGTCCCTCCCTCCTTCAAAACTCTTCAAATATGTAATCCAGCAGCTCCAAGACGCTCTCGTGGACAACTTGTGACCTGCACATTCAACACGCTATAAAATAATAATGTATAACTATGAGACAGAGTTATTTTCAAGGCAAATGCATAACCAGAACTACATTCCAGACATACCGGCTGGGCAGAGTGATTTCAAAAGCGTATGTTTACTGCAGCTACTCGCAACCAGAGCGGTAGATGGCTCTGCTCGCAACGTCTGAGGTGCGAACTGTGTTAATCTGCCCAGCAGGTTACTCAAGAAAGTAGTTCCGAGTATTTGCTTCATGTGTCGTAATGTTTCATAATTATACATTTTCATTTCATAGCGTGGTGAATGTGCAGGTCACAACTTGTCTACGAGAGCATTCTGGAGCTGCTGGATTGCGAATTTGAAGAGTTTGAAGGAGGGAGGGACCTGTACCATTCACTTTCATTATGTTCGCTGAGCAGCTCGCGTCTTTCCCCCCCGAATCTCAAAACAACGGGCACGGATAACTAAAGGTAATGTACCTCATATAACTATAGGGATTATAGGGCAATTTTCCCATACTGACGCAACACCACCTTATACGAAAATTCATCAGGCCAAAAAAAAGATAAAAAATGTCCTGGACGACGGACAACGGACGACAGACGCTACACCATGACAATAGCTTATCGGCCCATAGGGCCGGTAAGCTAAAAATGTTCCAGATGGACAACGGACGCCACAGCAAGACTATAGCTTATCGGCCGATAGGGCCGGTAAGCTAAAAACTCCAGGCTCTGTTAGATAACTAATAAAGGCCTCCCTAAAATAACGTTTTAGTCTCTGCCTCCCATTTCTGAATCGAGTAAGTACAACATTTTATCCTCCTGCTGAGTTGTAGCCTGTAGTGGTTTTTGTGGTCCAAGTGCCCAGTGCCTTTGGCTGAAAAAAGCCAATTTTCCACTACCTTATCGGGTGAATATTGATTCACTTCACATCCATCTGTGGACAGCTGCATTAGATCATTCAGAGTGTCATGTGACAAACAGATTCTGTGGACAGTTTTGACCCAGTTCATACAAGAGAACCACTTTCGCAGGAGGCAGTGGAAGGACTCAGAGTCAGGTGTATCTGAACCAAAACAGTTAGTTATAATTTTGTTCTTGAAAAGTGTTGAATAAAATTGGCCCTCAACTAATTTTTTCTAGTAAGTAGGAAGGAAATACCCCTTAATTCTACAAAATAATGACAGGAGTTTTTCCATTATAGCCTACGGGAAAATTGAGAGGCGCGGTGCACCGGACGCCATACTGGTTTCTGCAACAGCCTCTCCAGTACCCAAATACACTCAATGATATAGACCCAGCCCGGCTGCAAATTTGTAATTCCCAAACCATAGAGCTATGGAACAAGTTTTGACGACTCTGATTGGCAGAAAAATGATGTACGCCACGCCCACTAAGTACAGTCTATGGTGAGCTGATGGATTTGGTTTTTTTCCCCTAACTTTACTAGCTAGTCGTAATAGGCATGAACTTATCTGATACGTTTTGCAGCAATTTCGTGCATCCCAAGTGTACAACTTGCTAGCTGTAGTGGGAGCAAACTTACCTGACTTGTTTTGCGGCAATCTCCATTACAGCATGTTGGTGAAGTTAAGGCAAAAACCAAATCACATTGCTTAAATATGATGACTATTTACAAAGATTTTCCTTACTTAATGTTACCAGGCTAGCTATATAATCTGAAGAGTGATGTGATACATGATCACATATATACCAGTATAATGCGGCCATTGCCAACTACAATAAAATAACATTTCTGGCCAAACTGCGTGCTTACTGTGGTCAGTTAACAAGAAGCTCTTAATCAAGAGCTTAATCTAGAGGTCATGTGGGTGTGGTCACATTGAAACTGAACAATGCTAAGGGGGCTATTGCCTCCCTACAGCCTGCTTATTGGCTGCATAAGCCTTATTACCCCGCCTGCAAATGAAGTGCGGGAGGGGTGATGTGTTTGTCTCCGTTTATTTATTTATTTATCTGTGTGTGTGTTTGTCTGTGGACAGCCTACAGGCCGCAGTTTTGGTCGGATTGTTTTCATATTTCACAGACGGGTTGGTAATGGTCCAAGTGAGAAGTGATTCGTTTTTGGTGCAGATCCGGATCAAACTGTGGATTCTGGATCACTTCGAAAATTTTGTTAACATTGGGAGATAAAGAAAATGTCGAAATTTGCCCTAATAACTCCATTAAAAACATAATGAATCACTTAAACATCAACGCACTATAGCCCTCCAGGGATGGCAACAACCATGAGTAGTTTGATCCGGATCTGGATTCGGATCCGGATCTGACAGATAAAAAACCTCTAAATTATCGGCGATTTTTGAAGGTTGTGGGCGCGGGCGGGGTATGTGGCCTCCGGACACACCCTCTAGTTTTAAACTTGTTTTCAGCCAGTCAGAGTTGTCAAAACTGCTCCCATTGCTTTATTGTGTGGGAATAGCAAATTCTCAGCCTGGGTGCCCTAATACCTTCACCCCGAGTCATCGGGGATAGAGCGTGGTAGCCCGTCGGGACATAAGTAAAGAAATTGCTGTTGCCCAACTGAAATTTCTTGTTGCCCTGGGATGTCGGGAGGGCGATTTTGCGAGCAGTGTGTACGGAAAAATAAAAAAACATCAAAATAGGTTTCTCTTTTTCACAAATCAGAAGAAAGTTTCACAAATCTCAAACTATGTTCCATAGAATCTTTAGCCTAACTGATCCAACAGAGTCCTGGTATGATGAAGTAATGTATTGTAGCTTTTTAACAAGACCTGGTCTCATGTGGTCTTTATGAAAAAAAAAAAAAAAAACATTAAAATTGGCATTTTATCTATTTTCACATATCATAAAAAAGTTTCACAAATCTGAAACTTTGTTGTAAACATTCCGTGACCTCTCCAGGATAATCAAGTACTTTCTAACAAGACCTGGTCTTATGTGGTCCGTAAAAGGAAAAACCATTAAAATTGGTCTTTTATCAGTTTTCACAAATCAGAAGAAAGTTTCAAAAATAGGAAGCAGTGCTCTAAAGAATCTTTAACCTGTCAGGGATAATCTAGCCCTGGTTTACTGAGTCTATGTGTAGTAGTGTTTCACCAGACCTGGTTTTATGCGGACTGAATAGGGAAAAACCCCGGCCCTCTGCATCCAGCAGCCCGGCCCCAGGCTTTTGCATCCAGTCTGGCCCCGGCACCAGGTCCATCCGGACCAGCCAGCTCCACGCCCCAGAGGGTGCTCTCCCAGCCAGAGATAAGGCACGCCGGGAGTCGTGCCTCAGGAAGGGGGTACTGTGAGGCCATGCCTCCAGCCCTCAACCCACCGGTCTATTAACCCTATGAAACCGAGAGACGCACTTTGCGGTTGAAATTACATACCTCCTTCTCTGTTAAATTTCTCCGGAGCGGTACGTCACAGCGAGATGATGTACATATCATTGGAAAGAGCAAAACCAGCACTTTCCAGCCAGGTACAGCGAGGTGCACTTGTCTGTGCACCGGTGTGATGTTGAGAAAAGAATTTATGAATTTACCTCAAATTTGTAAGTACAGTTGGCAAACAGTGCTGTCACCACATTATTCATGAACCCGCGATCGCACAAACATGATACGCATACCAAATGAAAGAGCAGAAACAGCTTTCTAACGATACCAAGCACTCCGTGCTACATCGAAGCAATCAGGTTATACATGCAGAAGAAATATATGGAATATACTGATATGTAAAGATATCTTTAGTGACAGCTTTCTGTGGTGAGAAACGTAAAAATATAAGTTTTTTTTTAATAAGCAATATATTTTTTTGTTGATAAACAAATTAATATAAATTAAATGAGCATACTAGCACACCCAATGACACCAGATTCAGATAGCCCGCAGTGTCCTGAAAAAAACAACATATAGTTTATGTTTGTAGCCTTTCTAATTACTGATATATCAGCTTCAAAGTAAAGGCAGTAAAAATACCCTGAAAATAGCCTAGGGCTCAAAGTGTTAAGACCCAGACTGCATTCCTCAACTCCTGATCATTACCTGCAGCTGTTCCACATTTCCACTGAGTGGTAGCAGTGTGTCATTTAAGACCGAGCCTCGCACCCATTCGGCGCAAAGTCTCGTAGGATGCGTAAGCCTGGTTTCCGTGTTATGTGTACTGTGTCTAGACTTATTCCCCGTGTATAGCGTGTCGTACTTTCTATTCCAGAGCTGCTCCTCTGTGTTGTCCATGCAAATAGTGTCTTGTGTGAAGCCTCATAACTATATATCTGAGTTGTATTCCTAGTCTTGTAAAAGACGTATTCCCCAAGTTTTGCATGTTCTTAAACTCTAACGCTAATTTTATGCTGTTCTTTGTTTTATCCAGCACTTTATATTAAGGAACCTCAATTCCCGTTTGTTTTCTATTTGTAATATGTTGTTACTGCAGCTAACGCCCAGATTCTGTATTACCAATAGTGTTTATTAAGGAACCGTGATTCCAGATTGTTTTGTATCATTTCGTTCATGCCTTCTGCTGCACAGTAGGCATAATAAATACAACCAAGTCCATCCTTGCACCTGAGTCCAGTCCTCAACTTCCTGTGCTCCGTGCACCTGAACTGTGTGCGAAGCACAACCCTTACAGTCAGCGATAATGTGAAATTCAAAGTACAACCCCAATTCCGAAATAGTTGGGACGAAGTGTAAATTGTGAATAAAATCAAAATGCAATGACTTTCAGATCACATGAGCCAATATGTTATTTACAATAGAACATAGATAACATTTCAAATGTTGAAACTGAGACATTTGACATTTTTATCCACAAAATGAGCTTATTTCAAATTTTCTGGCTGCAACAGGTCTCAAACAAGAGTCATCAGAAGATGACATATCCCCCCGGCCCCTGATTATTTGCAAATAAAGAAATTCAAACAAGAATGTTGAGGTGATTTTCCTCTGGAATTATCTGGAAGTATGTACTGGCAACATCTACCAAAGACTATGAACCACATGTTGACAAAGGCAATAATAAAACAAGAGTCATTAATGAACAGTGTTTTAGTTCTGCTCCAGAAACAAACCCAGCCCTGCGACTGAGTCCAAATCCATGTCGCTTCCATGGAAACGAAAAAAAAAATAATTTCAGAAATTTGAAAATATGAAAAGGCACCACTTCAGTAAAAAGTTTCAGAAAGATATAATGAACGGTTTTTGAGTTGTGCTCCGGAAACAAACCCATCTCTGTACAGAGTCCAAATGCAACTGGCTTCCATGGAAACGAAAAAAATAATATTTTCAGAAATCTGAAAATATCAAAAGGCACCACTTCAGTATGTGGGTAATATACAAGCAAAGTTTCAGAAAGATATATTGAACGGTTTTTGAGTTCTGCTCCAGAAACGTTTATCTCTGGACAGAGTCCAAATGCAACTGGTTTCCATGGAAACGAAAAAAATAATATTTTCAGAAATCTGAAAATATGAAAAGGCACCACTTCAGTATGTGGGTAATACACATGCAAAGTTTCAGAAAGATATAATGAACAGTTTTTGAGTTAGGTTTGTTTCCAGAGCACATCTCTGTACAGAGTCCAAATGCAACTGGCTTCAATGGAAACAAAAAAAATAATATTTTCAAAAATCTGAAAATATGAAAAGGCACCCTTTCAGTATGTGGGTAATACACATGCAAAGTTTCAGAAAGATATAATGAACAGTTTTTGAGTTGTGCTCCGGAAACGAACCTATCTCTGTACAGAGTCCAAATGCAACTGGTTTCCATGGAAACGAAAAAAATAAGATTTTCAGAAATCGTAAAATATCAGAAGGCACCACTTCAGTATGTGAGTAATACACATGCAAAGTTTCAGTAAGACATATTGAACGGTGTTTGAGTTCTGCTCCGGAAACGAACTAGGCCTGAAGTGCACTAAGTCCAGATTTGTTTCCATGGAAATGGCAAAAATAGTAATCCTGAAGTTTCCGAAGTAGCAAAAGGCACATCAAGACTATACATAGAATACATGTACCAAGTTTGGAGCTGATATCTTGCATAGTTTCCGAGTTCTGCTCCAGAAACAAAATGATTACGGACGGACGGGCGGACGGACGAGGCGATGCCTATATCCCCCCGCATTTTACGCCGGGGGGATAAAAAGTTGGGACACAGGCAAAAAGGGCTGAAAAAGCTATTAATATTAGGGCTGGGACTTAAACGCGTTAATTTCGATTAATTAATTACAGAAAAAATAACGTGTTAAAAAAAGTAACGCATTTAATCGCACCCTTCTCAGTTCCCTAATTTCTGGCACACCGGTAACACTGATGCACACACTTCAGACCGGTAGGTGGCGGTAATGCACCTAAATGTTGAATATAATGCCTGTAATTGCACTTTGAGTTTGCACTAATCTGTGAATGTAGTAGACAGATGAAAAATGCACGGATAAATGTAGATGAAAAATAAACATTTTTCTTGTTTAAGTTCACGTATATGTCTATTCATGTCTAGTCTGACTCAAAATTCAAAATTTATTTGAATTGAAAAACTTTGCTTATTGTGTCAAATATTGCTGTTTGATAAAAATGTGATTAATCGAGATTAATTACAAAGCCTCTAATTAATTAAATTAATTTTTTTTTAATCGCGTCCCACCTCTAATTAATATATAAGAGAATCAGCTGAAAGAACATTTAGCAAGTAATTAAGTTAACTGGCATCAGGTGTGTAACATGATTGGCTTTAAAAGGGATGTCTTAGAGAGGCTGAGTCTCTCAGAAGTAAAGATGGCCAGAGGCTCTCCAACCTGTGAAGGCTTGCGTAAAAAAAAAATTGTGGAATACTTTAAAAACAATGTTCCTCAACGTCAAATTGCAAAGGCTTTGAAGGTCTCATCATCGGCAGTGCATAACATCATCAAAAGATTCAGAGAAACTGGAAAAATCTCTGTGCCTAAGGGACAAGGCCAAAGACCTTCACTGGATGCCCGTGATCTTCGGGCCCTCAGACGCCACTGCATCACTCACCGGCATGATTCTGTCATTGACATTACTAAATGGGCCCAGGAATACTTCAAGAAGCCACCGTCTGTAAATACAGTCTGCCGTGCCATCCACAGATGCCACCTAAAACTCTATCATGCAAAAAGGAAGCCATTGTTGAGCATGATCCACAAGCGCTGCCGTGTTCTGTGAGCCAAGGCTCATTTAAAATGGACTGTAGCAAGGTGGCAAAGTGTCCTGTGGTCAGACAAGTCCAAATTTGACATTCTTGTTGGAAATCATGGGCGTTGAGTCCTCCGGGCTAAAGAGGAGAAAGACCACCCCTCCTGTTATCAGTGTTCAGTTCAAAAGCCAGCATCTCTGATGGTATGGGGATGCATTAGTGCATATGGTGTGGGACACTTGCATGTATTAAAAATCACCATGAATGCTGAAAGGTATATAAAGGTTTTAGAGCAACATATGCTCCCCTCCAGACAACATCTATTCCAGGGAAGGCCTTGTGTATTTCAGCAGGACAATGCAAAACCACATACTGCAGCTATTACAACAGCATGGCTTCGTAGTAGAAGAGTCCGTGTGCTGAACTGGCCTGCCTACAGTCCTGATCTTTCACCGATTGAGAACATTTGGCGCATAATTAGACGAAAAGTCCGTCAAAGGAGACCCAAAACTCTCCAGCAGCTGGAAGCCTGTATTAAACAAAAGTGGGATCAAATTCCAATGGCTAAACTCAAGAAACTTGTCTCCTCAATGCCCAGACGCCTCCACTCTGTGTTAAAAAGAAGAGGGGATGCTACACCGTGGTAAACAGGCCCCAGTCCCAACTTTTTGAGACCTGTAGCAGCCATCAAATTTGAAATGAGCTCATTTGGTGGATAAAATTGTAAAATTTCTGTTTCAACATTTGCTATGTTATCTCTGTTCTATTGCGAATAAAATACTGGCTGGTGTGATTTGAAAGTCATTGCGTTTTGATTTTATTCACAATTTACACTTTTCCCAACTATTTCGGAATTGGGGTTGTAAATTTAATAAAATATTGCCGTCTGTGTTCATAGCATTTTCCATACCATCCAAATTTTTTCCAAGTTGGAGTTGTGTAATTGTACCCGTGAAAAAAATAATCACAATTAGGCAGGATGTTTACACTGTAGTAATACACATAAATGTTTTATAAATAAATTTGGATCATTACTTATAAAAATATTTTCATGAAAGCACAATGTTTTCAGCCAAAAACAAATTCTTATTTAAAAATGATTTCACTGACAGTTTAAATCCATGACCGCCACCTAAATGTCCAGCATACATTCCTCAACAATCCATATTTTCCTTGTACACAAAGCTTCAAAATGCAAACTCAGGAACATGCAGCAAGCACTACTTGCACAGTTTCAGCAAAACTATCCAATTTTTTTGACCAGAGGAAGAAATAACAGTGCAAAGCATCTCTTCTGTAATCTGGAAAACCTAGTGAGTTTATCAGTGGCAAGGATCTCATAATTGAACAAAAACCTTTAGATTTTGGACTTTTCCTAAAAGAAACAAAATGATAGAAACTTGATTTTGACAGTTCAAATAACACAAATAGCAAGTGTTTTTAGATTTTCACTGCTCTGGATTACAGCAAATGAGGGTGAAACTCATACATACTAGAAAATTGATATACATACTAGGTTTTTCCAGATCACAGGAGATCTGTGGAAGAACAGTGGTTGGGCGTGACATTCAGAGAATGTGACAGTTTATAGAAACATCTAATAAACTTATTTTGTTAAAACATCAAACAGCATTGAAAATTATCCATGCAGCCATTATCTAACCTGCTAATTCCTGATCAGGGTCACGGGTGGGGGGCTGAAGCCTATCCTAGCATCAAATGGCAGAGGCAAAAATACACCCTGGATGGTTTTCCAATGCATCACAATGGTTAAGATACTGACGGATGCAACGCAAGTCCTAGATCAACTTTCTCAGCATTCTTATTTGTATTTTTGCATTTGTCAGAGCAACTTTTACACTTGACACACTGCTCTAGATAAGGCTGTCAGCCAAGTAACTGTAAAAGACAAACTAAAAAATAGTTTCAACATATTCACCTCTGATCCATAAGCGCATCCATCTCCATCTGACTGTCCTGTAGCTTTGACTGCAACTGAATTATACATTCACGCAGGTGATGATTTTGCTGCTCGTGAAGGGCATGAGTCTGCAAAACATTTACCCAGTATGTGGGGAATCACATTCTGAATACCAGTGCTTTTGACAAAAGTAGAGTGAAAGATTTTTCTGACAAACAAAGGTACAAAAAACAAACATGTACATATAGTGTTCTCAAAGATGCTTATGATACAGTATGAAAAACAAATAATTTTTCAAACACATTGGAGTTCTCAAACTTAGACTAGAAAGCCTTGGTCTGACTAACCGTAGTCAGGTGGTGCTGTAACTCAGAGAGCTGAGGGGAATAATCATTGGCCAGATCCTTCCCTGAGAGCTCAATACTGCGCGTCGCCTCATGTAGGTTCTGCTCATTCATTTTCGCATTGATCCTGAAGTCCAGATCAGAAATGTGCACTTCCGGAACACTGACCTCCTTTCGGATGCCTACAAGGCAGGGCGAGTTTCATCTCATGTCAACCTGAGTCTGATCTAATGAGAACATGCTTCCAAATTCATGATCAAATGCCTCCGACATACACTGCCCATCCAAAAAAAGTTGCACACTCTAATATTTTGTTGGGCCACCATTATCTTAGATCACAGCGCAGATTCGTTGTGGTTTTGTTTCGGCAATCTTATACAATGTTACATTTATTTCTGATTACATATGCATTCATTTTTGGCCGAGATATTGTACTGACGATGGGTGAGTCAATCCATTTTGTTAAGAGTGAAGGTGGGCCCACAGGTGGAAAAACACCATCTCAGAATCAGTAGATTTTTTTCAGGGTGCGAATACTAGTGGTAAAATAAGAATATTCCATGGATTCCAGTTTGTTCAGATTAACCCCTCACCTGTTGAGTGGACCACACCCAACTTTAAGACACTTGTGAGTGTAAATACTAAATCCATTTATCTCAATTCTGCAACAAGGTCCCATGTTTCTGTTGGTACTGCATGATAGAGCATACGGGTGCTCTACAACTTTTAATTATTTTTGTGGAACCTCGATGCAGATGTGCAGCAGCGCCCCCTACATTTGCTGCACACAGCCTATTTAGGCAACACATATCAAGCTAAAACACAAAACTGCATCAAGGTCCCATAAAACTTTTTAGTGCTAATAAGTCTTTGCCATGTCCATTTGACATTTTGTGAACAAAAATGATGGGACAGACTGGAGCTAATGGGCCAAATACTTTGGCAGATGGGCGTGGTCCCTTAACTTAGGGGCCACGCCCATCAAATCCGCATTGGTATAACGAACATCCAAGAGTGTGGAAGGATGCATCCACATGTTGACTCAAATTAACAAACAAGAAAATCATGGGACCTCCTGTGTCTAAGCTGTAATTAATTCTTTTCTACACCATGTTTATGTCACCTGTACATTTGTAATGTATAATGTACACAAATGTATTATGTATGGTTGCGCACCTTCTTCAACAAAAATGTAGATAACCATTCACTGTGTCAAGATACAGGAATCTGTATTAGGCTCATAACACAATTAAACTAGCAAATGATATTAATTGCTATTGTAGTAACCCCCTATGCTAGGGTAGCAACAGGTGCAGTTTCAAATAAATTGTCAATAATGATGGAGGCCAGAAAGGGCTTTTCTTTGACTGGCTTTACACATTCAATGGGGTCGACCTGGATAAGGGCTTATCAAATCCTACAGCATCACACTGAAGAAAATAGGTCTTGACAATGTCTTCTTTGACAGCAACTTTCATAAACTTTGGTATTGTTATCTTCAGGTCACTCTCTAGTTTTAAAAAAGCTGTCCCACATGCTACATCTTGAAGCATCCCAGAGGTGATCAGCCAATCTAAGAAGTGTTCTACCTTCAGTGGATCCATTTTCATGCGCCGCTTTGTCTGATAAATATTCTCCCCAATTTCTACTTTCGACTTGTTAGACCTAGCCTTGTCAACCATACACCGTGAACAGCCAAAAATAGACTGAAGTTTCTGCCGTCCTAAATTTCAATCTTCATCAAAAAACACAGAGGCCAAAACGATGGCAGAAGTGTGAGGAGTTGGTGCCATTTCATTTGCTTTCAGCAGACAAGCCAAGTTTTTGTCAATTTCTTCATCACTAGATGATGAATCCTCCATGGCCAAGCATTACAGGGTATCACCTTGTCCACAAACCAGACAGTTGGCTGTGAGCTCTTTGAACTCTTCAACACACTTCTTGTACTTTTTGATGATGTTTTTCCTGTGTTGCTTTCCCATACTTTCCAAAGGAAGGTTACCCTGGGATTTAACTGGGATTTAAGCAGTAAGACGAATCTATTTCAGAACTGTTAGCATTGTCATCTTTGTCAAATTTACCCAAGGATGCTGTAGTGAGACTCCGGAAAACAAGGCGCAAACTAGGCGGGAGGCTGGGTCAAACCGGCCCACTGGGCAGTACTTTTATTAAGGTACAAGAAAAAGGTGCGATGATAGTGCGCACATTAAATCAATGCAAGGAAAATAGTTTTAAGAATTGCCAGCAAAGTCTTTTATTCTGGACTTCTGGCGCCAGCAGGACAACTACTTTGCTGGGGTTTTCTTAAGGCGATGTGCTAACATTCAGGCCTGACAGGGGTCTGTCAAAACCCCCAGTCTCCCGACCATCGGAATCTGAGGGGAGAGAAAGCATAAAAATGGTTAGACACAAGCTTTACATCCGCACTCCTCGCCGGCCTCCTCACAACTGCCCAGTTCTCCCTTTTAAGCTGTAGTCGGCTCTGATTATCACGGGACGCAGCTTTGTCACCTCGTGCGCTCCTTTCCCAGGCCCGCCTACTCTCACGACTTGCAGGTAGTGAGAACTGTCCAGCAACATGCAAGTCTTAAGGAGTGCTGAACGGGCGTTGGCTCTCCCACCACTGTCCAGGGAGCTAAGTACCGCTCTGTGGAGAGGGGGAGGAGAATCAGCTGTTGCAAGCATGCTGACGTGGTCGAGGGGCATGGCCACGTGGTCTAGGGGCATGGAATGTCATCGGATTCATAGATGTTTTCAAGCAGTGGCATGCTCGTTCTGATCCTCTTGGGCCGTGGTTGATGATCAATTGTTTGGGGACAAATTTTCTGGCCGCTTCCTGCATCACTTGATCCCCACTTCTCTTTTCTTCAAAGGTCACAAACTGATGAACCAACTGGAATATCCATATCATTGCAAAATGCCAAGGTTCCAGAACAAGTCAACTTGCATTTTCTTCCTGCTGGATGATCAGGATGGCGACAAACATTTTTTTAGGGACGCCAGTGTAATCCAAGATCATATCTACAGGTGCATCTCAATAAATTAGAATATCATCAAAAGGTTGATTTCAGTTATTCGATTCAAAATGTGAAACTTGTATATTATATAGATTCATTACACACAGACTGATATGTTTCAAGTGTTTATTTCTTTTAATTTCGATGATTAAAACTGACAGCTAATGAAAACCCAAAATTCAGTATCTCAGAAAATTAGAATATTGTAAAGAAGTTCAATATTGAAGACTCATGGTGTCACACCTGAGCCTTTAAATGGTCTCTCAGTCTGGTTCAGTGGGCTACACTATCATGAGGAAGACTGTTGACTTGACAGTTGTCCAGAAGACGATCATTGACACCCTGCATAAGGAAGGTGAGACACAAGGTCATTGCTAAAGAAGCTGGCTGTTCACAGAGTGCTGTATCCAAGCACATTTATGCAAAGTTGAATGGAAAGAGAAAATGCGGTAGAAAAAGGTGCACAAGCAACAGGGATAACCGCAGCCTGGAGAGGATTGTGAAAGGAAGCCCATTCAAGAATTTGGAGGAGATTCACAAGGAGTGGACTGCAGCTGGAGTCAGTGCTTCAAGAGCCGCCACGCACAGATGTATCCAGAGCATGCGCTTCAACTGTCGCATTCCTTGTGTTAAGCCACTCTTGAACCAGAGACAATGTCAGAGGTGTCTTACCTGAGCTAAGGACAAAAAAAATTGGACTGCTGCTCAGTGGTCCAAAGTCCTCTTCTCAGATGAAAGTAAATTTTGATTTCATTTGGAAATCAAGGTCCCAGAGTCTGGAGGAAGAGAGGAGAGGCACAGAATCCAAGTTGCTTGAGGTCCAGTGTAAAGTTTCCAAAGTCAGTGGTGGTTTGGGGAGCCATGTCATCTGCTGGTGTTGGTCCACTGTGTTTTCTCAGGTCCAAGGTCAGCGCAGCCATCTACCAGGAAGTTTGAGAGCACTTCATGCTTCCCTCTGCAGACCAGCTTTATGGAGATGCTGATTTCATTTTCCAGCAGGACTTGGCACCTGCCCACACTGCCAAAGATACCAATGCCTGGTTTAAGGACCACGGTATCCCTGTGCTTGATTGGCCAGCAAACTCGCCTGACCTAAACCCCAATCTATGGGGTATTGTGAAGACGAGGATGTGAGACACCAGACCCAACAACGTAGAAGAGCTGAAGGCCACTATCAGAGCAAGCTGGGCTTCCATAACGCCTCAGCAGTGCCACAGGCTGATCACCTCCATGCCACGCCGCATTGCTGCAGTAATTCATGCAAAAGGAGCCCCAACCAGGTATTGAGTGCTGCACATGTTCATACTTTTCAGAAGTCCAATATTCCAGTGTTAAAAATCCTTCTTTTTATTGGTCTTAAGTAATATTCTAATTTTCTGAGATACTGAATTTTGGGTTTTTATTAGCTGTCAGTTATAATCATCAAAATTAAAAGAAATAAACACTTGTAATATATCAGTCTATGTATAATGAATCTATATATGAGTTTCACTTTTTTAATCGAATTACTGAAATTAATAAACTTTTTGATGATATTCTAATTTATTGAGATGCACCTGTATGCTTAGGACAGATCAGTTCATCATTGTTATACCCCTTCTTTCCTGCACGGTTCATGATCAATTCAAGTTCAGTCATTTCGCCCAAACTAATTTTCAAATTCTGACCATGTATGGCCACAGAACACCCCAAAGGAATGAGTTTAGTCGTAACATTTTTCGGCAAAAATGGCGAAGTTCCAAACTTCCCAAATGCACTGTCATGAAAAATACACTGCTCCATACCTAAAAAGGAATTATGAAGTAGGTAAACCTTGCTAAAATCTTGCTAAAGATGCTTGAGTTGTGACCTGCTTTAACGAATGATTTGCATGCAGTAAAAAATATATAACCGTGTTTTAAGCCTAAAACAGGTTTCTGTATCTTGAATAGTTATCCACTATATATGTTGAAGAAGGTGCACAACCATACAGAATACATTTGTGTACATTTTACATTACATAGTATGTACAAGAGACATATAGAGAAACAGGGTGTAGAAAAGGTTTAATTACAGCTTAGATACAGGAGGTCCCATGATTTTCTTGTTTGATAATTTGAGTCAACAAGCAAATACATCTTACCACACTCTTGGATGTTCTTTATCCTCAAGCAGATTTGGTGGGCATGGCCCAAAAGTTAAGGAACCATGCCCATCTGTCAAAGTATTTGGCCCCTTAGCTCCAGTCTGTGCTGTGCTCCCTTCATTTTTATTCACAAAATGCCAAGTGGATATAGCAAAGACTTACTAGCACTAAAAAGTTTCACGGGACCTTAATGCAGATTTGTGTTTTAGCTTGACATGTATTGCCTAAATAGGCTGTGCGCTGCAAATGTAGGGTGCGCTGCTGCACATCTGCATCCAGGTCCCACAAAAGCAATTAGTCAAACCGTAAAGCATCCATATGCTCTATCATGTTGTAGTACCAACAGAAACATGGGACTTTGTTGCAGATTTGAGATAAATGGATTTAAAGTTGCTTGCTGTCACGTGTCGTAAAGTTTGGGCATGGCCTGCTCAGCAGGTGAGGGGTTAGTCTAAACAAACTCAATGGAATATTCTGGGTGCGTTCGAGCGCGTCTGCAAATAAGCCGGCTGGCGAGATTCCGAAAAAATTTGCGAGAATCTTGCGAAGTTTAGCGATAAGTCCTCCAAACCCCGCGATAGCTGCAGCTATCGCAGGGTTTGGAGGGCTTATCGCGCAACTTCGCAAGATTCTCGTAATTTTTCGGGAATCTAGCGCAGCTGGCTTACTTGCAGACCCGCTCAAACGCAGCCTCTTATTTGACCACTGGATATTATACTCATGAAGTATGGTTCATTTTGGAGAACATGAATTTCCAGCATTTGCCTTTTCCGGGCCCATCGTATAAAAATTCACTCTTAAGCTTTCTCCAGCACATCCCAAAGACTTTCTAGTAGTTAAGGTCCGGACCCTGAGATGGCCATTTCATGTGTGAAAATGATTCCTCAGAGTCGATGAACCACTCTTTTACAATTTGAGCATGATGAATCTTGGCAGTATCATGCTGGAATATGCCTGTGCCATCAGGGGATTAAAAAGTCCACTGATGGGTTACGGGTCATTCAGTATATTCAGGTAGTCTGCTAAATTCATTTTATGGCTGTAGAACAGTGCTGAGCCAAGACCTGACCAATTGAAGCAACCCCAGATCATATCACTGCCTCCAGAGGCTTGTATAGTGGGCACTATGCATGATGGGTGCATCACCTCATGGGCTTCCTCTCTTACCCTGACGTGCCCATCACTCTGTAATAGGGTTAACCTGGATTCATTAGACCACATGACCTTTTTGCTCTGCTCCTAAATTCAATCTTTATGGTGCCTTGCAAACTGAACTCATTTTTTTCCCCAATTAGCCTCACTGACAAATGGCTTTCTTGTGGTGACTCAGCTGTTAAGTCCCAATCCTCCAAGCTCTTGCACCATAAGTGTGGAAATGCTCTTACCTTCATAAATGAACATAACCATGAGTTCTACTGTTGATTTTTTTTTATGATGAGACTTCACTAAGCATTCTAGCGGTCTCCGATAAGGACCGGTCATTATTTTTCTCCAGCCCGTTTCTTCCATGAAGTTGACTATTCACCACTAACCTTCCAGGTTTTAATAAATTCTTGGACAGTTCATGACCTAATTCTGGTGATTTCAGCAATCTCCTTAGCCTTTTTCTTTGCTCCATGTTGGCCAATAATTTGCCCCTCTTGAAACACAGTAACATCTTTCCAATGACCGTGAGATGCGTCTTCCGACATGGTTGTTTAAGAAATGAGAAGTGACTTTTAATGCGGTTAAGGTCAGGACTTTGTGGTGGCTAATTCTTGTCTGAAAATTATTCCTCATACTCATTTTCCTCATTCATTATTTTCTTTGCTTGATGCAGACCAATAACTTGTCCCCACTGAAATACAGTAACATCTTTTCGGCCACAAAGCGATACATCTTCCATCATGATTTTTTAAGAAATGAGAGGCTATGCAGTACGCACTTCATCAGTCAGGATGAAAATAATTATTGCCAGCTGAAACATATCAATCGCTGCAATAATAATCCAATCATAGTGTTTGTTTGTTTATATCCAGACGGTGACTCTTTCTTTGGAGGGACAGTGTTATTGACTGAAGCATTGAATGTTTATGCAAAATTATTACAAATAATTATCATACAAATAATCACTTCATCATCGCTAATAATGTGAAATTAAGTTGCACTTCAATTCTAAAGGACAAAATATCATCCCAAATAATATCCTCCAGTATCAGTACTTTGTTCGAATGACAGAACTCCATATTCCTTGTGCACTCACCCATGGAATGATGCGTGATATTTTTTTGCACCCTGGGTGTGGCGCTTCCAAGGGAATGACCCATTCTCTCCATGGTGCATTTGGTTGCATGTTCAACCTGCTCTTGTAACTCCTGTGCCTCTCGAGTCCGTCGTTGCAGCTCCTCACTAAGAAAAAAGGCACATTCAACTATTTTGTCATCTTCGACAAAAATTGTACCACTAACGTCTCACACGGATGGTAACAAAGCACCTCAGAGGATCAAGGTACTTGAGTTTTAAAAAATCTGGCACCCACATTTGTGTATGTAGGGCTATAGGTTGTCTTTACCACATGGCTTTCTTACTACTGCAGTTCGCATGACTCTATGGTTGTAATAAAAAGTGGACATGAAAGATAACGTAAGAGAAAACATCTGAATAAATAATCTGGTCCCCAAAAATGAGGAGGAAAAAAAAGAAATTTGATGAAATGAGTCCTCCTTCTACATACTCTCGACAAGTGGGATTGAGACTACACTAGCGGTATTATGTGTCATTATCTTTACTCTTCAATAAAATAAAAACCCCAGTTCCAGTGCAGTTGGGACATTGTGTAAAACGTGAATAAAAACAGAATACAATGATTTGCAAATCCTTTTCGACCTATATTCAATTCAGTACACTACAAATACAAGATATTTAATGTTAAAACTGATAAACTTTTTTGTTTTATTGGAAATATTCACTATTTTGAATTTGATGCCTGCAACACGTTCCAAAAAAGCTGGGACAGGGGCATGTTTACCACTGTGTTACATAACCTTTCCTTTAACCCCTTAACTGTCACTGGGCCCTAATGAGGGCCGGGCCAAAAGTTAGAAAATGCAGGTGACAGTTAAAGGGGACCTATTTTGCTATATTTCCAAGGTTACATTTTGATCTTGGACTCCCCTAGAGTACTCCTGATCGTTCAAAGTCCTAAACAGGGTCCTTATTTAGCTCATACTGCCATCCTCAAAAAACCCCATTTGTAGTCCATTGTAGTCTCTGCCTCTGCCTTTGTCTTTGCGTTTACTTTGAATGTAATCTCTCGCGCGAAAAATTCGTTTCGCGTCCGGTGTGAAGGCTGCTTAACGCGCGCATAACGCATGTATTCGCGTCTTCGCATTGACTTTGAATGTAGCTAATCTGTCGCGCAAAAAATTTGTTTCGCGTCTGGTGTGAAAGCTGCTTAACGCACCCATAACGCATGTATTCGCGTCTTCGCATTGACTTTGAATGTAGCTAATCTGTCGCGCGAAAAATTTGTTTCGCATCCGGTGTGAAAGCTGCTTAACGCGCCCATAACGTGTGTATTTGCGTCTTTGCATTGAATTTGAATGTAGCTAATTTGTTGCGCGAAAAATTAGTTTCCTGTCCAGCGTGAAAGCTGCTTAACGCGCCCATAATGCATGTATTCCTGTCTTTGCATTGACTTTGAATGTAGCTAATCTGTTGCGCGAAAAATTAGTTTCGCGTCCGGCGTGAAAGCTGCTTAACGCGCCCATAACGCGTGTATTCAAGTCTTTGCATTGACTTTGAATGTAATCTGTCCCGCGAAAAATTAGTTTCGCGTCCGATGTGAAAGCAGCTTTATGGATAGTACGTGACAGCTAGAGAGAGCTTGGTTATGTTATGAACATAATACACGTTTTGTAGACCGTAAGTTCTGTTAGCGTGGACAAGTTGCTTATGTGGAGCTAGCGAATCGATCACTTCTACAGGAAAGGATTTCCTATTTAATCTCTGCCTTTTTCAGCTTTTTATTACCCACAACAATTTCTAAAGGGGGATGAAATTATGTCACGGTAGTGCAGAGAAATCCTTTGTTATACCAGACACATTAGAGCTTCTGCGTTTTGCGATTGCTTTCACGGTAGAATCAAAGAGCTAACCCAGATATTTGTAATAGGGATCCGGCTGATCCCAGTCATGGATAAGTGAAGTGATCACAAGCAGCCGCTTCAACTGTAGTGGCTATAATCGGGCAACGTTATGATGAAACTGCCACATTGATGCTTACTGAAGTAACACAAGCATACCGATCAGAATTACTGCATATAAGTTAACTAGGAGCATTTTTAATTAGCACGGCACGCAAACTAACATGCAGTAGCTGGTAACCGAGCAGTCATAACCACAGAGACAAACCCTTGCAATACAGGTTTTACAGACAGCAAGTTCCGTTACCGTGGACAGTTGTACCAAGCATCCAAATTACATACAAGTATTAAAAGTTAGCTTCAAATGAGGTTTACGTTCACACACCTTCTGTAGAATTTCCCCTGATATTACTCTTGCATATTTAGGACTCAAACATTGGCAACAGTAACTTGGCTACGTTAGCCGCTGTGCTACAGCCACAATCAACTGGCTATCACGTCAGGTTGGCTTATGCAGTAAAAGAAACTTACAGCTTCAGTGTCTGTGAGTCATGGACAGTCGCGACCGATACAGGCTTTATCTTCAGATATTTTACAAAGCCTGCGTTTGAGGCCAGTTGTTAGTGCTAACTATCGCTAGCGGTCCTGCTAGCCACCCATAACACGTTAGCTTCACGAACATTATTTGCTGTTATATCGTTACTTACAGCTTGTGGCTCCGACCGCTTGATCAATGCAACTGCTTCAGGTTTGAGAAGCAGCTGAGACGCTTATCCTGTGTCGAATTATCCTTTATTGACAAAGCTGGCTTTGGTGAAATGCTGAGCACAAGCAGCTAAAGTTCCCTTTGGCCGCGGCTGTTTGCTGCCAGCAAACAAAAAAAGCTACCCACTGATTTCTGGTGGCATCCTCTTTTGGAAGAGAAATGGGTGTTTTTCTTCGCGTTCAAAAGTAAACGGACAAGCAGCTTTGGGAGAGATACTGACAAAACTGCACCTCTAATCATCTGCGGTTCTTCTTTTGTATTTCCAAAAGTGTAGACGCTACTAAGGCATAGTATGATCTGCTGTTGTTCGTGCCTGCTAGAATAGTTTCCGGTGTGGGCAGGTCCAGCGCCGTGAATGGCTCTGGCTAGGTCTGTACTAATTGGACGGCACAAGCTGACGTCAGGTTTTGCCCAGATCTCGCGAAGATCTCGGGAGGAGCTGTTCAGTGAGGAAATCACGTTCACGAAATCACGTTCTTGGATTATGGCAAAACCTCTGTATCTTATGTTTAGAAACTTTTCAGAGGTTGAGTATGGACAACCAACATTATAAAATTACTAATATGTATTAAAAGAAGGATCAGCATAATAGGTCCCCTTTAAGGGGTTAAACAACGCTCAATAAGCGTTTGGGATCTGAGGACACCGATTACCACCGCTAAACAAAGTTGGCAGGAGGTTATGTGATCGGTGCCGTTTGTTTGTTTGTGAACAAGATAACTCAAAAAGTAATGAACGGATATCTCTAAAATTTAGGATGGACCCTACTGATTTTCACTGCGATCAGTCAAACAATATGGCAGTTATCTTGAAATCGTATGACACGCGATAACTGAACTTTGCTCCCACTCACAAAGATTTGGACTGTGCTGCCTTGGCGGAGGTTTGCACTCTAGGAGCGCCTCTAGTTGTAGAAGCTTTGCAGGTGGAATTCTTTCCCATTCTTGCTTGATGTACGACTTCAATTGCTCAACAGTCCGGGGTCTCTGTTGTCATATTTTGCACTCCATAATGCATCACACATTTTCAATGGGAGACAGGTCTGGACAGCAGGCAGGCCAGTCCATTACCCACACTCTTTTACTATGAAGCCACGCTGTTGTAACACGTGCAGAATGTGGCTTGGCATTGTCTTGCTGAAATAAGCAGGGACGGCCCTGAAAAAGACTTTGCTTGGATGGCAGCATATGTTGCTCCAAAACCTGTATGTACCTTTCAGCATTAATGGTGCCTTCACAGATGTGCAAGTTAGCCATGCCATGGGCACTAACACATCCCCATACCATCACAGATGCTGGCTTTTGAACTTTGCGCTGATAACAATCTGGATGGTCCTTTTCCTCTTTAGCCCGGAGGACACGTCATCCATGATTTCCAAAAACAATTTGAAATGTGGACTCCACAGACCACAGCACACTTTTCCACTTTGCGTCAGTCCAGCTCAGATGAGCTTGGGCCCACAGAAGCCGACGGTGTTTCTGGGTGTTGTTGATATATGGCTTTTGCTTTGCATGGTAGAGTTTTAACTTGCACTTGCAGATGTAGCAACGAACTGTGTTAACTGACAATAGTTTTCCGAAGCGTTCCTGGGCCCACATGGTAAGATCCTTTACAGAATGATGTCAGTTCTTAACGCAGTGCTGCCAGAGGGACCGACGGTCAAGGGCATTCAATGTGGGTTTTTGGCCTAGCCGTTTACGTGTAGAGATTTCTCCGGATTCTCTGAGTGTTTTGATGATTTTATGGACTGTAGATGATAAAATCCCTAAATTCCTTACAATTGCACGTTGAGCAACGTTGTTCTTAAACTGTTGGACTATTTGCTCATGTTGCTCTCAAAGTGGTGAACCTCACCCCATCCTTGCTTGTGAACGACTGAGCCTTTTGGGATGCTCCTTTTATACCTAATCATGACACTCACCTGTTTCCTATTAACCTGCTCACTGGAGGAATGTTTCAAACGGGTGTTTTTTGAGCATTACTCAACTTTCCCAGTCTCTTGCTGCCCCTGTCCCAGGTTTTTTGGAACGTGTTGCAGGCATCAAATTCAAAATGAGTGAATAATTCCAAAAAAACAATAAAGTTTATCAGTTTGAACATTAACTATCTTGTCTTTGGCGTGTACGCAATTGAATATAGGTTGAAAAGGATTTGCAAATCATTGTATTGTTTTCATTCACGTTTTACACAATGTCCCAACTTCATTGGAATTGGGGTTTGTACTTGAATCCTGACAAGAATCTTCTAATTCAAGGACAATGACCCCAGCACAGGCGTTGAAGGGTCACTGAATGCTTTGATACGCATGAAAATTCTGTAAATCATATGTAACAGCCATCACAGTCACCTCGTCTCAACCAAATTAACATATGGGACACAAATGTGTTAGACAGCGATTTCCACCACCATCATCAAAACAAGATGGAATATCTTCAAGAGGAATGGTTGACGTGACAAAGTATATCGAAAAAAAAATTCACTTTTGGCTTGGTAAATGGTGCACATGTACTACAAAAACAAGTTGAGAGATTCGTTGCAGAAACTTATTTAGTGACGGAGGTGTCTTTAGCAGCTCCATCTTTAACCCAGCCCAAAACGGCGCCAAGCCTGAAGCTAGTGTTTTTGCTTGTTTATAACTGGTGCAGCTGACGCTTTTCTGTCCAGCACCGAGTTTTCTTTGATAGCAAATGTACTTGCGCCAAAATGAGCACCTATGGGCGTGTTGGTCTTAAAATAAGGTGTGGCCAGGGGCATTGCTGGTGTGTTGCAATCTTGAGGCAACAGAAAGTGATTGACAAATGAAAAACCTAGTCTAAAGTCAATTGTAAGTTTTTAACTGCCATGTTAAGGATGCATTATTAAGTTAACATTCTGCGCCTTTGTAGGTGGGTGCACAACACGCATACACTCAGCCTGTTGCACACACAGAGGAGCAGCAGCGCTCAGACATGCCAAAGATTAAAAATGAAAATACTACAATGTGAAAGATTATTTTTGAGCAAATCAACATACTAAAAAATAGATGTCATAATGACGAGTACGATCAATTTCATATGCACGCTATTGTGTGCCCCATCACTGAATGCTTGGATGGGTTTAAATTGTGAGGGAATGCAGTTCATTGAGATCCAGGTGATCTGCGATTCAACTTGCAAAATCACTCATTTTAGTATTACAAAATAAGTGAATTTTAAATAAGTTTTTAAATTCTAGTCAACCTAGTGCGGTCAGTGACAGGGAACATACTTAGTTGGAAAGCGCAATGCCGACATCTTTTGGTCAACACGTGAACACATGCTTGCTTTAAAGGACGAGTCCTCACCCCGGCAAAGCATATTGCAGCTGAAAGCAGAATGTAATTGATCGTGGCGCACTGCCACAGCAAAATAAAAGCCGCCACGCCTATTAAAATGACTTTTCATAAACTCCAAAAATCCTAAGGACAATCAGGTGTTGTCAGTTCTCCTTGTTAAGTTAAAATGAGCGCTAATAATTCTTGCTCTGTTGTCAATCATTTTGGTTGATGAACATGTATTCCAATGAATAAAAATTAGCCATCGGCAGTAAAATGCGCTGCCTTCTTCTTAATGCAATGTATGCAATGATTAGAGAAAAAATATTTTGTTCACTTTGCGAAACGATAAACTACGATGTTAACTTCTGTGTTTGCTGTGAGCACATCCTGCTCCACCTAATTGTATCTTCATGATTATTTCATTCCAATTCCGGAGTCCGGAGTCATAATTGTTGTTTATATTATATGTGAAATCCACCGTCACGCACGTGAAACTGATAAACCTCTGTGCACATAGACTTCAATTATTACATCGCCTACAAGCAGATTAATGAAAACTGGCCACACCTGATAATGCTGAGTTTTGACCCGACTCTGAAGCCCTCTGCCACAGTTTCAAAAAATCCTGGAGGAAACCCTGAAATGTCCAAAACGCATATTTTAATTTGGTAATAATCCAGCGCGACTCATTTTAAAACCAGCAAGTCTTCAAATTGGCGTCAATATCACGGGCCAGACATTTTTACTTGGGGAATCTTCTGATTTTGAATTTGATCTTCAGAAACCTCACCTTTCAATGCTTAATAACCTAAACCTCTTGCAGTTTACTTCTCCCGATTAGCCACAGTTGCTCAGACTAATTGGTAAAACCGACGACAGTCTAATTTACTTTCGATAGAATTGTAATGCATTGCACCACAAAATTATGAGGCATTTTCTTCCGCGCATAAATGACAACGTAAAATATCAATATGTCTTTATAATTTCTGCGCTCATGTAGCTCGTGAAGCAGCACAGATTTGCGTAAATTAGTTTGCAAGGCTCATTAAGTAATAAGCCAAGAGAATCCGTTCCATATTCTGAATGTAGACACAGCTAAAGGGCGTTGTTAGGCACGCTGCACAGCTGAGTGAAATTGCAAGGATGGCAAAAATAAATGCTGCAAAGTCAGTGAAAGTTGGATTTTTGCATTTATACTGCCATCCTTACAATGCCATATCAATTATATAAATGTAGGCAATAGGCATTAACTTCTTCATTATCATTCTCATTATAGGTCATGTAATGTCTTGGGTGCTCAGTTGACAAATTGTTTGATTGTTAATCAGGCGAATTTAAACGAGAACAGCTTGCGGGCAATCAAGCAATAAAGGGTGCGCTTACTGAAGGCAACTTGTTATAACTTAATTTGAGATAGCTTGAGTTTATATACTAAAAGGTCATAAATTAATAATTCATGTCAGCGAACAGTTTGTTAAAACAGTTAGTTAAATACTCTGTATTTTATTTGATTCGATTTGAATATTTTATTGTTGAGTCATAAGGAAATAAGACAGTTTAAAAGGACCAGAGGCTTTGTTCATGTTTGTTTCTGCTTAATGCCTACATTTCCCATAGGGCTCATGGGGGGAAGCTGGAAGTGACCCTTTTCATATATGTCTTCCTTGTTTTTAGCTGCATTAACAATGAGCAAGCAAGCTCTGTTGTAAGCTACTCGCACAAGCTATGCTGTAACCCTTCATAAATTTCACTAAAGAGAACGTTGAACAAAAGGTCCGGAGTCTTGTCTCGTCTTTCGTCAGTTAAAGGTCAGCAAGTCCGACAAAGTTACTACATTTTTTGGCGACAAAATTACTATACAACTAAACAATTAAATGGAGACTAAGAAAGGAATGAGCTTAACTGATGTCATGAGCACCGCGGCACAGTCTAGTGAACTGGCGTTTGATTGGATAAAATTAGATTCCCCAAGTAAAAATGTCTGCCTCCTGATATTCACGCCAATTTGAAGACTGGCTGGTTTTAAAATGTGTCACACTGGATTATTGCCAAAATAAAATTTATAAAACTATGCTTTTTAGACACTTGAATAATTCTACATTCTGCTGAAATATACTTTGGCGGGGTGAGGTCTCCTCCTTTAACTATCCAGTGAGTGTTTATTTGACTCCAGAGTGCGAATGAAGGAGAGTATCTAATTTTTCTTTTGATCTTAAAGTGATCAGTTTGGATCTCTTGGTTGATTCTTAAAATTTACTTAAATTAAATTTATTTATTATTTTCTTGTCAATTATTTATTACAATTTATCTTTTTGTTAAATGTGACCAGCATTACAAGGCTTGCTTTAAGATTCAGTTGCTGTCAAGACGTTATTCAAGTTTTTTGGTGAGAACACTTGATATTATCTATTTCAATTGTATTTATTTTGTGGTTGTTGAAAACAGCATTTTAAGACTGTACTAATTTATAAGAATCTGCTACAGTTGATGTTCATATGTTTTATAAATGTCTTATAACAGCACATGATTATTTAGGCATATTTTCAGATTTCCAGTTAAATTCTAACGCTGATTCAATGCAGGGCCCTATGGAATCTCACGCTCTAAATTCTACTACTCATTCATGAATCTGCTACCTATATCAGTCAGTTGCTGGCCTGTGTCGGGCCCCCATCAAAAAAAAAAAAAAAAAAAAAGATAATTTCTGGCCGCCGGCGGGGTGCCAGTGGGCCGCCAGCCCCCCTAAAAAGATACTTGCAACCGGGCCTAACAACTTTTCCGGGGGAAACTATACATCAACGATATATGCAATTTATCAAAATGTATGAAATTTGTCTTGCTCGCAGACGATACAAATATTTTTTGTACTGGGGAGAATTTGCAGCAGATTTTGGACATGATCACTACAGAAATGAATAAGTTAAAACTGTGGTTTGACAAAAACAAATGATCACTTAGGGCTCTAAATTCCTTGACCAGGTGCAGGCGCAAGGAATGGGGGGAGCGCCGCGCCAACGGGGTGTATCCAGGCGTATTTTGCAATTTCATGCCCCGCGCAGCCCGGCGCAAGTACTCCTCTGTCCCGCCTCTGCCCCTCCTGCTGGCGCAAGTGGCAAAGAGGGAGGAGAGAAGACGTGAGTGGGTTTAACACAGCCGAGTCAAATCTTCACCAATCAAATGTGCTCCTCTCCTGACCTTTAAGATGTTGGAATAAAGAAGCCTCTGTCCTATATCTGCATGATGCGTTAATGTTGCATTTTACTTGGCTGCTTAAGGCATGTTTTCTGTACCACTTACATCTATATTAAGCATTACGAATATGAGTTAACTGGCTAGCTAGGGCATTTGCGAATTATTACCATTAGCGAACTTGAATGGAATTTCAAAATGAAACTACGTCAGATCATTCAAACTTATGAAGTTGGAATGAAATACGACGGTTGCTCATTTATTTCTTTTGCCTGCATCATTGGGAAGAGAAACGATGGATAGCGTGTTCCTATTATTACACCCTGTTGCTGCTTAAAATTTTAGGATTAATACACATGGACAACAATGCAAGATACGTTACACATTTATTTTCAATATGTGATCTTAACTCAGTACGAGATCATAGCAATCAGGCTGTATTTCTTTCCCCCACTAAAAACGATAAAACATAAGTGAAAATAATAGTATTAAGCCGCTTGCACACTGGACGCGAAACAAATTTTTCGCACAACTGATTACATTCAAAGTCAATGCAAAGACGCGAACACATGCGTGTATTCGCATCTTTGCATTGACTTTGAATGTAATCAGTCGTGCGAAAAATTTGTTTTGCGTCCGGTGTGAAAGCAGCTGAAGGACACATACCCACATAGCCTACACACGCACTCACGCACCCATATGTACACATCTCTCTCTCTCTCTCTCTCTCTCGTACGTTGCAGACGGGTATTTGCGGTCAAAGCCACTGCCGCAAAAAGCGGCTACGGTGCTCAAAGTAATTTAATATCAATACTCACTTACGTTTTATAACAGAAGTTCAAAACTTCGACATAACATAGAAAACACATATTTAGAAAAAGTATGGACGGATGGACTCATATCTTTTACTGACATGAAATACCATGCATTACTAACATCAGTGCCGCGGCTCAAGTGTTAAGGACAGAGTAGTGCAGCCAGGTGGTCTCTCCTCTCCCGTGCGCGCTGCTGCTCTCCCTGCTGCTACGGCACATGCAGTTCGGCCTCTCTCTGTCTCAAGTCCTGTAATGTCTCCTGCATGAGGTCAAAGTGACATCCATGGCGTACAGCTATGTTGTGTAGCACGCAACATGCCACAGAGAATGCACTGACACTCTGAGGGCTGTCAGGTCAAGTTTCTATTACGCGTGCCAACCGCCTTTGATCTGACATCAGGAAAATCGATATAGATACTATAATTTATGTGCTGATTCAGATAGTTACATTAAATAGTGGTTGCTGTAATTATTTATTGCATTGAAATGTGCCTGACATTCTGGAAACCTGCCTGTGAGGTTTCGGTGACGTGTGCACACTGTGCACCGGTCAGCCAAATTACCACTGCACAGAAAGTAAACCAGGTTGGAGCTGGCGAGCTTTCTGTGCAGTTTCGGCGGAGACTTTTGCTACGAAACTGTCACTGCATCTTGATGAATATGTGACACCTCCCCCTACTACGCTGCCACACCCATCTCGGCGCACGTCCGTCTACCAAATTGCCAGAGGGGCTGAGCACGGTGTTGCACCGCACGAAATTACCACTGCGCGGGCTGCACCGGACGAAATTACCACTGCGTGGGCTGCGCCACGCTACGCCACGCTGTGCCACCCTGTGCTGCGCCAAGAAATTAGAGCCCTTAATCTGGAGAAAACAAAGATCATGCTGTTTGGAAAGCATAACACAAATGTTCATGTAGACCTGAGGATAAACAATACACACATAGAAAGAGTATATGAGAATAAATTTCTTGGAGTGATCATGAACCACAAAACATGCTGGAAACCCCATGTAAGCTATGTCCGAGCAAAACTAGCAAAGTGCACTGCAATTCTGGGCAATATAAGACATATACTGGATTATAAATCATTACACACTCTGTACTGTTCACTGTTTCTACCATATCTGACTTACTGTGTGGAGGTCTGGGGAAATAACTACAAAAGCACCCTACAGCCAATATACATATTGCAGAAAAGAGCAATAAGGACAATAAACCGTGTAGGATATAGAGAACACACAAACATATTGTTTGTAAAATCAAACACCTTGAAATTTATGGATTTGGTCAAATGTAAAACATCACAAATCATGTACAAAGCCAGAAATAACCTGTTACCAAAAAACATACAGAGAATGTTCATGGACAGAGAAGGTGGCTATAACTTGAGAAGAGAGCTTAACTTTAGAAAACTCTATGTTCGAACCAAAATGAAAAGCATGTGCATATCTATCTGTGGGGTCAGGGTTAGGGTCAGGGTTAGGTTAGGGCAGGGTTTGAAATTGGGACTGCCGTGCCTCTCTACATTGAAATGCATGGGAAAATTGCCGTACCCGTAGCAACTGCCCAAAAGAAATGCAAGTTAGCTAGCTAGTTAATGTACTATTATGGTTACTCAGTCGAATTGACCGCAAAATAAAGAAAAGTTTGATGAAACGAGTGTAAATGTGCACCTGCTAGTAATAAATTTGATTTTCTAAAATAATTACGCACAAACTTATTTTCCAGTCTGCCTTTAATTAGGCTAACTTGCGTTTCTTTTGTTGTTCAGTGTACATCTGACTGGATGAGCATCTGACAAACCACACTGCATATCTGCCAAGCCACGCATTGCGCTCAATCAAATTGATTGTAATTGTCAGCCGTCTGGCCTGACAAGCAGGTTGTCTCAAAATATAAGTTTAATCAATTTCTCAATACAGACGTCTTATTTATTTATTCATTCATTCATTTCGCCAATTTATCTATTTAGCCTATTTATTCATTTTGCTAATAACAGCAACAACAGCATGACGTCCGCATCGCTGCATATGGTTTAGTTCTCATTTTGACAGCTGCGCTCGTTCCTGCATGTTGTTCGCTGGTTTCAAATCTGTGTACACCTGGTCAGACCTGGCGTGAGATTTTTGCGGACCGGTCGTTCACGTTCAGCTTGATAAATGCCGATCCTTGCGGGAGTTTTGGCATACACCCTTTTTTTTGGTGTACGCACGTTTGATAAATGAGGGACATTGCGTTTTGATTTTATTCACAATTTGCACTTTGTCCCAACTATTTCGGAATTGGGGTTGTATATATATGAAATAGTACTGCAGATACAATGGCTATAAATAATTTACAATAGTATAAATCATATAATCTTCTGATGAAGAGTCAAAAAGGGGTAGGATTAAAAAGAAGTGTAAACTTCTTCCTACTCCTTGTTTGAACAGGGCACATTATGATTTTTTTTTTTCCTTTTTCTTTTTGTTTTCTTTTTTCTTTTGAATATTTATCGAAATGAACAGAGATTTTGTTTTTAGAATTGTTTCAAATAAATAAATCAGAGTTATCATTAATAACTCTGAATACAGCATGTATCATCATCATGCAGCATATCCTCTTAACCCTAATCAGTAAAACGCGGGTCAGAAATGACTCGGAGCATGAAAAAAAGTTCATATTTTTTACAAATCTCAATCTATCGATCCCAATTTTTTTTTTTTTTTTTTTTTTTGAACCAAATTTTGTTGTTTTACGGTGTGTAAAAAAATTTTTAGGATCACTTGAGCGGTTTTTATGCATTAATAAAATTGTCATCCGGGTCAGTATTGACCCGAGCGAATGTTGTCACTTATTTCATGCTGAAAATTCTGATTTTGTTAGCTAATATTGGTTTTCTTTTGCAGGAATGTAAAGAAGTGGGTCATTCCATATGAAATCAAACAAATTCCAGGAATTTCCCAGTGTCATGGTCATGGTCATGAATTTTTTTTAAATTTTAATAGAATGTTGGACTTGGGGCCAATTGAAGAAATACCAAGTTTTAGCTCAATACCCCCAGCAATGATCATTTTCTGGGGGTGGGTCAAAAAAGTGGTCGTGGCACCCTCAGATGCGGCAAAATGAATTATAGCCATTTTCATGGGGCCATTACTCAAAAACTAATACAGACATGGACTTCAGACATGGAGTACAAGCCCTGAGCATTCCCATTGCACCAATGTATTTTCTCCTCTGTGATTGACTTGTGATGCAATCAATTTGATTTTGGGGGAGGCCACTTGATTTTATGGGCTCTATCGTTTCCAACGAGCCCTCATCGACCGTAATCACACAAACCTAGCCTGAGATAGAGCCTTGCGTTCCCGGTGCGTTAAATTCAGAGTCCATGCGCCATTATGCACATGTCCTTATAGAGCGCTACAATATAAATGTTAAACTGATTTGTTTTTGGTATTTTTGCTATCAGTATCCACTAAACATTCAGCAGACATCATCAAAGTAGTTTCTATGGCTTGCCGGCTGACTCTTCATATGGCAATGAGGCAAAACTAGATGACTCAATGGAAATAGCTTGGTGGGTAAGTCATTCAGCTGTTGTGCAGGTGACAGCCGTATATACAGTGGTGCTTGAAAGTTTGTGAACCCTTAAGAATTTTCTGTATTTCTGCATAAATATGACTTTAAACATCATCAGATTTTCACACAAGTCCTGAAAGTAGATAAAGAGAACCCAGTTAAACAAATGAGACAAAAATATTATATTTGGTCATTTATTTATTGAGGAAAATGATCCAATATTACATATCTGTGAGTGGCAAAAGTATGTGAACCTTTGCTTTCCCCTTGGAACCCCTTGTGCAGCAATAACTGCAACTAAACGTTTCCTGTAACTGTTGATCAGTCCTGCACATCGGCTTGGAGGAATTTTAGCCCATTCCTCCGTACAGAACAGCTTCAACTCTGGGATGTTGGTGGGTTTCCTCCCATGAACTGCTCACTTCAGGTCCTTCCACAACATTTCGATTGGATTAAGGACAGGACTTTGACTTGGCCATTCCAAAACATTAACTTCATTCTTCTTTAACCATTCTTTGGTAGAACGACTTGTGTACTTAGGGTTGTTGTCTTACTGCATGACCCACCTTCTCTTGAGATTCAGTTCATGGACAGATGTCCTGACATTTTCCTTTAGAATTCGCTGGTATGATTCAGAATCCATTGTTCCATCAATGATGGCAAGCCATCCTGGCCCAGACGCAGCAAAACAGGCCCAAACCATGGACTACCACCACCATGTTTCACAGATGGGATAAGGTTCTTATGCTGGAATGCAGTGTTTTCCTTTCTCCAAACATAATGCTTCTCATTTAAACCAAAAAGTTCTATTTTGGTCTCATCTGTCCACAACACATTTTTCCAATAGCTTTCTGGCTTGTCCATGTGATCTTTAGCAAACTGCAGACGAGCAGCAATGTTCTTTTTGGAGAGCAGTGGCTTTCTACTTGCAACCCTGCCATGCACACCATTGTTGTTCAGTGTTCTCCTGATGGTGGACTCATGAACATTAACATTAGCCAATGTGAGAGAGGCCTTCAGTTGCTTAGAAGTTACCCTGGGGTCCTTTGTGACCTCGCCGACTATTACACGCCTTGCTCTTGGAGTGATCTTTGTTGGTCGACCACTCCTGGGGAGGGTAACAATGGTCTTGAATTTTCTCCATTTGTACACAATCTGTCTGACTGTGGATTGGTGCAGTCCAAACTCTTTAGAGATGGTTTTGTAACCTTTTCCAGCCAGATAAGCATCAACAACCCTTTTTCTGAGGTCCTCAGAAATCTCCTTTGTTCATGCCATGATACACTTCCACAAACATGAGTTGTGAAGATCAGACTTTGATAGATCCCTGTTCTTTAAATAAAACAAGGTGCCCACTCACACCTCATTGTCATCCCATTGATTGAAAACGCCTGACTCTAGTTTCACCTTCAAATTAACTGCTAATCCTAGAGGTTCACATACTTTTGCCACTCACAGATATGTAAAATTGGATAATTTTTCTCAATAAATAAATGACCAAGTATAATATTTTCGGCTCATTTGTTTAACTGGGTTCTCTTTATCTACTTTTAGGACTTGTGTGAAAATCTGATGATGTTTTACGTCATATTTATGCAGAAATATAGAAAATTCTAAAGGGTTCACAAACTTTCAAGCACCACTGTATGCTTGCATTTTGAGCACACACAGTTGAGTATACACTATTGCAAACAGTTTTTGTGTATGTAGTTGCTGGGGTGTTTGTTGTGATTGCTGTTTTTATCTTTTTCTGCGTTCCGGCTGTCAGGCGACATTACGCACAACGACTCAATGAGCGCAGATATACAGTCGCTAAACCAGTTTGTTTTTGATATTTACGCTATGATTGTCCACCAAATATTCAACAGTCATTTTTGAAGTCATCTTTCAAAAGAGTCCACTCGCAGTTATGCGCACTTACTGAGAGAACGCTGAAATACAAGTGCTGGATCGGAGTGCATGAAGTGTCTTTCTGACTCACTCTTGAAATTTAAAAGCTAGCAGTAACAAGATTGTCTTAATCAGCTAGCCTAGTGGCTAAGGCGTTGCATTCAAATACGGGTGGTCCATGGTTCAAGCGGAGGGGTTTTTCTTTTTTTTTGAGCAGCAGGGGCATAGTTCTTGTATAAATAATTGCTAATAAATAAATAAATAAATAAATAAATTTGTTGTAATTTGACGGAATGTATGCCTGTGGTGACATATAAGTGAAATTAAATGAATTTTACAGTTTGGTACCTGACAAATCTGAAATGGCACACAGTGCCAATTTGGAGACACCACCGAGACATTCCCGAACTAAAACCTCAGTAATTTTGTTCTAATTTACTTGATTAGAATAGAATTAGAAGAATTAGAATTGGAAGAACCATACTCGGGCATTTCCTGTCTTTCACTTTTATTTTCAGGCAAAAAAAAAATAATTATTAGCGGGTGAACAGCCTGTGTGGCTTGTGGATTTTAAAGTGCACCCATTATGTGACTTTTCATTGATCATTCTTGTATTCCTGAACTCAACGAAAAAAGGTTTAAATGTGTCATTGCTAAAAAAAAAAAAAAAAACCACTGGAGTTTTCTCATGCTTAACAATAGACTAAATTGGCATTAGAAATTAAGCATGCGCAAAAATTTTCCGGTCAGAGTTCAAGACTACCCACAATATCAACAAAGCCGATAAAGCCCAGCTGTTCCAGTGGAACAGCCGGCTACTTATCGTAATTATTTAAGATATTTTACATTGCCTAAGGTTGTTTTAAGGCAATATGCCAAGTTCACATTGTTCAGTCTGTAATTGTCCTAACGGTACACGCGGGCTTAAAGAAGTGGATGGAGGAATTTTGCTCTATTCACGAGTGCAATAAAGGAACAACACGCTGTATATGCGACCCGCCATATTTACTCATCCCTTTTCCTACCGAAAGAAAAGATCCAGAAAGATGTGTAGAATGGATTAAATTAAAAAGTTAGTTTTTATTTATTTTAGTTAAAGTTTTACTTTGTTGATCAGTAATTTGTAATGGATATTAATAAGTCCACATGTATTACATGTGCCATTTCCTAAGCCTGTAGTTGGTAGTGCTGTACTTGTCAGTGACCCATATATAAATCCCTCGCCTTTACAGATGTATGTATACATGCTTGATGTAAATATGTAAAAGGGCTGACCTGTGATTTATGACATCTGTATTATATATAACATATCAGTGGCGGCTAACGAACAGAAAACAGAAGGAGCGGAAAATATCCCTTGAAGCATTCGATTATTGACCCGTTTCCAATCATAGGCTTTAACACGTTTTCCCAATGGTATCAATAATCCATTGAGAGTAAAACACGCTGCTTCCTACTCAATGCAATGTTAAGGCGAGTAAATAATAAATGCAAAAAAAAAAAAGGTTTTATTAATTTGCCGAAATAGGTTACTCTATACGAAATGAAATAGCCTAAACTACTATGGATTAAGCGCGTTAATTTGGCATGTCCTGCAAAGCAGTTTATCAGACTTGCACTTCATGATCAGGTTAGCAAATGTATTTCACATCCCAATGAAGCGTTTCATTTCTTTATTTCTGCTACCTAAAAGAAGCCAGTTAGCCACACGTCAAATAGCCGAATATTCAAAGAGATACCAAATCTTTAATCAACAAAAGTAATTGAAAAGGGATGAGATCTCATCATGTTTAAAGGCATGCGTTCCACCCTCCAGGCTTTCTGTTGAGTAGCCACCACTTTATGTATGTATGCAGACTGTATAGGCCTACAATGAATATTATGTACTGGGTATGCATGACGATTCATTCTCCCAACCGTCTATCAGTTTTAAGGGATATGAAGTTGCTAACAACCAGCCGTCAACATCATTCGCGAGCAAGGATTTATAGTCCAGTCTGACAACTTCCCGATCCTGTTGCTTCGTTAACACTATGGAGGCCTTTTGCAATGACAATACCCAAGCGAGGGCCACAAGCTTTTTTTTTCCTCTTCCCAGTAACAGCGTAGCCCCGTTTCTTACGTAAATCTTTAAAAAATCGACTTAACTATGCTCTAAGTATTCAATATCTGAGTCACACTCGGCCATATTTACTGTTGTGGACACGATCTGGGTAGTCCTGAACTTTGACCGGGACCAACATGCTTTGCACGCAGCGAGATGCCAAATTAGTCTATTCTGCAGTACCTGTCTGAGAAACGCTCCATTGAAAGTCCTGCCCCCGCCGTCCCGAAAACCCCAGTGTGCTTTGATTGGTCAACTTGATCACTCACTTGTGAGTGGTCCACCATTCGCGCCCCTTGTCACACCTCTTATCATAAATGGATTACCGCTTTAGAAACAAATACCGGTGTAGCCTAGTGGGCGAAACCCACTTGATTCAAGGGCGCGCCAAAATATCTGCTTGGGCACGAAAATTCAAATACTGACATCACCAATTGATGGAAAAAAATGGCCAGAAGCGATTGGGGTGTTTCAGTCAGCCCTGGAGCAGTGAGTTTTGCAGCAGAGAGCACTTCTTCTGGAGGACTTTGAATGGTTTTCCTACACAGACCTTTTAAATGCGCATAAAAATGATATGATTCATGCTACGACATTAGAATAATAAAAAAACCATAATTGGTGCCCTTTAAAATCCACCTCCACTGTGGCTGGGAGCTGAAAAAGTTAACTTCAGGCCCTGTGCATGTGACATAATTAATCCATGTACTCACGCATAATCTATTGTTATGTGACAAGGCTTAGGGTGGTAAAACCTGTCCAGTGTGAAGCAGGCATAATCTGTGCACTCAAATGGCTTACAGCGACCAAATTTTACACCATTCGACCATTTACTAAAGTGCCAAAGCATCTAAACATCCCTCATTTGAGAATGCTGGTTGAGGGTACCAAGGAGGGTTAAAACATTTGTCATTAGTTGGAATTACCAAGTACATGCCATTCTGACATTTTGTAGCCCTGGGTTCAAAATAATGTGAGCAACGAGCAAAATGCTCAACCAATACAAAAGATGTGTGGTTGTTGTAATTCCATTACCGTACATTTTCTCCACGTTTCTTGTTTTGTTGGGACATTATGTTTTACAAAATTGTTTGAATTTTTGACCAAAATCTTCTGCCAAACAAAGATGGATGGAGCCCCAGTAAATGAAAACTGTGGTCAACTCATTACCAATGTGTTCAATATTACCAATTATTACCTGAACTGCAGACCTGTTTGTTAAGTGACGTTCACTTCCTCGGGGTTTTCTAACGCCTAGTGGTGGGCCCTTTGATTTCAGAAGGTGTTCAATGAGTGAAGGGCAGCGGCCTCACTGTTTTCATTTATTTCAGAGGATGTAATTCCGTTACCAGTTTGTAATTCCGTGACCACTGACTTGTCTTCTTTGAACAGACTATACTCATCAATAAAGATATATTTAACCAAAGCAAATCTAAGCAATCTAATCTGCAAAATCAGGAAGATTTTTGGTTAATTTCCTGATGTAATTCCATCACCAAAGTTTTTTGCCTCAAATTTTATCAATGGTAAATGGCACACCATTTTTGTATGTTTAGGAGTACTACAGCAGAGAAATGATGGGTTTTCAATCCAAGCAAGTCCATTATTTTGTGATAGTGGTCTAAAATATGGCTAGAATGGCTAGAATTTGCTCTGATTGTAATTCCGTTACCATAGAATTGCCCTACTTCTCCTAATATCAGAAGAACGAAAATAATCAAGGAAATACTGTCTGTCTGACTTGTTTCGTTTCCATGCAAAATTGGCAAAATTAAATTTTTCATTGGTAATATCTTATTTATTGTTATTTGTTGTTTATCTTATTAAACAATATTTATATTTACAAAACGACAAGAAAGTGCCCACTGATGACGCTCACTTACAGATAAACTGACATAACTAGTTTGTTTATTTTTGCAGATGACTGCCCCAAAACATCTCCAAAAAATGACAGTTTATATGCGTTCTAGAGACAAATATGAACTGAACATAGAAAAAGATTCAGGGCTTTGCCTTACGAAGTTACGGACCTCGAAGTCATCCTGCAGCGCAAGGTCCAGGAGTTGCCATGGCATGGCCCTACAGTTTTATTAATTTCTCTTTACTGAACAAAGTTCCACCTAATTAAACACCATGGTAAACTTTAAAAAAAATTATCATGATCAAATGTGATAAGAAGTTAATCATACCTTAGGATCTCCAGATTTTTACTTCTTTCAGGTGCATCAAAGCCAACTGCAAATATATGAAGCAAGCATACCATCATTTTTTCATACATACACAAAATTAACTCATTCCCTACGGAATACTTTTATATAAAATTGTCGTGTTTGTACGGAATACTTTTCCCGAAAATAACACAATATAAAGTATTGCAATACAGGTGGCCCATGACCGCGGTCATCAACTGATTTCGTGTTTTCATAGGACTGCGAATGGTCATCCACGCTGCTGGCATCGGCTTACCGTAGGGAATGGTAGAATTCGCCGCGCCGTCGGCAGCGGCTTGCCGTAGGGAATGAGTTAAATGACTAAGAAATGAGATCCTATCACTCAAATTATTCTAATATGGGACACCAATAAAGGCATTTTTCCAATTATAAAGTAATCAAATCAGATCACTGATCACATCAAAACTATGACAAATTAAGCGCAACAGCGTTTTCCAGCTCTTTCAGCCAACAAGTTTTAATATTTCTATAGGGTTAGAAACCCTCCAAGGTGTACTCCGGTTCAAATTTGGGGGGTTGCTGGGTTATGTTAAGTGTTGGTGGAAAGCTTATAGACATTGGAAGAAACGCAGGGACAAGTCCCCAATGCACTCAGCAAAATTTTCAAGGAATACGAATGGTTATTCGGTCAAGTAGTTAATGTTATCAGGGTGTCACGTAACGTAACCAGGAAATTCAAAGCGATACAACCAGACAGAAGCCCCTCTTCTAAGAAAATACCAATCTAGAGACCAGTTCAAAATCTCATCACCTGCTTCCAAGTACTTGGCCAGAGCGCCAAATTTATTTGCTTGTATAAGTCCACAAAATAAAAAATGAGGTGAATTCATATTTTTTGCGAACTTAGCTTCTACTGTTAATTAGCTATCATGTTACTTACGTTCAAAGGCATAAGCGGTTTCATTCTGCGTTCCCTGCACCGACTCACCAAAGCGAACTGCCATATTCTAGCATTAATTGTTCGCCAAGAACGAAACCATATGTTTCACGTTATTCGTGATTTGTGTTCTGGCGACGGTATTTCCGAAAAGACTCTCCACATTGCATGGGCCAGCCAGCTAGCTAGCTACCTATGACACCCGCCCAGCCAAGATCACTAGCTAGCCAAAAGGCGAGAGTAACAACCACTAGCTGCATCACCAAGGCAACCGGTTAGCTTTGCTTGTTTAAAACAAACCAACAAAAAAAAACCCCTGTGGAACAAACAAAACACTTATTTTGATTGAGCAAAACCAGTTTAACTACACAACTGGCGCATTTCGATTTTCTTTCTCCACATGCAATAGCTGATGTCGAAATGAGGAATCCATTTGCGTTCAGCTATTTAAAGAATAAAAGCAGTTACCGAAAGCTGCAGTTTCTACTCAGACTGACGTCACAAATACTACACAGGGGTTTGGGGTATTGTCGTTTTATTTTTGATAGCCGACGCAACATCCGGGCACTGTACTGGACAGCGCCCGCTTGCTTCTCCCTTGCTATTCATTTTGATTCAAGATTAAATGACTGAGTCGATATGCAATACAATGTGCACATACAACCCCAGGCAAAAATAATTGGTATTTCGTTAAGAAATGCCAATTCCAAGGTGATTCCATAATTACTTCCTCCACATTGAGTGATTCTGTATTTTTCCCCCTACACTTGATTAGGACAAATTAAAATTAAATTAAAATTACATTAAAATCACTTAATCTTACTTGTTTGCAGTGTGTTTCGCGAAGCCTGAATGTTGACCAAATAATAAAAATTGTTTTGTGTCATATCTGCAATTGGTTCATTTGCTATGAATTAAAAAACCTGGATGAACATTCTATATGTGTGGTGATTCCATAATTTTTGCCAGAGGTTGTAGAATGCAGCCATTTTGATAAGGGGAAAATCGCTTTATTGGCTAAAAAATATTTAGACAACCATAAACTGGAGAAGTTAATAAAATTTGGTATTCAGCTCTATGCTGCCACTCCACATCACATGCTTTTTGCGCAATAACCTCAAACTGATGTTACAGAAAAACCCTATGGATAGGGTAAAAATTGTTTATTGAATAATAATTTCACTATGGCTCTAGGAAAAATACATATAACAACTCACGTAAAACACATAGGGTAACAGAGTCAATTGCTCCAATATGCTACTGACAATGGTCATTTATCATGCAGTTTTTATTATTGATAATTTTAACATTTTCATAAAAATATATATCCATTTGGTACCAATTCCCTACATTGCCAGGGATGGTCAAATCTAACTGATGAACCAACATAGTGGCCAAATCTGGAAGCACAGCCCATTTTTATCTTCCAAGATGTGTACAGCTACACTGCACATAAAATACATGACCATATCTGTACCTCCTGTACAGAAAGTTACCACATCTTTCATCTTATTTCTTATGTTTTATGTCTGCACTATGCGACAGCATAAATAACAGCACAGTAGTATATGCAATTTCAAAATTAGCAATGGAATCAGATACTGCAAATCACTCGGTCAAAAAAAATCTCACCAACTTGTTTTATCATGATTATATTCCTATCTTCTTAAAACTATAAAAAACCAAAAGCTTGTCTTAATTGACTGTTTTATTGCTATCCAGGTAGCTTTGCATCGTTTCAAATGCATGACACATGATTTTGGCATTTTCCAACATAAAAGATAATTTCTTGTCAGGAATTTTCTTCAAATTAAAAACAATAGGTGGCCCCAAATTAGGCCCTGCAACTTATATCATGATGGGCAAAACAGCAACAATTTATTTTGCAAACCTGAACAAAAAAGGGGGAAAAGAAACACAAATAATAACATTAGGATCAATGCTGTGCCATCTCATCTTTGGGTGACAAAAACAGTTGCAAAAGCTCAAAAATTAGAAGGACTAAAGAAATAAAACAAGCCCATAATAATTTTGTTTGGTGAAATCATGTGCAGTATTACAAATATTTGTGTGATTTTACTCCAAATATTCTCAATTTCAGCATTCTTCATCAACTTCCCCCCTCTTCATCCACTTGTAGTCTGCTGTCCATGGCCTCACACACAGTGACCAGTTGCTTCTCAAAGTTTAACAGTGGATTATTGCACTCCTTGTCAAGCATCTTCTTCCAGATCTTAACTGCAAACGAAAATAATTGTCAGAAATATAATACGTAAATCAGACATACTGACAACACGAGTAATTTAATTCAGACCCAAATGCAAGGTCAAGTGAAGTTTTGACATAATTGCACTGGATCAGCAAAGCAGCAAATATCCTTATCTGAGATGAGAAAAATTATTCTTCAGAGTCTACGGACTTATTTGACAAGTGGAAGTGAGGAAGTCATCTTAGACTTGTTTGTATAAATCCTGATTTTTGACAAGGTAAAACTGACAAGAAAAAGCAGACCCCAACAAAGAACAAGATGTGCTTGTGAAACACTGATGCCCCCAGATAGTTTGGATTTATATATGGAAAAGGATCAGATGGAATCACTTGGACTTGCAAAGGGTTAAATAAACAAATAAAAATTTTAAAACTTTTCCAGGAAACTATTGTGAAATCAAAATGACACCAAGGTGAAGGTCACAAGGTCAAAAATTATGACCTCATCCGAAAGGTCTCGTGTCAAGGGATACACGTCAAGTATCGAAGGCCTATCTCTGACTAATGAAAAGTTACGGCCAAGGTGAAAGTTTTTTTGCTGCTGCAAACAAACAGACAAACAAACAGACATACGGACGGACAGGTACAAAACAATATGCCCCCGAATCTTCGATTCCGGGGGCATAAAAAAAAATGGAATAGAGGAAGTGTTATTGTTCCATTATTGACAAGTTCATTTCAGAGATCCCTCAGAGATGTGCTGACAAGAACAACTTGGAAGTTGCTAGTTACAACCAGGTTTAAGGCCATGGGAAAGGTTTCCATACTAATTGCAGTGCAGAGCTTAGCAGTGACCTTTGAACATTTCTTTTCAGTTGAATAATTACGATAAGAGCGAGAGATGTTTTATTTGAATTAGGACAACAGGAGACAACACAAAATAGAGCAACCAAGGCGGGGGTGCTTCACACGTCATCTTAAAGGCAGTCATTGATGTAAATTTGCATGGTGTGAAAAAGTTTCTCTGGTCTGAGGGGAATCAAAACATGCAGCAAAAGTACCATAAGTATCTCAAATGGCTCAATATTCAGTCAGAAAGGGACTGTTGAAGCATCATAGAGAAGGCCTTGATGGAGTATAGAGGTGACCGAGAGCTTTACTGCACAATGGAATCGAGGAGTTGACATGATCTCCAAGTTACGGAGCCAATTACCACTGGGCCATTCAGGTAAACAGTCACATGGCAACTGAAAATTCAAACTTAACCCTAGTCCTGCCTCCAGGATAATGCTTATCAAGGACTGGCATTCAGGGAAATAGCTACTGAGGAATGATATATATTGACGACCAGCACCAAGGGAAATGAGTGTGGGCCCTCCATATTTCAGCAACCAGAAGAACTAGGGTTAAAATATCCCTAAAAATGGTATGTGGTAATTCACTTTGCATATTGAAGTACAAAAAATTAAGGTATTTGAAGCGATTTGGAGACAATTATAACTTTTTACTACATATTTGATCTCCACTTCTATAAAATAGTATTTTTCGAAGGGAGAACACAATTTTTCAACCCTAAGACAGTGAAAAAGTGGATGACTTGATGCAAGAGTTCTTATTATCTTTTGACAATGTGGATTTCAGAGTATAGGGAATATGATTTAGATTTTGAATGTGAGTGGGATTTCGCCTATTCTGGATGATACAAATGAGTTATTCCAAATCTGTAACATGAGTAACAAAAACTCATTGACTTTTCTGTTTTACAATGTTAAAAGATATGACTTACATCTTGGTATCATCTCTCATACTTCCACAAAGTACATTTAAGAAATAAAGCCAGGATATCTCCTCCTGTCCTTTGAGTGTTAGTCCGCCAAAATCTGTAAAGTGAGTAACATAGTCTTCTGTGCAGAGATCTGAGGAACTAACTTTCCTTCGTTTTCACTAATGAGTGGCATCTTATTCAAGGGATTGCAAATAAATTTCCAAATTTGGCCACAGGTGGAACTGCTGTTATTATTGCCAAATCCTTGCATGTGATTGGCTGACCCGTTGGAGGTTAAAGGAGGTGAAATTCTCTGCTTCAGACTTTGCACTTCCGGTAAATACAACAACCGTACTCTTCACTAACAACGCAACACCAAGTCAGTGTACGATATACAGCCACAGTATTTGCTTTGAATGAAAATATGGGTTATGATTGTGCAAGAGTTCAAAATATTTTCAAGAAAATGATACATTAACAGTAAGATAAATGAGAAAAAGTTCAATTAATTGACAGGATGTAAACCACTCCCATTCAGCAAATACTATGGGTCACCTTACATTTCAAAGGAATATTTCGTCTCATTTCAGGAGAAGGAGATCAAGCTGCAAGCATATTAACAAGTGTACAACAGTAACAGAATCAACAAAGGAAGGACATCTAGTTGGCTAGTTAGCAAGCTGGCTAGCTGTTTTTTTATTTTTGGTTTCCCATAGCCATGATGATCATAAAGCCTGTTTGCCACATTGGTTAATAAGAGTAAACGTGAGCCTTTGCTAATAATACTACATGTGGTTGCATTTTGCTCAATGTGGCCATTGTTTTAGAGGTTATACCACATTCAGTGAAATAGAATACCTAACGTTGGGTTTACACTCATTTAAAATGTGAACAGCTGGAAGACTTCAGTAAATCCCCTGCTACGTTCATTCCGCCGATTCTGTTCAATCTAGAGACGCATATTGCCTGCTTTTCCCGATAGTCGAATGTCTGTTTTGTTAAAATAAGGTATATTTCAGATATTCCTGAGTTATACTTGCTCCTTATACGGTGTGAAAATCGTTAACATGAGCTTGCTTTTCGCTTGATCAGAATTGTAAATAGCAAGCGGTCAGCTGCAGGGTGAAAGTTCTGACCGTAAAATAAGCAGTTCCTTTAATGAGTACGTGTGCTCGCTGATGGGGCTCTAGCTAGCTAAGCAAGCTAGCTAGCTAAGCAAGCGAACTAACATTAGCTAGCTAGAAAGCCTTTTTGTCGACTTAGTCATATCTGATGCATGTAAATGCTACCTTACTAACTAAATGGTGAAGTTGAAACTATTTGCTGCTATCCATTGATTTCTGTGCATCACATTCAAGGCCGTAATCACAAGCAAACCCTTTGGGCATGCTCATAAGGTCGCAAAGCTCAGCAAGCCCTTGGCGCATGCTCAGAAGGTCACAGCCCTGGCAAACCCTTCAGTGTGGTGTAAAACCATAAAACAAAATACTCCAGCTGGTTTCGATCTGGTCAAAAATAAAAACTGTTCTTGTTGGCGCTCCCCATAGCGGCTTGGAGTACTTCTGTTGTGTTGATTACCAAATGCAGCGTTTTTCTCTTGCATTTGCTTTTGTTGTTGGAGTGTTTTTGACTTTGCATCGTTTCTGTTTTTGCAGCACGTTTCTTCGATTTGGGATGTTTTAGGCCATTGTAGCGTGTTTGTGTTGACGTGGCCATGCAGTGTTTTTCTCTTGCATTTGCTTTTGCGGTTTGCATGTTTTTGAATTTGCATCGTTTCTGTTTTTGCAGCGCATTTCTCCAATCGGAGATGTTTTGGACCATTGCTGCACGTTTGCCCCCATCGGCCACCGTACCATAGATATCCATCCGTGCCTATATTGATAAACTCATGCTAACTTCCACAAGAAAATCATTAATTGATATTGAACTTTATGAGACAAAAGTTGATTTGTGTTAAACACCTGATTATTTTATGATTTGACAGTGCATAATTTTGAAAGCTCTGATAGCTTGGGGAGCCACTCGGAGAGCCATCTTTTTTGGCTCATTAAAAGTAGATAATTTTGAAAATCACTGTCACATGAAGTATACTTGTGGTCAAGGAGTTTATTATTCCAGAAATGTATTGTTTTAAGTCCCAGCCATTTTTTAATTTTTTCATAAATTCATTGTTGAATTTACAAGATTTGTTCTTTGTGGCCCTTACTCTGAACTAAAATTATGAAAAGAAAGTGAAATACAATGGAATTGATTGATACAAGTGTCTTGTTTTATGTAAGCCATTTTCTCCCCTCACCGTGAAGCTCAAATCTTGAATTATAAAGCCTTAAATAAGGTAAAACATAAATAGCCACATTTGGCTTGTGTACAAAGTGGCTAAGAGAGATTTTCCTCAGGTTGTCAGTTGGACTTCTGCACTGATGAAAGGTTATCATGATGAAGAAATATGAATGTTCAGTCCCCATCACAAAACAGGGGGACAGCTTCATTCAGTGTAATTTTCAGTAAATGTAACTTAAGTAATGCTGGAATTGCCCCACTGAATTATTGTACTTTAAAAAAAAAAAAAAATTATATATATATATATATATATATATATAAATCTGTAAATTCACCTAATTAGCTAGCTAGCTCGCGAGGCGTTTAGAACAAAAGTTGAAACACATGATAGCGGAGAGTCCATTTACCCACAGACTGTATTTGGCTACCTTTTCTGAGGGGTTGTATGAGGTGCCTTAACCATAGTTGATGTAGTAGTCACCCAGCTAGAGGATAGCGAGCAGTCAGCCAAGTTTGTAGAGGCTGGTAGGAGCTCTGGACATCGGCATGGGCATCCAATAAAGCTAACCCTTTGACAAGCTTTCAGTCATGGTAAATCGATGCTTTCAATAGGCCTAACATCATGTTATAGACCAGCAGCCAAGAGCAGTTTGGTTAAACGAACTTAGTACCAATTGCCGAGTACAGAATCACGTAGAGAATGATAAGGCATATGAAGGACTGGAAGGTCTGCCAGGGACCCCTTGCTGCGTTTGGCCCCTGGGGACCCCCAAAAGAGGCAAAAAAATTAGCTCGATCAAACATAGATAGGTACCAAACACAATGTATACTGGACAAAGAAAATTAGGGATCACCCCAATTTTCGAATTTGAAATATTTGATAGTTCAAATTATGTTCCATATCATATTTCAATATTAAAAATCAGAGTGATCCCTAACTTTCTTTGTCCGGTATATTTCAGGGTAATTTACACATCACACTGGGCAAAAAAATGGTTCATGCCAGACATAATTTCTGCTGCATTAGGCCCGCCAGACACCCAGAAAGGGCCTACAAATTTTGGCTGGATCAAACATTATTGGTACCACTTGAAACAAAGTTTATATACTTCAACACATCTCAGAGAGTACAGAATGGTCAATACCAGACAAATTACCCACTGCATTATGCCCACCAGACACGCCCAAAAGTTGACCGCACCCACTGCTCTGGAAAAATTGATGTAGATAAAACATGAAAGGTACTGATGAAACTAGTCAAAAATGAATGTTAACATTCCATTGATATATTATTCCCCTTGCCAGACATTCTACCCACTGCATGAAGCCAGCCTGACACCAAAAAGGAAGAAACTTTGGTTGGATAACATATAGTTGTACCATACAAAACATTACTACATGAAACGACTTTTACATGATATTTAGAACTTTCAACAGAATATAAGATATGGTCCGTGCAGCTGTTTTGTCATGCGTCAGGTCTGCACAACACATCATACAATGTATACTAGCAGTCTACTCAGACACTAGATGTTGGCAAAATTATTGGTTTCATCAGACATTATGAGACAAATTCAACTTATAAGCCCACCAAAACCTCCAGAACATTACAATTTACACACATGTATGGGTCAATGACAAATAAGCCTTTAAAAAAAAATTTTTTTAATAAATCTTTAAAAATGTACAGAACACATTTATTTGAAGTTGGAAGGGTGTTTAAAAAAAGTCTTAATGGTTGCACAACATTTACAGGGTTATAGTACAGTTTTAGACTGTATTTGCAATTTCACCAGCCAAAAAATGTCAGCTGGCGCAACCAAAAGTTTCTTGAAAAAAAAAAACACACTTCCCTCTTTTTTTTCTAAGTGATTTTTTTAGTAAGTATACCTGAGAGTGTCTACTCTGCCTAAAACATTACTATTTTGTAATTGAGCTTGGTATTAAAAGTAACTTATGGATTCTTTATTGTAGGGGGCGGGTATTTTGGTTTTCCAAACAATTTAAGAACAAATAAACTATTGAACTTTGTTTATTTGAAAGGTTTTCAATATAAAATTATGCCCCCATATTAATATTATATTAATTCATTTTTTAAATGACATATTTAATACATTTCACATTTTGTTAACTTTCTCGGACAGTTGCGCCACCTAACGTTTTGAGGGTTTGAGATGGCAAAACATAAAATACATATCATTTTTATGATGAACTGGAAATATGTTCAAATTAAACAGGTTTTATAGAATAAAATGATGCTTATTATGAATCATTTAGAATTATTTTAAACCAAAGCAGTGCACTCGGACAACGTCGCGTCATTGACCCACATATATTTCTTATATTCTGTTGACAGTACTTTTATTTCTTTTGACAGTACTTTTGGTGAATGGAGTCTCATGTTCGCTAGTTGACAAATTCTGTATCTGTTGTTCCTTTTCCATCACTCTGTGCACAAAGCTTAATGCATTAATCTTCATCTTCTGAGAGTGCGGTCACTTTTATTCTGCCGGTTCGTGCTTTGGACACAAAGCCATTTACAACCCCAATTCCGAAATAGTTGGGACGAAGTGTAAATTTTGAATAAAATCAAAATGCAACGACTTTCAGATCACGAGCCAATATGTTATTTACAATAGAACATAGATAACATTTCAAATGTTGAAACTGAGACATTTTACATTTTTATCCACAAAATGAGCTTATTTCAAATTTTTTGGCTGCAACAGGTCTCAAAAAAGTTGGGACACAGGCAAAAAAGGGCTGAAAAAGCAATTAATATATAACAGAATCAGCTGAAAGAACATTTAGTAATTAATTTAAGTGGCATCAGGTGTGTAACATGATTGGCTATAAAAGGGATGTCTTAGAGAGGCTGAGTCTCTCAGAAGTAAAGATGGCCAGAGGCTCTCTAACCTGTAAAGGCTTGAGTAAAAACATTGTGGAATACTTTAAAAACAATGTTCCTCAACGTCAAATTGCAAAGGCATTGAAGGTCTCATCATCGACAGTGCATAACATCATCAAAAGATTCAGAGAAAATGGAAAAATCTCTGAGCGTAAGGAAAAAGGCCGAAGACCTTTACTGGATGCCCGTGATCTTCGGGCCCTCAGACGCCACTGCATCACTCACCGGCATGATTCTGTCATTAACATTACAAAATGGGCCCAGGAATACTTCAAGAAACCACTGCCAGTAAACACAGTCCGCCGTGCCATGCACAGATGCCACCTAAAACTCTATCATGCAAAAAGGAAGCCACTGCTGAGCATGATCCAGAAGCGCCGCCGTGTTCTGTGGGCCAAGGCTCATTTAAAATGGACTGTAGCAAATTGGCAAAGTGTCCTGAGGTCAGACGAGTCCAAATTTGACATTCTTGTTGGAAATCATGGGCGTCGTGTCCTCCGGGCTAAAGAGGAGAAAGACCACCCCTCCTGTTATCAGTGTTCAGTTCAAAAGCCAGCATCTCTCATGGTATGGGGATGCATTAGTGCATATGGTGTGGGACACTTGCATGTTTTTAAAAGCAGCATGAATGCTGAAAGGTATATAAAGGTTTTAGAGCAACATATGTTCCCCTCCAGATGACATCTATTCCAGGGAAGGCCGTGTGTATTTCAGCAGGACAAGGCAAAACCACATACTGCAGTTATTACAACAGCATGGCTTCGTAGTAGAAGAGTCCGTGTGCTGAACTGGCCCACCTGCAGTACTGATCTTTCACCGATTGAGAACATTTGGCGCATAATTAAACGAGAAGTCCATCAAACGAGACCCAAAACTCTCCAGTAGATGGAAGCCCGTATTACACAAGAGTGGGATGAAATTCCGATGGCTAAACTCAAGAAACTTGCCTCTTCAATGCCTCCACTCTGTCTTAAAAAGAAGAGGGGATGCTACACCATGGTAAACAGGCCCCTGTCCCAACTTTTTTGAGACCTGTAGCAGCCATCAAATTCTAAATGAGCTCACTTTGTGGATAAAATTGTAAAATTTCTAGTTTCAACATTTGCTATGATATCTCTGTTCTATTGTGAATAAAATACTGGCTGGTGTCATTTGCCAGCAGGCATACCACTATTCGATCAGCTCCAGCCGCGTGGCTGAAGCTAAGCAGGTGTGGGCTTGGTTAGTACTTGGATGGGAGACCACCTGGGAAAACCAAGTTGCTGCTGGAAGAGGTGTTGGTGGGCCAGTAGGTTGCAATCTTCCCTCTGGTGGAATAATCCCCAATGTCCAAGTGCAGTGATGGGGACACTGTACTGAAGGAGACGCCGTCTTTCGGATGAGACGTTAAACCGAGGTCCTGACTCACTGTGGTCATTAAAACCAATGACACTCATCTATAAGAGTAGGGGGTTTCCCCGGTATCATGGCTAAAGTCCCAACCTGGCTTTTTCGACCTGCCACCTAATCATCCCCTGATCTAATTGGCTGTGCAAATTGCCCTCTCCCTCCCCACCTCAACCCCCAGGGCTCCCTTGAAAAAGAGATTTCAATCTCAACGGGACTTCCCTGGTCAAATAAGGATTAATAAAAATTTGAAAGTCATTGCGTTTTGATTTTATTCACAATTTACACTTTGTCCCAACTACTTCGAAATTGGGGTTGTAGAATGCATGAACTGCACCTTTAGCAAGGCCCACTCTACCCGAGATTTGGTGTGAAGAGTAACCTCTTTGCTCAACTGACTTTTTTAAGCATTCCTTAGCAAAGCAAACTAAGCATCCATTTTTTTGGCCTGCCAGCAGTTTGCATTTTCCCGAGTATCCTCTGTAGTGCAATTTGATCGATACTCTGCATGAAAAAGATACCAAGACACTTGAGCCTGCCTTCTGAGGTGCTTCTGATTTGTTAGACGGGTGTTTGCAGCTTAATTAGTGGACCCCAAAGGCAGACAACATGGGTGTGCTCTACTACTGCTAATGGGCTGTTCAGAGTGCAAGTTAGTATAAGCTTCAAGTTTCCTTCGAAAAAAAAAAAAAAAAAAAAAAAAAAAAAGTAGTAGTGAAACAAGGTCAGGCAATTGACAAATTTTCAAAATACTTTAATTTAAAATAAGTTCACCTCAATTTATGTGCAATATTTCATTCACATTTCCATTTATCTTACATCTAAAAATGATTATGAAAATTTGGTTCATGTGACAGCCCTACAACGTACATACTTCCATGAGATACTAGGCCCAAATAAACTGTGCTTACTGTATTCTGGTTCCTCATTTTCTGAATGGCCAACAGTTTCCGTTAGGCCATCGTGATCAACAGGAATCTTCTGCTCTTCTTCAGACTTTTCCAAGTTTGCAATCATTACTTCGTAAGCCTTCCTGGCTTGGGAAGAAAGCTCAATCATATTATGATAATGGTCCTGTAAAACAGGAAAACACAGCAGTTTGACGAAGCCAAAAAAAAAAACAAAAAAACTTAAATGTCAGCTAATGCCATTGATTTGACAATCAATAAATGTTAATGACCACGTTTTCTAGCTCAAAACCAATGTATATGGGTATTTATTAGCGTTGTTGATTGATTCAGGTCCACTCTTGACAGTTAAGTGCAAAGTATTTGAATTTTAGATTTTCTGTTATAAATATGCATAGTGCCATAGTGCCTACCCTCAGGATGAAACCTTGATTAAGCTATTCGCTGATCTGATGCCAGATGATGTAGATGGTGCCAGCTTTTGTTACCAAACACCCATCCCTCCGGACCCCACTCCTGCCTCACACGTCACTTCCTCGCCTTGCACTCATTTTTTCCCCCCAAATACTTCTGATTAAGCTTTGGTACCTAGTCCCCACACCAGAGAATTTGAATCACTCACCTATACGTTCAGCTACAAGATATAGTACACCTGTTTTTGCTAGGTACAAATCGTGAAAAAAATTAATTATGATCACTTTTTTTTTTTCTTTAAAACAATTTGAACCAACTCCAAAATTACGTTTGAACGCTCCAACCGAAACACATCACTTTCAAATTTGCATATGCTGCTGGTCACACATTGATACAAAATTACGAGTAATCAGAACACAGTATCTGATAAGTAGGCTAAAAATATTAGTTTTCAGACAACCCCTTAGCACATGCATTCAAGTCTGTTGATTTGGTGCCATACTAAGGTAAACGTACTGTATGATTGGCCAGCTGGTTGTATAGCAGTCGCAGCAGGGTAAGAGATTGAATGTAGACTACTTGTACTGATATTTTTATTTGTTAACTAGCTATCGTGGACTAGCAGCGACAGCAGCATGTGTTTGTTGATGGGCAAATACTTGGTAACCTTTAAACAGATAAACAGCCATCACCAATTCACAGTGTATCTTTGCACCAATAATCTGGGCAATGTTCAGTCTTTGTTCTCCATTTAGCTAGCCAATTAGGCAAAAATTTGATGGCTGCGGCTGAACTGGGCATGGAGCCAATAACAAAATACAGCCAGCTATGTCATTTAACTTGATTATTACTGACTAGAGCGCAATCAGACTGTTCGGGATGTTTTGGCTCCATTGCAGGAAGGGCTCGATGCAGCAGAGGAAAAATATCTAGGATCACAGGAAATAAATTCCTCCACAGAATTTTATTCTGGTCACTGGTTTGTTTCTTTTTCCAATTAGTACAATCGTTAATTTTTCCACTGACATTTATCACCCCCTCTTGGCTATCATGGCTGCCATAATTAATTTAATCTAATCTAATTAATGTAATCTAATGATTACATAAACTGAGCTTCGCTCAGCTCCTCCTTCAGCCATTTCAACAATCTCTGCATTTTTCAAAATTAAGTAGAGGTTGGAGTTAGGCTCAGAACTGGGGGTTTAGTCACACTTTAATGCATTTTTTGTTCAACCGGAAGCTTAACAGACATCTAAAAACCATATCACATTAAAAGTAGAATGCAATGCTGAAGTGACACAAGTTAATAAGTCGTTACAGATATATTAACGCACTGCTCATGTTGCATGAGGTATTAAAGTTTCACACTGCAGGAAGAGTAATATACAGTCCTGAGGAAAAGTATTTTCCTCCTTCCCGATTTCTGCTATTTGCACTTTATTTGTCACACCAAATCATTACAGATCTTCAGAAAATTGAATCCACCATGAAAAACACCCTGGGTAAACACAAAATATGATTTTTAATAATTACTGTATTTATTGAAAGAAATTGAGTTATCCAACACCGATTGGCCCCCCATGAAAACTATCTGCCCCTGTAGAGACTCAATCAGCTAATTTACCAGTTTTAATTAACAATTGAATGAAATTAGACAAGAAACACCAAATTTTAAATACTACAAAGGCCGCCTCATATAAAAATCACATACATGAACCTTTCCAGCAATGTGAAGTTGGTTAAAGGGTAGCACATAGTATCACAAAAAAAAAAAAAATCAAATTCCGCATTAAATTAGACAGTTATTGCAATATATTAGTCCAGAATGAGCTGCAATGCCATTTCATCGGCTCAGAGACTGCAGTGAACTACAGCGGGAGCCATCATCTCTAAATGGAGAAACCTTGAAACAGCTGACTGGCTGGCCTACCAAAATTTCTCCAAGAGCACCTCAATCTAAGGAACTGTAGGCCTTGCTCACCTAAGGTATACAGTAGTGTGCAGTGATGATTATACACTTCACGAAATGAAGATAAACCAGGGACCAGTACCATTCAAGTATGTATTTCATGTAATATTGGATCATGTAGATTAAAATAAATAAATAGACAGCAATGAATAAGAAAAACAAAAATAATAATGTCTTTTTTCAGGGAAAAGGTCAATATCTAGTGTGTCCACCCTTTGCTTAGATTACAGTTTTTAATCTTTCAGGCATAGTTTTCACATTCTGTTTTTCCTCACTAGCTAAACCATTCCATATGGTTTGAAGTTCATTCCAAAGAGATTCTTTGGATGTTACAACCAATTTGCTCAATCAGATTACAGTCTGGACTTTGAGCAGGCCAAGTCATAACTTTTATGTCACTAAATCTCTCTGTTCAACTGAGATAATTCTTGCACAACTTGGAAGTGTGTTTAGGGTCATTATCTTGTTGAAAATATAAATCCCAGAGGAATCAGTCTCTTTTCAGATGGCAATGTGTGCTGCACAAGGCTGCAGTGATACTTCTTTCGATTCATGATTCTGTAAATTTTTATGAGATCACCGGCTCCTTTTGAGCAGACTGAACCCCAAACCACAATATTACCACCTCCATGTTACACTGAAGGGGTTAAACAGTTATTTTTGAAGCTTTCTCCAATTCTACGGCGCACATAAGTTCTGCGTTTGGATGAGAAAATTTCGAGTTTTGATTCATCAGTCCAAAGGACTTGTTCCCAGTCCACTGGTGCCAAATCCTTGAATTTCTTGGCACACTCAAAGTCTTTTTTTTTTTTTTTGATATGATGTTGCCCGCTCTTGGCAGCGACATGAGCCACAACTAACCCACAGGAAGTCAGAGGCTAGTCGCAAATTTGCTAAGAAACACCTTGACGGCCTGCTAGCCTTTTAGGATAATATGGATAGATAAGTCAGAAGTAGAACTTTTTGGAAGACAAGGGTCCTGTTACATCTGGCATATAACCAACACAGCATTCCAGAATGTATTAAATCAACATCAAAACCTATTGGTGATGGTGTGATGACTGATGATGTGAGGATGCTTTGCTGCATCAGGGTGACTTGCCATTATTGAAAAAACCATGTATTCTACTCTCTACCTGAACAGCCTGAAGGAGAATGCCCACCATCAGTCTGTCATCTGAAGCTTAATTGCCACTAGGCTATGCAACAACAGTGATCCAAAGCACAGAGCAAGAATATCCAAAATGAAGATTTGAGTGGTCTGGTCAATGTCCTGACTTGAACCACGTTGAGATCTCCAGTCAACAGAAGCATTTAGAGGTGTGGAGGAAGGAGGCATTTCTCACCTCCCCATCCCCTCCTTACTGCGCCTGTCTTTCCTCATTTCTTTCCATAACCCCCCACAGGTCATTCATTGATTTCCCCCTTCATTTATGTTTTTGTGTCCAATAAACATTAACTCTACTGTAAAGAACAGCACACTTTCTTCTGAAATAATTTTGTAAATGCCCGTTTTAGGGGTCTCTATTCTGGTACCACAGGTGCAGACCGACTTCAGCAGTTGGTTTTTGTTTGTAACTGCAGTTCAATTATTTCATCACAATTTGAGGAGCTGATAAATTTGATAAAAGACTATTGGCTTTATCCACGACTGAGGCAGAATGAGTAGTTCAGTTCCAGGAGCTATTACTTTTTCACATGGGTGATACACGTGTTGGATTGCCTTTTTCCTTCGATAAATGAAATGGTCAACTGCATTTTTGGTTTCCTTGAGTTCTCTTTGTCTTCTATCACATTTTCTGTGAGGATCTGAAACTATTTAAGGCAGCACATACGCAAGCCAAGAGGGGGGGAGGAATTCTTTTTCAAACCAAAGTAGATATAAAGGATGTTTTACTCTGTTCACCTTTCAGCAATCATGAGGGGCACTGAATTTCTTGTATTTTCAAATGAATTAATGCATGACATCACTCCAAGTGACCCGACCTGTGCTCCATCGTAGTTGAAGATGCCAACAAGGCTAACAGGCACGGCCTTGTTTACGCAACGTCCCAGAGCCTTCCGGGAGAGGGCAAAGACAAAGGGTACACTTTGCTCACGACAAGTGTCAATGATATTATGAAGCGCATCGTCTAAACCACCTGTGCAGAAGATAAAAAAGGACCAAAGTAGAACAACACAAACTTGTACAGCTAAATACACTTTACCCCATACAACACCAAGTCGAAATAACAATTATACGAGCAATATTAATTCTACACAAAAATACAGTTTTGGTCATGCTGCACTGTACTTCAGCACATCTGTTCAGAAATCAAGCTGTAAGAGATGAAATAGCATCACCATCAGGAGTGTGTTGCAGAAATAACACTGTAGTCATGTGTTTTTCTGTAGCAAATGTAATGGGCCAAATTAATACAATCTGAAAAAAGTGATCATTTTCGGTCAAACCACAAATTCCCTGCATTGGATGACTGGTCAGTCTGATTTCTGTTCACCCCATTGTCTAATATTACTTTTTGTCTGATGATCTGTAACCATATAATTTGACAAATATGCAATAGCAGATTAAATCAGGATTTAACCCCTTAATGCCGCTCTACAGTAATAAGCCAAACTACCTTGAAATGTGATGGGACAATACCTTTGGTCTGTATACGCTCACAGTTTGGGGAAATGATGACACATTTAACTTTCCTCAGCTTGAGGTGCTTCAGAACCTCCCGCAGACCCATGACCAACCGCCGCTTCATTCTGGCCTTCATTGGATCTTTCTGATACAAGCGATCCTGGAACCGAACCAATTCCTTCAGTAGGATGGTCACACATTCGTCCACATCTTTACTCAGCAATTGGCTGCAGTAGCTAATGGAGAAAAGCACAAGCAAGATCAAGGTCAAAAGCAGCAAGAATTGGAGTACCCTGGTAAATAATGACAGATGTGTATGCATGAGTCTAATTCTGTTTTTGTATCAGATAAATCTGCAACAAAAGGCTTCTGGCAACAGTGCGGCATTCAAAATTACCTGGTCAAATAAAGGTTAAATAAATAAAAGTAAGAAATACTTTTTTGTTGTCCAGCTGTGGCACCACCACCCTGTTTTTGTTTCACGCCAACATTCAGATTAACTGCCGGAAAATTTGAGAATGTATTGACAAATGTACAATTTGACAAACAGCCCATTTAATTTCTTCAAATGATATATGCTCTGGAATGCGAAGGCAGCAGAGGATGATACTCTTATACTTTTTAGGCCTGATGGCCACAGATTCTGCCTCATAATGATGATCTTCCATTTTTTTTTTGTTTGATCCAGAAGGAACTTTGTTACACCTGGTGTGGAAACACCAACTAGGCAGTAGAATCCAGTTGTGGATGGAGGGGATCTGACATCTGGCAAGTGTGGCGCACTTCCTGCTGGAATCTAGCTAGAGTACAAATGATCGCACCACCAGTTTATTTTGAATGACAGCTTGTAGCACGCTTTCGTGAGGAAAAAATAGAAAATTATATTTACTTTCTTAACCTTGTAATTACATTAATAAAAATTATATACAAAAAATGAGTCACATTTTTGAGGAAAATGATTTTGATGTTATTTTGGACTTACTGGCTCCTTCCGCATCACTTAACACTGGAACGGTTTAGAAAAAATGCACAGGTTTCCAAAAAAACACCAAACAAACGGCAAAAGGCATGGCCTTACTGACAGGGTTGGATATATTTACCTCATTTATCTCAAAATGTCTGAAATATGACTTACTAGTTTTTGCTATTTAACACCAGTGTTGTACTCCAAAACAGCTTATCAGCCATAGATGCTTCATGTAGGACTACACAGTATATTTCAGGGATAAAAATCTTCTCTGGGGAGACACTCAAAATTCTAACATTAATCTATTCAGAGTAATAGGAATGGTTGTTAACTCACCTTAGTGGATAAATACGGATAGCTACCATAGCAGCTAGAGTATACATACAGCTCTACGAATACCCTATGACAGTGATATGACAAATAAATATAATAGCTCAACCAAATAACAACAGTGTATCAACGAGAGCAAGTTGACGCAAACTCAACACAGAGCTTTGGCTTTTCCTTCTTTCCTATAGTTCTTCTGTCCTTTTAAAAATTCTTTCTGGTACAGCTGGAACGAGAATGAAGAGAAAATGAAGTCCTTCTTGACAGAAGTCAGATCCCTTCTAGCCATGACCCAGGAATCCGGATAGGATACACAGCAGCAGCTCCATCCAACGATCACGAAGCTCATCTATTTCTGCTAACGCTCATTTACAAGGTGGTCGTTTTAAACATGGAGGCCTCAATTTAGCAGCCCCTGCACCTTGTAAAGTAAAATATGAATAAAATAGCTAACTTTCCTCATATAAAGCGATTTGATTCCTCATGTCACTACAGGTGTACATAAACATACAGTAGTTAAAACCTCTTATAGCCAGCTAGAGAACTGCATCTTTATAACAAACTGCCCAAGTCCCATTTCCAAAACTTATGTTCATTTACTTGTGTAAAGAAAATGTATAAAAATAAAAACATTGAAAATCTAATTCAAATTTTGGAGACTTTCTGTTGACAAATAAACAGGTATCGAGGAAATGACACCATTCTGGAGTACATGCATACCCTCAAAATATTTTAGAAAAAAATAGTATGCTGAAATCTTTAACCATTCAAAATTTTAAAGCAGTTTTTCATGAACATGAACATTTTCACCAATTTTATTATCAAGTATCATGTTAAAGCCCAGTATATCAAATACTAAAAAGGCCAGTAATATGGTTCAATGTCGTCTTAAAACTAAGGAAGTACACCTTCACCACTGAGCAGTTAGTTTTAAAAGGAGTCCAGAATCTGATATTTAGTTTCGGCAATGTACGAAAACAGTAAAAAAAATAAATAAATAAATAAAATGAATTGTAGAATTTTTCCCTGATGCGGTACAGCAATTATGGATAAAATTAAACTTCCTTGGGGTTCCAGTATATGGTGAATACTTGTGTAAAAATAGAAAAAATAAATAATAGGTTACCAGTGTCTTTACAATGAGTGATAATTATTATTTTGAAAACATGGTTTATCTCAATGCTCCAGTGAAGTGATAGTATGACAGATTATACATTTACTGATAGCTAAATAAACAGAAATATGGCTAAATAAATACATACCCGCACCTCATATTTACAGTTTGAGCCTCTAAACACCATACTTAAATGTGATAGTTATATCCAGCATTGCGCTGGATTACAAATGACACCGTGCACAATAAATTAGCAATAAATAAAGTGTACTAATGTCTTAAACCATATGGTAATGTAACTTACATTTGAAACGGCCAATCGTTCACCTTAGCTGGCATCTAACCAGCTGAGATAGGATTGCTTTTTCTTGTGTCCCTGGAGGTTTATCCAATGCATTTAATGCACACCCGTGAAACAACGGTTATAACATGACTTTGTCCGAACAAAGTTAAAAGCAGATAAAGCAGGTTGATATAAAACTGAAAAATATTTCAAACGAAGATAGTTTCACGTAAAACAGTAAATTCTGATGCTTAGATGGTGACTCCAAGATATGTAAATTTACAATTATTTCTGGAAAACAAACCCAGATGCAAACATCAATGGTTCTGGGAGCAATCTGGCTGTGATCTGGCTGTGTGCCAAGTGATTAAATGGACTGACATTCATAGGTTACCATACGATGACGCAAATGAAAGTCACCATGTTGTAACAAGCAGAATGTGGCTTGCCTTTGTCTTGATGAAATAAGCAGGGTTGTCCCTAAAAGATGTGTCATTTATAAGAAACTATATAGTGCTCCAAAATGCATACATGCCAGTCAGCACAGAGCACACATTATACAAGATTCCAACATAATAAAACATAAAAAAACATATCAGTGCAACATATAAATAAATACAATACACAGTAGGGACCCACATCACAGGACAGTAAAAACATAAAATACCTTGCACAACATACCATTGCCATAATACAGACAACCAATTATGCCACAAAACACCATAGAAAAAGGAATTGTCAGGGAGAGTTGAGTATGGCTGTTACAAAGAAGCAGTTTTTGAAACTGACTGTTTTGGTGAGCAGAGAACTCTTCTGCTTCCTAGAAAACAACAGCTAGAAAACATGGTGTGCTGGGTGAATGAGGTCAGAAATGATTTATTTTGCCCCTGTCACTGTCCATTTGTGATTAAGTGATTTGATTGATGGGAAGGGGATGCCAATGATTTTAGATGATTAATGTGATTTATTCTGGGAGTGAGTGTCCAAACTGCTGTACCAGACTGTTATGGATGATATGAGAGAACGCTTTCTCTAATGGCTGAACAGAAGCGGAGCAGGAGATCATTCCTCACTCTGAATTTCTTGAAGTGATGAGGGAAAAATGGTTTTTGCCAAGCTTTTTTGAAGATGTGTTGGTCTTTGATTTAAGGTTATTGCTAATGAGAATGAAAAGAAATTTAAATGAGCCCGTGATTGTAATGAGTGTGCTAGAGATGAGAGATGCTGGTTTTCAGGTGAGTAAGGATGATGCGCTCAAATGACGTCATGCCCACAGATAAAAGGGCAATCTTTCAGTAATCATTGAGGCAGGAGATATTGTTGGTCTTTGGTACAGGGGAGATCATGGATTGTTTGAGGCATTGAGGCACTGAGAGAGGGAGGTACTAAAAAATGATGAAAACAGGGGCCAGTTTCGTAGCACTGTCATTGTGATGAAGCACAGATGGGCTGATGCTGTCTGGGCCTGCTGCTTTATTCTTCCTCACTCCTCTGAATGTGTTCCTCACCTCATCCTTCTGTATTAAGAATGGGGGAATGGAGGAGGAATGGAAGGCAGAGGTGGTGGGACTGGTGACTGCCTGAACCTCCTATAGAAAATGTAGAGTTCATCCGTGAGCTGATTGTCATCATCAGGTGTGGGAGTGAGTCACTTTTTAAGGTTGGAGATATCCTGATGTTTTTTCCAGATGGTTCTTGTGTCATCAATTGAAATTTAGCCCAGTGCAGCAACTTGCCTAAGAGAGGAAAACTGACATAAAACCTCCGCCCTGAGAGGACCTCGCTGTCACCGTCCTGGTTTAACTAAGCCATGGCAGATGAACCTCGGGTGTAAAGGATGGGGCCAGTCCTGCGCACACTGCGCTCCATCTTAAAGCTCCATTGCACAGGCCCAAATAGTACATCCACACCTCCCTCACAATTCTTTCAAGTCGTGCAGCGATAGGAAAGGGGTGAAAACGGCAGGTGAAAGATGTCACTGGAAGCCGCAGTTCCAATCCTGCATGTAGTCGGCTCAGGGGATGGGTCGTCTGACGCTGAACTGGAGATGACAACGTCACCTGGCAGCACCCTGAGTGACTAAGTAGCCATATTCTGAGTTAGCACTACTTGCTCCACCTGAGGTGGGGCCTAGAAAAACTGGCCTAACCAATGCTCATCTCCAAATCACCCAAGTTAGCTTGCCGCGGTCAACGGGTATCTTCAAATGCGGCCAAACAACATCAAGGAGGAAAAGATTACCCTCACGCTTCTGTAAAAATGAGAAAAGACTCAAAGTCGCATGCTGGAACATCAGGACGATGCTAGACAGAGGACAGCAATCATCCAGAGCGACGCTCTGCTCTCATTGCTCACGAACTAAAAAGGCTGGACATCGACATCGCTGCTCTCAGTGAAGTCCGCCTTGCTGAAGAAGGCAGTCTCAAGGGACACGGTGCTGGATATACTCTACACTGGTCCGGCAAAGCAGACAGATAGACGTCTCCCAGGTTTTGGATTTATGATCAGAGACTCTACTGCTTCCAAGCTGACTGACTTGTCCAGAGGTCACTCCAACAGCATTATTTCCTTGCGTCTCCCTCTCAAGAACAACAAGATCATCACACTGATTAGTATATATGCCCCAACCCTTCAAGCAGAACCAACAGACAAGGGAAAGTTCTATGCCGATCTGCACAGCGTTCTGCAACTAATCCTTGCTGACTGCAAGGTTATCATCCTTGGTGACTTCAATGCTAGAGTAGGCTAAGATTCAGAGTCCTGGAAGGTAGTACTTGGGAAACATAGCATTGGAAACTGCAACGACAATGGGAGCCTGCTGCAGGAGCTCTGTGCAGAGCAGCAACTTTTCATCAGCAACTCCATCTTTCAGCAGAGGAATAGCCTTAAGACAACCTGGATGCACCCCAGATCTAAGCACTGGCACCTGATAGACTACATTCTAGTGTGCCGGCAAGAAACCAAGGATGTCTTGCACACCAGAGTGATGCTTAGCGCTGAATGTCACACAGACCATCGCCTTGTCCGCTGCAAAATTAATCTCCAGTTCAAGCCAAAACCAAGGAGGAGAGATGCACTTTGGAAGAAACTCAAAGTGGGAAGTCTTCAGACAGCTGAAGTGAAAGCCGACTTGGAGTCCAAGCTTGACAATGAAGACTGTCCCCTTTACACAGGTCCAGAAGGACTCCGGGATTACCTGGGAGAACTGTGCAGCAGTTCACCTACCTTGGGTGCATGCCAAGATCAACAAGCAGATAGACAGCAGATTGGCAAACGAAAACAGTGCCTTTGGCCTGCTCCACAAGCGAGTCTGGAGCAACAAAAGCAGGACACCAAGATAAGCTCCTCGCCAGCATCTGTGGACCAGCACCTAACAGATTTTAAAGATTTTGAGAATGGCTGGTTGGATTTAGTTTCAGTTTATGATTTGAAATGAGCAGCAGCATTGCGTGGTTGGAGATCCCCAATGGAGCCCTTGTGAATGCCAACTGTGTTATTCCCTCAGCTGGGGCACTTTACATGTTGATGGTAGCTGGGGAGTTTGGAGGAAAGGGTGATGAGGTTGAAGTGTCCTAACACAATGGACCTTTCTGACGAGCTCCAACCAGGTCTGCCCCGCTTAGTAAGTGTTGCTAAGGCCCACATCAATGCTGCTCAGTTCCCACAGCACAGAAGTTTATACAGAACTCTCCCTTGCGTATTTCAAAAATATTGCAGTTTATTTTGTACTGCATACATCCAACTTGTCCGGCAAAGTCTTCCAGAGAGGCCTCAACTATTTAATGCAAGAATATACCCATGACATAATTTTTTTTTAACGGAACGGGAGGAAATACAAGAGTAACTGCGAAGTGCCGGCGATCAATACAGAAGAGCCGAGCACCCAATAAAGCGCACATTTAGATCAAACCAGGCAAAATAGAGGAATCATACATATGTAAAGCAGGGTAAGTAGTCCTCATATGTTGGTTGCCATCACTGAGCTAAAAATAACACCGGGTCGGGTATGCTGTCTAACATCAGTTGGCCATGAGTCAGGCAATATGCCAGCTCGACTTTGTAATAAATCATATTACACAATGCAGCTACCCCTTAAACTAGCTACATTAGACATAATCAAGTTATTAATCTAACGTTTGTTATATCGACGCTTTCCTCCAAACCAATTTCTATGACAAGGTAACTTTACTCATTTCAGCTAAGGGACTGACATTCTGAGTCAGCTGGCTAGCTCCCTAGCCAACTTTTCCCACGTTAAAGTTTCTAAGCATACTACTTCATGCTATTACAAAATCCCTCACCATCTGGCAAAACATTTCATATTATCCAGTGTTGCGAATGCCTGTGCTGGGTGGCACAAATGAGTCGTGCTCTCAGCAGAATAACTACTGGTTTACAGCATGCAGAAGTCCACTGTGTTTGTTGATCCTATTCACGTTGAGTTGCATGAGGTCTTCCACATGTCTTAATCCATCGCAAATACTTCTCCAACTGCGTTATTGGCTTTGGAAAACGGATTAATTGAGCTCCCTGTAGCCGGGCAGGGTACCTTTAGTCAGTATTACACATTCCCCAAACGCATCCAAGAACGATTTTTGGAAAAAGTCTGACACCTGGCCAATTACAAACAGCTAAAGATTGCATTGAGTGTGGGACGATATGGCACTGCTATCGGGGTAGGCTGGACCTTAGTAAGATAAGGCTATCTGATTGGTTGTTTTGCTACATGTGATTGACAGTTCGGAAAGGTCCATTACTGCAGCAGCGGGGTGTGAAATCTCTATCTTGTCTATCATGGAGATAGCACCAGTCTCTGTGATATAGAAAGACCGACCATGATTACCAAGGTGAATTTTCGGGGAAGGTAGGCATGTCTGCATTAGACAGTGAGGTACTCCAAGAGTTGAGAGCATCCACTACATGGTTTAATACTGCAGAATTAATGCACCAGCAATGATTAATCATGCCGCATATACTGCTGCCTTCAGACTTGAATGATAGTTCTGCTGAACTGTTGAATCAGTAAGGCATAAATCCTGGGAGCGTTGCTGCTTGGTTGGGGATTGTTTGGTCTCTGCAGGTTTTAATCATGCAGATGGCAGAGTAGTCGCTGTAGTTTTGAGATGCAAGAACACAGATTGCACTGGGGCAAGCCCCACGGCCCCCATCTTTGATGGGGTATGCCGCCTTCACTTGTATTTATGGTTGCAATGATGTATGCCGTTTACTGGCAAAGGTTAAGTTCCAGCCCCTGTGGTAATGTCCGTTAGAAAGAATGCCTGTTTTCAACGCAGGTCAGAGACATTCAGTATTTATTTCAAATCTCATCCTTTAAGCAGGGATTTCTCCAGATGCCCTGAATCTTAATAATATTTAATATTATTTTACTAGTGTTTTGTATTCAGGGGTGATTGCAAAAAAAATTCTCAAGCCAGAAAATTTTCCTTCAGGTTGGGTCATGAGGAATGGGTCGTTGTTGGGCCTACATATCGCATTTTGTGGGTCCAGTACACCCAATTTTAGCATTTCAACACTTTCAGCGCATCATATTGCCACAAATCCTATTCTTCTGGAAACTTCAGAATGAATGCTACAAATTTGCAGCACAGATTTGCCTGAAAGTGTTTGCCAAATCTTTAGTGCATTTGACTATTGCGTGCAATGTGAAAATAATTTCTCTCTCACATTCACGTTCAATATGCTTCACAAAATGTTTTCTACTTCACGTTTATTTCTAAATGCTTAAAAACCAGAGCCATCTTAAAGTGATTTTATTTTTAAGAAATCTTTTTGATAATACGAAAAAATTCTACGATGAGAGGTGGAATTCAGATGTCTGCTATTTATTCAGTTTATTGACATTCTTTCAATCTAACTCAGTGGCCTGGTTTGGTCTGTCTGCTTCTCATTATCTCTTCTTAATCATTATAGGTCACGTTTTGGTTTTGATTAGTCAGTTGGCGGTATAAATGGCGTGATTGCCAGATAGGCAAAGTACACGGGAATTGATTTAAGGTAAGCTAATTACGCCAAGGCGATGGAGGCTGTCCAACCTCGCTGGTAATTAGCAGACTTCAAATCGCAGTTTTCTTCCCGAAAGCATTTCAAATGGCCTCTGATGTTTGTTCAAGACCGCATTAGGTATGCGTCACCGAAAAGGTAATAAGCAAGCTCATCTGTCTACCCCATAGTGGCAGTTACTTTTATTGCGCTTCAAAAAAAATTGTGATTCTGTTAATCACCCAGCCCTACATAGCACCATGATAAATGTGTTCCAAACTTCAGCAGCTACGTTTATATGCACCAATTTTTTTTTCATTTGGAACGAAACCATTTGGAATGTACTGTTCACAAAAATGCTGTTTACAAGCCACCATCCAGCATTCACGCACAGCCAGCCCCTGTGAAGATGTAAAAAGATGTAAAAAAATTTAAAAAAGAAGTGCCCAAGTTTGATAGCCAACCTTTCCTCATTATTTTTCTCAATTTGAAACATTAATTTGAAAAACCCTCACCCCGATGAGGCAGTGAATTGGAGGGGGAGCACACAGGATGCTTCTGCCATCATTCACAGCAATACCTTGCTTCTCATTCTGCCCTCAAAAACAACACAGAAGCAAGGACTGGGGGGGCACATTTGTCCTACATATACATATAGATGTGGAATGGCAAGACAACTTCAGGGCAACAAAAGACTCATTCATGAAGCTATGTTCAATGACAGAGGGGTGAATGGCAACAGAGGCTCCCAGTCCTCTCACTGTTGTGGAGTGCTAACTGGGTACCTCAGAACAGTAAGTCATATCAAATCAGTTGCCCACAAGAGCTCAGTTTAAAAAAATTACTGTGCATGTTCTGCAAGGCCAATAATAATTTGATTATTTTTATTCCTTTAGAACTTAAAAAAATGCTACCTCTGTTGCTGACCAGTTCTACTTTGCTAATGCAACCATGTGTCTTCAACAATAAAATATCTAGAGATCATTACTGCGTGTAAGAGACATGAATAAAAAGTTACAAATGCAGAAAATAATTTGATCGAGTATTTACATGGTTAATATTTATCGATCAGACTATCAGAGGTTTACACTACCTCTCACAACCCGACTGAATTTTCAATTGGACTGAGGTAGTGTATTGCGATCAAGCTGTGCACATGAGGGACGATCTAGCTTCGATCTAATTGTTTACAGAATATTCGGCTCCATGTAAACACAGCAAAAGTTTAATCAAGCATGTTACATGTAAATCAAACTCACAAATTTCAAGGTTTCTGCCACACATTTGTAACATGTGAAGCCTTATGTGATTAAATTGAACACAAATGAGGCATTACGCTTACTCTCTGAATTTCCTGCTGTGAATTTTAGGACGACAAGGTAAACAGACTTCCACATGGGTGCCCTTTTCTGCAATCTCCTGCTCAAGTTCATGATCTTCAGGATGGGCACTTTCATGGAGCACAGGGTTTGGGAAATCTGCAAAGAAACAGTCCATTATTTTTTAAACCTCAAAAATGTAGATCATTTCAATTTCACAATTTTTACATGCTGTTTTAATCACTGACCTCAGTCTTGTACACACAAAAAACAGCTGCACCACTTTCTTCATTGTATTTGGGATTTATCAACACAAGTTCAAAAACATGCACACATATGAAGTTATGTCCCATCAGTAAGTACATATTAGAGACCATGAAAATTGGCAACATAGCGATGGCAATATAGGGAACTGAAGATTGATTTCCGACAGAACTGTTGCAGACAAGTGATTTAACCTCACATCAAAGAAGGGTATTGGATACATATAATCAACAGTCCTACAAGCAAAAGATTCAAGAGCTCTCTAATCCTAGAATCCATTCAAATGCTGAATACGGAGTCAAGCAAAGCTTCTACCACATTGTATTCAAGTTGTACTACAAGATGAACAAGCAGACTCTGAGCGCCAGGAGAACCCCACAGCCCTTAAGTAATTATTGATAAATAGCAGCATACACCTATGGCAAGGCATAGTTATACTAACTACCATTTCTTGTGTTCCTGCAGTAGTGATTGTTATGCATACCTGCATAACAATTCAAGGTCACTGTGCCTAGGTCAAAGGTGAAATCCACCAATGACCCTTGCATTCCACATGTAACCCTCACAAGGAACCTGCATATCAATTTTAAGCTGCTGTGGCCAACACTTTGGGAGATATGGGCTGGACAAATTATGGAGCCGCCGCCCGCATGACCAGACGACATAGGGTAGAACAATACCTCATCAGCCCACAAAGGGCAGTAGGGTAATAAAAACGCTAATTTAAAGTCACAGGTATTTAAAGAATTCTGTGGTACAAGGAATGACATAATTATAAAATACTATGATTCAACAGCTTAATTTGTCCATATGTGAATGCTTAATCCAAGTACAGCCCACAGAAGAGGCCACATCAGAAATCAGGCAAGTGTGCAAGTTTTCCATGACTGAATAGACCTAAAGGTATTACACTAGAAATTTTTACAGAACTTAAGATTCTGCTTTCCTGCAAATAATTTTTTTTTTACCAAGCAATTACAGAGTTATGTTACACATTGCATTAGCCACATGAGGAGGCCGAAGAAGAATTTTTGAAGTCCTGCAATTTGCTTATAACCATGAAAATTACCCAGCATTTGCCTATATGCACCTGAGAGACCATGCAGATCTCCCTCTGAGACAATTGATTCCTGGAGTTCTTCTTGTGGATCACTGGAAAGCCTGGAATCCTCAGCTTGAGGGACAAATCCTCGCTCCTCCAACAAGCGGTTTTGCTTCCTCTCCTCTCTCTCCTTTAAAATAATCTGCAGTAGGAATGGAAATTAACAAAGAAATCAGAAATTATAAAGGAAAGCCTAGAGTGGCTGTTCCAGCACCACCATCTTTGTTATACTCACCCTTTTCAGAGGCGTGGGTTTTTTTCACTTTTGGGACTTCACGCTGCTTGCCTTTCTTTACAAGGGGACTGGTGGAGTCCAGAGGGTTGTGAGGAACCTTAAGCTGCTCCATAGGGTGCTTTTTGTGAGCAGAAGAGCCCTTATGTGCCACTGGTAATGTCCCTCCAACTGCACACAACAAAATGAAGCCATAATACAGCAACCAGTTTTTATTGCACAAACACTTCTCATCGAATGTACCTTGGTATAAAATCTGAGACAGTTTTGACATTTTTTGACAGTTTCCCAGAGTTGGGAATAGGGATGGAGGTCACAAGGATTTTTGTAACACTCACAGCACCATCAATAGAGCTGTTCTTGCCAAGACCAATACTTCTCAATGCTCTGCCTTATAATTTAGAGTAATCTCTTCAGAATATATATGGCATACCGGAGAGGACAATTGGATTGGTGTCATGTTTGGATTTTGGTGACTGTTGCCTCTGCTCGAGAACAGTGAGCATGCTCCCCAGGTCAAGCTGAACTGGAACCTTGCTCTTCTTTCCACCACTTTTCTCACATCTCTGCTAATAAAAAAGAATGTCAACTCATAATGCATGTTGGATTTATCCATAAACATTTCAGCACGACAGAAAAGTGGTTCAACTAGCTTCATATCTCAAACATTATATCCACATTTAACTTGCAATACAAAAAATAACAAATTGCCAAACTTTTTAAAATGGTAACTGAATACTAATGAAGTAAAACAGATCATTTTTTGTTTATTTAACAAAGATTCTCAGATCCAAACATGCAACCTCCCAGGCAAGATGGTTACCAAGATATCAGAATGATGTAATAGGTGTCAACAGTCAATAGTAGTCATTTCGACAAATACACATTAACTGTCACTGAACAGTCATGATCCAAAACAAATCTAACAATTATCACAGGGTTTAACTAGTCCAATTACAATGGAATTTATTTGCACATTCTTCGTCCAGTAATCTCTGCCCATGGTTCCTCTTCTCATAGGTATGCCAACAATATTCAACTCCTCCTTTCCTCCTCTCCATTCAACTTACAGGTCTCCGTTTGCATCTCTGTTTGCATCAGGAACATCCAGGGGCGGATGACTAACTACATTCTTGAACTCAGGCCAGGTAAGACAGAAGTGATACTCATCCCTGCTCCTCCCCTGCCGTTCAGGACTTCACAATCTCTACAGAGCACCTCTGTGTCCCAGCCTAGTGCTAGGAACTTGAAGGTGGTGATGGATAACAGAATGCCCCGCCCAGTAAACACTGCAGCAGTGAACTGAGAGTGCATATTTGTCCTTCTTAACATCCACTGTATCCTGCCCATTCGTCACAATCGAACAGAACTGTATTCAACTGCTGATACTGTATCCAATTCTGGACAATCGGTCAGTGACTCAACTTCGGACTGTTACTGCAGTTAAATTTCCAAAGGTCGTGGATACAAGGGAAGTAATGTTAAATTGCACCTTTTTGAGACGATAAATGCAAAATATCGTTATAATATATTGATATTTGAGAAAATTAATCGATAGCTTAAGGTACAGAAAAGGCTGCCAGGCTCCAAAGATTCCACTTTGGGCGACGGCTATTTTATGTTCAAGTTTGCTGGTTGGTCTGTCGTCTGACTTCCGCTCAGTTTACAGGCTAATGTTGCTGGTTTACGCAGCCGAAATTGCTGAGTAAAAAGCTCAAAAACAACAGATGAGATGAGTACAAATGATGCAAGTCCTAAAACACCCAGTGAAAGTGTCAAGGTATATAGAGAGGTTTTACCTTGATATCGATACAACTCAAACAAAATGTCCAGTATTGGATACAACTTTCAGATGTGAGTGGTAATATGCAAACGTGTTACAAACGTGTAACACAGAGGTTAATTTTTCAACTTTTTTAGTTTTGTCTCCAATTTACTTCAAATAATAGCAAACATGTATAACTTATGAAAAATAAAAAGCAGAAGATGAACCATTACCGTCATAAATTTTGCTGTTCCACAGAAGTGAAGACCCTTGCGCATGTTATTTTTGACAGGCAACACATAACACTTTTCTCTTATTTCTGATAAATACACCAGAGATACATGATGTTTTCCTCTTACATTGATGCAGTATGTATCATATTTACAACTGACTGAAAACAGTTATTCCAAATCAAGACAGAAAAGACTGCATGGGTCATCAAAAATCAGGGTGCTTATTGTACAATCACACTCATAACTTCTCAGTTACGTTTTAATCCTTTCATAACCACCTGAGTCAGATTAATCTAAGTGAACTGGTTAAAAATATTATGAGAACATGTATTCATGGCCAACAGTGGTATAATGGAGTCAATAGATTTTGTAAAAGCTGTTATTCCCATATTAACTTGCGTATGTTAGTTTGACAGATGTCACTTTGCATATCAAAACATCACACTTTCTCCTGGTTCTAAGTGTCAGTGGAGGAGAAGCAACCACCATTCTCGAAGTTTGTGATATCACTCGACCCAGGCTCAAACATGAGGCAACTAATCATGGGGCAGATGCTCTAGCCGTGAAGTCACTGCACCTGGTCAATACATTGAGTACTTGGTACTAAATGCAATCTTCAGAAAGTCTTTAGCCATATAGCAGTGAATCGTTGACAGCTTTGTCGTGCATGTTAATTATTTTGCCTTGTCTCAGGGAACTTATGGTGGACATAAGACAACAATCAAGATGAACTGAGCTACTGTCAGAGGATACCACGGTCTACCCATAAACCTGGATTTGAACCCAAAAGCTACAGCTTTTAAAGCAAAAGGAATAATTATAAAAATAAAACAATTGTAAAAATCTTAGTTGTTGTTTTCTTCTTTCAACGTTATTTCTGCATGCCCTGAGCCTCTGACCCTTGAATGCATGATTGCTTTTGAGCTGTTCCTGTTTAAGATCACTTGATTAATAATAACACCATTTGTTTACTGAATAATAAAGACCAATTTATAAGCCTGTTATTCAGCAATTATTAAAAAATGACAGAGATCGCGGATGGGCTACATTGACGACATACTTAACAGTGATATTGCAGGGATGAAAAAAAACCTAAGTATTAATTAATCCAATACTTTCTCTGAACTCCATCTCCCATTATAACTTTTTTCCCAGCAGCATAACCTAATTTATTTTAAGATAGCATTTTATCAAAATGTTTGCAGCGTTCAACAGAATAGGCTACATTTGCGAGGAAGCGCAGTTGCACACTCTTTGCCGCAATGCAAATATAATTTTTAACCTCATTGCGGTGGTAATTGAATTAATTGTAAATTGGTTATTAGAGCGTGGTGAAAGTTCAACGCATGGTATGCATTTAAAATCATTTGAAATGCATGCCGGCGTCAAACTTTCATGGTCACAAAATCATTGATGAGGTCTTTACAGCCCAGCTTCTGGGAAAGTTGCAGGAAGGCTACAAAATGAGATTGTAAGAGTGGCAATTTTCCAATAAATTAACTAGAAATGAAATCTAAACCTTCTCTAAATACCATCTTCAGCAGCATTTACTATATAACATTCTAGTCAAGATGCAATTTCAAGAAATTTCAGTTAACTGCCGTCCGTGCAATCTCATATTGTAGCCTTCCTCTTTGATGCAAAGCGACAGGTTTCAATCATTGATGGCAACACAGCTAATGCGTAGGCTATTTGCTCAGTTAATCGATTCAATTAATTAACTGACTATTAATCGGTAACAGGTTGAGAGTTAACCTGCATTATACTGGTTGTAGAGAGTTATATTTGAGCCCCTCAGAACAATAGTGGTCTAACTCCATTTTTTATCATTTTGAGAAAACAGCTTCCAAAGTTTCAACGTTGTCAAATTCAGCATGCCAGTAAGTATTTAGACCTGTCTTGAAGTGACATCCTTTGAATCTTCGCTTTCATGGTCAGAAAGTATTTTGTTGTCAACGTTGACGATTTTTGTTATTTTTGCATGTTTCGCTTAAGAACTAAGAATTTTGGAGTTAGACCACTCTTGCACTACTATCTATATTTCAGAGGTGGAACTAACTTCTGGCCCATTATTGCATGAATAGATTTTACCTTTAGCATGAAAAATATGGGACTAACTCGGAAAATTACTAAATCGGAGTTAGACCACTATTGTTCTGAGGGGCTCATTTTTACATTAGCAAACTGAACCCGCAGACCTGAGTCGGCAAAGCCGTATTTCTTTAAACTTTATCACAGGCATATCAAGCAGATCGGGCACTGACACAGGAAAAAAATACATTGTTTTGTGAGCTACAGGAATTCAGAAGCTTTGAAAAACATTTACATTTTATGTCACCATTAATGTGAATAGGAAAATGCTTGATAAATATTGCAATGCACAATGATGCAAGCTGAGGGGTAATGGACAGTAATGCTATTGATTGATCCTCGCAACTGAACAAATTTATGGGTTTGGAGAAGTATTGCACTTTAAGGCTAGGTGACAGCAGGGCGAAAATCCCTCCAATGTTAAGTCCAGGGTAGAAGAGGTTAAACTAGGTATTTCTCCATGGTTGCAGACAAATATTAGGCCATAATTCTATTATTAGGGTGATACTTTGGTAAAATTAGATCCCAGCGGTAGCTGTGTCGGACTCCGACTCATGTCTGTAAACACTAACGAACATCAGCAGCATGCCTTGTTCACACACTTAAGAACATGTTTGCACACCACCGCATAACGTGAAAGTGTATTTTAATGATAAAATCTGTTTTGAAATGAAATACAAGAGAATAAGTCGTGAGGGAAAGTAATCACAGACAATGAATGCCAACGTCAGTCAAAGCTTAATGTACATGTTAAAAAGTCTGTCAAAAGCTGACATACGAATGGGCAAGTCCGTACAAAACCAATAGTATCAGCACTATCATTTCCAAACGGTGCCAAAAATGTACAAGTGCTATGGTTAAAATCTTGTTATTCACCCCCAGTACTACCTCAATGTTGTCTACAGCTTCAGATTCAGGGTTTTAATAGATATTAAAAGGTAATTACATTGAGGTATGTTATTCCTCACGTATGCTAGCTTTTTTTACGGACACAACACTTTCCTCACTCAAGCCACCATCACTCATTCTACTTGTAAAAAACGATGACATATCATTTCAGGGCTAGCAGTTACACCATGTGACTACACAGAATTATCTTCGAAGCCTACAAAGATCCAAAAACACAGCAATCTTCTGTACGTTATTTTTTGACAGATACCACAAGGCTTACTTTGAAACTGTAATAAACTAAGTATAAATCAACACCGCATATGACTAAAGCCTGCGATTTGAAGATTCCATATCTTGAAAAAGAATGATGATATTAGCTTTCCTGCTGCCAAGTCTTTGGCGAAATTCAAATGGTCTATAGAGCAACCTTAGTTTTGCCAGACAATATAACATACAATTTCAGAGTATACGTTTATATACAGGGCATTCAAAAGTTTTTAGAGTAGGCGGCTGGCAGAAGAGTAGGCAGCTATGGCTAGGAGTGGAGGTGCCGTGAATCTGAGCGTTTAGGGCGCAAAACCCTCCAGGGGACATTCCCCCCAGAGAATTTTGAAATTTTGAAACTTTGAAGATCTATGATGTTATCTGGTGGCTTTTAGTGTCTAATTTCCTGGTCATTTGGTGATGTGACTTCAATAATTTTTTTGTTTTAACATACAGCGCCCTCCATAATTATTGGCACCCCTGGTTAAGATGTGTTAAAAGCCTTAAAATAAATTCAATTTTTATTGCAGAAGCATACTCTCACACTGAAAATTGTAGAAAAATGTAACCTTCAACTCAAGTGAAATTAAGGGGAAAAAAAATCCCTGACTAAGAAATAATTATTTTTCATAAAATCACCTGTTCCACAATTATTGGCACCCCTAACAATTCCTAGGAAATAAATGTAATTGAAGTATTTCTGTCATTTCTACAGTAGTTTACAAAGTTGATCAGAGTATCTAGGAACATTTAATTAGTGATTCATCACTTCCTGTTTCCCTGGGGTATAAATATGACGTGACACAGAGGCCATTTCTCTTATCCACTCTTCAACATGGGAAAGACAAAGGAACACACCATTCAAGTAAGGCAGATGTGTGTCAACCTTCACAAGTCAGGCAATGGCTACAAGAGAATAGCCACTCGCCTGCACCTGCCCATATCTACTGTCAGAGGAATCATTAAGAAGTTTAAAACAACTGGAACAGTGGTAAACAAGCCTGGACGAGGACGCAAGGTTGTTTTGCCACCACGCACAGTGAGGAGGATGGTAAGAGAAATAAAAAGTTCTCCAAAGCTCACTGTTAAAGAATTGCAACAAATGGTAGCATCTTGGGGTCACGAAGTCTCCAAAACAACCATCAGGCGCTATCTACATGCCAACAAGCTGTTTGGGAGGCATGCACGGAAAAAACCTTTTCTCACTCACGATCATAAACGCAAATGTCTGGAGTTCGCTAAGCGGTACTGGGACTTCAACTGGGACCGTGTGCTTTGGTCAGATGAGACCAAGATAGAGCTTTTTGGCAATAAACACTCTAAGTGGGTCTGGCAGAACACAAAAGATGAGTATGCAGAAAAGCACCTCATGCCCACTGAGAAGTATGGGGGAGGATCGGTGATGCTGAGGGCCTGTTTCTCTTCCAGAGGCCCTGGGAACCTTGTTAGGGTGCATGGCATCATGAACGCTTTGAAATACCAGGACATTTTAAATCAAAATCTGGTGGCCTCTGCCCGAAAGCTGAAGATGGGTCATCACTGGGTCTTTCAGCAAGATAATGACCCTAAACATGTGGCCAAATCTACACAGAAATGGTTCACCAGACACAGAATCAAGCTCCTCCCATGGCCATCTCAGTCCCCAGAGCTCAACCCCATTGAAAACCTGTGGAGTGAGCTGAAGAGGAGAGTGCAGAGGAGAGGACCCAGGTCGCTGGATGATTTAGAGAGATTGTGCAAAGAGGAATGGTCGAAGATCCCTCTTTCTGTATTCTCCCACCTTGTGAAACATTATAGGAGAAGATTAGGTGCTGTTTTGTTGGCAAAAGGGGGTTGTACAAAGTATTAACATCAGGGGTGCTAATAATTGTGGCACACATGATTTGATGTCAAAGAATTATTTCTTAATGTGGGATTTTTTTCCTACTGAATAAATGCACTTGAATTAAAGGTTGGATTTTCCTCTTTTTTTCATTGTGGTCCTATATTATTTAGAAAAAATCTGAATTTATTAGAAGCTAAAGAACACATCTTAACCAGGGGTGCCAATAATTATGGAGGGCGCTGTATGTATATTTTTGAGGATACTTTTCATAATTTGCTCCAGTTGGGTTCCTGTATATACAGTGCTGTGAAGAAGTAGTTGCCCACTTCCTGATTTCTTATTTTTTTTTGCACATTTGTCACAGTTAAATGTTTCAGATCATCAGACCAGATCAGATCATTTGCCCAGATATATACGCCGGCGTCTGTAAATTCTGAAATTTAATTCCAAAATAATTCTGTAATTGAATTTCCAAATGTCTTGCTTCACTGGAATAATTTTCCACAGTCTTTGTGACACAAATAATGAGTTATAAAGCCTAAATAGGCTCATGCATAACAGGAAAAATTTGGCATTATTTGTATTCTGCGCAAAGGGGTTAAGGTCATGCCACAGCATCTCAATCAGATTTAAGTCTGGATTTTGACTAGACCACTCTAAAACCTTCATTTTCTTTTTTGAAGCCATTCGGAGGTGGAATTGCTGGTGTGTTTCGGATCATTGTCCTGCTGCATAACCCGAGTGCGCTTGAGTTTGAGGTCACGAACTGATGATTGGACATTCTCCTTCAGGATTTTCTGGTAGAGAGCAGAATTCATGGTTGCATCAATTATGGCAAGTCATCCAGGTCCTGAAGCAGCAAAGCAGCCCCAGACCATCACACTACCACCACCATGTTTGACTGTTGGTATGCAGTGTTCTCACCAGGATTTTTGTGCAGCATAGGGGTAATGACCAGCTGGGGGTCCGGGGGCCGCCTAGACCCCCTGCGGGGTCCAGGGGTAGTGCCCCCGTGGGGGCCCGGGGGAGCAAAGCCCCCCGGAAGCTCTGGCATTTTAGCACATTTGGAGGTGTTATTTTTCAATTTTGAGTGTCCTGATTAATGATATATTGGCAGTTAATAACCTTTTGCACAGGGCCTTGACACAATATTCAAGTTCAAGGAAACTCACAGCAAGAGAACTTAACTTCATGATCCCCTTATGTATGACTGTTCAACACCAAGGATGATCTGGCAAACAGTTTTCTCTACCCTTCCCCATCCTCTGTTCTTCTTACGGTTTCTAGAGTCAGGCAAGTCCATTTTGAGATATTGTCCTCCCATCTTTTCCTTTGCCTACCAAGTTATTTTTTGGAAACAAGGAACCTATTCTAAGTGTGATCTGGTCTGAAGGCCTGCAAGTGCAACCAATAATATTGAATGCAAGACAGAGTTGCAGAAAGCCCACTGAACTTTATTCTTCTGAAGAATACAAACAGGTTCTCACCATTACAATGTACGTACATACAGAGCATAAGGAAATTATGTCTGACTGACTATTCACCAAATCAAATGGTGAACCCAAAGTATTACTATTACAAATTGTGACAAATGTACAACTGTACTAATGCCCTTTTATCTTTACTTTACATCATTACCTATTGTAACATTTTGCTAAAGTCTCACATTCAGACGCCAGGGCGAAATACGCTGCAATATTCCCACGCTTGGATGCTGACATGTTTCCAAAAAAAATCGCCAATAAAATACACTTAGCCGCTCCCCTACGCCTTCTGCAGGCCGCACGGAACGTGAAAAAAAAAAACAGTTCACAAACTCTAACCTTTCTGTACCGATGCAATGTTGTGGCAAAGTTCCGAAAATGTAATCAAATCTCTCTGCAGAAAGTTTGCCGTTGACTGACTGACGCAGCATAGATCAAAGTATTGCGACCCCGCCTGTGAACACCCGGTGAAAGTCGGTTTTTCACGATGTACAGTTTTTTTTTTTTTTTTTTTGAACAAAGTCACTCTACATCACGTAAGGAATATTCTGTGAAAAAAATCTAACCGGTATCTCTACTATTGACCGAGGTGGCCTGACGTGTCTTCAAACTAGGCTGGTTAGCTTCACAATACGTTCATCTATATAAATTATAGATTATAGATTATGTCAGAAATTATTTCTAATATTTCTGAGGTGATGCGACGCAATCCATGGAGAAATCCTCGCCAACTCTTCTGCCATACAATGGCCGTCTTTACAATGGTGCGCCTTGATGTTATCGTCTACATTCATTTTCAATGGTAGAAAAGACATTCCTAAACCGAATGACAATCAAATTATCGGATGTTTTCCCGCCGAAGGTAAATTAAAAGCTGATTGAAACAATATTTGAAACGAGTCTTGTGGAAACAAACTTCCGGTATTTCTCTGTCAAAAAATGTAAACGTTGTGTCAATAAATTCATTAATTTCAATAAATATGATGTTAGCAATTAATTTTTGAACACTATATTTCGAATAGTTACCAAGGGTTGGCTCACGTACAGCCAAGGCGCGTGTCTGTTGCATGATTTTGCATTTTTGGGCCGCTACGTTCAATTCACTCAAAAAATGAAACCCTATGAAATGTTAGATTTACTTAATAATGTTATGTCAACTGGTTCCACGCAATAGCTTTGCGTAACCTTTACTTGACTTCTAACATTTTTGGTCAGTTTGATTAATTGCATTGAGTGGAATTTACTTAACTCAGTTTTGTGGAAAAAGTTAACATAACATTATTAAGTAAATCTAACATTTCATAGGGTTTCATTTTTTTGAGTGTTGAAAGCCAGCGTAGCGGCCCCAGTCACAGCATAGTGCCCCAAATTAAATTCGCTGGCGAGAACACTGGTATGATGTTCTTTTTATGAAATGCTGTGCTAGTTTTATGCCAGATGTAACGGGACACACACCTTCCAAAAAGTTCAACTGTTGTCAGGTCAGTCCACAGATTATTTTCCCAAAAGTCTTGGGGATCATCAAGAAGTTTTTGGCAAATGTGAGACGAGCCTTTGTGTTCTTTTCAGTCAGCAGTGGTTTTCGCCTTGGAACTCTCCCATGGATGCCATTTTTGCCCAGTCTCTTTCTTATTGTTTAATCATGAACACTGACTTTAAGTGAGGTAAGTGAGGCCCGCAGTTCTTTAGATGATGTTCTGGGTTCTTTTGTGACCTCCTGGATGAGTTGTCGATGCGCTCTTGAAGTAATTTTGGTAGGCCGGCCACTCCTGGGAAGGTTCACCACTGTCCCAAGTCTTCTCCATTTGTGGATTATGGCTCTCACCATGGTTCGCTGGAGTCTCAAAGCCTTAGAAATGGCTTTGTAACACTTTCCAGACTGATAGATGTCAATGACTTTGTTTCTCATCTGTTCTTGAATTTCTTTAGATTGCAGCATGATGTGTTGTTTTTTAAGATCTTTTAGCCAACTTCACTTTGTCAGACATGTTCTATTTCAGTGATTTCTTGATTCAATAGGTCTGGCAGTAATCAGGCCTGGGCGTGGCAAGTGAAATTGAACTTAAAAAATGTGGTTAATCACTTTTTTCCCTTAATAAATGAGATCATCATTTAAGAACTGCATTTTGTATTTACTCTGGTTATCTTTGTCCAATATTAAAATTTGTTTGATGATCTGAAACATTTAAGTGTGACAAATATGCAAAAAAAAAAAGAAGTCAGGAAGGGGGCAAATACTTTTCACAGCACTGTATGTGTATTGTCACTTCTGATCATCAGTTAGATGCATGCAACAAACCCCTTTGAGCAGAAGCCACGTCTGGAACTGTATGTGTTCCTCTGTTTAAGGCTTTAAAATTCAAGATTTGAGTTTCACAGAGAGGGATAAAATGACTTGAATCAAGGGTTCCCAAGCTCGGTCCTGGGGACCCTCTGTGTCTACTGGTTTTTGTTCCAGCCACAATTGCAATCACAGATCTTTAATGAGTTGCTAATTTTCATAACTGCACTACCCGTACTCATATGGATTGTTTGCACTGTTAAGCCACATTGTCAGAAATAGCTATTTGAGCTGTTGCTGAAGAGCTGCATTATAAGATTAAACTATATAACAAACTACAGCATAAAAAGAGAGGAAAATTGTGACCCTTAGAATTGTAGAATCAATTGACTTTTAATTGTTGAAACTGCATGCGGTCACTAAAACTAACCATTTATTAGGTAATTAAGATTTCAGAGACAAAGCAAATTACTAGTGGTGTAACGATACGCCGATACAGTATCATATCCCGATACAAAGCCTCCGATACGATACATCGATTCGGAGGACGTGTATCGCGATACACAACACTTTTTAAAATAGTTCACATATTTCGTAAAAACCCAGGAATTGCAACATTTTCTCTTTTTTTTTTTGCTCAGTCTTTTTATTGGCATTTAAAATCATAATTATACAAAATTCAATTGTTATAGACACAACTGACAAAAATGAACACAGCCCCCCCTCACAACACTGCTCCTACAGAGCCCCATCCCCATCCTAGAACCACTGTACTATCAATAGTAAACAAAATACATTCCAAAATTAATCACCATTACATAAAAAGTTAGTAAATAAATTAATTAATAAAACAAGGATCACAACTAACAAATAGCACAATAAACTATGAAGAAGAAACAAGAATAGCAAGGAAAGTCACATAAGAAAAGGAAAATAAAATAAAAAGGAAACACATCAATAAATAAATTTAAAAAAATCTACATGTCTAATCAAATTAAACACAATGTGGGGGTCAGTCCTACGAAACAACATTAGCGTCCAGTTTTTCAATATAAGTTAGAAATGGTTGCCCTACGGTATAACATTTCTTAGCACAGCCTCTCGTAGAATAACAAATTTTCTCGTGTTAAATAATGTAGAAGCTTTAATCCATGACTTAAAAGTCAGAGGGAATTTCTCCTTCAATTTATGCAATCTAAGTCGTCCAGCCAGCAGAGATGCAAAGGCTATCATATTTTTTGCTCGAAGACTAAGCTGTGTTTCTAATGGAGACACTCCAAATACTGCAGTAATGGCAGAAGGTTCTATACTTCCGAGACATCTGAAAAGGTTTTGAATATTGATTGCCAGAAATTGTTCAGTTTTGGACAATCTCAAAACATGTGAAAGAGTGGCTGGTGCTTGACTGCATCAATCACATATAGGATCAACATCTGGTCTGAATCTAGCTAGCTTTGTTTTAGACCAGTGGAGGCAATGTAAAACCTTAAACTGAACAAGGTTTTGATTTCTTTGTATGTGTGGATTACTTGGGTTGTCACCGACATCTGGTGAAATTTTCATGTCAATAGCCCCATTAGAAATATATTTACCGAGAAACATGTTGACGCATTCAATACTTATTTTCCCCGCTGTATGTATAGTTTCTTCAGAATTTCACGAACGCAATAATGCAAACTAAGCATATATTGCCTAGTCATCAAAATGATTTGTCTCGCGTTACGAGAATTGTGCCTAAAATAGCCTTCCAAGGGCACGTCTCTGGTAGCCTAAAAAACTGTCTCAAATAAATAATGGTTATTCTTTAACTGGCAAATGATAGGTTATGCTTTAGGCAAAATAACAACAATAATGATATTAATAATGTCTAGGCTTTAGCCTGATACGGCTTAATATAATTGCGTAATAAGTGCAAAATAAAACAGGAAAATGTAGCCTACCCTATAGCCCTTGCCTTTAGAACGTAGCATGCGAGAGTTTGCAGCTTTTACAAAGGACGAACCAAAAGGCATCTATTAAACTAGATAACTCGGTCGCCACAGGGACCGAGTCGTGTATCTCCCCGATCCCCAAATTTTGGACAAAATGGCCGCTGGCAGCCATACTGGATGTCCAAAATTGCCGAAAATCGGTCTTGAGCATTGTCAAATAAATATCTTCGCCTGTGCAAAATTAGAAAAAATTCCTGTAATAATTGTGGCTTTAAGAGCCCGGAACAGAAAATCTCTGCGACTGCGGCGGCGGCAGCAGCCCCGGAACTAAACCACAGTATCTCCCGACTATCGTCGTCGGAGAGATGCAACAAGATGACAGTGTCATCACAATCCCCTTCCACGATCGAGGGCCATAACTCAGAAAAAAAAAATGCTTCGACATCCATTTTCGAACTTAACTTAGATCATAGGTTGCTTATTAAGCATACAAAATTTCACGCATCAAGGCATAAAATAGTTCCAGAGAAATCTAGTCCCCATTGTGGCCTGGACGCACGCACGCACGCATGGACGGACATTCCAAAAATCCAATATCTCCCATCGCACTTCATGCCGGGGGATAACAATCTAAATTCATTTATATGATCCAAAACTTTCGCATTTCGCTGAGCAGATTTCTTTTTTCTCGTAGCTGGTTTGATTCCTGCGGATTTCGGGTGCCGATAAAAAAGCCAACCAATAAAATAAAGACCTCTGATCCCAAGATCCATAGATTTTCTTTCTCACAGTTGTCTTAGCAGAATTTACGCGTGAGTTTTTCATTTTCGGCAAAATGCATGGAGGCCGCATTTTTCCTTTAGTTTTTTTCATTCATCCTCAGTGTGAAAAGGCCGTAATGTGACCTTTAGTTGAAGTATTTCCTGGCGATACGGACAGCTTTCCTAAATGGAGCATATTGCCTTGTCCAGATTAGTTGGCTGTACTTTGTTCCCCTTCTATAATTCCATGTAGCCAATAGGCTATTTATTTAGCTTAGGAACTAGATTTGTGCCATGGATTGTTGAATTAAATAATGTCGACTGGCTAGCAGCAACTGAATGGGCATTATTACTTAAGAGAAGTGCGTTCACTGCAAGCACTTGCAATTAAAATGTAACTACAACAATTTCCTTTATAATTCTGTCATTGATGTCAGTGTTTTGTTTATTTAACCCATTTAGGCCTGAGGCCTATTCAAAAAACGCCTCTGAAAACCTATGGGCGATTTTGAAAAGAACCCCTAAAACCTGAGGTTTTCTGGAAAACAGCACCCAGGCAGTGGCGGAGTTACAGGGGGGGCGAAGACACGTCCCTTTTAGTCCTGGCTAGATCTCAATCATTTTCCTTTATTGACGTCTTTTCCAATTATTGTAATTGGCAACTGAAGACACGGTTTCTCTCCACATGCGATCTAACAGCGATTAAATCGCGGGTTAAATTCAGTACAGTGGCAGAATAGAGAATTGGCTTGTACAAAACAGCCGTTGAAAACAATTATAAATCCTGACCTGTTCTCAGTCATCTTCATGATTAACAAAAGATTCACTCCGAGAACGCTCCGCACTTAGCAGGTGCTGCTTGTTCTCCCCGATTAGGTAAGATGACAATCATTCATCTGGACGCGTATTTGCTGTATTTAAATCTACGTTATTCAAAATTGCATAGCCTACCTGTCGACTCTTACGCTTTTTATAACCTAGGCTATTTAACTGCCGAGTGCCACTGTTTTTTTTTTTTTTTTTTTTAAAATAAACCCACGAAATACCGAGAGTGAAAGCCTGTGTTTCATTGGAACACGGACCAGTTCAATCACGCGAAGCATTGGCCAATTAATAAGTAAATTATTTTTCTGCACCGAATTTAGCCCATGATTTCATCGGTGTTAGATCGCATACGGTGAGAAACCGTGTCTTCAGTTGCCAATTACGATAATTGGAAAAGACGTCAATAAAGAAAAATGATTGAGATCTAGCCAGGACTAAAAGGGACGCGTCTTTGCCCCCCTTGTAGCTCCGCTACTGCACCCAGGTGTCAACATCTAGTAAAAAGCTGATATCTCAGCCTCTGTAGCAGATAGAAACAAAATTCAAAAAGTACTTAAGAGCTTACACCTGTGGCTTTCATAAGAACTATGTTTTTTATTTGTGCAAATCTTCATCACAATATTTAAAACACTGAACAAACTATAACAAACTATAAAATATAATAAAACCAATAAAATAAATAACAAATCTCTATCTACATAACATGCACAACTCAAATGGAATAAAGAGGCCTAATAAATAAAAGTATAAGCTCTGCACTAGAGAATAACAAACATTTTTTCTTTCTCTGGAACAGGTGGCAGGCATGATAAAGTGTACGTTCAAATAAAATAAAAATAAACATAAACATATAAAAAATAAAGTGTCTTGAAGTGTTACTATGGGATCTGCCCTAGTATAAAGTGCCAGTAAAAGAACAGCTATGAGCCCGGAAATGGTCGGAAAAGTAATGAAAACTACAAAATGACGTATCCGCTTTCCCGGTCTGAAGGGTAGAAATGCGTAACAGCGTCCCCGGTTTTAAAGGTTAAAATGTGCACATGCTGTCCCGGTTTAAATTAGATGTTGTATGCCTACAATATCATAGGTACTTAAAGTACTGAAATAAGTAATAGTCGCACACAAACAAAAGAAATCCCCCGTGTATTTAAATGACTGTCCACCCCCAGGAGAAGCTGTGATGAGCTACTTAAACGTTTTTTTACCCCCCTCGAGAAGCCCTTACTAAGGATGTACGATAGTGTATGAGGACTAAACAATGATTTAAGTATTCATTAAATTTGATATCATACACCAAATGCATTCCTGCAGCTTTCAGTGGAAAAAAAATTAAATTCAAATAAAAATTGTGGCGATGATGGTAATAAGCGGAGCTCCGCGGTAAACGTCAGATAATGGCGGTATTGTGGTCATGTGGTTATCATCACAGCCCCACATGTCAAATACTTTTAAAATCCAGCCAAGCTGTTGTAATCATCTTACAACACTTAAACAATAAAGTTATGAAAGCCTACCTGCCCCTTCCTCAACTCTGTAGTTTCAGCTGTGGGAGGGGGCTTCTGGGAGGGTGTCTGCCCTTTCAGTTTGTCGGGGTATAATCTGCCTACGTCTTGTTGAGGAGCAGATTCTTGACCATTCTGTAACCAAACAAGTATTTAAGGAGAGCCAAGTATTTTCATAAACACGATGACGAGAGAAAACATTTGATTTCAGCGAATATCTTCATTTTATCACTAATTTCTTAGTTTGTGGACAGGACGTACTTTATAACTCATAAGACCCTTTGTAATTAAACTAATAATTTTTGAATGATTTTTAACGTTTTTATATTTTTACACATCCGGTACTGCTCACCAGTGGAGGATTTGCTATTGGTCATTAAATTGCAAATTAATTTAATTTTCTCAAATAAAATCTAATCTGGTACATGTTCGACCAAACAATTCATGAAAAGTAGACTGCTAATTAAATGCCCCAAATTTGCTGCCTTTTTTTTTTTTTGAAAATGTGCGTTTTATGGAGGTCTGAGTTAAGATTTCCGAAAACGAAATGAAGATTGGCCCAAATTTGCAAATTAGCGGATGTGACGTAATGGGAGGTGTTCCAAACGTGGAGTCAAGCTAAAAACAATTGGACAAAAAGATGTTGTCAAAGAATATTATTTCCATAAATTGATGGAAACAAATATTTTTCACATCACAAGGGGGAAAGAAACTGTGACAATCAGCCTGTAGGCATGGTGGACCAAAACTAAAGACTACTAACTGAGAGTCTTATTGGACTACGTCGAGGAAAGGTATCCAAAAACAGGTAGCCTATGTACATGATGACAACTCATGACCTTAATTCCACAGTGCCCACGCGACTCACAAGATCGCCCATGCAGGTCAAATGAGGCCCTGTTTGCACAGCTGGCTGGCTAGCAAACATGCTGAAGCTTTTCGCTATTAAAGTATTAAGTTACATGAGTCACAGATGTCATGGAACCTTGAGTTTATTCATTTAATGGCAAAAAGCACTGGCGTGCTAGCTAGCGAATTCTTCGTCCCTTTGAATTGACCAGACTAGAGGCTTACACTTTTATTTCATTCTCCAAATGCAGCTCCTGGTCTCTTTCCGGTTTCGCTATCATTCTACACTCATTTTACGATAGGCTTATCAAGTGGCGCCCTGGGCTTATTAACCGGCTTTTCTGAGTACAGAATGGTGAAAATTCGGGACCAGAGCAGTTTGGGCTCAGTTCTTAACCGATGGCTTATTAAGCGGTGATTTCAGTAATTAATAACCTACAGTGATATCCAGACTTTTCCCATGAATAGGGATCTGGCTGATAAAAGCAGTCATCAGTGGAGTATTTACAGCAGATCACCAATCCTAATACGGTGTTGTGTCCGGTTGAGTTCCCCTGTCAGATCGTCTTTCCATGAACAACGCAATGCAATGACATCACTAAATAGTATGGAGGATGAATGTACATTTTAATCAGAATTTGATGGCAGAACAGATCGTTAAAGAATGCCTTAATTGTGTGATCACTGCTGAGCAGAGGGGCTCAAAATTGCAAAAGGAAGAATCACAGGAGATGGCAGAGTGTCAAAATTCATCACTTCATGAGGCGTCATCTGTGATAACTTTCTTAAGAGCAAGCGGATTCATCAATGTCAATCATGTTATTTTTTTCCTGATTTTCGTAAATCAGCAACAGCATCACAAAACTTTCTCGAAGGGGGAACAGGATTTGATGGGGGAGCAGAATCGGACACAACACCGGGCTCCTTGAAATCCGCTCGTTTCCTCTTCACAAAATCCACCCATGCCTTTCAAATTGTGGGGTTTTTTTGGACATTTATGAACCATAATGCCTGTGCTTGCATTGCCCTTATTGTTGCAGCAGTAAACAAGGCAGATACTTGGCATTTTCCCAAGTAAATAATCCACAAATACTTATCGCAGCGTCCAATGCCATTGACAATGTGTTCTCTACCACTGGCTAAATACCTTACGTGTCATCACCGAAGATGGCCGAAGATAGATTCTTTCTGAGATGATTGCGACTTGCAGTGATTAAAACGCAAATAAATTTGTAATGGCTGCTTACAATTCAAAATGACCAGTGCACAAAGGACTTATTTAAATTAAAGATTCCGTGGTCAAAATTTTATTTTTGGATGAACAAGCCCTTCAAGGATTTACATCTTGAAATGCCTCTAAAGCTGTGGCAGTGTCAAATCAAAATCTACCATTATTCCCTGCACTGGGGTACACTATAGTTCAAACAAAGCACACCTGAACACATTTGCTGTACCTCTTTGGGCTTCTTAGCCATGTCGCTGCTGGAAAAGATGTTTGAGGTTCTGCTCAACCCTCTGACAGAACTGACAGATACCGGAGCCAATTCAGGAAATTCCCCTTCATCCTAAAAATTAAAGTTACAAAATACACTTAATGATATGGTTCTTTCATGGTAACGTAGAATGCATTGGTTTTTGAACAAAACATTCACCTGAACTAAGAGGGTTCAGGGTGTTCATTTTAAATTGTTAAATCATATTCTGACACATACACACTCTGACATTCAGCTAGTTCTAATGTAGCAAAAGCTCCAGGCCAGTAACTATAACCATATAAGTGCTTTTCTTACTCAAATCAGCATCCAAATATATTTATCACAATTCTTTGTATCACCTGTGGAAGACCAATGAGAACTGTCTTCCTGTGCTACAATTCATAAGCTTTAAACAGACATCAGAGCTCAGGGAATCTATGGCCATTAGGTCATTGCAGTTACAGCTAAGTTTTTGGTTCCGAGTCAGTCTCTTACCAAGACCTTGAGGCGTTTCAGAATTTAACAGTAAGCCATACAGGAATCTTATTTACAAGTTTAAAATAAAGACTTTTAGGTGTGTTTAATATTGCTCTCATGTTCGAAAAAAAAAAGAAAGACAGGATAAGTTTCACATTTGTAAGACCACGCTTCCAGCCCTCCAGCTCACCGGCCTATTTAGACCCGGACCGCATTCTTCACTCTTGCAATCATTGCATGCATCTGTTTCCTATTTCCACTGTGTGGCAGTGTTCACCTATATAAGACCGAGCTTCACACTCATTCATTGCGAAGTCTCGTAACCACATGCCTGTGTTGTATTTCTGGTCTTGTACAGTCATATTCCCCGCATATCGCGTGTATATTCTAAAACTCGAAAAACTTTAGTGCTGCTATTATTTTTATCCAACTCTTTATGCAGGAACCTCACTTCCTATTTGTTTCCCTATTTGTAATACATTGTTACTGTAGCTTACGCCCAGAGTCTGTATTACTAATAGTGTTTATAAGGAACCTCGATTCCTATTTTGTTTTGTGCGTGCTTCATCTGAGCTCTTCTGCTGCGCAGTGGGCATAATAGACTCTACCAAGTCCACCCTTGCACCTTCCTGTCTTCCTGTCCTCCGTGCACCTGACCAGTGTGCAGAGCACAACCGCTGCAACATTAACATCCAACCTAAGAACACAGGCATACCAAACCGGTAAACTGGTAAAGAAGCAGTGCACAGAAATGAAAAGTTTAGACAAAAATATTAGACCAAGCAGACCTGAAAGAACACAAACAAAATATTATCAAAGACCAAATATAACCGTTCAATTCAGGAAAAATAAGTTTACCCTAAACATTACTTCTATGACAAATAAAAAATTTAACCCACGCAAAAAAAAATGAGGCCTACTTAAAAACAATGCAAACATACTTCTGAGATGATTTGGTTTTGCATGACTTTCTGAGGGCTAGCATATAATTTGCTTATGAGAAAATGATCGTTCAAATTGTAATATTTAATTAAAATATTAACTAAAAATGAGTAAGATCGCGTACATGACATAAAGTGCCGGGCGTAAGCCCACTACACTATGGGATAATGAGTTCACAGGGCAGATCATTAACTTGCCTATGACAAACAAAACATAATCTAAAGGGGCAATCGTCTTCATAGCTGAGTGGGCTCAGACTGCATGAGCACTGAGCAGATGCAATTACTGATATAGCTAAAAGCTTCCACTCCTGAAAGGCATTTGAAACAAAGGGCCAATCCCTGTATTCTGGGAGTCTGATTGAATGAAATTGAACATTTTGTATCTGAAAAGCGTTATCATGTTAGGTGCATAATTATTACCTGAAACTGCGGTGGCCTCTGTTCTGTCGGTGGGGGGCCAGAGTTCTCCACCTGTGAATCGTCATTCGCCTTTTTACTTTTCTTTTTCTTCTTATGTCTCTTTTTTGACACTGGCTCCAGTGTCGATTGCAGTTGATCCTCCTTCTGTTATTCAAAAAGAGAGAAAATTTGTTTGTACCTTATTCATCTCTATCCCCACATCTGCATTCATAACCTACAGAACATTTTAGCATGGTTGCCAAAATGAAAACAATAAGGCCAAGTACAGCCTTAGATAAGCCTTGCTAGTATTTCACAAGCAAAAAAATAAAGACAAAATGTTAAAACAGACACAGCATGGACCAGGTTATTTTGTTCCACATGCTACTCAAACATTGTCTAATAGCAGCTAGCAATATATTGAGCTCATTTAGCCAACTGATAAGTATGATAATCAATTTTGCATCCAGCAACTCACTGTGGGAGAACTCAGAAAAAAAAAACCTCTATTTGATGCTGAAATGTGAAATGTCATATTTAGATAAACCATAAATAACTATAATACAACCAGCAGAAAAAAAATATTTTCCTGCATTCTGTTGGCTAGAACAGAATAAAATTTGTCAAATGTATTCAGAAATGCAACCCCATTTCCAAGAAGAGTTAGGACCTATGGACAATGCAAATATAATAAAAACAGGTTAAAAAGCGAGCAGAGCTCCCTACCCCGACCCCCTATCCTTTCCTATGTTTCCATTGGGGGCAGTCGTGGCTAGTGGACATTTTTTGTTTTTGTTTTTTTTGGTAAGGCTGTGCCACATCCAACCAATTTAAGCAAAAATCTCCGTATGACTTGATGCAATAAAAATGAAGGCATAAAAAATGTACTACTACTTTGCAGTTAAATATTTGTCAATTATTTTATTCAAGTATGAAGTTATTTTATTCAAGTATTCAAGTACAAAGTTCACAGTCACCAAAGGTCAAGTTCAAGGTCACCAAATGAAAATTCATATTTGACTTAGTGTTCAATACATTGCACTCCATCTTCAATATTTTAAAGCCTACAAATCCTTGAAAATTGTAACATTTTGCTAGACCTCAAGTTTGACCTTTCAAGGTCATCTGATGTCAACTTTTAACACCGCTGAAATATAGGTTGGACATGACTTCATACTCCTCAATAAAACAAACTTTATCTCTATCTGCAACCATTTGGCCTCCACAGACCATTTTGCAAAGCTTCCATAAGACCCAATGTTAAGTACAGCCCTCCCAGGAGACCTACTTCCGTCAATTCAATTGAAATAGCACTCACATTGTACATTGAGGGTGCCAACCTGAGTTGATTGCTTGATCGAGAAAAAAATTTATCACGCAGTTTATGAGAAATCATTTTTTGACATTTCTATTTTAAAGTTCCATCTTCTAACATTGGGGCCATAATTTCAAGGGACCATAAAACTGACAAAGACGATTCAATCAAAAATCAAGAAAGTATCTGGAGATATGGTCTAGTAGCATGTTATGGCAAATTTACAAGAAAATTCATCAGGTCAAAAAAAAAAGATTTAAAAAAAAAAAATGTTCCAGAAGACAGACACCGGACAAAAAACCACGACAATAGCTTATGGGCCCATCGGGCCAGTAGGCTAAATGGGACATCTTCAAAATTCTAAATGTCTGACATATTGAATTTGTAATGAATTGGTCAGTATGGCCTCATGGCCTGATAGGACAAACTTACGGCTCCCATTTGAGGGCAAATCATTTCAAATCCGTTTCATCATTAGGATTCTGTGGTACTTTGCATACCCCTCACTCCCTCGTTTAAAGGCAATTGCGCCATTTCTTATCGTTCATCCTGTTCGTGCAGCATCACAACCCTTTGCAACTGAATCTTTTACCAACCTAAGGCACTTCCAATCAGGCAGCTATTTGTTTATCTTCGTTTTAACTTGAAAAATAGCCCCGCAAAGTGGGCGATACCCCTCAGCCTCCGGATTGTTCGGAATGAATATAAATTGACAAAGGCGTTTTCAAGATATCCTGCAGAATATAAAAAATTCAAGATGGCAGCAGTGGCAGCCATACTGAACAGCCAGGCGCTGTGAAAATCGATAGGCTTCTGTAGGTACACAAGACCAAGCAACACAGCAAAAATGGCGTTGATTGAAGAGGGCGTTTTCAAGTTATCATGCAGAACACAAAAGTTTACAGGACAGATGGACAGACATCGCATGTGACAGCAATACCCCTCTGCCCCTTAGTCGGGGCTGAGGGGTAAAAAAAAAAAAAGCTTCTGTTTCAATAAAATATGGCAGCTACACATAAAGAGTAATTTGCCAAGCAGGCAGAGAAACTGAGAAGGGAAAAATGTATCAAGATCGCTAGCCAGCTATGTAGGAAGACACGTGCTGACAGAAAGTTAGTAACGACGGCAACGACCGTGCCTGCGACAGACTGTCACACTCAAGAAGCTATCACACTAGTTAATGATGGAACCACTTCCACTTTATACACAAACATTTTCGCGGGATACTATTTCCGGTTTCTGGAAAATTGTTTCCATTTTGTATTTTTGTGATTTTGTGAACAAAATTAACAAACAAATCATTCTGGTTTAACAATATGTAGATTAACTCCTATTAGTCTGAATGGTTTAGATAAAGGAATATACTTGGAAAATACACTTGCCCATATCTTGTAAAAGACCTAACCAAAGTTCAGAAAATGGGATTTTTAGTGCTTTTTTGTAATGTTTTCAGGAAACATCTTGGTCAAGACTGAAAATTTGCATGACCCCTAATTACCTCCACCAAATGAAGTTGGCAGGAGGTTATGTGACAAGTGCAGTTTGTTTGTTTGTTTGTGAACAAAATAACTCAAAAAGTAATTGAACGGATATCTCTGAAATTTTGTGGGTGGGTTGCTATTACATCAGGTATGGATGGATTGATTTTGACTGCAATCAGTCAAACAATATGGCCGCCACGGCAGCCATCTTGAAATCCTATGACACGCGATAACTGAACTCCTACTCGCCAAGATTTGGACTGTGCTGCCTTTGCGGAGGTTTGCTCTAGGAATGCCTCTAGTTTTTATGTGTGTATTTGATAGATACATATATTTTCTACATCCTTGCAAAATTATATGTCTTCCAATGTTCTTTTTTTCTTTTATGCTAAGGTATTTTGAAGGTTGTGCGAAAACAATTCTATTCGGGCTACCCTGAATGTGTATTTGAAAGGTGGTACCTCATGTTTGTCTCTCTTTTCATGGATATTCTAATGAAACGTTTATTCCTCCTGTTCGGGGCTCTTAAATGATGTGTGATAGTTAATAAATTTGGCAAAAATTCAATTTACTGATGTTTTTCTTACTGTCGACTAATTTCCCAAATTGCTACAAGGTGGCACTATTGTAGCTCAAAATTTTCCACAATGACCCCATGTTATTATAATTTTTTTCACAACAACAGAGATAACCATATACCTCCACAAAAGATTAAAAAAATTCACCAACATCAGATCTAAAATGGCACCATTACCTTTAAATACATAAATGGGTGATACGGGCCCATAATATATAAGCTACTTTATACAAGGGCATTTCTATTTAGAGAATAACATATACTTTGTATTTACATTAATTGCCCGTCAATAGCGTAGACAAAAATATTAATATAGATGGGCTGGTAAAATACAACCCCAATTCCGAAATAGGGACAAGGTGTAAATTGTGAATAAAATCAAAACGCAATGACTTTCAAATCACACCAGCCTGTATTTTATTCACAACTGAGAAATTTTATAATTTTATCCACAAAATGAGCTCATTTCAAATGTGATGGCTGCTACAGGTCTCATAAAAGTTGGGACAGGGGCCTGTTTACCATGGTGTAGCATCCCCTCTTCTTTTTAACACAGAGTGGAGGCGTCTGAGCGTTGAGGAGACAAGTTTCGTGAGTTTAGCTATTGGAATTTCATCCCACTCTTGTTTAATACAGGCTTCCAGCTGCCGGAGAGTTTTGGGTCTCCTTTGACGGACTTTTTGTTTAATTATGTGCCAAATGTTCTCAATCGGTGAAAGATCAGGAGTGCAGGCAGGCCAGTTCAGCACATGCACTCTTCTTCTACGAAGCCATGCTGTTGTAATAGCTGCAGTAAGCGATTTTGCATTGTCCTGCTGAAATACACAAGGCCTTCCCTGGAATAGATGTCGTTTGGAGGGGAGCATATGTTGCTCTAAAACCTTTACATATCTTTCAGCGTTCATGGTGCTTTTTAAAACATGCCAGTGTCCCACACCATATGCACTAAAGCATCCCCATACCATCAGGGATGCTGGCTTTTGAACTGAACGCTGATAACAGGAGGGGTGGTCTTTCTCCTCTTTAGCCCGGAGCACACGACGCCCATGATTTCCAACAAGAATGTGTAACACTAGGCGTGTTAAACTTTGGCTGTGTTAACAATAAACGCACAAGAGGTTCTTTTTGGAATGAACGCAATATTATAATTAAACACCATCAACTGTGCAGATCAACATTGTACCAGGACGATGTGTTTTCCAACAATGAACTCAGGATATCAGTAATAAAGCTCCGACTAATTTGAAGGTTGCTTTGTTAAGAAAGGACACGCCACCAATCATTTTAAGTATTGCCACAAGCGCATAGCGCAAAAATATTATTCAACCCAAAAAAAAAAAACCAGAAAAAACAAAAAATGATCTCTAATACACAAAACCTCTACAATTCCCCAACCCTTTTGCAATCCACAAGACTAACATAAAAGTCCAACTAAACGCAGAGCATCTGCACGCAAGCAAGTCCATAAGACGAGGAGGAGACGAAGGAGGGAGCCTCTGCCTCAAAATAGTCCAACGTCGGATTAAAAAAAAAAAATCTCTGAAAAAGTATATTCAAAAAGACAGGCAAAAAAGAAAAAGTTTCTTAAAAAACCAGGCAAAAAAGCGATCGCATGCAACCTGCCAGGTATACCCAACAAAAAAAAAAAAAAGGATTGATCTCACCGGAGACAGAAGTTTCTTTTGTCTTTGATCCACAGCAGGAGTAGCACTGTTTCTCTTGATACGCCGGTCCTTGGTAACGCACCAGAACGAGAATAGGCAATACCGGCGTAACGTTCCGTTTTAGACCAGCATTCCCCAGACGTGATTCCGAACTTTTTCCACAATCAGAGGAATAAAAAAAAACAGTAGCTGCAGCCTTCAAACTACTGACGCCACTCACTCACACCGGTCCCATGCGCACTTGCCACTCTCTGTGTTCCGCCTCAGTCACCAGCGCACCTACCTCATCCAAGGTTGGGTGCGCGGTGATAGGGTAAATTGAAATTGGGAACATTAAACAGACAGACGCCACCATATACCATAACAACCAGTGGAAAGTAACATTTCATAACGGGAAAATACATGCATATATTTTTCCAACCATAACATACATAAACATTATATGTAATTTTCTTGATGCTTATTCCCGCTATGCTTTAAAAATGACACTAAATTAATGTGACAATGTCACAATGTCAAATTTGGACTCGTCTGACCACAGGATACGTTGCTACAGTCCATTTTAAATGAGCCTTGACCAACAGAACACGGCGGCGCTTCTGGATCATGCTCAACAATGGCATCCTTTTTGCATGATAGAGTTTTAGGTGGCATCTGTGGATGGCACGGTGGACTGTGTTTATAGACAGTGGTTTCTTGAAGTATTCCTGGGCCCATTTAGTAATGTCAGTGACAGACAGAATCATGCCGGTCAGTGATGCAGTTGCATCTGAGGGCCCGAAGATCACGGGCATCCAGTAAAGGTCTTCGGCCTTGTCCCTTACGCACAGAGATTTTTCCAGTTTCTCTGAATCTTTTGGTGATATTATGCACTGTCAATGATGAGACCTTCAAAGCCTTTGCAATTTGACGTTGAGGAACACTGTTTTTAAAGTATTCCACAATTTCTTTATGCAAGCCTTCACAGGTTGGAGAGCCTCTGGCCATCTTTACTTCTGAGACTCAGCCTCTCTAAGACATCCCTTTTATTGCCAGTCATGTTACATACCTGATGCCAGTTAACTTAATTATTTGCTAAATGTTCTTTCAGCTGATTCTCTTATATATTAATAGCTTTTTCAGTCCTTTTTTGCCGGTGTCCCAACTTTCTTGAGACATGTTGCAGCCAGAAAATTTGAAATAAGCTCATTTTGTGAATAAAAATGTAAAATGTCTCAGTTTCAACATTTGAAATGTTATCTATGTTCTATTGTAAATAACATATTGGCTCATGTGATCTGAAAGTCATTGCATTTTGATTTTATTCACAATTTACACTTCGTCCCAACTATTTCGGAATTGGGGTTGTAGAAGGAGTGCAAGGACAAAATAAAAACTTCAGTTGGGCGTGTGGCACTGCAATTTTGTCTCTACAGACTCGTTTCTCAAGTTTTAACACAAAATGTGTCTTTTTATAATGCAGATTATTCTAATTTTAACAAGATATGTTTGAACTGAAAACAAACCCAATTCCAAAAAAGTTGGGATGCCATGTAAAATGTAAGTAAAAACACAATGCAATGATGTGCAAATCTCATAAACGAGTCATTCCATCTCATTTCAACAAATCTGAGAACATGTTGTTGCATGGCCTCCTCTGATTATCTCCAAACTTTTTTTCTAGCTTTTCCAATATAAAAATAGATTACTTGCAAAGTTTTTACATCATATGATAGCGATTTTCCAAATCATAAAATATTTTAATCCCTATTCTTCCACTCGAAAATTGACATTTTATGTGGAAAGGCCTGATTTTGGAAGATAACACTAGGAACTGATTGATATAGACTTACAAGTGATCTGAAGGATTGAAACACCTTTAATTGAGAGCAGAAAAAGGATTTTTGAATGAATACACTCATTTCTCTGTGGCTTAAGGCAATATGGTGAAAATGGCATTTTTCAAGAATTAAAGCATATTTTTCACAAGTTTAAATAACTAAAAAGATTTTTATGTTACAAAAATCTCAAGGTACCTTAAAAGTTCTCTCTAACCTAAAAATACCCAAGAGCTAGCTAGTCTTCTTAGACCTCAAAATGACGTTTATTTACGAAACAGACTGAAAAATACCATACATATTTAAGCTCAGAAACCAATACGGGACATGGAATAGAAACACAAGACTTAGTCTGTATAACAAGAAACATCTGAAAAATTGATGTCTCAAGTATGGACATTGTTTCTAGAATCTTTCATGGCCAATTTAACAGAGAAATACAAGATCTTTTTATAGGCATTTTTTAGGAAGTCTAGCTAATATGTATTGCATTAATGAGCAAAGTGTTGCCTTAGGACCCATGTAATATATGTAATATGTGCACAGCTTATCACATCACTATTAAGGAGCTTGTCAACATTCTGAACAGTGAACGCATTCATTTTTGAACAGACGCCTGTTCATTTTTGGATGCGTTCGGGGCAGCAAACCTGGTCACTGCGTTCGATGATGAACACCCTTCCGTTCATTTTCTGATACGTTTATTTCCCGATGCATTCATTCTCCGATGCCTGCCCAAGGCCTGATGCGTTCATCTATGTGTGAAGTGAAGAGAGCTTTTAGATTATGAGTGCAGATATTCTTTTGTGAACGACGACTGAATATGGATGACGGATTATATAAACGCTTGTACAGGCCTATTTTAAATTCTCAGTTCCTTAAAGTGAAATAGTTCTCATTGTCATTGTTAGGTTTTTTTTCCATATAAAGTGAAATTGTTCTCATTGTCAGTTTTTTTTTTTCATATAAAGTGAAATTGTTCTCACTGTCATTGTTAGTTTTTTTTTTTTTCATATACTGGGTATAATCCGCCTGCTAAAGATCATTTGCCAATTTAGGTGACGCTTCAGGAATGGGATTATATGCGACCTACTCCTGTTCTCTAAACAAAAACGTATTCCGGTTATCTAAACAAAAACATGTAAAATTTAGTGGACAGAACAAATTAAGTATTAATCGTACACATCATCCAAGAGTCTTGTCACCGGTATTCCAGCGTGTCGCATGAATTTAGGTCTCACTCCGTGATCTCGTATCCCCGAACCAGCTAATCCCCATGGCATCACAAGGCTACTTAGCCGTTTATCTTGCAATCAAGCTTATTCATTAATTGAACTGATAACACCCTTATAATAAGGGTTATATTCATAAAGGAGGAAGGGGGGGAGATAAATATTTATTCACATTCAGACATGCTGATTTTATAATAGCCTACTGTGCACATGCCGAGGTTTTACTTTGCTCATCTGCTTATATAGATCTGGACTTGTCGTCGGCAGCTCCCACAGAGCGGCGGTTTCATGTGTTGTGACTTCAATCTGAAAAAAATACTGTACAATAAATTAGAACAATATATAATATGACAAATGGTACAAAATCTGAATATCATTGCAGAACTCATCGTATATGTAGTGGGCTGTAAAGTGCGGCTTTTTTTTTTTTTTTTTGGCTTGCGCGTTCATAGGTTTAAAAAGAAAGGATTAATATCGCAGATAATTTTGCAATTTGATATGGCCAGGACCAAGTTATCCTAGTTCTTATACTCACAGAATAGTAGAATTAAACTTGGGCTGTCGCGCAGATGATGTGATACAATGCGTAAACTATAATTTTAATGTATTTAATTTTATTTACTTACAATCTTTTGCATACAAATTGCCTAGCGGTCACATCATGATTTGGAACTCTAAAATGCTTTTTTATATAAGAAGTAAAAAGTGGCATACTGACACCACACGGAAGCGATGTTCATTCCAGTAAAGTATTCACACAGCAACATTTGAATGTTTTGGCTAACTGAACGTACCCCCGTACCATTGAATCACAATTTATCTCCGGTCTTGATTGTGGAATGTGTTAAAGCATCTTATCGAACTCAATGAAAAGTGTAAACGTATAGCGGAAGATTGACGATCGGTAAAGATATAATCTCGAAACTGGAGATTTGGTAGGATTTTTTAGTCGACGTGAAAACTGTCGTTTAATAGGCATGTACCTTACAATATACTTCTAAATTCTGCAGGATGGGAGACGGGGATTTTTTTTCTCGTAAGAAGGAAATATTTACGCATGTTGGTGTAAATTTTGCGAACTGGAGAGCAGATTCATTTTGTAACGCGAGAGAGGGTAGCTGCGTCAGGCCCGGCGCTAGAACAGGGAATTGGGGGGGCATAGACACGTCCCTTTAGTCCTGGCAAGTTCTCAATGATTTTCCTTTATTGACGCGGTTTCCAATTATCGTAATTGGCAACTGAAGACACGGTTTCTCTCCATATGGGATCTAACAGCGATGAAATCATGGGCTAAATTCAGTACAGAAAAATAATTTACTAATTAATTGGCCAATGCTTTGCGTTGATTGAACTGGTCGGCATTCCAATGAAATATCGCCTTTCACTCTTGGTATTGCGTGGGTTGAAAAAAAAAAAAAAAAAGTGGCACTCGGCAGTTAAATAGGCTATAAAAAGCATGCGGCTCAAGCTATTTGCGCAGGTATGCAATTTTGAATAACATTGATTTAAATACAGCAAATACGCGTCCAAATGAATGATTGTTGTCTTACCTAATCGGGGAGAACTAGCAACACCTGTTAAGCATGGAGTGGGTCTCGGACTGAACCTTTAATTAATTTTGAATAAGACTGAGAACAGGTCAGGACTAATAATTGTTTTAAACAGATGTTTTGTGCACCCCAATTCTTAGTTCTGGTTCTGCCACTGTAGCCGTCTGAATTTAGCCCATGATTTAATCGCCGTTAGATCGTATATGGAGAGAAACCGTGTCGTCAGTTGCCAATTACGATAATTGGAAAACGCATCAATAAGGGAAAATGATTGAGAACTTTCCAGGACTAAAGGGAGGCATCTGTGTCCCCCCAATTCCCTGTTCTCGCCCCAGGCCTGAGCTGCGTTTGTTTTTGGATGCCGTCCGGTCAAAAATGAACGCATGCTTGTTCATTTTTGAACGCAAAATGAACGAATGCTCGTTCATTTTTGAACACTCTGCCGTTCGTTTTTTAGCTGAACACGAACGGGGACTTGTTCATTTTTGAAGCCCTGTTCAAATTTGAATGTGTTCAGTATATTGACAAGCTCCCTTACTGTCCTTTGAACTGCTTGAATTTCTCTGTAATCAGGTCACCATCTGCACCAGATATGCGGTACTGCCCACCATGATGTGTTGAAGGAGTAAATAGTGAAGGAGATGAGAAAACAAGTTGTAATTTTTAACAAAGAAAGTCAAGATATATACATTTATGTGGAACAAGTTTTATTACCATGGGTAACTGCCCACATGATGAACTTGCCAATCCAAAATTGGCAAAAAAGTGACTTTTTCAGCTAGGACCCTTTTCAGGGTCTCCTAACTATACTATTATGCCTTGGGTACAGTCAATCTTCCGTGTACAGACAGACTTATCCTCAAATAGAAGGAATACAGCACAATTTAGCCTCTGTAAGGGATTCTGGCCTCATAGGGGGCCCTTGAAAATTGAATGTTTGATTTCCACCAATAAAAATTTTCATATTTGAGAGGCCAATATCTTGAAAATGAAAAGAGATAGATACATTTTGACAAGAGATTCTGAAAGCCTGTACCCAAATTACCCTGGGTAGCAATTTTCAGCCCATACTTATGATTTGTTCCAAAGATATTAGCCTTCAAAATCCCCATAAATTAACATTTGTGATTCGCTTGGGCGTGGCCCACAATTTTTGGGGGGCCATATCTTGGAAACCCCTTGGAGTAGGACCCTAAAATTTTGCATGTGTTCATTTGAATATAGAGGTACTCCCAAAATAAATTTGAGCCAAATCTGAGTTGGTGCCCATGGAAGATTCTTGAACTTTGGTTGAGTTCATATGGAATGACCCCTTAGCTGTTGCATATCTCAGGCACAAGACAAATATGAAAGTAAGTTCACAAATACTTCACACATATTAGTTCCTCCAAACTAATCCCAAAAAAGTTGGGACAAGGCCGTGTTTACCATTGCGTAGCATCCCCTCTTCTTTTAACAATAGTCTGTAAACGTCTGGGAAAAGAGGAGACCAGTTGGAGTTTTGGGAGAGGAATGCCGTCCCACTCATTTGATGTAGGATTCTAGCTGTTCAACAGTCCTCGGTCTTCTTTGCTGGATTATCCGTTTTATGACGTGCCAAATGTTTTCGACGGGTGAAAAGTCTGGACTGCAGGCAGGCCATTTCAACACCCGGACTCTTCTACCACGAAGTTATGGTGTTGTGATGGATGCAGTATGTAATTTAGCATTGTCTTGCTGAAATATGCAAGACCTTCCCTGAATGAGGTGGTGTCTGGCTGCCTAAAGTAAATTCCTATAAAAGCCTCCTTGTGCGATGCATGAGCAGCGATAGAACACCTGGGGAAAATCAAACTGCATCACCTTAGCTATCCACGATGCTATCAGGCTAGCTAACTAATTAACCAACTCCCGTCCTGTGGCGTGGGACTTTATTTTACAAGCAGCTGATTCACTGTTCCCAGCTCGACCATTTTGCCTATGCAAGACAAACGGTAACTGGATGTGAGTACCAAGCAAGTACCCAGTTTTTGAAGCTCAAATGGACACAGAATTGGAGATTTGAGAACTAGGCTCCAAGAATGTGTTTAATCAAGAAAATTTTGAGTTTTATGCTTTAAGTGATGAAACTGGGATGGTCTGAGAATGCCAAATAATGATTCTTCAAAAAGATTCCTCGTGTTAAAACGTATCTAACTAGTGTGCAGCGATGTGGGATGTTGGCCTACACAGAAAGCAAACTAGACATTTCCAAGTCTGATCATTACAGCTGTTAATCGTGTGGCTGGCATTAGGACATACCTGAAGTTAGATCACTAGCTAGCTTGCGAGCTATAGCTGGCAAATAAATTACCGAATAATGATCTTAACATTCGTTAATAATACAGAATACCATCAATATGTAATTAAGTAATTATACAACCCCAATTGGGACGAAGTGTAAATTGTGAATAAAATCAAAATGCAATGACTTTCAGATCACATGAACCAATATGTCATTTACAATAGGACATAGATAACTTTTCAAATGTTGAAACTGAGACATTTTACATTTTCATCCACAAAATGATCTTATTTCAAATTTTCTGGCTGCAACAGGTCTCAAGAAAGTTGGGACACAGGCAAAAAAGGGCTGAAAAAGCAATTAATATATAAGAGAATCAGCTGAAAGAACATTTAGCAAGTAATTAAGTTACCTGGCGTCAAGTGTGAAACGTGTAAGATGGGAAAAGGGGGGTTGGAGCACCACGGGCGCTGATGGGTGCATCTGTGACACTGCAGCAAGACTGGCGGGCTTTCTGAGCATCAAAAGACTTCAATGCCATGCAGTATAACTAATTGCTGAGTTCCTGAGGACAGGTTGTTGTTTGCCCGGTTTTGTGTGAAGGGAAGAGGGGGTGGTTTATGCCCATAAGAGACTGGAGACCAGAACTGGGGGATGCAAAGTGTGAGCAAGCTGTATCTGTGAATGCAGAACAGGAGGAGGCAACAAACCTGGCCTCTGAGCTGGGAGTGGGGGTTTGTATGGTTTCTGTGCCTTTGATGTCACCCTGCATGGGAGGCCTTTAGCTTACCCAATGCCCCATATTGCCCTCAATCATCTGTTGTAAGTCTGGACCCCAACCTATCTATTTAAAATAATCTCAACGTGTGGAAACTTCACAAATATGCTCATCTGTTTAATATACTGTCATGAAATCACTCCTGTATTTATAACACAATTTACCTGTGTCATAATCCAGCTTAAGACTTTTTCATGACAACTGCATCATATTCATACATTTTCCTGGCTTTTTTGATATGCATGTTTTTGTTATAATTCGAGGAGTTGAATGGCATGTATTTCATATCAAATGAAATTATAATTCATTCACTTTTAGAAACTAAATTTGAGTAAGGTAAAATCTCCTCTCGGGTAATAAAGTTTAATTCCTTTTGTCTGAATGACCCCTCCTTTACAGCCAATTGGCCTGACTCTGTCTCAGTTCTGAGACCTGTAACCCGATATCCCACCTGGTTAACTTATGGGGCTCTCTGGTTGGAGGAGGGGGTAGCTGGTTTGGTTTATAGGAAAGAGAAATTAGCTGTTCGGGGCAGATTGTCTCTCCGATCTCGCCCTCACACAACTCTGTGTAGCTTTCGCCAGGTATGACTTTTATATTTGTCTAAATTCGTGGTAACTGATGTTTGGTCTGTTGATTTAAGCTCTTGCCTACGTGGTGAATAAATTATTGTTATTCCTTTAAACTTGCGTGGTCTCAGTGACTCTTAACACTTTTACATTCTTTCTAGCCACGTTATGACAGAGACTTAGGGGTTAAGCTCAACCGAGGACTGATTGATCAGCGGCTTTGGGATGAGAATTGGTTTTATTAAGTTGGAGAGACGATCATGATCTACTTATATAAAGGGTGTATGTATTGCCGGTTCTGGGATTTTAACCATAAAGAAACCCATGGACAAAAAGTCGGTTATCTGTTAAAATTCCCTGAAGGAACCCATGGGCGTGCATAGATCTGGGTTCGCAGTATTCATGCCAAAAGATGCTGTTGCTGCGATGATTGACTTCCATCCCCTGGTATTACCAACGAACCTAAGATTCGGCAATAATGCTAAAACCCGGGGGCATATATTGAGTAACGCGGGCCTACACCTACGAGTCCAAGGTATAATCAACCCGAGGTCCACGCATGTTTTCCCTAAATTATGAATTCTAATTCTAATTTTGAGTCAGATATTTAACGAGAGTATAACTAAATTTGGTGTTCTAAATTTACTATGGAGTCAGATTAATTGTAACCGTTGTGCTTTTGTGCCCCGTTCTTCGAACTGAGAAAATTGATTCATTTTATTGTGATTCGCACCAGTCAAAGATCGCGCTTGTAACACCAGCCCAAAGAACACGTTGAGCCTTCGCCCCCTGAAATTTCCATCGTTGGTATTGTTCTGTGGAGTTTTACACATGATTGGCTATAAAAGGGACGTATTAGAGAGGCTGAGTCTCTCAGAAGTAAAGATGGCCAGAGGCCCTCCAACCTGTGAAGGCTCGCGTAAAAAAAAGTGGAATACATTAAAAACAATGTTCCTCAACGTCAAATTGCAAAGGCTTTGAAGATCTCATCATCGACAGTACATAACATCATCAAAAGATTCAGAGAAACTGGAAAAATCTCTGTGCGTAAGGGACAAGGCCGAAGACCTTTACTGGATGTCCATGATCTTCGGGCCCTAAGACGCCACGGCATCGCTCGCCGGCATGATACTGTCATTGACATTACTAAATGGGCCCAGGAATACTTCAAGAAACCACCGTCTGTAAACACAGTCCGCCCTGCCATCCACAGACGCCACCTAAAACTCTATCATGCAAAAAGGAAGCCATTGTTGAGCATGATCCGGAAGCGCCGCCGTGTTCTGTGGGCCAAGGCTCATTTAAAATGGACTGTAGCAAAGTGGCAACGTGTCCTGTGGTCAGACGAGACCAAATTTGACATTCTAGTTGGAAATCATGGGCGTCTTGTCCTCCGGGCTAAAGAGGAGAAAGACCACCCCTCCTGTTATCAGTGTTCAGTTCAAAAGCCAGCATCCCTGATGGTATGGGGATGCATTAGTGCATATGGTGTGGGACACTGGCATGTTTTAAAAAGCACCATGAATGCTGAATGGTATATAAAGGTTTTAGAGCAACATATGCTCCCCTCAAGACGACATCTATTCCAGGGAAGGCCTTGTGTATTTCAGCAGGACAATGCAAAACCACATACTGCAGCTATTACAACAGCATGGCTTCGTAGTAGAAGAGTCCGTGTGCTGAACTGGCCTGCCTGCAGTCCTGATCTTTCACCGATTGAGAACATTTGGTGCATAATTAAACGAAAAGTCCATCAAAGGAGACCCAAAGCTCTCCAGCAGCTGGAAGCCTGTATTAAACAAGAGTGGGATCAAATTCCAATGGCTAAACTCAAGAAACTTGTCTCCTCAAAGCCCAGACGCCTCCACTTTGTGTTAGAAAGAAGAGGAGATGCTACACCATGGTAAACAGGCCCCAACTTTTTTGAGACCTGTAGCAGCCATCAAATTTGAAATGAGCGCATTTTATGGATAAAATTGTAATATTTCTCAGTTTCAGGATTTGCTATGTTATCTCTGTTCTATTGTGAATAAAATACTGGCTGGTGTGATTTGAAAGTCATTGTATTTTGATTTTATTCACAATTTACTCTTTGTCCCAACTATTTCGGAATTGGGGTTGTACATACGAAGAGCATGTCAATTCTTGTTCAATATTGTAAAGCTTCATAATAAATGTTCACAACATTAATAACGGTTGTAAAATTGGATTCCAAAATCATATCAAAAGTATTTGCATCCAAAATAGAAAAAGATGTTTGTGAATAAATCTATGAAAATTACGGAGGCACCTCACTTAGCATCTAAAAAAACAAAGAAACACTCATTTGGATAATCTAAGTATATGGAAAAGGCACTATTTGTTCTCAGAAAATTACGAAAAAATTTCAAGCCCACACGCTATGCACGCTCACATTACATATGTGTCCCCATCAACTCTCACATTAAACCTACGCCCTTGGAGTAAATGTTAATAGTGCAACTGAATAAATTCAAGACTTTACTTTGAACTAACAAGATGCAACACAGGATTTCAGTCGACTTCACACAGACTTGGGTTCAGGCTTAAATTGAGCTCATGCAGCAGGCTATGTGCTCTGTGTGATATGTGTGTTTGAATGGACAAAGCCCCACCCAGAGTAGACAGGAGAGAAATTAATGCAACCGTAAATGACAGCAAAAATGCAGCAAAGATCGTCGCACAGAGCTGAAATGAACGGGATGCACATAAATTAGATAAAAAGATAAAAAATTTTCTTTCTTTTGGGGGGGCGGGGGAGAGTGGGGGCTTCCAATGGCAAGCTGGCAAGCATCAACCACTCATTTGTTTGTGAACAACTAGGTCTTTAGTGGATGCTCTTTTTGAATCCAAGCATGGTGGTGTTAGCTTTTCAACACATTTTAACACCCTTTCTTAGCATTGCAATTTCTTATAGTGCCCTTTTGGGCACGTTTTGCAGGCATGAAACATGAGAATGAACATGTTCGAAAAACAAAAGAGTTCGGTAAAACATGAAATATGTTGTCTTGTGCTGTTTTGGATTTAAAACGGGTCGAAGATGATCTACAAATCACTGCCTTTTTGCTGCCCTCTAATATATGAACCAAACATAAATACAATTATAAAAAACACACACAAAAAAAAAAAAAACCACCTGAGAGGAGGTTATGGCTCCGGAGGTAATTTTCCTGGGAATGGTCTTCTTTGGTGGCAGAGAGGCTATACGGGCCCAGGATGTTGCTTGGACTTGAAGGTTTTGTGAAATAGGTTGACCTAGGGACACATTTTCAGTGGTTATTAGTACCATGAAAAAACAAGAATGCATAGCTAAAATTCAGCTTTAATGCATCCTGCAGATATAGGGCTTCGGCAAAAAACAACAAATGCATTTGAAAACCTGGGTCAATTATTTCCTTCATATTCATTCACATGACTGCTGTGAACAGACCTGATATATTAACTGCCCACCAATACTAGACCTGTTGCTAACAGTATCCACAAAGTGGGAATAATCAACAAGCACAAAAATCAGATTTTTTTTTTTTAAAACCTGCATTGCATATCAAACTATGAATACAAATGTGTGATTATATTTGAGCCAGCAGTTTTGCAAAACATGACAATGATATTTGCATTTGTATGCATTATCTCTGCTTTATATGCAGTGCAGTAAAAAAGTATTTGTCCCCTTCACCATTTCTTCCATTGAAGCTTATTTTTCAAATTTACATGCTCCAGATCGTGTAATTTTAATATATGACAAAGTCAATGAGAGTAAACAAAATGCAGCTTTTAAATTATAATTTCATTTTCTGAAGGTAATGGGTGATTGAAAACCAATATCACCCATGTGAAAACAGTGCCCCCTGAAACCTTATAAATGGTTGTGCCACCCTTGGTGGCAACAACTGCGAACAAATGTTTCCAATAACTGGCAATAAGTCTTCTAAATCACTGTGGAGGAATTCTGGCCTGCTCATCTTGAATTGTTTTAATTCAGCCATATTAGAGGGTTTTTGTGGATGAGCTGCCAGTTTAAAATGAAAGACAACTTTTGTCGGAAGTGAACTGCAGATGAAAGAACTGTTCCTTAGGCGTTGTAATTTTTTTTGGGAATTTTAAAACAGAACTGACAAAACTGGACTGAATGGTAAAAACTCAAACATCTGGATCAAAACACTGAGAAAGCCACCATTTTTGCACTGACAGCAAGCTTTAGTGACATCAAATGTCCTATAGCTCTCCAAGTGGGGAGAGGTAAATAAAGCTCTAGCTGGAGACCCGAAGTTTCTCCTTTCGCATGAGAGGTCTGACACCCACCAGCCAAACACATCAGCAAGTAAATGATCTGGGAAGAATCGTATCCACCAATAGCCAATAAAAAATGTTCTGCTATTTAACCAAGCATACACAATTGTTGTTTTTTTTTTGTAACAATCCTTTTGTTAAATGGTTTTCCCTGCTATTCAGCAGTCTGTGACTGTTTCTGTCACTTTTCGTAAACTGAAACTAAACTATCATTATTGTCTCGTGCTTCTCCCTTCCTTTCGTACATTCATCACTACCTTTCCCTCACTTGTGACTCATTGTCTGTGTATTTTTAAAAGTTCTTACTACGTTCTAACCACTGTGTACCAGGAACGCCCCACAAGACCTGCCAGTTTGGAGATGCTCCAACCCAGTTATCTTGCCATTACAACTTGGCCCTTGTCAAAACTGCCAAAGACCCTGACGTTTGCCCATTTTTTCCCCATTCCAAACATCAACCTCATGTTAATGTTCACTTGCTGCCTAATATATTCCACTCCTCAATGGGTGCCACTGTAACGGGGTAATCAATGTTATTCACACCACCTGTCGGTGGTTTTAATGTTGTGGCTGACCTGCTTGTACTGAGCTAAATGACAAGCATGCATGCTGATATCCAGTGAGCTCCATATTATTCTTTGCCCCTTATTAAGTGGCCACTGAATGTACAAATAACCATTAACTGATGTGACTATATACTAATAGCTAGCTTTAAGTTAACACCTGCTGGCTACTGATAAGGCCAGTTGCACAGTGACAGCAAGTAGACAGTCTAATTTTGGCATGTAAATAATCATATTGCAATCAAGAAAAAGATTAGCATGCCAATTTTTATTTGAATGCAAGAATTAAAGTTACTAGCATTAGATTACCAGATCAACTCCCAGTTCATAATGATTCTCATTGCTAAAACAATATGCTCAAAGCTTTCCGTGAAAAAAAGTTTGCACAGAAAATTCTAGCATGTGTCACTTTACTCCGTTGTTCTGTATACTTCTTTCAACCTAACTGCGCTTGAGCTTCAGAACTCATGATCGGACGGTCCCCTCCAGTATATTGTAGCCCAGAGAACAATTCGTAATTTTGTCAATTATGGGATTTAGCACTGGCTCTGATGCAGCAAAGAATCCTCACACCTTCACACGATCATCATCACGTCCAACTGTTGGTTTATGCCAGACATAAAGGGACTTACGTCAACCAAAACTAGACTAATGGTATTGCGGTTGTATGCCTCCACCAACCAGTCAAGTTGCAGTTTACATTGATGACTGTCAAGGCTAATATATTAGTCGTGAAGACTCAGAAGGAATTTAATGAAAGGTATTAGGTCTACGTTTTTTTGGCAAAATGGAAATGATCACATTTTTAACTTACTTGATTCCAGTGAATAATTTCCAGGGGGATACATGCAGTCTTCACTTGGAGTTTTTTTTTTTTTTTTTTTTTTTTTTTTTAACAGAGAACTAATACTAGAGCTTTGTCACATGGTGCAACAACAATCATCTGAAGTTCAGTATCAGCTAAACCAATGAGCTTGTGGTGGACTACTAGAGGAACAGGAGGCCCCCTGTCCGAGTTGTCAACCAGGGAGTGAGTTTTAAGGGTGTCTGGGGGTCCAAACAATAATAAACAGCCAGAAAAGTGTTTTTGCTGAACATCATGATGTCACACTGAAGTCGACCTTTTACCTTCTGGATACAGAATGTAATTTCAAAACTTTAGTTGATTAGAAATGTGTGTGAAATTTTGTCATAATTAGCACATGAATCATTGAGTTATGGCCAAAAATGTGTGATGTGAGGTCAGAGTGACCCTATTCTTTGACCACAAAATTCTAATTAGTTCATCCTTAAGTCCAAGAGGACATTTGTGCCAGATATAATGAAATTCCCTCAAGGCATTCCAGAAATATTTCACTTACAAGAATGGAACAGACATGTGGATACCATAACCTTGACCTTTAACCACCAAAATCTAATAATTTAATCCTTGAGTCTTTCACCCTTTTCACACCCATGGCTAAACCAGGTTGAACCAAGGTTAATTTTGTGTTTGAAAGGGTTAACCCTCATTGAACAGCTCTGCTTCATGACCCAGGTCAAGAGGTGCGTTGGATAAGGGAAGGACAACAATTGATTTAAATATGCATGGCATACCAAAAGGTTGCTAACAACTGGGGCAAGACAAAGTCTTATTAATGGCAAATGGGGTTGCACAGTTGGAATGCAATAGTCACAGGCCATTGTAGCCCATAACCAAATGGTGTGATGGTGGTAAGAATGTTGTCTTTACATTTAAGAAAGGGTCAACCAGTGTTATTAGTCTATAGACTGAATAAAGAAATCTGAGGTTTTGATCAGAGGCACTTAAAAGAATGATAGACATTGTGGGTAAGTCTCATGCAGTTCCAATAAAATGCGCAAAATGCGATTGCTTTGAGTGAAGTGGTAAAACAATTTTGTTGGGAACTACTGCTCACCCACTGGAATATATTTGGAACAAGGTTACGCAACCCACTCCATCTAATTCATTCCCATTCAAAATTCGTCCTAATCCTCATTACTGTAATGATGACTTGATTTCAGAGATAAAAATTTGTTTTGTTTCGGCATATCACACTAATACACATTAAAGCCAAAGATGAATGAAATCAGTCAAACCGTTCTGGAGATATCGCGTTCACAACAAACGGCATGTGACGGATGGACGGAGCTAAATACTATGTCCCCCAATCCGCTCGCTACCGCGACAATAAAAAACCCTTGAACATATTGTCTATTTTACCATATTGTAAGAAATTTCAGGGGACAACATTTTTAATCAGACAAAATTAGACACTAAGAAATCAGTCCGCCCCAAATTAAGTTGCTGAAGACAGGTGTTTTGCATTCTTTCTACATAATTTGCTTGAACATAATGATATTAACATGACACAAAGCAAGTTTGATTCTATCATTTGCTTGCCTAATAAGTTGTTAGTTTTCACGAGCATGTGTCCACAGTTTCACTAATTAGGAACCCATTGATTGTTCACTTTGACAAGCTCAATTTTTTCCTTCTTTTTCTGCAGTTGTTTCTAAGATATCACAACATGGATATGGATTTTATTTCTCTTCATGGTATGTATGGATATTTGTTCAAATGTGGCTTCATAGGATAAATAACTGCACTAAACATAAATGCACCCAGCTAAGACAAACTGACAGCTTGTTAAAATCCAGTGATTGCAATTGTGGTTGGAACAAAAACCAGCTCACACAGGGGTGCCCCAGGACCAAGATTGAGAACCACTGGATTAGATACATGCAAGATAAATCTGAATGGCAGTGAAAAAACATGAAAACATTTTAAACCAAACCGCTGAACAGCTTTTGCAAGGAGTTGATATTTACAGTGACTAGGAACAACCACGCATTGGCAACATCATTGATTTTTTCTTGTCCAAAGTTACTGCCAGTCACACTGGCCTAAGTATAGACAGTTCAGCCAGTGCAGTCGTACTGTGGCCGGGTAATATATCGCATTCAGGACAAGGGGATGTACAGATGGACTGGCAATCCAAAGACATAATGCCTATGGCCATAGCTGTCACCAGTGTGAAAGCATAAAAATCAACTTTCAACTCATCAGTCCAATGAAAAATTTCCTTAAAGACTATAAGTCATTAAGATATTTCTTGGCGATTTTGACACGATCCTTTATGTTCTTGGTAGGCAGTTCTTACCTTTCTACATTTGAAGCGAATTGCTATCCTAGTGGTTCTTCAGCTTCAGAGCTGAAGAAATGGCTCTCTAGCCCCTTCCAGAAAAATCCATTTCCATCTGTAATTCTTTCATTCCTTCCAGAATTTATTTTTATCCTGATATTATGTGCTGCTTGATGAGACCTTTCAACTCATTTAAAATTTATAGAAAGGTACCATTTAAGGGACATGTAGATTCAAAAGGGCAGGCAGTTATCAGGCCAGGGTGTATCTAGTCTAATTCAATCCAATTATTAATGAAATACGGGGAATTGGCTGATTGAGTAACTAAGGAGCGATTACTTTTTTTACACGGGGCCAGTTGGTGTTGGAAGACTATTCTCCTTCAATAAATTAAATAATCATTAAAATACACTGCCCGACCAATAAAAAAGTTGCACACTATAAAATTTTGTTGGGCTACCTTTAGTTTTGATCACTGAGCACATTCATTGTGCTTTGTTTTGGCAGTCTTATACAATATTACATTTATTTCCGACCAGATTTGCATTCATTTTTGGCCGAGATATTGCATTGACTATGGGTGAGATAAGCCACTTCATTAAGCCTTCTCTGGAACATCCCAACGACTTTCAATTGGTTAAGGTCCGGACTCTGAGGTGGCCAATTCATGTCCAAAAATGATACCTCATGCGAAATGAACCACTCTTTGACAATTTGAGCTCAATTAATCATGGCATTGTCATCCTGGAATATGACTGTGCCATTAAAAAGTCCATTGATGAGTTACTGGGATTCAGGTAGCCTGCTTCATTTCATTACTCCAAAACAGTGCTTAATATGTCACCTGACCAACTGAAGCAACCACTAATCATATGACTGCCTCCGGAAGCTTGTACAGTGGGCACTGTGCATGACAGGTGCATCGTTTCATGGGGTCCCTTTCTTACCCTGATGTGCCCATCACTCTGGAACAGGGTAAATCTGGACTCATTAGAACAGATGACCTTTTTCCATTGCTCCGCAGTCCAATCTTTCTGCTCCCTCTCAAATAGATCTAATTTCCTAGCCTCACTAACAAGTGACTTTCTACTGGCCATGCAGCTGTTTAGTCCCAATCCTCTAAGTTCTTGTTGCATTGTGCCTGTAGAAATGCTCTTGCCTTCATAATTAAACATAGCCTTGAGTTCTACTGTTGATTTGTTTATGATGAGACTTCACTGAGCATTTAGAGATCTCTGATGAGGATCAGTCATGATTTCTCTACAACTCATTTCTTCCATGAAGTTGACAGTTCAACACTATCCTTCCAGGTTTTCATAAATTGTTGGATAGTTCATGACCCAATTCTAGTGATTTCAACGATCTCCTAAGCTGTTTTCTTGCTTGATGCTGGCCAACAATGTGCCCCTCTTGAAACGCAGTAACATGTTGTCAATGACCGTGAGACACGTCTTCCATCATGGTTGTTCAAGAAATGAAAAGTTACACACTGAATCAGTCAGGAATAAAAGAATTATTGCCTGCTGAAACATTAATCACTGCAATAATGATTCAGTCATAGGCACTTGAGTATTTGCCTATTTAAATTCAAATGGCAACGTTTTTGGACGGGCAGTGTATACTCGGAGGGGTGACAAATTAATGGAAAATTAATATAAACAATCTTAGTAAGATGCTGGGCCTCCACAAGCTGCCATATAAGCTTGAACTGGTCTTAAGTTAGAGTAAAGGGGCATTCTGTGGTATTTGCGACTTGGCTCCAGAAATTTTTTTTTTTTTTTTTTTTTTTTCCAGAGTTTTCATGAAATACCTGGTGGACATGTTGGTTGACATCCAAAAGTTTCTGAAAAATGTATATTGGCTTCATGGATCATTGCACTCATGGCAATTATGTACCGTTGTCGATTTCATTACTGTGCCTAGCATCAACATATGGAATTTTGTTTAAATTTACATTTTTCAAGTTAGTCATGCCAGGCATTGGACTTAGATGCGTGCATTTATGCTGTATAGCAATTTTGTACATGCTTACAGATATGAGGCTGTAAGTCTTGATATTTGAAATTAAAATGACATGTTTCTTATTAAAAGATATGTAGCTGTCTTTCTCACAAGGCAAATGTATCCATAATATTGATCAATGCAAGTTTTAGTGGTAATTAATTGATATTTATAAAGAATGACAAAAGTGTCCTGTCCATAACATTTTGCCCTGTCTGTCTGTCACGCAGATTGACACTCCTGTCGAATTCATCTGTTCAGATATGTTTTTGAAAATTCCTGAATGATATTCCTTTGGTATAAGAGTACATCACTGGATGGCTGAATATGAAGAATATTACCTAAATGAAGAGAACTTTTGATTTAACCACTTTACAAAAAAACCCATGTTGCAATCTATCCTGTCCGTAACAGTTTTTCTTTTATGTAATTAAGCGCATTAATTACTGTCGATGACGTTCATTTTTATATCACCTGAGGTACTCCAAGAGTACTTCAAGTTCAGCCATTCAAACAATTCAGAGGACCAACACATTAGTACCTGCAATGGAATTACTTCTCTAAATGTCCTGTTCGGAGCAAAATGAATACCACAGAATGCCCCTAATCAAGGGCAAGATTTTACTTGAGGGATGGAGTACCTTCCTTTCGAAGACATTCCCTCATTTGGTGTTTTGATGATGGTGACTGTCAAACAATTTCCAAAATCCCCCATTTGAGTAAGGTTGGTTTGAGATCTGGTGACCTCAAAGTTGGGGCATATGCTTAGGATCATTTTCATACTCATTAAACCAGCCAGTGACCCCTTGTGTCCTGCAAGGTCTTGGTCCATTGTCATCCTGGAAGACACCACTCCCAGCATTGTAGGAATGCTTCATCACAGGATATATAGGTGATCACACAGATCACCCTGCATTGCTTTGCAGTGACCCTTCCACACCTAAGGGGATTAGCGGACCCAAATGCCAAGAAAATGAACAGCGGTGCCTGCATTTGTTATGTTTGTCCACCACACACTTAATATGTCACCACTCCGTTTTTTTTTTTTCCCTCAGGTCGTCATTGTCTTTGTCTCATACTGAATTTTGCCTTAAGATCTGCAGGTGTGAACAATATACAAAAATAGTAGAAATCAGGAAGGAGCACATACTTTTTCATGGCACTATAGACTGGTAAATAGGGGGACAGTGTCCTCCCCCAAAAATTAAATCAAACCTTGTATGTATTCTTGAATACAAATCAGAATTTAGATTTCATAAATTCACAACATTTTTAGCATACGCCGTTAAAAACACGCGCCACCATGATACCATGATAACAAAGTGTCATGAAAAACAAAAGTCATGGCAGCACAATAAAATCCCACATAAATACTATCATGTTCTACTAATCGTTGAGGCTGCCCTCCAGAATAATTGTCTAAAACAACAGCCATTTAAAAATAAGGGAATGCAATTTTCTGCTCTCCATTACCTTCGTTTATATCCATATCCACTTGTCTTTGGGTCACTGGTTCCATATTTGGCCTTGGTTCCTGAAAAAGTAAAATGTATTACTGAATGTTTTACTTTATTGGGAAAAGTCATCACTTGAATTGATTGGCACATTTGTCAGGCAAACATCTAATTCCTATACCACCACTTTTTATGAGACTATTATAGCAAAGTCTATGGCTGGCTTGATCATCATAAATTATCACATATAACCATCTGCCACAACAAGGCAAGGCCATTCAGCTCCACAATGCACACGATTTTCTCACCATCTTTACACTGGAACAGTTTGGAAAGTTGCATTACAATGTTTTCATCACCGTAATAACAAGTATTTAAAACACATATAATGATATTTCAGTTTACTCAAAAGCTTCTTCTTAAAATGCAGTCATGTTCACTCTGCACATGCTAAGCTGGGACATCCATATCTGATAAATGCTCCTTCAAAGAACAAGCATGCTTCACTGAAGGCATGTGAGCGCATTCTTTGCAATTCTTCAGGATAATCATTTAAAACCCCTTTTTGAAAATGATGGGATGACATGGAAAATGAAAATAAACAAGGCAGAAGGCAATGCAATGCGTTGATTGCAGTGCCTGCGCCTTCTATAACTTCATACACCTCAAAGATTGATCTTTGGTCCCCACATATTGCCAACCCGAAAAGGCCCTATGTAATCAAAATAATTTTAGTGTCATCACAATCCCCCGCCATGATCAAGGGCCATTACTCTATTGGAAAAAAAAATGCTTCGACATCAATTTTAAAACTCAACCTAGATCATGAGTGGCTTATTAAAGGAAACCTCCACTCTTAAAGTAAATATCGCTTAAAATGCTCTTAATATACAGAGAAGATATTTCGCACAAAAAAGTATTCTTCTGACCCAAATATATTTTTTTTCGGCCTCCAAAAAAGGCCCTCGCACTCATAGATATATATATGTAGACGCCCCATGACTGGGAGAGAGGCGTGCCTACAGGGCAGCCATCTTAGTACAGGGTTAAGTTGGATTTATGGTTCTGCGTCGAACCGACGCTGTCGCGACACCGAGCCTCTGCGGTGACGTGAAACCCCACCGCAGAGCCTCTGCGTCACCTGCCATGCACCTCGAAAATTTTTAACTGCACGTCAAAGCGACGCAGACCGCAAGGGCACTGATTGGTCCACTCTCACGTGATTTCACAACAGGTCCTTCGGAAACCTGACGCCACCTACCGGTTTGGCGGTGAATTGCTTCGCGGCACAGCACAACGCAAACGACCTCAACGCAGAATTTTGAAAGGTCCATGATGGCGTTGAGGCGACGGCGTGCCCTTTGCGTGGAGTCGACGCAGAACCATAAATCCAGCTTTATGGAAGCCTGAGTGCATATGTGTCTATTGAGGTAAGAGATACTAAACAATTTCTACAAACCATTATTCGCGGAATTTTCGACTGATCCCAAGCGGTTTGATTTGTTAAAAACGTCATACATGTAGCTATGATCCAGGATGCCATGATACATTAAGATGCTGGTTTTACTACCAAAATACAAATACTACACAGCAGTCGAGCACCAAAACTTGATTCTACACCGAAGATGCCAGGCTTTTGTGCAGCATATGGATGCTCAAATGAGCAAGATATCCATACCAGATCCTGTGGAATTACCTTTCATAGGTAAGATTTAACAATGGATTTTGGATGTACAGTATTTGTCTATTATGTTGAGAGCTACTGTAACTATTTGTGCTAACGTAGCTAGGCTAGCCATACACATGAAAGCTGAGACTGTATAACATATAAATCATAATTATTATGTATAGTTCTTCGGGTATTTCTCCACACCGCCCAATTTTATTACAATCCTTTCTTTTCCTCTAATGCCCCCGTCACACTTATTCAAAATCAGCAGGAATCAAGCAGAACCAGCCGGAATGAAGAATTTGCGCAACATTCGGGTGGGAATTTCAAAATGACCAAAATTCTTGAAAGAATGCCGTTCGAAAACTTAGAATGCGCTTCGAACCTGCCTCAAATGATTCTTGCACATTCTGGGTGTATTAGCTCTCGAATGCAGCTTGAATGTAGTTGGAACACAGTAGGAATATTTAGAATGCCGTTAGAATGCAGTCAGAATATTTAGAATACACTTTGAATGCCGTACGAGTGCGGTTCAATTGCTGCCTGAACACCGCTAGAAGTCTGGTTGGAAGGTGCCTCGAATGCTGTACGAATTCACCTCGAGTGCAGTAAGAACGCTCCCGGAATGTCAGCCAAATATGGTTGGAACATCCAAGAATTCAAACAGAATACAGCTCAAATACTCAGAATGTACTTAGAATGTAACACGAGTGTCCCATATGCGTTGATTGAGTAATTGCTGACTACAGCAGGGGAACGTAAATATACCACTAAAACTGACGCCGAATACGTGAGAGTTAACAGGTATGCGTTATCAATGAAAACTGACCACACCTGATAATGTTGAGAGTTTTCAGAGTTTCTGTAATGGTAATTTAAATGAATGATTGAAAACAGGTCATGAACAATCATTATTTTTAAGGGGTGGGTTTCAGCCTCCCCTATCGCCAGTTCACCAGCCGCCCCTGATTCCAGCGGCAATCGAAAGATTCCAGCGGCATTCGAAGTGCATTCCAGCTGAATTGTTTTAATATCGAAATAGATTCCTGCAGCAATTGAGATGCATTAGAGGTGCATTCTGGCTCATTTGAGGCGCATTCAGGACATTCTGGCAGGATTTCACGTGGCTTGCCGTTTCGATTCTCCCCGGAATGCAATCAGAATGTTTTGAATGCTGTTGGAATGCCGTAAGAATATTTATAATGCAGTCAGAGCGCAGTTAGAACACACTTCGAATGTCGTTTGATATTTCTCCACTTCGAATGCACCTGGAAAGTTTTGAGCATGAGCAAAACATTCGGGCCGGCCACAAGAATGGCCCCGAATATTTGGAATGCACTCAGAATGCAGTAAGATTTTTTAGAACGTGCTTCGAATATCCAGGAATATACAAAGAATTATCATTCCGACGGCATTCCGGCTCATTCCGCCTCTAGTGTGACTAGGGTTTAAGCGACTAACATAGAAGATGTGATTGTACTTCAAAGCTGGTTAATAACTAACGTTAGTAGTAAGTTACAAGATTGTTGTTGACCCAGGTATTTTATAAAGGTAGGATACAAAGAACGGCTCTTACTATTCAGAATTTCACTATCATTTTTTTTATCATTTTAAGAAGGTCTGAATCTACTATCATTTTTACATAACACTAAAAATACTTGAAAAATATGTTGCAGTTCATAGATATTTCTCCTATGTATATTATGCATGTTTCAATATGTTGTAGTTCATAGCGTTGCAGTAAGAGAAATGTCTGACAGTAAGACAACAGCATACTAATATATAATGTATTGTTGTCATACCATCATAAAGATTGTCAAAAATGTTCAACAAATTTTAATTATTTTGGTCAAGAATAAATACTTAAAATTGGTAATTGAGTGTGTTTTTGTCCTTACACTTTATCTGAAGGGGAAAAATTCTTGTCTCTCTTTTTTGTTGTAGAGTAGATAATTCTGCACATCTCTTGCGCCATTTTTGTCACATTTTAAGGTTTTCCAAAGATGGTGAATTGAGGAGACAGTGGGAACTTGCTGTGAGATGGTATGGTTTTGTTGCCACTGAGAAGTCCTTGCTCTGCAGTGAGCACTTCAAGCCAGACAACTTCGACAGGACAGGAACGCTGTCATTGAACTACCAGAGCAGTAACACAAGAAAGAAACTGAGCAAATCAGTTATTCATGGTTGACAAAAATTGTCTTTTTTTTTTTTTTGGGGGGGGGTTGTTTGTGTACTTATGAATATTTCTAGTTCTGCTTCTTGACCCCTCTGGTAACTCAAAGCCCTGTTCCCACTATCCAAAAAAAAAGATGAAATTAGCTTGTCCCTTGTTACTGGGAAAGGTTGCACCTATAATTTAAACCCCGATCAAACAACCCTGCAATGTACCTGGGTCATTTGCCTGCCTTGGCTCTGGCCAGCAACATTGCTAGTTTCTAGTTGAAATCAGATCAGCGGTTTCTGAGAAGAAGTGGAAAATGTATTGACCAGTTTTAACCCCACCCCTCAGAGCACCTAAGGGTGGGCACCATATAATTAGCAATTTTGGTGCATATTTGACCAGGAAGGTTCCTGCTAAATTTTATTGAAATCAGATCAGTGGTTTCTGAGAAGAAGTCGAAAATGTATTGACCAGTTTTAGCCCCGCCCCTCAAAGGCCCAGGGGGTGGGCATCATATAACTCACAATTTTGGTGCATATTTGACCAAGGAAGGTTCCTGCAAAATTGAATTGAAATTGGACAAGCGGTTTCTGAGAAGAAGTCGAAAATGTATTAATCAGTTTTAGCCCCGCCCCTCAGAGGCCCTGGGGGTGGATATCATATAATTCACAATTTTGGTGCATATTTGACCAAGAAAGGTTCCTGCTAAATTTTATTGAAATCAGATCTGCGTTTTCTGAGAAGAAGTGGAAAATGTATTGACCAGTTTTAGCCCCGGCCCTCAGAGCCCCTGGGGGTGGGCACCATATAATTCACAATTTTGGTGCATATTTGACCAAGGAGGGTTCCTGCAAAATTTTATTGAAATGGGATCAGCGCTTTCTGAGAAGAAATCGAAAATGTATTGACCAGTTTTAGCCCCGCCCCTCAGACTCCCTGGGGGTGGGCACCATATAAAATTCATAATTTTGGCGCATATTTGACCAAGGAAGGTTCCTGCTAAATTTATTGAATTTGGATCAGCGGTTTCTGAGAAGAAGTCGAAAATGTACTGGCCAGTTTTAGCCCCGCCCCCAGAGCCCCTGGGGGTGGGCACCATATAATTCATACTTTTGGTGCATATTTAACCAAGGAAGGTTCCGGCAAAATTTTATTGAAATCAGATTAGCGGTTTCTGAGAAGAAGTGGAAAATGTATTGACCAATTTTAGCCCCACCCCTCAGAGCACCTGGGGGTCGGCACCATATAATTAGCAAGTTTGGTGCATATTTGACCAAGGAAGGTTCCCGCAAAATTTTATTGAAATCGGATCAGTGGTTTCTGAGAAGAAGTCGAAAATGTATTGACCAGTTTTAGCCCCGCCCCTCAAAGGCCCTGGGGGTGGGCACCATATAACTCACAATTTTAGTGCATATTTGACCAAGGAAGGTTCCTGCAAAATTTTATTGAATTTGGATCAGCAGTTTCTGAGAAGAAGTGGAAAATGTATTGACCAGTTTTAACCCCACCCCTCAGAGCACCTAAGGGTGGGCACCATATAATTAGCAATTTTGGTGCATATTTGACCAGGAAGGTTCCTGCTAAATTTTATTGAAATCGGATCAGTGGTTTCTGAGAAGAAGTCGAAAATGTATTGACCAGTTTTAGCCCCGCCCCTCAAAGGCCCAGGGGGTGGGCATCATATAACTCACAATTTTGGTGCATATTTGACCAAGGAAGGTTCCTGCAAAATTGAATTGAAATCGGACAAGCGGTTTCTGAGAAGAAGTCGAAAATGTATTAATCAGTTTTAGCCCGCCCTCAGAGGCCCTGGGGGTGGATATCATATAATTCACAATTTTGGTGCATATTTGACCAAGAAAAGTTCCTGCTAAATTTTATTGAAATCAGATCTGCGTTTTCTGAGAAGAAGTGGAAAATGTATTGACCAGTTTTAGCCCGGCCCTCAGAGCCCCTGGGGTGGGCACCATATAATTCACAATTTTGGTGCATATTTGACCAAGGAGGGTTCCTGCAAAATTTTATTGAAATGGGATCAGCGCTTTCTGAGAAGAAATCGAAAATGTATTGACCAGTTTTAGCCCCGCCCCTCAGACTCCCTGGGGGTGGGCACCATATAAAATTCATAATTTTGGCGCATATTTGACCAAGGAAGGTTCCTGCTAAATTTATTGAATTTGGATCAGCGGTTTCTGAGAAGAAGTCGAAAATGTACTGGCCAGTTTTATCCCCACCCCCCAGAGCCCCTGGGGGTGGGCACCATATAATTCATACTTTTGGTGCATATTTAACCAAGGAAGGTTCCGGCAAAATTTTATTGAAATCAGATTAGCGGTTTCTGAGAAGAAGTGGAAAATGTATTGACCAATTTTAGCCCCACCCCTCAGAGCACCTGGGGGTCGGCACCATATAATTAGCAAGTTTGGTGCATATTTGACCAAGGAAGGCTCCCGCAAAATTTTATTGAAATCGGATCAGCGGTTTCTGAGAAGAAGTCGAAAATGTATTGACCAGTTTTAGCCCCGCCCCTCAAAGGCCCTGGGGGTGGGCACCATATAACTCACAATTTTAGTGCATATTTGACCAAGGAAGGTTCCTGCAAAATTTTATTGAATTTGGATCAGCAGTTTCTGAGAAGAAGTCGAAAATGTACTGGCCAGTTTTAGCCCCGCCCCTCAGAGCCCCTGGGGGTGAGCACCATATAATTCACAATTTTGGTGCATATTTGACCAAGGAGGGCTCCTGCAAAATTTTATTGAAATCGGATCAGCGGTTTCCAAGAAGAAGTGGAAAATGTATTGACCACTTTTAGCCCCGCCCCTCAGAGCCCCTGGGGGTGGGCACCATATAATTCACAATTTTGGTGCATATTTGACCAAGGAAGGTTCCTGCAAAATTTTATTGAAATCAGATCAGCAGTTTCTAAGAAGAAGTGGAAAATGTATTGACCAGTTTTAGCCCCACCCCTCAGAGCCCCTGGGGGTGTGCACCATATAATTCACAATTTTGGTGCATATTTGACCAAGGAAGGTTCCTGCAAAATTTAATTGAAATCGGATCAGCGGTTTCCAAGAAGAAGTGGAAAATGTATTGACCACTTTTAGCCCCGCCCCTCAGAGCCCCTGGGGGTGGGTACCATATATTTCATATTTTTGGTGCATATTTGACCAAGGAAGGTTCCTGCAAAAGTGAATTGAAATCGGATATGCGGTTTCTGAGAAGAAGTCGAAAATGTATTAACCAGTTTTAGTCCAGCCCCTCAGAGGCCCTGAGGGTGGACACCATATAATTCACAATTTTGGTGTATATTTGACCAAGAAAGGTTCCTGCAAAATTTTAGTGAAATCGAATTGGCGTTTTCTGAGAAGAAGTCAAAAATGTATTGACCAGTTTTAGCCCAGCCCCTCAGAGACCCTGGGGGTGGACACCATATAATTCACAATTTTGGTGCATATTTGACCAAGGAAGGTTCCTGCAAAATTTTATTGAAATCGGACCAGCAGTTTCTGAGAAGAAGTCGAACATGTAAATTGTTTACGGACGCACGACGGACGACGACGGACAAAAGGCGAATAGAATAGGTCACTTTGAGACTTTGTCTCTGGTGACTTAAAAATGCATTCTTGTTTCAGCAGAAATGAACGCCCTACTTTCTGCAACTTGACCAGTGAATTCAACACTGCACTTAATGGTTCCCTGTAAAGAGGCTTCTACGGTAATTACAAGGGAATTCCCCACCTCCCCACAAACATGGATAGCAATTAAGCTGCTTAATTTTTAACCAAAATGTAATATCAGTGGCAGCCCAAGCACCACCATCGTTGGACTAAATACAAAATATAAAAATTCAACAGACCATTCTGTATTCTTCTTGAGCATTACATTCTGAGGCAGAATCCACTTGATTTCCTGTAGCTTTTCGCGACCGACGAGAGCTGCTGTATCCATGTTTGCTGAGGGTCCCACTTTGTTGACGGTCCTCCATCATCGATATTGGTTCAGATATCTCCAAAGGGAAGACTGGTCTCTTGGACCTCTCTGCGGAAATCAGCAAATGCACCCATGATCACATTACCTCCACTTAACAATATTATCAATTGTTATGTTACGAAATACAATTCACCTTAACCATAAATACCTGAGCCAAATATGTACTGATGCTGAACAGTTTTAATGATACATTATTCTCAAAAAATAGGACCAAGGGTCCTGTAGCTTACCAGCAAGCAGTCTTATAGTGATGATACAAGTTAAGAAAATTTCATGTGAAGTTTGACATTTGAATCAATGAAATCAATGTCAAGGTCACTAAATAAAATTTCACATACATTTATAAGACTTCCTGTAATACAAACACAGTCCTAAGCTCTGAAGCAGTTTTCGTGATACAAGTCATTGAAAATTCAATATGTCAATTGTGAACTTGAAAAGGTCACAGAAGGTCAAGTTGAGGTCAGAAAATGGACTTCATACATGACTTTCTAAATGTCTCTATACACACCCTGGCTTAATCGGTGACCATTTTGGTGATACAAGTCATTGTACTTTCGCTGTCGAGTTCGACCCTCTGGTCACTGACAGTCAAGTCGAATGTCACCAAATGAAAGTTCATATGTGACTTCCTAAATGTCAGTAGCACAAACTTAGGCTCCATCAGTGACCATTTTAGTGATACAAGTCATTGAATTTTCACTAGGTCACATTTGACCTTTGAAGGTCAATACGAAGGTCACCAAATGAAAGTTCATGTATGACTTCCTAGATGTCTCTAATACAAACCTAGACTATCTGTGACCGTTTTGTCAAGACAAGTCATTGTAGTTGTATTATGTCAAGTTTGACCTTCAAATGTCATCAACAGTCAAGCTGAATGTCACCAAGTGAAAGTTCATATGTGACTTCCTATGTCAGTAACACAAACCTAGGCTCCATCTGTGACCTTTTCAGCGATAAAAGTCATTGAATTTTCACTAGGTCAAGTTAGACCTTCGAAGGTCAATATGAAGGTCACAAAATGAAAGTTCATATATGACTTACTATTCATCTCCAATACAAACCTACACTCAATCTGTAATGATTTTGCTGATACAAGTCATTGAAATTTTGCTGTATAGTTTGGCTGTTCAAGGTCACTGAAGGTCAAGTTCAAGGTCACCCAATGAAAATTCATACATGACTTCCTATATGGCCACAATACAAACCTAAGCTCTATCTGTAATAGTTTTGGTGATAGAAGTCATTGAAATTTCTCTATGTGAAGTTTGACCTTCGAGGTCAGCGAAGGTCAAGTTCAAGGCCACCAAATGAAAGTTCATGTATGACTTCCTATACATCTCCATACAAAGCAAAACTATCTGTAACCATTTTGCTGATATAAGGCATTTAAATTTCACTGTGAAGTTTGGGCATTCAAGGTCACTGAAGGTCAAGTTCAATGTCACCAAATGAAACTTCACTCTTGACTTCCTATATGCCCACAATACAAACGTAAGCTCTATCTGTAATAGTTTTGGTGATAGAAGTCATTGGAATTTCACTATGCGAAGTTTGACCATCGAAGGTCGCTGAAGGTCAAGTTCAAGGCCACCGAATGAAAGTTCATACATGACTTCATATAAGTGTTCAATGTACATATGTTCCCAATCTTCAGTATTTTCAAGCCTAGAAGCCTTTGAAAATTGTAACATTTTGCTTGACCTCAAGTTTGACCTTTCAAGGTCATCTGAGGTCAACTTTAACACAGCTAAACTATAGGTCATATATAACATCCTATAAAAGCCAGCATCTCTGATGGTATGGGGATGCATTATTGCATATGGTGTGGGACACTTGCATGTTTTAAAAAGCAGCATGAATGCTGAATGGTATATAAAGGATTTAAAGCAACATATGCTCTCCTCTAGACGATATCTATTCCAGGGAAGGCCTTCTGTATTTCAGCAGGACAATGCAAAACCACATACTGCAGCTATTACAACAGCATGGCTTCGTAGTAGAAGAGTCCATGTGCTGAACTGGCCTGCCTGCAGTCCTGATCTTTCACCAATTGAGAACATTTGGCACATAATTAAATGAAAAGTCTTTCAAAGGAGACCAAAACTCTCCAGCAGCTGGAATCCTGTATTAAACAAGAGTGGGATAAAATTCCAATGGCTAAACTCAAGAAACCTGTCTCCTCAATGCCCAGACGCCTCCACCCTGTGTTAAAAAGAGGAGAGGAAGCTACACCATGGTAATGGACCCCTGTCCAACTTTTTGGAGACCTGTAGCGGCCATCAAATTTGATTTGAGCTTATTTTGAGGATAAAATTGTAAAATTTCTCAATTTCAACATTTGCTATGTTGTCTCTGTTCTATTGTGAATAAAATACTGGCTGGTGTGATTTGAAAGTCATTGCGTTTTGATTTAATTCACAATTTGCACTTTGTCCCAACTATTTCGGAATTGGGCTTGTAGTTGAATGTTATGGCAAATTTACAGGAAAATTCATCAGGCCAAAAAAAAGAAAAAATGTTCCGGACAACGGATGACACACGAAGGACAACGGACGCCGCACCACGACATTAGCTAATCGGCCCATAGGGCCGGTAAGCCAATAAAAATGGCGACCCATGCTGATGAAAAGCCTTTAGTGTGAACAACCTCTTACGCACTTTTTTTGTAATTAAATATCAGACTTGTGCGGTTTGCATGGGCTGACATCGCGATTGCGATTAGATGAATTGTGCAGCACTAATTCTAACAGAAATATGCATGAAGAATAAAATGCCCTTGATCATATTGTTAAATTTCATATAATGAGAGCAATTTCAAAAAACAAAATTTTTGAAAAAGATTATATTTGGCACTGAGAAAATCCAAAATTAGGCAGCTGAACACAGGTGCTTGATTTCTCTCAAAACAATAGGCTTGAGCTTAATAACATAATCATAACACAAGACAGGTTTGCCCCATTTGCTTGCCCAATAAACTGCTAGTTTCCTGACCATGTTAGGAAACTACTGATTGTTTACATTGTTTTGGTTAAGTTTTTCCTCTATTTATGCAGTTGTTTGCATTATAATTACCATGTGAATATGGACTTCTTATGTTTCATGGTATGTACAGATATCTGTCAAAATGAAGTTCACGAGGATAAATAACAGCACTCAACATAAATGCACCTATTTAAGACAAATTATCAGCTTTGTTAAATCCTATAATTGAAATTGTGGTTGGACCAAAAAAACCAGCACACATACGGGGGCCCAGGACAGAGTTTGGGAACCTCTGCTCTAATTCACGCATGCAACTTTTGAACCATGATACTGTGTGATTCATTAAATGAAGCCAGTTTCACAAACTCAGAGACATAAATTTCCACCATATACTTCAGTTTTATAAAAAAAAAAAAAAAAAAAAAAAAATTCACAGGCCACAAATTTTATCCAATTTTCAACACAACCGGCACAAATAATCTTTAGACCAAGGCTGACAATGCTCATGAGATGGATTTTTGATTTTCAAAAGTTTTTGCCCATCATAGTCTATCAAATTCGGGGGCAAAGCCGCTAAACAGGGAGTGAGGTTATATCTCAGCAATGCTTTGATGCATCAAAACCAAATTTTCTCTATGATGTCGAGACCAGATTAAAGAAACAAAAATTTGCCATTTGACCTTTGGGGGCAAGCAAATGTGTTCTGGCCCTTAACCGCTGCTGCGTTTACCTTAAAAAAAATAAATCTTGTGTCTGGTAATACCCTGGGAGGTCTAATGGCTGAAACATGGCAACTAGCCATCTCAGCATAATTTATGCAGTCATCATATTGGATTTTATCTAAGGGTTTAAACATTTCCTACAGGGCAAAACGTTTGACAAAATTTACTTACAGTGATCTCCAGTCTAAGCCTAATCATCCTTAAAGTAAACATGAATTGAAAAATCAAAAAAATGGGCAAATTATACCTTTATGGAAAGCTAATGTCATGGAGATGATAAATAAAACACTTTCTGGACACGCCCTCAAACAGGAAGCGAATGAAAGAGGCATTTGAACCACCTTTTAACCTGCGCACATCCCCAAAAAAAATGAGCGATAACAGTCCCTTTCTGATGGCATAATTTGTGGGAAACAGGGACACGCGGCAAGGAAGTTGAGTGTGGCCATTGTCTGTAATATTTTCATTTCTTGGTCTCGTTTTGCTTTATATTGCTAGTGGATTAGATTTACGATTGTCGAAATGTATATGATTGTTTGGCTACCGGGGTCAGCTCACCTGGTTAAGGCGCCGTATTGCAGAGCAGTATTGAGCATCAGTGCCCGTCAGCCTTTTCAGAGCAGCGCACAATTGGTTTTGCGCTGCAGGGAAATAAATTGGGAGGGACTGCTGGTTTAGGATTATAGGATTATAGCGTTGTTCGTTGCCTGAGGGCCTCCTGTTAGCCAGCCAGGCACTAGTCAGTAAAATTCTAAGCCCGTACATGTTCGGATTCCTTCCGCCCTCGCTCAGGGATAGGGTTGCCAAAGGCATAGTTGTTAACTATGTTAGCAACTTACATAGCTAGTTCGATCATATACAGTCAATGATTCCAGTTAAGTAAGTTAGCGACCATGCTTTTGGGAAATGCACCCCAGAGCTTGCTTCCCACTCACTCAACCGTGCCCGAGGCTCCGGTTCATGTTGGTACGCTTGCGGTAGCTGTTGGCGTTCAGCTGCATCCCTATCGTCACCAGTTTCTTCCTCATTTTCCATCTCTCCTACTTCTATATCATCATCATCACTGTTGCTAGTCATTGAACTTGTACTAAAATCATCCTCTTCAATTTCAATGCCCAAGTCAAGAAAAAATTCTGATATTTTTAGCGGATTTCAATGTCTTGTTTGCAATATAAAATAAACATACAATGGCCTATGTGTTCATATTATGAATAAACCATCTTGGGCGGTCGAGGGCACAGTCTTGAAATGCCCCTGATATTATTGCTCAAATGGCCAAAAGTAGTATCTTGCAGCACCCCCTATAGGACGCGCCCTCGACAGCCCACAAAAATTTTCAGACTACTGCAATCCCTACACACAGTAGATTGACATATGTGAAAATGAATGTGGGCTGTTGTCGGCGTAATGATATAATTGCATTTCAAAACGGAATTTTTTTCAGCGCTCATTTCTCATGACGGAATCTTTGGCCCTTCTGGTACCCCTAAAAAAAAACCGTAGGGCATTGGGACCTAAAAATGTGCAATTTTTCTACTGAACCAACTGTCTTTCATCAAAGGAAGAGTTTTACATCTCCAGTTTTTTTATATGTTAGACCCAAGACCCATGCCTTCAAGCACTAAAAATATGACATTGATCACTTGTGTCCCTTTTGAGATATATACCCACTATAATGACCCAAAATACGTACTTTCTGAAGTACACATTCTGAAGACAACTTCCAAGGTCATTAAAACATTTAATACAGTTGTGTGAAAAAGTGTTTGCCCCCTTCCTGATTTCTTATTTTTTTGCATGTTTGTCACACTTAAATGTTTCACATCAAACAAATTTAAATATTAGTCAAAGACAACACAAGTAAACACAAAATGCAGTTTTTAAATGAAGGTTTTTATTATTAAGGGAGAAAAAAAATCCAAACCTACATGGCCCTGTGTGAAAAAGTGATTGCCCCCCCTGTTAAAACATAACTTAACTGTAGTTTATCATACCTGAGTTCAATTTCTCTAGCCACACCCAGGCCTGATTACTGCCACACCTGTTCTCAATCAAGAAATCACTTAAATAGGACCTGCCTGACAAAGTGAAGTGGACCAAAAGACCCTCAAAAGCTAGACATCATGCCGAAATCTAAAGAAATTCAGGAACCAATGAGAAAGAAAGTAATTGAGATCTATCAGTCTGGAAAAGGTTATAAAGCCATTTCTAAAGCTTTGGGACTCCAGCGAACCACAGTGAGAGCCATTATCCACAAATGGCGAAAACATGGAACAGTGGTGAACCTTCCCAGGAGTAGCCGGCCGACCAAAATTACCCCAAGAGCGCAGCGATGACTCATCCAAGAGGTCACAAAAGACCCCACAACAACATCCAAAGAACTGCAGGCCTCACTTGCCTCAGTTAAGGTCAGTGTTCATGACTCCACCATAAGAAAGAGACTGGGCAAAAATGGCCTGCATGGCAGAGTTCCAAAACGAAAACCACTGCTGAGCAAAAAGAACATTAAGGCTCGTCTCAATTTTGCCAGAAAACATCTTGATGATCCTCAAGACTTTTGGGAAAATACTCTGTGGTCTGACGAGACAAAAGTTGAACTTTTTGGAAGGTGTGTGTCCCATTACATCTGGCGTAAAAGTAACTCCACATTTCAGAAAAAGAACATCATACCAACAGTAAAATATGGTGGTGGTAGTGTGATGGTCTGGGGCTGTTTTGCTGCTTCAGGACCTGGAAGACTTGCTGTGAAAAATGGAACCATGAATTCTGATGTCTACCAAAAAATCCTGAAGGAGAATGTCCGGCCATCTGTTCGTGACCTCAAGCTGAAACGAACTTGGGTCCAGCAAGTCCACCTTGAATGGCTGATGAAAAACAAAATGAAGACTTTGGAGTGGCCTAGTCAAAGTCCTGACCTGAATCCTATTGAGATGCTGTGGCATGACCTTAAAAAGGCGGTTCATGCTCGAAAACCCTCCAATATGGCTGAATTACAACAATTCTGCAAAGATGTGTGGGCCAAAATTCCTCCACAGCGCTGTAAGAGACTCATTGCAAGTTATCGCAAACGCTTGACTGCAGTTGTTGCTGCTAAGGGTGGCCCAACCAGTTATTAGGTTTAGGGGGCAATCACTTTTTCAGACAGGGCCATGTAGGTTTGGATTTTTTTTCTCCCTTAATAATAAAAACCTTCATTTAAAAACTGCATTTTGTGTTTACTTGTGTTGTCTTTGACTAATATTTAAATTTATTTGACGATGTGAAACATTTAAGTGTGACAAACATGCAAAAAAATAAGAAATCAGGAAGGGGGCAAACACTTTTTCACACAACTGTACAACCATCGTGACTTTGATATTTTTTGTGGTCTTCAGAAAGTTGACCGACAGTTTGCATACCAAGTCTCAGGGCTCTATCTTAATTAGTTACAGAATAATAAATGCATTAAATTTTGAAAAAATTTGTATGATTTGTGTTTTTTGCTTTTTCCAGGCCACAGTACAGATAAACTAAACACACTGAGTGAAGAAAAGTAGCTTAAGCCAAGAGTTCAGCAACTATTCTGATGACAAAATCAAACTTGAGGGTCTGTCAGCTCTGAAAATCCATTTCTAAGGCCCTCAAACTCCCTCCAAAATTAAGGCGATTTTGTTAAGATTGACCCTCCTTCCCTAAAATAAGCTAAATTTCAGGAACTAGCAATAATTGAGCTATTGATCTCAGTACTGCCAATGCATATCTCTTGAAATGTGCAAAGTTTTATCAAAATCAAAATTTTGATGTGGGGGCCTCTGGTTGAGTTGACACGGAATGACCCTGTAGCATTTTAGGACATAATTAAAGATTAATTTAAAACAGATTTGTTACAAGATCGCCCTGGATTTTAAGCATCTAAAAAATACACAAGGTGGAAAACATTCTGAAAAGCAGATGAAACATGAATGTGAGATATGAATTATCACAGTTGCACAAAATGGCGTGGCAATGGCAATCGTGTTCATGCAAATCTGTGCTGCTCTATGGCCATTTAAATTTCAAATGCAGCAATCAAACATGCTGTCTTAATTAACAGCTCAACGCATTCAACTTAGAAAGTGAATGAATCCACCATTTGATTGTTAATCAAGCGAAGTAAACGGGAACAGGTTTACTTAGAGTTGCCTAATTGGTTAATAGGAGACGATTCTGTAGTCCTTTACTTGACTCCGTGCAGCATGTCGCCGAAAAATACTGATGTCAGTCAAGTTTTCTTTCCGGAAGCATTTCCCATGCCCTTTGATGTTTGGCATTTCGTTCAGCCTGCGTCAGGTTTAATGAAGGAAAAGGGAAATCTCGGATGTTCGCCCCATGGCAGCAGGTGGTAGTACTACGCCTTAAAAAAAAAAAAAAACCGCGGTTCATGGTTGTTACAGCCCTATGTGTACCCACTAGCCTGAGGGAACATGAAGTCAGCTGCCATCAGATCATTGGAGGCGACAAAATCGTAAAGAACTTTGGACTGCGGAGAGAAACCTTTCTTGCGAATGCCACCTTTCAGAAAGTTGAACAGATGTAGGTATTTTGTAACGCTTAACATTACAGCGCATGCTAATATCATCTTGTAAGCTATATTTTAAAAATGTTCTCAAAATATGACACGTTATCTTCGCACAGTGTGCTTTAACAAAATGCAGGGTTAAAAAAATTGAGCAGACTGGTACCAAATTTTGACAAGGCCTCCACCATCATAATAAGCAGAAAATTAAAATATTCGGTTGGGAAAATATTGTGTTACGTACAGTTCTTTGTTATCAGTGAGGCCCCTGCATACATATTTTTATCTCATGTGCGAAAAATGGATAGTGTCATGGATATCCTTTAAAATGTTGCCTGGGGAATAGATTATCAAGACAAACAAAATAATGTAGTTATTAATAATAGCCTTTATCTCTCCACAAAGTCATTACAGACCTCAAGTGCATTTTCTGTAAATGTACACTACGTATAGCACACTGCCCTCGAACCAATTGTCCACTCATATAATACGTATGGCTTCATATCTTCAGATATGGTAAGAATTGAAATGCATCACAGCTCTGTAAAGTTGTATTTATCTTAATAACTTGTGAGGGATAGGTCTTTGATCCGGTAGCTATTGAATAACTTGTCAAACGTGGAGTGACAACTTTCAACCACTTGCTCAGAGAATCGACCCAAAGGCATGTTTTGGTGCTCCATGAACTCTGGAACATGGCGAATCATGATGTGGACCTTGCTGGTTACTGAAATGTTCAAATACTAGTATGTCCTGTCAAATCTGGCCACCTTTTCCTTGTACAATGGGTCTAAGGTGAAACCTAGACATGCATTCATAGTGCTATAATGGTTCGGTGTACCCCATGCTCAAAGAGGTAAATGAGGAAGCACTGAGACACCTTTCCTTAACATTTAAAAAAATCGAATACACTTATCATGGCTGCCACGTAATTATATCCGGGTCAGTTTTAAGGTGTTCGGAACTTTCCTAGGCAAAAAAGGCTATTCGGACGCAGCCATAGACTGTAGTAAATTATGGACGAAGCCACTGTGACGTCAGCCACTGGTTTGAAAATACCATTTATGCACTGTTGCCAACTTTCACGTATTCGGCGTGAGTTTAAGTGGCATTCACGTTGCCGTGCTGTAGTCAGCAATTATTCCATCACGCGTTTGTAAGAGATTCTTGGGTGGAATATAATTCCTTGTGCATGGAGGTTTATTAGTTTCACATGCGTTATGGTGGATTTCACCACTAGTAACGTGGAAATCAATTATGTCTCCGGATTTCTCACGCTTTTCTTTACTCAGCGGTTGGAAGCAATGGATTTGCATAAAAACGTTTCAAATGGTCTTATTTCATTTAATCAATATGAAAGATCGTGAAACACATTCATTGCGTTGATTGAATAATTGCTAACTACAGCATGGGAACATGAATGTGCTAGTAAATCTCACGCCGAATGCGTGAGAGCTGGTAGCCCTGCATTTATGAAGTCTCGATTTATGCTGCGTTTCATTTGTAGTCTACTATGAAATCGGGATTTCCGAGCTTCCAGTGAGAAATTTCAATTGGAACGCCCCCTGAAGTCAGGTTTCCAACTCGAAAAGTCAGAGAAACTTCACTTACCCCCAGTTCCAAGTTTAAGATGGCTGCTCGCTGTATCATCAAAGATGTAGTAGCAAATATACTGTTTATTAATCCTTCTGTCTTATTTGTCTCATTTCATCGGTCGTACACACAGTACTGTACAACTTTAATCGGTAGACTAGTTGTTATGGTGTTTGTAAACGCAAAACACTGCGTAATGCGTTGTTCTCAACTAGTGTTGCCAACAATAGCTAACAACAGCTAATTCCTGGCCAGAGGAAACCTCACTGACCCAAAGTCAGTCTTCCGATTTACTTTAATGGAACTCAGTCAGCTCGGATATGACGTCGTTACCAGCCCAGACTTTCAACTCCCAAGCCAAATCAAACACAGCAGATGGAGGAATGAAGATTTCCGGTAGCAAGGGCTGCATTGCGAAGCTGGAGTACCACAACCTAACTTGCACAAACACGCTATTTGCTTCTCACTGAAAAGGAATCGAGCTGAAATGTTTCACATGCAGGTTGGAGATGAATCAGGGAATTAGGCTACCAGACTGTTAATTTTTTCCACAACTGTTATATTTTAATTATACCATCCGGCAGCATTTCAGAAGCTGCCACTGCTGTCAAGTGATGTTACCTCTGATAACAAGGCTCCGAAGCACGCAGGGTATTTTTCTGAAGCACTGTGCCGGAGCTTGCTTCGTATCGGGAAAAACCATGTGACTGATGACGTTCGAACCACTTCACTGCTTCATTCAGACTGAATCAGTTGATCGGTTTGGTTCGATATGCGGAGCTTTGAAACATTGGCGCGATTCAAATGTATTCAGCGCTCTGTTATTATTATTTTTGAAAAAAAAAAAAAAAGCCTTAGTCACACAGGCACACCCAGTATACACCAAGCACAATCAAAAAAACATAATAAAATATAACATGTTTTTTGGACAGTAAATATTTACAGGATTAAATGAGGCTGTGGATGCAATTAATGTTATATAATATAATAAAATATAATATAGGCTAATATATGAATTCTTAAGGTAAGGAAGAAAAACAGCAGACACATTTAAAATGAAGTAAGAATTGAGCTTTATTTAAGTATTTTTCACAATACAACAAAACTCGAAGTGCACACGCAACGTGCGTCAGCGTCCTTTGCAAGGCTGCACAACAACCACTGTGCCAGCAGATGTCACCCACGTGCTCAATGAATTAAGCTTCGAGTAGTGAACCAATTTTCAATACAATGGTCCAAAAGGGTTCAAAGCTTCATGAAGCCTCGTTTGGCCATCACTACTGTGACTGTCAAGTCAGCCCTCGTTTGGAAATCGGCTGTCAAGCCAGCCCTCGCTCATTTTGTGGTCCGTGTATACATGGAGTATTACGGTAAAGCCATATAAGTACTGTTTTCAAAATAAAAGTGACCGTCCTGGGGATGTGACTTCAGATTTAATCAGTCAGTCAATCAATAGTGAGATGTTGACTTTCAAAATAAAAGTACAGTAAAATACAATTTATTGCATTATTTCCACTTAAATTCAGATTGATATTAAGAGGAAACGGCATCTTTCTGCTCACTCATTCCACTTCAGCGTGGTAGTAGACCATCTCACGATGTCAGCCAAGCAATTTCATCAAGTTCTGATGTAGCGTTTCAAAATAAAGGCCCTCTAAAATCCTAATTTTGTAACTATGGTCCCACTACATTCAGATTGGGATAACGTGGAAACCCCCTGTTTCTACTCACTCATTCCAGTTCAGCGTGGTAGTAGACCACCTCACAATATCACCCAATCAATTTCATCAAGTTCTGATGTAGCATTTCAAAATAAAGGCGTTCCAAAATACTAACATTTTAAATACAGTCCCCCTTACATTCAGATTGGGATTACTTGGAAACCCCCTGTTTCCACTCACTCCTTCCACTTCAGTGTGGTAGAACACCTCACAATGTCACCCAAGCAATTTCATCAAGTTCTGATGTAGCGTTTCAAAATAAAGTCCACTTAAAATCCTAACTTTTTTAATAAATTCCCACAACATTCAGATTGGGATTACATGGAAACCCCCTGTTTCCACTCACTCATTCCACTTCAGCATGGTAATAGACCACCTCACGATGTCACCCAATCAACTTCATCAAATTCTGATGTAGCATTTTAAGATAAAGGCCCTCTAAAATCCAAACTTTTTAAATATAGTCCCACAACATACAGATTGGGATTACATGGATACCCCCTGTTTCCACTCACTCATTCCACTTCAGCATGGTCGTAGATCACCTCACGATGTCACCCAATCAATTTCATCAGGTTCTGATGTAGCATTTCAAAATAAAGTCCACTTAAAATCCTAACTTTTTAAATAAATTCCCACTACATTCAGATTGGGATTACATGGAAATCCCCTGCTTCCACTCACTCGTTCCACTTCAGCATGGTAGTAGGCCACCTCACGTGTCACTTAAGCAAGTTCATGCAAATCTGATGTAGCATTTCAAAATAAAAGAGGCGATGGTACTTCGTTGGCATGTGGTGTGTGTCTGCTTGGGGCACGCTGCGGCTGTGAGGTTGTCTTGTGCCCTTTGGGGGCCTGTCATCCTCGGCGCGGCGCGCGGGGCCAGGCTAGCGCCGGTAGTTTTGGGCGGGGCTTTGCATACACGGAGCGTGGTTAGGATGACCAGATGCAGCAGCGACACCAGTTTCGAGCCCCATGAAAAAAATATCACTTTGGGCCCCACCACTTCAATGCCACAAATCATGCAATCCCTAAAAATATAACACTTTGCAGGCATGGATAAATATTCTGCTTGCAACAGATTTTACGATTTTGTGCAAGATTGATGAGAAAAGTGAAAGGCATCTCATACATTTTAACCCAATAGCACTTAGTGTCATTATATATGGATTACCTCTGTTCCCTGGAAAATCCAGGTAATTTCCATATTTTTGACATTTGATTTTGGAGTCATACGGACTCAGAATTACTGTCAATTTCTGAATATATTTCTGAAGGAAACAAGCAAGCAAATGAATAACAAATACTGTGAATATAATATGATGATAAAATATATTCTAAAAATAACAGAAATTGAGCACTTTGTGCATGGATAATACAAAAACACTGAATTTAGCATCGATAACAAACGTCTGGTACATTACTCAGAAGCATAGTTTTTGGCACAATGTAATATGGAAATTGTCTTGAGAAAAATGAATGCACTTTACTGAAATTAGGCATTCTACGACTGATTGATCAATAAATAGCGAAATAGCGACCCCTATGTTTTATCTTGAATTTAGGTCACTGGGGAATCCCTCGTGCCGATTTGAGCCATTTCAAGCTGATGACGTCGTCCAATGTGTAACCCAAGGCAATCGTGTGAGGCGGTCTAGGGAACAGAAGTTTCAGGAGGTATCGGTCGGTCCAAGTGCTATTGGGTAAATCATATTTTTTAATGGTAACAGTATTCAGTTTTTTTTTTCATTGATATACAAGTACAAATGAAATATACATTTCCTTTTTGGATGGAAGTAAATTTAAATTTTCATCAAAGAAATAATGTAAAAGAACATTTTACAGCTTAATCATTTTTATTTATAACATTAAGTAATGGCAAATGTAACTTAAATAACCTTTTAGATTAAAATAAAATCACACTGTCTTTTGATGACGACTGTACGTGTACAGTACTGATGACATACGTGTCACGAGCATAGACTGTATAAAAAGATGGACGAAGCTACCGTGACGTCACCCATTGGTTTCAGCATACCATAAAGGAAGCCTCGATTTTGACAATTTGAATTGCGCCATGTTGTCATTTTGAAACCGGATGTGATTTCTATTGGAGGAGAGCGTGAATTGAAGATCCGGGGAGGAACGTGGCTCTGGATCTAACCGTATCGGACGAGGACCAGAGGATAGCCACGCCCCAAAAGCATATTCTGGCTTTATCCTTTATTCTAGTCTATATGAGACCATAATTTACAAAAATGAACATCATGATATATCGAAGGAGACTTGAAACTTGCTATAGCTACCATAAAATGATGTGAAAAATCATTATTTAAATGAAAAATCAGGTGGGAAAGTAGGGTCATTTTCTCATAGCCCTCTATAGCTTTGAACTTCTTTCTGCTACCACCGACGTCGCCATCTGCTGGCCATTAAATAGAATGCCATTCTACGGTACTTCCGCACGGTCTTCTTTTTTCAGATCAGGGTGCTGCGTCCATCTTTTTATACAGTCTATGGTCACGAGGGTGGGCCGCCCAACAACAAACAGCGGAGTCACGTTTCGTTTACGGAACTTCACGAAAAATGGCAAATGAGCGCAGAACAATGGCTCTCCAGATCCTGGAAGCATCAGGTTTGTAAGGAAATTTTTATTTCTGTGGTCTAGAGGAATACTAACAAGTAGAAAAACGGGCCAAAAGGTTTATACACAGGGATCTATTGATAATGAATGTAAAGTAGTTATTTTTAGTACAGGTTCATTTCACACATAAATCTGGGAATTTACTCATGACACAGTAAAAAACAATATGAGGACTTAAAAAAAACTAAAACAATTTGTCCTTATATTTTAGTGTTCAATTTGGCAAATCATTGTGACGTGTTCGGCATCAAAACCTCCTGGATCTGGACCTCCAATAACTAATTTTGGCTTTCCGACCGGAGCTGGACAGTGTCGCAGCGGGTGCAGTCGCGCTGGCGGCGGGGGATGTGAGGCGAGGGGAGTCCGGCTGGTCATTGCACGGGGAGCTGTGCAGAGGACGGGCAACACACGCGACCAGTGACCCAGAGCCAGTTGGAGCTGCCCAGGGACTCAAAATTACAGCACTCTGTATCGAATACTTTCAAAAGCCTCACCACCACTATGTCAAAACTCAGACTAAATCCAATTTTCCAAACAGTTAACCACGCAACGGCTATATGGGACCCCAAGGCTAAACCTAAGGGGATATTCGGGGGACATCTAAATATAAGAAGCCTTCTCCCGAAACGTGATGAAATCAATACATTACTGTTGGACTCAAATCTGGATTTTTTATGCCTCAGCGAAAGCTGGCTTCACAGTAAGGTTTTAACTACCATTGTTGACGTACCCGGGTACACGTTTTAGAAAAGATGGGAATACTGGAAGAGGAGGAGGAATGGTTATTTATATAAGGGATTCTTTTAAGTGTGCTGAAATTGCGCTTGACCATGATGTTTCTATTGAATGTTTAGGATTAAATATATATCTGAGTCATTCCATGAGAATGGTTCAGATTGGACTTTGACATTTTCATATTTTCTACCAAAATGTATTATTTGTATGTATATCCCACAGCATTAAGGACATATTCAACTATCAGAAAAACATATTTTCCCATCTCAGGCATTAGTTTGCTATTATTATTGGTCATTATTTCAAGATGTGGGCTCTGTTATTCTTCAACCCCGCTATGTACACTATGGAAGCTCATTGAATATGATCATAAAATGTATTTCTAAAGACAGCAATATTTTTATATTAATCTAAAAAATACAAAAATGACATAAAATCTCACATTTTTGCTGTACTAAAGCCTGAAATGTACCTATGCGTGAAAGCACTCTTGTTATTTTTCATCAAAAATGTAGTTTATCTGAAGAATTTTCATCAAAATCAATGATCTTATGATAGCTCTTGACATTTTAGAAGTTAACAAACATTAAATTATATTTTTAAACATTTTTAAAAAATAATGTATGAACATGTAGGTGTGACGGGGTTGAGACGAGGGTAACTGGGTTGAAGATGGAACAAATACAACTTTACATATTAATATATGCCCTGCCCTGAAGAAGGTCCTGCCGCTACGCGTGGGCAATATTTAAAACAAGTCCTCTGTGGATATGTCTATTTAATAAAGACATTTTTAAGTTTGGAGTGCCTTGGTCAGTGGGAGATATTTTTTCTCCTTTTTCTCCTTCTACACCAAAGATTTTTGACCTTGGACCAAAGAGCACCCAAGTACATTAATTAACTAAACTTTAAGGACTGAGCACGCCACAAACTCTAAATTCTTACATATTAATAGTTGTCTTTTTACTCTCAAATTCACTGGATAGGATTTTCTATGTGCATTGTATTTCATTATGTAATCATAAGAAGGACAACAGATATAAATTGCTGTTCAATTGAGTTTTATTAGCCTAAATTATAAACAACTACAACAACATATTATCTGTCAAACATTGTTAAGTGAATTGCTGAAATGTAACATAATGGGCTCTAATTTCTTGGCGCAGCGCAGGGTGGCGCAGCGTGGCGTAGCCCACGCAGTGGTAAATTCGTCCGGTGCACGCCAAGCCGGGTGGTAATTTCGTGCGGTGCAACACCGTGCGCAGCCACTTTGACAATTTGGTAGACGCACGTGCGCCGAGATGGGTGTGGCGGCGTAGAAGGGGGAGGTGTCACATATTCATCAAGACGCAGTGACAATTTCGTGGATCAGGGCACCGCCGAAATTGCGCAGAGAGCTCACAGGCAGGTTTCCAGAATGTCAGGCACATTTCAATGCCATAAATAATTACAGCAACCACTATTTAATGTAACTATCAGAATCAGGACTTGAATTATAGTATCTATATCGATTGTCCTGATGTCAGATCAAAGGCGGTTGGCACGCGTAATGGAAACTCGACCTGGCTTAATCAACGCAGCTGAATCTGTGATTCAAAAACTAACGACTTCACATCTTTCTCAGCCAACCACAAACTGCCTCGGCATCAGGCAGTGCGTATAATGCTTGCGTTCTATGCTCAGTAAAAAGCCGCTTGCACACTGGACGCGAAAGGAATTTTTCGCACGACTGACTACAGTCAAAGCCAATGCAAAGACGCGAATACACGCGTGTATTCGCGTCTTTGCATTGACTTTAGATGTACGCTGTGTCTAAGTGTCCGAAAGTCGGACAGGGTTTTAATATATCTCCGTGTCCGACAGTCGGATGGTTTCAGTATAAATTTCGCAAATGTCCGAATCTTCAATTATTGATTTTAATTTCAATCAATGTTTCTGCTTAATCTCTTTCAATAAAGTGAGAAACAGAAACATTGATTGAAATTCTCGGTTCATCTTGAAGAACTGAGCCTCTTATCAAAAACATTCACTGTTTAATATCTATAAGATTCAGTAGATTTGAAGAAATTAAAAACAATAATCGACTGTCGGACACGGAGATATACTAAAACCCTGTCCGACTTTCGACACAAAGACACTCGCGCTCAACGCGAATCTGTCGTGCGAAAAAATTCGCTTTCAAGGTCCAGTGTGCAAGCGGCTTAATACTACTATTATTGTCACTTAGGTTTTATCGCTTTTTTAGTGGGGGTAAAGGAATACAGCCTGATTGCTATGATCTCGTACTGAGTTAAGATCACATATTGAAAATAAATGTGTAACGTATCTTGCATTGTTGTCCATGCATGTTAATCCCAAAATTTTAAGCAGCAACAGGGTGTAATAGTAGGAACACGCTAGCCATCGTTTCTCTTCCCAATGATGCAGGCAGAATAAATGAATGAGCAACCGTAGTATTTCATTCCAACTTCAGAAGTTTGAATGATCTGACGTAGTTTCGTTTTGAAATTCCATTTAAGTTCGCTAATGGTAGTAATTCGACAATGCCTTAGCTAGCTAGCTAACTCATGTTCGTAATGCGTAATATAGACGTAAGCAGTGCAGAAAACATGCCTGAAGCAGCAAAATAAAATGCAACATTAACGCATCATGCAGATATAGGACAGAGGCTTCTTTATTTCAACACTTTAAAGGTGAGGAGAGGAGCTCATTTTATTGGTGAAGATTTGACTCGGCTGTGTTAAACCCACTTACGTGTTCTCTCCTCCCTCTTTGCCACTTGCGCCGGCAGGAGGGACAGAGGCGGGACAGAGGAGTACTTGCGCCAGGCTACGCCGGGCACGAAATTGCAACATACGCCTGGACACACCCCGTTGGCGCAGCGCTCCCCCCATTCGCCGCGCCTGCGCCTGGTCTACGAATTTAGAGCCCAATGTGTAGTGTGTGTGTGTATGTGTGTGTTCAGGCATAAAAGCCAACCCTCATTTGGTCAAATATACTTTTATACTGCAGATATCTCTCCCTTCTTTCAGGATCAGCTTTAAGGCGTGCCCGATACTTCCTCTGCCTTTCTGCTGCTGTTGTTGGTGCCTTCTTACGCACAGCTTAAACATGGAACATACGCTTAACAAAACCATAAACGCACAAAGTAATTTTTTTCAATTTTTTTTTAATTAATCGGGAAATATTTAAACAAAACAATAATTTTATTCTTGTCTTAATATTCAAGCAACAGAAACATGACTAACAATTTACTGTACACAATTCATGAGTTGTCACAGCCTGAACCCACCAGGGGTCAGCAGGCAGAGTTCACAGCACTCAGTAACGAGTGTGTCCACCATCGGCATCATGTAAAGCGGTACACCTCCGGCACATGGAGTTCACCAGATTGTCAATAGTGGCCAGTGGAATGTTGTTCCATTCCTCCTGCAGCGCAACTCGGAGCTGGCGCATGTTTTCTGGAACCGGAACACGTTGTCTGACCCGCTGATCCAGAACATTCCAAAGGTGTTCAACTGGCGACATATCGGGTGAATATGCCATCCAATTGAGAACAGGGACATCCTCCGCATCAAGAAACTCTGAGCAGATCTGGGCAGTGTGTGGCTGGGCATTATCATGCTGGACTGTCACGTGATGGAGTTGCACGAACGGTACGACTATGGGCCTCAGGATCTCATTGCGGTACCGCTGCACGTTCAAGTTACCCCCAATGAAATGCAGGCAGGTACGCTGTCCATGGCATATGCCTGCCCATACCATTATTCTTGCACCACCATGTGCCATCCGACACATGACATTGGTGTCCGTTTGAACTGCTTGCTATTACCAAAAAGCAAGTTATTGAAATAATTGACCAATTCACAACCACACATTCAAAGGATCATTTTAATCTGGACACTGCATTTTTGAACGGCATGTTGATGTAGTGGCTGAACGTTAACCCACTTGATCAACATCTCCATGGCTAGTGGGAAGTTCCAAGAAGCTTGGAAACAAGCTAGAGTGATGCCCATTTTTAAATCTGGAGCAACAGATCAAGTAAGTAATTATCGGCCAATCAGCATCTTTCCTGTCTTCTCTAAGGTCTTGGAAAAGGCTGTGGCAATGCAACTGATGAACTATCTTGAAACCATTAATCTTTTGCACCCATTACAATTTGGTTTTAGACCGAAATTCTCCACTGAGAGTGCAAGTTGTTACCTTGTGGATACAATCAAATCATACTTAGATAAAGGGAATTTGGTAGGGGCAGTCTTCTTGGATCTTAAAAAAGCTTTTGATACAGTAAATCATAGCATACTCATCTCTAAACTCTCTAGGTACAGTTTCTCTGGAAAGACCCTGTCCTGGTTTGAATCATATCTTACGAACCGTGAACAATGTATCATTATCAACAACAAAAATACTAAATACTAAAGAATAAATACTAAAACAGGAATTCCACAGAGTTCGGTGCTAGGCCAGATACTCTTTAACCTGTACATAAATGACCTTCCCGAATCATGCAAGGGGGCTGGTCTTCAAATGTATGCGGATGACGCAGTCATATATGCCTATGGAAAAACAGCTACTGCAGTTTCAGACCAATTGTCAAAACACCTGGAAGCAGTAGCAGTTTGGCTTGACAACTCGTGTTTAACAGTAAATTTGAAAAAAACTGTCCATTTGTTTTTCATCTGGAAGATGGCCCACGCCAACTGTATTAGACATTCTGATAAACAGTCTGCCTGTCAATCAAGTTTCTGAAGTCAAATATCTAGGTCTGATGTTGGACCCTCACCTGAAATTTGACAAACATGTTAATAAAATTAGTTGAATAGTAAAAGTCAATCTGTATACATTTAGACTAATTAGGGACTGGCTAACTTTTGATGCAGCCAAAATTTTTCTGCATTCAATGATCCTTTCACACTTCAGCTACTGTGTCACCTCATGGTCACAGGCCAATTCATCGGTGATTAAACCCCTGGAGAGATTATATAATCGTGCAATAAAAATTTTGGGCAAGAGGCCGATAAGATCGCACCACTGTCAGGTCCTGAGAGACCTGAACATGCTCAGTTTTGATAACTACATTGCATTTTCAAATGCCAATCTCATCCGTTAGTGTTTAAACGGCCAGGCTCCTCAGGGTCTTCGTGACATGGTGCGCCTGTTACAGGCTTCTGGGTTGACCACAAGGAATTGAACTGCAGGGAACTGTAAAGTGCCGTACTGGAATACCTCCTTTGGCCAGATGTCCTTTTCGGTAAAGGGAGCAAATATATGGAATGGGCTACCTATTGAACTCAAACCAGACCAAAATCATCAACATTTTAAAATCAAACTGAAGGAAATTTTAAAAGCTAATCAATCATGTAGTTATGTGTAGGGGAGGGGGGTACGCATTATTTGTGTATGTGTGTATATAAATAAATATATATATATGTGTGTGTGTGTGTGTGTATTCCGACACATCAGGCTGCAGCTTTATAAGGTCACCATACTGTATTACACAGTTTACTTCGCTGTCTTTGAATATGTTTTATGTTTTTGTCTTATGGTTGTTATTTTAAAGGCCCTTCTAGGGACGAGCATTGGAAATTAGCAGAAGCTAAAAATGTTATGATGCATTGCCATAGAGAAATGCTGTGCAATTCTCTATTTATATGGTATCTGTCCCTATCAAATAAACATTAAATGAAATGAAATAAGTGAAGTAAAACATGTCCATACCAAATGTGAAAGTAATTGGTCAAAAATTACAGCCGGTACAGCGTCCACAAGGAAGTTGTCTACAGACGCGGACGCGGCGCCGGTGAGGACAAGCATGAATCCATAGTAGTTGCCCGACTTTGTCCAGGGGCTACAATAATCCAGCAGAAGGAAGGCTGAGGCTGGAAACTTTAATACACAAGATGACTCTCAACAAAATAGAACAACAGCCATCAGGAGATGGCATACTCCCCCAGCCCCATGTCATCAACATTGGATTAGCGAAAGGCAGCACGTCAGGTCATGATTAATGCGCACACCAAGTTTGTGAAAAAATATTGAAGAGTTTTCAAGTTATGCTCTGGAAACAAAATGTTCACCGACAGATGGACGGACGGACAGACAAACGCATCCATGACTATATCCCCCCGCATTATATGCCAGGGGGATAATAAAAATGCCTGTGAGGGCACATGGATAGAAACAAGGATGGAGGGAATGGAACAAGACAATAATTAAATGAAAGGTCATTCATAGAATGCCAACTTGCTAAAATCGTGCACGGATCTCTGAAACAGAATGGAGTTGGTTTTAAGTCTCTAGCTTTAATAGTATCAAAGTTATGAAGATATACAACAAAAAAAAAGAGATAAAGAAAACGTGGCAGGAAAGGTGCCGAAGTCCAAATCAGCGACAGAGAAAGACAGGTGCTCACAGTGACTGGACCAACTGCAACAGAGGGGATTGGAGCAGGAATCGACTTGTCTCAAAGACGTTTGGTCACACATTCAACTCCAGTCATGCCGTCATTTGACATTGAGCCTTCCACAAGCTGTGATAGACAGTTTTGAAAACCTACTTGCTCACAGCCAGCCGTATCTCCTAAGCATAGATACTGCTTCCCACCGTGATCAAGCTGCAGCAAGCAACCCTCCAACAGCACCAAAACCAAAGACTTTGTGTGTACAACGAAATCCGAAACAGCCAAAGCCAAAACCTCCATATTCCGCCATCGGCACAAGTCCCAAACTAAGTGCAGCCGTCGGCATTCTGCCTAAAGGAAGGTTAGCTGTAGGAACTCCAACTAAACCCAGTTCATCTGTAGGAAGGTCCACCGATGATCCATCACTGGAACTTATTAAGATTGAACATGAAAGATTAGCCGTGGGAAGATAATGTCTAAATGCGGAGAAACAATGACTGGAAGTTGAGCAAAAGAAACTTGCTTTATTGGAGCAGATGTGCACGAGAGAGGGTTCAAACCAGGAGGAAATGTACACTTTGACGAGTTTGTAAACGCCAATACCAGGTGTGTGATTACATGTACAGTACATAGAGAGGTTTCTTGTTAGAAAACAAACCATGAATGTCAATGAAGGCCTAAGCATCAGTGACATCACATGACTTAACTTGTCACGTCACTGGTGTTTATGCTCGCGCATCGTTTCTTTTTGTAACCTCCCTATTGTCTTGATTGAGCCAACTTGGTTAAGATGTGGTAACAGTGTTACTCTTGTTTATGTTCCCATTCCAAGTGGTGAACGCTAATTCATTGACGTCTGAGATCAGTTGTTTGGCGCAAGTTGTATCTACAGCCATGTCTCTACAACAACCAATGTAGCCTACTCTGATGTTTATTTTTCTCTTTTTCCATTTTGTGAGCAAGTGCTATGAATTAGCATTTGTGTGAACCTGAGGCAAACTAAACGTCATCAAAACCGGTATTCTTGGCTACAGTGCAGAATATTATTGTACACATACAATACAGGGTTTTTCAGAAAAAAGTTGCCATCTCTAAAATGTCCCCTAGATGTTTAGGCAAATATCCAGCCCCATTGAATTTCTTTGAACAAGACCGGGCACCAGTTTCTATTTGACCAATCAAATTTCAGATGACGGTCAATGAGTGACTGGATGCATGTCCCCCCTGCAGATCACTGGATCTTTGCTTTAATTCCAGCATTTAATTCCTAGATAGTTCTGAAATTGAATTTCCAAATGCCTTGTTTCACTGGAATAATTTTCCACATCTTTTGTGGCACAAAATCTGAGATATAAAGCCTAAATAGGCTCATGCACAACAGGAAAAAATGGGCATTATTTGTATTCTGCGCAAAGGGGTTGAGTACTGCATATTTTTAGCTTAGTATATTTTGCATGCTGGTTGGGAAGGATGTAATTAAGTGCTCTGGTAACTTTGACTTTGATTGCTTCACAGGTGACTGAACAAACGGCCATCAACTGAGTGGGTCTGAAATCCACCTGAAACAAACTTTGCTTGGGACAATTTAAGAGACAGACCATTTGAAATCCCCATTGGTACATGTGCATTTCCTAACATGAACAGGTACTTTTCATGATTAATATCTGTACATACATGGGCAATAAAGAATGCAAATTGCATTTTATACTAAATACTCTTGCGTTTCTGAAAATGGTACCACACAGTCAAAAAGTTAGTTTCAAGTGGATTTCAGACGCAGTTGGTTGGTTGCGGTTTGTTCAGTCATCCATGAAACAATCAAAGCCAAATTTATCTGAGCACTTTCATGCACCCTCCCAAACCAGAATGCAAACTATGAGCCCAAATCGAACAGTACTTTTGTTTTTAAGTGACACTTTAGAGATTACATTTTTTTTAACACCCTGTAGAGTGCAAAGGGTAATCATAACGTGGCCTCGCTTTGGTTCACATTTATCTTTATTCTTTCAACCACCCAGTTATGACATTGCAGTACAGGGTACGGCGGTAAGCAGTGTTAATACTGTTGCAGTAAAACAGTGTCTGGAATATAGTAGAGTTCAAATTAAACAGATTTCAATTCAGTCTGTAAACTGACCTCGAATTACTTCTTTTCTTAACCTGACACCTGCAGCAAGTACTTGATTATCCTGCAGAACACCTTGGTTATCCTCGTCTGGATCCATCTCATCATGATCATCGTCATCGTCACCAAGATGAGTATCGCGTTCGATACAAATGTTATGTAAAATGGCAGTTGCTACAATAACGTTAAGACAGCGCTCCAGAGAGAACATCAAACAACCACCTGATTTATCGAAGCGCCGAAAGCGCAGTTTCCACTGAGCGCATCCTTTGGTGGGCTCGATTGTAAGCTTCCTCAGCTGTGTTGGAAGGACTTTGGACTGGAGTCACAAGCCATGGTGCCAGTCCATAGGCACTATCCCTTGGCAGCCACCCACCTCCTAAAGCTATGTTTCCATTGATACGGCTGAAGTCCGGCGCCGGTGCAGGCACGGGTACATCAAAAATCCTATATCTTTGTCCTTATATGACGTGTTTCCATCCACGTGGCACCTGGCGCAGAGCTGCAAGCGTGTTTTTCCGATCGGACCAGGGAGCGATTCCAGCTCCAGCGCACACGAATCGCACGAGGAATTCCCCCTAGTTCAAAGAGGTTTCCCCACTTTGGCCATAGTCTTTAATCAGGCAGAGGACTAACTGTAAAGATGCTATGCGCCTGAAAGTGAATGAAGTAACTTATCCACTTTAATTTTTACCTGTATACTGTATGAATATGGCTGTAATCTCAGTGTATTTTGTGAAAAAATGAGTGCCTTTGAAACAACGAAGATTTACTGCCCTGTTCAGAGCAGAGCCGAGGTTTCGGCAGCAACATACATGTATTTACCATTCTCAGTGAGTCAAAAGCATTTACTACCACTTTAAATTATGATCTGAGGTTTGTAATGCCACGATACCTTTGTGTATATCAGAAGCGTTCCTGTGTGTCACACGCTTAAGTTTGTTACAAGATGATAACAGAGTAGTGGTTTTCGTGCGACAGTTTTACGGAGTTTGAACATAATTTCATATAATTCTTGCAATTTAGAGGATGAAGCAGAGTCTTCAGAATATCAGACATTATTTTTCAACAGAACATAATTCCAGCTATCTTCATCTTTTCATCATCTTTAACGGTGCTTTCTTTTTGTTCGTTTCTTCTTCTGTATTAAAATGTAGCTTGTAATTATGATGAGCTCTTCGTCCACCATGAGGTGCTGTTTAAGTAGTGCTGTGTTGGGTCCTGCCATGTGGACGAAAACGGACAAATAGCGTAGTTCAGCTGTTTCTATGGAAACACTGAGGATGCATGTGATGTCCCGTGTCTGCCCCGCAGCCGGACTTCAGCTGTATAGATGGAAACATAGCTTAGTTTTCTTCCATTACATTGCAGAAGCCAGTTTTTCCAGACAAATGAGTCTTGAGTGCTTCCTGGCCATCTTGCGACAATGTCAAAGAATCTTCCATCTGGACCAATGACACCTTGAACATTAATTGCCTGATAACCCTTTCATACAAGTGTTCGTCTTCATGGGGGGCAATTATAGGGACCATAGAACCATCAACTGTACGAAGTACATTGGGAAAACGCCCAAGTTAATAAAAAGCCTGTTTCTTGCTTGTCCCTTGGAAAATTGATATGTCTCGGCAAAAGTCTCTCAAAGCATTTGACATGTTGTGCACTCATCTTGAGAAAGAATCAACTGATCTGTGCAGTGTCACCTGTCACAGCCTGGAAACTTCCTGTTGCAAAGTGCCGTAAAGCAGCAAGGACTTGCACTATTACGGAGAGAGCGTTTGAGTGTCTAGTGGGTCTTGCCATTTCCGCCTGTAATTCATCACACACATATTGAATGCCAGCTCGATCCATTCTATATTTTTTAATCAATTCATCATCTGTCTCTTTCTTTTCTCCAGGGAGCCACCTGCACACTTCGCCATAGTCTGTTCCTCACCACCAGATAAGCAGCAGCCATTGCACAACGGCAGGCACTATGACATGGACACAGACTGTGAACATCTGACTAATAAGTTGCAGAGGCCAACATTGCATTCAAGCAGTAGAAAAAAACGTATGTAATGATGCAACGATTCGATGAACTATCTGAGCCACAGGTATCATGCCTTTTTCCTAACTATTGCCTTGCGAGGGCCTAGCGATGGCTCTAGACATGTTGTTAAAATAACTAACTACAGGCACTCGTAGAGTGCAAACCTCCGCCAAGGCAGCACAATCCAAATCTTCATGAGTGGGAGCAAAGTTGAGTTATCGCGTGTCATAGGATCTCAAGATGGCTGCCGTGGCAGCCATATTGTTTCACTGATCGCCATGAAAATCAATAGGGTCCATCCTTGATGTAATAGCAATCCACCCACAAAATTTCAAACAAATCCGTGCATGACTTTCTGAGTTATGTTGTTCACAAACAGACAAACAAACAGGGGTGAAAACATAACCTCAGCCCCAACTTAGTTTGCGAAGGTAACAATCTTGCTCACCATCATGAGACTTTCGGGAATAGGGGGCCTTTAGCTACGATGGCATACCTACACCGTTATAGGCTCGCTACGTTAACGAGGGCTTCGGGAACATGGGCCCAGGGCTGTTTTGGCGGCAAAAGGGGGACCTATGCAATGTTCGGCAGGTGGTCATAATGTTATGGCTGATTAGTGCATACATCTATACTGTGTATATAGTGCTGTCAAAAGGTATTTGTCCCATCCCCATTTCTCCTTTTTTTAGCTCATGTCATACACTACCGCTCAAAAGTTTGGGATCACTTAGAAATTTTCTCGTTTTCCATGGAAACACACAAAAAATTAGTCTGAATAGGAAATATAGCAAATGAACAGAACATGCTGACATTGTCTGAGTTAGAAATAATGATTTTAATGGAAAATGATGAATATATACTTCAAACTTTGCCTTCAAAAAAAAAAAAAAAAAAAAACCACCTTCACTGTTGATACTGAAACTGGTGTTTGACGGGAACTATTTAGCACAGCTGCTAGTTGACAACCTGTAAGGCGTCTTTGTCTTAAACTACACACACTCAGATATTTGTCTTCTTGCACAGTTGTGCATCGGGGCCTCCCACTCCTTTTTTCTGTCCTTGTTAGTGCCAGTTTGTGCTGCTCTCTGAAGGGAGTAGTTGACAGCATGGTAAGAGATTTTAAGTTTTCAATTTCTCGCATTGGATAGCCTTCTTTTCTAAGCACAACAATAGACTGACTGGTCTCTAAAGGAAGTTTTTTCTTTCTGGCCATTTTCAGCCTGTAAACAAACAAACAACTGCTGATGCTTCAGGTACTAAACCAACCTCAAGAATGCAATGCTCCCTTTTGCGCTCCCTTATTAGTTCAACGGTTTTCAGCTGTGCAACACGTTTGCAGAAGGGTTTTCTGATAATCAATTAGCCTTATAAAATGCTTAACTTGGATTAGCAGCCATACCAGGAGATTGATGCAGAGGACTGACCGTTGCTGATAATAGGCCTCTATGCAAAAAATGTAGATCATTCTTTGAAAATCATCTGATTAATTTTAATTGTTTGTGAAATGGATAAAAATGTTTGTGAAATGGAAAAAAATGTTTGTGAAATGCATGAAAATGTATTTTTCTTTGGAAAACAAAGAAATTTGCAAGTGACCCCAAACTTTTGAGCGGTAGTGTATTTTGTCTCCGATTATCCAACTAATTCTAATTCGGTAAGGTCAATGTGATTAAACACAAAATGCAGCTTGTAAATGATATAATTTATTGACAGTAGAGCAATTCAAAACCTCTATCACCACGTGAAAAAAAGTAACACCCCCCCAACCTAAAAACTGGTTGTGCCACCAATTGCAATCAAACATTTGCGAAAACTAGCAATGAGTCGTGTACATTGCTGTAGAGGAATTTTGGCCTACTCTTCCTCTGAGAATTGTTTTAATTGAGCCACATTAAAGGGTTCTTCGAGCATGAACTGTTTGTTTCAGGTCATTCCACAACATCTCAATCGGAGTGAAGTCTGGACTTCGACTAATCAATCTTAATTCCGCTTTTTTATTGAGCCTTTCAGAGGTGAACTTGCTTGTGTGCCACTGTCCTTTTGCATAACCAAACAGTACTTGAGCTTTAGGTCACAAACTGATGGCCGGACATCCTCCTTCAGGATTTTTTGGTAGAGCAAAATTCATGGTTCCATCAATTATAGCATGCTGCCCAAGTCCTGAGGCAGCAAAGCAGCCCCAGACCGTCACACAACACCACCATTTTTGACTGTTAATATGATGGTCTTATTCTAGAATGCTAGGTTAGCTTTACACTAGATGTAACTGTACCTAATTCCTCCAAAATGATGCCCATTTGACTCATCAGTCCACAGAATATTATCCCAAATGTGACAAAGCAAATGTCAAATAAGCATTTCAACTCTTTTAGCGCAGTGGTGGTTTTTCACCTTCACAGCTTAATTAACACATTTTTTTCATTATTCACACTATATTACCTAATAGGCAGTTGAACCTTCACATTTACAGAATTAAGCAAAAATTGCCTTACTATACGCAGAGAAGGACGAGCAACATTTCAGGTTTGAATCCCAGCCCAGATTCCGCTGACAAATTTGTGAATAAGGGCTCCATTTTCATGCCTTTGCAGATGAAATTGTATGAGGCGGTAAACTTAGGCAAAATTTCATCTGTTGCACACACAATTTTTATCCCCTCCAATGAGTTTGGTGGTTTCCTGCTCCAAAATAAAAGCATTCAATTCTCATGGAGTTGAGTGTCGAAAGGAGGTGCATCAATGCTGGCGCTGTGCAATTTTTGCGTCACAGCCCTCGCTTGCATTCACCGATAGTCTCATGGGACTTGAACGAAGCCAGCGGAGTTGTTCGCAAAAAAACAAGCATTGTTTCCTTCCCATTTTCATTTTTGTTCTTTATCCTACAAAAACAGCCAACAAAATGGTGATGGGGTCTGATGGTAAGGGGAGGATGAGGGGGTATTTTTATGCATGAGTGTATTTTCTTTGTGTGGGGAAAATAGAAATAATTAAATTCAGTCACACCCTTGTCTTGATACTTCACACTGTTTTGTGTGCGGTTTAAATCGCCCACATCTTTTCATTAAAAAAAAAAAAAAAAAAAATAGGACCAAGGGCCCAGTAGCTTACCGGCAAGCAGTCTTACAGCGATGATACAAGTTATGAAAATTTCATGTGAAGTTTGACATTTGAATCATTGAAGATCAATGTCAAGGTCACATATATTTATAAGACCTTCTGTAATACAATCCTAAACTCTGAAGCAGTTTTGGTGATACAAGTCATTAAAATATGTCAATATGTATTCAATATGTTGTTATGGCCCCAATTTGTTACGGCGTCAATTACAGCAAGGGATGACAGACAAAATTCTTCAACTTCAACAGATTTAATTAAACAAAACTTAGAACTAATCTACACTCTACATCTACTGACCAAGATTGAAATATAATAAAAAAATAGTTACAGTCCCTTGGTAATTGAGATGGGCTGCTATGTTGCGATGTCTTGGGACAGGAAAATGCTCCAACACAGGCAAAAATCCACAAAAAGCTTCACAGGTCTTTAAAAGAGTGACAGGTCTGGTCAAATGTATCCTTCCACAATTTCTCCTTGCAATTTCTCCAACTAACTACCCCTCCACTCTCTCAATTTTTCTCCTAATATACCCTTTTCCAGCCCCCTCTGAGGCATGCCCAGGACATGCCCAAACCTAGCTTTAGATTGGGCTTAACAAAAAAAAAAAAAATCAATACTGCCATCTAGTGGCTTTTTTTTTTCCCCATTACAATGTCAATTGTGAACTTTAAAGGTCACAGAATGTCAAGTTCTAGTCAGCAAATGGACTTCATATATGACTTTCTAAATGTCTCTATACAAACCTTGGCTCAATCTGTGACCATTTTGGTGATACAAGTCATTGTAATTTCACTGTCGAGTTTGACCCTCAAAGGTCACTGACAGTCAAGTTGAATGTCACCAAATGAAAGTTCATATGTGACTTCCTAGATGTCAGTAACAAAAACTTAGGCTCCATCTGTGACCATTTTAGTGATATAAGTCATTGAATTTTCACTAGGTCACATTTGACCTTTGAAGGTCACTACGAAGGTCACCAAATGAAAGTTCATATATGACTTCTTATATGTTTCTAATACAAACCTAGACTCCATCTGTGACCGTTTTGGCAAGACAAGTCATTGTAATTGTATTATGTCAAGTTTGACCTTCAAAGGTCATCAACAGTCAAGTGAATGTCACCAAATGAAAGTTCATATGTGACTTCCTATGTCAGTAACACAAACCTACGCTCCATCTGTGACCTTTTCAGTGACAGAAGTCATTGAATTTTCTCTAGGTTGAGTTAGACCTTCGAAGGTCAATATGAAGGTCACCAAATGAGAGTTCATGTATGACTTCCTATACATCTCCAATACAAACCAAAACTATCCGTAACCATTTTGCTGATATAAGTCATTGAAATTTCACTGTGAAGTTTGGGCGTTCAAGGTCACTGAAGGTCAAGGTCAATGTCACCAAATGAAACTTCATACAGGACTTCCTATATGCCTGCAATACAAACCTAAGCTCTATCTGTGATAGTTTTGATGATAGAAGACTAGAAGTCATTGAAATTTCATTATGTGAAGTTTGACTTTCGAAGGTCGCCGAAGGTCAAGTTCAAGGCCACCAAATGAAAGTTCATACATGACTTCCCATAAGTGTTCAATGCAGATATGTTCCCAATCTTCAATATTTTCAAGCCTAGAAACTTTTGAAAATTGTAGCAGTATGCTTGACCTCAAGTTTGACCTTTGAAGGTCATCTGAGGTCAACTTTAACACAGACAAAATATAGGTCACATATTACTTTCTATTTGTCAGTAATACAAACTTAATCTCTATCTGCAACCATTAAGCTTCCACAGGCAATTTGGCCCATTCTCCATAAGACCCAATGTTAAAGTACAGTGCCTCCACTAGACCCACTTCCGTCGATTCAATCAAAATGGCACTTGCACTGTACATAAAGTGTATCAAGGTGAGCTGATTTCCAGATTTAGAAAAAAAGTTATCAGACAGTTTTTGAGAAATAATTTTCTGAAATTTCAAGTCATATCTTTTAACATCGTTAAAATATTCCCTGACCTCGAGTCTGACCTTTCAAAGTCATCTGTGGTCACGTTTAATATTGCCAAAATAAAGGTCATAAATGACTTCTTATATGTCGATAAGACAAACCTAATCTCTATCTGCAACCATTTGGCCTCCACAGGCCATCTTGCATATTCATAAAGTACAGCGCCCCCAATAGGCCCACTTCCGTCGATTAAATCAAAATGGCGCTTGCACTGTAGATTGACGGTACCAAGGTAAGTTGATTGCCAGTTTTAGAAAAAAATTTATCACGCAGTTTTTGAGAAATAATTTTTAAAAATTTCTCAGTCCTATCTTTAACATTGGAGCCAAAATTTCAAGGGCCCATAAAACGGACAAAAATGATTCAATCAAAAATCTGAGAAAAACGTCTGGAGATATGGTCTAGTAGTATGTTACTGCAAATTTGCACGAAAATTCATCAGGCCAAAAAAAAAAAAAAAAAAAAGATAAAAAATGTTCCGGACGACGGACGCTGGACGACGGACGGACGCCACACCACGACAATAGCTTATCGGCCCATAGGGCCGGTAAGCTAAAAATGCATGAACTAGCATATCAACCTCCAGCCTCCCCAAACGCATTACTATACTGGAGCACGGTTTTCAGAGGACTTGAGTCCGTCAACGTTTTCTCATGCAATACTTTAAATTGTGCTTTAAAATACATTTATTTAAAAATGGTTGATGTAGGGAATGTAGGGAAGAACAAATATCCCCTTTCCAGTCGTAACATTATTTACCATGACGTGTTTGCAAAGAGTTCTCTGTTCAGCTGCCTATAAAACTAGTACAGCTTGTCTCTGGAGGTTAAGTATAGGCTAATCGTTTTTACCCAGGTCACTTGGCGCTAAACAAGACTAGGCACCCCCATCACCCCATTTTATGTACTACAACTAATCCACTTTCTCCCAAAAAATGCTTCAGAAACTTTGGAGACCACGTAAATATTGTGCATTTATTGGTAGATGGACATTTGGAAATTCCAGATAACTTTGATCAACATCATTCCTTGGAATTTTGTGTATTTTTTTCACATTTTGCAGTATAGATTTTTGTTACCGGTTTATCACCATTTTTCTTGCACAGTTTTCTTGGATATACAGGAGTGCTTGCGTAGCTCAAGGACGACAACGTTGAATGAATCGGGGGTAGAGGCACACATCCCGGATATGATGCCTGTTCAGGAGCCAGGTCAGAAACCTCTCAAGTCCAAGGCCATATCCTCCATGTGGGCAGGTCCCATACTTCCGCTGTGCAAAGTGAAAGAGAAAATACATTTCCAGCCAACTGTACATTGATTTAATTTCTGCATTCTGCAAACCCATAAATGATGTTTTAATTCCAATTTCATTGGAGAATGAATAAAATTTGACTTCATGTAATTAAATCATTTTTCATACAACCCCAATTATGAAAAAGTTGGCAAACCGTTGCAATGCAAAAAAAAAAAAAAAAAAAAAAAACAATAGGACCGAGGGTCCTGTAGTTTACCAGCAAGCAATCTTATAGTGATGATACAAGCTATAAAAATTTCATGTGAAGTTTGACCTTCAAATTAGATGAAGGTCAATGTCAAGGTCACTTGGCTGTAATACAATCCTAAGCTCTGAAGCAGTTTTGGTGATACAAGTAATTGAAAATTCATTATGTCAACTGAACTTTAAAGGTCACACAGGGTCAAGTTGAGGTCACCAAATAGACTACATATACGAATTTCTAAATGTCTCGAATACAAACCATGGGCCTATCCATGACCATTTTGGTGATACAAGTTATTGTATTTTCACTATGACGAGTATGACCTTCGAAGCTCACCGACAGTCAAGTTGAATGTCACTAAATGGAAGTTCATATGTGACTTCCAAGATGTTTGAAACACAAACCAAGGCTCCATCTGTGATCATTTTAATTTTAAGACCCAATGTTAAAGAAAAGCGCCCTCACTAGACCCACTTCCCTCCAATCAAACAAAATGGTGCTCCCACTGTTCATTGAGAGTACCAAGATAAGTTGATTGCCTGATTTAGAAAAAAAATTTAAGGCAGTTTTTGAGAAATAATTTTTAAAATGCATCTTAAAGATAAGATAAAGATAAAATTTATCTTAACATTGGGGCCAAAATTTCAAGCGCCCATAAAAAGGACAAAAATGATTCAATCAAAAATCAGGGAAAAAAAAAAAAAAAAAAAAAACGTCAGGAGATATGGTCTTTGTAGTATGTTATGGCAAATTTCCATGAAAATTCATTAGGCCAAAAAAAGATAACGGACATCAAACCTCCACAATAGCTTATCGGCCCATAGGGCCGGTAAGGTAAAAAAGGACTGATATTCACCAGTTACCATAGTGAAAACAATAAAACAAAAATTTGATGCTCTAACATGCAAATTTTAAGTATACAATGTGATGACCGCAAGTTCAAAAAAATATATATTTTTTTGAGAACAATGTTCCCGAAAGACCAATCATTTGGATTTTGAGCATTTGACCTTCTACAGTGCGTAATATTATTAAAATATATCCCATATTTTAATAACATTACACATTGTAGAAGGTCAAATGCTCAAATTCCAAATGATTGGTCTTTAGGGAACATTGTTCTCAAAGCGATCATTAAATGCTTGCCCATCTGTTGGCATATTAGTCAACTCATCCTCGGTCTTAATGGATTAGACCTTTTTGAAGGCTCCTTTCATACCATAGCATGATTCACTCTCCTTTTTAACATCCTGTTCCACATCACTTCATCATTGCAACTTCTCACATTTTTATTAGTTCAAAATTGCTCTGCCTCAAACTTTTTTTGGAGTCTTGCAGTCAGATGTGAAACAAGCAATTGCCACTAATGACCCCCACCGCATGTTTATGCAAAATAAACATGAAAATATCAATGCCAAATGTACTGCCTAGTTCCTTAGATACTGGCTAGAAAAGGACCAGATTATCTAAAAAAAAAAGAACTTCTATTTGTATGGATACCAGAAAAATAAAAATGTCACATTGACCAAAACAGCAAAAAACAAGTCCAACATCAGTCTTTAACTGCTTCCAAAGTTTTGTAAAGTGTAACTTAATTTGAGATACAGGCCTTGGAGAATTGATCATCACAGAGACTGGAGGAAAAGAAAGACTTGAAAGGAGAAAGAAATTAGAAACATTTAGAATACTGATAAATAATAGTCTACACTTATCTCCATGCATTTTCATTATTTTGGGCCACAAATAAAAAAAAAAACCTTCATAAAAATCAGACACGGGAGTTGTTCTCTGTAGAACCCCGGAAAGAGTAGATAATTAAGGGGTAAGGTCTACAACCTAAATTCCACCAGAATTGGGAGAGTACGTGAACTGCAAATAAAAAAAAAATAGGACCAAGGGTCCTGTGGCTTACCGGCAAGTAGTCTTATAGTGATGATACAAGTTATGAAAATTTCATGTGAAGTTTGACATTTGAATCAATGAAAATCAATGTCAAGGCCACTAAACAAAAGTTCACGTACATCTCTAGGACCTCCTCTAATAGAAACTCATCTTTAGCTCGGAAGCAGTTTTGGTGATACAGGTCATTGAAAATTCAATTTGTCAATTGTGAAATTAAAAGGTCACAGAATGTCAAGTTGCGGTCAGCAAATGGACTTCATATATGACTTTCTAAATGTCTCTACACAAACCTTGGCTCAATCAGTGACCATTTTGGTGATACAAGTCATTGTAATTTCACAGTCAAGTTTGACCCTCAAAGGTCACTGACAGTCAAGTTGAATGTCACCAAATGAAAGTTCATAAATGAATTCCTAGATGTCAGTAACACAAACCTAGGCTCCATCTGTGACCATTTTAGTGATACAAGTCATTGAATTTTCACTAGGTCACATTTGACCTTTGAAGGTCAATACGAAGGTCACCAAATGAAAGTTCATATATGACTTCCTATATGTCTCTAATACAAACCTAGACTTCATCTGTGACCTTTTTGGCAATACAAGTCATTATAACTGTATTATGTCAAGTTTGACCTTCAATGGTCACTAACAGTCAAGTTGAATGTCACCAAATGAAAGTTCATATGTGACTTCCTACGTCAGTAACACAAACCTAGGCTCCATCTGTGACCTTTTCAGTGACAGAAGTCATTGAATTTTCTCTTGGTCAAGTTTGACCTTTCAAGGTCAATATGAATGTCACCAAATGAAAGTTCATATATGACTTACTATTCGTCTCCAATACAAACCTACACTCAATCTGTAACGATTTTGCTGATACAAGTCATTGAAATTTGAAAGTCACTGAAACAGATGCCAGGCCGCAAGAGAAAGTAGCGCGTAATCTGCAGCATAACGTGAGCAATGCTATTATGCTCCGTCTTGCAGGCGACTTTGTGTTCCACTGAGTGCGGAATGTCAGCGCAGCGCATTCCCCTTGATGGTTTCTTAGTTTAAGTTACTATAAAAACATCGGTCGAGTGACAGCCACCTTGGTGTTTATGGAAACACCATAGCAACACCACAGCAACGTGATGACATCATAGAGGTGCATGTGATGACATAATGCTGCACGAAGTTACATAAAATAGAACCCGTGGATCCCCACGGGCAGAGTGCTAGTTAATAATCATACATTATGGGATGCATCCCATCCCTCAACATGTTGCAGCAATTATGAGCCAACAAGTGGACAGGAACTTCTCAGCTGTGTCAAAATTGGCCATTCTGAAGTGAAATCCCAGTTTTGTGAAGTGTATGTGTTTCAGCATATTGAAAGTGCATCTAGTTAACCACCAACTCCTGATCTCCGCTCTGGCTGAGATGGGGATTTTTGGGACTGCTCTCTAGCTCAGTGGTTCCCAACGTCAGTCCTGGGGACCCCATGTGTGTGCTGGCTTTTGTTCCTACCACAATTGCAATCGTAGGATTTTGACAAGCTGCTAATTTGTCTAAATTATGTGCATTGAATGTTTAGAGCAGTTATTTGCCCTCTTAACCCACAACAGAAATATCTATTTGCCATCAAGAATTTCAAAAATAGCATTCGCACATTGCAGTATATCGGAAATAACAGCATAAAAGGAGAGAAAACAATGTAACCAATCAAATTAATGATGTAGATGGCTCCTAATTAGTGAAAACTACTTGGCTCATCATGACAAATGTAGTTCACAAACAAACCAGTTTTGTGTTATGTTGATCTGATTAAGTTCACCTGAAGCTTTTTGAAAGAACTTGAAACAGTTGTGTCCAGCTGCCTGATCTGGGGTTGATTGATTTCCTCAGTGTATAATTCGATCTGTTTGACATGTTATGTTACTTGACATTACTTGCAGTATTGCAATAAACACTATCTTCAAGGGTGTTTTATTCTTCACCGCATGTATGGATGTTCCTATGTAACATTTGACTAAAGAGATATATAAACAACTCTGAACATGAAATGCACCTAATTAAGACAGTCACAGCTTGTTAAAGTTCTACAATTGCAATTGTGGTAGGAACAAAAGCCAGCACACATATGGGGTCCCCAGGACCGATGTTGAGAACCACTGCTCTAGCTGATAAGACTTACCAGGCGTCCTTGATGGGACAAGTCTCTTCTTACCAGCTTTTTACAACTAGTGTCCCTCAAGGATCTGTTCTTGGGCCCCGGTGGTTTTTAAAACTGATATAAGCCAAATCAAACCAATATTTGGTGTGACTACGCTTTGACTAAAAATTTAGGACACTGTCCTGCAGTGCTGTAGTTTTAAAAGATGATTGGCTTTTTGCTTGTTCCAAGCAGTGGAAAACTTGCCACCGTTCTTTTGCAAAGTGACCGTCTCACTTGCGTCTCTCCCTCCAAGTCTATCCCTTCTTCGTGCTCTCTCGCCCTGGAACCTGTGAGTACATGTATACTGATATATTTATTAATTATTTGGTGGATTTTACAATGTTTTTACTTAGCTCAATGGTTAATGCTTTTTTTTTTGGATCATGTCATAAAAATTTAGCATCTTGACTAGCACAGGAGCACCCTCAGTTTCAATCGTTTAAACTGTTTGTCTTACTTTTGTGTGTCGTCTGTGGTGTATGCCACAATGTTATTTGAATGCCTTACTCATTTTTTAAACTGCACAAAAATTTTACCTATGGGTATAAATAAAGTACACCTGAAACCTGAAACCAATGGAGTGGAATCTCCAAAAAATCCCAGATGCAAGATGGCCGCAACCAGAAGGGTGATTTCAACCCAGTTCTGTTGAGAAAAGGGCGAATTTTCATTTGCTTAAGCTCTCAGTTTTCTTCCCTCAAACGGAGTTAACCAAAATCATCCCTCCAAGCCGTGATATTTCCCAGAATACTTCATTCTCCCTCGGTAAAACTTCCACCTCCTTCATCTTATTTGTGCTGGCAAAAGGAAGAATCATGGCAGGAAAAATGACATACAAATGTAAGAATTGTGTCCGAGCAGTGTGTCAATGTGTCATAAATGACAAGTGTATATGCAAATAGCAATTTTTGGGGGGTGGGAGGTATCCATTTTGCATTTCTTGTATGTAATTTTACAGTTCATTTTTTGTTGAAGCCTATTGTACCCGTGAGGCCTGTTGCAGCACTCAATTTTACAAGAAAACATTAAAGCTATAGTACGTAACTTTTGCATGTCCGTAAATGTCCATTTCATCCAAGCCACTACTAGAGAAGATGACACAATGCTGATTAAGCCGATCGGCTCCTCTAACATCTCGCTGTGTTTTCCAGTATGTTGTTGTTTTGTATTGCATGTCGACCGGCGACAATACCGCACTGGCACACAGGAAATGACAAGTTTTATTTCAAAACAAGAAGGGAGGGGGAGGGAGAGCGGAGAGTCTCCTCGCAAGAAAGCTCCGCACCCCACGTGACTTCTTTTGTTTGGACCGCCATTTTGGCAGTAAAATGGCCAGTGCCGCAAATTTCAAGCCTTCTGAGTTCACAACTCACTTCAATTCGAACGACATTGGACTTTATGTCGAAAAACTAAACTGGTTAAATATTACGGACTCGGAGATTTATGGAATAATTTGTGAGTACTTGCATTTGCGTAGTTACCACAGAACAGTAGAACAGTGCCCTGACAAACTAAAGAAACTGCAGCTGCGATATTTCAAAGTGGAGGATGCAGTGTAAAAGTCTGGCAGCTCAAGTTATGAGAAAAATAAATTTTCGTAGTATAGGCAGTGGACAGCATAATCTGCCAAAAACACAAGGGCGAAAGTATTCCGTTTTCAACCTCCATCAACTGTTGTGGCTACGGTCATGTATCATTATGATAAACTACCACCATGATACTAACCAAAATAACACAAGCATTATAACAGTGCAAACACTCGTCAGTCGTCATTGGCCTTCAGCGGTGTGATCCGGTGCTGCATCCTTCTGATTCAAGTGGGTTGAATTTGCCATCTACCTACTGCTGCTGTAGTGAGTATAGTGGTGTTTCTACTCTATAGGATTCAGGGAAAGCTAGAATCCACCCATATAAACACATTTGTAGTACGGGTCGACATACCCAAGTGTAGACCGGAGACCGTAGAAATCCGGTGGGTCTGAGTTTAGAGGGAAACATGGACAGTGAAGAGCAGCAAAAAGTGGACCAACAACTTATGGACTGCTTAGGTGTGTACTATAAGGACCTGCTGGTCCGTGTGCAGAACTGTGGTGTGTCGTTAGCATGGAGTAACGAACAGCTTCTGCACTGGTACATGACGGAGGGGCGAAAGCTCCAAGCTAAACGGTCTTTTCGGAAATTGCCAGTGGTAATGGTTTACTTATTGCGCCGGAATGACCAGCGTTTGCTTGCGGAAAATGGGCCCGTTATGGATCGTACGCGACGGCTTGAGAGAGCTCCGGTTTTGTTATGAACATAATACAGGTTTTACAGACCGTAAGTTCCATTAGCGTGAACAATTGCTTATGTGGAGCTAGCGAATCGGTAACTGCTATAGGAAAGAATTTCTTATCCAATCTCCGCCTTCTTCGGCTTTTTATTAGCCAGAGCAATTTCTAGAGGGGGAAGAAATTACGCAACGGCAATGCAGAGAAATCCTTTGTTATACCAGACACGTTACAGCTTGTGCGTTTCACGATTGCTTTCACGGCGGTAGCATCAGAGAGCTACACCAGATATTGGTGAAGTATCTGGCTGACCCCAGGGAGGGGGAGGAAGAGCGGAGAGTCTCCTAGCAAGAGCCAGAGCGCTGCTAGAAAGAGAAAGCAACATGGCAGAAAACCCAAAGAAGTGGTCAAGACACGGTTCAGAAGTGGATCCTACCACAAAGAAAAAGCCTGGTCGTTCGGCTGAAGGACTATTAGCGAAGAAGGAAAGCGACCGACGGAAAAGAAACACGGATTTGTATTGGTGTTGCTTTTCCTCGGTGGAGAGCCCTGAAGGAAGAAATTGGGCTGAGGGCAGACACGGATGTTGCCTTGCTGCTGTTGGATAAGTAAGTAACATGGTTTAAAGGACAATGAGTAGGATGGGTTGCTGTTACATGTACTGGACCTAGTACTTTATTATTTTCTTGGAAATGGTGCGATGAATGTAATGTAATGTTAGCAGCCTGGTGTTCGCCATGTTGTGTAGCGAGAGACCATAGCGAGCAGTACATGGTGTGCAGCCAGGGTTACTCTGTGTAGCGCGACGAGCACCTTGCTCCTTGTCTCCCGTTTGTAGTAGGCTAACTAAACATACTATTTTGCGTTTCAGTGGCAGAAAAATCATACTCCTCTTCCGAAGAGTCTATCTTTTTTTTTTTCCCCCACTGGCTGTCCTTCTTCAAACAGAATAAAAATGTTGTGGAATTGCGCAGCACGGTGGCAGAGGGGTAGCGGTGGGGAGGGGGGGGGTATATTACACCTACCTAATATGGAAGTGCCAGCTGCATTGTTCGATAACACAAATTCCTCCAGGGGGCGACAGAAGTTACGCACTATAGCTTTAACCAATTGCTGATATAAGTAGCCAGCTAATACATCAATATGATAGTGCTGTAAAGATGAGACGAGCACGTCCTCCTCTTCTTGCCATAAACATGCAATACAGGATCTGTGTGAACTGAGAAAGGTACAGCGTACAGGCAACTAACTCCGTTAGCTCAATGGTAACAAAAACTTCCCGTCAGCTAGTTGACAAATGTCAAAGTGCGGAAGAAAAGCGAGCGTCATTTCAATTCGAACAGCCACAACCTGTCCTCTCCCTCGCTCAGGAAGGGCTCCCTTGCCTGCTGCATCACTTGGAGGGCTTGCTTGATTGGAGGGAAGAAGTGAGGGGATCATTTAATTTCAGACTGGAACCCCGCCCAGAGCTCTGTCAAGACTACTATCTGTACCAACTGCTTGATGAAATGCAAACATTTATTTATAAAACCACTTTTTAATTTGCATTTGGAATTTCAGATACACTTTTTATCTTCAGCAATACCAATGTGGATAACAAAAAGTAAACATCTAAAGCCAGACAAAAATTTTTAAAAATGTAAGGTGCCTAAGACTTCTGCACTCGGCTGCATATAATTTCTCTCTGAGCTACCGCATTCACTTCAGCTGTTGAGACATTATCTGAGGTACAGACCTACTCATTTCTAACAAGAAGTACAAATCTTCTCAGCTTTGTTTACATGAGTTTCTATGGCGGTCTTCATGCTAACGCAAGGAGACACATGATTGATTGCAGAGAGCAGCACAATGAAGAATCAGGATGAGACTTCCCGTAAATTTTATTCTAGTTTCATAGATGTATTTAAATTTGTATATTTCTGCACAATATCTGCATATTATGTAGTTGCCAGGCAGTGGGCACAAAAAGGCACAATTTGGGCGATTTCATTGCAGTCTACAGGTACAGTGGTGAAAAGGTAACAGGGAGTTTAACTAAGAGTTTAAAATGAAGCGAGATGGTTCAAGGTTTGCCACTTTGCCAAAAAACTATGTTAACAAATAGTTTAACAGTTAAAGAACAACGTTTCTTAATGTGTAATTGCATGGAAATGAGGGATTTCACTGCAACAACCCATAACATAGTTAAAAAAATATATATATATATATATATATATATATATATAAAAGAGAATTTGGAGAAACTGGGGCAATCTTTGTGCTTACAAGACAAAGCTGAATACCAGTATTGGATGGGCGTGACCTTCGAGCCCTAAGTCAGCTCTGCATTAAGGGGAAGAGAAACCTTTTGGAAAAAAATTGTCATTTTTGGATAGAATCATTCATACTTGGTGTATTGACAGTATATGACCTGAAATACACAAAATATGAATTTGACCTAATTTGCATAATTAGATCATGTGATTCAAAATGGCCGCCACCCCGATTTCACCATTATTTCTTTGCCTTGTATCTCAGGACTGAAGCAAGATATTTGAATCAGGTTTTTTTTTATTTTATTAGATTTAGTTATGTTTACACCTTCTTCTGAACTAGAATAAAGCATTTACACATAATACTAGAGATTTAGTGGGGTAAAAGTGGATTTTGCCATTTTTCGCCCCCTCGATATGAAATATAAATCACCATAACTCACAGACCCAAAGTGCTAAACCAAAACTTTTAGTTCAGTAGACTTCCTGATATGTACACAGACTTCTGTCAAAATTTCATGAGAAAAGCTCCACAAATAAGTGAGATATAGTGCCTTAAATGATAGCAATCGGAGCAAAAATCAGGTTTTGAGAAAATCCAGGTTAAAGTCAAAGTACACCTACAAATCATTGTAACAGTGAACTTAGAACATTAAAATGCCCCTGGAGCATAAACTTCTCCCTCCTGCTCCCTCTGATTGTCCTGTTCTGGAGCAGATTGAAGTGATTTGCTCTTTCTTTTGGCTTTTTCAGAGTCTAGGTTGGCCTTCTCTGCCCCCCTAACGCGCGACGCATCCACTTGCTCTTAATTATGAATGATTAAACTTTTAATTAAGACCAAAATTACAATTTTGATAAAAATTGTGAAAAACCATAATTTTTTGGATTTCTCCTCCCCTTAAGAGCTGAAATGCTTCTGCAATGGTCTACCAAACAAAAACCCAAAATTTGATGACAGTATGAAAAGATACAATTGTAAGGCGCACATTGTTTCCATAATTTCTGTATGGATTTATGGATTTCAATATACTATGAATTTATGAAAAGGGTAGGTTCTGCAGAATCTTTTGATTTTGGCATGATCTGTGCACACTGTGTCAAGACCAAGCTGCTATGGCCAGAGGAATAGGCGTGATTGCATGTTTATCAGGTTCAAAAGGCAATTTTTGAGCTACATAGCACCTCACCTGGGAATGAGATGACCTTCATCAAAGCATGCACAGTCGGCATTAAATGCATACCTGGTCTGTGTACCAGTAGTATGGTGTCGAATCGATGCCTTCCCTCTTGTATCCCTCCAGCAGTTCCTCAGTATCCCAGATACGCATTGATCCTCCAACAATCTCCCCCACATTAGGCATCAGCACATCAACCTGATCACAATAACAATGTCTTTGTAAGGACCTCAAAGAAACACATTACTTTCACATGAGGAGTACCATTCATCATTAAACTTTCAGAATTTTCAGGTTTGATTGTCACCAGCCACAAAAGCAAACGAGTCATCAGAAGATGACATATCCCCCCAGCCCGCACAATGTCTTAATTTAACTAATCACGGAAAAAGTAAAAAATCCCAGTCATCCCAAATATCAAAAGGCATCAGTCTAGAACCTGATTAATATGCACAGCAAGTCTCCTTATTTCAAAATGAAAAACATGCAGTACCCTCAACTAATAATGGCACCCTTGGTAAATATTAGCGAAAAAAGCCACGAAAAATGCGATGGCTGTAATAGGGATAGTTCAGATTTTTTGAGATGAAGTTGTATGAAATACTCTAAAGCAGTGTAGTACATGAGGTGATTTTTTTCCTTAGCGTGTCCCGTGAGCGGAGTTCTGGCCTCCCGAAGTTTTGAAGTAAGTAGTTCCAGCTAGTTTGCTGGGGTCACAAAAATAATAAGTTTTGTTTCCCAAAACAACGTGTTTTAAAGAACAATATATTTGTGTCACAAAACCATGGTCAGTGAATGACTCACACTTCGCAATCACTTGGCACCATTTTTCTCTTCCTCGGTATCACTGCGCGCAGGCTACCACCTATTTGAAAGGTAACATGCTTGGATGTCGACTGCCACGACCTGAGAGAGCTACGCACAGAGATACAAGTTTCTTGTTGGACAAGAAAATTAAGAAAATTAAAAAAAAAAAAAAAAATGGTGTGGACTTGTGATTTTCCTGGCTGTAATAATAAAAACCAGTCTGATTCCCCTTATGCATTTTGCCGGTTTCCGTCGGCATTATCTGACAGTTAGAAAAAGTGCACCATCACACGCTCTTTCTCGCCTACCTGCTGTAGTGGGCCCATCTTTAACTCTGACAGTTTCTCTCTCTCTCTGCCCTATCTATTTCCATCTGACAAAGTTCGGCATCGGTTAATGCAGGTTCATAAAGGTATCGCTTTGGCTCTGTAGTAAAGGGAATATCGTCGTCGCTTTTGTAGTCGGACATGTTTTTGCCAATTATAGGAACCAGTGCAGTGCTCTGCAAAACATGACGTTTCCTCTGTCCTGGTCGACTAGACATAATCGTCCTTGCCAAAATGTGCACTGCACGCACTTTTCTTCTTCTTTTTTTTTTTTTTTACCCTTGCCACAGTCGTCGCACAGCAAGGTCCATGACAGGAAACCCGTGAAATGCATAAGGCGAATCAGATAGGTTTTTGTTATTATAGCTGGGAAAATCACAAGTCTGCGCCATTTATTTATTTATTCATTCATTCATTTACAACGCCAATTCTGAAATAGTTGGGACAAAGTGTAAATTGTGAATAAAATCAAAACGCAATGACTTCCAAATTACACCAGCCAGTATTTTATTTACAATAGAACAGAGATAACATAGCAAATATTGAAACTGATTGTTGAAAATTGAAATTTTACAATTTTATCCACAAAATGAGCTCCTTTCAAATTTGATTGCTGCTACAGCTCTCAAAAAAGTTGGGACAGGGGCCTGTTTACCATGGTGTAGCGTCCCCTCTTCTTTTTAGCACAGAGTGAAGGCCTCTGGGTATTGAGAAGACAAGTTTCTTGAGTTTAGCCAATGGAATTTGATCCCACTCTTGTCTAATACAGGCTTCCAGCTGCTGGAGAGTTTTGGGTCTCCTTTGACAGACTTTTCTTTTAATTATGCGCCAAATGTTCTCAATTGGTGAAAGATCAGGACTGCAGGCAGGCCAGTTCAGCACACGGACTCTTGCACTACAAAGCCATGCTGTTGTAATAGCTGCAGTATGTGGTTTTGCATTGTCCTGCTGAAATACACAAGGCCTTCCCTGGAATAGATGTCGTCTGGAGGGGAGCATATGTTGCTCTAAAACCTTTATATATCTTTCAGCATTCATGGTGCTTTTTAAAACATGCAGGTGTCCCACACCATATGCACTAATGCATCCCCATACCATCAGAGATGCTGGTTTTGGAACTGAACGCTGATAACAGGAGGGGTGGTCTTTCTCCTCTTTAGCCCGGAGGACACGACGCCCATAATTTCCAACAAGAATGTCAAATTTGGACCCGTCTGACCACAGGACACTTTGCCACTTTGCTACAGTCCATTTCAAATGAGCCTTAGCCCACAGAACACGGCGGCGCTTCTGGATCATGCTTAACAATGGCTTCCTTTTTGCATGATAGAGTTTTGGGTGGCATCTGTGGATGGCATGGCGGACTGTGTTTACAGACAGTGGTTTTTTGAAGTATTCCTGGGCCCATTTAGTAATGTCAATGACAGAATCATGCTGGTGAGTGACGCAGTGGCGCCTGAGGGCCCAAGGATCACAGGATCCAGTAAAGGTCTTCAGCCTTGTCCCTTACGCACAGAGATTTTTCCAGTTTATCTGAATCTTTTGATGATGTTATACACTGTCGATGATGAGACCTTCAAAGCCTTTGCAATTTGACATTGATGAACATTGTTTTTAAAGTATTCCACATTTTTTTTACGCGAGCCTTCACAGGTTAGAGAGCGTCTGGCCATCTTTACTTCTGAGAGACTCAGCCTCTCTGAGACATCCCTTTTATAGCCAATCATGTTACACACCTGATGCCAGTTAACTTAATTACTTCGTAAATGTTATTTCAGCTCATTCTTTTATATATTAATTGCTTTTTCAGCCCTTTTTTGCCTGTGTTCCAACTTTTTTGAGACCTGCTGCAGCCAGAATATTTGAAATAAGCTCATTTTTTGGATAAAAATGTAAAATGTCTCAGCATCAACATTTGAAATGTTATCTATGTTCTATTGTAAATAACATATTGGCTCATGTGATCTGAAAGTCATTGCATTTTGATTTTATTCACAATTTAGACTTTGTCCCAACCATTTCAGAATTGGGGTTGTATTTTCTTGACTAAAATAAACTTGTCTCTCTGTGTGTAACTCGCTCAGGTCGCGGCAGTCCACATCCAAGCTTGTTACCTTTGAAATAGGTGATGGCATGCACGCAGTGATACCGTGGGAGAGAAAAATAGTGCCAAGTGATTGCAAGGTGCGAGTTATTCACTGACCATGGTTTTGCGACACAACTATATTACTCTTTAAAACACGTTGTTTTGGGATACAAAACTTATTATTTTTGTGACCCCAGCAAACTAGCCGGAACTACTTACTTCAAAACTTTGGGAGGCTAAAACCCCACTCACGGGACACATTAATGTTAAAAAAACACCTCTCATGTACTACACTGCAAAAGCATTTCATACAACTTCATATCAAAAAAATCTGAACTATCCCTTTAATACTCTCATCATTCATTCAAAATACAAACAAAAAAATATAACCTTGAAAGAGATTTTTTTCAAGGGAAAAAAATTCTTGAATTATATACATGTTTAAAAAAACAAACAAAAAAAAAAAAAACACATGAGCCACAATCATTGTCACCCCCAGAAGATCTTATAAAAATATCTACTTAAAGTTTACTTTAAGTAATCTGAGGTTTTCCAAATGGTATAGGAACTACTGTGACTGTTTTCGAAGGTCAGATGAGACCAAGATAGAGCATTCTGGCAATAAACATCAAAGGTGGGTTTGATGTGAAAACAATTATATCCATAGTGTAAAGATCCCCATCCCAACTCCTAAGTAAGGTGGTGTATACTTGATGTTGTGGGGTTGTTTTTCTTCCATTGGCCCAGGACAACCCGTTAGGATTCCATCATGGATTCCAGCCAGTACTATCAGATACTAAATGAAAACCTGGCTGCCTCTGCCAGAAAGCTGAAACCGGTTAGATCTTCCAACAGGAAAATTATTCGAAGCATGCATCAAAATCAACACAAACAAGACTGCTCTGAGAGCACAACATCCCCCGCCGAAGTTGTGACTGCAATATGCGCATCAACAGTCTATCTGCAGCATATGTGCAAAGTTTCAGGGATGTCCTATGAAAACTGTAAGAGGAGTTGATTTCACCAGCCAAGAACCATCAAATACCGACAGACGGACGGACTGCGCCATGACATAATCCCCCTATTGAGCTTTCGTTCGGTGGGGGTTTGAAAGCATCACGGGCCATAGGCAAGGTTTTGCCAAGGCCATCCCAGTACCCTGACCCAAAAATAATATAGGGCACTGGCAGCCCCAGAAGCTCCCGCTGTTAAGACAAACAAAATGTCGAAGTTTTTGTTGACGGACGCATGCATGGACGGATGCACGCATGGATGGAGCCCAATACCATAGCTCCCGTGCCACTCGGGCAGCGGGAGCCAATTAGGAGCCTGTAACTGAAAATGTTGTTAAGTTAAAGCAAATAGTCAAAGTTTTTGGTGACATTTTTAGGCCAGTGACCTTGAAAAAATAAGCCAAGGTCACCTTTAGGCACGTAATTTGTAGGCCTTCATGAGATGCATGTCCAGTAAAAATTAGGAGCCTGTAACTGAAGTAGTTGATGAGATAAAGCAAAATATCGAAATTTTTGGTGATATGTTAAGGCCAGTGACCTTGAAAAAATAGGCCAAGGTCACCTTTAGGCACGTCATTTGTAGGCCTTCATGAGATGCATGTCCAGTAAAAATTAAGAGCCTGTAACTGAAATAGTTGACGAGATAAAGCAAAATGTCAAAATTTTTGGTGATATTCTTAGGCCAGTGACCTTGAAAAATAGGGCAAGGTCACATTTAGGCGTGTCATTTGTAGGCCTTTATGAGATGCATGTCCAGTGAAAATTCGGAGCCTGTAACTGAAATAGTTGATGAGATAAAGCAAAATGTGTTGACGGACGCACGCATGCACACACAGAGGGAGCCCAACACCATAGCTCCCGCACCGCGAGCGGCAGGAGCTAAAAAGAAAACCTGTGGGTAAACCAGAAGAGGAGAATCCATAAATGTGGACTAAGGAATTGGAAGGATCTGGAGATCCTGCAAAGAGGAACTGTTTCATAACCTTGGCCATGTCTTCTCCAACTTCATTACACACTATAGCAGGGTTATTCAACTGGCAGCCCACAGGCAAAAAATAGCCCGCAAATCATTTCAGAGTGGCCTACTAATCAGTTCTGCTAACTAATAGATACATAGGTAAGGTATAGGTCAACATAAAGCATTGATTGTTATGCCTTCATCCGTCATAGTTTCATACCTCCTCTAAGTTTATCTTCAGTCCCTGAATACAGCAACCTGGACCTTTGACTCCTTGACCTCCAAAACCTAATCTGTTCAGCAACCCGAAGTGGGGAGTTACCATGTCTAATTGGGTCAAAATGCCTCCACTCCTACAGTAGATATCACACACACAAAATATGTTTGATGGACAGATGCCTCCCACCCACTATGTATGGCGGAGGCATCATAAAAACATGGCGGAGAATTGGCGCCATTTCCTTGACATTTAAACAAAATGCTCCCCACTGCCAAAAAGAACTGACTGTTCCTGTCAATGTAAATTATGTATCATAGTGTCTCACTAATTGGACAGTCATCATGGGATCAGTTTACTTAGAAACTTGACTCTTTCACCATTGTCCCGCAACATCCCCACAGCTAAAAGTAAATGCGCAATGTTTGTGTCCTTTCATTTAAGAATCTGCAATGAACCAGCTGTCAAAAGATCCATGAAAGAAAAAAAAAATGTTGACGGAAATGAGGATTGTTGAAACAAACGAGTCATCATCACTTCAGTGTTTTAGTAGTGGCATATTAAGAGTCAATTTCTGTGAGAATAGCAGTCAGCCCGCTGTTGACCCCCCTAGAGTTCAATTAAATTTGGCACTCAGATTCAAATGGATGTCCAATGGAAAAATCCAAATTTTTAGGGTCGTACACCCATTATTTTGCTCACAGCGCCCCCTGGAAGGTCAAAAAACAAGGTCCAAAGTCTGCTAAAATGGGATAGTCATGGCAAATAGGTTGTTTGCAGTCATGTGACGCTAGTGATGCACGAAATTCAGATGGATGGCAGGAAGTAAACAGCAGCTATGGATGAGATGGAGGACAGTCCGTATTGTGCAAGCTTAGATGTTATAACAAGAGGAAGATATAAACAGAAAATAAGTAGATATGTTGGACTTGATCCGTATCTTATGAAAAATACAGATTTTTCGACTGAATTGAAAGATTTGCCGGCTATCGAGTCTGTAGATATTAGCAACTACCTTGTTCGCCAGACCTCCTCCTACTCAAAACAACAAACGAAAACATACAAAAGTATGGAGGCAAACAACGTCTCAGACATGGGCTTACTTTTCTGGGTAACCGAGATTAACTGTAGGAGCCCAGACTACCAAGTCAACGTCCTTTAAAGCGCTAGGTGCAACAAATCCCTCATTAGACGTTTGCGCCCCGCAAAACACTTGTCAGTTACAGGACTACAAACTCAAAGAAAACAAAGAAGCAACCGCAACTTTAACATAAACTAAGGAAGCAGCTAACTATAAGCTAACGCTACATAAACTTACCATTGATGAAGTGGTCACTGCGCACACCAACATTATCCGACTCAGCTCCTCCCGACCGCCGGCGAAGGTTAAAAATCCACTTTTCAGGGCGTTTTCGGTAAACTTCTTGCATTTTTCGCCTTTGTGAACCACAACTTTCGGCACTCAATAAAAACGTTGTTTCTCGGTTGGACTGATTTGAACAACCATAAACGACGCAAAACATTGGGTGCGTCTCAAAGCGAAGGCTGCATCCTGCGAAGGCTGCATTTTTAGGGGACGTCACTTAATTCCATCCGCCAAACTAACGCAACGTCATGTTATCTCCGTTAAACAGCTTTGTTGTCAGCTTGTCGTCACTGCTTTCCCTACCTTTAGCCATAACTCTGAACCTAAACCTGACCTTCAATCTTACCTTAAATGTCAGTTTAGTGGATAGAAGTAGGTGTCAACCCCTAAAAATGCTGCCTTCAAAAGATGCAGCCTATGCTGTGAGATGAACCTATTGGCATTTTATCGTTTGTTAGACTGCTTCTTCAGGAGAAAATTACTTCCTGCCCTCCATCTGCATTTCCCGCCACAGTGACGCAGCGCCGTAACGTCATATGCAAACAAGCTATTGAAATTGACGGAATGTCCCAACTATTTGTGGGGGTATATGACCCTAAGCCATGTAAAGTTTCACATCATGTAGGTGCCACCTAGTGGCAACTCCGGATAACAAGGCTGGGGCCAGATGAATTTTGGTAAGAAAACTGAAAAAATTTCAGATTTCTGTCACAAATAAAACTTCAATCCAAGAAAGTCTCATGGAAATGTGGTTTGCTAATCGATATTTGAGGAAGAGTGATTACATAGACAAAATATATCTGGCCTCTAAGCAGCCATTACATCATTTAACACCCATCATCAGGCTCAAATTATAATTTAATCCAGATATGCACTGGGAATATGAATATGGTTTTTGAAAGGTCTATCCTTGTTCTTATTAGTGCACAAGAAATCTCTATGGTACTCTTTGCGATTTTCACACACTGAGCATGTTAAGTTGTAAGGTTGGTGAAAACCACCAATTTGGCACCAGTTTTTAGAGTGCTCAAAAATTTTAATCCAGAGATAAAAAACCTGATACTCCTATAATTGACAGTTTCTACGTTATAGACTCGTGATCAAAATGACTTTGGGACTTTTTACTGTTTGGCTGTTTTTAAGCCTTAATTTTTTTTTTTTTGGGGGGGCTGCCACTAGGTGACGCTGTTCACCGTATTTCCTTTCTGCTTTAAACCAGATATATACCAAAAAATCACCTGGTCCCAGCCTTGTTATCCAGGGCTGTCACCGGGTGGCAGCTTCATGACGTGAAACTAAGTACCTTTTGGCCATATACTGCCATATATAGTTAGGGACACTCCATCAATTTTTCATGAAAACTCAGTTTGCCATGTCTATCCCATTTTGACAGATTTCGGCCCTTGTTTTTTGGCCTTCCAGGAGACACTGTAAACAAAATAAAGGGTGTACGACCCTAAATATCTGGGTTTCCCCCTTTAGACATCCATATGATCCTGTGTGCCAAATTTCATTGACTCCTAGGGGGATCAGCTGCAGAAAGTTCCTGAAAACTGCCATTTTCTCAGACACTGATTCCTAACTGTAGCAAGACTGATTAAGAAACCAGTTGCTCATGCCACAGCCATGTTTCTCCCATTGGTTAGTTTGTTAGTCAAATCTTAGCTGATACCACCTTGTTTTATTTTAAACGAGTGAATGTATGCTAGCCAGATGGTGAAATATCAAAGCCAACAAACAGTTGTTAAAATTGTCAATTCATCAGTGAGTGAACCGTTAAGTATGTATTCATGACATATTGTATTTCAATTTGATATTTTTCTTGATATTTCCAGATTAAATATCAACAGGATGAACATTAAAGGCATTAAGTCAGAACTACTTCTGTTCATATTTACCAAGGATGCTAACATTAATGAAAGGTACAATAATGAGGGTTGCTCTGTTGATATCCATTGGACAAAAGAAGTCAACTTCCCACAGGGGGGAGAAAAAAAAAGAAAAAAAGCGAAGTTCTTGGGAGTCGACAACAAAATAAGCGTGTGACACAGCAACGGTAAGAGTGTTTGGAAAGCCCATGGCATTTGCCACCCATGAAAAACCGCTGAGATTTTGACACTGGCATTTTGAACAAAATGATACAATGATGTTGAAAATGTAATTTCATTGAAGAGACGATTAATGGAAATATCACAACATAATGCAGAGAATGACCAATCTCTGAATTAGGGACTGACCGATTCAGTGAGGCGGCGATCCTCTGGGCATCGCTGCATATAGAATGACTTGATCTCTGCAGGGAACCGGCACAGCAGGATAGTCTCATTGATTGTGTCAGTCATCAGCCTCTCTGGAGCTTCCGGAATGTCCTACAGTGCATCAGTACAAACACAGATGCCATTTAATAAGCTTCACTGTCAACATCGAGCTCAGTTTACGATGAAAATGTTAAACTGAGCCTTAATCCCCATTCAGACATGATGGGCATTACATGGGAAAGTCTAATTATTTCAAACAATCCCTACTCTAAATGATTTTAAATTCGTGAAATAAAAAAAAATAAATAAAAAAAATCGAGAAAATGACCAAAAGAATTTTAGAAAAGATCAATGGTAATCAGGTGATATCAATCCAATATGAACCAATCTGAAGTTCTAAGTGAAGACCTGCATATTTAATTTTGAACCTACTATTTCCCAGGCTTCTTCTCTGACTGTCATGGAGGCTGTAATGGAAATGCAATATGCAGAGGACTTTAGCTTTTAGAAATAAAAATTTACATTAAAAATTAATCATTTTCAACCAGACACAAAATAGGTCAGTACCAAGTTAACTGGCCGATACCAATGTCCTTCTCTTAAAAAATCTCTCTGCTATCTTGTAACCTCTTATCTAGGTAGCCATTTGAAAACAACTGCATTCAGTCATTTCCATCGATGAAAGAAAGCGGCAGCTGACAAGAGCATGTTTCTTCACAGAACTTTGAACTGTCTGCGTGCTCTTGCCCATCTTTTGACATGCCGTTCTGCGATCCTGTGATTATGAGACTAGATAGCCTGTTTATGCTGATTAGAGGAAAAACGCTACTCAACTATGCTCTCCTGAGTTTGCAGCATACAAGCATTCAAGTACATAGTTCACGGATTGCTCATTCCTCAATGGGGTGGGATTAGAGAAGCCAAATTCAAAGAAAAGAGAAATCAACCACCCCAATTCTGCTATTTAATAACCACAGCTACAGAGCTTGAAAGCTAATGTGTTTATACTGGTGGAGGACACAGATCATAGGAAATCCTGTCCTATCTACCAGCTTCGGGGCAGCACACAGTGCACCATTTTTGTTAAGTCTGCATTAGGATTGATTCAATGTTGTGGTGATTTCTAGAACTTAATTTCTTAGATTTTCAGCAACCATTATACCAAGTGTCAGTCTGTCCTTGTCCAATAGCTTTGACTAGTGGCTACATTTATTTTTTTGCCATTGGTGATCTGTGTTGTTTGGCATATATGGTCCAATATTTTTACAGTTCACCTTGTCAGCCAAAATGATGTTGTGACTTTTATGACCAATAGCGCTGAATTTCGTACAACCATTTTGTCCCTTAGGAACTCCAATAGTTACCTCATCTTGCTTTGTGGACTTAACAATGAAAGTGCTGCTGGTTAGAGCACTTATAGCAGAGACATGCCCCTTATGACCTGTCTCTGATAATACCATGTTACCAAAATTAAACTGCATAGATGCGGAAGACATGCCTCTCCAAACTCATAGTAGGTGCCATCATCCTTCTTGATGTCATGTTCTTTGAGCCAAACGATTGCATCAGTGTAGTTCATCCTCTTGAATGGTCTCTTCGGAGGTTTAAAGTCCTGTGAAAGTGCAGGCAAAGACCAGTATTAATCCCACGATTATAATAAAGATTATTATAAGAGAGAGACAGTCAAGGTAAAAATATACTTGCATCTGTAGTAAAAACCGAAATACTAAAGAATAAGCAGTGTTACTCAGAGAAATGCACACTGCTATCAAAATTCTCTCATGAATGTGTACACACTGCTTTACTCTCAATTCCCCATTAATTTAAGAACAACTGACATTCAGCCCTTCAAAAGGATCAAGGCAACTCAATTTTGAGGACGTACAGGGTTCAGGTCATAGAGCAGATCGGCAGCTGGGGACTTCAGCACTCTGTCCACCACATCACACACAAGATCCTCCAGGCAGCTCAACAGGTCTTCGTACGTAATGAAAGGGCACTCCGCCTCGATATGAGTATACCTAAGGACATTGGTCCAAAGTTCTTTTATTGGTTGAATACAACGATCAAGTGCAGCAGATAATCTCAATCACATCACATACGCAATGCCGACCCCAATTCCACCAGTCTTCACTAAATCCTTCGGCATAAAAGGAAAAAGTACTGGGCTTTAGATCAAAAATAAAAATTTTGAAACCAGCCGAGAAGTGTCCATCATTTCAAGCTAATCATTCTGTACCAGATCACCGTCGGCACAGAAATCCATGTTGCTGCGCAAGCCAGATGTCACAGGGCAAAAGGGCCAGCGGCTCTCAGTTGTAAAAAGGTTCATTTATTTCCTAGGTTTCAGAGTCTTGAAAAATTTTCCAAGTTGATTAAAAAAAAAAAAAAAAAAAAAAAGGGATCTGGAGGAACTGGAATAAATTTTGCAGGAATAATTAAGTAGTACTCACTCAGAGAGGTGTCTGCGGGTGCGGGACTGCTCAGCACGATAAGACTGAGCGATGCAGAAAGTGTCACCAAGTGCAGGGATGCAGGTCTCCAGATACAGCTGAGAGGACTGGGTCAAGTATGCTGTCTCTCCGAAGTAATTCAGGCCAAAAAGAGTTGAGCCGCCTTCAACCTGAGTCTGCACCAGTGTTGGTGGTGTAATCTACCGGAGGCACAACCATTCATTCAGGCACTTCATTGTTGTAATTGCAGTTGCAACAAAGAAACACCCTTAGTCACAGCAAAGAGGAGATATAGACTGTAATTCTAACATCCATATAATATCCAATTTTTTTTTTTTTAAGTAATTTCAGCCATATCCGTCAACTATTGCAGCGAAAAATGTATTGTAAGGCTGAACGATTAGGCAAAATTCTACGGCAATTTTTCAGACAATATGTGATTGCGACTTAATATGCAATTGTTTTCTTTTCTTTTTAAAAAGTCCCTCCTTTATTCACTGTACATGAGCTAATATAAACCATTCTATCAAATAACCACCACAGCATGGTACAGTACTACCATTAACCAGGCTTTGGGCTTAATGTTAACTAAAAACAGTATGAATTGGCATGCAGAAAACATGAATTGGACTGAAATACCTCTTTATTCAACTTTTGAGATGCAAAAACAAACTTCAGACATTTGACAATTTCAAGCTATTATCTGCCGTATCTTCACAACTCACAACAAAAACTGCTGCAAAGTACCACAAAACATTTAAACTGAAAACCTAATTACTGGTTTAGTTGTCATGGCGCCCCTTCCACAGAGCAAGCTTTGCTAGCACCCATGATTAACTTTTAATGTAGTAAACGGGTGAAATCGCTGGCAATGCTCAACAAACCATCAGTATAACTACTCTAACACGGAAGTACAGTTACAAAATAATGCAATGTGGAGGTGCACTAGTTCACGCAAATAATACAGTGAATACCATACGTTGTTTTGTTTCAACCATCACTAGCTCATGTGTCTAGGTGAAGCTCAAAAGCGCATGCAGCCCATGGACAGTGTGCATGAATGCCTATCTGATCAGCTAGAACCTTTCATGAGGCACTGTATCGCAGTCAAAGCTGATTAGCGGAGCGCATTGTTTCAAATGGTAACTTCGATCTGGTATCAATTGAAAGTTCACCCTTACAGCATAGATTATGACAAATGGGAGCATCACAAGTTCTGGCATTTTTTTGTTGTTCACTTGTTGTGAAAACATAAGATCTGGCCAAAAAATGACAAAAATCACGGGATTGGCCAATTTATTTTGCAATGAAGTGGTTTTAAGAAATCCAGGATATAAGTTTGGTGAGAGATCGGGACAGGGTCTCACTTCGACCAGAGGGCAAAAAAGTAGCCAAATGAAAAAGAACTGGGGTAACCAGTAAATCTAGAAAACAATCTAGTAGCTTGCCACAGATTAGCCAAACAAGTCAGTTAATTAATCAGCTGGTTTAAGAACTTCAGTAGCTGACTGATTTGTCCTCATATGTAAAACCGTAGAATTGAAATGGAGTGAACTTTCCCACTCATTGTCAATAAGAAACCAAAAATAAACAGGGTACCCACTGAGGAAAGACATAGGGATGTGTAGTTTATGTAAATTGTAATTTCTATTAAAAAAATATGCCCAACTAAATAATAATAAATATTAATTTTCTGGCTCTCGTTTTGCAAAGTAAGCTTCAAGCAATGATAATGCATGAGTTAATATTTAGTTGTGTGCAAATAGTGTGATCTCGCATTCCAACCTCACAGTATCCTTTGTTGAAGAAATGGTCCCTGAAGCACTGGGTGACAGTGGATCGCACCCTCAGAATCTTGGAAACATTCTCTCCTCGTATCATCATGTGCCTGTTGTTGAGCTGGACATCCACATCAGACTCCTCATTCAGCAGGTTATCAGCGCCACCTGCTGGTGCCAGGCCTACCAGTTCCCAGAAATCACAGTGGAGCTCATGGCCCCCCGGGGCCTGAAATAAAAGTGAGCTTTGCAAATTTCTCGAGACGAAACAATTGGCTAGGAAATGACCATCAACAATCTAATAAAATCAAATGTTATCAAGTCTATTACACAATTAAAATTTAAAAAACGTTTTTTTTTTAAAAATAGCTGAAAACTATTAATAACATCGGTAACATTATCATTTCACAAACTAAGAAAATAATTCCATGGTATCGCTGGGTCATAATAAAACAGACCCAATGATATTTATGCTATTCAAAATATTAACAAACCAATAACATAATAGTCCAAAATTCTAACATGCCATGCATTGTATAATCATTAAAAAATTGAATACTTTTATATTGAAATTCAAATTCTGGTATAATAGTAGTGGCTACGCCATCTCAACGCAAAACTACATGAACATTTAGTACACTCAAATCTAACTCAACACAAAATAGCTAAATGGGTCATTTATGGAACTAATAAATGTACCTGTTTTCCTTCAGGTACAGGCTTCAAAGTCCCATACAGTGCAACAGTGCTTTCAGTTGACAGAACAAGGGCGTTGTAAGTCTGACACTGGAATATAACAACAGTAAATAGCCGGCACTTATTCAGTCCAAGAACAACATGAAATCTTTGCAGCATAGATACAAAAGGTGTTTGACACATTCCATTGGGATTCCTTACAAGTGAATTAATCCCAGTGCACCCAGTTTTGGTGATTACGTGATCCTTGCACCCACAGTGTGGTCCATAAGTATTATGACAGTGACAATATTTTCATAAGTTAAGCTCTTGATGCAAACACAATGGATTTTAAAGAAATCAATTCAGATGTGCTTGAAGCGTACACATTCAGCATTAATTCATGAGTTTTGCCAAAAATATTAATGTACCACATACAAATTGCAACCAGTTTATACATAGTTGTACATAGATGTGTACAGCACATAGGGGCATCGCTGCAGAATACTCAAAATGTGTCACTCGCAACCAAGTGAGACTCAATCAATGTACTGATTTTTTTTTTTTTTTTTTTTTTTTTTTTTTAAATTGTACCAGTGCAATTTTACAATTTTTTTCGCCTCCTCACCCAAAATCCAACCCTAAAGTTGACAGTATGGTTTAGCCAAATAAATGGAAAATATCCTTGATTAGAGGTGGCAAACAAACTGTAAAATTAACCCATTATACCCACTCAATTTGGAGAAGTAATTTTTTTTATGCAATCTGTATACTTTATTCTAAATTTGCATTGCTTACAAGAGTTAAAGAATACAAAATTGCATGGATACAAAACAGGCCTAAAATAGGGTTGCTGTATTGTTACTTATTGTTAGTTGTTAGCACTGCTGCCTCACTGCAAGAAGATCATGGGTTTTAATCTGGTCTGGGGCGTTTCTGTGTGGAGTTTACATGTTCTCCACGTGTTTGCGTGAGTTTCCTCTGGGGACTTTAGTTTCCCCCACCCAAAAAAACATGCATTACCGGAACACTCCTACCAGTACCCCTGACCAAGGAACTGGCTTTAGAAGTGGAGTTGGTCCTCGGGCGCTGCTCTATGGCTGCCCACTGCTCCTAACTACGGTATAGGACGGGTTAAAAGCATAGGACAAACTAGGCCTACGCTGTCGGCTGCCGACAGCTAGGGGTATATCCCTGGAATTGCCCAATCCTCGAAGCCCCCTTTATTAGATTCCCCTTTACTAGACCTACAATATGAGGCAAATTGGAGGTCTGTGTAAGTAATTGTTCCAGAGATATGGTTAAAAACTGATTTTTTCAATATATAGCGCCACCTGGAGGCAAACTTAGGAGTGCATACTTGCCCAAAATCTAATCAGTTCATCCCCTCTACCATATCTACCCATATGCTAAAAATGAGAAGCCAATGTAAAGTATTTTGTGAGTTATTGCGCTAACGGCTAAAATCTGCGGACGCGGTGGCAGTGGCGGGTGGGGCGAAACCATGATATCCCCGAAACTCGTATTTCGGGGATATAATTACCCTACTGGGTTCAATAAAGTATCCATCCGTCTGTCTGTCTATCGATTCATCTATCTATTTTTCGTGAAGCTGAGCCAGCCTCCTTTGACGGATCGCCGCTTTTTAATCACACCAACTAGAGACCATCACATGACTTGTACATATGTTCAAATATATACAGAGAAACCACTGCCATTGACAGATGACAGGACAGGTTGTGACAGTCCTTGTGTGTATCTCACCTGATGGAGAAAAATAAATAAAAAAATAAGTCAGGCTCCAGGCCTGCTATTGATTTAATTATAAGAAAGAAAAAAAAAAGAAAACACCTGGCCATGAACAGCTGAGCAACTCCCATTATATGGGTCACACTGCGCATAAATTCTGGCAATCTGGCTTCAATGTGTGCGCTTTGTTCAAACCCGAATTTCTGAATTTCCAGAAACCAGTGGAAAAGTTGCGGGCCGTCAAATGCGGCCCTCATTTTACTCCAGACTGTTTTGAATTCGGAGTTTGAAAAGGGGAAAACAATTTTCATCTTGCTAATTTTCACTTGTATGGGCACTAAACCTAATTGCATTTCTAATTCTGAGCGTTGAGAAGTTTTGCAATTAGAAATACTTGTGATAAGATAATCGATGCCATTTGCTTTATCGGTGAGTGATTTTAATGTTTTGGCAATCACTGTAAATGTACAGGGCTCTCACTTTTTTTTTTTTGTTTTTTTTTTTTTGAGTCCAGAGTCAGTGACTTCTGTGACTTTATGACCCCCTGAACTTGGGGTTCATAAATGTTTATTCACAACTTTTCGGGTCAAATATGGACGTACTCATCCCTCTCCCTTCATAAAAATTTCCTGTCTTCAACTGCAGTGCAACTTATAATGCAATATAATGTAACTTATAAACTAGGCGTACGCTGTCGGTGGCCGACAGCAAGGGGAGTATCCCCGAAATTCCCCAATCCTCGAAGCCCCCTTTATTAGATTCCCCTTTCGTAGACCTACAATATGAGGCAAATTTGAGGTCTGTGTAAGTAATTGTTCCAGAGATATGGTTAAAAAAACAGATTTTTTCAATATATAGCGCCACCTGGTGGCAAACCTAGGACTGCATACTTGCCCAAAATCTAAACAGTTCATCCTCTCTACCATATCCACCCACATGCAAAAAATGAGAAGCCAATGCAAAGTATTTTGTGAGTTATCGCGCTAACGGCTAAAATCAGCGGACGCGGCGGCAGGTGGGGCGAAACCATGATATCCCCGAAACTCGATTTCAGGGATATAATGAGACCATTCCTTACTTTCTAGGTAACCGATAATAGCATATGGACTGATTATATGTGGCGGTATCGGCCCGGGTCAGCTTTTCTGTGAAATCTCAGTGCACAAACTACAACCCCAATTCCGAAATAGTTGGGACGAAGTGTAAATTGTGAATAAAATCAAAATGCAATGACTTTCAGATCACGTGAGCCAATACGTTATTTACAATAGAACAAAGATAACATTTGAAATGTTGAAACTGAGACATTTTCCATTTTTATCCACAAAATGAGCTTATTTCAAATTTTCTGGCTGCAACACGTCTCAAAAAAGTTGGGACACAGGCAAAAAAGGGCTGAAAAAGCAATTAATATACAAGAGAATCAGCTGAAAGAACATTTGGCAAGTAATTAAGTTAACTGGCGTCAGGTGTGTAACATGATTGGCTATAAAAGGGATGTCTTAGAGGCTGAGTCTCTCAAAAGTAAAGATGGCCTGAGGCTCTCCAATCTGTGAAGGCTTGCGTAAAAAAATGTGGAATACTTTAAAAACAATGTTCCTCAACGTCAAATTGCAAAGGCTTTGAAGGTCTCATCATCGAAAGTGCATAAGATCATCAAAAGATTCAGAGAAACTGGAAAAATCTCTGTGCATAAGGGACAAGGCCGAAGACCTTTACTGGATGCCCGTGATCTTCGGGCTCTCAGACGCCACTGCATCACTCACCGGCATGATTTTGTCATTGACATTACTAAATGGGCCCAGGAATACTTCAAAAAACTACTGTCTGTAAACACAGTCCGCCGTGCCATCCACAGATGCCACCTAAAACTATCATGCAAAAAGGAAGCCATTGTTGAGCATGATCCAGAAGCGCCACCACGTTCTGTGGGCCAAGGCTCATTTAAAATGGACTGTAGCAAAGTGGCAAAGTGTCCTGTGGTCAGACGGGTCCAAATTTGACATTCTTGTTGGAAATCATGGGCGTAGTGTCCTCCGGGCTAAAGAGGAGAAAGACCACATCTCCTGTTATCAGCGTTCAGTTCAAAAGCCAGCATCTCTGATGGTAAGGGGATGCATTAGTGCATATAGTGTGGGACACTTGCATGTTTTAAAAAGCACCATGAATGCTGAAAGGTATATAAAGGTTTTAGAGCAACATATGCTCCCCTCCAGATGACATCTATTCCAGGGAAGGCCATGTGCATTTCTGCAGGACAATGCAAAACCACATACTGCAGCTATTACAACAGCATGGCTTCGTAGTAGAAGAGTCCGTGTGCTGAACTGGCCTGCCTGCAGTCCTGATCTTCCACCGATTGAGAACATTTGGTGCATAGTTAAACAAAAAGTCTGTCAAAGGAGACCCAAAACTCTCCAACAGCTGGAAGCCTGTATTAAGAGTGGGATCAAATTCCAATGGCTAAACTCAAAAAACTTGTCTCCTCAATGCCCAGACACCTCCACTGTGTTAAAAAGAAGAAGGGATGCTACATCATGGTAAACAGGCCCCTGTCCCAACTTTTTTGAGAGCTGTAGCAGCCATCAAATTTGAAATGAGCTCATTTTATGGATAAAATTGTAAAATTTCTCAGTTTCAACATTAGCTATGTTATCTCTGTTCTATTGTGAATAAAATACTGGCTGGTGTGATTTGAAAGTCCTTGCGTTTTGATTTTATTCACGATTTACACTTTGTCCCAACTATTTCGGAATTGCGGTTGTAATACAGGATGAGCCGCATTTTCAAAAGTCTCCATGTTAGAGGTTCACAAATGCCATAGTAGTTTGGATGCCAGGCGAAAACGTAACGAAAGCTATGCGTTTTGAAATGAGCCCATAGTCGAAGGGATGTAGCCTTAATCTGGCTGACGCCCAGGATACTCGCTTTTTTTACTATTCTAATTTTCCTGCTGGCCATGCGCAACATACATTAGTCACTCAAAGCCCTGCTGGGTCCCTTTCAAGGGAGCACTCAAATATTATTTTGATACAATCTGGATCTCCAATAATAATGGGGCAATGGTGCTTCTGTGCACCTCCCTTGTGACGCATTTGGTTTAATTTATTGCTGTACGGTTCTCATGTTATTTTTGTTCATGAGGACAACGCGGTGGGATTGGGTTTAGTAATGTTCATAAACTCCTAATTCTGAGTTTACAATCAACGTTCAGATAGCTAACGGGCGATTCAGATCCATGTCTGCACTGACTCCACTCCAGCTCAAGTCAATTCGGGCCAGAAACGTTGCATATCCAACCCAGAAATGCCTGTAGTTTTAATAGACACTGCTACTGCGTGGACCAAGAATGAACACGGACAATACTGCAATGATGCTTAGCCCTATAATGAATATTATAAATGATATATACGAATATTATAAATGGGCTTATTTGCCCATTTCTAGGAATGCTCTTGCATCTCTGTTGTTCGCATTCTGTCTTCATTCTATGAAAATAACAAAAAAAAAAAATCCTGCAGCATGAGCGAGGATGCTGGCTGCGCTTCACGTAACGGCCACTGGCATTAGTAAGGACAAGTAATTTCAGAAAATTGCACAATAGTACCTTCAAATTAAATCTGAACTTCAGTATGAAAACATAAAACAGCAAAATACAGTATGGGAACTATAAGATCAAAGTGGATGGTAGCTGGAAGCAGTTCGAGAAAAGACGATACATACCAGCTGGTCAGAAAGGACACACTGAAGGAAACCAGTTCCATCTCTCAGCACTAAGAACATCAGATTCTTCCCTGTGAGGAAATCCAAACTTTGATAGTTCAATAATGCACCTCACCAGATTCAACATCAAAATGACTTTACACAATCAGCCATCACTTTTGTGCAAGATAGGTTTCATTAGCTCTGCCAGGAGGTATTGTAATCAGCGGTGTGTGTGTGTTGCTGCCATCAAATTCAAAAAGTTGGGACACAGGCAAAAAGGGCTGAAAAAGCAATTAATATACAAGAGAATCAGCTGAAAGAACATTTGGCAAGTAATTAAGTTAACTGGCGTCAGGTGTGTAACATGATTGGCTATAAAAGGGATGTCTTAGAGGCTGAGTCTCTCAAAAGTAAAAAGATGGCCTGAGGCTCTCCAATCTGTGAAGGCTTGCGTAAAAAATGTGGAATACTTTAAAAACAATGTTCCTCAACGTCAAATTGCAAAAGGCTTTGAAGGTCTCATCATCGAAAGTGCATAAGATCATCAAAAGATTCAGAGAAACTGGAAAAATCTCTGTGCATAAGGGACAAGGCGAAGACCTTTACTGGATGCCCGTGATCTTGGGCTCTCAGACGCCACTGCATCACTCACCGGCATGATTTTGTCATTGACATTACTAAATGGGCCCAGGAATACTTCAAAAAACTACTGTCTGTAAACACAGTCCGCCGTGCCATCCACAGATGCCACCTAAAACTATCATGCAAAAAAGGAAGCCATTGTTGAGCATGATCCAGAAGCGCCACCACGTTCTGTGGGCCAAGGCTCATTTAAAATGGACTGTAGCAAAGTGGCAAAGTGTCCTGTGGTCAGGCGGGTCCAAATTTGACATTCTTGTTGGAAATCATGGGCGTAGTGTCCTCGGGCTAAAGAGGAGAAAAGACCACATCTCCTGTTATCAGCGTTCAGTTCAAAAGCCAGCATCTCTGATGGTAAGGGGATGCATTAGTGCATATAGTGTGGGACACTTGCATGTTTAAAAAGCACCATGAATGCTGAAAGGTATATAAAGGTTTTTAGAGCAACATATGCTCCCCTCCAGATGACATCTATTCCAGGGAAGGCCATGTGCATTTCTGCAGGACAATGCAAAACCACATACTGCAGCTATTACAACAGCATGGCTTCGTAGTAGAAGAGTCCGTGTGCTGAACTGGCCTGCCTGCAGTCCTGATCTTCCACCGATTGAGAACATTTGGTGCATAGTTAAACAAAAAGTCTGTCAAAGGAGACCCAAAACTCTCCAACAGCTGGAAGCCTGTATTAAGAGTGGGATCAAATTCCAATGGCTAAACTCAAAAAACTTGTCTCCTCAATGCCCAGACACCTCCACTGTGTTAAAAAGAAGAAGGGATGCTACATCATGGTAAACAGGCCCCTGTCCCAACTTTTTTGAGAGCTGTAGCAGCCATCAAATTTGAAATGAGCTCATTTTATGGATAAAATTGTAAAATTTCTCAGTTTCAACATTAGCTATGTTATCTCTGTTCTATTGTGAATAAAATACTGGCTGGTGTGATTTGAAAGTCCTTGCGTTTTGATTTTATTCACGATTTACACTTTGTCCCAACTATTTCGGAATTGCGGTTGTAATACAGGATGAGCGCATTTTCAAAAAAAAAGTCTCCATGTTAGAGGTTCACAAATGCCATAGTAGTTTGGATGGCTTAAAACGAACGAAAGCTATCGTTTTGAAATGAGCCCATAGTCGAAGGGATGTAGCCTTAATCTGGCTGACGCCCAGGATACTCGCTTTTTTACTATTCTAATTTTCCTGCTGGCCATCGCAACATACATTAGTCACTCAAAGCCCTGCTGGGTCCCTTTCAAGGAGCACTCAAATATTATTTTGATACAATCTGGATCTCCAATAATAATGGGGCAATGGTGCTTCTGTGCACCTCCCTTGTGACGCATTTGGTTTAATTTATTGCTGTACGGTTCTCATGTTATTTTTGTTCATGAGGACAACGCGGTGGGATTGGGTTTAGTAATGTTCATAAACTCCTAATTCTGAGTTTACAATCAACGTTCAGATAGCTAACGGGCGATTCAGATCCATGTCTGCACTGACTCCACTCCAGCTCAAGTCAATTCGGGCCAGAAACGTTGCATATCCAACCCAGAAATGCCTGTAGTTTTAATAGACACTGCTACTGCGTGGACCAAGAATGAACACGGACAATACTGCAATGATGCTTAGCCCTATAATGAATATTATAAATGATATATCTGAATATTATAAATGGGCTTATTTGCCCATTTCTAGGAATGCTCTTGCATCTCTGTTGTTCGTGATTCTGTCTTCATTCTATGAAAATAACAAAAAAAAAAAAATCCTGCAGCATGAGCGAGATGCTGGCTGCGCTTCACGAACGTGACCACTGGCATTAGTAAGGACAAGTAATTTCAGAAAAATTGCACAATAGTACCTTCAAATTAAATCTGAACTTCAGTATGAAAACATAAAACAGCAAAATACAGTATGGGAACTATAAGATCAAAAGTGGATGGTAGCTGGAAGCAGTTCGAAAAGACGATACATACCAGCTGGTCAGAAAGGACACACTGAAGGAAACCAGTTCCATCTCTCAGCACTAAGAACATCAGATTCTTCCCTGTGAGGAAATCCAAACTTTGATAGTTCAATAATGCACCTCACCAGATTCAACATCAAAATGACTTTACACAATCAGCCATCACTTTTGTGCAAGATAGGTTTCATTAGCTCTGCCAGGAGGTATTGTAATCAGCGGTGTGTGTGTGTTGCTGCCATCAAATTCAAAATGAGATATTTGTCATGAAATGGGAAAATCTGACATGTTGTCCATGTCCTGTTGTGAATAAAATGTGGGTTTATGAGATTTAAAAATTATTGCATTCTGTTTTTATTCCAATGTTACACAGCATCCCAACTTTTTTGGAATAAGGGTTGTACATCTTTTGTGACAAATAACAGCTCCGGCCTTTTATTTCATGTCTTTATTTTCATCAGAGGCAGAGAAATTTGTATTTTAGTCAACATTTGAAAACACTCAGGATTTGGAGAGTCATCTTCACCCGTGGCCATAGATCATAACAGCTTAATTATTCATTTGAAAGAAAAGGTGTACCTTCACATCCTTCTCATGAAATACTGATAAATGGTTTGTGTAAGACAATGAGTAATTCCCAAGGTCACAAAATTAAGCGTCCACTCACCTTGTCTGCGAAGCCTATGAACCCAGCCAGAAACTTTCACCCTTTGGTCCCGGTGAGGCACCAGTTCATAAATTTTTGCCTGAAATTTGAAACATTGCGTCATATTTAAATTATGAATAAACAAGTCAAAAAGTGAGCACAGCTCACCAATACCCCTGACCCTTGTGCACTGAAGAGATTATGGCATATTTTCATTTAAATTGGCACTGCATCCCTCCATGAAGTGTAGAATGCATAACTGCAATGTGAAAACAATCTGATGAGCGTTTTTTGAGAAATCTGTCAGACAAACTGGAGTAGACAGTCGGACGGACGGACGGAAAGAAGGGAAACTTGGCAATGAACCTCTCCATGAAGTGCACAATGCATGACTGCAATTTGAAAACAATCTGATGAGTGGTTTTTGATAAATCGGTCGGACAAACTGGTGCAGACGGACAGAGGGACAGACGGAATTCTTTGGTATATACAATACACCCCCGCCCTTTATGGGTCGGGGGTATAAAAACAAGTGTTAAATGTCAAACCCACCAAGACTTAATATAAAATACTTTCTGAATATTTTTATGACATGGACTGTACCATTTTGGGTTCTGGGAGACTGGGATCATTCTCAATGATTATCATCTTAGCTTCTTCAAGGTTCTTCTCCCTTCGATCAGCATCTTCAGCCTGCAGTGCAAAGAGAGCAAGAAGCACAGAAGTGTACACATGCAAGTTAACATTCATGTAAATTATCACCTAAACACTTTTATATCTCAGAGGCAAGTTGATTAATAGAAGGTTACAGTGGGCTCCAAAATTACTAGCACCCATGACTGGCAATGCAGAAACAATACAAAAAAATATTTACAATATAATTATAGAGAAACTGAATATACCAACATGTGTGAAATACTTTATGAATGTTTCAATGGTAACAACCAAAATCATAACAATCATTTAATGGAAGATAAAGGTGGAGCCCCATTAAGGGAGTTTTCTGGCCCAAACCACCGATTTCAAAATTATTTTGGATCATTCCATGTCAAATCATCCAGGGGGTGCCAGGTTACCTCCTCAGAATTCTTTGAAAAAATTCACAGATAAATATTCACACAAAATTAAAAAATGCCAAATATTAGGCCAGTATCGCAAATAGTTTTCAAGTTATAGCCCTTTGAAAATTGTATATTTTATTTTTTTTGGCGAACCCATTTTCAGCCAACTTTGGCAACTTCTTGCTCCAAATTGTTTGCTTATACAGGTCTGAAATTGGGTATACTAACCATATTCATCCCCTAGAATCTGAAAATGGCCTTAGATTCTGTGTATCTTGATCCACTTTTGTATGGTAAAGCCTCAAAATCAGCCGAAAACACAAAATACCCAAAAACGAGACTACATTTTATGACCTGTAACTCAGGAACTAAGTAAGATTAAACAAAATTGATTTAATGATTTTAGGATATATATCTCTGTAAAAATGCAGTAATCCAAGCAATATTATTTGTAGAAGTTTTTTAATGAAATAATTTCTAAGTAAATTTTTCAGTGGACCAACTTTTTACCTTCGCACAGATACTGGGGTCATGGGTAGGGTTTAATCCCAGGAAACAACCTCCAAACCATTTCCCGTTTCCCGGGAAATAGAAAAATGGGAAACCGGGAAAAAATATTTAAAAAAATATTTATAAGATAATGGAATATATTTAGAAAATATTTAGGTCTACTTTAATTTCTTAAAACAAATTCAACAGCTGTGTGTGCGCGCAGGCGGAACAGCTGTGTGTGTGTATGCCTGCAGGGAGAGTACTTTAATCGAACTGACTATTCGCACTTATTTAAGTGCGTCCAAGCACAAAAATTGATCGAAATTCGCGTTAAACGCACTTATAAGTGTGGCCAAGATGCACAATGCTCCATTGCCCACACTTATTTTAAGTTTAATTTTGGTCTCGTTTTTGGGCGTTTTGTGCTTTTGGCTGATTTTGAGGCTTGACCATACAAAAGTGGATCAAGATGTACAGAAGCTAAGGCCATTTTCAGATTCTAGGGGATGAATATAGTTAATATAACCAATTTCAGCCTTGTATAAGCAATCAATTTGGAGCAATGAGTTGCCAAAGTTGGCTGAAAATGGGTTCTCCAAAAAGCTTAAAATATTATTCAAATTTTGAAGGGCTGTAACTTGAAATCTATTTGAGATACTGGCCTAATATTTGGCATTTTTTTAATTTTGTGTGAATATTTATCCGTGAATTTTTTCAAAGAATTTTGAGGAGGTGACCTGGTACCCCCTGGATGATTTGACATGGAATGACCCACCTACGGTCTAGGCATGCACCTCTGGTGTAGTTGAGCTTAATGGAGGGGCCAACTTTGATTTTTGGGTTTATTAACAGCAAAAATCGTGGCAAAGCCACTGCGCCTGCTTGGCCAAACATGGCCAAAAATCGAACTTGGCCTAGATTTTCATCGCATATACACGCATATAAAATATGAAAAGGATCCATGAAAAACTGAAGGCGCTAAAGTGCTGAAAAGGCAAAAAGTTTACTGATGCACAGATGCACGACAAACAACCAGGAAGGCATCTAACCACAGCAAAAGCCCGATTAGCCTAGAGGCCAAGCGTGCTAAAAATGAGTCCTACTCCATATACCTTTCACAACATTTTTGTAATTTTTTTTCTTTGTCTTTCTACTCATCCAAGTGGGTGCAATAAGGATATGCAGTAATAGTTTTTATCTCAGAAGAGTAATTTTTACATGAGCCTTTGTTTTGTCATTTCGTTTCCGAATGTCACATGCATAATGCTAACTTAGCGCTAATATAATTACTTCTTATGATTTCAACCGAATCAATTTCTCACCTCTTTCTTGTTCTTGGACTCATTTTTCACCTGTTCCTTGTTCCATAATTTCTTCAAATTCTTCATTTGTGTTTTTGAGATTACCTCCCAGCGCTGCAGAAAAAAATGACATTCTCATAAAACAAAATGTAAATGATAAAGGAAACAAGCTGCTGACGTTGTCAAGCAATATCCCCCGCAACTCACAAATAATTTTTTCCTGAAGATTGTCACATCTGTTAGCTTCTCTTAGATAGTATACTTTGTTAATAATACTTTGGCAATTCAATCAATGTTATGAAAAACAAAATCAAACACTTTCGGAGTATATAATGAAAACCATGAAATATTTTCAAAATTGTTTATCGTCACAAACCTTTAACATGTCTTTTTACACTACAAAGACAACATATCTCCAAGATACCTCAGATAGCCTGGACGGAACACATAAGAGATTGCTTACAAATTTCCTACATAAATGTGAGTTTTAAAAAAAAATTCTCAAAATTGTTTCTCCTGACATATCTGTATGTGTTTCTACACCTACATGAAAAAATGATGATAAATGGATGATTGGGAAGAAAGTTATAGCCCCGACAGGACACATTACAGATTTCTTACAAATTTGACACTTTTTTTTTTGCCCCAAAACGCAAAAAAAAAAATTGTAAAAAATATCTTCAAAATTGTTCTTCATAACACACCTTTACGTGTTTCTACATCTCTATGCCAAATATGATGAGTATCGGGTGATTAGGAAGAAAGTTACAGCCCGGACAGGACACATTACAGATTTCTCACAAATTTGTCACTTTTTTGTCAAGAAAAGCAAAACAATTTTAAAAAATATTTTCAAAATTGTTTTTTCATGACACACCTTTAGGTGTTTCTACACCTCCATGCCAAATATGATGAGTATCGGGTGATTAGGAAGAAAGTTACAGCCGGACAGGACACTTTACAGATTTCTCATGAATATGTCACTTTTTGCCCCAAAACGCATAATAAATTATGAAAATATTTTCAAAATTGTTTTCATGACACACCTTTATGTGTTTCTACACCTCCATGCCAAATATGGCGAGTATCGGGTGATTAGGAAGAAAGTTACAGCCCGGACAGGACACTTTACAGATATCTCACGAATTTGTCCTTTTTTTTTGCCCTAAAACGCAAAAAAAATTATGAAAATATTTTCAAAATTGTTTTTCATGACACCTTTATCGTTTCTACACCTCCATGCAAAAATATGATGAGTATCGGGTGATTAGGAAGAAAGTTACAGCCCGGACACGAAATGTTACGGACGGACGGACGGACGGACGGACCCCATTTTAATACCCCCCGCAACTACGTTGTTGCGGGGGATAATAAAAATATCAACGCACTACATTTGAGCACATTCGCCAAATAATGTACAACTGCAGCTGTCAAAGTGTACAGGAAATGGAACAGATTAAAGAGGTTCTAAAAACTAAATCAATGAAAACAAATAAACCAAAAAAACTAATCACTGACTGATGTACCCATGACGACATAACTACCAAATGTATTTTTAGAAAATGTGTGCAAGTACATTACGACAACTCAAAATGTTCCAATAAGCTCAGTCTGCAACACTCTTTAGAGTTTGCAGAGGTGTAGTCTGAATTTATGTCACTCTCACAATGGTTCCTTTCTCTCAACTAGTCAGACTGTCACTGCAGCGCATGAATTATACCACGGCCTAGGGGCAATTGTCGTGGTTGCCCCCCTGCGTGACCGTAATGCCCGACTACTCAAACGGCCAGTTTGGCGTGCCCTTTTTTCAAGTGGCCGTGGTGCCCAAAAAATTACCCTGAGTGGCGATTTTCGACACAGCGACTGAGCTGTGCGGCTCCGGTTGTCACGCTGCGCTGGACTACATGCCCACTCACTCACGAATAAGGCAACATTGTGTGGTTGGCATCCTACAACCATACATCTTTCCGGCTTGAGAAAAATCAGGTCACATTATGTTTTAAGCACAAGCAATTAAATACTGTTGGTGTCAAGTATAGATGTGTTTTTTTTTTTTTGGGCTGGGTGAAAACGGTGGTTGTATAACTTTTCTCGACAGAAACTAAACTCTTAGAGCGAGCTGGAGAGAGCATTGGCTAAATACGTTTGCCTGTGCAGTGCGTCTCCTGCTATGCCAGACTGCTCAGCAGTAGTGGTCCGTCGGCAGTAACAAAGTCCATCGGAAACCTCATCTTTCAATGCTTGATAACCAAAACCTCTCGCAGTTTTCTTTACCAGGGTAGTGTTATGTATGAGTATTTTATGTACAGCATTGTATATCATTTGTAAATGGAGATTTGTTAGATCTGTGGTGCTTTGCTGGTCAGCTATTTGTTTATTTTGTTCATCATTTAGCACCCTCTGGTGGTATGTCTGTGTGACAGTCTATTTTACATGATCTGATGCAATACCACCTGCTTGTGATGAAATAGACTAATGCTTTCTGGAAGTTTCTGGCATATTCTTGCCTGGAGGGGGCCAGATCACCCAGGACTCCTGTAGATCTTTCCAGAATAATCCTAGTCTTTATAAATGCTGTGATTTTGCTTAGTGAGAGAAGTTTTTTGTTTTGGCATCAGAGTTACATAGTAGCAATAGAGTGTTATTGTAAGATTAAACAGTGGATTATTTGTAGAAGTATTTTTTTTTTAATCAGTGAAGAATAAATTTGTTTAAGTTGTCATTGCTGGTTTTCCATGTTGTGATTTTCAAGTCATAACAGTAGCAACAGCTACTCAGACTAATTTGTTGAACGACGGCATTCCAATTTATTTTTGATGGAACTGTTGAATATTGCACCATAAAATTGAAGCGTTTTCTTCCGCACATAAATGACGACGTAAAATATCAATATGTCTTTATAAGTTCTGCGCTCGTGTAGCACGTAAATTAGTTTGCGAGGCTCATTAAGCAGTAAGCCCCGAGAATCCGTTCTATACTCTGAATGTAGTCATGGCTAAAGGACGTTGTCTGGCATGATGCACAGCTGAGTGACAACTGTGAGGATGGCGAAAATAAATGACGCGAAGTCAACAAAAGTTTTGGATTTTTGCATCTATATTATCATCCTTACAATGCCAATTATATAAATGTCAGCAATGGACATTCACTTTTTCATTATCATTTCTAATTATTGGTCATGTATTGGTCTTGATTGTTCTGTCAATAAATTGCTGCAAGTTGAATAAAAAAAATTTAACAATTTTAAAAATTGATAAAATATTGGTTTTCAATGAACTCCTAATTATTGATTTATACTGTCTTATTTACATACAATGTCATCATCAATTATTTTTCTTGCAAAATTGATTAATTTGGTTTTGGCCTTGGTGCCCTACATTTTGGCCATGATGCCCCAATTTTAAAAGGCCAAGTGGCCTTGCCCTAAAAATAACTTAATTTGAGGCCTTTCACTGTAAACAAATCTAGCATGAAGCAAGTCAACAGCACTTTCTGCTTTTGTATTCAGCTTGAAAACAACTATTACAAGTTTAACAAAGGTCCCTCAGAAAACCAAACCAAATTCATCTCAGTTTTATCTGCTTAGTTTTTAAAACATAAGCTATACACTTCTAGGATGTTTTATCATACTGTTCATACAAATACCAGATGATGCAAACTAGGAAGACCAGCAAAGCTAATGTCATGACTAATGTTATGACCATTGGATCACAGGATGGATAAGGTGGGAAAGGAGATTGAAAGCGGAATAAAAGAAAGATGGGTAGGTGAAGGGATAAGGAAAGAAATGGAGGAAACACCATAAATCGATAACTCACACAGACAACTGCTTTCAATGGAGAACCTGGTTTTAGCTCAGAGTTAAAGAGGATTTCACATTTGTCACTAGTTCCGTTCCAGACTCTGCATTCGTTTAAAAATATGTGAGGACTTATGTAGTGAGGTCAAATGTACTGGCCTCTGTGCAACCAGCACATAATGGTGGTACACTTTGACAGCACCCATTTTTCAGAGGACATGGCTGAATCGACATAAAAAGATTGAAATTCAAAGTAGAGGACAACTTTCGCAAAAAACAATACTAGACAAGCCGATAAGAGACCTCAAAGGTCCCCCGCCAAGGGACAAACGCACAGACTGACTGCTTGACAGATAGACGGACGGACGAAGATGGCCTGAATCAACAGTCCCCCGACTGGCATTTTTAAAAGGTAACCAAAATTAGTTTTGGAAATATTCTCCAGAAACATAACTGAGTCACAAGTCAAAGGTCACCTAAACGTTAGATCAAGACCACATTAAGTATGATTAATGGAAGACAAATGGAGCAAGCTCATCTGTTCGCCCCATTGTGGAAGTCATGATTATCGCGCTAAAAATTATTGTGATAAATTAATCACCCATCCTAACTCAATCATGTTGGCTTGGTTATATAGCAGATTATTTAAATGCCGGCGTGTTCAGCTGTTGGATGACAGAGCACAGGAAAACAGATGCTTCAGGTCTTCAGTGAGAGCTTTTTTTTTTTTTTTTTTTTTTTTAACCTCCAGTCATTGAAGAGTGATAGGACATTTGATGTCGCTATAATGGAAAAATAGGACCAAGGGTCCTGTAGCTTACCGGCAAGCAGTCTTATAGTGATGATACAAGTTATGAAAATTTCATGTGAAGTTTGACATTCTAATCAATGAAAATCAATGTCAAGGTCACCAAATAAAAGTTCACATACATTTATAAGGCCTCCTGTAACACAAACACAATCCTAAGCTCTGAAGCAATTTTGGTGATACAAGTAACTGAAAATTCATTATTTCAATTGTGAGATTTAAAGGTCACAAAAGGTCAAGTTGAGGTCAGCATATGAACTTCATATATGACTTTCTAAATGTCATTATACAAACCTTAACTCAATCTGTGACCATTTTGGTGATACAAGTCATTGTAATTTCACAGTCGAGTTTGACCCTCAAAGGTCACTGACAATCAAGTTGAATGTCACCAAATGAAAGCAGGGCTCCAGATTAACCTTTTCTCTTAGGCGCACTGGTGCTCCCAACCCAAAAAATTTGGGCGCACCAGCAAAAATCTAGGTGCACCACCATAAAAAGTTGGCAGCATCAGTAAAACTCTTGGCCATATCAAGTAATACTCCTATTAATCAATGTTAACAACCTGGAATAATGTATTAGAATATATTATAAAAGAAAAAGCATAATCCAACTGAGTTATATATTGATAGGTGGAAAAGAATTGTGTAGGATTTAAAATGGTTCTTGGGGATGGAGGATAAATCACACCATTTGTTACAACCAACTTCTTTATTCCACAGACTTCAATCTTGTACCTGCAGTCATGGCCAGGCATGACTGATGAAGTCAAGTCAACTGTTGAAAAATGAATACTCAAAAAATGTTAACAGTGTCAGTCACTCAGTGGAACTTACTAAATTCATTAAACTGACACAGCACTAAGTCTATGCTCACTCAAAGAGCACCACTAACAGCTACATGTCATGTGAACTTGCCAATGAAATGATTTGTTTTAATTGATGTAACTGTATTCGAACCTCAGACTGCAAAGCCATATGAACTACATACAAACTCCTCAAACTGACAAAGTAGTGCGACTCATCAATATTGTTCTCTAGGGGGCTGTTTCAATAAACACGACAGACCGTCCGACCCAGCGACCGACCACCTCTAATTGGATCGAACCGTCCGTCTTTTCCTGGGTCTTTCAATAAATGGTCCGTCGTCCTCTGACCCGGTTGGACTGTCTGACTTTCTGGGACCACTTGAGCGTTGTTCGAAAACCCGGTTTTTAAAAATATATGGCGTTTTGCTTGAAATTGTCTGAAGGCAAAGACAGCCCAAAATATTTTGAGAGTGGAAAGACAATATAATCAATGCACGTGAAACTGATATACACCCAGTGATGGGGCTTTGTCAATCCGTGAACAAATTTTTCTAACAACCACACATACAAGAATATTTCATCCCAAAAATCATCGTTGGCATTTTCCTTAATTGAGACAAAATGCTGCATGTTTATTCAGGGCATGTGAACAACAATGGGATATTGCCTTCAGAGCGGTCTCGGCATGGTTATCAGAGGTTGTTATAATATTCGTGGTGCTTACGTGAGACCGAGAGTGGAGCTCTGTTTACCGCCCGTCTTTGACTTAACTGAAGTCTGTAAAATGAGCTGGAATCACGATATGGATGCCTTAATGTCTTCTGTATAATGAACAATGTTGCAACTTCATAGCTGTAGCTTATACAGAATGTATTGACTGCTTTTGATTAGCTAGATAGATTGTATTCAGTTAAGACATTTAAATGACATCTTATAGCTAGTTAGTTTACTTTTTCATATGATTAAAGTTTTCATATTTTGAATATTTGGCACCAAATCACAAATGTATTGGGTAAATTATGGATCTGAGTTAGACAAAAGTTTATTGAAACAGCCCCAGGTCCGGACATCAATAAGGAAAAGCGTTAGATTGGCTATGTCAGTGTAAAAGTAGACCCGTGATAACGTTACCATTCAGATACATACAAGCAATGTCATTGTCGCTGCTGCTACTGCTATCATGGTTCATTTTGGTTAAATTATAACTACTTGAGATTTGGTTGTCTGTTTGCGAAATTGGAACTCAAGAACACAAAATTTTGCACAGAGTTCATGGAATGGTTTCACAAGGAATTTTTTGTGATGAAGTCAATCCGTGCTGCTTTTTTCGCTCAACCCGGTGTGAATGGGACTAAAAATGAATGTCTTGTTACAGGGCACCGACATAAGAATCAGCTGGTTCTAACTTTTCCTCAGAAAATGTTTGAAAATTTCAACTGTCTTATCTCTGATGTTTGGAGTTATCAAAATTTATTTTGTGTGGAATATTGTTGACTACCCTAAACATATGGCAAATATGTTCAAAATCTCCATAGGCTTAGAGATATAAGCAGTCAAAAATGGACATAGAACCTTCTGATTCGAGGCGTAAGTTGCCCTTGGTCAACAAGTTCTATGTCCAACATAGGACCTGGTGCCTTTACTGGTTTTACGTATGATCGAAATCAGGAAGTTCTATGTCCGTCAGAGTCGTTTTAAAAAAGTTATGAACAAACTCAGAACGTTTTGTCAATGAATGGTTACCTGTATTTTAACTTATTTCACAAAAATGTACTGGGACACCATGAATGACTGAGGATTTGTATTTTACACTCATATAGAAGTATTGCATCAAATTAACAGATTGATGAATGAGCCACCTTCTCATTTGAACCTGTGACAGACAGCATTGCCCACTGACCAGAATCAATAGCATGAAAAAATAAAAATTAGAAAAATTAAGTATATATATGAACAAAATTTGGCATCAAAACTTCATACACTCACACATAAAATAACTGTTCTGTAAAACTGACAAATTGGGGTAGGCCTAGCTAGGGCCTAAATGGTGGGCGGGTGGGGGTTCGGGTGGGGCAGGCGAGCAGGCGGGAGGGGTCTCCCGATATCCCTGGGTTGCCCGATGTCGCTGACAAATTGTATATTAAGTGCACTGTACATTAGCACACTAGGCCTAGAGTTGATCGTTTGAGAATTAAGTAGTTCTACGTTCATGCATGTTGACGAATGTGACTTTTCCACACCAGTCCTAACACGACAAAATTAAGATTTACAGTGTGTATACATTGTTGGTGAACAACTTAACCATCAAAATAATCCATTAGTCTTTCAGAAGGGATCAAAATCGAAGGTCTTTTGTGAGGACTTCTCATTTTGTGCTTTACATGTGCTCCTTGGCCATTTTGAGCGAATGTCACATGATCCAGGGACAGACCCTGATTGGTACCTTGGACATAGAACCACCTGATTTGAAACGAGCCCCACTCAGGATATAGAACTAAATGTTTCTACGTGTTAATATGGTGTAGACTTTAGGTTGGAGCTAAGCACTAAGTGACATAAACCTAACTGATTTTTGAATGTCCTGGTATGCTTAACTCCACTTCTGCGAAAAGTGGACTTAGAGCCAGCTGATTCTCAAGGGACGATATCTCTAGCCACTGGTCTTGGCGGGGGGTATGTTTTCATGCAGGGTGTTGGAGCAAGGAAGTTATATCTCTTTGGTTGCAGCTTGTTTTTTTTTTTTTCAGCATTCTTGTCAGCCAATGGCTTTGTTCTGCAGCACATTATCTAGGCGCAGGCCTTAGGCGCACCCGTGCAACCTCGATTTCAAAATCAGCCTCACCGCCCTAAATCTCGTAGCATATGCGACCAAAATGGTCGCAGTCTGGAGCCCTAGAAAGTTCATATGCGACTTCCACGATGTCAGTAACACAAACCTAGGCTCCATCTGAGACCATTTTAGTGATACAAGTCATTGAATTTTCATTAGGTCACATCTGACCTTTGAAGGTCAATATGAATATCACCAGATGAAAGTTCATATATGACTTCCTATATGTCTGCAATACAAACCTAGGCTCCATCTGTGACCGTTTTGGCAATACGAGTCATTGTAATTGTATTTTGTCAAGTTTGACCCTCAAAAGGTCACCAACATTCAAATTGAATGTCACCAAATCAAAGTTCATATGTGACTTCCTAGATGTCAGTAACACAAACCTAGGCTCCATAACAAACCTAGGCACACACCTTTTTAGCGAAAGAAGTCATTGAATTTTCACCAGGTCAAGTTTGACCTTCAAAGATCAATATGAAGGTCACCAAATGAAAGCTCATATGTGACTTCCTATACGTCTCCAATACACTATCTGTAACGATTTTGCTGATATAAGTCATTGAAATTTCACTGTATAGCTTGGCCGTCGTTGGTCACTGAAGGTCAAGTTCAAGCTCACCAAATGAAACTTCATACATGACTTCCTATATGCCAACAATACAAACCTTACCGCTATCTGTAATAGTTTTGGTGATAGAAGTCATTGAAATTTTACTATGAGAAGTTTGACCTTCAGAGGTCACCGAAGGTCAAGTTGAAGACCACCAAATGAAAGTTCATATATGACTTCCTATACATCTCCAGTACAAACCTACTCTTTATCTGTAAAGATTTTGCTGATATAAGTCATTGAAATTTCACTGTGAAGTTTGGTAATTGAAGGTCACTGAAGGTGAAATTCAATGTCACCACATGAAACTTCATATATGACTTCCTATATGCCTACAATACAAACCTAAGCTCTATCTGTAATAGTTCTGTTGATAGAAGCCATTAAAATTTCACTAAGTGAAGTCTGACCTTCGAAGGTCACCGAAGGTCAAGTTCAAGGCCACCAAATGAAAGTTCATATGTGTCTTCTTATAAGTGCTCAATACACATATACTCAAAGGCAATGAAAATGCAACACTCTAAATTTTGGTTTATTTTTGCTCAGGACCTGAGTAGTCCAATTTGAGTTCTTAAGTGACCACAGGGGTCACAATGTGTACCTCGTTACGCATGAATGATCATCATGTAACTCAACAGTGTGAGTTGGACTCTAATCAATCCATATTGAGTACAACATATGGGATTAGGAGTTGTGCAAGTACAGTGGTTGAAATGAAGGAGGGGTTGTCTTCCCTATATAAAGGCATGATAAAAGCCACACAAAAAACATTTTTAATTGTCATAATGCCACGTCTGTCGACTGAACAACGGAGCAGGGTTTGGGTATGCTAGAGGCGGGAGTAAGTGCCCAGCAAGTGGCTCACCGTTTTGGGTGCAGTACGTCCAGCATCACCAGACTGATACAGCGGCACCATGAAACAGGTTCTGTTAATGACAAACCACGTCCAGGACGCAAAAGAGTGACAACTCCTCATCAGGATCGCCATACTGTCCTTCAGCATCTGCGTGATCGTTTCAGGACTGCTACTCAAACAGCTGCAGAGACACCAGGCAGACGACAGCCACGTATCAGCAGCAGAACAGTACGGAGAAGATTGAGAGATCAGCAGTTGCATGCTCGAAGGCCATATGTGGGGCCAGTGCTGACGGAACATCACCGTGAAAATCGCTTGGCATGGGCCACTCAACACCGTCGTTGGTTTCTGATGCAGTGGGACAGTGTCTTATTCACAGATGAAACCCGATTCTGCCTCCATGCTGCTGATGGACGTGTTCGTTTATGGCGTCGCCGTGGTGAGCGTCATGCTCCACGCTACATCAGACAGAATGATCGTTGGGGTGGTGCCAGTGTGATGGTGTGGGTTGGGATTACTGCCAATCACAGAACACCTCTGGTCTTCATCAATGGCAACTTGACAGCTCGGCGGTACATTGATGAAGTCTTGGACCCTGTCGTTGTCCCATTCCTGAGGAATCACAATGATGTGACCATCTTCCAGCAGGATAACGCCAGACCCCACACTGCTCGTGTCACAGCTGCTTTCCTGGCACAACATGGTGTTAACTGTCTGCCGTGGCCTGCATGCTCACCAGATTAATCGCCCATCGAGCACGTCTGGGACCAACTGGAACGAGCTCTTTCATCAAGAGTACCCAGACCTCAAACCAGGCAGCAACTCCAGAATGCACTACAGGCAGAGTGGCGACAACTTCCCCAAGACAACCTAAGACGCTTAGTCAGGTCCATGAGGAGATGTTGTACTGCCTGTGTGGATGTTCGTGGGGGTCACACCCGATACTGACTGTTCTTTTGAGTTCATTTTTAAATGTGTGTTCCGTTCAGTCTTGTTGTGATTTTTCATTTTCAACTTACGCTCGTTATGTTTAATGCATCTGTTTATTATTGTCCAAATCGGCCCATTAACACATTTAATTCATCAAAGTCAACCCACCCAACATATTTGAATTGTTAAAATAAGAAAATAAATTTGAGTCACAAAATTATTTTAATCCAAACTGGTGTTGCGTTTTCATTGCCTCTGAGGGTATGTTCCCAATCTTCAGTATTTTCAAGCCTTGAAGCCTTTGAAAATTGTAACATTTTGCTTGAACTTTCAAGGTCATCTGAGGCCAACTTTAACACAGCCAATATATAGGTCATATATAACTTCCTATATGTCAGTAATACAAACTTAATCTCTATCTGCAACCATTTAGCTTCTACAGGCAATTTTGCCCATCCTCCATAACACCCAATATTAAAGTACAGCGCCCCCATTAGACCCACTTCCGTTGATTCAATCAAAATGGCACTCGCACTGTACATAAAGTGTATCAAGGTGAGTTGATTGCCAGATTAAAAAAAAAAAAAAAAAAAGCTATCAGACAGTTTGAGAAATATTTTTTTTTTAATTTCAAGCCATATCTTTTAACATTGTTAATATTTTCCTTGACCTCGAGTTTGACCTTTCAAAATCATCAGTGGTAAAATTTAATATTGCCAAAATATAGGTCTTATATTACTTCCTATATGTCGATAATACAAACTTAATCTCTATCTGCAACCATTTGGCCTCCACAGGCCATCTTGCATATTCATAAAGTACAGCGCCCCCAATAGACCCACTTCTGTCGATTCAATCAAAATGGCGCTCACACTGTACATTGACGGTACCAAGGTAAGTTAATTGCCTGATTTAGAAAAAAATTTATCACACAGTTTTTGAAAAATAATTTTAAATTTCTCAGTCCTATCTTTAACATTGGGGCCAAAGTTTCAAGGGCCCATAAAACAGACAAAAATGATTCAATCAAAATCCGAAAAAAAAAAAAAAAAAAAGCCTGGAGATATGGTCTAGTAGTATGTTATGGCAAATTTACATGAAAATTCATCAGGCCAAAAAAAAGATAAAAAATTTTCTGGACGACGGTCGCCGCACCACGACAATAGCTTATTGGCCCATAGGGCCGGTAAGCAAAAAATGGCAGATTAAATGAGCGCTTTGATCCGGATGTTTAACCATTAATCACTCAGCTCAGTTTTGTCTTAAAATTAGCAGGAAAATATTCTGGAACACCCAACGGACAGTTCTTCGGTTCGCAGTTCACTTCAGGCGAAAATTGCCTTCCACTTAAACTCGATTACAATAGACTTGAATTCTCAAGTTTCTGTGGTGCTCAATACAAGCCACCGTAGCTCTAAATATGATATTATAAAAGAATTACTTTTTCCTCACTGGTTTTTGCAGCCAGTCCAAACAAAATACTTATTGTACACTCCAACATACCTCGCCTTCTGTGTGGGAGTCCACATAGATAGTTGGAAATGGTTCCTTTCCGAAAAACATCAAGGCATTTAAGGGAGTTTTGAAAGGTTTTTCCTTTGTCCCATCAGCATCTTGATCATTTCCCTCCTTGTTAGAGACATACAGCTCCCCTAAAACAGGAAAAAGATGAAATCATTCATATTTGTCATTGTAATTTTTATAATATTGGAGAGGAAGTAATTTTGCCATTACTGGACATACCTGTAAAAAGGAGGTAAGTAGGGGTCAAGCATACACTCTTGAATGGGGTATTTGTCAAATAAAAGTTGCCTAAATTAGTAGATCTGCCCAATCACTGCTGTGAGCAGAAAACCCAATTACGGCTACACTTCAAAACTTCAAACATTCTGGAGCTATCACATGAATATAAAAGACATAATAGATTACACAAACAAAAATCTATTAAAATATATCTATATGTATGCTTTCCACACTTCGGTACATTCAAAATTAATATTGAAGCTTAATATTAGCTTATTAAAGCATAAAGCATCCCCAAGTCATCTCTTCACGGCTCCAGACACTGCTGTTTTGGTGGGTGCTCATCAATAAAGTGGCAAGCTGAGGACCTGTGAGGCACCAGTCTCTTAAATAAGAGACTGATGTACTCGCAGGGTGGTCCACGAGGGGGTTTAGCATGTCGCTGCGACATGCTAAAATTTTTGCTCGTCATCCTAAAAATCCCGCAACATTCTAAGCGCCATGCCAAGAAGAGTCCGCAAATTTGCTGAGAATCCGACTAAACCATCGAGGGGACGAATTGCACGACACATTTACTTCGCTCCTTTGCAAAAATAAATAAATAAATAATTTTTAAAAGGATTTTCATGCGTGCACAGGCTCATAAGGCCCAGGGGGAATTAATGCGTAGGCACCAAGTCAATCTCTAAACTGGACTATGGATGGAACTTTGTCACCAGCATTGACCAGATACTGAATGGACCAGCGACTGATTTCGATTTCACAATAATGCCCCAATCGAAGAGAAGCAGAAGCATTAGTCAGAGAATCGAGTTCAATATGGTATACGTACATGGCACCACAAAAATAGAAGTGGAAACTCACAAGGGCTATGGTCAAAATTATGACATGGTTAAGTCAATGCTGTCTCCAATTAGATGTTTCAAAAACAGTGAGCATGTACTTTACTAAAATAAATGACGCTTGTGTAGATCCGGATATTTTTGTGTCTGGAGAGAGATTACAGATTGTCAAAGAATTCAGATACCTTGGCATTCTACTAGATTCCAACCTTAATTTCAGGGCACAGGTTAGAAAACTCTTTCAACGGCTCAAAATGAGTCTTGCCAATTTCAGGTTCATTTCAGCTAAGGTGTACATGCATTCAATGATTTTCTCTCACATGAATTACCGTTTGACAAGCTGGTCACAAGCCAATTCCACCACTTAAGCCACTGCAGTCCTTGTATAAACAGACACTTAAAACTTTAGATAAAAAGCCAAAACAATTTCACCATTGTGCAATCTTATAGAAATATAAACAGTCTTTTGAACTGGGGAAATATGATGTAGATATATGTCTTTACAAAATCATACGTGAGGAGGCTCCCCCTCCTCTTGGATCTTTTGTTAAGATCAGAACAAATGCAAATCGAATCACAAGGGGGGTTTCAAGAGGGGACTGTGTCATTCCACCGCAGAAAAGTACCTTTAGTCAGTCAGCATTTTCTGTTAAAGCCTCGCGAGAGTGGAACAATATCCCCATCACATATTAGGGAGCTCGACACATATGCAATGTTTGAATCTCACTTAAAACAGAGGCTAATTAGTTGCCAAATCTGTCAGCATTAAAAATCCTGTCAGCTGCAGCCACCATGTTAAAATCAGGTTGTCATTTTGCCCTCATGTTCTCTTCAAATGCTTACTTAAATGCCTTGTCCAGCGCATTATACATCTTATGTAGCGTAGATTTAATCACACAAATACTCAGTGCAACAATAGGAAATTAGGCATAATCCTTTATAGATTAGGCTATATTTAATATAAAAATGATCATGATATCTGAAATTTATTTCACCAACAGCATTGCCTGAACGGCCTGAGAAGGGAGGTGCATTAACCAGTGCTCCGTGTCAGCGACTACGGTCAGAAGACAGACCACTGAAATGGTCCACTGACCACTGTGCCATGGTCCAGATCCCTAGCTTCAGCCCCCCAAGTGGTAGTGACCAGTGGTCTGCGCAGTAGTCCGTGCCAGCGACCATGGTTTGGACCACTAGCTTAAGCGCCCCTAGTGGTAGCGACCAGTGGTCCGTGCCAGCGACCATGTTCCGGACCTCTAACTTCAGCACCCCTAGCGGTAGTGACCAGTGGTCCATGGTCTGTGACCACTGAATTGACTACAACCCCTGCTGCTGCCAGTTTGACTTCCAAGTGGTACACTTTTGTGGTACACCACTGTGCCCCTAAGCACAACCTGAATTTCTTCAGCATGCATGCAGAATCAAAGACGTTTTAGAATTTTTTTCAAATAATTAAAACTGTACAAATTAAGACTTTCACCTAAATCCATCTATCATTGCATATTCAGACACACAGAATCACGAATCAATAAACGACTGAATGAACTACTTAATTTGCTATCCACACGATTGTTACAATTAAATTTGAGGCAAGAGGTAAATCCAGCATGCACAGGGCATTTTCAGAACTGCAGAACCAGTCAGTGTGGAATCATTTTTATATTGATTTATTCGATTATTATTAATTATTTATCCTTGCATGCTCTTGCTTTGCTCTTGCTCATTTTCTCTTAGGCCTCAGTGTGTACCCTTGCATTTTTCTGATTAGCCTGGGCCTTGCATAACTGTAGTTTTCGATAAATCTGACCGATGCGTCATGGCATATAGCTTATCTAGAACCATGCGGACCCAATAGGCCCATAACAAGGGCAAGATGTTCTTTTTCTCTCCTAGTTTATGTGTTTACAGAAGACGGAGTACAGGGAGAGCCTGGGTCGTGAATAAGATAAGCTCGAAGACATGATAGGGAGGAACCACCTGTCTTCCCTGAGATGTATGCGCATACCTCAGGGGCGGATTGACGTGGGCTGTGTGCGTCTGCAAGAGCATTCCAGCTAACATCATGATGTGTAAATCAGTTCGGGGGGAGAAGAACGTCACAATGTATTCCTACTTATACACCAGCAAAAAAAAGACTTTCTTTTATCCTTGTTCCTGCCTGTGACGAGAGTTGTCGTTAGGGCTGGGACAATTCTGAATTGATTTTTTTTTAAGGCGTAGTACCACCACCTGCTACCATGGGGCGAACATCCGAGCTTTCCCTTTTCCTTGATTAAACCCGACGCAGGTTGAACAAAAGTGCCAAACATCAAAGGGCATGTGAATGCTTCCGGAAAAAAACTTGACTGACATTCGTATTTTTCGGCGACATGCTGCACGGAGCCAAGTGAAGGACTACAGAATCGTCTCCTATTTACCAATTAGGTTACTCTAAGAAAAGTAACCTGTTCCAGTTTACTTGCTTGATTTGCCATCAAATAGTGGATGCGTTTACTCTCTAAGTTGAATGAGTAGAGCTGTTTATTAAGACAGCATGTTTGATTGCTGCATTTTCAAATTTAAATGGCCACAGAACAGCACAGCACGAACACGATTGCCATTGCCACGGCATTTCGTGCCACTGTGATAATTTATCTCTCACATTCACGTTTCATCCGCTTTACAGAATGTTTTCCTGCTTGTGTATTTTTTTAGACGCATAAAAACCAGGGCGAATCTTATTACAAGTCTGTTTTAAATTAATCTTTAATAATGTCCTAAAATGCTACAATGAGAGATGCAATTCAGAGGAAGATTTTTTTTAATTATTCAAATTATAGGCATTCTTTCACTCTAACACCGTAGCCCAGTTAGGTTTGTCTGCTTTTCACCATCCCATCTTAATCGTATAGGCTACTGAAATTGCTTGATTGTTATTTAGGACAAGTACACGGGAGCAGATTTAGAGAAGGGCGGAGCACCTGCAATTAGCAAAATCTGAACTCAGGCTTCTTCCCGACGGCATTTTAAATCGTTTAAAGCCGCTTCAGGTGTGTATATTTCAAGAAATTACACGCGACTGCCTACACACCCCATGACGGCAAGTGGTCTTATCACACTTTTAAAAAAAAAATAAAATCCTCTTTCAACATCACCATCAACTCTGCATTTAATCTCTCATTGTAGTATTTTAGGAGATCTATAATGATAAAATAATAATAAAGAGATTTGTTTTTCAATCGCCCTGGATTTCAAGCGTCTAAAAAATACACAAGATGGAAAACATTCTGTAAAGCGGATGAAACGTGAATGTGAGATATAAATTATCACAGTGGCACGAAATGCCGTGGCAATGGCAATCGTGTTCATGCTGTGCTGTTCTGTGGCCATTTAAATTTGAAAATGCAGCAATAACATGCTGTCTTAATAAACAGCTCTACTTATTCAACTTAGAGAGTAAACGCATCCACCATTTGATTGCTAATCAAGCAAGTAAACTGGAACAGGTTACTTTTCTGAGAGTAGCCCAATTGGTTAATAGGAGACGATTCTGTAGTCCTTTACTTGGCTCCGTGCAGCATGTCAAAAAAAATACTAATGTCAGTCAAGTTTTTTTTCCGGAAGCATTCACATGCCCTTTGATGTTTGGCACTTTCGTTCAACCTGCGTCGGGTTTAATCAAGGAAAAGGGAAAGCTCGGATGTTCGCCCCATGGTAGCAGGTGGTGGTACTACGCCTTAAAAAAAAAATCGATTCAGAATCGTCCCAGCCCTAGTTGTCGTGTGTGACAGGGGTCCTTTTCTGCAGAAAAGTAAACTGCCTTTGGCTTGGATAGTAACTTCTCTGCCTCCGTCTGAGTTCTTTTCGAGTCATCTGAGTTCTTTTTGAGAAGGTAATACCAGGAATACAAAATCAAAATTCCTACAACATTGGGGGCTACGTCCGGAATTCCAATATCTCACCTGCCCTCCTTGGAGAATCGGCGCCGACTGAAAACCGTGCGCACGGTCGTCTTGGAGACGTAAGGAAAGACCTCAGCCTGGGGCGATTGAATGTTGTAGGAATTTTGATTTTGTATTCCTGGTATTACCTTCTCAAAAAGAACTCAGATGACATGGAAAACAAGTACCCCCCCCCGCCCAAAAAATTACATTTGTAGTCACCCACGTTTACTGTTTACATGTGCCTCATTGGACATTTATACATACACAAGATGGCGGAGCTATTCTGCCGTGTGAGCTTTGGTCCAGCCAATGACGTTGTCCACTCTAGTTTTTTTATATGGGTCATTCTACAGAAACGGCCACTTTTGGGATAGCATTATGTCAAAAAAAAAAAATTTATTTTCATACATTTAAACTTCAGTAACACTTTTAGTTAACCATTTTGCTTTAAGAATCCACAAAAATTAGAGCTTAATCGATTACCATTATTTTTCTACACTCGCTTAAAACATGCTTCCGCTGTACTATCTGTAATTGGTGTTACCTCATAAATTCACAAGTTTTCAATAGTTTTAAGAAGTAATATTGCTTAACATATTCTGTACACATAGATAAACAAAAAAATATATATATGATGCCTTTTCATAGGCTTAGAACAAAGATAATCATGGTAACATAAATGATGGTAACATAAGTGACGGTAACACCAGTGACAATTTTCATGTCAAAGCCATTTTACAAAATGGCAGTAATAGTAATTCAAACCAAATGTTGCTATTCATGTTGGCCTCATTAAAATGCATAATAAAATCCAAATGTATTTCATTTCTTTGCATTTCCCTTCTCATAAAATGGGTAACACCAGTGACATCTTCTAAAATCCCCACATGAAATTGTGAGATTAAGGGTCAATTTTACAAAATATGAAAAGAGGCAGCAGACTTATCATGTTCATTCCATGACAGTCTCTCAACAAGTTGTTTGCTCAGTAGGAAATGATGTTATAAATGTTTTTTATTTTTTGTCAGAATAGGGGTTATTGTGAAGTGATAACACCAGTGACATGACACCCGGGGACAGCCATTTCCATTCAATTATTTCTAACAATGAGTTGGAATTTTATTAAATTATGCTATCCATTTCATAAATGTGATATTGGTGTAAAAATTATTGCATTCAAAATGCAGGGAAAATATATTTTAAAACTTAAAATCTGACATTAAACCTCCACACATTGGCCTGGGGACATGCAATTTTCATGTGCCTCAAATTTGGTATGATTGGTTAAAAATGAATTTGACCCAATGCCAATGCTCAAATTGGTATTACTATTCAAAGAACATCTTATTACTCAAATATATACATCTAATGTGAATATTAGCTATATTTAATTTGCAAATAGTATGCAAAGCCAAGGGACAAGAAAGTGGCTTTTTCAGTAGAATGACCCATATCTCTGTGGGATGGGCTCTCAGCTGTCAAGTACGGTGCATGTCACCCCTATGCATTGCCCAAGCTCAATGTCCTCAACCTTGAGCTGTTACCTAAATTAACAATTACTGACATAGAAAAATGGGCCGAGGAGGGATGTCGGATACCAAGGGCAGTCTTACTAAAAAGGCTACAGCAATTGTCTCGAAGGCTACATTACAAATATCGAAGGCAAGTTCCCCTCTCTTACACAGGTGGGAGCTCAGCTGATAATGCAAACTAGTAGTGTGAATGCAATTGGTCTTAACTAAGCTCCATTACGTGTTTGAGATAGTAATGAAGTGTAGTTACATGCCAAATCATTATGTGAGTTTGCGCAAACAGCTTTTGATGTCATCGTTAACCATTGCAGGGCTCCATCTTCGCACTCGCCCGAGATCCGTGGCGACCGAAAATTCATTCGGGAGACCGAATAAGCTCAGACTGCTCGCCCGGCTGGCGAGTGAACATTCCGCATGATCTTCATTGAATATTCGCACAATCCAACCGCATAACTGATCTTCATACGCAAGTCAGAAATTCAAACAAATTTCGCCTTCTCATCTCATTTTTTACGCAGTGTTGCTTGATTGGTCGTATGGTTTCCTGCCCAAGGGTGCATTTCCCGAAATCACAGATGCTAACTTACATAGTTGGACCCATTGACTGTGAATGGACGAACTATGCAAGTTGCTAACTTGGTTAGCAACTACGCTTTTGGGTAACGCAACCCAGAACGAATTCTAAATCCACTCAACTGTATTTAAAAAAAACACCCAAAGACATTTACCAAAACTTGGGCTATCTATCAGTTTATTTGTTTAAGCACATCACATTAACCTTCAGCAATTAACCCAAGGTTGCTCACTAGCTCTCATCAGTAAATTAATATTTTTGCGTTTCTTCGCTGAAGTACGTTAAACGCGAATTAGCAGAACAACTCGTAAAGAAATATTACTGTGTTTTGGAGCGGTACTTAACGCACATGCAAATTAACTCGTGTACGAAAATGCAACTCAGAGTACGGGGACTACCAGAACGAATTTACTTACTGCTTGCACTTGGTTCTGTAGCCGCATATTAAAAGCTCCAGTTCCATTGCTAGCTGGCTGGCTATATCCGATAAATCATCTACAAGACTTAGGGACACGTGAAATGTAATGGTAAGTTCGGGGACTCCTCGGAGTTAAGTACTTTCTCCTGGTCATCGGCAATCGGGCAATGTCACTTGCTCGGTCCCTGACATTGTCTTCCCGGTGACTGAGCAAGATCCGAAATCTGATTTTTCAATGGGTTTTGCACACGTCCGCTTTGTCAGAGTGCCCATTCCTCGCCACGTTCCTCCAATTCCAGTAACGTTACCTCCCTCTTTCTAGGCCACTGGTATGATTACACTAATGGAATACGCTAATGGTCGTTGTCTTGGCAGGATTGAGAGCTTCGATGGCTATAGTTCTTCAACATTTATTAGTGTAAGGAATCTCCTCTGTTTTCTATGTTTGATGCGGACATTTGACATTTCGTCTCCCACCTCAGCACCGTTTTCGCTTCCGAACTTTTCAAGATGGCGCCTTGCGTGATAAGCATATGGTTACCCACCTTCAGCAAGTGTTGGCAAAAACGCGAACATTCTTGGGATCAACGTCCTAGAATGCGACCCCTTTCAATGTTGCATGACGAATGCCTCCCCTAATGTCGTTAGCCGAAACTGATTTTTCTAACGTTAGCCGGAATCAACATATTCCCCCTACTTCCCCTTATCACGTAGCTGGCTAGCAAGCGTCAACTCGGCAGTTAGCAGTTTCCGCTTCATCGTTATAGATTAACTTACTGGCGATTATTTTGCGCAAAAACAACGCATTGTCACCAATAAAACGGTTAGATTGTTTAATAGAGAGCTCAGTTCGCAAGAGATCATTCCATTTGCATGCCTCAGAGCTCTATGGTTCCTATTCGTTGCTAGCGAGCTATCCAGTAGATATTCATTCATGTTCTTTAAGAATGATGCAACACGGAAAAGAAATTGCTAGCAACAGTGTTCAGCTTACCAATAGAGAGTCCCTGCGCATCTTTGGTGATATCACACATGTTTGATGTAAGCTTCTGCCAACCGTGCAAATGTTAATTTCAGTCAACAGTATGTTTTCGAAAATTTTGAATCAACCAGTCTAAATTTCCCGAGCAGCCTCAACTTGCTCATGAACGACCTCCGGACTGATTTCACGTGCTGTCAGAGCAAGGCTTAATCTAAATCTCCACCCTCTGGACTTGCAGACTGAGCCGTCACGGTCTTCAGGCGTACGTAATGTGACGTCTTTACCATCATCACGTAAAGTCTACAAGAGCGGAAGTCTGCAGCATTATAAAATGAGCTGATACACAGGCTCAGAGTCTGTTTCACTCGTTTCCGTGCAATTTGTTGCACACCCGGACAAAGAGCGGACATCCGAGCGTGCATGAGTTGAAAATGATTCTTTTAATTCGGCCTCTTTACACTGGAAATACAGAAACCCAAGCACATTAGAGCAACGTTGCTGCATGCTACAAGCTACGGATGCTGAATAACGCAGATTTTCGTTTGTTTCACCCAAAGGACCCCGCTTAGCTGCCCAAAGTGCCCGTGTGAGCATTACTCCATATAATCACAAATTAACTACTCAGCATCAAAGTTGCCATTGACCGTACATATACATACATTTAGGAATCAACAAAATAATAAAGCACTACAGTCAAAACATAATACATGCAGGGGGGGGGGGGGCATCTAGTATCCATCAATATGCTTAACATTAATGTGGGTCCCACACTTTCCAAAATTAATGTCGTCTCGACATTATGCATTTCCCAGAGTCCCCATGTCTTCAACTGGTGAGTTATAGTGGTAGGATATATGGGAGTCAGTCTTTCAAGAGACTCCTGTACTGCAACAGTCTTTGACATGACATGCATCTCCCTCTTTCTGTCATGTGAGAGCAACAAACATCACTGGCCAGGCGATATCAGCACTGCTACTCCGCTACTTAGGCGGGTTCTGTATCTCAGACTGCAAGGAATTGACCCTATTTATACCCTACAACCCCTTTCACAGACCCACACATACTACTGTATGTGTCACATATATCTCAGTATGCTTCTGTGAGTTAATGGTCAATGTCTGGTACTCTGCTTTTTAACTAAAGTAAATCACTACACATTACTGCATGAATTATCCTTTTCTCCCCAAACATAAAATGCTAAAATGAACTCTTCCTTTTTAAATGTTCCAGTGATGAACTCAACAGGTTACTATGAACTTGCATCATTTACTTTTAACTGCAAACATCATTTGTGTCTGTGCATGACTCACGGTTGACCTAGTGTATTGTAAATGAGTGTCTTGGGTGGATTTCTTTGACGGAAAGGATATTTTCTCGCCATAGGTGACTGCGGCTCAGGCTCCCTCTCGTCTGCTTCATCAGATGACGACACCCCCTCAGTGTTGATCTCGTCTGCTTCATCAGCGGATGCCTTCCGCTCAGCCCCTGGCGTTCCTCCATGCTCCGCTTCCAGTTGCATGGCATCTTTGTCCCCCTCATTTGGATGCTCATCTTCCCCACCAACTTGCTCCAGTTCTCTTTCAGTTGTTGGTTGGAATTCCTCCGCCTCTACTCTCAACTGGCTTCTGATCTGGTTGGGTGGCTCTATGGTCGTGTGTGGTGATGGATCTCCAGGTACTTTCATCCTCGAACTGCTTCCAAGGTCTCTCTCTTTCAGCTCTGCTTGCATTTTACTCCTCTTGCCAGTGTTTGGTTTTCCCTTTTTCAATTCCTTCCTCCCCTGTTCCTCTTCTACCATGGGCAGGAAGTCACAGGGCAGTAACAGGTTCCTGTGCAAGATTCTCGGCTTTCCTGGGCCCCTCTTTGGTCGTAGTACATAGACGGGGCTGTCTGCATTTTTCCTCTCCATTACGACATGGACTTGCTCCTCCCAGTAAGACCTGAGCTTGCTTGGTCCGCCTCGGTCCCGGCAATTCCACACGAATACTCTGCATCCTGGTTGCAGCTCTACTCCATACACCTTCCGGTCATACTGCCTCTTTGCTCAGGTTTGCTCCTTCTGAGCGATCTTTGCTGCTAACCTGTATGCCTCTTGCATTCGCCTTCTCCATTTATTAGCATATTCACTGTGAGAAGTGCTCTGATCAGGTGTCAAGCCAAACATGATATCTACAGGTAGCCGGGGGTTTCTACCATAGAGGAGATAATATGGAGCATATCCTGTTGCTTCGTTGCGTGTGCAATTATACGCATGAACGACCTTGGCTAAGGAACTCTTCCAGTCGGATTTGGCTTCTTCCGTCAGGTTTCTGAGCATGGAGAGGAGTGTTCGATTTAACCTCTCAACCTGACCATTTCCAGCTGGATGGTAAGGTGTTGTATGTGAGCCTTGGATCCCACTGTACTCTTCCAGCTTGGAGAACAGCTTGTTCTCGAATTCTTTACCCTGGTCATGATGCAACCTACCAGGAAACCCAAACTTAAACACAAAATCTCCAAAGATCTTCTCAGCAGCTGTTTTTGCTGATTTGTTAGTACATGCGTATGCCTGCGCAAAGCGCGTAAAGTGGTCAATAACAACTAGAATGTACTCATATCCCCCCTTACAGCTTTCCAGGTGCAGGTAGTCTATTGAGACCATTTCGAAGGAGTATGTGGTTACCACATTGACCAGCGGTGCTCTGGTGGGCTTGTTTGGGCGCTTCCGTCTCAGGCAGCTACACACCTTAGTTACATGGTGTTCCACGTCCCTTTGCATGTGAGGCCAGTAGAACCGGTCGCGGATCAAGCTAACAGTCTGCTCCACTCCCAGGTGTCCCATTTCCTCATGCAGCTCTCTGTAGATCAGCCGATGGAATGTTGTAGGTAAAACCAGTTGAGTACGAGCCGCTGACTTCCGATAGAGGATACCATCCTGGTTGATGTACAACTTGTTTCTCTCCCTTACTAGGACCGAGATGTCATCACGCCGGTCTCTTCCCTCCAGGCGAGGCCACTGTCCTGTTATCACATACTGCCTCACCTTGCCAATGACTGGATCATCATCTTGTGTTCTCTTCAAGTTCTCTAAGGGGATTTCTGCCACCAGGGATGTTGTTCTTTCCTGCTCTACATCAGTACATGCTGCCGTGATGGTGGCTGGACACATCCAGGGCTCACGTTTGAGAAATTTCAGTTGGATTGCCTGCGTGATGGTTGCTATTGCCTCTGGCTCCATTTCCTGAGAGCACGTGCGGATGTAGTGCTCCATATCCAGTGGCATTCGCGATAAGCCATCAGCATCCCCATTGACCTTTCCGGGTCGATATTTGATTGAGAAGTTAAAGTCTGCTAACTATGCAATCCATCGGTGCATTGTTGCATTCAGCTTCGCTGTGGTCAAGACGTAGGTTAAAGGATTATTGTTGGTACAGTCATGCCCAAAATTATTCATACCCTTTCTCATTTTTGGGTTTTTTTAGAGATATTTTTTGACAAATCAAATTTATTCTTGCACAAATGACACACTAAGTTGACATCAGGCTGTAAGAATTACAGTAAATAATCTTTTGAGAAATAAAATACTTTTTGGTATTTTATTTGACAGATTTACAAAAAATGCCATGTCCAGAATTATTCATACCCCTTTCTCAGTAATTGATGGCAAAGCCTTTATTCATGATTACAGACTCCAAACGGATCCTGTGGTTGATCATAAGGTTTCTACACGTTTCCACTGGGATTTTGGCCCACTCCTCTTTGGCAAACTTCTCCAGGTCCTTAAAGTTTAAGGTTTCCTTGCCATGACCTTGGTCTTCAGTTCCCTCCACAGATTCTTCATAGGATTGAGGTCGGTGCTCTGACTTGGCCACTCCGAAACATTCACTTTGTTGTCCACTAACCACTTCTTGATGGATTTGGCCATGTGTTTAGGATCATTATCCTGTTGGAGGATCCATTCCTGCCCAAGACCAAATTATTTATCAGATTGCTTGATGTTGTCACTGAAGATCTGGATATACTGGTCCTGTTTCATAATGCCATTCACTTCAACAAGGTTTCTGGGCCCATTCGCTGAAAAGCAACCCCAGAGAATGATACTCCCGCCACCTTGTTTGAACGTTGACACCGAGTAACATTTCGATCTTCCCTTTAGTAAGTGCGCCGCTTTCCATCCTCCAAGAAAGCACATATTTAGGGAGAGAAAATGTTGCTCTGCACAGCGATACCAAAATCACCCCGAGTCGCACGCAAGTGTTTTTGAAAGTATAATTTTACAGTAGGCCAAAATGAATGGGAGTGTACGTGCGAATTTAACTTTCCGGTGTACACGCTCCTAGAACAGATGCTTCACTTGAGTGTGCCCTATCAGCAATGTAGTGTTCTATATATATATATATATATATATATATATATATATATCTATGGGCCAATCGTGAAACCGCGCGCACGCATGAGCAGGACAATCGCGACCCCAAAAAAAAAGAAGATCCAGAGGCGAAACTTAGACTCGTGGCCTACCGGCCCGAGTAACAAGAGGCTCCTCAGAGCCTGTACTCGGGCCGGGTGTAGGACTGGGCAAATCTCGAAACCGTGCGTGCACATGAGCAGGACAATCGCGACCCCGAAAAAAAAAGAAGAAGAAGAACGGAGCCGAAACTTAGACTCGTGGCCTACCGGCCCGAATAATTAGCTAGAAAGAGCTGTTCAGAGCTTAAACTTAAACTTCAAATGGCTTAATGGTTCAGAATACCTGGAGTCACAAAATGATGACATACCCGCGAGGAGAATAGACTGCAAGGGTATGCAGCTGGAACTAGTCCAAGAAAGGTTTGAAGCAGAAGGCTACTTCACGCACATGCAAGTTCACTCATGCATGAAAATATGCTCCAGGTTCATTTACAGCTGGCTAGCTATATCCGACAAATCATCTACAGCATTCACGGACACATGAAATGCAATGTAAATTCGAAGGCTCCTCGGACATCGCTCACTCACTGTAAAGACGCTGCCAGAGACCGAACTAGTGACATTGCCGATGACCAGTAGAAAGTACTGAATTCTGAGGAGCCACCGAAATTACATTGCATTTCATGTGTCCGTGAATGCTGGAGATAATTTGTCGGATATAGCAAGCCAGCTATAAATGAACCTGAAGAGTTTAATATGCTACTACAGAACCATGTGCATACAATACGTAAATCCGTGTTGGCACCGTATTTCAGCAGAGAGAATATGCCGGTACTCTTAACTGCATATTTTCGCGCATGAGTGAATTTGCATGTGCGTGAAGTACCGCTCCAAACCTTTCTTGGACCAGTTTCAGCTGCAACCCCAACTGGATTAATTGCAGTCTTCTCCTCGTGGGTATGTCATCATTTTGTGACTCCAGGTATTCTGAACCATTAAGCCATATGAAGTTGAAGTTTAAGTTCTGAACAGCTCTATCTAGCTAATTATTTTGATTTTGACTGAATATAACGTTACACTTGAAGCCCACGAGTTTAAATGTGTAGGCTCGCCAGCTAAATACATTCACAGATACCGATTAGGAGAAAAAGTGACTCAATCGTAAGGAATGTATTCATTATTTACTATTGTTATGTATGAGTGTTTTATGTAAAGCACTGTATATCATTTGTAAATGGAGATTTGTTGCGTACTATTTGTGCTGCCTTGCTGGTCAGCTATTTGTTTATTTTGTTCATCATTTGGCACCCTCTGGTGGTGTAACTGTGGAAAAACATGATCTGATGCAATACCACTTCTTTGTGATGAAATAGACTAGTGCTTTCTAGAATCTTCTGGCATCTTCCTGCCTGGAGGGGGCGGGATCACCCAGGAATCCTGTAGATCTTTCCAGAATACTGCAAAAAGCAAGGTCACCTTATTTCTGCGTGTTATGCTCTCAAGAAAAAACAACAAGAAACCAAGCCAACTGCTTTCACGAAGAAAGAATCTCTTGTATCAAAGGTCAGTTCGTCTGATCTTCTACCTTCTGTGTCTGATTCTGTTATGGAGGGTTTTGAGCCATTCATTACCGATGGTTTTGTCTCACTTTCACATAATTTTTCCTCATCTGCTCCTGCTCGAATTCTAAGGGATACTGGGTCTTCCCAATCTCTTATTCTTGCAGATATTGTGATGTAGTAGTAGTTACTGGGACGTAGCGTTCAGGAACCACACGCAAGAGAGGGAAATCCAAAAAACGTATGCCTTTAATGAAGTCCGAGTCAAAGCCAAAAAACACAAGAATTGCCAAGCCACAATACGAAATCCAAAAACAGCATCAACTAGACAGGCAGGGGTCAGAACCAGGAAGACAGATGAGCAAAGGTACATAGACGGTAGGCAAAAAGTCGTAGTCGATGAACAAAGCCAAGGGTCATACACAGGGCATCCAAACACAGAAATCGTGGTCATACAAAAAATAGGTCAAAATCCAAAAAGACAAAACAATACAAGAAGGGCTATGGCAAGAATCGAAGTCGGACAAACCAGTCGAAGAAAAACAATACTCAATGGCATACAAGGCGCTCTGCACAAAGAAATATTGATCAACATTCTGACAAGGAGCTGGCTGTGAAAAGACTGCTTAAATAGACGGGAGGAAAGTCACATGCTATGCAGGGAGCAGGTGAGCTGGATCAGACTAATTACAACGGGAGAATCACATAAGGGAAACCCTAACCACGAAAATTGGCGAAAGCCAAGACACGGACGGGAATCACACAGACAGCCTATGACATTTAAACAGCTCCGGTCAAGGAGTTCTAAGTGCACAGATAACGAGTGCAGGAAAGTAATTAAGCACGTGCGAGAGATCTCGCAGAAATGCAGGGGGAGACAGGTAAAGCTGAGCAAGAGGCGGAGACTAGAACAGGACGATTGCTGAGAGGGAATTAGTATTAATTAGTAGCGGTGCAACTTTACAGATTTAACTAGAGTGCTCATTAGTAAGTTAGTCATCTATATACATGGATTAGTTGTGTTAGCAGACTATGATACAAAATACAAATGTTAGTTTTGTTAGTAATCAGAACAGTAAGGCGAAGGAAGTAAACGAGAATCGAAGGAATACGTTAAACACCAGAATACATTTAAATCACCTGAAGTAAGTGAGCACACAGACCGGGAAGACGGACTGAACCAACTAGATCACAAGACAGGGGAGACAAGTGCAATGGAACTGAGAAATGGAATGAACTAAAAACCTGAGGATTACAATAACCAAAAAGAATAAATCAAAGACAAAATCATGAACACTGAACTTGAACATAAACATGAACAAAAACCATAACCATGACAGTACCCCCCAAGGAAACGCCTCCTGGCGTTTAATGACTGGGTCTGGGGTGATGGGCATGATAGTCCTTAATGAGGTCCTTGTCCAGGACGAAGCGTGAAGGAACCCAACTCCGATGCTCGGGACCGTAGCCCCGATGACGACAGTCCAGGATGGCGCGAAACCGTATAGGTTTCGCCACCATCAATAATACAGGGGGGTGGAGGGGGATCAGGACCAGAACACAGGGGGTGGGTAACAACAGGCTTAACTTGAGAAACATGTAACGTGGGGTGAATCCAACGCATAGACAAGGGCAGTCTAAGATGAACAGCAGTGGGGCTAATGACTCGATCTATGGTAAAGGGACCAATGAATCTGGGGAATAGTTTACGGGTACCACCTCTTTCTGGAATGTCTTTAGAGGACAGCCACACCCTTTGACCTGCCCGGTAAACAGGAGCCGGAGTACGCCTTCTGTCTGCCAGGCGCTTCATTCTGGCCGCCGACTTGAGCAGGGCGATGCGTGTAGTCTTCCAGGTGCGTTTGCATCGGCGGATGAAGGCTTGGGCGGACGGGACGGCCACCTCCTCCTCCTGACTAGGAAACAGTGGCGGTTGGTATCCCATGCAACACTCGAAAGGAGACAGCTTGGAGGAGGAGGAGGTGCGGCTGTTGATGGCGTACTCGGCCCACGGCAATTGATGACTCCAGGAGGCTGGATTCTTAGAACAGAGACACCTAAGAACAGTTTCAATGCATTGGTTTGCCCGCTCGGTCTGGTCATTGGACTGGGGATGAAAACCTGATGTGAGACTGACTGTAGTGCCAAGTGAGGTGCAGAAGGCCTTCCAAAATTTAGCGGTGAACTGGGGACCTCGATCAGAAACAATATCAGTGGGGATGCCATGGAGACGGACAACGTGTTGGATAAGTAGGGAGGCGGTTTCTCGTGCAGTGGGGAGTTTCGTGAGGGGAATGAAATGAAGAGCTTTGGAAAAACGGTCTACAATAGTGAGGATAGTGTTATGGTGATTGGAAGGGGTAACCCGGTGATGAAATCTAGAGAAATGTGTGACCAAGGGCGATGGGGTGTGGGTAGTGGTTGGAGTAGGCCTTGAGGGGGCTGGTGAGAGGCTTTAGACTGGGCACAGACCGAGCAAGCGGAGATGTAGTCCCGGATATCCTTATGCATATCTGGCCACCTGAAACGACGTGCAATAAAGTCTAGAGTGCGGTTGACTCCTGGGTGACAGGCTAAGTTAGAGGCATGTCCCCATTCCAAAACTTGAGGACGTTTGGTTATGGGGATGAACAAGCGATTGGTGGGGCATGTGCTGGGAGCAGCAGAGTCATTAAGGGCATCTCTCATCTCTTTCTCGATGTTCATGGCTATGGCATTGGCAAAAACTTCCTGTGGAAGGATGGTGTCCGTATAGGGTTCCTTGTCCGTAGGTTCGAACATCCGAGATAGTGCGTCTGGCTTGACATTCTTATTGCCTGGGCGATAAGCGAGATGGAAATTAAAGCGAGAGAAGAACAACGCCCACCTGGCCTGACGAGGATTCAGTCTCTTAGCCATTTGCAGATACTCGAGGTTCTTATGGTCAGTCCAAACGAGGAACGGGAGTTTGGCGCCCTCTAGCCACTGTCTCCACTCCTCCAACGCCAGTTTGACAGCCAACAGCTCCCGGTTGCCAACGTCATAATTCTGCTCTGTGGGACTTAAACGGTGAGAGTAGAAAGCACATGGATGAATCTTATTATCTTTTTCAGTTCTTTGAGACAAGATGGCTCCAATGCCAATGTTAAATGCATCCACTTCCACAATGAACTGAGCTTCGGGGTTAGGAATAGACAGAATAGGCGCTGTGGTAAAATGTGTCTTGAGGCTGATAAAAGCATTCTCTGCTTCATCATTCCATTGGAACTTGATTTTACTCGACGTTAGTGACATGAGAGGGGCAGCAACCAAACTATAATTGCGAATGAATCTGCGGTAAAAGTTAGCAAACCCCAAAAAGCGTTGCAATGACTTACGATCTGTGGGTCTGGGCCAATCAGTGACAGCATTCACCTTGGAGGGGTCCATGCTTATGGCACCAGCAGAGAAGACAAACCCCAGGAAGGTTGTGGTGCGCACAGAGAACTCGCATTTCTCGGCTTTCACAAAAAGGCGGTTTTCCAGGAGGCACTTCAGGACCTGTCGCACCTGCTTCACATGGTCCTCCAGGGTCTTGGAAAAATGAGTATGTCATCGAGGTACACAAAAACAAACTTATTTATCATGTCCCTTAAAACATCATTGACCAGACCCTGGAATACAGCTGGGGCGTTAGTCAACCCGAAGGGAAGAACTAGATATTCCTAGTACCCCGTGGGGGTGTTAAATGCCGTTTTCCACTCATCCCCCTCACGGATGCGGACCAGATGGTAGGCGTTGCGTAGGTCTAGTTTAGTGAACACAGTGGCCCCCTGGAGAAGCTCGAAAGCAGTGGTCATGAGTGGCAACAGATAGCGATTCTTAATAGTAATCTCATTGAGGCCTCTATAATCAATACATGGACGTAGGGACCCGTCCTTCTTACCCACGAAGAAGAACCCTGCCCCAGCAGGAGAGGAGGATGGGTGGATGATTCCGGCAGCGAGGGACTCGCTCAGGTACTTCTCCATTGCTTGGGTCTCGGGACAGGACAGGGAAAACAGACGGCCTCTAGGGGGCATGGTACCTGGCTTGAGATCAATGGCACAATCATAAGGGCGATGAGGGGGTAGACACGTGGCGCGGGACTTGGAAAAACCTCCTTGAGGTCATGATATACTTGAGGAACCTTCTCCAGGTTCGGGATCTCTGCAGGGGAAGGAACATGAACATGAACATGAGCATTTACAAGGCATGATTGTGAACAGTTAGGGCTCCAGCCCTTAATCTCATGGGTAGCCCAATCAATTTCGGGGTTGTGTTTGGCCATCCAAGGATGGACCAGGATAACATGAGAGTGAGGGGAGTCAATGAGGTTCAGTTTGATGGTCTCCTGGTGGTTGCCTGAGACGCGCAGCTTGATGGGGGCAGTGGAGTGAGTGTTGTGTTTTCTGTGAACTTCTATCATTTGTGTAGTTTTGCTATTTTCTTATTTATATTTTTCAATCACTGGGTGCGGAGCTGGCAAAAGTTGAAGCGGACAGGCGAGCTCAATAGTGGAGAAGCACCTGCGGCTCCGAACTTCCCAAATGCACCACCACCAAGCATCCCTGGCATGCCTCCCGGGGCGTATGGCTTCAGACCGCAGATCAGTCTTGAAAGAACACGCCTACCTACATTCTCAGGAGACATGACTGACTACTACCGGTGGAAGGCTGAGTGGGAAGAGCTGGAACAGCTGGGAAACCCACAGAGGACGGCTGGTGTCACAAGGTTCCACCTCCTAGCAAGTCTCAGTGACAGGGTGAAGAAAGACTTGGTTCTGTCCAGCTGCGCGTCAGCAGCTGAAATGTTCAGGCGCCTCGACAACCATTTCGGGAACAAGGCGAAAATCGTCCTGAGAATATCCGAAGAGGTGCAGGGCCTACCCCCCGTAAGGGGAAACAACCCCAGAAAAGCAATTGAGCTCATCTAGGCTGTAGAGCGGGCCCTTAGTAACCTTGTGATCCTGGGAGAAGAGGATGTTCTGAAGAACCGTTGGGTAGTGCAGTCCCTTGAAAGCAAGCTCCCAAGCTCTCTAAAAGAGAAATGGATTGCACACAAGTCCAAGGCTGTGAATGGTTTTGCTCCACCTAACCACTTCGACTGCTTACTGCGCTTCCTGAAGAAGCAGGAGGTAATTCTGGAGGAACTGGATCAGCTGGAGGCAAGCCCTGGAGAGGGGAGCTACTCCGTGAAAAGCCCGGCAGACAAGCCAGAAAAAGGAGTCAAGAAAGCGTTCTCCAAAACCACCTCAGGCCAAAGAGGATTTCAGTCGAAGTCAGGCTTGGACTCATGCACTGCCTGTGCCGATGAGGCACACGCCGGCAGGCTGTTTGCCTGCAAAGTCTTCAGAGAGATGGATCTCCAGAAGAGAAAGGCCCATCTAAAGACCCATGAGATCTGCAATCGGTGCCTGTGCTTCCACCTAAAGGATGGCCGTTGTAACCCAAAGTTCCTCTGCAGTAAAATGGACTGCCGCAAAGAAGAGTCTCACCACTATCTGCTCTGCCCCAAGTCCATCGATCAAGAGGAAGATGCTGGCAGAGAGGAGCAAGGTACCAAAAGAGTGGAGAGAAAAAGCCTCAGGCTGACCAGCCGGCAAGAAGAACTCCTGGCGAAAGTCACTCCAGAACTGAGAGCAGAATTCAGGGAGGCATTTTCCAACAAAGCCTCAACCACAATCTGCACTACTGGAGGTGGACTGAAGGAATACCCAGTGGTAATGATGTTGCTGGAAGTAACAACTAACTCCGGCCAGCTGATCGGCACTCTTATTGACCTTGCCTCTGATACCAACTATATAACTTACAACGCTGCCCAGCGCCTTGGACTGATTGGTGAGAGCATCAAGTTAATTGTCCACGGAATAGGAGGGATGACAAAAACGGTCACAACCAAGAGGTACTCCCTTCGACTGAGAGTAAAGACCACCAAGGGGACGGTTACAGAACACAGACTGCTCTGCTACGGCCTGGAGAGTATCGCAGAGATAAGTCAGCCTGTCACTCGCGGCAACTGCAAAAGATCTTTCCTGACGTCGCTGCAGAAGAGTTGATCCATCCTGAGAACATCGATCTTCTGATCAGCCACAGGGAAGGACGCCTAGTCCCACAGCCGTTCAAAATGGAGGGAGATCTAGTCCTCTGGGACGGCCCACTAGGCAAAACTGTTGGCGGTACTCACCCTGATCTCTTTGAGGTGGTCGACCTAACACTGCACCAGTCCGAAACTCATTTTGCAAGGACCATGAGAACATCCTCAAGAGTGTACAAGGAGGTGCTTGTGGACACCATCGACCTGAGTGAGGATGACTCAATTAGGATGGAAGAAGTGACCTCCAGCAGCACCACTGCCACGAATAAGGAGGTGTTTGAGTGGTTCAAGTGGGACAGTATTGGAGCAGCGTGTGACCCGAAATGCGGTAGCTGCAAGTGCAGCAAGTGTCCACCGGGAGGCAAAGAGATGACCCTTGGAGAAGAAAGGGACTTAGAGAAAATAAAGGACTGCCTCTCTTATGTGCTAGCAGACAAGCACAGCGATGCCCCACACTGGGATGCGGCCTACCCATGGAAGGCCAACCCAGCGATTCTGCCAGATAACCGCCGAGCAGTGGAAGCAACCTTCCGGACACCGAGGCTCGGCTGGCAAGAGAACCTGAATGGAAAGCGGCATATGGGGAGCAGATCCACGAGATGGTATCAAGAGGAGCAGCCATCAAGCTCACGAAGGAAGAAATAGAGGGCTGGAACGGGCCGATCTGGTACATCAGCCATCTGGTCGCCCCGAACCCTCATTCAAGCTCAACGCCAGTGAGGATAGTCTGGAACAGTAGCCAGGAGTTTAAAGGGATGAGCCTGAACAACCTCCTGCACAAAGGCCCTGATGTCCTCAACCCAATCCGTGGTGTCCTCCTCAGATTTAGGAGCAGACTGTACGCTGCTCTTGGCGATGTGAAGAAAATGTATAATTCAGTTTGGCTGAAGGACGAAGAAGTAAATCTCCATCGATTCCTCTGGAGAGATGACCCCGAAGATGAAATCGGTGTGTTTGCCGTCGTCAGGGTCAACATCGATGATAAGCCTGCCGGATGCATTGCTCAGGTTGCCATGAGAGAGACGGCTAACCTGCCCCAGTTCGCATCCATGGTTGCAGAACGCCGGATCCTGACCGAGGACTGCTACGTGGACGACATATTAACGTCAAATGATGACCTCCAAACCCTGATTAGGATGACCAAAGGAGTAGAAAAGATCCTAAAAGCCGGCGGCTTCTCCCTCAAGCCCTGGGTCCTGACAGGCCAAAGTGGGAGGAGTGAAAAACCCACTGACCCCAGCAACATCAGGTCAACGGAGTCTAAGACCCTGATACTCCCCAACCAGATGAGGGATGAAGAGAATAAGGCGTTGGGAGTGGGATATGAACCCGAATCAGACAAACTCCGTGTGCTGACGTTGGTGAACTTTTCAAAAAAGGCGAGGAAAGATGAGAACCGGGCTGGATCTACGGGAAGATGAGATCAGAAATAGCACCCCCGACCTGCTAACCCGGCGCATGCTGCTGAGTCAGATCGCAGGGTTCTATGACCCCATTGGCCTGGCCTCACCTGCCAAGCAATGAGGAGTGATGCTCATAAGAGAGTCCTTTCAGGAAGCAGGAAGAGACCGTCCCTCCAAGGACACCTGGGATGATCCTCTCTCGCCACGTCTTCGAGAAGCGGCAATACAACTCTTTGAGCAGTATGTGAGGCTTGGCCAAGTCAGATTCAATAGGAGCCTCACACCCCATGGAGCCATAGGCCGCCCGATGGGGATCACGTTTTCTGATGGCAGTGAAGCTTCCTACGGAGCCGTTCTTTACCTCCGGTGGGAGACGGAGCAAGATGGAGTCGTAGTGAAGCTGGTCGAATCAAAGGCTAAGCTCACCCCGCTAGACCAGAAAGGTGATGTCATCAAAGCAGAGCTGTGCGGTGCTGTCTTTGCAGCCCGCCTGAAGACATACTTCGAAAAGCACTGCTACATCAAGGTCAGTCGGTGGGTCCATTTTGTCGATAGTCAGACAATCCTGGAAGCCATCCAGAAGGATAGCTATGGCTATCAGACATTTTTTGCAAATCGAATTGGAGAAATCCAAAAGGCCGGACCAGTGGATAGCTGGAGGTGGGTCGAAGGAAAAGAGAATATCGCCGACCTCATCACAAGGGGAGCATCCCCTGAGGAGCTTGCTGAGGGATCAGTCTGGCAAGAAGGCCCTGGATTTTTGAAGTTGCCTGAACCAGATTTGCCTGTGAAAACAGCCAAAGAGATCAACCCCTCTGTCATCGAAGAGATCGGGGGACTTCGGAGGAAGGCGTTCTCAGCCCTGGTCACAGCAGGAGACCAGCGCAGGAAATGGTCAGCCTCAACCAGCATTGCGCTTGTGCACCTTGTGGACCCGCGAAGATTCAGTTCACTGGCACGGTTGTGCGGGACCATCGCCTGGACGAGACGAGCAGTGGAAACCTGGCTGGGTGGCAACAGCCAGGCCCCAGTTCAGTCAAAGTGGGAGGCAAGACTATGCCTGTCTGTGGAAGGAAGAGCAACAGCTTTCAAAGATCTAGCTCTCGCAGCTCAAGACGGTGTCGAGTTCCGCGACACAACCCTGGATCGCCTGGTGGTTCAGAAGGAGGAAAAGACAGGTCTCTTGCTCTGCGGAGGGAGAATCCAATGCTGGGATGAGGACAAAGTGGCTGTACCACTAATCCCATGCCAGTCGTGGCTAGCAACCCTACTGGCTAGGGAGGCACATGAAGAAAACCACGAAGGTGTCGCCTCTACCCTTCTACGGACAAGAAGGAAAGCTTGGATCATGCAGGGACGAAGAACAATCAAGAAGGTACTGAACAACTGTGTCACCTGCAGAAAGCAAAGAGCCGAGATGTGCTGGCAAATTATGAGTGAACTCCCTCAAGAGCGTACCAAAAGAGCAAGCCCATTTGAGTATACAACCCTCGATCTTTTTGGCCCCTTTGAGGTGAAAGATGCTGCTAAAAGAAGGACAAGCAAGAAGGTCTGGGGCATTGTCTACTGTTGTATGGCCTCGAGAGCCGTCCATGTGGACCTCACCGATGACCAGTCCTCAGAAAGCTTCCTCCAAGCGTACACCTGCTTTGTTGCTTTGAGAGGGCACTCAAGGAAACTATGGTCTGATAAAGGCACCAACTTTGTTGGCGCCAAGCCGGCTCTACGTGAGCTGAATAAACATCTGGCTTGCCTGCAGGCTGCGTCCATGGAAGATGTAGCCGCCAAGAATGGGACTAAGTGGAAGTGGGAGTTTCACCCTGCAGATGCACCCCATAGGAATGGAGCTGCGGAGGCTGCTGTAAAGCTTTTGAAGAGGGCGCTCACGAGCCTCGGAGGAACTACAGGGTCTCTCACATGGGGAGAACTCCAGACTCTGTTCTATCAGGCAGCCAATCTGACAAACGAACGCCTAATCGATGCCAGAGCTCAAGAACAGGAAGATTCGGTCGAGTATCTAACACCCAACTCCCTAATACTGGGTCGAGCATCACTTGGAGGAGACACCAGCGGGCTTGATCTAGAGACCCATCCCTGGCGTCGACTAAGGGCTATTCAAATTGGAGTGGACAGGTTCTGGGCAAAGTGGAGGGAACTAGCTGGCCCAAATCTGTTCGTTCGACACAAGTGGCACCGGCCAGAGAGGAACGTCAAAGTCGGCGACCTTGTCTGGATTGCTGACCCAAACGCTTTGAGAGGTCAGTTTCGTCTGGGCCGAATTCTGACAGTCTACCCTGACAGTAAAGGGATTGTCAGGGATGCCGACATCGCAACTTGTGCTGGCCTGCCTGTTTCCCTGGCAGGTGGCCGAAAGAAGTGTTCTTCACTGCCCATGGCAGTCATCAGAAGAGACGTGAGAAGGCTGGTGGTCCTTCTCCCGGTGGAGGACCAAACTCATCCACCCCAGCCACCATGACACCCGCCTCTTCCTGAGCCCCTTTCATTCTGCACACCGCCCAATCCCCTTGTCACTCACACACATCTACCCAGCCCTACCTTGCCCTAAATCCCAGTCACCGCCCCTAACCCGTACTGGCTGGTTGGTGCAAGCCTAGCGCTGCCACCATGCCCATCATTTTGCACACATTCATGAAGATGTATGAGCATGCTCATCCCCAGGCAGTACACCACACACCTGCCAAAGGGATGCAATTGACTTGGACATTGGACACTTACACTCACACGTGGACATTGTGCAAAAGTGAGGGAAAAAAAAAAAAAGAGAGAGTGACTTTGGTAAGTTGCCTGGATCATTAGATCAGCAACTTAAGTGGGAGGTGTTGTGTTTTCTGTGAACTTCTATCATTTGTGTAGTTTTGTTATTTTCTTATTTATATTTTTCAATCAAATATTTATGTTAAACCAGAGCTAAACATACTGCAAGTAACACTCAATAGCCAATTATGTAGTGCCTCTTTAAGAGAGGAGTGCACTGTCACTGTGAGTCCATGTGACCGGTGTTTTACCCAGTGATAACGAAGCGCAAAATTCGTTTTCATTGTACTCATTCTCAACTCGGTATGCAGCCACTTGGAAAGCTCTCGTAATTTCTTGTTTTCTTGCCTGCTTTCATGTTGTACGCTTCATGTTGTCTGCTATTGCTATGCTGCATCGTTGCACTGTTTACGTCTGCTCCCTTGTTAGTTAAACATAACGTGATAAAGCACTGCTCCGGTAGAATCCGAACAGTTTAGTTACTGATAAACAAAGTTAAAAGTTGACGAAATGCCTAAACTGTGAAATGTAAAGCTAACATTTGGACTTGTAACTTTGCTGTCCCATCCGTGTCCATCATCGTTTGTTTTCCTAGTTTTACAAGTGTTTGATTAAGTGAATCGCAAGTGCCGGCATTTGACGTGCGTGCTGTACTTCCTGGTTTGCCGCCGGGCATCATGGGAGCTGTAGTTTCCTATCGCAGATAGACTAAATGCACCTTTTTGCATAGGCTTTCAGTAGGATTTCAATATGGTGCATAATGGGTCAGATATGAAACGTGTAAATGAAAAATGATTAATTTATGATGATGATTATTATTATATATTTGTATTTGATTAATGCATATGTCTGCTGTGCTGCTAATATTTGATCATATTTTGATGCAATTTGTCATGGAATATGGGTTATTTATTATTGTTGCTTATTGTTATTGGGCAATTGTGATGAATGAGCTGTTTGTTTTATGCACATGAGTGAAACATTGCATTCCCTAACTTTTCAGGTTTTTTACCTGTATCTGCTGTATCTACTTCTGCTTTTGAAAAATAGAAAAATAAACAAACAAAAGTGGAATATACTGAGTAAAATCCTTTGCATGCCGGGTTGCCCTTTCCGTTGGGGTGAAAAACGGAACAGTGAGTGATACAGGCGATCCTCTGACCGTTCACCGAATTGGCAATGCGTGAACATGAAACCTCCTCCAGAGGTATTCCCCAATTGTGCGCCGTTTCAGCGTCAATGAAGCTGACCTCAGCTCCAGAATCCATCAGGGCAGTGGTCTGCTTGAACCCCCCTTTCCACTCCAAACTAATGGGCAGACAGGTTTGGCTGGTTGAAGAGACTTCAACGGGAGTTACACCCACTAGTGGCCCTTTCATGGGTGGGCATTGGCCTTTAACTGGACACTGGAAGACGATGTGTCCAGCCTTGCCGCAGTAGAAGCAGGCCCTCTCCCTGAACCTGCGTTCCTGCTCTTCCTTGGTCAGTCTGGCTCTGTCCATCTGCATAGGTTCCCCCTCAGGATCAGTCTTGGGAGCCGCAGAAGTTTGGAGAGGAAGCTGCTGTCTCACCTGGGTCAAGATGGGGAGGTCAGGGGAAGCACTGGATTGCTTCGTCCGTCTTCGCTCCTCTAAACGTGCGTCCACACAAATGGCCAGGTTAATAAGAGCCTCCAGCTCTTCAGGCGGGTAAGGAGTTCATCCTTAATCCTCTCAGCCAAACCGTTCAAAAAGGCATCATACAGCGCCCTCTTCTGCCAACCGCTGTTGGTAGCCAGGCTCTGAAAATCTATGGCGTAATCAGAAACAGAATGGCTACCTTGGCGAGTATGCAGGAGCTCTCGGCCTGCCTTGTGCCCGTGCCTGGATCGGTCAAATATGCGTCTCATCTCTTCCTCCAGTAGTTTAAATGACTGCATGCAGGGTAGGCCAGCTTCCCAGGCAGCGGTTGCCCACTGTTTGGCTCTTCCGGTGAGCTGGGTGATGATGTACGCCACTCGGGCTTGCTCAGTGGGGAAGGTAGCTGGTTGGAGGCTAAAGATTAGCTTGCACTGGATTAGAAAAGCACGACACGTGCCGGGCTCACCGTCGTACTTCTCCAGAGGTGGAAGGCGTGGCTCATGAATGGGAGCAGGGGCGGACGCCGGTGCAGGAGCAGGGGCAGTTGCAGAGCCGGTGGCGAGTGCAGGCTGGCTAGATCTCACCGCAGAAGCCAGGTCCGGCATCTGGTACGTCATGGACTGAAGGTGTTGCATGACAGCTAACAACTGTTGCTGTTGGACCTCCAGCATGACGGCCTGGTTCGCCACTGTATCCTCTAACTTGGATTCTCTTGCTGGTTCCATGGTGGTCAGAACGTACTGGGACGTAGCGTTCAGGAACCACACGCAAGAGAGGGAAATCCAAAAAACGTATGCCTTTAATGAAGTCCGAGACAAAGCCAAAAAACACAAGAATTGCCAAGCCACAATACGAAATCCAAAAACAGTGTCGACTAGACAGGCAGGGGTCAGAACCAGGAAGACAGATGAGCAAAGGTACATAGACGGTAGGCAAAAAGTCGTAGTCGATGAACAAAGCCAAGGGTCATACACAGGGCATCCAAACACAAAAATCGTGGTCACACAAAAAATAGGTTGAAATCCAAAAAGACAAAACAATACAAGAAGGGCTATGGCAAGAATCGAAGTCGGACAAACCAGTCGAAGAAAAAACAATACTCATGGCATACAAAGGCGCTCTGCACAAAAAGAAATATTGATCAACGTTCTGACAAGGAGCTGGCTGTGAAAAGACTGCTTAAATAGACGGGAGGAAAGTCACATGCTATGCAGGGAGCAGGTGAGCTGGATCAGACTAATTACAACGGGAGAATCACATGAGGGAAACCCTAACACTTAAAATTGGCGAAAGCCAAGACACGGACGGGAATCACACAGACAGCCTATGACATTTAAACAGCTCCGGTCAAGGAGTTCTAAGTGCACAGATAACGAGTGCAGGAAAGTAATTAAGCACGTGCGAGAGATCTCGCAGAAATGCAGGGGGAGAGAGGTAAAGCTGAGCAAGAGGCGGAGACTAGAACAGGGCGATTGCTGAGAGGGAATTAGTATTAATTAGTAGCGGTGCAACTTTACAGATTTAACTAGAGTGCTCATTAGTAAGTTAGTAATCTATATACATGGATTAGTTGTGTTAGTAGACTATGATACAAAATACAAATGTTAGTTTTGTTAGTAATCAGAACAGTAAAGGCGAAGGAAGTAAACAAGAATCGAAGGAATACGTTAAACACCAGAATACATTTAAATCACCGAAGTAAGTGAGCACACAGACGGGAAGACGGACTGAACCAACTAGATCACAAGACAGGGGAGACAAGTGCAATGAAACTGAGAAATGGAATGAACTAAAAACCTGAGGATTACAATAACCAAAAAGAATAAATCAAAGACAAAATCATGAACACTGAACTTGAACATAAACATGAACAAAAACCATAACCATGACAGATATTCTGCCCTTTTTGGACAAATCGTCTACTCAGGCTAATGTCCTTATTCAAGGAGTAGAATGTGGTTTTACAAGTGTACCTCTCCATAATGTTAATCTCAAATCAGACTTGGTCTCTGGGCCTGTTACTGTTGGTTTTAGGTCTTCTCTTCCTTTCAAAGGTGTTCATTTGCTTCTTGGTAATGATCTTGCTGGGGATAAGGTTGTGCTTTACCCTGTTGTAACTGACACTCCTTTGATTGATCAAGAATCTGACTCTATAGAGGAGGAAATTCCAGACCTCTATCCTTCATGTGCAGTTACTCGTTCTATGGCCAAAAAGGCTGTTCAAGATGATGCTGACCTGGACTTCAACCTAGCTGACACCTGCATTGAGCAGTCTTTTCATCAGGATCCTTCCAGTCCTGAGATGTCTGGGAAATCTTCAGACTTGTCCTTGTCAGGTCATTCTAATGACATTCTGTCTCGGAAACAACTTATTCAGGAGCAACAACAAGCTCGTGATCTAGCGCATCTTTTACCGCAGGCTGCAAGTGAACAAGAGGCTACTCAAGTTCCTGTCTGTTTTTACTACAAAAATGGTGTGCTTATGAGAAAGTGGCGTCCACCTGATATTTCTGCAGATGAAGAGTGGATGATCACCCATCAAATTGTTCTTCCAAAGTCTTATTGTCAAGAGACTCTGAGTCTGGCCCATGACAATCCTATGTCAGGTCATTTGGGTATCAAGAAGACCCTTCAACGTGTCAGGAACCATTTCTTCTGGCCTTCCATGAGGTCCGATGTATAGGAGTACTGCAAATCCTGTCATACTTGTCAAATGGTTGGGAAGCCGAACCAGAATATTCCAAAGGCTCGACTTAAGCCCATTCCTGCTTTTGAAGAACCTTTCAGTCAAATCATCATTGATTGTGTTGGACCATTGCCAAAAACTAGACCTGGTTGTGAGTACCTACTGACTATCATGTGTGCTTCCACCCGGTTTCCTGAGGCAATTCCACTTTGTAACATCAAGGCGAAGACTATCATCAAGGCTCTTAGCAAGTTTTTCTGCTTTGTTGGTCTTCCTAAGTCTATTCAGTCTGATCAAGGGTCAAATTTCATGTCTGGCATATTTCAACAAGTTATGCATGAGCTTGGTATTAAACAATACAGGTCATCAGCTTACCATCCTGAGAGTCAAGGTGCTTTGGAGAGGTTCCATCAAACCCTGAAGAACATGATAAGGACCTACTGCCTTGACACAGAGAAAGACTGGGATGAAGGTGTCCATCTTCCTCTGTTTGCTACCCGTGAAGCTGTTCAGGAGTCTCTTGGGTTCAGTCCTTTTGAGCTTGTTTTTGGGCGTACAGTCCGTGGACCTCTGAAGCTTCTGAAGGAAAAGTTGTTAGCTGAAGATGATGTCCCAATGAACTTGCTTCAGTATATCTCTGACTTCCGTAATCATCTCTCTAAGGTTTGTGACTTTGCTAAGTCTAATCTCAAAGAGGCTCAGGGCAAAATGAAAACCAGATATGTCTTCATTCCCAAGACAGAAGTTTTAAAACTGGTGACAAAGTCCTTGCGCTTTTGCCAGTTCCTGGAAACCCTCTAAGAGCCTGATATTTCGGCCCTTAAGCTGTCCTCAAAAAGGTCAGTGATCTAATTTATGTAATTTTGACCCCTGGAAGGAGGAAACAAAAACAAATGTGTCACATCAACATGCTGAAAGAATACATTGACAGAGACACTCAGCAAAAGCCAGTCAATGTGGTAAATACAATTGAACTGGAAAATTCTGAAGAAGATTGTGACTGCCCCTTGGAAAATGAACCTGGTCAAGCCAAACTTGAAAATTCAGACATTCTTCAAAATATTGACAGCAAGTTGTCCCACCTGGACCATTTTCAACAACAGCTAAAGCAGCTCATATTTGAATATAGTCACATATTCCCTGACGTTCCATCGAGGACTGATATGGTTTACCATGATGTCATCCTACAAGATAATGCCAAGCCTGTAAAACAGCATCCTTACAGAATGAATCCAGAGAAGCAGAAATACCTTAAACAAGAAGTCAAATACCTGCTTGAAGATGACTTTGTTGAACCAAGTAACAGTGACTGGAGTTCTCCATGCATCCTAGTTCTGAAACCCAATGGAACATATAGAATGGTGACAGACTACAGGAAAGCGAACGCTCTATCAAAAATGAACTCATATCCTATTCCCAGGATTGATGACTGCATTGACAAAGTTGGACAGTCAAAGTATGTCACCAAATTTGATCTCCTCAAGGGCTTCTGGCAGATCCCTCTGACAGACAGAGCAAAGGAGATCTCTGCCTTTGTCACACCAGATGGATTATAACAATACAAGGTCATGCCCTTTGGAATGAAAAATTCTCCGGCCACCTTCCAACATCTGGTAAACAGAATGATCGCTGGACTACCAGGATGTGAGGCCTACATTGATGACATTATCATCACCAGTGACAGCTTCCAAGAGCACCTCACCTACATCAGAAACTTCTTTCAGAGAGTGAGTGATGCCAAGCTGACTATCAACCTTGTTAAAAGTGACTTTTGTAAAGCTACAGTTGTTTACTTAGGTCATATTGTAGGACAGGGTCAAGTCAAACCAATTTATGCAAAAGTAAAAGTTATCACTGAATTTCCTGAGCCTAAAACTAAAAGACAACTAATGAGATTTCTAGGGATGGCTGGCTACTACAGAAAATTCTGTAAAAATTTCTCTATCATTTCTGAACCTTTGACAAATTCACCGAAGGAAAATGCAAAATTTGTTTGGGATGAAAAATGTCAAAATTCATTTGACCAACTGAAAGCTATCCTCAAAAATGCACCAGTTCTCTTATCTCCTAATTTCAAAAAGGAGTTCAAGTTGGCTGTTGATGCCAGTGATATTGGTGCAGGGGCAGTTTTACTGCAAGAAGACACTGATGGAGTAGATCATTCTGTTTGTTACTTTTCCAAAAAGTTTGATAAACATAAGAAAAACTATTCAACAATTGAAAAAGAATGTTTGGCACTTGTTTTGGCTTTACAACATTTTGAAGTCTATTTGACTTGTTTCCATCAAGGTCTTCAGTGATCCCAATCCCCTCACATTCTTGCATAACATCGAAAGCAAGAATCAAAGATTACTAAGATGGAGTTTACTTTTGCAAGAGTATGATTTAGATATTTCTCACATCAGGGGAAAAGATAATGTTATTCCAGATGCACTTTCTCATATGTAATTTCACTTTTCTATTAGATTGTGAAAATTGCACTGGTTGTTATGTATATGGTTATTATAATGATCAATGATACTTTTTGTGTAAAGTTCAAGATTATACTGATTATAAAACTGTGTTAATTTTAACAAAAGAAAGCTTTTACCAAACCTTTCTTTTCTTAAAGAGGGGAGGTGTTATGTATGAGTGTTTTATGTAAAGCACTGTATATCATTTGTAAATGGAGATTTGTTGCGTACTATTTGTGCTGCCTTGCTGGTCAGCTATTTATTTTGTTCATCATTTGGCACCCTCTGGTGGTGTGACTGTGGAAAAACATGATCTGATGCAATGCCACTTCTTTGTGATGAAATAGACTAGTGCTTTCTAGAAGCTTCTGGCATCTTCCTGCCTGGAGGGGGTGGGATTACCCAGGAATCCTGTAGATCTTTCCAGAATGTTGCTAGTCTATATAAATGCTGTGATTTTGGTCAGTAGAGGTAGAGTTTTTGCTTTGGCAACAGAGTTACATAGTGGCATTAGAGTGTTATTATAAGATTAAACAGTGGATTATTTGTAGAAGCTTTTTTTTCTAATCAGTGAAGAATAAATTTGTTTAAGTTGTCATTGCTGGTTTTCTTTGTTGTGATTTTTAAGTCATAACACTATGCCGAAGAAACGCTTGAAATTAGCGAACGCATTTACTGATGATCTTGGGCTAACTCAGGGTTAACTGCTTAAGATTAATATGATGAGCTAAAACAAATAGACTGATAAAGAGCTGAAGTTTTGGTAAACGTTTATCGGTGTAGGCTATAGTTGGGTGGATTTAGAATTCGTTGAGTTGCGCTTCAAGCAACCAATCAGAGGTGCCAAATCGGGCCTAATGGATATAATGGGTAGAAGAAAAAAATTTGCGTCCGGGAGTGCTGAGGGCTGTCCAAATCCACAATTCATCCAGTCCACAAGGGACCTCAAGCGGACTTTCCGCAGACTTCACTAGTGTAATGACCCACAATTCATTGCAATGCGGACTTGACGTTTTAATTTTTTCCAAATTGCTGACAGAAAAAAAAGCACATTCACACCATAGACTGTATAAAAAGATGGATGCAGCACTCGGGTCTGGAAACTGAGGCCAATGCGGAAATTTGCATTCTATTTAATGGTCAGCAGATGGCAACGTCGGTGGTTGCAGAAAGAAGTTCAATCCTATAGACGTCTGTGAGAAAATGACCGTACTTTCCCACCAGATTTATAATTTAAATAATGATTTTCGACATTACTTTATTGTATCTATCGCAAGTTTCAAGTCTCCTTCGATATATCATGATGTTCATTTTTCTAAATTATGGTCCCAAATAGACTAGAATAAAGGATAAAGCCAGTATATGCTTTAGGGACGTGGCTATCCTCTGGTCCATGTCTGATACAGTAAGATCCACCCGTAGATCCACCCCTCGCTTCTCCCCGGATATTCCGTTCACGCTCTCATCCAAGAGGAGTCACATCCGGTTTCAAAATGACAAAATGGCGCAATTCAATTTGCCAAAATCGCAGCTTCCTCAATGGTAAGCTGAAACCAATGGGTGACGTCATGGTTGCTCCGTCCATCTTTTTATACAGTCTATGATTCACACACACACACACACACACACACACACACACAAAACCTCATAAACTTATTATTAATTTATATTAAACATTACTTGAATAACGTACGCCAGATATAAAATTCAACATCATGATACAGAAATATAGGCTATAGAGGTAATCAATATGCATGTTAATATTGTAGCCTAGCCTATAAAAGCTGTGCAACCTGAAGCCAAACTCATGGGCCTCATGGGTATCTTGAAAGGAGGAGGACGATCACATAGGCGAGTGCTGCAGTGATCACCGTATACATGATATTGTCTTTTATGTTCCCACGGAAACGAGTGAAACAGACTCGAAGCCTGTCTATCAGCTCCTTTTATAATGCTGCAGACTCCCGCTCTTACAGACTTTACGTGATGGCGGTGAAGACGTCACATTACGTACGCCTGAAGTCTGTGAGGGCTCAGTCTGCAAGTCCAGAGGGTGGAGATTTGGGCTATGTCCGAAACCATAGACTGTATAAAAAGATGGACGAAGTAAATGTGACGTCACCCATGGGTTTCAGCATACCATTTAGGAAGCCTCGATTTTGGCAATTTGAACAGCACCATTTTGTCATTTGGAAACCGGATGTGATTCCTATTGGATGAGGGCGTGAATTGAAGATCCGGGGAAGACCGTGGCTCTGGATCTGACCGTATCGGACGAGGACCAGAGGATAGCCACGCCCCTAAAGCATTTTCTGGCTTTATCCTTTATTCTAGACCACTTGGGACCATAATTTACAAAAATGAACATCACGACATATCAAAGAAGACTTGAAACTAGCGATAGATACCATAAAATGATGTGTAAAATCATTATTGAAATAATAAATCAGGTGGCAAAGTAGGGTCATTTTCTCATAGACTTCAATAGCATTGAACTTCTTTCTGCAACCACCGATGTCGCCATCTGCCAGCAATGCAAATTTTTGAGATTTCCGCATCGGCCTCACTTTTCAGACCCAGGTGCTGCGTCCATCTTTTTATACAGTCTATGTCCAAAACATTCACTTACAAAACCCTGGCTTTCATGCAGGCTCTCTTTTCACTCCCTCTCCCCAATGCTGTCACCGACTCGCTTCGCTCCGCCCCTCAACTCGCGGCTCCCATCGCAAACAAGAGCAAGTACCCCTGACTGCGGGCCGCTGAATTGGGCGGGGTCGGACAAAGAGGCGGGGACGGACATCCAATAGGCGTGGTCTATGGCAATGACGAGAACAGCACCATCTGCTGGACGACTGTTAGAAGTACAAATACTCTCTATGGAAATCTACTTTCTCTACTTTCTATGGAAATCGTAAATGTATTTAAGTTAATGCGTAATTATGTTAAAATACAATTAAAAATTTACTTTATAAATATTTTACCCCTTTTATATATATATATATATATATATATATATATATATATATATATGTAATATTTTAATCAAATTGCCCTGAAGGGGTTTTCCGCAATAATGACCAACTCGCCGTACATTATCCCTCTCGCAGAGAAGGGAACACAAAGTGCTTCACAATGACAACTATGATATCAAAGTAGCGCAGGAGTTGATAGGAGATACAAGAGAGAGCGGGACATGAAAGGAAAACAGTAAAAAGGCATGAAAGCGCGAAGAGGACATGCAATGGCCCCGGAAGGACAGGGCCTCGACCCCGGCCCAGCGCGGGGCCCCGAGAGCTTGGGTGTGGGCGGGCCTAGCTCGGGGTGCCCGTGAGGTCCCCTGGGAACGACCGGGGAGCAAGCCCGGCCGTCCGGAGCCGCACAGGATGGAAGGGGATGGTGGCGGCCAAAAGTAATCAGACGGGGCAGGTTTGGGCCCGGCCATGGCCGCGCCCCAGGTTGAGCCGGGAGCCTGCGAAAAGGCTCCTTCCCAGCTTCGCCTTGCCACAAACCATATCCTGATAGCCGGCCGCAGGGCGGAGAAACGGGTAATAATCCGACGAGGCGCGGCCGCCTTCCACGGGCCCCCCCGGGCCTCTGCGGGGCTGCAGCCCTCCTCGAGGGGCCTCGTTATGTTCAGCCAGGCCACCCGGAAGCACCCCAGCAGGCAGTGACTCAGGCCCCCCCACCCCAGGGAGGCCGGAGGCCGGAACGCGTTCGCGTCCGCCTCGGCCAACCACCGCTGTGCCCCAGGTCCAGCCGGGGGTCCCCTGAATCGGCTCCCCCCCGCCTTCGCCCCCTCGAAACCCCGTCTCAATAGCATGCTGCAGCGCAGAGTTATTTGCCGAAAAGCCTTCCCCCCCCTCAAGTTTCCCCGCCCCGCGGCCCAGCGACCCCCTGGGGCGTGCCTTCCTCTTCCAGGTGACTCCCCCCCAAAAGGCCCCAGGCTCAGGGGTGGTGGGGAAAGGGGTGAACCGGTGTCACCCTCTTCAGCTGGCTGGTCGTAATGTTCTGGAGCAATGAATCTGATTTTAAAAAGTAATGTGATGATACCTCCAGCTTTCAGAAATTTGACCCCGCTGCGGGTGACCAGTTTGTCATTTTTCTGAAATACGAGTCCCGGGCTGCGTCCGAATAGTCAAAAAATTACATCCTATCCACTAAAACCTAACCACTTCTCTTTAACCTTTCTGGAAAACGTCATAAAATAAAGGAAAGGTGTAATGGGGAATTCCAAACGACTTAGGAATTCCAACCGCGCTAATTAGAGAATTCGAATGCACTTACACTAGGCAACGCAATCATCAGTCCCCTGCCCATCATATACGTTTCTTTACGCAATTGGCCACATGAATGGTCGCCTCTTTAAATATTGCTGCTGTGCAGAATTGTGGGATAGCGTTATCTGCTTTCTTTACGAAAAGGATGGTTCGGTGTACCCTATGCTAAAGGAGGTAAATTAGGAAGCACTGAGACACCTTTCCATACATGCCGAAAGCGGTAGACTACCGCTTTCGGGGCGCTTCATTCTGAAAAAAACGCCCCAAAAGCGGCAGTCTACCGCCAAAAGCGATAGAGTTGGCATGCATACCTTTCTTTAACATTTAAAGAATTTGAATCCCCTTGTCATGGCTGCCACGTAATTATTTCCGGATCATTTTTTAGGAATTAGGAACTTTCCTAGGCAAAAAAGACTATTCAGACGCAGCCCCGCTCTTCAGAAATTCGGGATAAACTTGGGCCGTTTGACAACAACGTTTAGGGGTATTACCGCCACCAAATGGTAGGGAATGTGCAGTGTTGGGACATCAGGGGGCGGGGTCGGACATCAGGGGGGCGGGGACTGATGTCCTGCACTCCGCAGCCAGGGCTCACTCAACAAGAGAGCCTGCACGCAGGCTATGTATGGGAGTGATGCTGTGGAGATTCGCTGATGCAGCTGATCTCCATCTGCGCAGAGAAAATTCGAGGGTCCCAGAAGAAGAAAGAAACAGATGAGAACGAAACGAAGATCGACTTTATGTATATTTTATAACTGGGCTGCTGATCATGTGAGGACTTATGAATTTGCTAATCGTGTATAAAGGGAAGGAAAATAATTCCGTATTGAAAGTCCACTAATATTGAATAAAATCAGCACATTTTCGGTTTATCTTGATGTTTGAGTACCCAGAGAAACATTCGGGTTGTAAAAACACAAGTGTGAATTTAGTCAAGAAAATGTAGAGTTTAATTTCTAGTGCTGATAAACGTGGTAATAGCATAACGGCAGTAGGTATGTTACGGATGACGCACCGGGTTGCCAGAGTATGCACAGCATATGCATTCGCGATATTAAATATCAAAATTAAATTCTATTGAATGGTGTGTGCTTCCTGCGAGTCAGCTGGGATGGGCTCCAGTTCCAGGTATAGAGAAACGATGGATTTAATGAGCTTTGAACATTCGTACACTAAAAGTAATTTCGCTTATCAGAATTGGCTATATACTTTAATCAACATCATCTACTATAAAACTTATCAGTTCATGAAGTACGGGCAGTGCTCTGCGCGGTTGGGTTATCGTCTTGAATCCAGTAAGAATAGAGGAGGTTGCAAGACAACAAACTCGAAACGTTTCACTTTCTCTGAATACATTTAGCTTTGAACTGTGTGGAAAACAAGATTGAACCATCATCTTATTCAGTAGCAAGTCAACTGTTTTGCGACATTGACATTGACATTGTTTGCGATAGTGAATCATTTAATTTCCCTGTTAAATAAAAATAGTTCATCAACATTTTATATCCCTATTAGGTATATAAATTGTTTTTCCAAACTATATTTCAGCCGAGTGCCATGTTTGCCCGTTCGGTACAGAGCTGTTGCATGGGTTTTGCTGTGGACATCGTTAGCTAAATTTCGGGAGAACATCGTGCACATGCGTCCCGTGTGGGTGTGCTTCAGGTGCGGACTGTTGTCATAGAAACCTCAGGCGTCAGCCCGTTCATGAGCCCAACACTACGCAGGTGTGAACGAAAAGTCACACAGCGCATGTCCGCGTGCCCCCGGAACTATGGCCCCATGTCGGAGTGCTGCGCCCAAGGATGTTTTATATTTCACTGGATCTACAATTGGAAAATGGCCGCCCATTCATTTCAATGGAAATTGCTCAATGGCGCAGCACGCCGCATGGGGGCCTTATTTCCTGAGCTACGCGGACATGCGCTGTGTGACTTTTTCTCACACATGCGTAGTGTGGGGCTCATGAATGCGCTGGTATCCGAGATGTCCATGACAAAGGCCCGCGCTCATGGAACTCCTTCCCAGGGTGCGTGTTCACGATCACTTTTCTCCGGAAATAGAATTCTTACCACTGCAGACTGCAGAACCTTGCGTAGGAAACCCCGGATGTAACTATAAGCGGATCGGAGAAAAACATAGCCACCGGTAAAGACTTAATCATGGTTTGAAATACAATTTTGAAACCCAAAGGCAATATCAAATGTTTAAAACGATTGTTATTTAACAGGGAAGTAATACTATTGATTTCAACGCAAAAATGTTGGCAAAATAGTTGACTTGCTGTTGTGTAACATGACATTGCTCAGGCTCCTGTCCTCTTTCGTTCAACGATGAATAACTACATTTATAGTCAGACGGTTCTTGCTGCTCTGCGTGCGAACTCCATTATCTTTTTCGGATTCAAGACAATAAACCGAGCAGGCGAGCACACAACGCGCTGCACGTGCCTAATAAACCGATATTTTTTAAGTCAAGAGCCTTAAACTTTTGCCAATTCTGGCAAGCGAATTTACTTTTAGCTAACGTAACTTAGCTTCGCGTTAGGCTCATAACCATTCCGTGGAGTATAGTAAAATGTGGGTCTACCCTGAAATGTTACGCGCATTGTACTGCATTATTTAACGCTCCTTTTTTCTGTCATTCCCCTGTAATCCATAATCGCCATCTCCGTTCTAAAATGTACATCTAATCGACCTTCGTCTCATGCTCAATTGTTGCATTCTCTTTTAGGACTTGTATTATCTTTGTTCAGATGAAAATCAGCCACACCGTCGAATCTACCTGCATCACTCCCGTTGATCTCAGATGCTGCTCACAAACAGATGTTCGGATACTCTGACGTTTCCACCTACCTAAAACTTTGATCTAATAAAGGCTGTACCACAAATAATGTGTATGTGTGTTCAGTGCTTTTCATGGAAGTTCGGATCATGCACAAAAAATAGTTATCATTTTGGATCTCATCTGCCAAGTTGCTGAAAAGTTTCGTCATCATGTATGAAGGTCTGTAACTAATTTAAGAATGAGGAATGCTTAATAAATGGGTTGCTAAGCAGTGTTCGAACTGAATTTATGTAGTGCTATAAGTGCACTCATATGGACATTACGTTAGATACTACTCAGCTGACACTTTATGCAAAACACATCAAAATACAGTAATGTGAATTGGTGCTATTCAAAGTAATGGAAATATACAACTCAGTTTATGGATATATCCATATCATTTTAATATGAAAAAGTAAGGTGCGTGTTGGCTGCGTACATGGTTCTAGGATGTCACAACAGCGGCCTTAGCTTACTGTACATTCTGCCGCGCTACATAATGAAGTGTGGCAATCGAGTTGCTACATATTATAGCCATTCATCAATTCGGATAATATGGCGAAAATATACTGAGCAACAAAAGAAACGCAAGTTAGCTAATTAGATAATGTACTCCTATGGTTACTCAAAGTGACCGCAAAACAAAGAAAAGTTTGATGAACGAGTGTACATGTGCACACACGAGTAATAAATTTGATTTTATGCGCAAACTTATTTTCCGGTCTGTCTTTAAATAACTTGCATTTCTTTTGTTGCTCAGTATATTTGCACCATAACGCCAGCTCACTTTACCGAGTGCGCTACGTCTATAATGATGATCACAGATGGACAGCAAGGAATGCCCATTGCTCCACGCACTCACATCCACTGCAGTACTAACTTAGGAGGAGACGAGAATGCGCTTACATATGAGGACCCGTTGGTGTTCAAATAGCCTGAATATAAATAAACATTTTTGTTGTTGCTGAGGAACGAGGCATCAATGATTTAAAAGAGAAAAATAAACAGTTTCGGTATCGATCATTTGTGACTGTCAAAAAAAATTATTCACGGATTTATCAGCGTGTCTTTTTCAACTACTCCCTATGGAGAAATTTATTTTTGGCCCCCATGGCGTCACGTGACTTGCAATATCAGCTTGACCGCTAAGCCCATATCGGCGTGCGTTCCAGCCTTCGTTGTTTGTCCAGTTCTCCTTATAGGTCCATGGCTGCACCACTGAGCAATTTCAATTGAAATGAATGGGCGGCCATTTTCAGTTCAGTATCCAGTTCTTGTAATACATCCATGCCATGCTCCTCCTCCTCTTCTTCGACTTCCTGAACTTCTTCTTCTTTTACAATTTCCATCAGTATAGACTATGTATGCGTATTACTGCCTCCCTCAGGATGTGAGCCATGTTCGTGTGCTATAATTAATGGGCAAGCTGGAAGCTTGCAAACTCATGTTCTTCCCTCTCTTTCTTTCTTTATTCTCCGCGTTTTTTTGCTGACTAACTACTCCGGCATACTTTCACCTCGAAACTTAACCAAACTTTTTGAAATTTTAAAAATGAATTATGTTGCTTGCATTCAACTTTTTGATACCTTTCATACTTTATGAGTTATTAAATTTTATTTCAGTACTTTCCCCCATAGGAAACAATGGGACAGATGATTCAAAATTCAAACTGGAAAATGTTAAGCTAAGCTTGCATAATTTACTCACTGTTCAACTTTTTCGTAATTTCTTTCTTTTTCTCATTATAAATTTTTTTTAATGATAAATTCTGGGAATTCTGCGGTGACGTCAGTGGAGAACAACTGTAATATCGTCAAGAAGTCTTCTCTTAAACTGGCTCTAACCCCCATTTTTCACTCGACATAAATATTTTTATATAAAAATTGGAGTAAAAGTTGTGCTGGTCACGAAAATGTAAGTATGGAAGCAATCGGACAGACGATTTTGGCAGTATGAGCCGAAAAGCAACAGGAGCGCTAACCGAAACTCCATTAACTCCTATATTAAGTGAGACAAGAAAATTCAGGTTGGGAAGTTGAAACACAGTTTTCTAACTTGCTCGTTTTCCCACAATTTTGGCACTTCACACACAATTTTGACAAATTTTGCTCAGCAGATTCTCCTCTTTAGTGTGGTACCTCAATTTCGTAGATTGGACTTACTATCTTTGAGGAAGAAGTAGGAGTATGGAAGAAACGCCTTAGCTAAAATCTCCAGCGGACCAAATGCTTTAGCCATAAGCTCAAATGGCTCAGAGTGACTCAGAGAAATTGTGGCATAGCAGTAGAGTGCATATCTTAGGTACGGATCATTTGTGGGTTGAATATGCCCTCTGCCGGACTTTATCCAGGCCTCAGCATTATCGTTGTTCGAATAAAGATTGATAGGACTGTAAAACAAATTTAATTCTGCGTCAAACTCAGTTAAAGAATTTTCGGTATTGTGTACTGAGAGGCATTAAAAACGTAAAATAAAATATCCTGTTTTAAGTAGTGGTAAATGGTTTCTTTCGTAGTTGCAAAATACGGTCTCGGGAAACTGTGCTTTCGGTAGTGAGACTTGCCCTCACTGTCATCGTTAAATTGGCAATCAATTCAGCAGTTCTTATGCATTATCTGACATGGCAGAAGATGTTTTATGGAATATGTTTCGGCGGCGTCACAGATGATGCACTTTGTCGGGGACGACAGCTGACACATCTGGGGTGCGGCTGTGATCTTCAACTTTTCATGTGCAAAATGATTTCTCCCAATGTGATTCACGACCATGAACCAGGGAACTGTGCTGTATTTAGATAATCATAATGAGGTGTTAAACCAAGAAAAGGATTCAAACCCAGACACTTGACATTTTGCAATACCAGATGGTCATCATATCAATCAGCAAAAGGAAAAACTATCAGTTTTCAAATTAGACGATAAAAACCACCTTGCGTTTTTAATGCCTCTCAGTATAGTTGGTACAGTCGCTCAAACCAGCTCCCAGAGAGCACATTGAGTGCAGCAAAGACCGGTCTTTTTTGCATTCACGAGAACACCGTTACAGTAATAATTGCAAAGCAGAAAAAAAAAATAGCTTGAGCTCTTATTCCAGTATATTCCAGCAACTGTTTGCACTAGCTAAATATTTTTACGATTGTATCTAAAACAGGCAAAATATTGGTTACCAAAACAGGCCCAGACAGCACGCTACGTCGCCGAGACACCGACATGAGAGAGGAACATCGCTCTTACACTGCGTTCCATTTCAGCAAGTCGCGTATTGGTAGGCAAAGGATCTGCAGCGCGACATTCCACAGCTCCAGACTGCCAACGTCGGATATGCGTCGGTATTACGTAGCATTTAAAGAGGGTGGCTGCTCTAGTTTTCCCACGTTCTCATGAGTAAAAATTGGCTTGTAATAATGTAAATAAAGTAATAATTTTATTCTTTGGCACAACATAAAATGCTTCGCAGACTTAAGTCATGTATAGCAGAGTTTTTCAATACAAACTTGTAAAATAAATTGACCTTATTTACTTTATTCTTCAGTTAATATACTACCTGTATTGTTTTACACCAGTCTTTCATGTCCCTTTCACTCGATTCTGGAGAGCACTTTTAATTTTAGTTGAGTGCTATTCCTATGAAAATGGGGGCCCCTGCGGCTTTGATTACAATGCAAATTTGTTGTGTCATTGTTTTGACAACCGAACGCAACGTCAGAACATTTATTTTCTATCAAGTTGCCGTAATTTTTAACTCGAGAGCTGCACGATGAAACAAATGGTTGAACCACTAATCTTCTCAAGCACGATCAAATAACTTTCTATGAGGTTAAAAGTAAAGTCAGGACTTAGTGGTGGCCAATTCGCTGGTAAAAAAAAAAAAAAAAAAAAAAAAAAAAAAAGATTCCTCGTGTTGTTTTACTCATTCATTCATTTTCGTTGCTTGATGCAGGACAATAGCGATACTTCTTGTATACAAACAATGACATCAAATCCAGACATGCGTATTGGCGTGGTTGGCAAGAACGCATGAAAGTCAATACTACGAAACAAGAATTTAACATTACTATTTACACCCCAATTCCGAAATAGTTGGGACAAAGTGTAAATTGTGAATAAAATCAAAATGCATTGACTTTCAAATCACACCAGCCAGTATTTTATTCACAATAGAACAGAGATAACATACCAAATGTTGGAACTGAGAAATTTTACAATTTTATCCACAAAATGCGCTCATTTCAAATTTGATGGCTGCTACAGGTCTCAAAAAAGTTGGGACAGGGGCCAGTTTACCATGGTGTAGCATCCCCTCTTCTTTTTAACACAGAGTGGAGGCGTCTGGGCATTGAGGAGACAAGTTTCTTGAGTTTAGCCATTGGAATTTGATCCCACTCTTGTTTAATACAGGCTTCCAGCTACTGGAGAGTTTTGGATCTCCTTTGACGGACTATTCATTTAATTATGTGCCAAATGCTCTCAATCAGTGAAAGATCAGGACTGCAGGCAGGCCAGTTCAGCACATGGACTCCTACTACGAAGCCATGCAGCTGTAATAGCTGCAGTATGTGGTTTTACATTGTCCTGCTGAAATACACAAGGCCATCCCTGTAATAGATGTCGTCTGGATGGGAGCATATGTTGCTCTAAAACCTTTATATACCTTTCAGCATTTATGGTGCTTTTTAAAACATGCAAGTGTCCCACATCATATGCACTAATGCATCCCCATACCGTCAGAGATGCTGGCTTTTGACCTGAACGCTGATAACAGAAGGGGTGGTCTTTCTTTTTAGCCCGGAGGACACGACGCCCATGATTTCCAACAAGAATGTCAAATTTGGACGCGTCTGACCACAGGACACTTTGCCACTTTGCTACAGTCCATTTTAAATGAGCCTTGGCCCATAGAACATGGCGGTGCTTCTGGATCATGCTCAACAATAGCTTCCTTTTTGCATGATAGAGTTTTAGGTGGCATCTGTGGATGGCACGGCAGACTGGGTTTACAGACAGTGGTTTCTTGAAGTATTCCTGGGCCCATTTAGTAATGTCAATGACAGAATCATGCCGGTGAGTGATGCAATGCCGTCTGAGGGCCTGAAGATCATGGGCATCCAGTGAAGGTCTTCGGCCTTGTCCCTTACACACAGAGATTTTTCCAGTTTCTCTGAATCTTTTGATGATGTTATGCACTGTCGATGATGAGACCTTCAAAGCCTTAGCAATTTGACGTTGAGGAACATAGTTTTTAAAGTATTCCACAATTTTTTTACACAAGCCTTCACAGGTTGGAGAGCCTCTGGCCATCTTCTGAGAGACTCAGCCTCTCTAAGACATCCCTTTTATAGCCAATCATGTTACACACTTGATGCTAGTTAACTTAATTACTTGCTAAATGTTCTTTCAGCTGAATCTCTTATATATTAATTGCTTTTTCAGCCCTTTTTTTGCCTGTGTCCCAACTTTTTTGAGACCTATTGCAGCCAGAAAATTTAAAATAAGCTCATTTTGTGGATAAAAATGTAAAATGCCTCAGTTTCAACATTTGAAAAGTTCTCTATGTTCTATTGTAAATAATATATTGGCTCATGTGATCTGAAAGTCATTGCATTTTGATTTTATTCACAATTTACACTTCGTCCCAACTATTTCGGAATTGGGGTTGTACTTGTAATATTGCGAATGCATACACTCCGCAACCTGGTGTGTCATCAGTATCAGGCTGCTGCTGTTATAGCAGCACTAGAAATTAAACTAAATTTTCTTGACTAGATGTACGCTTGATGTTTTTACACACTCTAATGTCAGTGGCGGCCAGTGGACAGAGAGCTGAGAGGGCGATAAACATGGCTTTAAACTCATTTTTAGTCTTGACCTGTTTTCAGTCATTTTCCTTGATTAAAGATACTTTTACTTCTACAATGAGTGTCCTCAGTTCCCAAACGCTTATTGAATGTTGTTAAAAGGAAAGGTGATGTAACACAGTGGTAAACATGCCCCTGTCCCAGCTTTTTTGGAACGTATTGCAGGCATCAAATTCAAAATGAGTGATTATTTCCAAAAAAAAACAATAAAGTTTATGAGTTTGAACATTAAATATCTTGTCTTTGTAGTGTACTCTATTGAATATAGGTCGAAAAGGACTTGCAAATCATTGTATTCTGTTTTTATTCACGTTTTACACAACGTCCCAACTTCATTGGAACTAGGGTTTGTAGTTGGACATGAGTAAAAAAAGAAAGCCCATCTAATTTAGAAAATCTATCATTTGGAATAAAATTCCATATTGACTCTGGGTTACAATGAAATTTTCTGATCCAGTTTATTTTAAAGGTGTAGTATAGGGTGGTAAAATTTAAGAAATCATGACCTCCGGAGTGAATACTACAATGTATTTATCATCACTGAGTTTTTGACATAGTGGGTTTAGTGTTTCCAGAGAAATATAAAAAGCATCTTATCTATTGATTTATATGTAGGCAGATCAATACTCAGAGAAAGTGCAGCATAAATAAGTCTAGATATACCTTTTCGCTTTGATTTTAAGTTTTACCTCTAAGAGTCAGATCTCTCTGGAACCAAGAATTAAGTTTTTTTTCTAAGCTTTATCAAGGATAGGCCAAAAATTCAAATTGCATTGTTCATCTTCAGTTTTTGTTTTCACAATACCTAAATATGTTACTTGATTTCACTGGGATGCCGTGTAAGTATTCAAGATACTTTGTAATTAGCAATAGTTCACATTTATTTATATTTAAGCAAAGACCTGATGCTTCAGAAAACTTGAATGTGTTAAATTACAAATGGAATTTGTTCAGAATCTTTTAAAATAAAGGGTAGTGTCATCAGCCACCTAGCTTCTGTCTACCGGCAATGGAAATGCCTTGTATATTACTTTCAAGAATGAGTGTGGATAGGAGTTGGGCAGCAAGTAAAAATAAATAAGGAGAGACAGGGCAGCCTTGATGGACTCTGCCAGATAGTTGAAAACAAGGTGAGGTACCATGTTTAAGCTTGATTGAAGCATTACCCTTTGAGTAAAGAGTTTTGATAGATTTGCAGAAATAATCACCAAAACCAAATTCGTAAAGTGACTGATAAATAAAATTGTGTTCTCGGGAATCAAAGGCTTTATAAAAATATAAAAACAGAATAAGTCCATTGTCATTAATAAGTTCAGAGTAATCTAATATATCCAAAAATAATCCAACATTGTTTGTAATATGCCTGTTTGACATGAAGCCAGATTGTGATTCATCAATTAATGAAGGTAAGGATTTCTTAATTCTTTTGGCAAGTATAAGACCCAGTATTTTGTAGTCATCGATAAGTAAACATAGAGGGCGCCAATTGTCCAGTAAATGTGGATCTTTTTTGGGTTTTGGGGTGCATGTGATAATACCCTGCGTTAATGTAGGAGGTAATACTCCTTGCTCAATGCTTTCAGAAATGACTTTAAGAAGAAAGGGGGCACATTCATTATCAAATTTCTTGTAGAACTCTGTAGTGAGTCTATTGATGCCCGGCGATTTGTTATTTTTAAGACTAAAAGTGGCATTCAGAATCTCGTCATGAGTTATTTTTGAGTCACAAAATGCTTTAAAAACTGCAGGAATAGTTTTGCAATTTTTAATGGCATTTAGAAGATGAGTCGCTTTTTCCTATGAAAGTTCATAGAGTTTACTGTGAAACTTAGAACAAAAGGAAGCAATGACTTTCTGATCCTTTATAAGACTGCCATCAATTTTTAAAACATCAATAAATGAGTTGTTCAGTTTAGATTTTTCTAATGAGAGAAAATAAGACAAGTTCTGTTCACCTTCCTCCATCCACATCCTCCTAGACCTTACAAAGGCCCCTTGGGCCTTCTGTCTATACATCATCTAACTTGTTCTAATCCTCACTAAGCTGCAGTAATTCTTCCTCAGAGAGGTTGTCCTTGTTTTTGTTAGATAAAGATGTGATTTGAGACAACAAGTTATCCTCTTCCATTTTTCTAAGTTTTGCTAAATTGCTGCCATAGTATCTCATACATTTGCCCATTTCAAATTTTAGGAGCTCCCACTGCTGACTAAATGATTTCAGTTTACAAGCAATTTCCCAGTGAGACTTGATTAGGCCAGTAATATCATAAATTACTTTTTTCATGTAACAGGTGACTATTATTAAGTTTCTAGCACAAGGCTCTTGGGATATTTAATGTGGTAGAAAGCTTGATGTTTAAAACAACTACCTTATGTTCAGAAAAAGGAGCTGCAAAAAAAGTGATGTGTATGTTCTCCAAGTCAAATTTTTGTGAAAGGAGCCAATAGTCAAGACGGGACTGCTTAGGGAAGTTTTTGGAGTTCCAAGTATATGATTTGGATGTAGGATTTTTTTCTCTCCATGCATCAAAAATATTATATTTTACCATGAAATCTTTCACATTAAAGTTTGCTGAGCTGGGTTTCTTCGGTGGAAATCTGTCTAATGAATTGTCGAATACAACTTTGAAATCTCCCCCCAATCAAAAAAGAATCTGGGTTCAACCAATGCAACATTTCTTTTCTATTAGATCAAACAAAAAAAAAAAAAAACATTTTCAGAGCAAGTATTGTAACCATAAATACTGACCATTATCACTGTTTCTTGAAAAGCAGAGATCACCAGCAAAATAAAGTGTCCTTGTGGGTCACTGTAATGTCCAATGTCTCCTTCAAAATTGTCCTTCAAAATTGAAGCACCAGCTGATCTCTCAGACCCATGGGCTCCCCAGAAGTCCTTACCCCATTGATTGTTCCGAAAATGCAAATCCTCCTTGATGGAGAGAGATTCTTGCATGTTGTATAAAACAAAAGTCACTTCTAAAGTTTTTGGTAAATGAAAAACTACTTTGCATTTTAACATATTTCTTTGTCCCCTAGCATTAAAAGAAAGAAAAGATAAAGACATAAAGGATATGAAAACCACACCTCAGGATGTGCAACTCTGAAAGTTACCCTTTGATGATGAGAGCTCCAGCTCCGTTTACAGATAGCATATTATAATAAGTTGGTTAAGCCAGTACAGGGTTTTGGAAAACTGCACAAAACCAAGGGTAGACATATCCTAAGGGAACCGGCATTTTTCAGAACATGTTCAGCAACCAAAATGCAGTCTAAGAAAATGCTTAGCAAAATTATTTTACCTGCATATTGAAAGTTTTGAGAACAATTTAGACATTAAAATTTTTACCGTGCTGTTTATGATCAAGAAATGGGTGGCAGGGTGATTTCAGTACCGTTAGCAAAGGCACTCGCTCCGATGTAGTATGCCATTTTACCAGCGGGGCAGGCTTCCTTCACTGCTGGCCAGAGTTGACGTCTCCTTACCCGGTAAGAAGGGGTTAGGCCGTTTGTAAGCCGCATGTTGTTATCATTCAGGAACTTTGAAGTTTTGGCTGCCTTCAAAACTGCATCTCTCAGGGTGCGCAAGGAGAACTGCATGATGATAACATGAGGCTTTACTTTGTTGTGATCCTTCCTTCCTAACCTGTGGACAATGTCGATTCCCCGGGGAAGTTCTTCTCTCTCCTCCGGCAAACATGAATGACCTCAGCTTTGATGTTTTTCCATTCTTTTTCAGGGACCCCCAGCAGCCTCAAATTCCATCTTCGGGAGTATCGTTCCAGCTCCATGACACGATTCTCAAATGACGTCAACCGTCTCTCCTCTGAGTTCAACCTTGAATCCACTACACTCTTCTTTTTTTAAATATCCCTCATCTCATCTCCTTGGACACAAGTCAATTGTTCTTTTTGGCCTTCAGTCTTTATGGAGTTGGCACTGATCATTTTCTCCAAGTTATCGGCACGATTATTAATGAGTAGTGAGAGCTTTGTAACAGTGCAGTTTGAGTCATCTGCGTCAAGCATTTTACCTCGCTTGTGTATCAGAGATTTCGAGGGGATTTCCGGGAGCGGGGTGTCCGAAAAGTCAAAATCTTCCGTTTGGAAATCCTCAGCAGTTGCACTAAAGTTAGCATAACTATGAAAGTCCACATGGTTGGCTGTGGAGTTTTCTGAGCACTCTATTCTTTTACTTTCACCCTTCGGCATGGTAGCGGGCAGTTAGTGATAATTTCAATCACTGAAAAGCACTTTCCAATCCAAATTTAAACTTCTTTAATTCCTTTGTCAATGGACTGAGGGATTCATCCGTCTACAGAGTCACCATCTTGGCCTCCCGCTTGCCCTCTAATTCAATCATAAATAATCATAGATTGTATAAAAATATGGACGAAGCAACCGTGATGTCACCCAGCCTCGATTTTGGCAATTTGAACAGCGCCATTTTGACATTTTGAGACCGGATGTGATTCCTATTGGACGAACTGAAGATCCAGGGAGGAGCAAGGGGTGGATCTGTGGGTGAATCTGACTGTATCTGACGAGGACCAGACGATAGCCATGCCCCCAAAGCATATTTGGCTCTATATGGGACCATAATTTACAAAAATGAACATCATGATATATCGAAGGAGACTTGAAACTTGTGATAGATACCATTAAATAATGTAGAAAATCATCATTGAAATGATAAATTGGGTGGGAAAGTAGGGTCATTTTCTTTTAGGCTTCTATATCATTGAATGTTAATAATCCTAATAAAAAAGAAGTCCCTAACCCATAGCCTTCATCCCATAACAACATAAACTATCCCTACTTCTCTTGCATCTGACTCCTACCAAAGTCTTGTGCGAAAATCCTCTGTATTTCATTCCCCTTCACATCAGAAATACCAAGAATTTCCCAAGCAGCATCTACCACCATCCTCATCTTCTGATTTCATTTCAATTTCACTAACACATTTAATCACCATAGCAATGAATGTCAAAAATCTCCTTCGCTCACATTTATTAATTTGTTATCACCGCTCTCATTTTGCTTTCCTATTCTTCCCAGTCTGTCCGGTTCTGTCCTTGAAGCGTACCTAAGGTGCACTTTAATGTGGAATTATAATTGATGGTTAGCCATTGAGTGTACATTTTGCACGAATAAATGTTTTTTTTTTTTTTTTTTTTTGGTGCACCATAAATGGCACATTCCTTGTAGAAAGCCACCCTGCTAAAGGCCCGTGCTGAACCCAGGGGGCAGCCATATTCCACTGTGCCATCAGCTCAAGTCGTTGATTGGGTCAGCTGGCCAGTCACTCAATGCATTTGTTTGGGTGCATTGCTCGGTTCTTGAAATACCAAATTTTTCATAAGCTTTGGAATTTCCATGGGCCCATTGAGAATTTTTGAAAGGGTAGTAATGGGCTACAGAAGTAAGTATGGCCAGTGATGTGGCAGACTCAATATATTTACTCAACAGTAGGCCTAACCCTATGGTAATGGATGAAATGAAAGAACAAAAACAAATTGCCTAAATATTACTAACTCCCAAGCTCGTGTGGCAGTATTTTTTTGATGAACATCTCATTTTGCATTGTTATCTAAATCAGTTGCTTTATTTTGGGAACAGCCCCAGTGAATATACAACACTTTACAATCAGGTGAACGCACCTAGCTTGCCTACTGTTTTTTATAATGGAGAAGGGTGGACCAATATTTGATCTTAAATACAATGCAACCTTAAAATTGTTATCGTCTTAATGACAATGTTAAACGTCTATCTTTTTGAGCAGTTGGTATGGGTTCTCATGCAGAACTTAATATGGCGAACCCTCTGCCTGAACCCACAAGTTACAGAGGGGGAGCGGATCGGGTGAGGAAAGAGGGGCTGGTTTGGCTCAAAAATCCAATGAACAATAATAACCCTCCTCTTAGTGGCTCAAAAAGTAAAATGAAGATTTGAAGTGGCCCAGTCAAGTTCCCAACTTGAAACCTCTGTAGCGAGACACCGGAAAACAAGGCGCAGACAAGGCGGGAGGTTGAATCAAAACCGGCCCACAGGGCAGTAATTTTAATTATATTCATGCAACAACCAAACACAAAAGGCGCGAATAAAGTCACGCACATTAAATCAATACAAGATGTAATGTAGAGCTGTAGTCCTCTGCCATTTCAGGGGGCGGGCAGCATGGCTGGATGTGGCGTAGTGGATCTCTCCTCCAACCCCCAGTCTCTCCACCATCGGACTCTTATAGGACAGAAAAGAGGAGGCATGATCAGACAAAAGCCTTAAGCCTAATTTATAGTTGTCCAACTCCGTCAATACGCAGACACGCAGTTGTATCGACGGAGGTGTGGACCCTTCAGACTTCTCCGTTGCTTAATGAGTGTTGCAAACCAATTCACCATCAGGACAATAGGGGGCATAGCGTTTTTTTTTTTTTCCACAGACCCGCCTACTATTTCATTACATCTATGGTTGGGGATCTTTGATTTACCTCGTCCTGTCTCACACACACACGCACAGAGAGAGACACACGCGGGCAAGAATGGAGACCGAGAGTGAGCGACTTGTGATGGAGCTAGAGCTGATCGACATTGAGCAACAAATGCTTTCGTTGCAAAGAATGACACAAGAGCAAAGGAGGAGACAGAGGCGGCGGTGGTATGTTCGTCCACTGAACAAATTGAGGCAGAGAAAAACCAGAAAAGAGGCATTCCGGAAATGATGTAGTTAGCTGACCAATCACAGGCTTGCACTATCCGTGGGCTCTCCGTCGTTTTGACGGATAGTAAGAAAATTTGGAAGGTGTCCGTCATGCGTCCGAGAGCATGTCGGAGAGGGTTTGCGACGTCGGAGAGGGGCTCTGCGTGTCTGCGTATTGACTGAGTTGGACGACTATAAATTAGGCTTAACATTCACGTTCCTTGCCAGCCTCCTCACAACTGACTGGTTCCCTCTCTTAAGCCATGGTCGGATCTGATTAATATGAGACGCCATGTCACCAGGTGCACAGCCAATTAGTCACTACAAGTCATTTTAAAATATGCGTCTTAGTGATATTACATGCAAGTTAATGGGGAGGTAAGTTCTAAACACCTCCTCTTGGTCACAGAGGCACGGCATCTAGATGAGTCAATTGTAAAATGTATTGTACACATTGGAAACTGCATACAAAGCCCTATATTCAAAGTTACGGAAGTACTGCTTTAAAATAGTCCTGAAATTCCACAGCTGCATTTGATTGACCAATATAAGATTCCTTAGTTTTCGGGGATTAAAATCTGCAGCTCTTGTGGACCCACATTGTTTTTACCTTATATTAAAATTAGTTGGATGGTCTGACACATTTTAATATGACAAAGGAGTCCAAAAAAGAAAAAAGATTGTTGCGCTCAAGTCAACAAAATGAACTGATGAGTACTACAGGCGCATAGAGCTGATATAGTAGAAAAAAAAAATGCTGACCGCACACTAATATGACAAAGGAGCCAAGATATGAGAAATCAAGAAATGCGCAAAGGCTTTTTCACAGCACTGCAGACCAATAACAAAATAATTTCATAGAGCTTTAAATCATGTTTAACAAAAGTAAACTGACATTTGTTTAATTTTAAACAGGCTTGCTTTAAGTACACTGAGTGAGTTGTTCCAAAGAATTTTGTAATACCTCTGATTGCAACACAAGAGTAAACTGTCCTTCCTCAAATAAAGCTGTTTCGATAAAACGTCAGCAGACTGAGGAACAGCAACGAGCATGTGAGTACAACACTGAATGTTTTTCTGAACTATGAGAGCCTGCAAGTTAAAATCTTTTCAAGCCACTCAGCTAAGTTTGCCTAAATAATAAGAGACTCTCTGATGTACGTACTTACAATTATAATTAATGCATTAAATATTGGTTATCAGAGAACTTTTGATTCAATCAGTGTATTGAAATTTACAGTATCATTGTGTCACCATTTTTATATATATATATATATATATGTGTGTGTGTGTATATATATAGATACACATGCATACACATACAAACATACACATATATATATATATATATATATATATATATATATATATATATATATATATAGTCATTATCAAGTAACAAGATCTTTTTTTTTTTCATTTAGGACGCTTCATATCATCTCCACAGTTGTGCTTCTCACTTTCCTGAATGTAGGACTGACGGCAAAGGGGTGTCCCTTGCCTTGCATCTGCTCGGGATCAATCACAGATTGTCGCAACATTGGTCTCACCTCTGTTCCGCAAGAAATTGCTCAGCAAACGGAGACATTATTTTTGTCAGATAATCAGCTAACTGTTGTCCCGTCCAGAGCTTTTTGGAATTTAACTAGTATAACATTTCTAGATTTATCAAAAAATAATCTATTTCTTAAGAATGACACACTGGCATTCATAGGCAATCTATTATCTCTAGATTTGTCAGAAAATGGAATTAAAATAATTCCTACAGAAATTTTCCAGGCCACTCCAAAGCTGGTTTGGCTGAATTTGGCAAAGAATCAATTGAAAAGCCTCTCAAATGATATCATGAGGAATTTAGACTATCTTACGTACCTTGACCTCTCAAGTAATTTCATTAACCTTCAGAATAATACATTTGAAGGCCTGAGCAGTTTAAACACTTTGATTTTATCTGGCAACAGGATCTTCAACCTACCATCAATGGTATTTTACATGTTATCACAGCTTCAGATTTTGGATTTATCCAACAATAACCTGACATACTTGCCCAGTAGCCTTTTTTGCTGAAAATGGCAATCTAACAGATTTGATCCTCAGCAATAACAAACTGACTGATTCTATATTTCCTGTTTTGAGAGGCTTGAGCCATCTGAAATATCTCTATTTATCTCATAACAGAATTTCAACATTGCAACCTTCCCCATTTGAAAGTTTTCCAAGTCTTCACAAAGTTTCACTCTCTCACAATTCTTTATCAGTTCTACCTGATGATCTATTAAAAGGTTTGCTCCACCTCACAGTGCTGGACATATCGGGTAATTCCATTTCCCAGCTACCAAAAGAATTGTTTAAAAACAGCAGCAGCTTGCAGTACCTGCATATGGACAATAACATGTTCTCTCAAATGCCCATTTTGACTGGTCTCCAAAATGTTTCAGAGTTAACCCTCTGCTGTTCTAGAATACATCATTGGCCCTCTGATGCCGCTTTAATTCAGTTTGCATCTTTAGAGACATTGGATCTGTCAAGAAATCTCATTGTGAACTTTGATTTGCAAACACTGAAGAACAATCCAAAGTTAAAGAGTGTACTTCTAACGAACAACCCAATTTGTGTGAGTAGGAATTTTTCGCTTCCTATGCCGCTGAATTGTAATAATTGAAATGTATGATTACTGTCTTGTATGAATGCATGATTTCTATCACGACTGCTTTTTTTGTAAAGCAAATAGTTGAAAATAAATGTATTTGAAAAACATATTTCTATTCGAACATAGCTCACGTAGTGTAATTTTGGATCATAAGATGCATGATAGACTTTTTGTAAAATCAATGAACATTTTTGAATAATCCATTTGTGTCATTCCAAAAGTTCTGCGGTGCATTAAAATCCTTGCCAGATGGAGACAAATCAGGTTAAATTATTGTCACCCCTGATGAAAATCAAGAAGAAAGTGGATAAACAAAAGTAATGAGCGAAATTTCATGATCAATCATATTGCAAACCTTTCAACATTTATTTGAATAAAATCATTCTTATTCTCGTTCATTGCGCAATACATTTTCCCTGAAAAAAAATCAAGTATTCCTGCCATAATTTAAATTTATCTTTGGCTGTGTTTGAGTAGCAGTGTGGGCGTTTTTGTGTACGCTTATACAGTATGTGCATATGTGTTCAGATTTTGCCAGCCTGCCTATCTTATCATTTTTGAGATATGGCTTTGCCTTTGATAACAGGTTGCTGTCACAACTCCTGTCATTGTGGTTTTACTTACTATTACTTTTCATTGCTATTTTTGTGGTTCGGCCCCCCCCAAAAAAAAAAAAAAAAAAAAAAAAAAAAAAATCCTGTGTTTTTGTTGGTGTCTAGAATTTGGGGCTGGGTCAGTGAGTAGGATTTTTTTTTCTTTTTTAAGAATTCTTTTTGGCTTGTAGTCAATCCTGATCCTTATCCTTTCCAAAATCTATCCAGGATGATGAACCTCCTGAAACAGAATTATAATTATTATGTTTGATCAGGCTCTCCTTCCAATATGACTATTTAACCCTTCTGCACAAATTAAGACACCAGCATCCGTAAACTCCAAAATTTGATTGATAAATAATTCTGTAATTACATTTCCAAACCTCTTGCTTCAGTGGAATAATTTTCCACAGTCTCTGTGACACAAATACTGACTTATAAAGCTTTAAAGTGCCAACAAAGCTAAATTTTTTTTGGCACAATTACAAAATATATTACTTCAAATACACAATTCCAAAATTTGAGAGGTCCACAACAGAAACTGTTGATTTTACAAGGGCTGAAAGTTTGGTAATTTCGGTTTGAAAAATGGTACTTGAATCACATGGTCAAAATACCACTTTACGCTGTAATGTCAGTTTGTTTGCAAGCGAGTTTGTTTTCTTGCCACTTCTAGTCAGTCACTCAGGGAAACATATTGGCAGTGAACATGTCTAGTGGTACTGAACTCAGTCCTTCTTTTTAGTGTCCCAGTCGCCTCGGACAGAGCAGCACGTTTGACCTAAAGTAAAATATATAATTTCCAGATAAATGAACGCTGATTTTGCAAATGTAGATTTATTATTTCAACACTGAAACAAGTAATGAAGCACATGTATACTGTTACAAACAAACCAATACAAACGGATATAACCTGTCCACTCCAAACAGCATTTGTCAATAGAAATGCACAGTGGAATTACCATTTTGTATCTTCTACCCTTAACCGCTGGTTATTAATTCAAGCACGATCCAACAGTTAGGAGAAGAGACTAAACACAAGATATAATAATCTGAATACACTGTTCAGGTTATACGCGTAAATTTATGTTAACTGATCATACCTATTGTAGCTTAATGGTTCGATTTTAGGAGAACGTTACGCTGAACATGCATGTGGTATAACGAGCAAGATTACTGCTAGGCTACCATAATACGCAAGTCAAGTTTACTTTATGCATTACCAAAGCTAAAGCGAACACGTGCTTGGACAGACTAGCTACAGCATAGATTTCTTACTCGTCTTTTGCTGCGCTCAATGAACACTTCTGGAGCACAAGGAGTGACAGCATCTCTTGTGGGAATCGAGCCCTTTTTCAGAAAGTAACGCATATTGGATTCCATGTCACCAAGGAAAGAACGTCATTCATAACACGAATCTTCAAAGTGTGCTGAGCACAGTGCAGCGCAGATAAAACAAGGAAACTCAAAAAAAGTTTGTTCAGGCGCCAGGCAGTTTTAAATTGCCAAATGAAGAATTCCTTTATCCACGCCGCAGCTGGAATAAACAGAACCCAAAAATAACATTGATTCCTCATTTCAGAAAAAGCTATATATATTTGAGTGAACAAGCATTAATTTTAAAACGACTGTATCTTAGAATCCTTTCTATATATATATATATATATATATATATATATATATTATATAAATTCACCTGCGCGTCTTTTTCTTTCAGTGTGATGATATCAAGAACGGATAACAATGTGAGCACGAAGCTTTAAAAACCCAAATATTTGCCTCAAAAGCAAAACTCAAAGTTCCTTCATAACATTCGGTCACAAAATTATTCAAACAGAAGAGAAAGTGCGACAATGGAGGCAAGGCACTTATGCAATTAAAGATTAAATAAAAACAAATCAACACTGATGCTTAAAAATGACTATTCAAGAATGCAAAAAGGAGGAAATTAAGCAATGAAACAAAATAAAATGAATTAAGGCTGGGGGCAGGCAGTTAGAAATTTGAGTTTTGAATTTACCATCCTGCTACCAATGCCAGTAGTCCGGGAATATACAGAGCAGGGAAACAGTGGGCAAGTGCATTTTCAAAAATAAAAGCTTGGGTTTGTACAGACCTTATCACAGTACTCAGTCACTCAGTCTGCTGGAAAAGAAGAAAACCTATCTTCCAAACTGTAAAAGACATGCCGACTCCAATTTCTCCAAGGTAGAGGACAGGACCGGCCCTGGACATCTGGGGACCCAAGGCAGGATACGTTTTGGGGGCCCTGGTTTGCCATGAAGAGACAGTTAAGTATTCTCAGAACCAGATACTGTATGCAATTATAACCCTTACACGTTAAATTTATATCTCCATCAACATGATGGACCATAGTTCACGGCAAACTGAACACACTTACTGAAACACTCAAGTAAAGCTACCAAACAGCACTTGCCATTTTTTACCTCTACCTTTTGTCTGGATTCTGGCCGGCAGTGTGACATCACAGAAGTTGCCATTACCCTAGTGATAGGCCATCTTGGTTACAAACAAATCTGCCGGTAAAATCAAACAGATACGAGCTTCTCAGCACTGAAGCTCGTAATCATGGTTTTTCACCAAGTATGTATTTTAAATTCATATTAAGCCCGCTTTTATCCATTATTTTCTTGAAGATGAGGACTGTATGTCAATTACACAAGAACAGAAACAATGATTTGAATCTGTCTGGCTGTATCAATTTCTCAACATCATGAACAACTTCTGACTGTGGTGTTACGGCATATATTCACTAATCTGGCTAGACCACCGTGATGCTAATTAATTGTAAGTTATCTATCCAATATACTAAACACTGGGGTGTATACCACCTGCAAAACTTTTAACCTTCCACCAGTGTTCGGTCAAATCGGACCGATTTTACAGCTTTCCTGAAGCATAAATGATGTGTTTTTCATCCGATTGCCTCAAAACCTCATGATATCCTCCACACCAGGCACCTGAACATATAAAATTGCTGATCACCATTTTCATTGAATTTTGAGATATTTATTCAAATTTGTTACACCCGTGGTGTTCCCAGTCAAAAATGACCGCCATAGGAAATGAATGGACAAGACTGCATTATGTTCATCCAGCAGATGGAAAATATCCCCATACACACATCCACACACTCTCACCCCGCCCCCACACACACACACACCACACCCACACCCCCCCAACACACATCCATAGACTCTCCCCCCCACACACACCACACCACACCACACTTCCCCCCCACACACATCCACACACTCTTACCCCCCACACACACACCACACCACACCTCCCCCACACACATCCACACAATCCCCCCCCCCACACACACACACACACACACACACACATCCACACACTCTCCCCCCCCCCCCACACACACACACATCCACACCCCCCCCACCATAGGAAATGAATGGACAAGAATGGGGAAAACATCCCCATACACACATCCACGCACTCTCACCCCCCCCCCCACACACCCACACCCACACCCACCCGCCCCTCCACCCCCATCCCTTTCTCGTGCTTATATGCCCATGCCGCCACAAGAGCAATACCCCTCTGTGCTAAATGTAACATCTTTAATGTTAGTTGTGGGGACCTGTCTCTTTCTCATGCTTTGTGTGCCTCACCCTCACCCTTCCCCCCCACCCCAGGTACCAGCAGCCATACCACTATTCGATCTGCTCCAGCCGTGTGGCTGAAGCTAAGCAGGTGTGGGCTTGGTTAGTACTTGGATGGGAAACCACCTGGGAAAACCAAGTTGCTGCTGGAAGAGCTGTTGGTGGGCCAGAAGGTTGCGATCGTCCCTCTGGTGGAATAATCCCCAATGCCCCAGTGCAGTGACGGGGACACTGTACAGAAGGAGATGCCGTCTTTTGAATGAGACGTTAAACTGAGGTCCTGAGTCACTGTGGTCATTAAAGATCCCATGACACTCATCGATAAGAGCAGGGGGTTCCCCAGTGTCATGGCTAAAGTCCCAACCTGGCTCTATCGACCTGCCAACTAATCATCCCCTGATCTAATTGGCTGTGCAAATTGCCCTCTCCCTCCCCACCTTAATCCCCAGGGCTCCCTTGAAAAAGAGATTTCAATCTCAATGGGACGTCCCGGGTTAAATAAAAGAAATAAAAGGTGAAACATACCCACCAAATAAACTGAAAGTAGTTACGGGAACCTGCCACTTTCTCAGGGTTTGTGCCCACTTGCTACATGAACCACACCCTCAAGACTAAACAATGTATCATATCTCCCTACAAGGCACACATGAAGAACTTTCTTGGTGCCTTGCCTCCATTTTACTCTGTGAACACAATGAGTTAGCAACTGAGTAAGTGCTCGCCCAGCCGCTTTCCCAGCCTCTTCCCCGTCTGCTCGCCCAGCCACTCGCTCAGCCGCTCTCGCAGCCATTTCCCCAATTTCTTCCTCAGCCACAAAGGTGCCAGCTTTGTGCCCCGAGAGTCAATAAAACCAGCCAAACATGCCACAAATGCAATTACTTATGTTAAGCATTGGGGCGATTCTATGCTAGTGTTATGATTCTGCCATGTCTGTTCTGTTTTTGCCATGCCCTGTTATGTTTCTCCCATGCCTGTTCTGTCTTTGCTATGTTTTTGTTTTTGCCATGTTCTGTAGTTCCCTGCCAGATCCACATTTCTGTTACAGTCCGGTCCATGTCTTTGCCCATGCCCTTCATTGCACTTTGTCTCCCCTGTCTGGTCTTTTTAGCTACAGCTTCTCCCCAAGTCCTGCGTGTCACATGTTTGGGTGATTTCATGGTTTCTGGGTTTCAAACATTCCTTCTAATCTCGTTTGCTTCCTTCGCCTTGCTTTTCTATTTTACTAACCCATACTAACAGTTTGTTGTTTTTGTTAAGATACTAACCAAGACTAACATTGTATATAATACTAACTTACTAATGAGCACCAGGGATTGTATAGCTGCACTTACTAATTGATTAACAAGCTCTCAGCACTCGCCCTGTTCTAGTCTCCGCCTCTTTCCTTCTCTTAGTCTTTGCTGCAATTCAGTGGATCCTCCGCACCTGCTCTACTCTGTCCTGCCTCTCATTATCTGTGCACGTTAGAACTCCCTAACCGGAGCTGTATGTTTTGTCTATAGGTTGTCCTGTGATCCCTGTCCGCGTTTTGGCTTTTGCCAATTTCATGTGGTTAGGTTCTCCCTCATGTTTGCTCCCACGTAATTAGTCTGATCCCATTCACCTGTCCCTGATCATAGCATGTGACTTCCCTTGTGTCTATTTAAGCAGTCTTCTCACAGCAGTTCCCGTCAGAACGTTTCTCTTGTTTACCTGTGCTGCTTTCAGATTCGCTTTTGTACTCATAGTGTTACTCTTCTGACTGGACCGTCCGACTTACGATTTTTGGCTCTGCATTTTGGATTATTGTTGCATCTGTGTTTACGAACCCTTTTTGCCCGACTACAATTTTTGTGATTGCTGCCCTGTTAACGGTTTGGATTACGCCCACTGGTTTTTGGTTTTTGCTTCTCTGACAAACCTGTGCCTGTGTACCGAACCGAATTTTTGCCTGACCACGAGTACTGTTTGCTGCCCTGGTTTTCGACTGTTTCTGCCCTCCTGGATTGTGACTTTTGGATTGTGGACTCTGTACCTTTGCCTTCTGCCCTGCGGGGGTTACCCCCCCTCGCTCAATAAAATCACTTTACCTGCAATCCTGTGTTCTCGCGACTGGTTCCTGAACGATACCTCACAGCTAGAAACTGAAAAAATTCTTAATTTCAGAAATGGTTTTTAACCGACTGGTCTAATATGATTTGTAACCCTGAATACCCAAGTCATTTAGAACAAGTTAGTTTTCTCACTTACATGAATGCAAAATAGTGATTTGGGGTGGAATTAAAGGAAACATGACATTTCATCAAATTTTCAATTTTCCACAATTTTCAATCAATTGCCTTAATTTCCCACTAATTGAGATCACTCAAGTTCCCAGACTGTACGAGTCACCTAACTAGAGCAAAGTCTGTCCACTTGCAAAGTGGTCACATAACCCTTTGCTTGACGGAGAAAAATATGATAAATGACGGGCTGTTTATTGTCATGTGCCATCGACGGATTGAAGAAAAAAGGTTCTTGCCTTTTTTTTAATTTTTTGAGCTGGAAACTTTTTATTACAAATCCTCTAATTTCAGACTAAAGGTACTAAAATAGTCTCCCCGTGATTCCATTAGTTTACACATAATTAACCTAAAACGTATTGTCCCGTATGACAGATCATTGGTACAGTCCTTCACAGAACTGCTTAAACCAAATCTCAAGGCAATTACTTCTCAGTTGCTTATTTCTGCCTGAAAAACAATAGGTATCTCTTTAATTACTCACCTGAGACAATAGGGGGCATTAGTGAATGGAAAATTCCATTGAGGGAAGGCAAGTGACTGTTTCAAGGGTATGCAAATGGATGTTCAGAGTTTCTTTATGGTGTCAGTCGCCGATTCAGAGGTAAGTAATACATTGAAAATGTTCTGAAATTTAAGGAATTGTTAAAGATATTTGTGAAAGTAACATCTGCCATGTCTGTGTACTTCATTAGTTTTTTGCATTAGAAAGACAAAAGAGTTGACTGTCCTGACTGACTGTCTCATGCATGAACACGTACTGTGGTTGTGTACATTTTATGCACTGTCAGACTGGCTGAATAAAAATGTATAAAATATAGTACATGTAATGAACCCTTCAAATGAGAAAAGAGCATAATACTTTGTCAACACTTGGGCGAGGACAGTTTTTGCCCCTGAAAACTCCAAAGGCTCTGAGCCTAAGGGCGCTTTCACACTAGGTACGATTGTTTCATACCGTGCCACAGTACGATTGTCCCCCCTCCCCTCTCCCCCCGCTGGTCAGCTTTCACACTAGCAATGTCGTACCGTGCCCGAGCATGGATTATTTTATCAAAATTCCGATACAGAAGGTAGCAGTATGCATCTAGGTGGGTTTTAAGTGGAAAAATATACACAAAGAAGAAAAAGCAGCTACGGAAATTTATCTTTTTGATCACTAAAACTGCTAGACTTTCACACCACGTTCCGCACTTTTAAAATATTGCTGCTGCACTTTCTTTTGTTAGTCACAGCACTGTTCTATTGTTCTGCGATAACCACGCAAATGTAAACACTCGCAAATTATTCCATAAATCTCCACGTTTCTGTGTGTAGTATCCAGTTGTGATTGTATGTTTTTTTTCATCTGCCCAAATTTCGAGCAAACATTTAATTTGTCCGCCAAATTTCTTCGTTTAACCAGAGAGATCCTCTTGCCGCTATATGTGTCAGAACAAAAGAGTCAAATAGTTAAGATGTCACGTGATATCCACTTCCGTGCTCGAGTACGTTTGCTTTCACATTCGGTACGAGTACGGATGAACTGTGCCAGAGTCCACCTCTTCCAAGCAAACTCGCATACCATTCCTGAGCACGGTACGCTTGCGTTCACACTTACCAAATGAACCAGACTTAAGGGTCGAGTGTACTCAGATCCATGCCCGAGTCCCTAGTGTGAAAACACCCGAAGGCTACATGGAGCATCCAAGTTTGTAATGAGATGATGAACCGAAAGTAATCTGTGTTACTAGTAAGTGTGTTTCATGGTTCACATCTTGTCATTTCTCAATAATTTTGAGCCTTATCCAGTCACCTGTGTACTGTTTGTTATGGTAGAATTTCAATCTGTGTTCTGAAGAAAAGAAGTTGGTAAATAATGAGGCAGGAAAGGTTGACAGGTTTTTACAGATAATAGTTGTCCCATACAAAAGATATTTTGTCCCGTACGACTGGTACAGAATTATCACCGGATCAGAGCTAACTGAGGGGACATGAATTGTTACAAAGTAATCAGTTATTATTTATTTAGCTTCAGCTGTTCAAGTTTCATGTGCAATAACAGGTGGAGGCAGTGCTTCAGTAAAAACCTGAGTTCAATTCAGAGCGTCCTGTACAACAGATTTTTGCTGTCCCGTATGACAGGTACCCCCTAGAATTTTTAAACCCTGTTGAATTCATGTCTTGTTGATTTTTTTAAAACTAAAACTGCCCTAATGCACTGATGGACTTTAAAAACTTATAACCAGAATTGTAGCCAAACTCGGATTCAAATTTGTTACAATTTATTGACTTTACCCATAACAACAACTTCGACAAAATGTCAAAACATCAACAAAAAGAGAACGACAAAAGAATCAACAATGACAAGTTTAACTACAAAATCAACAACAAAGATCAACTCCAATCTCAGTACCGAGTGTGACCGCTAAGTCGGTGACTCACTGTTCTTCTGCTGATCCTTAGTCTGTGGATTCCTAGGGTCTCCTGAGCCGTCCTGGTGCAGGTTCGAAACCGATCTCTCAGGTGGACGAGGCGGATCTGATTGTCCTGGGCTGGGGTCGTGACCCTAGGCTGACCAGGTCGAGGTCGATCATTGGTGCTTCCAGTCTCCTGGTAACGAGCCACAGGGTTAGAAATTGTGGGTTGGCTTAACCCAAAATGCTGGGCGATGCGATTTTGGGATGTTCCAGCCATCCACAGCCCAATAGCTTGATCACATTGGGGTCTGGAAAGGCAAGGCATGGCACACGTAGTGTCTTTGAACAAATGCTCTCGGGTTCTGGCCTTAATGACCTCAAGGATTGTTTTAAGGCATTTGACAGCATTGCAATTGTGATCAGTGAAGCCGGACAAGGTTACATCACTAATTCCTCAAATCCTGCTCCACAGACACAAACAAGGTCATGACCTCACACACTGTTGTGTCTCCTTACTCAAAGACAACTGCATATCACTTATGTAATCATCTAATTAAAGTTCCCCTAACCTAACTATACTATTTCTGTCTAGTCAGACTTAAAAGTTTTTAAAGTCCATCAGTATACAGTACAGCAGACTCTCTCCAATATTTCTTGACTATTTTTCAAAGGTTTTCAATAGTCAATTCACAGACTTCCTGAAAAGACTTTGTTGGAAAAAAAATAGTGATTTCTCTGTGTCCTGTACGACAGGTCACATTTTTGCTTATTTCACCCCCCAAAAATGGAAATGAATCAGTTTGATCATTGAATAATGTTGAAGTGTGGTAACACAATTTAAAGGTCACAGCCTACTTTAAAGCTAGTCATCGTTTTATTTTCTGAATGTAAAATACTATCTGAATGTCCCGTACGACAGGCATGGAATTGCCCATTGGTTGAAGACAAAATTTAAACAAAATTTAGTGATGATTTATGGCTTTTGTGTCAATATGAGAGCAGTTAAAACAGCCCGGTCAAATTTGACCTTGTTGTGGGAAAATACTTTGTCCGAGCAAGTGGACAAAGTGTTCCACTGACCCATGCAAATCAATCTCCAAAAAATAGATCCATTCTCCAGAGTCTGATGTAATTGGGTTTATTGTAAATCGATGCAGAAGAAGGACAAAGAAACCCAGGCTGGTCTGCGCAAACCACATAACATTCATTCTTCATCAATCACCCCACGCTGACTGCCCTGCGGCTGTCCGAACCCTCATTTTTATTTACCTTTTTTCACATTTCTTTAGGTGGGATTAAATGTGACTCTCTCCACCTTCCCTAATATTACTAATTCTGATTGGTAAATTCTCCCATGGCGACCCTCCTCCCTTAACAACAGGTTTGCCATTACATCATAGTGTACCTTCATTTTCGGCTGCGAGGGACGCTCGAAGACCACACCTAGGTCTCCCAAACGTTGGGCTCTCCTAAAGTTTAGTAAGTTATCTGAGGACATGGATGGTTCCAGAACACTCAGGTGCGCATGCTCAGGTACTGGGACTGGCTGACCGATATGGTCATTCCGGAGGGTTAGCTCACTAGGCCAGCCTTGAGGGTTCTGCAGGAGTGTCTTTATCAGGTTTTTTGACAGATTTATGAGTTTTTGCCTCTTTCTCAGCTCCAAACTCCCTCTCAGTATTTTTAAAGGGCCATATGAGCCTGGCTATGTTCTGTTGAACTGCGATTATAGTAATACTTTCATTTTTACAGTATTTAAGATTATTTTCCCACCACAACCGCCAACACTGACATAAGGGGGGTAGCAACGAACGCTGAAGGAGGGTTAAACACATGCAATTAGATTATCACAACACTGCATTCTGGTGGGGTTCAAGTTCACAACTTACCAAAACATCAAAGCTTTTATCCTTCATGCTTGCTTGTACTTGGGGTTTTAAAATCCCCAGATCCCAGTGGTGGTGTAAAGCAACCATATCTCCAGACTTGACAGCATTCTCGCCTCTTTAGAAAATTTAGAGTTCAATTTCTAGTGCTGTTATACATGATAATAGAGAATAATGGCGGCAGCCATAGTACTAATGACATACTGGGTTGCTAGCTAGCTAGGGCATGCGCAGCATATGCATTCGCTACATTAATATTTAATAACCTCCTTCTCACTAATAAAACTTCCTAAAATATATTCGTGGCCCCTTTTAAAATCATTCTGGCTAATGAAAAGCCGAAAAAAAGTGGAGGTTGGATGTGGAACCCTTTCCCTCTATTTATTTCTGTGCACCTTGAGTTGCATGAGCTCTCGAAACAACACACGTTAACCATATCTCGCAGCTTGCTATTATTAGTGAGTTAGCTAGCAAACACACAGTACACAGGAATGATTAGGGAGCAAACAAACGGAGTTCACATCGTAAAGTAACGTGGTATTTTGACCACGTGATTCAAGTACCATTTTCGAACCAAAATCACCAAACTTTCAGTGTTTGTAAAATTGACAGTTTTTGTCGTGGACCACTCAAATTTTAGAATCATGTTTTTCAAGTAGTGCATTTTGTAATTATGCCAAAAAAATTTGCTGTGTCGGCACTTTAAATGGGCTCATGCATGACAAGAAAAATTGGCGATATTACGTAGTATTCTGAGCAAAGGGGTTAAAACATAAGTGTTGGTCAGAGGAATTATATTATGTATCGAACACCATGGTAGCCTATGGGGTGGAATTATTGAAACATAGAAAAAAGTCAAAGGGCATTTTTCCCACAAAGAATAATAGAATTTTAATATAAGCTCAAAAAACATTTCACTGTGTAGTCTTAATTTGTACGCTCAAAAGTAAAGTGTGGAAAATCATTTTAAAGTTCCTATTGTTATGCAGACATTTTCCCTCTTAATTCAATTGATATTTGAATGTTCAATACAAAACTCAATTTTTACATAAAATTTGCTTCTAATGACATTTATTTTTAATGATAATTTTTAGTAAGCAAGCCCGGCCCCTTAAAAAAAAAGTTGATATCAGGTCACATAATCTGCACCTCATCGGGGGGAAAAAGGCTCAGGCAGCTCACTCAGTTCTCATTTTCCAGCTACATACTGTGCTACACGTGTATTTTGTTCACTTGCTCAGCTGTGATAAAAAGTTTGCAATTGGTTTGTAAAACTTTCGAAGTGAACAATGCCAAAAAGATGCCAAAGTTGGGACGTTGTGTAAAATGTGAATAAAAACAAAATACAATGATTTGCAAATCCTTTTGGACCAATATTCAATTGAGTTCACCACAAAGACAAGATATTTAATGTTCAAACTGATAAACTTTATTGTTTTTTGTAAATGTTCTCTCATTTTGAATTTAATGCTTGTAACACGTTCCGAAAAAGCTGGGAAAGGGGCATGTTTTACATCACATTCCTTTTAACAACACTCAATAAGCGTTTGGGAACTGAGGACACTAATTGTAGAAGCTTTGTAGGTGGAATTCTTTCCCATTCTTGCTTGATGTACGACTTCAGTCGCTTAACAGTCCGAGGTCTTCGTTGTCATATTTTGCACTTCATAATGCGCCACACATTTTCAATGGGAGACAGGTCTGGACTGCAGGCAAGCCTGTTTATTACCCGCAATCTTTTACAACGAAGCCATGCTGTTGTAACACGTGCAGAATGTGGCTTGGCATTGTCTTGCTGAAATAAGCAGGGGCGTCACTGAAAAAGACGTGCCTTGGATGGCAGCATATGTTGCTCCAAAACCTGTATGTAGCTTTCAGCATTAATGGTGTCTTCACAGATGTGCAAGTTACCCATGCCATGGGCACCAACACATCCCCATACCATCACAGATGCTGGCCTTTGAACTGTGCGCTGATAACAATCTGGATGGTCCTTTTCCTCTTTAGCCCGGAGGACACAACGGCCATGACTTCCAAAAACAATTTGAAATGTGGACTCGTCAGACCACAGCACACTTTTCCACTTTGCGTCAGTCCGTTTCAGATGAGCTCGGGCCCAGAGAAGCCTGCAGCGTTTCTGGGTGTTGTTGATATATGGCTTTTGCTTTGCATGGTAGAGATTTAACTTGCACTTGTAGATGTAGCGAGAAACTGTGTTAACAATGGTTTTCCTGAGTGTTCCTGAGCCCACATGTTAATATCCTTTACAGAATGATGTCGGTTTTTAATACAGTGCCGACTGAGGGACCGACTTTCATGGGTATTCAATGTTGGTTTTCGGCCTTGCCGCTTACGTGTAGGGATTTCTCCGGATTCTCTGAATCTTTGGATGATATTTGTAAGGGTTTTCCCTTGCAGTCCCTCCCCTGCCGCATTCCTCACCTCCTCTTCAACGAGCTACAGGTGTGGCTCGTTGAGGTGGAGGTAAGGGCGGGTTATTTAAGGGTTGGCTGTGCTAGTATGCATTGCAGCAGCATTCTGAATTTTGAGCCCTGTGTTGTTGTGCCACTGCTTCCCTGATTTTTGTAGTGTGGTTTTTTGTTTTTACCAGTTTTATTAAATATCTCTATTTTTTACTCAGCCTGTGCGTGTGGGTCCCTTTTCCAGCCGTTGGGTCCATGGTCCCAGTGCCCGCCGAATTGCATGTTGCATCCGGCGGGACAAAACCATGACAGATATTATGGACCGTAGATGATGAAATCCCTAAATTCTTTGCAATTTCACATTGAGAAAAGTTGTTCTTCAACTGTTGGACTATTTGCTCATGATGCTCACAAAGTGGTGAACCTCGCCCCATCCTTGATTGTGAACGACTGAGCCTTTCGGAATGCTCCTTTTGAACCTAATCATGACACTCAACTGTTTCCAATTAACCTGTTCACCAGTGGAATGTTCCAAACAGGTGTTTTTTGAGCATTCCTCAACTTTCCAAGTCTTTTGTTGCCCCTGTCCCAGCTTTTTTGGAACGTGTTGCAGGCATCAAATTGAAAATGGGTGAATATTTCCAAAAAAACAATGAAGTTTATCAGTTTGAACATTAAATATCTTGTCTTTGTCGTGTACTCAATGGAAAATAGGTCGAAAAGGATTTGCAAATCATTGTATTCTGTTGAGTCACGTTTTACACAACGTCCCAACTTCATTGGAATTGGGGTTTGTACGTCAAAAGATGGTGTCAGGAGACTTCCGGTTTGCACCCGACATGGAGTAGCCGCAAGTCTAACATGCTCCGTATATTTTAACTTATCTTTTTGAGTAGGACAGGGCATTTTAACTTTTTGGTGGCATAATTCCGCAGCGCATATATTGTAATAATAAATAATAATAAATTTTATTTTGATGGCGCCTTTCAGGAAACTCAAGGACACCGTACATAAAAGGGATAGAATAAACAATAAATACAAAAATTTTAAAAATACATCAATAAAAGAGATAGAGTAAACAATAAATACAAAAGATATAAAAATACAATAAGAACAATGAATAACTAACAGCAGATAAGGGAGGAAATGAATCAGACAGAGTAGGCACGTTTAAACAGATATGTTTTGGGGTGAGTTTTGAAGAGTGAGAGTGAGTCAATGTTGTGGAGGTCAGGGGGGAGCGAATTCCAGAGCTGCGGAGCCGAGCAGCTGAATGCCCTGCTTCCCATGGTAGAGAGACGGACACGGGGGACAGCAAGGTGGGTGGAGGAGGAGGATCTAAGTGTGCGGACAGTGGTGGTGACATGGAGGAGATCACAGAGGTATGGTGGGGCAAGGTTGTGGATGGCTTTGTAGGTGAGTAACAGTATTTTGTACTGTATACGGTATGTGATGGGGAGCCAGTGGAGTTGCTGTAAAACGGGTGTAATGTGACTGATGGATGGAGTCCTGGTAATGACACGAGCTGCTGAGTTCTGCACCAGTTGCAGTTTGTGGAGAGTTTTTTGAGGGAGACCGAACAGAGGGGAGTTGCAATAGTCAAGTCTAGAGGTAAAAAGACTGTGAACAAGTGAAGCAGCAGTTTGAGGTGTGAGGGAGGGGCGGAGGCGGTTGATGTTGCGGAGATGGAAGTATGCTGACCGGGTTATGTTATTTATATGGGAGGTGAATGAAAGTGTGCTGTCAAGAATGACACCCTGACTCTTGACCTGAGGGGAGGGAGAGATGGATAAATTATCAATGGGTAGGGTAAAGGTGTTGGATTTGGCTAGGGTGGATTTAGTACCGACCAATAACATTTCTGTTTTGTCACTGTTAAGTTTGAGGAAATTAGCTGTGAACCAGGATTTTATTTCGAGGAGGCAGTTGGATAGGGAAGTCGGTGGGAGGACGGAGGTGGGTTTAGTAGAGATGTAGAGCTGGGTGTCATCCGCATAGCAATGAAACTGAATGTGATGTTTATGAAAGATATGGCCAAGGGGAAGTAAGTAAATTATAAATAGCAGGGGCCCCAGGACTGAGCCCTGGGGCACATCTGTAGCAACCGGTAGTGAGTGTGATGTGAATGATTTCAGTTGAATGAACTGAATGCGACCAGAGAGGTATGATTTCAACCAGTTGAGGGGTGTGTGTGTGATGCCAATTGCAAGAAGTCTGTCAAGGAGAATGGTGTGAGAAATGGTGTCAAAGGCCGCACTCAGATCAAGCAGGATGAGGATTGATAGAAGACCAGAATCAGCTGCCAGGAGGAGATCATTTGTAAATTTCAGGAGTGCTGTTTCGGTGCTGTGGAAAGGACGGAAGCCAGATTGGAATTGCTCATAGAGATTATTGTGGGAGAGATGGGAATGAAGCTGGGAGGCCACAGTTTTTTCGAGAATCTTAGAGATGAATGGAAGATTGGAGATGGGACGAAAGTTATTGAGGTTACTGGGATCTGCATTGGATTTCTTAAGTATAGGGGTAACAGCAGCTGTTTTGAGAGATGAGGGAACAATGCCAGTGGCAAGTGAAGAATGGATTATGCGTGTAATGAGTGGGGCCAGAGAGGAGATGGTTGCTTTGATGAGAACAGTGGGAAGGGGCTCTAACTGGGAGGTTGATGATTTGGATTTCTTTATAAGTTCAGATATTTCAGTAGCAGAAGGTAAAGTAAATGCAGAGAGTAACTTAGAAGGGGGTATAGAGGGAAAAGGGGAAAGAGTAAGAGGGCAGCTGGGAACTAGTTGCTGATGAATATTCGTAATTTTGGTTATGAAAAATGACATAAGGGTGTTACAAAAAGCAGTGGAACACATGTTTGGAGGGAGTGAATCAGGGGGTTGGGTGAGTTTACTAAGGAGAGATAAAAGGGCCTTAGAGTCTACTGCACTGGAGTTGATTAAGTTAGAGTAGTAGATGGATTTCGCCTGGGTAATACAGTCTTTGTAGTGGGAGATATGGTTGCAGTACATTTCTTTATGAATAGTGAGACCAGTCTTCTTGTATAGGCGTTCTAGCTGGCGTCCTTTAGCTTTAAGCTGTCTGAGGGCGGGAGTGAACCAGGGTGAGGAATGGGTGAAGGTAACAGATCTGGTTTTGAGAGGGACGAGGTTATCTAAAAGGTTATGGAGACAATTATTATAGTGAGAAACCAGATCATCTGTGGTGGATAAACTGTCAGCACAGGGAAAAGAATTAATACCAGCAGAGAGGGTGTCTAGGTTGATGTTCTCAATATTACGGAAGGACATAGTGTGTGGAACAGTGTTTTTGGAGACTGCCAGATTGACACTAAAAGAGAGTAACATGTGATCAGTAAAGGGCAGGATGTCTGTGTTGCGCTTAGCAGGGGAAACACCAGAGCAACAAATTAAGTCCAATATATGTCCTTTAGTATGGGTTGGGCAGTCAGTGTATTGCTGAACACCGAAGCTGTCCAGGCATGATGTAAAATCTCTGGTGAGAGGGTTGCTGATATTGTCCATGTGGATGTTGAAGTCTCCCAGGATTATTATGTGTGGAGAAAGGGTGGAGAGATGTGTCAGGAAAGCTGCAAAGTCATTTAAAAACTCCTTATTTGATTTAGGAGGACGGTAAACTGTGGCAATGATGGTGGGAACGGGCCCATGTAGCTGTAAGGCCATGGACTCAAATGAGGGGTGAGGAATGGTAGTCACAGGTGAGACTCTCCACTTCTCGCGTGAAAACATCGCGAGACCTCCTCCCCGGCCAGAGTCCCGTGGTCGGCTGGTGTAAACAAACCCAGGAGCAGTGGAGGCAGTAAGTGGGGCAAAGTCATTGGGCTGTTGCCATGTTTCTGTTTAAGCATAAAAAATCCAACTAACGGTCAATGAGGAGATCATGAACAAGATGCGCCTTGGTTGACAACGAGCGGATGTTTAACAAACCTAATTTCACACTGACGTTGCCGTAGTCGAGAGTTGCGTTAGCCGACCTAGCTGGGCAGGCAAACACACTGTGGTCCACAGCCCAGCCAGTGTTTCATGGCAGGCGTCGAGTCGTGGTCCAGATGGATTTGATTGGTTTTGAGCTGTCCCAGCGGAGATTCTGCTGAGAGCCTCGATGGTTGTATCTCCGGCGCGGCAAGGCAGACCCATGATTGTGCGGCTGCATTATTACTTGGATAAGGAAAAGATCCTGCAGTTATCCAGAAACAAGGGCGAACTAAAATTCAGAGAGGCTAGGATCCACATATTCCCAGATATTAGCGCCGAGCTCAGCCGCCGCAGAGCAGCCTTCAACCCGGTCAAGGCAAAGCTCAGACAGGTGGGCATCAAGTATGGCATGTTCCACCCAGCCGACCTGCATTTCACCTGCGACGGCGTCTCTCACATTCCTTCAAGGAACCCGCAGATGTGGAGGATTTCCTCACCAAACGGAGCCATCCCTCCACGAAGACGTAGGAAAACGTTACCAGTGTTTCGTGTTATATGCTGTCCTCCCCTGCTGGTACTGTAACCTCAAATTATTTGTTGCCTTGAACTGATTTAAGTCTTAAGTTTTTTTTTTTTGCTTCCCATCCAAATATCATTTATGTTATTATCCTTTTATTTTCTTATCTATTTTGTGTCTTTTTTTCACTTGAGGTACAGTCGGTCCCTCACTCATTTATTTTCTACAGAACTATTAATAATAAGGAAAGAAGACAGACACTTATTTGTTTATTTCTGGTACGGGTTATATTTGGATGAACAATTACGCACATCAGGAGGTGGACTGCACATATTTTTCATGAGTCCATTTGATCCTAGGCTCAGCTGAGGTACAGTACTGGTATGTTGACTTGTTTTGATATGCAGCTCTCAAGCTCATATCCTCGTTTCTAGGAGACCACAATATTGATTTGTGCATTTATATATATTTAGTTTCCTTTATTATTATGAGTGGTTCTCCATGTTTATATCTGGACATTGAAGTGAGGGATTATAGTTTTTCTTTAGCTGTGACTACTGAAACATATAACACTCTAAGGAGTAGTGTGTTTTTTGTGTTGCTGTTTTTTTCTCTGCGTATGAAAGCGCAATGGAAGAGTACCAAGTGTGTAGGGGGCTTCTTACCTCTCATTTGGGGAAGGGGGCACAATGTTTTTTTTCGTTTGTATGTATAACTTATTATTTTGTATTAATAGGTGTGTGGTAATGTCAGCGATATCCTGTGGATGCTTTAACAGCGGTCAATTCCTTATTTACCTCTGATTATGGTTAATTCAGTGCTGACCAGGAGTAATGATGATATTACAGTGAACTGTATTAGTTGAAACACCAACGGTGTTAACCACATTATCAAACGTAATAGAGTCTTATCCCATTTGAGAAGTCTTGATGTTAATATTGCTTTCCTTCAAGAAACCCATCTCACAACCTCTGACCATAACAGATTATGCAAAGGATGGGTGGGGCAATTATATCACTCCGATTATCAAAGCTAGTCTAAGGGAGCTGCAATTCTTGTTAAGAAGAATACTCCTTTTATTATGCAGACTGTCACTGCAGACCACCAGGGGAGATATGTTGTGGTCACAGGTACCCTGTATAATATACCTATAATTTTGGCTAATGTTTATGCGCCGAATGGGGATGATGCACAATTTCTGAAGACATTTTTATCATCATTACCCAAATTAAACACACATAGGCTTATTCTGGGAGGTCACTTTAATTGTGTATTACACCCAGTATTAGACCACTCCACTAGCACTCCCTACAATATAACAGGATCAGCGAAGATTATTAATTCCTTTCTTCAAGTATATAATATGACTGATCCCTGGCATTTCCTGTCTGACTTAAGACATTATTCATTTTTCTCCCCTGTGCATCATTCCTATTCGCGCATTGATTATTTTTTAATTGATAGCCGGTTGCTGACCTCAGTCAGGGATTGCAGATATGAAGACATTGTCATTTCTGATCATGGGCCTGTAGTTTCGCAAATATCCTTCCCTAAGAAAGTTACTCGGCATCCGTGGCGCTTTAGCAATGCTTTACTCACTGGTGAAGCATTTGTTAACCTATAAACACACAAATATATTTTTTCTTATCCATGAATGATGCACCAGATGTTAGCAGATCTATCCTTTGGGAATCGCTTAAAGCTTTTTTAAGAGGAGTGATTATCTCATACACCACCTGGGAGGGGAGGAGTAGAAACCAGCACCTTAAAGATCTCACAGACCAAATTCGTCAGCTGGACTGTAAATATTCAACTGTTCCCACCCCTGAACTTTCAAGGGAGAGGGCAGCTCTGCAGGCAGAGTTCGACTTGATGACCACCCATTATACGGAGCAACTACTGCTTCAGTCTCGCTCTAATCTGTACGAACACTCAGATAAGGCAGGCAAGATTCTTGCCCAACAGATTAGGCAGTTCACAGCCTCTACCATGATCACAAGTATCCATAAACATGATGGTCAGATCTCTAATGATGAGCAGGAGATAAATAATGAGTTTAAAGTATTTTATTCCTCTCTTTACACATCTGAGGTGATTCACGACCGTTTTAGGCTGGAGTCGTTTTTTCAGAGCATGGATTTGCCTCAAATAAGTGAATCATTTATGGAGCAATTGGAAAAGCCTCTGTCTTTGGAGGAAACTAGATCAGCTCTTTACAGTATGCAAAATGCTAAGGCTCCAGGACCTGATGGATTCATGGCTGAATTCTTTAAGAAATTTGGAGATAAGTTGTTACTCACTGTTTACGAGGAATCCTTTGTCGAGGGCCACCTTCCATCTACGTTCTCTCAGGCTTCTATCTTAGTTATATTGAAAAAGGGTAAGGATCCCCTTAGTTGTGGGTCCTACCGTCCGATATCACTCCTAAATGTGGACTATAAATTGTTAGCTAAGGTCTTAGCTCACCGCCTAGAAGCTACCCTTCCCTCGATTACCTCTCCAGATCAAACTGGTTTTGTAAAAAACCGTCTCTCTTTTTTTAATATTCGTTGGCTTTTAAATATTCTGCAGAACGCGGATCTCAGTCAGCCATTACCCGAGGTAGTTATCTCTCTGGATGCTGAAAAAGCGTTTGATAGGGTCGAGTGGGGCTACCCTTTTCAGTGTCTAGAGAGATTTAGATTCGGTCCAAAATTCATATCATGGTTAAAATTGTTATATAAATCCCCAATATCGTCAGTACGCACTAATAATATGGACTCCCAATATTTCCCGTTGCAACGGGGCACGAGGCAGGGGTGCCCAATCTCACCCCTTTTATTCGCGATAGCTATCGAGCCTCTCGCAGCATCACTGCGCTCGTCACCTGAGATTCGCGGCATATTAAGGAGTGGAAGGGAACATAAGTTATAGTTATATGCTGACGATTTATTGTTATATATTACTGACCCCCTGAATACTTTACCGCACGTTATGACTACACTAGATCGTTTTACCAAGCTCTCTGGGTATAAGATTAATGTCTCGAAAAGTGAGCTTTTTCCTGTCAATTCTGCTGCGCAATCACTCTCTTTTAACTCCTATCCTTTTAAGGTGACTACTGATAAATTCACGTACCTGGGTATTGTTGTAACTCAGAAAATTTCAGAACTTTTAAACTTAAAGCTAGAGTATACAATCTTGGAATAGCAAGCAAGATTTGAATGTAGCCTCACCTCCAAACCCACCCCCTCCCCTCAAGTCTCTGACCAAAGCCACGCCCCCTGATTCACATACACGAGCGCGAGTCTCGCACCCCGTTACCGGGATGCAGTGTCGTATGTCTGAATCGTCAGTGGAGCTGTGTGAACGCTAGGTGCAAACACAGCGAAATAATAAAAATAACATTTTACCATCAACAAGTATCCTATGAATGTGGCCTCAGGTCAAAGACCAAACCAATACGACTACCTGGGCATATTAGAAATAGAGTTACAGCATATTATGAATAAAACACAGCTAGCCACTGAGCTAGCCTTAGCACTGGAAACAAGCGAACGTCAGCCATGACCACAACGTTTGTAACATGAGATTACACTCTCAACAGAGTGTTACTGTAACCATTTACGTCTTACATATGAAGCTATATGGCATTTCAAATACATCTGTGGTGATATACGATGTATCTACCAGCCACCCACTTGCGTTAGCAACCAACTACCGACGAAGTGATTATTGAGCTGAGCTTGCAACGCCTATCGGCTGTAAGTGTAGCCTGCTTTTTCCTTATGGCTTTTGCAGCTAATGCGACAGCATTCTCTGGTGACAGTCAGCGACAACAGCATCCGCCGAGGAAAAAGCACATAACTGTTTATTTTTAACAATATTAAAATTGTGAGAAAGGTGAACAAATAAATTCTTGCGCTGAAATGTTAAGTAGACAAGAACGCAACTGTCTCAAACTGCATATTCAGCTTACCGTGTCCTCGCGTTCTTGGAAATTTATACTCCCGTTCTCAACTTCTCAAGTTTGAACTCACAAATAAGGTAGTCCGTGAGAAATGGCAATGCTTATGCTGGCTAGCGTTTGTCCAGCTGTAAAGAAACACCCACAACTAGGCTACACAGCTGATTGAATTGCGTGTGCACGAGAAATGATTGTCATCGTCAGTCACTCCTCCTGGCTCTGATTGGTTGTTTTGTCCCGGTCGCGGTGAAATCTTGCAGAAGGAATTAGAAGCACTAGATAGAGCCAGATGACTGATTTTCTCAAAGATCATCTGACTCATATCCCACTGTCAGGTCATAGTAACAGTTTTAACAAATATGACAAAAAGTGATTTTTTGAAAAATTGCATACTCCAGCTTTAATTTTGCTACTCTTTTAGAGCGCACCAAGATGGCCTTCGACAAATGGTCTACACTTCCTCTCTCATTAGCTGGCAGAATTAACTTAATAAAAATGAACATATTGCCCAAATTCTTATACCTGTTCCAAACTATACCAATTTTCACCAACAAATCTTTTTTTTCACATCTCAATAAGATTATCTCTGACTTCATTTGGAATAAGAAACCACCTCGTATCCATAAGGAATTTTTACAAAGGCCTAAATCAATAGGTGGGATGGCTTTACCTCATTTCCAATTATACTATTGGGCATGTAACCTGAGAGCCTTGGCTTACTGGCTTCAAACCTATTCATACATGTCAGCTGACGTCATAGACGCACGTGACCGCTCTTAAACTCTAGGCGCCGCCATTTTGGGTACTGACTTACAACAGGCCGTCTATCTGTCGACCCGTGGGCTGTGATAAGAAGTCTCACAAAAAGAGTGGATTAACATTTTTTATGATATGGCTCTTTTGAATGCTGCATTTTGATTAATGAATTACACTCTGATACTACATTTTACGGTCCTTTATTTCTGTATAACAGACTGTTGCTAAGTGAAACAGGCCGTTGCTTGGGACGCCGCTCTGATCGGAGGAGACAGAGGAGAAGAACTATGCAGGATATTTACCTTATGTTTCATTTTTACCTTCATTAAACAGCTTCGGACTAATTGTGATGTTAGATAAATGACTTGTAACTTGTTACAGGGAGAGTGGAGGCTCCTTCCACGTTGTGGCTGGAAACCAAAACTGCGATCAGAGCCTCGGACCCGGTGTCACAGCTGGCATGCATGTCCGTGTTAATTCTTTACCTCCAAGTTTCAAACATGTTTACGTCAGTAGCGCAGCCAGAACTTAAAATTGCGTGGGCAATAAATATCTCTTTTAAACAATTAGTTCTGCCTCGATCGCAATCATTTTTTCTAATTAACTATGCCTTCAATACGATAACACTCCGCAATATCAGGTGTTGCTTGTTCACCTCGTTCAGGCAAAATGACAATCATTCATTTGGATGCGCAATTTTGTGCATTTCAAATCTCTGTCTTTGGTTCAGTTTGAATAATTCAATCGATCATGAAGCACAGGTTAGATCGCCTGATGAGCCGAAAAGGTAGCGCGGAAGTTCCAGAACAGTTTACCTTTCGAAAAGTATTATTTAAACAAAGCTCAACTTATGAGTAACTTATTTTGCTGAACTGAATTATTCCTATTGTTAGTCGCCCTTAGATCGCACCACGAAAGAAGCCGTGTCTTTTTTTGCCAGTTGATTATTCATGTAAATGGAAATTGCTTTAACAAAGGAAAATGGCTGAGAACAAGTTAGGTATAATAATTGTAATCAACCGATGTTGTGTGGCGCTCAATTTTCAGGGTGTGCTCTACGCCACTGATATGAAAAGCACAAAAATGCGCATCCAAATGAATGATTGTCTTTTGCCTGAATGAGGTGAATAAGCAACACCTGATAGTGCGGAGTGTTTTCGGATTGAATGTATAGTTAATTAGAAAAAAATGACTGCGATCGAGTCAGAACGAATAAATGTTTTAAAGAGATGTTTAGTGCCCACCCAATTTTAAGTTCTGGCTACGCAACTGGTTTACATACACTAAAGAAAGAAAGACCGCGAAACAGAAAGATAACTTACGACGAAAAGCTCGTTCGAGGTGGTATTTCATTGTCAACTCACGAACGTTGGATGGACTGATCAGGTATTTTACGAATACGATATTTTACTTTCCAAACGTATTTTCCAAATTAACATACTATATCAAAGTGTACGGATGTCCGACTGATGTCATTATTATCATTAATAGTAAGTAAGTATTTCATTATTCCATCATAACAATCCCATCGTCAAAACTCAATCATATCTGCACCCCTGAATTTCCCATTTCCGCATTATCATCATCATTTGATAATTATTCCATCAACTTCAATCGTTACCGAATACCGAATCGCCATATTCATCATCACTATTACTATCAACCGGGACTATCAATCACAACGACAATAAAAATATCATGTATTTTGTATCAATATCATCAAATTTCATCATCATAACTATTGAAAAGAAAAAAGAAACAAAAAAACCATGACGCCGATGAGATCGAAGGCAGCTAGCGGCCTTGAGCTGACTAGACCAAGGAGGTAGGTATTAATACATTCTTGATTAAAATCTCCAAATTGACACTGATTGATACTCCATCTGTTTCCCATTCAAGTAAGTTGATAAGCTAATCGTTGGCGCACGACAGTCGTGAGCTACAGGAATAAATAATGCAGCCTACATAAGCGAATGTCTGGGTGATGCCATTAATGATTACCCAGCATTTTATCGTCTGCACAATCAATGTACTGATTTTCGGGAAACGGGTATTGCAATTTTCTTCCCGGGACCCGAACCTTTCGGGCGGGACTCGGGTACCCGGTTTACAGTCACGGGCCAACACACAACCGAGGAGGGTGAGCAAAACAGCGGAGAAGTGACAGGACTTGCAGATTCGCGAAATGATGCAATTTATAAACCAATAAAAGTCGTATTTTGATCAACATTACGTCTGAAATTAATAATTTCACTCAAAAACCGTGTAATAAGCGGGATAATGTAGAGTTAGTCTGTTGTTATGGAGAAATAAAGACTGAGACATCCTTCATCGTAGCCCATACAGTCTATGGTCTTAGCTGTGCCTCGGTCCCTGGTAGTTACTCAAGATGGCGCTCGCAACAAAAACGTCACGTGACTGAAATCCATGAATACTAACGACGAGCCCCCCGCATGGGTCCAAATGGAGGCTGACGCAAGCCTCCCATTATCCCTACCAGCCTTGGTGTATTCGGCAATGCCTATCACACCACGCCGTGCATCTACTGCCCCCCTAGTCCATCAATCTTTGCGTATATGGGCTCAAGTGCGAAAACATTTTGGCTGGCAGGCTGGCTTGCTTTATGCCCCAATTGTGGCTAATCATCGGTTTCCCCCCTCACTTGAGCATGACTCTTTCTTATTCTGGCGAGAGAAAGGTATTGTCTCATTCAAAGATCTGTACATGGGAGATATTTTTGCCTCATTCGACCAGCTCAGGGCTAAATTTGATTTACCAAAATCACATTTTTAAGATTTCTACAGGTCCGGGATTGGATCTGCAACCAAACAAGATCATATCCTGCAATCCCTGAACAACAGCCCATGGATACTCTCTTCCCAACAACCCCATCTAGCAAAGGCATAATATCTGTTATGTATATGAAACTCTTATCTTTACAGACAGCATCTCTTGATATATTGAGAGAAGCATGGCAGACCAATCTAAACTTACAAATAACAAATACTGAATGGTCAGACATATTTTTGAGGATACACTCTTCATCAATTTGTGCCAGACATGGCCTTCTTCAATTCAAAGTAGCACATAGACTACATTTGTCTAAAGCCAGAATTGCAAAGATGTATCCAGAAACTGATGATTCGTGTAATAGATGCAATTTTTCACCTGCAACGTTAGCTCATACATTCTGGTTTTGCCTGGGACTCTCAGGCTACTGGTCCTCTACGTTTGATGCCCTATCCAAGATACTTAAACGACCAATAAATACGAACCCTCTCACGGCCATATTTGGCATTCAGAGTCAAGATGATCATCTTCCTAGGGCATAATCTGATTGCATAGCGTTTGTCACCCTCTTATCTAGAAGGATAATTTTATTTAATTGGAAACAGCCTACCCCGCCCTTCTATAAACATTGGGTTAGAGATACGCTACAATTCTTAAAATTAGAAAAGATTAGACTTGCTTTACGACCTAAGGATAATTTCAGCAGGATATAGCAACCTTTTATTGCATATTTGCTTGAACAGGTATGAGGTCTTGTCCTATATGCAATTTATATTGTCATGTATTATTACTGTAAAAACCATGTGATCTTTCACACACACACCTTATGTTTTGTCTTCATGTGTTTTTTTTTGTCATCTATTAATACTTCTATTATATATATGTGTATACGTGTGTATATATATATATATATATATATATATATTTTTTTTTTTTTTTTTTGCTTGTCCCCTGGGGTGGGGGGTGGGGTGGGAGAAAAGTTTGTTCTTGTATTTCTGTATATATAATGTTTCATTTTATTTGTTTATTAGTAAAAACTAATAAATAAAGTGGAAAAAAAAGATCACAGCGCTAAAGTGAAAGGTGAAATCCAGCAAAAAACGTGACATTGCACACCTATGTGTTACAGTGAGTTAACATACCAAATTTGATGAAGCTGCGATCAGTCATTGCTGAGTACTGACCCGCACTAGATTTCCTGCCTCAAGATCACAGCGCTAAGGTGAAAGGTGAAATCCAGCAAAAAACATGACATTGCACATCCATGTGTCACAGTGAGTTACCATATCAAATTTGGTGAAGCTGCGATCAGTAGTTGCTGAGTACTGACCGGACAAGATTTCCTGCCTCAAGGTAACAGGGTCAAGGTGAAAACAGCAAAAAAACATGACATTGCACATATAGGTCATAATGAGTTACCATACCAAATTTGGTGGTGCGAAATACAGCAAAAAACCTGACAAGATTTCCAGGGTCAAGGTCACCGAAGGTGAAAGGTCAAATACAGCAAAAAACCTGACCATGCACATCTATGGGTCACATTGAGTTCCCCATACCAAATTTGGTGAAGCTGCGATCATTACTTGCCAAGTACTGTTCCCATACCAAATTTGGTGAAGCCGGACAAAGTCACGACAAAGAGACAAGATTTCCAGGGTCAAGGTCACAGCGCTAAGGTCAAAGGTCAAATCCAGCAAAAAACCTGACCATGCACATCTATGGGTCACATTGAGTTACCATACCAAATTTGGTGAAGCTGCGATAATTAATTGCCGAGTACTGACCCGGACGAAATTTCCAGGGTCAAGGTCACAGTGCTAAGGTCAAATGTCAAATCCAGCAAAAAACCTGACGTTGCACATCTATGGGTCATAGTGAGTTACCATACCAAATTGGTGAAGCTGCGATCATTACTTGCTGAGTACTGGCCCGGACAAAGTCACCCAGACAAGATTTCCAGGGTCAAGGTCACAGCGCTAAGGTCAAAGGTCAAATCCAGCAAAAAAACCTTATGTTGCACATCTATGGGTCATAGTTAATTACTACACCAAATTTGGTGAAGCTGTGATAATTAGTTGCCGAGTACTGCCCCGGACGAAATTTCCACGGTCAAGGTCACCGTGCTAAGGTCAAATGTCAAATCCAGCAAAAAACCTGACGTTGCACATCTATGGGTCATAGTGAGTTACCATACCAAATTGGTGAAGCTGCGATCATTAGTTGCTGAGTACTGGCCCGGACAAAGTCACCCAGACAAGATTTCCAGGGTCAAGGTCACAGCGCTAAGGTCAAAGGTCAAATCCAGCAAAAAACCTTATGTTGCACATCTATGGGTCATAGTTAATTACTACACCAAATTTGGTGAAGCTGCGATAATTAGTTGCCGAGTACTGACCCGGACAAGATTTCCAGGGTCAAGGTCACAGCGCTAAGGTCAAAGGTCAAATCCAGCAAAAAAAACCTGTCATTGCATATCTATGGGTCATAGTGAGTTACCATACCAAATTTGGTGAAGCTGCGATCATTAGTTGCTGAGTACTGGCCCGGACAAAGTCATCGACGGACGACAGACGACAGACGACAGACAGACACGCAGGTGACAACAATACCCCTCCGGCTGTTTTTGGGGTGAAAACTATGGAAAATTTCTAGTGCAAAAGTTAAACTGATATGAGTAAAGTGGAATGGGCCTAATGAGTTCAAGGAGAAAGCTTTTGAGTTGAATCTGCATTCGGACTTTGGCATAACCAGGTCAACAGAAGAAAAACCAGCGGCCATCCTCACCATAATGACAGTAACAGAGTCAATATGGGACTAGATAAGAGCAGTGGAGAGAGGATCTTTTGAAAAAAGGAATTAAATCAGGATGAAACACCATTATTTACCTGTACAATGTTGATTTCTTTACATCATCACTTATACTTTTCTGATAGCATCAGTCAGATGTGTTATGATACGCATATTGACATTTTCACAGGAACAAGGCTCCTGCATCTGTCCAGTAGCTGACAGAAGTATTTGACCCAGTGAAGGTTTGTTTTTGCTTTTTTCTTGTCATTTGATTAAAAAAAAAAGATCAAATCCACGCATGAAATCAAATTTGAATATATTTCCCACACTCAATAATGACAATTACATTCATACAAACAAATGAAATGTGTGATTTCAGACCATTTTTTATTGAGCACACAGCCAAATGACTATGCCATAGCAATACTAAATACTACAGGCTTGCTCAAATGAAAATGTGAATGGCATCAGAGTCCACCAGCTTGGGGTTACACCAAAAGGTCAATCTGTTTTAACAGTTGTTCCACTGCATCTGGCTCCCATAGGCGGCCTTAGCTATGTTTCAGCTGAAACAGCCTCGCTCTCCGGGGGGCCCCCAACTGCCAGGCAAGAATTAACATCCTAAACCAGGGGTGTCAATCCTATCCGTGAAGGGCCAGTGTGGGTGTAGATCTTTGTTACAGCCCAGGGCTACAGCACCTGATTCAACTAGTTAAGTGATCGGGGGTTTCAATCAAGACCATGCTAATTAAAAACAGGTGAGTTACTGTTGGGTTGTCACAAAAACCAGCAACTACACTGGCCCTTTATGGATAAGATTGGACACCCATGTCCTAAACCTTGACTGTATGAAAACATGCAGAGGCGCACCACCAGGAGAGGCAAACCGGGCAAATATTGCCCCCCCCCCCAAAAAAAAAGGCAACTATTTGGGATCCCCCATGGCCGCTCAAATTGCAATGACTTATAAAAACCCTATTAAGCCTTCTACGAAGGCATTATTGCGCACCCCCGGCCGGTACCTTGAAAGCCCCCTAAACGGGGCCCCTTCGCGGAGTTGTGGTAAATGCGGAGAATACACAGCTCTCCAATCCAGCTCAGTGACCGTCAATTCCAATGAAATACATTTGTAATAGACAGTGAAAAGAGCCTATCCAAGCCCCTTTTCTTCAAGTTCAAATTTTTGGAATTCTAATGTAAATGAGCCCATTGATTATACTCCTTGCACTAATACATGAATAATGTAATTATAGGGTACACATTCATTAAAACAGGCCAATCAAGAGGGACGTAGATCTGCGCTAGCAAAGGAAAGTGATTTCAGACCTCTGCAATTTTTAATTTTTTACAGTGGCTTCAGTCAGATTTGGCAACTGACCTAGCCAGCATGATGGAGCTGGCTACAGACTAAGAGTGGTAGGAGTTGCTGGTTTTCTCCGTCAGATATATTAGTTGCATGAAGACTGAGCTGACTAAGAAGTGTAGTAATTATTCATCATCTACAAGTGATGGTAGCTAAAAGGCTATGGTAGCTGATACTGAATTTCGGAAATACAGTTGTCACCTTAGCCAATGTTGTTAGTGCCTCGGACTTATCAGTTGGTATGTGAAAAAAAAGTAATTTGTTCGCTGCATTCCAGAGGTCGAAATTTATTGGATAGGCTAAGGTGTAAGCTTTCATCCAGCAAAATTAAGAAGCTCTTATGTTTTATAGGGCCCCACATTTGCTTTTGAAATAGGCCCCCAGATGCTTAAGGCTGCATTCAGCACATTGACAGTGCATTCTCCACATCCCGCTTTCTTGCTCTTTTGGTACCCAGCGGAGGTTTTATTTTGTTTCCATTGTGATCAAAAAAACTACTTCAAGTTACTAGTAACAGCTTACAATCGATAAGAAACAGAGATTCGTGGATGCGTACGAAAATAAATGGATTTTCTATGAAAATAGCTAGATATGCGATAATAGATTTTTTTCTGATGACGTTTCAGATAGTGATGTTGCCGCTGATACCAAGGCTCCGAAGTAGGCCTACGCTTCAAACTCGACAGGGTATTTTTCTGAAGCACTGTGCCGGAGCTTGCTTCATTTCGGGGAAAACCACGTGACTGATGACGTTAGAACCACTTCACTGCTTCATTCAGACTGAATCAGCTGACCGGTTTGGTTCGATAGGCGGAGCTTTGAAACATTGGCGCAATTCAAATGTATTTAAGATGGATGAAACAGCGCTCTGTTAGGCATTATTATTTTTGAATAAAAATGCCTAAGTCGCACAAGCACACCCAGTATACACCAAGCACAATCAAAAAACATAATACAATGTTTTTTGGACAGAGTAAATATTTTCAAGATTCAATGAGGCTGTGGATGTAATTAATGTTATTATAATATAATATGAATTATTAAGGTAAGGAAGAAAAACAACAGACACATGTAAGACGAAGTTAGATTTCAGCTTTATTTAAGTATTTTTCACAATACAACATACTCGAAGTGCACACGCAAGATGCGTCAGGGTCACCTTTGCAAGGCTGTACAACAATCTCTGTGCCAGCAGATGTCACCCACGTGCTCAATGAATGAAGCTTCGAGTAGTGAACCGATTTTCAATACAATGGTCCAAAAGGGTCCGTAGCTTTATAAAGCCTCGTTTGGCCATCACTAGTTTCAGATAGCCTGATACCCGAGTTTAAAATATTTATTTATCTCGGCAATATACTATCAATAAGGTCGCGCAAAACGCAATATAATTTTAGGGGGAGTCAATAACTGGAGAACTTCAATATTTTGTGAAAACATTTTAATCGCGATTTTAAAAACTGCCACAGTTAAAATTTACGCTACCGTACGGCGTTTTTAGCGGTATATTGCATGCGGCTGTTAAACTGTATTTCATACTTTGATGATTAAATTTTGCGATTAATTCACGGTATACATGCCAGCCCATTCCCGCGATCATATTCCAACAGATCCAGCCGAGGCCATCATCTGAAACGCGCGTCGCTTCATGTCCGATGAAAGGACATCTCATGTCGCTAAAAGCATATGTCCTCGTTTCGTCCGCCCTTTCTCCTGTTTCCTCCATGCATCCTCGGTGGGAGCGACTGAGACGCAGAGGTAGGACGCAAGTGAGGGGCACGAGAGACTTGAGACGCGGCCCTGGCTCTGGAGGCCAGCTTTTTCACAAGAGGAGGTAAACTTGAAGTACGCAGTGTGGTACAGCGGGTGGCGGTATTTTTATGCTGTAATGTGAAAATCCGAGAAGAAGAAACCAGAAATTGAAAATGGCGTCCTGCATGAGGCTGGGACTGCCGCCGTCTTTAACAAAATGCGGGATAATCTTTAGGTGCACACGAATCCTTCATTCAGATACTTTAAAGCTGGAGCCGGTATATCCAGCTATTCTCCCATCGAAGACTGCAAAAAGTAAATCGGCAAAAAGACGACGAGAGGAAGACTATCTGAACGAAGTACGCTCCGCAACTGTGCAGGACAAACTACGACTACTCACGAAGATTCAGCGAATGAAATATGTCTTGTACCCTCAGACATTTGCGCTCAATGCTGACAGATGGTATCAGTACTTCACCAAAACCGCATATCTGCCTGGTTTACCGGATAAACTTGTCGAAAACAATCATGAAATGACTCCGTACTCACCAAAAGCACAAGTGAACGGTGACAATACCCTCTCAGATCTCCAGTCCTTGGTTTGCGATTCGATATTACAGGAGCACTTTTACCGGAAGAAAGCGAAAATATTTCTTCAAAAAGAACAACAAGCCGTCGCTGCACCGTTCCTCAGAAACTTGATCTCCAGTATCACCAGCGCTTTAGCCAAACACAACCCTTTACTGAAAGAGTCATGCCTCGGTGAGTAGAGCGACGAAGTATCTTCAGTCTACGAGATGTCTAGTATACATTCTAAAAAGGGCATTTCCATCCCTTGTACGCTGTCTAACCCTAACCTCAGTAACTTTTGGGGGGAGGGGGCGGAAGTTTTGCTGCAGTATGTTACCTAGCATATGTATACATATATACAACCCCAATTCGGAAATAGTTGGGACAAAGTGTAAATCGTGAATAAAATCAAAACGCAATGACTTTCAAGTCACACCAGCCAGTATTTTATTCGCAATAGAACAGAGATAACATGGCAAATGTTGAAACTGAGAAATTGAAATGTTGCAATTTTATCCACAAAATGAGCTCATTTCAAATTTGACTCCGTGCAGCATGCCGCCGAAAAATACAAATGTCAGTCAAGTTTTTTCCGGAAGCATTTCTCATGCCCTCTGATGTTTGGCACTTTCGATCAAGACTGCGTCGGGTTTAATAAAGGAAAAGGGAAAGCTCGGATGTTTGCCCCATGGCAATAGGTGGTGGTACTACGCCTTAAAAAAACCGTGATTCAGAATCGTGACACCCCTACCATATATTTTATATATATATATATATATATATATATATATATATATATATATATATTTCAGTGGCGGCTGGTGAATTGGCAACAGGAGAAGCTGAAACCCATCCCTTAAAAATAATGATCGGTCATGAACTGTTTTCAATCATTCATTTAAATTATCATCGCAGAAGCTCCGAAAACTCAACATTATCAGGTGTGGTCAGTTTTCATTAATAACGCATACCTGTCAACTCTCACGCGTTCGGCCTGAGTTTTAGTGGCATATTTACCTTCCCCTGCTGTAGTCAGCAATTGTTCAGTCAGCGCATATGTGAGAGATTCTCGCGCGGAATTGAAGTCCTTGTGCATGGAGGTTTATCAGTTTCAGGTGCCTTACGGTGGATTTTACCACTAGTAATTGAAAACCGTCATGACTCCGGACTTCTCACGCTTTTGTTTACTCAGGGGTTGGAAGCAATGCATGTGTTTCATGATCGTTTAAATTGTTTAAATGAAATAAGGTAATTTGAAACGTCTTTATTCAATTGCATTGCTTCCAATGATTCCAATTCAGTGAAATACATTTTGTACTTAAGAACAACCCCTGAAAATTTCATGCATCTTGCTTAAATAGTTCAAAAGTTATGGCGGATGGAACTTCATAGTTTTCTCTATAGCACTCGTTTCTACAGTAAATTCCCAGCCATGCCCCACTTATTCAAGCCCCTATATTTCAGTAACTAAAAAAAGATACAAGACTGAAGTTTTGTATGTTGTTTTTTGGGCCCAATTGCATTAATTTGTGAAAGAACAAAGCAAATTTGAGATGGTCAGTTGGGAAGCCTTCGGTGATACCACATGGATAGAAATTGGATTTTTTTTTTTTTCACGAGACCCCTGGAATGGTAATCATGCAGGTTTACTAATCCTCCTCATCTTTTACTAGACAGCCTTTTTGCTTTAATTTACAGCACTAATAAGATATCTGTATCTCAAATCTTTTTTTATTTGGTTTTTTACAACTGAAACTCAAACCAATGCTAATTTAACTCCAATTATGTTCTTATACTAATTAATGCCAATAAACATACAAGAAAGATGACACAAGCCCTTCAGAAAAAAAAAGGGTAACTTTTTCTTCAGAATCAATAGCAAACAATAAAAACTTCAAATTTCAAAGCCCTGCAGTTCCTTGGACAAAGAAATCCCAAATCAAGTATTGACATAATCTAAAATGCCAGTTTGTCAATTTGTTGGGTTAGAATCAATGTTGTCAGTGCTCATGTTGTTTGTGCTCGCTGCCCAATATTTGTAAAACAGTACACTGCAGCGATACAACTATAAAACAAAGTGCCAAAAATCCCTTCATGATTAAGGGTTAAAGTCCACGAATCGCTAAAGAGTTGAGACTGTTTGGTAATATACACTGAATCCCAAATTTTTAGCTTACCGGCTCTGTGGGCCGATAAGCTATTGTCGTGGTGTGGCGTTCGTTGTCTGTCGTCCAGAACATCTTTTATCTTTTTTCTGGCCTGGCTCAATGAAAGGTAGTGGTGTAAGATATATGCCTCGTTGCAAATTCAAATGGAACCCTCCAACATTTATAGTGCTGGGTAGTGTATTTAGTTTTGAAAATCTTTGTAATATATGTCACTTGAACTACCTAAATAAGCTTGCTGAGATGAGAATTATTATAGCAAAATGGAAGAAAAGACTCGACACCTAGTGGGAAAATTGCTGCCATTAAATCCCTCTTAATCTCCAAGTTGAATTATTTGCTGCTAACATTGCCAAATCTGCCTGATTTATTTCTGAAGGAACTTCATGGTATGTTATTCAAATTTATATGGGATGGCAAACCTGACCAAATTAAAAGAGAGATGATTTGCAGGGATTGCGCTAGCCGCTCGCCACGTTCGCCAATGCGAACAAAATACCGTTGTGACGAAGAAATTTTGCGCTGAATAAGCCAAGCTGGCGAAGGCCAAAATAAAAAAAAAAAAAAAACAAAAAAGAGGCGAGATAATCCTATGTTACGGTGATCTTCTAAATTTTGCCGGAAATGAAACGTATAAAACATCCCTGCTGTTATCACACATAGCAAATCATCCTGAAATCTTCACATGCACCGTGGACTACTCCTCTAACATTCAGGTTTACAGTGAGCAGTGCACTTAGCCAATCAGACAGCTGGGAGCCAAAATTGAAGACCTGGATGCAAGAAGTACTTAAGTCACATTTTCCCAAAAATGAGCTTACACTACTACCATAGAGTGTCATGTGCATCATTTAAAGCCAAAAAATTCCAAATATAAGTACTCAAGTCCTCAATACTGATATACGGCCTTCCCTGAATTTACTGAATTTTTGTGCAAGAAATACTCAAGTTTTTGCAGAAATACTCAAGTCCTTGACGTCATCAGGAACAAGTGCCTAAGTCCATGACTGTCCAATCAGCTGCTAGTATGTGTCATGTGACAAGCGTAGCAAGAATGACTGTTTGGCAATCAGAAAATGATTGAAACGGCATTTGTGTGGTAAAAGTACCGAAGTCCATGCATTTTATGGCAATAAGTACCGAAGTCCAGGCATTTTATGGTAAGAAGTACCAAAGTCCGAAACTGATTTTCTTGTTTTTTTTCAGTAATAAAGCATTATTTTTCCACAAAAACGTGTCTGTCTACTTTGTATAACCCCTGGGACTAGCAGCAGGCGCCACTGAATGTTATCTTTTAAAAAAAGTATCTGCAGCATGTTTTCAAAACTTTGACCCTTAATATCTCAAAAGTGTTATTTTGTGACTAAAGTACTTCTTGCACCCAGGTCTTCAATTATTCTCTTCGCGGGAACGTAGAGAACTGAGACCAACAGCAACAGTATACATTTGTCGTATTGTGAAGCCAAAAAAGCTGCTCAGCTAAAACAAGATCGTGTACAGCAAGCACCTCATGATTTCTTTGGGGGAAATCCTCCCCCATCAAATAAGCCTTAAGCTTCAGAGCAGCCATACGACAGAAACGAGAAACGGCTATTCAGCCCAAATGGTTCCAGGATTTTCCATGGCTGGAGCAATCCAAGAATGTCTGCGGGCCACGGAAGCTCTGCTGCGTTTGGTGTGAAGAAGTTGGCCAGAACAGTATATTCACCTGGGCATTCAGAAAAATGACAATATTGTGGAGCACGAGCGTGTTAACGACAAGTAAGTTACTTGTTCTCTAACGAAACATGCTCATGTAATGTCATGACAATAATCCACGAGCCTGCAAGAGTTACTGAAGTAGGCTTAGTCAATTCGCTGGAGTTTGACAGTGCATTACGTGACCTAGAACGGTGTGCACTTATTTGGGTAACTCAGTCATTATAGTAACCGATAATATTTTGCTAACGAATGTCCGCGTGCCATTGTTTGTAAAATAATTGCTGATGGGTGCTGTATGGAGTTTGGATGATGGAGCCTGACAAAACAAAAATTAAAAACAAAATAATTCAATTCAGACGTCCCTTTTCCGCTGCCGAATCGTTAACCCTGCTTTTTTCGGCTGTTCTTTCATTTTTACACGGCCCGTCTTTTATTTCTGGCTGAAAAAATTAAGTAATAAACAAGGAAACTGTCCTGACAAGAATATGCATTTCAGCTAATGTCCCGCCTGAGTTAAAAAATCTTGCTAATGATAAACAGTCATATATAGTTGGCCTCATTCTCATTTTCAGAATAGTGGCCGAAGCAAAGATTTTTTTTTTTTTTTTTTTTTTTTTTGAACAAGCCACCAAAAAGCGTACAACAACATGAAGGATGCAATCGCTGCTCAGACGAGGACAGTGCATCGGGTGGTGCAGGAAAATATTGCAAAGCAGAAATTCAGAAGTGCAATCGAACTGCAGCACCGCAATGCAAGTTAAGCGGTGTCCGTGCCAAACCTAAGATTTCTTTATTCCCCTGAACCAAAATTGTCCCTCCTTAACTTATGTCTGCTTTGCAGTATAGTTTAAAAGGAGAGGGGGTTGAGCAGAGGAGGAGACTAGGAGCTGCAACTACAAAATGAAATTCCAGAAGGCCGATATTTTTCATTCATGACTTAGTGAGTTAACTAGGTGATCATTGTTGGTGTCAATTCCTTGTGCAGAAGAGAATTTGAACTAAAACGTTGAAAAATGAGGCCAAAGATAATTGAGCTGAATTAGCCACAGTGGCTAAAATTTTTTTTAATGTGGCTAAAGAAATTTGAGATGAATTAGCCACAGTGGCTAAAAAAGTTTTTCTCCTAGTGCAACCCCTGGATTTGTAATCCTGTCAGTGAAGGTGGTCTGGGAATGATTAACTTGTATGATTATGTCACTTCTCTTAGATGAACGTGGATTCGCAAACTTGTCACTGAAGATGATAAACCATGGAAAAATGCTTGACAATAGGAAGTGGGGGATGTTCGGAATGTGGCTATTTTATGGAGGGATATTTTGAAAAAACTGAAGACTAGAACTGATGATCTATCTTGGACGGATTGCTTTCCTGCCCTCTTGAAGTTTAGCGTAGAGATGCAAGTTTCCTCACTCACTGACTTTTTGTCAGAACCTATTTTCTTTAATCCATCTCTTAGAATTGGTAAGAAATCCATCTGTAAGTCATGGTTTTCTTTTTTAAATTTATTTTACAGTGTTATTGGTGCTGTTAAAGCATACAAAAAGTCTTTCTTTAGAAGATTGCTCCTCTAAAGGTTTGATTGGTTCAACTTAAATTATGCAGTAAATTGAGTCTGTGAAAAAAGGCTCAAAAGTCTATTATTATATCCTTACACATTCTTCAGCTGTTCCCATATCTCGGTGTAAGTGGCAACTCAACTTCACTTCAGACTTAATCGGGCTACAATTTACAGAAAGCACTTTAAAACCACGCAAGAAATAAAACTTCATTGGTTTCAATTTAGATTAGTCCACAGAATATTAACCACAAAAGTATATCTGTCCAAGTTACATATAATAGACTCTGCAAATTGTAATTTTGAATAATGCTGAAAATTTAACACATTAATTTTGGGATTTTAACATTGAACATCATTTCTGGGATGACCTTGTAAAATGGATATCTGAACACTTGTTATATTTGGTTGCGACACTTAACAGAGATTGACGGTGTGTTTAATCGAATATTGTTACTTGCCAAATTTTATATATACTACAAATGCTGGTGTGCAAAATGTGAACCAAATATAACTGCTTTTAAGAATGAACTTAGTTTGATATTAAATTGAGAAAAAAACTCACTTTTGTAACAAAACATTGGACAATCTAAATGGATGCAGTATCATGTTTAATTTGAATAATATCAGTCTAGATTATATGATATATTCTCAGTATCACTGCTACCATATGCTGTACAACATTGATTATGTATCATATTCATTCTGTTATAGGAAGCCTGTGTGAATGAGTGTATGTATGTTCTTAAGACCATTAAAATAGCTTTTATTGTTTACAAATATAAACATGTCTTTGTAATGTTTCAAGGCTAAAAAAAATTTATAAATGAATAAAGAATTTTCTTGGCTGCTGCTGTTTCCATTTTGGTGCATGTCCAAAATTTACCCGCATTATTTTACTGGTCATGGTGCTTTTTAGTAGGATACCGTGACTTCTTGGGTCAGATACAATCTTAGCCCTATGGGTCCAATTTGATTGCATGATTCCACAGCATGCTGTGTTTGCATGCCAATTTTTTGTTATATCTGGCAATTCTGGATGTCTAAATGGGTTGTGGGTGGGATCACACCGGCCAAAACATTAACATGCTTTCCAGGACAGGATAGATATTTTATAGGAGAAAATAATGGCTGCAGCATTATCTCAGAGAGGCCAGTATTTCACTTTGGCATGTTTCCTTAATCTGATCATAAAATGGTTATTTTATGATTTTGTTAAAGTGGTAATCCATAAGATTTCCGTCTCGGTACTGTCTGTTAAGTCAGTGTCTATCAGAGATGGGGGATAAAACAACGATGATTGGGCCTATGACCCACTGATGAAAGCACTTGTATTTCATTCTTTGCCAGGTAAAGCAATCAGTGGGCGTATTCGAATCCCTGTTCTTGGCGACACTCGGGTTGACTCCACACGAGAACGACGTTCCGAACAGCCGAGAACCAACACGAGAATGCGTTCTTGCCACTCCCCACTTTTTGGAGAGTGCGACGAGTGTCGTCAAGAACAAAGATGGCGGACGCGGGAGATACGCATGTGAAGTTTTCATCAATTTCACTGATTAATCTTTTTAATAGCCCTCTATTCATGAGAATGAGTAGTTTCAGTGGCAATTAACTATGTATAGAAGCATGAAGTGACTTTCGGGCCCGGTTACTAGGGTTGATCTTGCTGAAATTTTGTAAAAACCGTCGGTATTGCAATAATTCAATTCAATTCAATTACTTCGAACAAAAGGACATCCTTCACGGCCGCGATTTTGCCGCTGACCGAGAACACCCGAACTCGCACTTCCGTGTTCGGAACGAAAAATCCCGCGCCTCGCACTCGTGTTGACTCGTGTTGGGGATTCGAATACGCCCAGTGTGTCTGTGGCGACATTCCCGCGCTATATTCAAATATAGGCGCACATCTACTGACGCTTTTTACGTCAGTAAACAGTGTTTGGTCTGTCCAGAAGGTAGGAGGAGCCGCAAGCTAGCTTGAAGGAAGTAAGGAACCCCCTGAGAAGCAATGCCAAGGTAGACGTCAGAAGGGATCCAGTAGCGATACTTTCCCTAACCTGAACCTTGGCTCTATCCCCTAACCCTAAATCTAACTTGTCCCTTACACTATATGTCAGTTTTACGGATAGAATTAAGGGGGGACCGTTAAAAACGCAGCCTTCCAAGAAGCGGAAAGTGCCACTACTGGATCCCTTGACTTCTACCCAATGGCAAATACCATACTGTGTAGCTATACTGTGCACAGTAGAAACTAACGTTAGCTGAGTCTCTGTTGAGGCTACTATTGAAACTAAAATTATAACGTAATTTCAGGAAGCAAACGGGGAAAAAAAGCTACGTTAACTGCCTCGACAATTCATTTTTATTTAAAAAAAAAACTTATAACGTTACCTGTTAACCAACTACTGTTTTCATTATTTACACAGGGCTCTCAACTTTCACATATTCGGCTTGAGTTTAAACGACACATTCACGTTCCCATGCTGTTGTCAGAAATTATTATATCAGACTGTTTGTAGTGATTCTCAGGTGGAATTGAAGTCTTTGTGCATTGAAGTTTATCAGTTTCACATGTGTTACGGTGGATTTCGCCACTGGTAATATGAGAACAATTATGATTCCAGAATTCTCACGTGTTTCTTCACTCAGGGGTTGGAAGCAGTTGAATTGGATAAAAATGTTTCAAATGGTCTTATTTCATTAAAACAATTTGAGCGATCCTGAAACACACGCATTTCGCTGATTGAATAATTACTGACTACAGCAGGGGAATGTGAATGAAGCACAAATTCTCACGGCGAATGTGTGAGAGTTGGCAGCCCTGTAAGTTAATCGATTTATCATAATAGCCTAACATGTAACTGGAATGAGATGACGCTAATGGATGACTAATGTCACATAATTTTTACTTTTATTGAGTTCAACTGCCGTGTCAAAGAGCATCTTTCCCGTCTGCATGAGAGTTGAGGAGGCGTGGAACTGGTAAGAGCCGTCAATTTACCGACGTCATACAGGCGACACTGTTGGGTCTCGACAAGAGTTATGGGAAATGAGGTCCAGAAGCGCAACTTGCAATTACAGCTTACTGCCAAAGATGTCAATATAAACAAACCAATTCAAATCTTATGGATTACCACTTTAAGTAAATGTAAATGACATATTGTTCCTTTAAGAAATATGTAATGAGTGTTTATTTCAAAATTATTACTTTAATTAATCCTTGATTTTACAATTGAGGTCCTTCCTGAATTTCAGCCTGTTATCTGTTCTAGTCCCAAGTAGGTTTCTGTTATAGCTAATGTTTTATTTTTGAAGATCCCAACCCGCAAGTGAATTTCTACTGGATGAGAGGAGAGAGGACCATTCCAAGGGGACACCGGAGGGGCAGAGTGGAACCTGTCAGGTTCCAGATAGACGACAAACCAATCTGTCAGATCAGGGTGCCAGAACAACTTCGAGAGGTAAGTAGGCATCTTGGTAATAAAACTTGGGCCTTGTTGTAGTACACAATGAAATGTTCCAGAAAATTATGCTAAATCGCTTGCTTTTGAAAAGGTATGCTGCCATTATATTTTGGTAAATGTGTTTTGATTTAATTGGTTGTTAGGTTAATTGGAAACACTAAATTGCCCATAGGTATGAGTGTGAGAGTGAATGGTCTGTGAACGGTGTGTGCGCCCTGCGATGGATTGGCAAGCTGTCCAGGGTGGGTCCCTGCCTTTGCCCGTAGTCAGCTGGGATAGGCTCCAGCTCGCCCCGCGACCCTAGTGAGGAATAAGCGGGTATAGAAAATGAATGAATGAATGGTTGGACTCCTAAATTTCAGTGCGCTTTTTTTGTATATTAAATAATGTTCTGAATGAACTTAAACAAGTGTAGTTTTTTCCTCTCGACTATTTGAAGATGTATGAACTCCATTGTTTAGCTGCCTAAAAGGTTTTGGTTTGGGAGTAGATTGCTCAACACTAATGGCTGATGTCATAGTAAAAAAAAAATAAAAACAGCGAACATAAATTAAACATGCTTAAACATGCTAGGGTTCATAATGAAGTTTTTTTGTAAATTTTTTTTGCCAAACAGGAAGTGAGCTATGAGCAATTTTCTTGCGTTTTTCCAAATTTTATGAACGCATTTTTGAGGGCCTTAGCATGCTTGAAAACTAGCAAAACTTTGCAGACAAGTTAAAATTGTGATGCTCTTCAATTTGATATCCCAATTGGCCCTGGGCGTGACACATTGTCTCTATAGCACCCCCTAATCAACAACTGCATTTTTCAGGGCCTCAACATGCTCAGACTCACAAAATGCACAAGCAGAAAGCCATATATTTTTCTAGAGTACAGGCTTTGCACATGGGCATGGCAAAATGGCTCCATAGCACCCCCTAGAAAATTTCGACAAAGCAGCCCTCGCAGCCCGTTTAGCCTACATGTACGAAATTCGGTGGACACGTGGAACATGCCGAGACCTAAAAACAAGTCTCTTGGTGCCATGAAACAGGAAGTTGTTCTTCCTGAAACAAACATTGTCAAAACCTGTCTAAACGTCATAGGCTTAATAAGAGTCCCATTCGGAAGATGTCAGCATGCCGCTCTGAGCTTGCACATGGACAGTGTGCCTCAGAGCACCCCAAAACACAAGGTCCTTTTTCAGTAAAGCTCTCTACTCAGGAAATAACCTTTTACACAGTCTACGACTGTCCAGTGGTTGTCAATGCACACCTGCACTGGTGAGGATCGCAACACCACCCCTAAGTGCACAAGGGTGCGGGGGCCCACTCAACTCTGCTTGCCGCTTCTATTGTTCTTGTTCACAAATGAAAATCACATTTTTCAGGCCTTTCCCATGGGCAGAAACTTATCAAAATTGGCATATGCATAGGGCTCGGCAAAAAATTTGAACACGTCAAAATGGCTCTCTGGGGCCACCCTGAATTTTAAAAATTCAATAGAAAATTGGCCGAAATACATTTAACCTACAGTCACAAAAACTTTGCCGAATGATGTATCATACCAGCATCAACAAAAAAAGTCTCTTGGAGTCTGACCTAAAATCCAGCAGGAAATCCACCACTGTGAATTTTCCTAAAATCACTCATATTTGGAGGTCTTGTATTTGAACAAACTACTCCTACAGTTTTTATCCTCATTAATTCAAATTTGATCAAGGTCATGCAAAAGCTTGTGCAATCAGAAGTTTTTGAAATGGTGAGTTTTCATTGATTGGCGTGGTCATGATGGCGTAGCAAATTCTGATGTCTCGTCGTGAAACACGAGATTGCTATAATTTGCACATACATCCTTGAAGTTCACAAATACGTTCATTCTTGTGTACTGACAAAATCGGCATATCAATGGAGTTGAGGCTCTATAGTGCCACCAAACGTGCAACCATTTTGGGATCAAGATCTTTGGATTTTCATGAAATTTGGTGGGGTGATAGTTAAGGGATGGGGCGATTTTCGATCAGATCGCGTATCGGCGATCGAAGGGATGATCGTGATTTTTTTTTTCATGAAGCGATATTTTTTACCTGACACGCAGACACTGCCTAACTCGCCACGCAGTTTCATGTCGCTGCTCTTTACCTTGTTTACGATGGTGCGCGTTGATATTTCGGCCTACATTCATTTTCAATGGTAGAAAAGACGTTCCTAAACCGTAACAACCAAACTATCGGGTGTTTATCCGCCGAAGGTAAACCAAAAGCCAATTGAAATGAGTCTTGTTGCAGAAACGAACTGCTGGCATTTCTCCGTAAAAAATATAAACGTAGTGTCAATAAATTAATGAATTTCACTATGATATCATAACTAAATTTTTGAACTCTATATTTCAAAACCCCAATATGTAACACATCATTTACACCAATAAACTCACATCTCATGGGTCTACTTGACAGTCTTTATATCAAAATGAGATCGTGCGGCTTCAATCGGGTTTTCACCAGCGGGATCACGTTACCTGAAAGCGAAAGTAATCCGTATTCATGTAGGCAAGCATGTACAGTAGTGCGTACTGTCCTCTATTTTTTTTATATTATGACTGCACATGAGCCGCCGCTGCATGTCGACTCATATTGGCAGGTTATGGAAGTCAACCTGAGTCGACTGGCAGGATGAGGATTCCCGGGATTTGGCCTCCAAACCATTTCCCGTTTCCCGGGAAATAGAAAAACGGGAAACCGGGGGAAAAAAAAAACATTTAAAAAATGTTTATAAGATAATGGAATATATTTAGAAAATATGTAGGCCTATTTTACTTTCTTAAAACATATTCAACAGCTGTGTGTGTGCGCGCAGGCAGAACAGCTGTGTGTGTACGCGTGCAGGGAAAGAGAATACTTAAATTAATCGAACTGACTATTCGCTCTTATTTAAGTGCGTCCAAGCACAGAAATTGATCGAAATTCGCGTTAGACGCACTTATAAGTGTGGCCAAGATGCACATGCTCCAACACAGGGCTGGCGGTAGACCTGAAAATTCGGGGGAAAATATCCATCCCTTTATTGACTACAATTAGTCCTGGCTAATTCTAGATGGTTTTCCTTTATTAACACGTTTTCCAATTCAAGAATAATCAAGTGGTAATTGAAGACACGGCTTCTCTCCCCCATGCGATCTAACAGCGACAAAATAATGGGCTTCATTCAGTACAGAAAAATAATTTAATCATAAATAGGTCTATGCGCTGGCACTCAGCAACAGTAATTTTTTTTTCCAGCGAAAGCGGCATTTCAGAACTCTTTTGCTAATGAAGGTAATTTCGGCGACAAGTACGTACACCTGTTTTTGCAGCACGGTCACGCAACTTGCTGTGAAAAATAGACAGCTGTCCGATTGGAAAATGTAAGCGGACGAAACCACGTACTTGTCACCAGAATTGGCTTCATTCGGTGAAGAGTTCGGAAATGCTGCTCTCGCTGGAAAAAAAGTTACGTCGCTGAGTGCCAGTGTATAGACCTAATAATAATTAAATTATTTTTCTGAACTGAATGTAGCCCATTTGTCGCTGTTAGATCGCATGGGGGAGAGAAGCTGTGTCTTCAATTACCACTTGATTATTCTTAAATTGGAAAACGTGTTAATAAAGGAAAACCATTAAGAACAAGCCAGGACTAATTGTTGCCAATAAGGGGATGGATTTTTGCATAGGCAATTGTCTAGGCGTGCCCCGGCCCTGGGACTCCAACACTTACTTTAAGTGTGTCCAAAGGTAAAATTTTTTTCTTGGCCAAACTTATTTTAAGTGGTACGTTCTAAAAACTGGAATGGTCATCATCTGGCGCAGCGAGTAAGCGTGGCCTAGAAAAAAAATTCAGCATTGGCCACACGTATAAGTGCGAATAACATCGGCCTTAATTGATTGATTAACAATCACTAAACACCCTGAATTCAAACACTTCTGACCATTAACGCAGTTATTTAAGTAACTTGTGGCTCTATAATCTGAATTAGACTAACACAACACGATTTTTGACATCAGCTGTGAGTGGAAATACTTCATAATAGCTTACTTCAAAATATTAAATAATGAGGACGCGCTGCACTGTCTGAGGGAGGGATCAAATGCGCAAGACTGAGGTTCAACACTCGGCTCACTGCAACATTTAAAATCTCAGACAAAACTCCAGGTGAAAGCTCAAAACTACAAGAACACTGGATTCATACTTTATGCAAAACACTTCAGACAGAGATGCAGCGGGCTTTGGTGAAATGGGGCTCTCATTGAATAATGGGGCTTTTCTCCTGAATCCATCTGAAACCTCACACCCAATGAGTGGATGCGTTTTATAGCTTTGCCTTTTAACTTTGAGTGATCGCTGACTTTATTTAGCCAAAAGTCTGACACCGCGGCACACACCGTGCCGACCACCCGCAGCGTCTGAATGCGAGCAGATTATGGAATCTATCTGAGCTCAAAACCATGACTATGAAAGCACCAAACTACTTGCCTTAACGAATTTCGTTAGTTTATAATATGAAGAATTGTAAAATATAATTTCCATGAGGCTGTTCCGTCAGACAGCGACAGATCACAGGCGTTTTCTCCCTCTCATCTGCAACGAACGTCAAACAATATTGATTAATGTTGAAATTACGTTTTTGTGCCTCAATAATTATATATACCACCAGATAATACAGTACATTAAGTCAGTCATGTTTGGGACCCACATGTCTCTTTGTTAAGAATGGTGTTTCCTGAACTATGACCAATGTTATAAAACGGTAGCCAAAATTATACCTTAAAAACAAGTTAATTTCCCGGGATTCCCGGGAAAATGTGCTTCTTTTCTCGGGGTAGAAAATGTCTCATTTTCAGGAAAAATATTAATCCCTACCATCTAGTGGCAAAAGATGAATTCTGCTGTTAAATGTGGCCTCGGGTTTTCGGGGCCTACCAGACCAGAGAAGAGCTCTACACGGAGCTCTTTAATATGCGCAACTGACGAGTGAATATTAAATCCTTAATTACAAACCCTGTTGCCGTCTCTTTTTTCACAGATCTTCTCTGTTCCTCGTGTGCTTGCTTGCTCACCAAACACTTTTCTCTGTGCGCCATAAGTAGTGTAATGTTAAGGGTATAATTTATTGATATTCGAGATAAGATAGGCTAAAATAATGGCTGTGCTATGTCTTTAGGCTGACCGTTGGTATCTGGGTAAAACCCATAATATGCCCACATAGCAGATTTAGCGCTCTTTTTTGATACCAAGTTGCTGTCGGCCATGCTGACAAGTAACTATATAGATGTGCGTGCTGCGATGTAACTCCGCCCACCCCCTCTGGCGATTGGATCGCCTATCGGCAATCTACAGTTACCACGATTGGACGATATGAAAATAGAGACGATTGCCCAACCCTAATAGAGTTCATAATGAAGTTTTTTGTAAATTTTTTGAAATATTTTTTTTTTTTTGCCAAACAGGAAGTGAGTTATGAGCCATTTCCTGCATTTATTAAAATTTTACGAACACATTTGTGAGGGCCATGACATGCTTGAAAACTCCCAAAATTTTGCACACAAATGTGATTGTCTTCAATTTAATATCCCATTTGACCCTGGGTGTGACACGCTGGCTCTATAGCGCCCCCCAATCAACAACTGCATTTTTGAGGGCCTGAACATCCTCAAACTGAGGAAATTTTGCACATGCATAAAGCCCAGCATATGTTTTACTACATTACAGGCTTTGCATGTGGGTGCGGGAGAATGGCTCCATAGTGCCCTCCTGGTAAATTTCAACAAAGCAGCCCATTTAACCAGTCTACCATTGTCCAATGGTTGTTAATGCACACCAATGCCCGTCAGAATCTCGCCACCACCCCTAACGTGCACAAGAGTGCGATGGCCTATTAATTTCTGCTTGCTGCTTTAATTTTTCATTGTACGGGAGTGATTGCAAAAAAAAATTCTCAAGCCTGAAAATTTTTCTTCAGGTTGGGTTATGAGGAATGGGTCGTTGATGGGCCTACATCCTGCATTTCGTGGGTCGGCATGAGGAAGTATGAGCTGAGCTTTCAACAGTGATGTAATAACACTGGGTTTGGGCTATAACTGCCTCATAACTAGGACATCAGGGCCTAAACAATGGCTCTAAGGTCAAGCTAGGTTCATGATGGGTTATTCTTGGATTAGTAACCCAAGTTCCTCAATGGACACCACTATAAGGATTGATCCGAATTTTCAGCACAATATTATTACTGAAAATCTTATTTTTCCAGTGCTGTTGAATTCACATCAGACGACTAACTCTATATCTAGAATGATTTTTCGAACTTACCCACTAACTAATTAACACACTTTCAAAACATGCAAGAAATTTTTTTGAAAATGATGAATAAACGTAGCACTCGGTGAAGGCTTAAATATAGTTTGGAAAAACAGTTAATATATAGGGATATAAAATGTTGATAAACTATTTTTATTTAACAAGGAAATAAAATTATTCAGTACGTCGCAAACAATGTCAGCAAAACAGTTGACTTGCTGCTCTATAAGATGACAATTCAGTCACGTTTTCAACGCAGTTCAAAGCTAAATGTATTCTTAGAAAGTGAAACTTCTCATGCTTGTTGGCTTGAAACCTCCTCTATTCTTACTGGATTCAAGACGATAACCCAAACGCACAGAGCACTGCCCGTGCTTTATGAACTGATAAGTTTTAAAGTAGATGACGTTAATTAAAGTATTTAGCCAATTCTGGCAAGCGAAATTACTTTTAGCGTATGTATGCTCAAAGCTCATTAAATCCATCCATTCTCTATACCTGGAACTGGAGCCCATCCCAGCTGACTCTGGGCGAAAGGCAGGCACCCACCCTCGACAGCTCGCCAATCCATCGCAGCGTGCACACACCATTCATTAGAATTTAATTTTAAAAATTTTAATATTGCGAATGAATATGCTGCGCATGCCCTCGCAACCTGGTGTGTCATCAGTAACATAGCTGCTGCCGTTATATGCTATTACCACGTCTGTCAGCACTAAAAATTTAACTCTAAATTTTCTTGACTAAATGCACGCTTGACATTTTTTCCGCACCCGAATGTTTCTCTGGGTACTCAAACATCAAGGTAAGCTGAAAAAGTGCTGATTTTATTCGATATTAGTGGAGTTTGAATACGGAATTCTTTTCCTTCCCCTTATACAGGATTAGTAGATTCGTAAGTCCTCCCATACTCAGCAGCCCAGTTATAAAATATACATAAAGTCGATCTTCGTTTCATTCTAATCTGTTTCTTTCCTCTGGGACTCTCGTATTTTCTCCACGCAGATTGAGTTCAGCTGCATCTGCGAATCTCTGCATCATCACTCCCATACACTGATGCTGCTCACTAACAGTTTGTCGTTCACATCTCATCTTGTCCAGCATTTCCAACCCACTCAACACTTCTAGCTAATAAAGGCTGAACTACAAATACTGTCTCTGTGCAGTGTTGTCATGCAAGTTGGGCGCATGCATAAAGTAATACTTCATATTTTGTATCTTATCTTAAAAGTTGCTGAAAAGTTACGAAATCAAGTATGCACATCTGCTATTGTTCTAATAATTAAGAATGGGCGTGGGGCGCCCTGGTGGCTCATCGGTCTAGGTGCGCGTACCATGAAGGCTGTGTCCTTCCTGCAGCGACCTGGGTTCGAATCCGCCACGGGTCATTTGCTGCATGTCTTCCTCCATTCTTCTCCCCAACTTTCCTGTCTCTCTACACTATATAACTATCGAATAAAGGGAAAATTCCCAAAAAAATAATCTTTAAAAAAAAAAAAAAGAGTGTGCGTTCAATGGTAAATAAATGATAAGCTGTGCAGTTTTTTGGGCTGAATTTATACCGTGCTGAACGTGCACATAAGGACGTAGTTAATGCAACTTAGCTACTATATTTTCACTAACTACTGCCTTTATAGCTAGTTTTGCACTGCTTTTATTCTGCTCTGTCAAATCACAGAAAATATAGAATCTTGCATGACATAATCTGTTGTCAAAGGACCAGGGAAGCAGATTATGTTGGGTGTCCTGGGGGGGCGGGGGAAAAAGTTACCGCCGCGGGGAGGATTCAAGGAGAAAATGCGGCGTTTTTCTCATCTTTAAAACATGACTGTACGCATAAAGATGTATCGCTAAACCATTTTCAAATAAGCTATTCAAGTGCTTTAATGCAGTTTATAAGCTAAACTAACCCAGTATTGATGCTGATTTTGCCGACACAGGATTAACCTTTGTCAATACCCCACAAAACGAGTAGTGCTCAGTTTGCCGTGAGGAGCAAAGGTTATGGGTGTCCCACTCAGGGAACAGTCAGCGCACAGCTGAATCACCGGCGTTAGCATCCTTTTTCCGACTCATGCAAAGATAAGTTCCAGTAAATGATTAAAACCATATCTGGTTATAAAGGTATGACATTAAACTTTACTTTCGCACCATTATATTGACTGAAAACATTAATTTTATATTTGTATTTTAAAGCAAATTTCAATTGAATGTCTGCAAAGAAGTAGCCTATCCCACTCTGCAGGAAACAGTTAACTGTTCGTAATCAAAATGTTCGACATTAAACGATGGTTCTTTTTAGACATGTTAGCGAGAAATAATACATCTTTACCTTTCTTGTTAAAGAAGGACAATACTGTGGTGGTTTTTAGTTTTGTACTTACGGGTTCAGCCATCTCGTATCCTCATATGGCGAAGCGAATTTTTAAACACAGGTGTTGTAATGGCTGGCTGCCCGTGTGAGCATCTCAAGTCCTTATCAAAACCGTTTCAGGAGAAAATTTAATAGGAATGCTGCATATGGAGGCTGCGCCAGGTTCGTTCATACGCAATAAAGGTGACCACAATGTCTTACTAAAGCAAGGAAATGACGCAAAAGCTCCTTCTTGAATCGAAAATATTGCTTGGTTAAACAAACGAGGAAGGTGACCAGAAGAATTTCGTAATATCGTCCCATGAATAACAAAAGGTCGCAAGTGACATTGCTGATGAAACCTGTTTTTCTCCACCACGTAGTACTCCTGTCACTTGCGACCTTTTGTTATTCATGGGAGGATATGGAGAATCAGAGTTACCGAGTAGCCGGTCATCGAGTCCCGAGTAGCCGGCGAAAATCGCTGGTCGCCGGCTACTTTTGAAAGCCCTGCCTTCACTTTCAATAGTTACCGAATACACGCCAGTTATCCTACCTTAATTAACCAACAACAGCCTTTGCTTCCTTACTGTTTATTCTGTAATTTTACATAAAAGATAGTTGAAGCAGTTGAGTCGCTACACAACAAAGCCATTCATCAAATACAATAAATGAAAACAGTGGTGTCGTTGCACCTGCTGACTTTACCGGCTTGGTAATAGCGTAGCCGACCGCATGGAATCTCCTGAACAGTGCTGTACACAGAGAACTGCAGCTGCTGCACTGCTTACGAGAACGCGCTTGGAGACAAGGTCCCCTTGGTGTTCATGTAGCCTGAATAAAAATTTTTTAAAAATTGGCGCTGCCGTGAAAAAGGCACCAATAATTTAAAAGAGAAAAATCAACAGATTATATATTGATCATTTGTGTTAGTCAAAAAAAATTATTCACAGATTTTTCAGTGTCTTTTTCAATTGTTCCCTATGGAAAAATTTCTTTTTGCCCCCCATGGCATCACGTGACTTGCAATATCAGCATAACTGCTAAGCCCTGGTCGGCGTGCGTCTCAGCCCTGGATCGGTATCCATTTCTAATAATTCATCCATGCTTTGGACTGGTTGGGAGCGAAAGCCATAGGATAGGCATGGGCAACGCTCTGCATAAACTCTAATGGAATGCGTAACAGCTGAACTGGGGCGGTAAACAAGCCTCAGAAAACTTATAAAAAAAATGATGTAAATACCATTTTCATACAAAAAGAACACCATGGTTTGATTAAAAGCAACCTTTTCAATAGGATACCCGCATTTCATACATGAACTCTGCGATTACGGCCAATAACGCGATTTGAACAGAGCTATTATTCGCCTGTTGGATGAATCGTGACCTCAATTTGCGCCCGTGTTTACAAACTTTCAAGTGCACGGGCGTGGCAAAAATATCCATTTTGGAGGTAGATTTCAAATAGCCCGCGCTGACGTGATATCCGAGCTACGGCCCTGATTGAATTACAGCCATCTAATTTGAGAAATTACGAGTCTGTTCGTCCACTCTAGACCTCCAGGGGATGTGAAATTAGTTCGACAAAAGTTGTTGAAGTTCGTCGCGAGTTCGCCGTGACTTCCTCTCAACAATAGCAAGAAAGGTGAGTGTATTTTTACTGTTAATCTACATAGTTAGTTGACAGAATATCCTGTGACCCTATTTGTGAAGTTTCAGTAAAATATACCAAGGAATAAACCAGCGCTAGGCGTTCAAAGCCTACCAGTGTTCTGACAAATTTTGCTACCTATGCCACCTCGCGAACACCGGTCACAAGATTCATTCACTTATACCCTTCAATTCGAGACTGCGAGGATGGAAATCTGAATAATCAATTAGGAAAAATTCTCGGCTCTCGGTAATTCTGTATATCGTTTAAACATTTTGTTAATCGGATTATGAAATAAGACTGAAAATAAGCGCCCGCTTTTTGTTTGGGTGTAAAAGCGCATATTTAAAGGAGAATACATTGTATATTGATTAAGAGCCAGTTTCTGTAACTATGAACCAGGGGGTGATATAGCATGCTCCTGGAAATCACTGATTTTTTTTGTGGGGGTAGATATATTGTCAAAACTGACAAAAATAACGTTTTTTTATCTGAACATCCCTTCGGGCAGGAATTTACGGCCCTTTTTAGGGTCAAGGTGAAAAGGGCTAAAATAGAGAAATAGTCAAAATCTGGACTTTGGACTTGAATATCTTGGTGCGCCTTCATTAAGCCTCCTTGATTCTTTGGTATATGAATATATGGGTAGATTATTTTCACTTTGTGTTATAATTTTCAAGGCTTACTGAGGGCGCCGCCTATAGGTGGCGCTCCAAATCATGACTTTTTGCATTCTGGGCTATGTTTGAGGCCATCCCAGAGTCTGCGCCCTCACAAAGCCTTGCCTATTTTTGCATATTTGGATACATGGGGACTAGTTCTTTCCAAATTTGCATCAATGCCGGTGGCTTAGTGAGGGCGCTTTGGTATAGGTGGCGCTTTTTTAAGCGAAAAATGCAATTTTAGGTGATTTCATTTGACCATATCTCGGTGCGCCCCGAAGGATTTCAGGAAAACTTGTTTTATTGTGTTCCTCTATATCTCTGCTATTCATGATAAAAATATCAGGGTGGCTTTTTGCCTCATTTTAACCCCACACATGCCAGAAATGGACATATTTCACATATTTCGCAATCAAGCAAAACCACCAAAAAAGACCAACAGTCCCCACCAACCACTGGGGATGTGTTGTCAGGACATTGAGGCAAGACATTTTTTTCAAATTAGAAACAATTTATTAAAACATTCAAAAGAACTTAAAAGTCAGAAAAATAACAATTTAGGCATCTCGAAGGTGCTGAAGAGGACGGGAGGCTAGATGGCATATTTCATTTTCGGCCACCAGCACTGAATAATGATTGAATCCTTACATGTATATTGTTCAGAGCAGGATAAAAACTGCCACCTGCTGCCTGAGCCCCTATTAACGCACTGGAAAACTAACCTTTTGTCTTTCTTGATTAAAGGTGGAGTGTTGTCTAGTGTGAACATTTTGGCATACAGAGGGTTAACAAGGAAAAAAGCCACTCTGATATTTTTATCATGAATAGCAGAGATATAGTGGAACACAATAAAACAATCTTTACCGAAATCCTTCGAGGGCGCACTGAGATATGGTCAAATGAAAATCACCTAAAATTGCATTTTCGGCTTAAAAAGCGCCACTTATACCAAAGCGCCCTCACTAAGCCACCGGCATTGATGCAAATTTGGAAAGAACTAGTCCCCATGTATCCAAATATGCAAAAATAAGCAAGGCTTTGTGAGGGCGCAGTCTCTGGGATGGCCTCAAACATAGCCCAGAATGCAAAAAGTCGTGATTTGGAGCGCCACCTATAGGCGGCGCCCTCAGTAAGCCTTGAAAATTATAACGGTAGATGAAAGTACTCTACCCATGTATTCATATACCAAAAAATCAAGGAGGCTTACAAAGGGCGCACCAAGATATTCATTGCCAAAATCCAGATTTTGACTATTTCACTATTTTTGCCCTTTTCACCCTTACCTAAAAAGGGCCATGAATTCCTACCGAAGAGATCTTCGGATAAAAAACGTTATTTTTGTCAGTTTTGACAATGTATCTACCCCACAAAAAAAAAAATCAGTGGTTTCCTGGAGCATGCTATATCACCCCCTGGTTCAAACTGGTCCAAAGTTACAGAAACTGGCTCTTAAGCATTGAACTCTGCATTAGTCGAACTGTTTTAATATTTGTTGATGACATTGCTTCGGCTTCCTGGAAGCAAGTACGCGCAAATCTGCTGTCTAGTGAGCATTTCAGGTTCGATGTACTGAGTAATAACGCCCGCAGAAACTTAAACTGGCCCGTCATTCTGCGAATAGTCTTACTAAACGAAAGTTAATCGCCTGATTGCTAATCAAGCAAAGGGAGGTTTCTGCCTCACCAAACTAACCTCCGACTGCACGTCACTGTGTTTTACTATGAATTATTCACAGTAGCTCATTGAAACTATCATGGGAGGAGGGTATATGGACATAGTAAAGACAGTGCAAATTTTTTTTTTTTTAAATCACCACGGGTTATTGAAGGGGGAACATTTCAGAGCAGTGGGAGGGCAAACAACTGCCGCATCAGCGACTTCACTGCATTTTATATAGTAATGGGCGAGTAGCGTTAATGTTTGCCCTCCCACCGATAATTTTGACATTTTTGCAGGCCATTGATCCAAAAAAAAAACTTCACAGGCAACCCATTCATACCATTTTTTAATATCAATGCAAAACCTAATGTTGAACATAATTGGGTGAAATTCAATGCATTTTCCATTAAAAAGGGCCTAGGGGGCGCTGCTGTACTTCAGAAAAGGGGTAGATGACTTTAGCATCAATTATTTCTGTTAGGGTACCCTAATGGATAATTTGGCCTGGTTTATTTCTGAATAGACTGTACTTTAGAAAATGCCCCCAGGCTTCACCCCCAATTTTTCGAATGGGTTTTGTTGAAAAATGCCGAAATCAGCCATTTTTGGGACCCTGTGGCTCAGAGACCCTTTCCTGTAAAGGCGTTGGACTTGTGGCAAACTCTTCGTCTGTGTCTTCTGTACTTACCAGCAAAAAATCATTAGAAAATAATAAAAACTTTGTTCTCAGCAACTCAAGAAATGTTGTCATTTTATTCATTTGTATTGCCCATGCCTACATAGGATGAGAGCGAGAGGTCTTTCAAAGCCCATCTAGGTCTACTGTCTGTGATCTTTCTGCACGCATGTATCTCGCATTTTATTTTTTCCCTCGCCGCTCGCCGGAAATCCGGCATGGTGCCGGATTCCCATCACCCCTGATTGTATCCCAAATTAATACATGTCATTTAACAAAATGATATTGCACTCAACCTTTGGTCCCAGATGTTGATCCTAACATTCCTGTAGCTAAAATATGAATGATCATACGTCAGTTTCATATCTCACAGCATGTCAGTGGTGTCCCACATAAATGTACAGAAATACAATTGAATCAGTGAATTCAATAAGGGCCCAACTCCACGCATTAAATGTGTGGAGTTGGGCCCTTATTGAAGTCACCGATTCAATTAAGTCTCGCTCGGTAGGTGAATTACCACTTGCACATCCCAATTTATCACGACAGTGATATGGATTAAACAAAAAACGACAACAAACAAATACTCCCGAAAAAACATCGTAGGAAATATTGGAAATTCTTGCCTTCTAATTTTCCACCTTAGACTGTGCGGTTGCTAGTATGTGGCCTCTTTTGCCTGCTAGTCATGCGCGAAACAATGGACGTCAGTTGCAACTACACGGCGTGCATAGCAGTGATGCATGCACAAGCACTAGCTTAGGGCTGGAGTGGCTTGGTCACAAAATTGATCACATGAACTCCGGACGCCAATCTTGGCTCATTTGCATTAGCCTATCAGTGCGCGCTCCTGATAATTATATGGCATGTTACCATGTGCAATCAACTTTGCTGTGATTGCTAGCAATGCTGTATTGTGTATGTTCAGATGATATATGCGTAGATTCTGAGCAAATACTTTGGCTGGTGGTAAGTTTGAATGGTAAATGGTAAATGGACTGCATTTATATAGCGCTTGCTAGTCACATTACATGACCCCAAAGCACTTTACAGTTATGCCTCTCATTCACCCTGATGGCGGAGGCTGCCACGCAAGGCGCCAACCTGCACATCTTGCCTCGACACATTCTTTGGAGGAGCCGGGGATCGAACCAGGAACCTTCTGATTCCTAGAATTTAAGAATTCGAATTTTTTTGGTGTTCGCTAGATTCATGCTTAAAAGGCCTGATACGCTGGGCATTGCCCTACTGTATATTAATGTCGTGTTTTTGGCTTCAATAGATTTCACTGATTTGTCAGATTTGATCAGATTTTCACTTGTTGCAGCTCCCAGACGAAGTCGGGTGGCTACTACGGATTCTTGCTTGTCTCCGCTGCTGCCGCCGCGTCTGCGTCCGTAGACACTTTCTTGTGGACGCTCTACAGGCTGTAATTTTTGACCGATTACTTTCATATTTGGTATGGACGTGTGCTATACTTCAGTTACGACACCTATCGATTTTCGTTGGCGACACCATTGGCTGAATAATGCCAAAAAAGGGCATAGATGGCAGCAATGTGAATGGTGTTTGTAAAATGAAAAAATGGCTATTTCTGTTCAGTAGTACACAATTTTCTAAAAGCTGAGCTGTAAAGGTTGTGAGCAGAAGTCATGCGTTGGGTGGATACATAAATATCAAATCAATGAACGGTTTTAGTTTTGAATATCAGTTGTAAGGGTGGGTAAGCGTAAGCACAACTCTCTTGTATTTCAAACATATGATTGAAATCACTGAAGTGGGCCATCTTTGCCTGACTAGAGTCAATGGAAAGCAGTTTGAGCGACACCAACTGCTCGACATGCGTAGTGGCGTGAACCAGACTAGAGTCCGGTTAGCACCTGAATTCGGCCTAAATATACATGTTGTCACCACCAGCCTAAGTACTCAGAGCTTCAGTGAGCTCTGCCTTCCAGTATTGCGCTAAGAAGATCTGATTTCCACAATGAGTTACTACATGCTTATCGACAACAATAGCCCTGATTGGCTTAAGCAAATGAGCTGAGATTGGTGTCTGGAGTTTGTGGGGAAAAAAAATTTTGTGGCGCAGTCACCACAGCAAGCGTTCATTACTGCTCAGCCTAGCGCTTGGCTGCTTGTCATGTCACAAATGTACACACAAGATGCGTATCTGGGACTGGGCAAAGGTGAAACCCGTCATCCCAATAGGTTTGGGTGCCGTTGGAGTATCTGCTGAAATTCCCTTGGGGTCCGCGATTGTTGTGCAGTGAGAGCGGAATTGTATGTCTTTGGAGAAATTGAGAGGGGCGAATATTTTGGATCATCGGTTTAGTTTCATTCATGAAATGAGGTACAGGTACAAGTACACTGCTGCGCACCGATACATTTATTATGCAGGCTCTGCTGTACTGTCAATGCTCATGATAGCTGCAGCCAAGAAATTGTACACCCTTAGGCAAACTAATTGAAACAAACTGCAATTTTTTCAGTCTTTAATCCCAATTCATGACCTTTAGCAAAACCTGCCTTTTTTGTCTTTGTTTTAGAATTTCTTTTGGCTGGACAAAGTTAAATTATACTGCATAAGGGCAATTCCAGCATGACTCAAGTTACATTTACTGCATTAAGCTACAGCATAAAATTGTTTCATTACTTATTCAATGGACAGAACTTCAAAACTTCTACATTGTGGCAACCTCTGACCATAATCAACTGTACTAGAGAAATCCCGTAATGAACCCCTCAATGTTTATGCTGGCTTTTTTTCACTTAAGTTTGGTCCAATCTTCTTGATCATTGATGCATTAAAGAATAAATTGGATTACATATGTTTTAACCTTTATTACTGAAAATTCTAACACAACCACGATTTCAACTGAATGCCACCGTAATTTTCTGCAACAGGCTTGAAACAAAGTCCTGTGACTCATGTTACATTACTCACGTTGAAAGTAGGTTTTAAGTACCTGGAGGCTCACCATACAGAATTTTACTGATCATTCACAGTGTTTCAGCTATGTCAGCCATTTTTATTCAAGTGATTTCATGATTTCCAATTTCTAAGGTCCCAATCTGCAAGTCCATCCTCCACCCAGAGAACCCCCCCCACACACAAATATCACACTCGTGGGCCTTAGTTTCTCAGAACAATCAGACAACCAGTAAAAAAAATTTTTCTCATAATTCAACCCATCAAGTAGTCTCTTCACAACTTCAGTATGTGAATGATGTCAAACTTTTATTTAATATGTGTACCAAAAAAATTTGGTTTGCCTCAGACCTTCAATTTCTTCTGAACCATACACCTGGATATCCTAACTATACAGCCATACGTAAATTGTATTGCTATTTCATATTTGAATTTTCAGTGGTCATGTTACACTTCAGCTGGAATTGCACATAAGAAATCTCATCATATGTGTCGAATATTCATGGGGTGCGTGATGTAAAAATTGTGCATGTGCAGGTATTACATCAATCAGTATTGCACCACGCGTTTCTTGGTTATTTGTGGTCCTTTGTTTCCCCGGCTAGTTAATTGTGAATCAGACTATAGCTGTGTCTCAAACCGCACATTTGCGTGCTCTGCACTACAGTGCTTCCAAGTGCAGACTCCAGTCATGGCGTGGAAGTGTAGACTCGGGAGTGTGGAAGTATGGTAGCACGGAACTTTTTGAGCATTGTGGAACGCACTCGCACTTCGTGGTGACATCTGACCCATTACCTAAAACTTTTTTTTTTTTTTTGATAACGCTCTAATAAAGCTTGAGGGCATGTGGTTTAGTCTTCGTTAAATTATTTGGTAAATGTAGATCTATACATAATTAGCTAGCTGATATAGCTTGGCACGTTGAATTCTCATTTTTTCATTCTGTTCGTTAGTCGGAAGAGAAGACACGGATATTCAGTGCTTCTCCGGATATTCAATAAACAAGCAACATAATAAAGCGACGTCCTTGCTTTGTAAACACCAGCGTTAGTGCACGTTATTTGCCTTCTGTTAACCAGCAGATGGACATCAAATGTGGAACCGGTATTTTTCTGTCGCTATGCTCGTTTTCATGGTTTTTATTTTTTTTGTAAATGGAAAAAAATAGTTTGGCAGTAGGGATAAACACTCTAAATGGACACGACAAAGGCCAGCCAGTTGGAGCGCTGCTGCAAGGGCAGTGCACCGTGGGACATCCACGCTTGTCAGCATAGATGTCGGTTGTGAGGTCAATGCTGCCAGCTAGCTTGTTTACAGTGGTTGACATCAACTTGTGTCTTCAAATATGCTTAAACTGATACGACAAAACTGGAATAAAAAATTACTCATTTCACGCAACTAATTATTCATGCATTCATCAGTGTCATTGACACAATATTTTAATTCAGTAATTTTCCCCACCACTTAAAGGAGCAATATGTAAGTTTGTGGCCAAAACTGGCAGTGCACTCACATTCAAAATAGTGCAGAGCCCAGTATCCCCTCCTCCACTCCCCCAGACGAGAGGTTGCCAGCTAGGTTGCCGGACCCAGCAAGAACGTCTACTACACGGAGCTACCGTGGCTACGTTTCAATATCACCAATGATTTTCTCTCACAGGGTTGTGTTCAGTTCAGAAAAGATCGAGACTAATGACTAACTAACTAACTTTAGCAATGGTCATATTGGTCAACTTGCTCGTCACTCTTCTGTGTGGATAGCCCACTAAAGTCCATACTGTAATATGCGTAAAGAATGAATGAGGACTCATTTGAGCGATGTACTGTCTCAATTACATTTCATATTGCCATAATGGCTGTGCTAATGTTGGAACGGTTTCCACAGCGTCTCAGCATAAAGCCAGAGAAACGGACTAATAATGCATTGGTAATGTTGGCAATGACGAGTCACGGTTTTTATTTCTCTAACAGTTTGTTACCTAGTCAATTCGATGACTCACCTGCATACGCACTAACGTACCATGAATAAACATACATAACGTTATTCGACTGTGGAGGATATTTGAAATGTCCGTGCCTACATTAAATAGAATTAAGTTAGCCAAACTTAGCTGAATCTTACCTGCCCAGGAGAAAATGAGCAACTTCGGCGTCGGTCTTCAAATTCTTCTCTGCTTTCAGCCGTCTCCATCTTTCAAAGGCATGTCCTTTACATATCCTTGTTTTGTTTCTGACTTTGTCACGACGTATTTCGGAATCATAACGAAACCTTTTAGGTTTAGTAACAGCAGACATTTGTGCTCCGAAACGCTGGTAGCTGCAGCTCAGTGGTAACTGGCAACCTGGATGCCGAAATGCTACTGACTTCGTGATTGGGAGATGGGTGGAGGGCGGCGCAACAGGCCAAAACACAAAATGACAACATCAACATTAGTTGTGGGCTGCAACTTCGCTTTTGTAATGAGAATATTCTGGCTGGACTACTGTTGTCAGTGATATAAGTATTTGAAATTAACATCATTCCTTAATGTCTGGAGATATATCAGGGCCATTTCATGATTAATCAACATACATTTCTTACATATTGCTCCTTTAAATATTTGAAATTGACCATTAGTTTCCAATTCGAACCACAAGATGTCAGGAAAAACAAAGACAGACAGAACTTTAGGAAAGTCTTTATTCACTTCAAATATTAATCTTTAGAGAGAAACACTGCAATATAAAAGATGAACAAAAGGGGAATTCACATGCTCAGTGGGATGCTACCTAGTATGAGCAATATAGTTTCAGTACTAGTGCACTTGCTCGTCGGTAGGACATCAAAGAGTTGTGTAAGAAATGTTTGCTATCCCCCACAGCACAATACACAGGTTGGTTCATGCCATGCACAACATGATGGCCTTCTTTCCAAGGATTATCTAACACTCTAATTTTAGGGGAACTGAAAGCCAATTCTGACGGGACACAGTATTCTAGAAGGGTGTGGGAGCCATAAATGAGAGCCATGCACAAATAAAGCCACCTGGAAGGGCCATAGGACAGTGCAACAGTAATAGAAAGATTTATCTCTCAAATAAAATGTGGATAGCCTGTAGCCCCTCTAGGAAATTTTTTGGATGCATTTGTGGGTTACCCTGGGTCTCTCCAAGATTCTACAGTCCTGTGGATCAGCCCCATCTATGTTCAGCACCTGTTATCTCCCCATGGCAAAATACTACAAGGCAACAGAGGGTACCCATGTCCAGAGAATCAGACCCAGATCACATTCCCCTTCATGGAGCCTGTCAAGGGGCCGGCAGAGACCCACTTTGGCTGCTGAAATTTCAAAGTTAGATCTATAATCAAGTGAGCCTTTGGTCAGACAAAAAATCAGGTGAAGGATAGTCAAAGGTTTTCTGCAAAGGTGGCCACAGTCTGTACTGTCCTCCATAACCTATGCCTGGGTCCTGAAGGAGAGAACACCCCTCATGAGAGAACACCCCAAACGCTGAGGCCATCCTCATGCTGGAGACATGTGGACAGCACCTGAGGCAGAGAAGGTAGAGCAGGTGTCAGCCCTCAACACGCTACCTGCAGACTGCAAGACCACTTATTATAAATGTAGCACATTGAAAAGTCATTTTCTGCCTATGTAAGATCATGCTGATGTTTTCGCTTTATTTGTTCACATATTGGCACCCTTCTTTTCATAATCAGTCCCTAGTGCTGGATATAAAATCAGCTGTTGGAGAAAAAAAGAAATCACATTAAACAAAAGAGAACTCAGGTGAAATAAAACCAGAGGAGATGACGTCATACCACGCAATCTCAGGAATATATGACCGGTAAATAATTAGCTAAAGAATGGCAGTTTCTATTGCATGGTAAGAAATGGCAAGTATATATTCAACAGCCTAATGCCTAACTCAAAATTGTAAAATAAAGAATACGCTTTCCTGTACTAACGTATTATGGTGTCTAGCTCTTATTGTGTATAACAAGCACGACAGCAGCCTGGGTAATCAAAGTAGTAGTATGGGTTGTCAAACGAGTAAGATTAGCTAGGTAATTACCCAGAACATTACAGCAGCACAAGGGATTTGAGCTACGAACATCGCAAACAACTTGGCTATAAGCATTTATCATATGACTCAGCTAGCCTGTCAAAATCAATTACTTGCTTCCATATTTTTCTGGCTATCTAGCAAGGTAACAACAGTCACCAACTATAAACAGCTAAGATAGCAAGTCCCGTATTCACTAGCAAACTAGAGTGTTAGCTGCGGCTGTAAAACCCCAAAGTAATGAATGAACCTGACTAACCAGCCACATTTAGAGAGCGATTATTAGCTGTAATTTATTTTCGAACAGGTAAAAAATAAACAAATGCTTGCAATGTGAATTACTTACATTCGTAGAAAGTCCCAGGTGAGGCTCCACTTGAACCCGACGGCAGATATTTGTTGTCAGCCATTGAGCGTCTGACTCGCTTCACTTCAAAACGTCTGTTTCTTGAAAGGAATGATGGGATTGTTTCCAGTCGAAGTCTGCATTGATGCATGCTCCTAATTGTGACCAAACGAAGTGCACATCTGGGTACTTTATCCGTGCTCTGCACTACCGCACTACGGTTTGGACTCACACTCCAAGATGGACGCGTGCTCGCTATGTGCACTCGGAGCATGCAAGTGTGCGGTTTGGGACACAGCTATTGTATGTGATGGATGTGCCCCTGAGGAAGCACACAAAGATTGCGACTCTGCACGAACACATTAGCAAGTCATACAGTGATATTTCAAGTACAGCTGACGTCAGTCTGAAAAACTGAGGAGGTCATGTTATGTTATGACTTCAGGTGAGTCCGGTGCGTAGTTATGATAAACACAGCTGTAATTATTTCACTCCTGTTCCTTGTAATTTTAATTTATCTGTTCCTTTGCATATCACAGCTGTTAATGAGTTAATGGTTAAGGAGTCGAGTCACTTTCAAAATAATTCAGATACTGCAAAGCCGTCTAGTTTGTGCTTAGAGTTGCAGGATGATTTTGTGAAACTAAAAGGCTTGGGAATTATTCATATAAATGTACGTCAGCTCCTCTCAAAACTTGACTTCATCAAGCTTTGGGCTCGGCAAACGAAAGCTGATATTTTTGTGTTCAACAAGTCTTGGCTGTCCAGCAAGGTCAATGATGATGTGATTTCGCTTGAGGGATAAAATGTTTTTCATTCAGATAGAGTTAGACCTTCAAGGGGAGGAGGTGTGGCCATTTATGTTAAGGAATGTTTTAGGTTTCTATTTTAAACTCTTTGTCGTTGTACAGGTGCTTTTAATTTTTAGCATTGAGTGTTTGTTTAGGAAATAATGTAAACTGTAGTATACTGACTGTAATTGGGGTTTATCGTCCACCATCTGCTCAGGCTAACGCAATTGAAAATTTAGCAAACTTGGTGTCTGCTCATGAAAACACTGAAATCCTTTTACTTGGAGATTTGAATATCGACTGGCTCTCGGATGCTTCAAATGACTTGAAAGATGTGTGTGTTAATTTGAATTTAATTTTGAAGGTTATATAGGTCGAAGGTCATAAAATGTGCCGATTTCGTTTCAGCGCCATTGCGCCCTCAGTTCTCCACTGATCCTTTTCCTATTTTAAATGAATGTATATGGGCCCAAGATCTTGCCGGAGTTCGATTTTGGTCATGCTGCGATTCTTGGTTTGGCCACCAGGCGGCTTTTTCTGCAAAACTTCAAACAGCTCTAGCACCCTTATTCTATGAGCTAATTTGCTCAAATTTTTACTGTAGGGTGTTCTGCTATGGCTTCATCATACGTCATGGGTTTTTGATCTGACTTAATTTTAAAGGTTATATAGGTCAAAGGTCATAAAATAGGCCAGTTTTGTTTCGGCGCCATAGTGCCCTCAGTTCTCAATGGATCTTTTTCCTATTTTATATGCATGTATATGGGCCCAAGATCTAGCCCGAGTTCGATTTTGGTCTTGCTGCGATTCTTGGTTTAGCCACCAGGCGGCTTTTTCTGCAAAAATTCAAACAGCTCTTGCTCCCTGTTTCTACGAGCTAAGATGCTAAAATTTTTACTGTAGGTTGTGCTGCTAAGCGTTCATCATCATGTGTCATGGGTTTTTGATTTGACTTGAATTTCAAGGTTATGTAGGTCAAAGGTCGTAAAATGCACAGATTTTGTTTCACTGCAATAGTGCCTTCACTTTTCAAAGGATCCTTGTCATGTTTCATATGCATGTATATGGGCCCAATATCTAGCCCCAGTTCGATTTTGGGCATGCTGCGATTCTTGGTTTGGCCACCAGGGGGCCTTTTCTGCAAAACTTCAAACAGCTCTAGCTCCCTTATTCTATGAGCTAAGATGCTCCAATTTTTTGCCTGCTTGGCCAAAAGGCCCAATGGGCTTATGCTATGCTCGGGGTCTTTAGTGGTGGTATGTCGTCCATCCGTGCATGCGTGCGTAAACTTTTGGCTTGTCTGCGCTCTAGCGTCTTCAGTTTTTCACTGATCCTTTTCATATTTCATATGTATATATAGCGTCTTAAGGTCCTGACCAAGTTCGATTTTCAGCCCAATCGCACCGATACTATGGCCAATAGGGGGCGTTCCATTTTGGCCACGTTTGGCCAAGCGGGCGCAGTGGCTTTGCCACTATTTTTAATTTAACCCTGTTGACTGGTTCAATTCCTGTCTTGTGGAAGACAGCCTTTGTTCTTCCCTGGCATAAGGGTGGCTCTTCAGATGACCTGAATAACTATTGGCCAATTTCAAAACTGCCGTGCTTATCTTGTCTTAGAGAGGCTGGTCAATAATCAAATTAGAACATTTCTATCTGACCTTGCTATCCTGAATGCGTTTGAGTCAGGCTTCAGACCGGGTCACAGTAAACGAAAATCAATTTTTTGACTGGTTGTCCACGGACAAGCTCTTCAATGAAACTCAGTTGCCCGTCTGGAATGGTGGTTGTCCGGAATGGTTCTGCGGTACATTCCTATCAAAAATCGCCAACCAATAGAATGCCAGGTTCCGTGTTGACCAATGAAATTATCGCTGCCTCGCTGCAGGCCCATTCGTTTAACTTCATACAGTGTACCATGGGGGCGTTGACGTTTACACCAGGGCTCGAATTAGGATTTTTTGACTGGGTGCACCCAGATTTTGAAAATGGGTGCACTCGTGCATGTTTAGGTGCACAGTCTAAAACTTGCTGAATTCAATTAAAAAAAGTGGCTTTGCAACAGTACAAAATGAATAAACAAATATTCTTAAACGCAGATTCTTTGATATGCCATAGGACTACTGTAAATTTGCAGTGGTGCAACAGGTTAGGATTATTGGTGGGATAAGATTTTATTAAAATCATGCTGTATATAAGAAAAAATGGAAAAAATACAAAAAAACCCAAGAAATCTTTACTATTATTATTTATCACAGGATAATATTCAATCTATAATTTAATTTCATAACTCCATCATAGGACCTCTCTGGCCTCAATAGCAGCAACAGTGCTGCTTTTTGCTGTTTTCTGAATTCAATAATTTTTCATTATTCATTTTCCTTAATTAAGACCCTGTAAATTTGCAGTGGTGCTGGGATAAGATTTTTAAAATATGCTGTATATAAGAAAAAATGGAAAAAATACAAAAAAAAACCGAAGAAATCTGTAAAACTGAGTGTACTATTATTTTTATCACAGTCAGATAATATTCAATTATAATTTAATTTCACTTTGTTTGAGCAAGAAACTAAAGTAATTTTTATAATTCCATCCAGGACCTCTCTGGCCTCAATAGCAGCAACAGTGCTTTTTTTACTGTTTTCAAATTTTTCATTATTCATAAGAATGGATCTTCTAGATTAACATGAATTTTTTTTTGTAAATTTTATTAATCACCCAGAGTATTACATTACATCCAATTTCAAGTGTCCAACCCAATCAGTGGATCTTCAAAATGTCAATTTACCCAGTATCTTCCTACATAATTTCAAGTGTCCACCCAATCATTGTAAAATGTCATTTATTTCTCCTGTTAGGGCGCAGTCCCATTGGTGCAGTCGTGGTCTGTGCGGCGGGCGCCCCTGGTGCCGCTGGAGGGCAGATGTCCCACAAACTCCCTGATCCTGGATCAGGGAAAGTCTTTGAGAAATATACATTACGCGATCAGCCAATGATAACACACATGCGGCCTCAGACCAGACATGTTCCACAGTCTTGTAGTCCCATCGATTTTGGCATTAATTCTCGTCCCTTACCGATAAAATTTATCATTCCAGGTAAGGATGAACGCATTTGTAGAAAGAGGATTTATTTCGGGGGTAGATTTTTACTAGGTGCACGCGGTGCATCCGACTTTAAATTTTGGGTGCATCTGCCGAAAACCGGGTGCATTCATGCACCTATGCACCCGCTATTTCGAGCCCTGTACAGACCTACTCCTAAGATTCTGTGGAATGTGACTATGCCGCGAATGCGCAATCGCTTATTAAACTGTTACTCTGTAGATTACGTAGCCATCTAGCTAGCTAGCTATCTAATGTTAACTGTGGAGAATCTTTGAAAATGTTCATTCTAATTAAGCGGCGTCATTTGTTTTTGCCCTAATTTAACCCGCTTGTTAGCTGTACCAATGATTGCTCTTGAGGTAGCATACCGTGGGGGCTGGGGATGGTCACTCCCAGACCCACTCCCGACGACACTGCAGTATCTTTGGCTATATGGTGTGTGACCGATCGCTGATTAAACTATGGTACTCTTGATTATTTAGCCATCTAGTTAGCTAATGTAAGGGACTCAGAAGGATGCCAGCCACCTCAGATGCATACAGTAGACTGTTACTTGCACCTCTGTGGCAAAGACAAGATATGTCACGGCTTTAATTACAAACACGGCCCCAAGGTGCACATTCACTGCTGCATATACCATATCAGCATGAAGGCATTAGACAAAACGGTCTCTCAACCTCACGGATATCTCCTGCTCTCATTGCATCCCATGGCAGACTGACTATCATGAGAGAGTAAACGCAATTGTTCCAATTAACATGTAACTGAGTGGGAATCTTCAAATCAAATCAAATGCTTCAAAACTTGGACAACTTTGTCTCATATGGAAGCAACGAGTCGCACATAGATTATTGATTTTACGGGTTTTCGCGGGTTGCTTGCCGATCGGAACAGGTATTTATGTATGTCTACCCCAAATTTTATGACTGTTTCTACAAGCTGAGCAGACGAACGTTGTTTGGGCAACCTTGGCAGGAAAAATCAGTAGCCCGGTCAATATTTTAGAGTGGTTGTCCAACAGGCAACAGATTTTTCGTTTTTACTTGTCCGGGTGAAAAACTGATTGTCCCGGGCGCACGGGCAACAGATTTGTCATTCACTGGGTCATAGCACTGTGTCAGCTGCAGCAAGGGTATTAAATGATATTGTTTCTGCTTTGGACAGTAAGCAGGATTGTGCTGCCCTTTTTATTGACTTATCAAAGGCATTTGACACAGTCGATCATTCTATACTCATAAAGCGGCTAGGTGCCATTGGGTTTGATATTAAATCTCTGAATTGGTTTAATAATTATTTAACTGGTAGGTGTCAAGTGGTTGTGGCTGATGGCTGTCAATCAAAATTCATCCATCTTAGCAAGGGGGTTCCACAAGGTTCTATCTTGGGGCCCTTGCTATTTGCCCTTTTTATTAATGATTTTGGTGTTAATTTTACCAATAGTACAGTCCATCTATATGCAGATGATATGGTCATCTACTCAACCGCTCCTTCTGCTGAGCTAGCTCTTCAAAATTTGCAGTCAGATTTTCAAATCTTCCAGCAGGCTCTTTTAGACCATGAACTTTTATTAAATTCTGAGAAGACTAAATATATGCTCTTCTCTCAGAAACCTGCTGCTAGGTTTTATAATGGTAGCATTTCTACAACAAGTGGAATACAAATTGAAAGGGTTCCTTGCTACAAATATCTGGGCATCCGGGTGGATGAGAAGCTTAAATTTAGGAAGCACGTTGATGAGCTAACCAAGAATCTGAAAGTTAAATTGGCGATGCTTTATAGAAATTTTTATTTTTTATTTTTATTTGTTTTTTCATTTCGGCATGATTGTACAGTCGTTCCATGACAATTTCAACACAACATGTATCATGACCGAAAGGGTCGCGGGAGAAGCGAAAGCGCTTGTCAAAGTCCCGCCCCCAACTCCCAGAAAAACAGTTTGATTATGGTTAAGATATCATAAAGATTAATAAATCACAACAGAGCTGAGTGTCCATTTACACTACGATTTAAACGTCACAACATAAAATCATAGAGATTTATGAACATCATGAAGAATTTTAATCACAATATAGCTGAGTGTCTATAAACAACCCCTATTGTTTATGCCCGTTATGGTTCCGTTTAAGTTATCCAATACCATTTTGTTGGATAAGTTTATAGTTATTCAAACATGCACATTTCAAAAGATACTTAAATTCCTTCAGATTGTCTGCCATTCTATAATTGTCTTCAAGTATGTTCCATGCACTGACTCCAGCCACAGATAAGGAGTGCTCACTCCGAGTTGATTTGACCCTTCTAGTTTACAACAACATTCTGCCTCTTAGGTCATGAGTACATTCGCCAGTGCTTTCGAAACCCAAGGTCTTCTCTCTTTGTTTTGCTTCAGTTTGTTCGTTGTTTTGGCTAGACAGTGTTTATCATACACGGAGTTTACTGTCCATAGAAAAGCCTCATAGGCTTTATTTGGATCTTGTTCCGCTAAGACATTATCCCAAGTTTGGTTCAACATATCGAATTCTAGTTTCTTTAGCCTTTTTTCGCCTTTAATTCTGATTTCTTTGTGTTCCAGGGTTTTTGATCTAGCCTGGTCCCTTATATCTAATTTGCAGTTACAAATAGCAAAAACTGGTAGATGATCAGTAATGTCATTTATCATGATGCCACATAATATTTCAGAATCTAATACATTAGTATACACATTATCTATCAAGGTGGCACTGTGCCTAGTAATCCTGCTTGGTTTTGTAATTAATGGTTGCATACCCATGGCATACATGGTGTTAATATAATCTTCTATTATAGAGCTATTATTTGGATTTATCAAGTCAATATTAAAGTCCCCACATATAAAAACATTTTTCTGGTTCATATTGGCGAGTAATTCACCCATACATTTACTAAAAACATCAATTTGCGAATCCGGTGCTCTGTACACACAACAAATAACCGTATTTTTACCTTTCAACCTAGGAATCTCAATTGTAAGGCATTCCATTACATTTTCCACAACATTTGATTTGCATTCTAGTACCTGGAAGTTTATGGCCTCATCAATAAATAGTCCAACACCCCCACCAGCTTTATTCAGTCTGCTCTTACACACAAAGTTGTAACCCTCCATGTAGAAGTCCTTGTCCTTTTCTTCTTTAATCCAAGTTTCCGATAGTGCGATGATGTTGAACGGATTAGCAAATGACAAAAGGTGTTCCTTTATTTGGTCAAAGTTTGCATATAGACTCCTACTATTAAAGTGAATAATGGACAAACTCCCTTCCATTTTAATGCTCTTGTTAAATTTGTCTACAGTAAAGTATCCGCATGCGTTTGTTTCGTTGTAGAAAAAATGGTTATCCGGAGTCAATTTCTTCATTAGGGTCTATTCCTGAATGATGGTGACTTGTTGTTAAAAAGCCAGTTTCCTGATCTACAGTTTGGTTCATCAAATAACTGCTCATAGAGATTTGTCAAGGATTTTAACCTGCCTCAGCGGTCAAAACTCTCCAGATCCCGCATCATCTTGATCAGCACCGGTCTGGTAGTTTCCGGTGAAGACCCATTTGGCTTGATGAAAATTCTGCAGTTAGCCGACCAAGTGCTGTGTATCTTACCCGCTTTCTTTAGTTGACGAGCTGTCCATGCGATGGTTGCATTGTGCTTGGTGAGGTTTTCATTTATGAAAACATTGGATCCTTTGAGATTTTTCCCTTGCTTCAACAGAGAGATTTTGTGCTTGTTTGCTTGTAAGTCGTAACAGCACGCCCCGATTGTACTCCGGCCCACGCTTCCACTCCTTTTCGGTAGCAGATAACATGAATCCACATTGCCGGGTCCAGAGAAATATTTTTGGACTGAAGGAATTCCATCACCTGCATTTCCACAGATTTATTGTCCTCCTCGCCTCCCTCGTCGTCCTTTCTCTGCTGCCCTGGCATAACTCCTGGGTTTGATTTTGAGCCCTGTCAGGATTACATCATTACGTTTCTCTTGTTGCTCCAGCTCCTCCAGTTTGTTTGATAAAGATTTAATCTGTGTGTCTTTCTTGGCAATCTCTTTTCTGAGATCGCAGTTCTCCTTCAAAAGCTGGTCCAACTGCGCCTTCATACCTTCCCTCCACTCCCTCATTTCATTTCTCATTTCTCCGAGGGTCTCCATAATTGATGCAAGATCCGGCGGGCTTGGTTTGTCGGTTCTTCCCGGTTTACCCATTTTCTTAGTTCAGAAAAAAGGTCTCTATTACAGAGTTTGTGAGAAAGTTTATCACTCAACTTTTCTCCTGACTCTGTTGTTTTCCTGTATTGCCTGTATTGCGTGCAGTCGCTGTTCGGAGTTGTTGCTCCTTCAGTGACCATGAGATATAAATAAAGCCTGCCTGCCGAGGAGTTGCAGAAGGCAGATTGTGCAGGCAACTATTCTTTCTAGAATAGGTTATGGTGACATAATTTATATGCACCCTGCTCCCTCATCACTGAAGCCTCTTGATGCAGTATACCATGCTGCCTAAAGGTTTATAACAGGGGATGGCTTCAGAACGCATCTCTGTAGTCTTTATTTCAAGGTGGGTTGGTCTTCACTGACCATGGGAAGGGAGCAACATTGTTGTCTTTTTATTTACAAGGCGTTGTTGGGTAAGCTGCCTGGATATATTGCCAGTCTGCTTAATTTTAGAAGGCGGGAGTACCATCTTCGCGCTTTTGAGTATATGACTTAAGACGTCCTGAGGGTTCATTCTGAACTGGGTGAAACTGCTTTTATGTACTATGCCCCACAGAAATGGAATAGGCTTCAAATTGGAAAAACTTATCTCATTTAATTGTTTTAAATGTCTGTTATTGGATGCCATGACGCTGGAATGTACATGTGTTCTGTAGTTCCTTTGTTTTTTTGTTTTTAATTTATTGTTGTAATGCATGTTTTTATTGATTCATGACTGGGCTCCGTTGCAAAAGAGAGCTTGCTCTCAATCGGACTTCCAGTATAAATAAATAAATAAATGTATTAATATGATTAAATAAATATGATTTATTATAAAAGTCCAGTTGAAATTTGAAAAAAAAAAAATCTATCCTATACCTTTTTTACAGCTTGTCTCATGTAATTTACACGAGATTGTAGTTGCAGCCAAGCTTATTCATAGGGTTTTGATGGGAAAATTATCATAATTATTTTGTGAACTCATGTCATAAAAAGATTTTTTTATGTTGAACTTGAATGGTCTATTGCTGCTGCGATAAAAATATAGCCAAAAAATGATTGCTACTGAATTAATAGCCAGCAAGAAATTGTTGAATCAGAGGCAACTGCTTTATTTCAAAAGCTATATTACCTTATTTTAGATATGCCAATGCGAGTATGGTTAAGCTCCTGAATCAATCAGTGTACCAATCGTAAAGTTTTGTCTGATTTTTTTTCTTTTGTTAAATAAAACTCTTACAGGTTCTAGCCATTGTGCTGTAGCAGTTAAAAAGGCCAACAGGATGCCGGGATATATAGCCAAAAGTATTGAGTATAAATCCAAGGAGGTCATACTTCTCTTGTCCAATACATTTGCCAGACCACATCTAGAGTATTGTGTACAGTTCTGGGGACCATACTTTAAGAAAGATGGAGGCTGTAGAAAAAGTTCAGAGAAGAGCCACTAAGCTAATTCCAGGTATAAAAGATGAAAGCTATGAGAATAGACTGAAGATCCTTTATCTCTTTAGTCTTAGGAAATGGAGAGTTGGGGGCGATCTGATTGAGGTCTTGCAATATGTAAAAGGGATTAACAAAGTGAATTAAGTAGGATTACTTCGGGCAAGTTTTGTTAGTGGAACTCGGGGTCACAAATGGAAGTTGGCCAAGGGTAAATTTAGCGCTGATATTCGAAAATATTTTTTCACTCAGGGAGTAATCTCAGCGTGTAATAGCTTGCCTGACATATTGGGAATTTTCAAGAACGAGCTTGATTTAGCCCTAGCTACCATTGAGTATTTGAAGTAATAGATTCACTATAGTACTAAGAAACTGGCGAGCCTAGTTGGGCTGAACGGCCTGTTCTCGCCACTCATGTCATGTTATGTAATACAATGTATTCTTGTAATTTCTGAATTCATTCAAGTATTTTTGCATTCAAATGCCATTCTGTGAGATTTATTTCTTGAGAATGAGTCCTTTAGTGATCCAAAATGGTTTTTGATCTTTCTTCCAGATGGTGCCTCTTTTGACAGAAGTATCTGCTGAGATTCCTGAGATCAGACACGCTCCAGACCTGCTCCCTTTATTTCGAAAGCAATATGACAACCACATTTTCACAGGTACTTCCACGTTAGAATCTAAAATTCTGAATAGAGTAAACATGAAAATGATTGCTCATACAGAAAGTGTACTTATACCAATACCTGAAGAATTTTGGCATTATTGATAAAAATGAAGAAAAAATGCTGCATATACAACTCTGATTTCGGAAGGGTAGGCACATCATGGAAAATTTAATTAAAGAAGGACTGGTTTGAAAAGTCTGTTTACCTTCTGCAGTATTAAAATCACTGCAACAGCGGGTTTCTTCTTGTTATAAAATGTGAATTTAATTGCTTATTGAACATGTCCAATGTTGTAACTGCAACAGATTCCAAGGAAACAGTCAATTATTTATCACTCTGTATCACCATGTTTTTTTAATCGCACTCATTTAGTGTTTGCGCTCTGTAGACACCAGTTGGTCAAGTCTAGCATGCAGAATTTTCTCCCATTCCCCTGTAATGCCAGACTTCAGCTGCACCATTGCATGGGGCCTTTATTGCTTCATAATGTGCCATGCATACTCAGTTCGATCCGGACTGCAGTCAGGCCAGTCTAGCAACCACACTTATATTCTTACTACGGATGATTTGAGATTAAAACTGCTCCAATATAATTTAATTTCCTATGTGTGGACTAGGTTTAGCAGCGCTCCCTAAATTACTGGTATTGCCAGACGAAATGTCAGTGATCTGCACTGTAAACATCACACAAGGATTGGTCAGTGAATGAGCCAACCTTTGTCGTGGCTATGGGTGTAGAGTTTAAACAAAACCATCACTAGTTACAGTTTCTGTTTTAATATTTTGTTATATATACAATCATGATGTCATTTAAGGACAAATTCAGAGTGTCAATATAATTCATACGTTCCCTTATTTAAAGGGGTTGTGTGAAGTAAGCGGACATATCGTTTTCATTCAGTTTTTCTGTTTGTTTGTGACAAGAAACTCATTTCAAAAACCTTCTGCATTGGATTTTTTCCAAAACTCCCTCTGGTTTACGAGTAATGGCCCTAGCAACGTCCTTAGCAACGCAGACAAAATTCTTCGGCGGTCTTCGGTAATCTCCGGTAGTAACATCCATTGCAGAACAGCCATTATCATGATTCAGTGCACGCCATTGAAATTCCTGTTCATTTTTTGCTGTTTTGGTGGCTTTGTGTCGAAATTCCTAGGATGCCTCGGCGGTGTGTCGCAATGTATTGTTCTCATTTAGCCCAGTAGTTGTTTGAGTGGCCGAACATTATCAGGTGTGGCCAGTTTTCATTAATAACGCATAGGCCTACCGGTCAACTCTCACGCATTAGATGAGTTTAAGTGGCATATTTATGCTCCTCTGCTGTAGTCAGCAATTATTCAATCAACGTGTATGTAAGATATTCTTGCACTGAAGTCCTTGTGCATGGAGGGGTTGGAAGCAATGGAATTGTATAAAGACGTTTTAAATGATAAGCTATTATTTAATTAAAACAAGCATGAAACACATGCATTCCTTCCAACCCCTGAGTAAAGAAAAATCGTAATCGGTATGCCTTGTAAATGAAAACTCGCCACATCAGAATAATGTTGAGAGTTTTAGTTGGAATTTCTGTAAATGCCTTTGCACACCAAGTCCGTTTTTTTGGTATGCGTTTTTTAAATCCGTCATCGGATAAAAATCGTTACGAACAGAAAACCTTGCACACTGAGTCCGATACGTTTTATTTTATCTATTCGTTGCGAAAATTCGCAGTACAAGACAAAATGGAGTCATCGAGCAGTGAGGATGATTTGGTTGTCCTGTCGCTTCTTCAAAAAAAGAAAAAGAAAATATTGGGTCCATTCAATCCTCAGACGGCGTCCAGAGCAAGGGGAGTTTCACCTGCTTATGAAGGACCTGTGGAATTCTCCCGACTGTTTCCAGGTCTATACTCTCTAGGAGCCAAATTTTTAAAAAAAAATTTATTTATTAAAAACTGTCTGACTTTTTGTCTAATTTGTTGTGAGCCTTCCGTATGATGTTCTGATGATCCCCTGCAAAAATTTGAAAATTCTACATCCTGGTTTTTGAGAAATTCAGCATTTTGGACTAAGAAAATCAGTGTTTGTGCTCACTTTTTCAGTCTTTCATTAATATCTCAAAAAATGTCTAACTTTTTGTCTAATTTGTTGTGAGCCCTCCTTATGATGTTCTGAATATCCCCACGTTGTTCCCGATCATTGTTCTGGATCATGTTGTTCCAAATGATCGTTATGGATTAATTGTTCTGGATCATATTGTTCTGCATCATATTGTCCAATGACAATGTTAGAAAGATTGTGACTGCTATATTTGTGATGTACTGGGGGGAAGGGTATTTGTTGGCTGTTAGTATTGCTTGCTGGTAAGATGATTGAAATCAATGATTGCAATTTGCAGTGTGGTTCTATTGTTATACTACATAAGTTCAGACACCAATCTGGTTCACAACATATTCTGGTTACCAAATGTGTTATATGTGTTAATACTGCAATAGTTTTCAAGGATTTCTGAAATTAAGTTATGACATGGACATTTCACTCATCCTCAGCGGAGCTCTCTAGGCCGACAGGCCTCTTGTTTACACTACAGCAGAGTATGCTATGACATCGTAGACTAGAGCAGCACAGAACTTTATCTCCTCATCACCTACTGACTGAATTACTTCTGTATGCATTAAAGCATTTGATCTAACAGCATACCACCAATATGCAGCACTGGTGGAACCAACCCTAAGCATGAGCAGAGGCGAGAACATCAACAGAACACTTAATCTTGCGGAACTTCAAAACTTTAACTGAAACACTCACTACTCCTCCTGATTAGTACCTGACTCATGACTGTTGTTATCATGGTCATCAGTTGTCCTGGTTTTAACAATTCAAAACAACCAAAGACAAGAGAATAAGCCATATCTACTGGTTCGGTACTAACAGGACTCTGAATGAATTCATTCTTTCAAGCGACTGTACAAACTAAACAGTCTTTCCATGCATGTTACATCTGAACAGCAAACTAAACAACCAGTGTGCATCAGCAGATTCATCATCACACGGCAGATTCACCACTAGATCTGACCAGAATAGACTAGACTGTCACAAACAATGGTGGTAGTATCAGCACATTACAAAATAAATGCTAAGTACGTACAAGTACGTTATGATTACCTTGTCCAAATTTTCACTGAAGATTACAACTTCTTATACTCAGACCACAACTACTGCTTAAGTCATTAATCTATCAGTATAATGTGTCACAAATTAAACAGCAAATGGCAACGTGATAAAACCTTGTGGAGTTAAAATTGAACAACACCAAACTGATTCTACCATCAACAGTTTTTTGGGTCAGGGTTTACCAATTTCATCACGTCAACACAGTCTCTGACATCGGTGTCAACATGTGAATGATCTGGATCCAGGATATAGGAATACTCCTCAACCTCTTCAATGTCATCCGTGTCACTGTCTGACAGCAACTCATCCAGCTCATCACCTGAAGACATCACGGATTCCATATCAGAAGAACCACATTCTTCATCTAACTCCTCAGGCTCAGCAACCAGCACATCTTCAGGACTACCAGGATGATGATCAGGTCTGGCCATTTTTTCCTTAAAGGACCCAGACTCCAGTCTCAACACCCGCCTCTTCTTCATGTAGCTCTCCAAAGCTGTATCAATGATCTCTTCTCTATCATCAGTGCTGAAGTCGTTGATCTTGATTAACAGCAGGTTCTCCATTGTCGAGTGCCTAGTGCTGAGTCGTCGGTCGTTCAGCATTGATGTAAGATGACTAAAGCCTGCCTCAACAAGGCCATTTGTGGCCCCGATACAGAAGACCAATTCCACCAGCATAAAGACTTTGGGGAAAGACTTCTGGAACTTGAAGATTTTCTTCCATGGTTCCTTACAGGAACAACCACCATAGAAGTTGCATACCAAAATTCAGAAGTCTTTCCATTCCCGACCAATCTTCTACTTATCAAAGCCTTGGTGCTCCAGGGATGCCGGAAAGAAGTGCGCCAGATCCATCATGTTAGCCACATCAGTTTCTGGTGTTTTCCAGTTAGCAGGGTCAACCCAGTTCATGGACTTGAAAACATCTCCATGAAGAAATGTTTCAGATCTTTCCTCTAGATGATTCCGGACTTTTCTCAAATGTCCCCCGAGACCACCAATGACATCATTTGCACCATCAACATACTGCATGTTGTCTAGCTCCACCCTGGTTGTCTTTCTGTTCTCTAATTTTTTCCTCATGTCACCATAATGAACTAGCTCACATTCGATGCTCTTAGTAGGCCGATTTTTCTTAGTGACTGTTTTGACCAGAAACTTCACACAGGCAGATGGCAAAGTGTTCTCCTGAAATTGAACCACTTCAGGGATTTCAGCAAGGTTACAGATGCGGCTTAATGCCATCTCAACCAATAGTGCAACCTCGAAGACGAGCAGCTGGCTGTCCTCAAGACTGAGCGATAGCTGAGCAACAGTATTAAGAATATGGCTATAGAAACAACAATGTGCAAGGAAGCGGAAATCATGCAATCTTCTAAGGATACCGCTAAGTTTCTGGTTCAGGTTGCGCATTTTGCCCTGCTCATGATTTGCGGCCATGGTTTCGATTGTGTTAGCCAGGCAAATCCAATTCTTTAAGAGGTGATCAAGGCCCCGCCTGATGTGCCCAATGAAGCGAGTGCCATGCACCTTAGCAAAATTGTATGCCTGTACCCCCAGAGCCTGCAGTAACCTTAAAACAATACGTCAATTTCCCAGAACGTTTGAAGGTGTAAAACAGCTTGACTAGAAAGTCATGCATGTCTTTGAATGTCTTGAACTTCTTCAGCGAGTCCGACAGAGAGAGTTCAACAGGATGGAGTGCGCAATGTAGGGTAATCAACTAGGGTCTGTTCGTCTTCATTCTGGTCAGAATCCCATTGTAGACACCGAAATTCACACTGGCACCATCTGCAGTTGCACTGATCATGGAGTATGTGAAGGTGAAATGAAAGGATGTTGGCAAAAGGTCACAGTGAGTGCAAGGACTGGTGGCACAGGCAGAGGAAGAGGGGGTGTGGGGGGGGGTCAATGAAAATCTTGGCAACCCTGCATAGCCCTACGTTAACTGGGCCTTTTACAACTTCTGAGAATGTCCAGACATGTCTAAGACATGTCATGTTTAGTTTGTTCAGCATCTTTAGGGGTCATCAATTTTTTTCATCATTTTCATGAGCATACAAAGCGTAGTTTGGGGGGGAGGGAGAGTTAAAGCCCAGCAAAACCCAGCATGCGCTTTTTAAATAATAATAAAATGACAATCGTTCCAGGCACAAATTGAACGGACATTTGAAATTACTTGAAGTGAGTCTGTCATGCATTTCCAAGTGGTTGAATTCCTGAATCTTTCAAATGGTTATGCTACAGATATTGTTAAGAAAACAAAAGAATACCAAAAAGGTAATTCAAAATGGTAGAATTTTAATTTTAAAATTAAGTAGCCGAGCTTCAACCACTTAACAGCAGCACAGCACAACTATTCGTCACGGCGTATCGGCGAGAACTCCGTGGCAACACGAACATTGGTGACTATGACAGTTAGCTCGAGCGGCAAAGAAAGTTTGGCTTTGTAAGTGCAAAGTTCGGATGAAATAGATAATTCAGACATCGATGGAAATGCCTGCATAAAGGAAATGGTGAGAAACTTATTGTATTTGTACGAGCATAGTCTATGTGTCAGAAGCTGACGAGGAAAACGCATTTAAATATATTGTTTAATATATGTATAATTATATTTTATATATATGTGTATCAATGAAAAAAATAATAAATGATAATTCATATATATTATAAAATTTTTATATATATATATATGTAAAATAAGAACTGTGGCGGGCCGTCGGCAGGAACAAAGGCCAGCGGTAACCTCACCTTTCATTTACAGCTTAATGACCTAAACCTCTCGCAGTTCTCCCGATTTGCTCTACAGTTGCTCTAATTGGTAGAACCGACGACAGTCTAATTTATTTTTGAAAGCATTGTTATACATTACACCACAAAATTATAAGGCGTTTTCTTCCGCACATAAATGACTTCATTATACATCAATGTCTCTATAATTTCTGCGCTTATGTAGTTCCAAACAGCAAATTAGTTTGCGAGGCTCCAGGAATCCGTTCTGTATTTCGAATGTAGTCACGGCTAAAGGGGTTGTTGGGTGTGATGCACAACGGAGTGATGGCGAAAATAAATGCTGCAAAGTCAGCGAAAGTTTCAGATTTTTTGCATTTATGTTTCCATCCCAACAATGTTGTATAAATGTTGGCAATAGGCATTCATTTTTTAATTATCATTTCTTATTATGGATCAAGGATTGGTCTTGGTCATTCAATCGATAAATTGTTCGATTGTTAATCAGGCGAACTTGAACGAGAACAGCTTGAGGACAATTGAGCGGTAAAGGTTGAGGTTACTGAAGCCCACATTATTATATAATTACTATATACAACCCCAATTCCGAAATAATTGGGACAAAGTGTAAATTGTGAATAAAATCAAAACACAATGACTTTCAAATCACACCAGCCAGTAATTTATTCACAGTAGAACAAGGATAAAATGGCAAATGTTGAAACTGAGAAATTTTACCATTTTATCCACCAAATGAGCTCATTTCAAATTTGATGGCTGCCAGATGTCTCAAAAAAGTTGGGACAGGGGCCTGTTTACCATGGTGTAGCATCCCCTCTTCTTTTTAACACAGAGTGGAGGCGTCTGGGCGTTGAGGAGACAAGTTTTTTCAGTTTAGCCGTTTGAATTTGATCCCACTCTTGTTTAATACAGGCTTCCAGCTGCTGGAGAGTTTTGGGTCTCCTTTGACGGACTTTTCGTTTAATTATGCGTCAAATGTTCTCAATCGGTGAAAGATCATGACTGCAAGATGCAAGTTCGAGTGTATTCGCGTCTTTGCATTGACTTGGAATACAATCTGTCGCGCAAAAAATTCATTTTGCGTTTGGTGGAAAAGCAGCTTAACGTAGCTAGGTTGGTAGTAAGCCTCCATTGTTTTCTGTGGCCATTTCGAGCATTGCTTTTATGTAGCTAGCTTGCTTGTGGATGAGATTATGGATATCTTTCCAGATCGTGGACATAATCTACGTCGCTTGGCAGTACAGGAAGTTGCAGCTGATGATGATGATTCTGAGTTGTAGATGCCCTTATTACAATCATGTCAGGACTGTCTGTCACAGTTGATGTGGTTTCGATTGCATACTGTAGACTTGTATACATACAATTGATTTTTGTGTTACATTGATGCATGTATGAACATTAATTTATGAACATTCAATATTGTTCGTTTTCTTTGCTTATGATGACTGGATGAATATGAATGAAATACAAATAGTAAATATAACTAACTACATTTCAGAATCCTGGTATATATTCAGCTTTACATTCTGCCTCATTGTTAATGAACTATCAATTTCTTTGGAATGTTCAACTTTACAGTTGCAAGAAATAAATACATACTTACCTAGTTATGTACTGATACATAATATGGATGAATGGATGAATCCAGCACGTGCCTAACATATTAAAGGGTAAGAATCTATTTTGCCCTTTAGCAGGGACTGTAAAATGTTTGCATAACACTTATTGTCTCTCTGCCTTTTATTACAGACTGAAATGTTGATTTATAATCTCAGGTAGATTGTCATAGTTAATGTTTCCAATCATTATATTTCCAATCGTCATGTTAAAATTAGACAGTGTTGAAATTTGCAATGATTTAATGTTCCAAATTTCCTCAAATGACAATTTTGAAAACTGGAGGATGGACGAGGGTTCAAAAATGTTCAAATATGTTCAAGAGGGTTCAAAGATGTAAAAAAAAATTTGGGAATGGCTTTATATATATATAATCTTATTATCTCGAAATAAATTTTTTCTAGTTTCTTAGTACACAAGTTCAAGATGTTTGTGTAATTTTGTTGGCTTTTGTGCCAGAAAAATTCCAAAATGGTGATGTATTATAAATTGTTCTTTTAGTGCTCAGAATGCACCATTTAAAGCCTTGAAATAAAAAATTTCCCAGGAGGGCGTGCCCTCGGACCCCCCTACAAAGGCATGGCCCTTTGGCCTGTGATGTCAATACGTCCTTATTTTTATATCCTATCATGTAGAATTTCCTTTTTTTTAAAAAAATCTGAGCCCCCCTGAATATACTTGCCCAAAATATCTATCCAGCAGTTCAAAAAAATATCTTGCCACATAAAAAAACGTTGTCCTCGTTGTCCCTGAGTACTTTATTCGAACCCCAAACTCGAAGGTTTGACTGGTGGGTGGCTATTTCACGTCGCAATTGTATGGATTTGGGCTTGCAAACAGCTCAAAATATCACTATGTAATAGATTGTATACTCCCACAATCATTATAAAATATTTTTATCCCCTCGGCATAGAATGCGGGGGGATATAGGCGTCGCCTCGTCCGTCTGTCCGTCCGTCCGTAATAATTTTGTTTCCGGAGCAGAACTCGGAAACTATGCAAGATATCAGCACCAAACTTGGTACATGTATTCTATGTGTAGTCTAGATGTGCCTTTTGCTACTTTGGAAATATCGGGATTCCTATTTTTGTCGTTTCCATGGAAACAAATCTGGACTTAGTGCACATCAGGCCTAGTTCGTTTCCGGAGCAGAACTCTGAAACCGTTCAATATATCTTACTGAAACTTTGCATGTGTATTACTCACATACTGAAGTGGTGCCTTTTGATATTTTGAGATTTCTGAAAATCTTATTTTTTTCATTTCCATGGAAACCAGTTGCATTTGGACTCTGTACCGAGAGAGGTTCGTTTCCGGAGCACAACGCAAAAACCGTTCATTATATCTTTCTGAAACCTTGCATGTGTATTACCCACATACTGAAGTGGTGCCTTTTGATATTTTCAGATTTCTGAAAAATTTTTTTTTTCGTTTCCATGGAAACAAGTTGGATTTGGACTCTGTACAGAGAGGTTTGTTTCCGGAGCACAACTCAAAAACCGTTCAATATATCTTACTGAAACTTTGCATGTGTATTACCCACATACTCAAGTGGTGCCTTTTGATATTTTCAGATTTCTGAAAATCTTTTTTTCGTTTCCATGGAAACCAGTTGCATTTGGACTCTGTACAGAGAGAGGTTCATTTCTGGAGCACAACTCAAAAACCGTTCAATATATCTTACTGAAACTTTACTGAAGTGGTGCCTTTTGATATTTTCAGATTTCTGAAAAAATTTTTTTTTCCTTTTCATGGAAGCGACATGGATTTGGACTCAGTTGCAGGGCTGGGTTTGTTTCCGGAGCAGAACTAAAACACTGTTCATGAATGACCCTTGTTTTTTTATTGCCTTTGCCAACGTGTGCTATATAGTTTTTGCTAGATGTTGCCAGTTCATACTTCCAGATCATTCCAGTGGAAAATCACCTCAACATTCTTATTTGAATTTTTTTGAAGGTGTAGGATTGACATGCCTTTCGTAAATAATGAGGGACCGGGGGGATATGTCATCTTTTGATGACTCTTGTCTAGATATTGTAGGAGGCTTTTAGGAGATTTGAGGGGTTTTTAAAAGTTATTGTTCATTGAGCTGATGATTGAAGATGGTGTTGACGGGATGTGAATTCCATTTATGGACCCAATTGCTGGTTACGTGACTGCTAGTTGTTGAACTTGAAATGGAATCATCCTCTTCTATTTCGATGTCCAAATCAAGCAGGGGTTTAAAAAATTCCGACATTTTTACTGGATTTCAATGTCTTGCTTGCAATGTTAAATACACCTACGATACCCCATGTGTCACGGTTGCTCCCATGATTAACATCACAACTCTTGGCCCGATACACAGTGCTGTTCAAAGACGATGTTGGGAGTTGCTGAAAGCCTGTTTTACATCCATGATTACACTGTTCCATTATCATCTCTGGGCGGAAAGTGTTGATAGTTAGAGAAAGTATTGCCTGCCCTTTCGGATGATACCAAATGCGTCTATTTTTAATATAATGTTTCAAATACATACATGGCTACTTTAAGATGACTTAACATGGAATACCCCTCTTCCCCGCTGGCCTCAGCACGGATGTGCTTGGCTAAGGCCTCCTTTTGGCACTAGAGATCAGAGTCCGTGAAAAGTCCAGCAGTACCAAAGCGCTGGGTAGACAGAAAGTAAATGTGCTGCTCTGAAATGCGGCCGGCAAGCACCTTCATACTGGTCTGGACTGCCATTTACAAATTACACACATACAGCAACAAATATAATGCAGTAAGTCAACAATAAGTCCTTGGACTGCCTTGTATGCAATGCAATTTGAAAATGGGTCAAAAATTTAAGCAGTATGATTTCTTTACCCTTCTCTTCCCTTTTTAGCTGATGAAATGTACAGAAAGCCTCAAACGGCTCAATTTTTTATTTTATTTCTTAGGGTCAAAACTTGATGATCCATGCAGCTATGGCCACACGCAGTTCCACCTTGTGATGGATCGCTTTCACAGGAGAAAACATCACAAGGCAAATCTTACTGACCAGATTGAGGTACACCTTCGGGCCAATGCTGTTGCAAGTCTTTTTGCCTGGACTGGAGCACAGGCAATGTATCAAGGTAAGCGCCAGGTTTACTTATGCGCAATTTAAGTAGTTTTGAGAGGTCTTGTGGCGGACAATTTCTCCTCAAGGATCAACTGCTTTCATAGCATTTGCTTTCAAATATTTTGCATTTAGCTCATTTTTTATCCAGAATAATTTGTGCAAATGCCTGCATAAAAGTTCAGTTAATGTGGCTCAACTTACACTGCATTGTTTTTTAGTTGTTTGCTATGAGTGGAGTACTATTCAGACTCAACGGGGATGCCTTTAGTCTTTGTCCCTTCTTGAGTGACTGATAAACTTTGTTAAAATGTGCATGCATGTGCCATACCTTTGCAATAGTAGTTTCTGTGCAGCTGCACTGCCTAAGCTGATAGAGAGACCTGTGAAAGTATTTCATCAGTTTACAAGACCCTAAGTTCATAGCCCTCCTATAACATTTATCGAAAATAAATAAAAATCAAATAAATAAGAAAAAAAAGAAGTAATAATTTCTGCTGAGGGCCAGTCAAAGAAATTTTAAACTGAGTTCAACCTGTTGGGGACAGTTATATCAATTTTAAAAAGAGAATAATAAATGACAGAATTTTAAAAAATACTGCAGAAGTGACTGTATTTATTTCAATATTTTTGTTTAACTGCAGGCAGTTCGAGGGGAAAAATGAAGTTGAATAACGTTAACTAAAGCTTAAATTTGTCGTACAGGTGGAATTAGAACAATGCAATCAAATATCAAATGTGAAATTCTCCCGTCAAGCTAAACAACTGCTAACCAGAACCACTCTCCTGCAACTCAATGGCTCAGTTAATTTGCATGCCGTTTCTTTAATATTCCTTAACCGTCTCTTTCATCACAGTTTCGGGCAAAGATAGGTCTTTCCTTCGGATGACACTGTATTTCCCTTTCTGATCGGACTCCACATTAGCTTACTATATGGCTAGCAAGAACAGAGCCAAACTATTTGACATGGCTTGGTATGAGTGAGGAGAGATATAAAGCCTGCAAGTACTTGAAAACGCCATCACCCAAAATGCAAATTAAAGATTCCTGCTTCTTAATTTCCCCTACTCCACTGCCCTGAATCCTCTGTCATTACATCCCACATTGCTTTGTTGCCCTTTTACTTGATTTTGTTTCCCTTTCACTTGATTTTGTTGCGCTTGACTTTGTTGCACTTGATCTTGTTGCCCTTTTACTTGACTTTGTTGCACTACATTGTGTTGGCCTTTACTTGATTTTGTTGCGCTTGACTTCGTTACACTTGTTTTTGTTGCCCTTTTTCTTGATTTTATTGCCCTTTACTTGATTTTGTTGCCCTTGGTCTTTTTATCAGTATATTTGGTGTTTACCTATTGGTCTAGACCTGTAACAACTGAATGTGTTCTCTGTCACTTTTACTGTTAGCATTGTACTTGTCTCCTAGCTGCTCTGCACTTTTGTACCGATCTCTTGCTCTTTTGTATGTCACTCTGGATAAGGGCGTCTGCTAAGAACCTGTAATGTAATGTTAATGGTGTTCGATTACCAAATATAAATGTATACTCATGAATTTGATATAAGCTGTATAATTTCAGATAACTTACCCTTGGTGACAAAGAACAACAAAGTTTCACGCCAGAAGAGAGCAAACTGCTTCACTGACACAGTTCCACAACGGTTTTTTTTCCCAATTTACAGCAGTGCGCTAGTCTATTTCTAGGTTTTTTGCCGCGGTTCGTCATAAAAAAGGACTTGTGTTCTCGTCCATACGAGATTTGTGAAACTTCTGCGCTGTAGGCCTTACATACGACCAATATGGTCGTGTCCATAGCAGAGGGAAGTAAATAAACTGTTGGCATATTTTAACTAATAAAGCTGCCAGGATTTTGGTTGTCGAACTGGACAACTTCGTCCGGAGTCGTGGTTGTCCGGATCGGTTTCAGGTTGAGTAGACAACTGGATAACCGCTTATCACTAACACTGTTATATACCCACTTCATGGGAAGAAACTCGGCTATATGCTCATGATAATCGTTTTTACCTAGATGAAATGCAATTCAAACTTCGAGCTATTAAATGCGCTCGTAGCAAAAACACGCGAACGATGCATGTGTTGAATATGCTGTAGGCTACTTCCGAATCCGTAACTTCATTCAACCACACTAATTTTATTTATATACATATATAAGTAGAGACTCAACAGACTGTACCCACGGAAAGTTTAATGGCATATTAAATTTATATTAAATAATAACGATGTGATCCATTGTGAGAAAGTGGAAGTGAATACCCAAGCGGTCATTGTCTTGCTTTGTCGCGAAGGAGCAAATAAAAGTAATGGGCCATCTTCGTCAGTCGCATGTTTTCCCCTGTCTGAACACAGCCTGAAATTTTATTAAATTAAGTGCGGATAGAGAGAGGGCTCATCCTTGTACATACGCATTTAAACTACACTATGGTGGTATGGAGTTTCCCAGTGTCAGTTTTCTTGCGTAAAGAAAACTGTGGTTCTCTACAACTCTAGCGTTATTCTATTGTGTACAGCAACTCTCAGTCTGTAAAATCAAGAATTTTAATCGTTAAATTTTGGGAAGTTTGAGCGCACAAGAAAATCGTGCGGCCCAAGTACTACTGAAGCCATGCTGCCTGATAGCACCCTGCGTGGAAGCAGGGTAATGACATGGCTCCTTCTCAGCCAGCTGACCAGACTCTGTTTATAGATGGCACTGATAAATGAATGCAAGTAGTGACGCCTGGTGGGACTTCGTAAAACATGATTCTAACATGATCATCGCAGTGTTAAATAGAACAAATAAATCATGAAAACTACATGAATTTTTATTTTTAGTGCCGGGTGGCAATTTAACATTTTAGCTTGAGTGCTGGGCGGCCTAAAAAGCTTCGGGGCGGCTCCACCCACCGCCGCCCACCTTGGGCAGAACCCTACTTTTTTTTTTTTTTTTTTTGTCTGTTTGGGAATTACAGCAGAGTTTGCCTGCATTTGCCATAGCTAGTAGCCTGCCTGGTTTCGGGGGAACAGTTTCTGTTCCTTCTGCTAAAAAGCTACTAGCCAGAAAAATAGAAATAGAACAAACTGGAATAAAAACAAACTTTGGCCAGAATTCGTTTATGGCATAAAGAAGCGATTGTTAAAAAGTTAAATGCGTGATCTGGGAAGGTTGTTTGTTGTAGAGCTTGCTAGCTTGCTAAAATGGTATTTAAACTGGCTATCTGATTGAATAAGATTAGGCTAAATTGTAATTAGGGGAACATGAAGTTAGTGAAAGCAGTCAATCAGGTCAAAATATGTGTCTTGTACAAACTGACATCCTTGATGATAACTGATTTTCCAGTTATGGGAATGGATAGTACTTAGATAATGAATCATAATCACCTTGAATGCCTGTTTAGTTCTTCTTAGTTGCTATCATTATTCATTGTTCTTAATAGTTTATTTTGCTCGCCCTCTTGCCTCACACCTATGTTGTATTGCCCCGTGTACATTATTGAGCTCTTTCCTGGTTGTATTGTTGTTCTATTTAGTGTTTGAATCTATTTAATGCTATAAGAAGCCCCAAAACGATTTTAAAGCAAGTTCATTCTACCGAAATGTACCAAAGGCTATGAACCATGTCAGTAACTTAGACAGTTTAAATCATAGAATTTAAATGGTTCCAGCTTTGCCAGTGAGCAATAGTGCTTTTGGGCAATATACTGCCGTTTACTGCTTTAATTTTCCATGTGATGGCTACACCTAATTGACGAGGTCAATTTCTTTTGGTGTCGTTTACTTGCTCAAAGCCCACATGAGAGAAAAGCTAGCTAGCGAATGAATGCAGCAATCACTGGCTTGAACGTTAATGAGTGTATTTACATGTACACTAATAAAACGATTATTATCAGATTACTGGAGTTATCGGATTATTCAAGTGGTCATGTAAACAGCATAGTCTAATAATCATTATTGGATCAAGGCCATTGCCAGTTTATGAGAAATCCAATAAACACACCTCGCTTTTTGCCCCATAATCTGTTTATGGCCAGGTGCGAACATCCGGGCATCTGGGCTTTGTCACCCTAGCGACAGTGTGGTGGTGAAAACAAATCAGCTAGAGCCATTGAATGCAGTGCGTCTCACAATTAACCTCGAAGATATCAAATAAATTAGACCTCTAACCATGCCTAAAAGTTGTGTGGTGGATGGCTGCAATAGCAATGACATGAAAAAAACGTTACTGTTTTGAACTGTGTAAGAGACATCTAGTCTGTCAGGGCTCTTATAAGATCAGACATCTACAGAATGAAAGAAGATGGTTCACACTGGAGCCCGTCTAAGAGGAGTACTATCTGTTCGAACCACTTTGTAAACAGTAATTATCATTGCTTTACACTTACTCTGTGTTCAGCATTGATTAGAACAGCATTTGAAATCAGAAACATGATTAACCCTTTTGCAAGCATCGGCACGAGGATGGGCTGCTTAGCATAACTGCGTTTTTATACCGTAAAATATACTACTTCGTAGAACTACATCGTTCAAAAGCCCAAGGTTTCACCATTCTAACTGCGTAAGCCATTTTATGATGCAAATATGACAGGAATACAATAGTATATAGAACAGCAAAAACGGGCTTTGTTATTTGATACTGCATCTTGATATGAAGCCGACATGATATCAAAGGACTTTGTCACAAACTAATTTCACTGAGAAAATGCACTCCAAATCAGTCTTTCCTGCTATGGGCATTTTCTGACCCTCTCCAAGGTGATTGACCTGGCAAGAGCCTGGAAGTGTGCTTTCCTGAAACTAGAATTGATCAATAGAGCATCAGAATGTACTCGATCACCTGCGGTCATTGAAGTTTTTTAGGAGAATTTTAGGAATTTTAAATGGAAAAAAAAAGATTAAAACTTTATTGGGACAGGGGCGCATTCTAAGCTCACTAAATGGCTTTATAATGCGCCATATTCTGAATTTATGCACCATTTGCGCATGGATTACGTCCTTCCCAATCTCTGGCCTTTTGCATAGCATGTGTTTATGTCTGAAGGCTCATGCCATGATTATTGATGCTAAAAAATTTGTTTAAACTTTTCTGAGGCAACATTATTCTGCAAAGTTACCTCTGATGGCCAGTTGTTCCAGTATATGAGGTGACATGAACTTTGAACAGTGTCACAGTGTTAAACATGATGGTACGGTGGAAGGAGCTGTCTGAGATTGTTCGTAGCCGCATTGTGGCCTTACATGATGTTGGATGGTCACTTACAAAAATTTCTGATGACGTTAAAGGGATATTTCAACATTTTGGCAAATTGGCCTATTGCCATAATCCCTATAGTTATAGGAGTAGGTACATTACCTTTAGTTATCCGTGCCCGTTGTTTTGAGATTCGGGGAGGACGCGAGCTGCTCAGCGAACATAATGAAAGTGAACGGTACAGGTCCCTCCCTCCTTCAAAACTCTTCAAATGCACAATCCAGCAGCTCCAAAACGCTCTCGTGGACAAGTTTTGACCTGCACATTCACCACGCTATGAAAGGATAATGTATAATTATGAAATATTACGACACATGAAGCAAATACTCGGAACTACTTTCTTGAGTAACCCGCTGGGCGGATTAACACAGTGCGCAATGCGCATCTCTGACGTTGCGAGTAGTTGCAGTAAACATACGCTTTTGAAATCACTCCGCCCAGCCGGTATGTCTGGAATGTAGTTCCGGTTTTGCATTTGCCTTGAAAATAACTGTCTCGTAATTATACATTATTATTTTATAGCGTGGTGAATGTGCAGGTCACAAGTTGTCCACGAGAGCATTTTGGAGCTGCTGGATTGTGTATTTGATGACTTTTGAAGGAGGGAGGGACCTGTACCGTTCACTTTCATTATGTTCGCTGAGCTGCTCGCGTCTTTCCACTGCCGAATCTCAAAACAACGGGCACGGATAATTAAAGGTAATGTACCTACACACATAACTATAGGGATTATGGCAATAGGCCAATTTGCCAAAATGTTGAAATATCCCTTTAAATGCTGCCATGGCACTCTAAGAAACACCATCAAGTGTTTCAAAGAAGCCGGTTTGCTGAAAACTAGCAGCAATAGAGGAGCAAACGGAAGTTTAGTGCCTTAGATGTTCGTTATCTGTGTATGACAAGTAAAAAAAAAAATTAGCAGTTGACAGCTCAACAACTCCATGATATTAATAGCGCCAGAAGTGAAGTGATCAAAGTATCAAGATCTATTATTCCAGACACCTGAGTGTAAGTGGTCTAATTGGTCATATTGCTGCCAAGAGCCGGCTGGGGCAACATCAAAAAAAAGACTTGAGTTTGCCAAGAAATTTTTATATTTGACACCAGCCGACTGGGATAGATGAATTAAAATTTGAAATTTTCTTATCCAGTTGCAGAACTTACGTGCAGCAAAGAGTTGGAGAGGGTTTCAAAATCGACTTTTTCCCCCTTTAGTAAAATATGGAGGTGGTAATATTATGGTTTGGGGTTTAGTCTGCTCGAAAGGAGCCGGTGATCTCATAAAAATCGATGGAATCATGGATCAAAACAAGAATCACAGCATCCTTTTAAGGCTCGCATTGCCATCTGGAAAGGACCTATTGGTCGGGGATTTTATTTTCAACAAGATAATGACCCTAAATACACTTTTTTGAGTTGCGCCAGAATTATCTCAGAATCATCTGGTGACGTAACGGTTATGATTTGGCCTGCTCATAATCCAGACCTTAATCCAATTGAGCAACTCTGGGATTTGTTTGATAGCAAGTTAAACAAATCTGTTGTAACATCAAAAGAATCTCTTTGGAAAGAACCTCAAATCATAAGCAATGGTTTTGTGAATGAGGAGATTTTAAAAAATGTGAACACCATGCCTGAAACAGTAAATACTGTAATGAAAGCAAAGGGTGTCACACTAGATACTGACATTTTCTCTCAAAAAGACATTGTTTTTATTTTTACTATATGTGTGCAAGACTAGGAAAAGGGGTCACTTGGGATTTTTTTTCCATTCTGAGATTAACGGGCATTCTCAGTGATATCCCAGTGATAGTGATATCCCAGCTCTACTGTACTGTCAATTTACGACACTTTGCTGTGCACAAATTCACCCAATTTTTTTCTCAAAATGAAAATCTTGGATCACTCTTTGATTTTGTTGGAAAATCTCAATTTTCATAAACTGACCCAAGTGACCCCTTTTCCTAGTCCTGCACACATATATTGTTATGTTTACTCATTTTCATGTACTGTATATGATCCAGTATTTCATGAAAAAAATACTTGAATAGTACTTGGTTTATGATTTATCTTCATTTTAAGTGTTTAATTATCGCTGCACACTACTGTTGATTTATGATTTATGCCCCGTATTGATATGGGCTATTGCTTGCTCACTTGGTGTCATCTGTTCATGTTCGACCAATGCACTAAAACTAAGCTACTGGTACAGAACTTGTGGTATGGCAAACTCAGGTGCCTGGCTGTGTTAGCTTTCCAGCTAATGTGTAGCTTTTTATTTGCCCTGTGCTGACTGTGCATAAAACATACAAATTTGGACGTACCATGATGAAAACACTTTTTTTGATGACATTCAACTATAAATTCACTTATTTTCTGTCATTTTTACTGTCATCAACAGGTTTCTGGAGTCATGAAGATGTGACAAAGCCATTTGTGTCTCAGGCTGTGATCACAGATGGACAGCACTTTTCCTTTTTCTGCTACCAGTTGAACACTCTAGCTCTGAATGACTCAGAGAATCCCAGAAAGAACCTTTGCTGGGGTACTGAGAGCATGATGCTGTATGAAAACGTAAAGGATGGAAATGTGATTGGACTCAATGAAGGTGTCTTGCAACTTCTGGTCAAATTCTTGCTGAATGGGGCAAAACCAGTGTGAAGGCTGGGGATGTGTAATAAATGCATGTGATTCTTAAATGGTTGCCGGTCAGTCTGGGTCAGATGTTGTAGCATTCAAAACAGTTGTCCTTTTTTTCTCAGCAATTGTCAAGCATATGTTAATAAAATGGCTCTTGGAATTAATTTATTCATTCATTTGTGTTTCATTCAGAGGTTATTTTACCTATTTTGTAGCATATACATGCTGATAATACTGTAAATGTGCATATTGGGCATTCTGAGTCAAAATGGTAAGTTTTGCATTTGGGCTGGAGATGGGCCTTGAATTCTGGCCTCTTGTGTACACACTTAGTTAAAAGAAAAAAAAGAACTTAAAGGGATAGTCCACCCAAAACCTATAATTTGTATATCAATTACTCACCATTAGATGTCTCGAACGGAAAAAGTTGTTTTTCACCTGGCGCAACTTTATGGCCACTGGAGAGTTTTGAAAAATTATCCAAATTCCTTTTTTGCTGGAAGCAAATGGGGTCACCCAGTAGCAACGGTAAAACTCCACAAAACGTCTGTTGACAAACTTTCAAACCATCGTCGAACGCATCGTCCAGTATAATCCAAGTCTGCTTTGACCACTCGTGTCCTCAGAACTCTAAGCAGCGGTTATTTTTTTAAGCTAAAAATAATAAAATACCACAGTTATGCTTCAAGTAAGCTCGCGCATTCAACAGAAGTCCCACCTCCCTGCTCGTTCCCAGACACTAATAAAGTTTTTGAGAGAAGGGAGAAGGCGTGTTTCAAAAACTTTATTAGTCTCTGGGAACGAGCGGGAGGCAGGACTTCCATTGAATGCGCGAGCTTACTTGAAGCATAACTGTGGTATTTTATTATTTTTAGCGAAAAATAACCGCATTTCTAGAGTTCTGAGGTTACGAGTGGACAAAGCAGACTTGGATTATACTGGATGATGCATTCGACGATGGTTTGAAAGTTTGTCAACTGACGTTTTGTGGACTTTTTACTGTTGCTACTGGGTGACCCCATTTGCTTCCAGCAAAAAAGGAATTTGGGTAATTTTTCAAAACTATCCAGTGGCCATAAAGTTGCGCCAGGTGCAAAACAACTTTGTCCGTTCGAGACATCTAATGGTGAGTAATTGATGTACAAATTATAGTTTTTGGGTGGACTATCCCTTTAAGGACAAATTCCACAAACTTGGCCAACAGAAATTGAAGGTGTCCATTTCAGTGGATCCTGAGGTGCAGATTCCAGTGGTCATCTTGGTGTTAATTTAAAGGCAGAAGAAATGCACAATATTTCCACTTTTAAAAATGTTCTAGGGGTCAGCTTTAAGGTCTCGGTGTTCTCCATATGATCAAGGTCTGAAGAAGTAAAATTCCAAGCAAAAAGAATCTCCATATTGCTTTAACAAAATTTATGGCCCCTGTCATTTGTAGGCAGTGCTAATTTTACCCATAAAGTCTGAATTTTGATTGGCTGTAAGGAGAGTGCGGACTTACCAGAAATATTGCCCTGCCAGAAAAAAGATTTCAGGTATCTCTGTATTTAGTATTATCATACAAATCTCACATAAATTGAAAGAAATTGTCACATTATTTAACTCATCAGAAAAAAACTCATCCCATTCTCCCACAGTCCCATTTTATACAAGAGAGACGGAGTGCGGTATATGCGGTTAATGGTAATTGCATAAAATGTGGCACTTGTCAAGGATCACTATTGCATTTGTTATGGGAATGTGATAAAATCAAAGAGTTATGGTTCGGTATAACTAAACAGGTTCTGAATGCTAATAAAATAGACATACAACGAAATCCTCAGACGTGTTCTAGGAGACCTACACAACTACAATACGCTTTCATGTAATAATAGAAATATTTTTCTTTCAATTTGCATGGTTACAAAAAAAATAATTATGAACAAATGGATTGATCCAAACATACCCACTGATTAAGAATGGATCAATGAAGCAGTTTGATTAACATGGAAAAAATTGTTTCAGATACGCAAGGTAAACAAAAAGAATTTATTGAAATTTGGGGTCCATTAGAAGAATATATTAAGTCTCTTTAATATTTAGCTTGAAATCACAACATGGAACAGTTTGTGTCTCTTAATATGTGACTTATCTGATTAATGATTTAGTTAAAAGATTTGTCAATTGAGTGCTTAATTATTATTGTCAATATTGCTGGCACTGTTACTGCTTATTTATTATATGGTTTTTACCCCTCGGCCGACTTCGGCCGGAGGGGCATTGTCGTCACCTGCGTGTCTGTCGTCTGTCGTCTGTCCATGACTTTGTCCGGGCCAGTACTCAGCAACTAATGGTCACAGCTTCACCAAATTTGGTATGGTAACTCACGATGACCCATAGATGTGCAATGTCAGGTTTTTTGCTGGATTTCACCTTTGACCTTAGCGCTGTGACCTTGACCCTGGAAATTTTGTCCGGGTTTGTACTCTGCAACTAATTATTGCAGCTTCACCAAATTTGGTATGGTAACTCACTGTGACACATGGATGTGCAACGTCAGGTTTTCTGCTGGATTTGACCTTTTACCTTAGCACTGTGACCTTGACCTGGATATCTGGTCTGGGTCAGTACTCGGCAACTAATTATCGCAGCTTCACCAAATTTGGTATGATAACTCACTATGACCCATAGATGTGCAACGTCAGGTTTTTTGCTGGATTTGACTTCGACCTTAGCTCTGTGACCTTGACTCTGGAAATCATGTACGGGTCAGTACTCGGCAACTTATTCTCGCAGCTTCACCAAATTTGGTATGGTAACGCACTGACCCATAGATGTGCAACGTCACGTTTTTTGCTGGATTTGACCTTTGACCTTAGCGCTGTGGCCTTGAGGCAGGAAATCTTGTATGGGTCGGTACTCAGCAACTGCTGATCACAGCTTCACCAAATTTGGTATGGTAACTCACTGTGACACATAGATGTGCAACGTCACGTTTTTTGCTGGATTTGACCTTTGACCTTAGCACTGTGACCTTGAGGCTGGAAATCTTGTACGGGTCAGTACTCAGCAACTACTGATCGCAGCTTCACCAAATTTGGTATGGTAACTCACTGTGACACATAGATGTGCAATGTCATGAATTTTGCTGGATTTCACCTTTAACCTTAGCGCTGTGAATTTGAGGCAGGAAATCTTGTACGGGCCGAGGGGTATTCAGCAACGCGTTATGTTCTTTTCTTCTTCTTCTTCCCATGTGCCTATTTATTATTTTTATACTAATATACTGTGCTATTGGGTTAAATATTGATGTAGTTTAAGGAAAGAAGTATTGGAGGGTGGGATTATAGGGAGGTAGGGGAAGAGATTGACACCAGATGACTTGAGTGTGGAACTACCCTAATATTTTTTATTGATGAATGTAAATCCAAATACTGATGAATTAATGTCAATGTTGGCAATCAACTATATGCCTTTTGGTGGTGGTGGTGGTGGGGGTGGGAGGGGGGAATCATTTATGTCTTGTTCGCGCCTCTAAGTTATGTCCAAATATGTTTGTCTGTGCTAGTGTTTTTGTTTTGGTTATACCCCTCTTCTTAGGAGAGGTTTCATAATGATTTATGTCATTATTTCTAAACAAATACATGGATGTAAACAACAAAAACAACAACAATAATAATAATAATAATAAAGCTGACCTCCAAAGAGGAGGGGTGATGGCGGGAGAAAAAAAAAAAAAAAAAAAACCTCATGATAGAGCTTTATCATGAAGTTGGCCAGTGCCCCAAACAATAAAACTGGAATTATCTGATTATACTTCAAACACTGCAGTGTCTTCTCACAATGATCCTTCTCAATACTTGCTTATCTGCAAGCTAGTGTAGTAGACTCTTCTTTGCCCTCTCTGGCAGTTCTTTCTGCAAAGGATCTATTTTCCTGAGCATGAGGTTAGAAACTGAAAACAATCTGAATAAAAGATTGGGGTGCATGCATAGAGTACACGAGATGACCAAAATCAGTTATCACCAAAAAAAATGCCAGCCAATGGCAAGCAAGTTTCATCACATTAGCTTGATAGGCTGCTACAAGAATAGAACCAGCACTGTCTACAGAAACCAGCATAGCTGCTTATTTGAATACTATATGAAGTTCGGGCTTTTCTGCAAATGAGGACTGAATAATTACAAAATGTGTTAGCTTTATTGTACTTTATGATGTCGTTGGTTTTGAATAGTGAATACCCAATTCTCTGCATGGCACTAGTTGCCCATTTTATTGCTAATGGTAGAGATTGAGATAATTGGTGCTGCAACATAACGGGTCATTCCATGTCAGATCACGAAAAAAAAAAAAATGGGATTCTACACCTCACTTGTATTGCTTTTCTTCAAATTTGGTATGCAAGTTGGCTTTGGCCTCAAACGCCCAAATCTCAAATTTCAACTCAATCGGACCTTCCAGTGCAAAGTTACAGCCTTTTGTTTTTTTTTTGATATTTCGCGAAAAATGGCCGTGGCCACCAAAATTCAAATGGCCGTATCTTCAAAACTACTTGACCGATTTTGTCAAACAAGGTATTGCTGGAAAGGGAATCTCACAAGCATACCAAATCTGCCATTTAATCTTATTCTGGTAACTCTGGGTGTGATGAATAATTGGCCTATATTTTGACCTCAAAATTGACCTTGAGGGTTGCGTGACCTTGAATTTTTTTTAACACCAAATTGTACCCTGATAAGATATCTACAACATATCAAAAACTTGGAAACATTATTTTTTGTTTTTCAGCACTATCCAATTAAATCTGGTATACCCTTACTGAAATTCAGGTCTGTGTACACAAAATGTACTATGTACATACTTATACTTACAGTTGAGTTCTGTTAAGTGTAGTCTTATTCCATGTATGGTCAAGTAATGTTTTTTACCCTGATAGCTTGCACACTTTCTAGTAAAAATCAAATTCAAACCCCACTATCGAAGTTGCTCCTGGAAGTGTAGTCCCTCTAGGTTCACTTTATTCAGAATCAATTTGCCAAACTGGACAGACTTTTGAAATTTTCATCAAGTCACTGCGGCTGAGAGTATATTGCCTTAATGAGGGTGACATAAGTGATAAGGTGTCAATAACACACAGAATATCCACCTCAGGAAGCCAACAAATGTCATTCCGTGATGGCCAGTGTTTTGATTGATTTGTCTCCTAATACAAACAAACTAAACAAGATTTATTGAAGGAAGGCATCCTGAATAAAATGAAGATATACATGTACTTACATTTTTTATGCTCTCAGTTGTTTACAAATACTAAAAATTGAAATTGAGAGTTGAAGTTCCTTTGTCTAACTTCTTGAACATGCTGTGATGAGTAATTATAGGGGACCACCACTTCCTAGTCCAGGGAGTCCCAGTGCATCGCTAATTGCACAAGAATTCTCGGAAAATGGCTGGACACATGAATTTTAATTTTGAATTACTCTATAACTAAAAATAATATGTTTCTAAGTTTTTGATATGTTGTATATACCTCATCAGGGTACAATTTGGTGTTAAAAAAAAATTCAAGGTCACGCGACCCTCAAGGTCAATTTTGAGGTCAAAATATAGGTCAATAATTCATTACACCCAGAGTTACCAGAATGAGTTTAAAAATGGCAGATTTGGAATGCTTGTGTGATTCCCTTTCCAACAATACCTTGTTTGTCAAAATCGGTCTAGTACGTTTTGGAGATATGGCCATTTGAATTTTGGCGGCCTCGGCCATTTCTTCCGAAATATCGAAAAAAACAAAAGGCCGTAACTTCGCACTGGAAGGTCCGATTGAGCAGAAATTTGATATTTGGGGGTTTATGGTCACAAACAATTCACACACAAATTTTGAGCAAAATTGGAGATGGTGAGGTTTAGCTCATTGGGTGATTTGACATGGAATGACCCTAACATGAAGGTCAGAAACAACAGTGTCATAATGAAAAGACACCTATTATTTTGCATCATCTTGTGTTGTTTCTCAGTTTTTTCTTTTAATGGCTGACTATGAGCAGTCTTTAACATTACTCAGGATCTTTTAAGAAAACACTAAGATCCCCATGGCAAGACTAGATATGGTCCTTACATCACATTATATTCCAGACCTTCATAACATAGATTGAAGTAAATCTTGCCCTTGCTCTGAAGTCACAAGCTTTTTGAGTACTTCAAGACAGCAGCATTGTGAAATATGACGGAAGTTTCCATGCTGAAAAGATCATACAGGCTTATTTATAGGTGATGGGCAGATGCAATGCTGGCTTCTCAGCCATTAAAAATTAGTCATTGAATAATACTTCTGTGGTTACATACAAATTGCACCATTCCCTTACAAAATGACTTAATGTAAACAACTCCTAAGCAAAACCGTTTTAAAATTATTCCTAAAATGTGAACATTTTTTACCAGGTTACAGTCATTCGGCTGCACTGGTGACCATTCACTCAAAGTTCTCTCCTCTTATACGACTAAAAACATTACAAAACATGATTTGAACAATGAAGTAACCAGAAACCAATTAAGTAACCAATTACTTAAAAATTTAAAATGCCTAAAAAACATCTAAAACTATACTGGTTTGCAATTAAATATGGCAGAGAACAACCGTCTGAGACCTAGTCAGTTCCTCTGAAATGAGCATGGATCTGCTCTAGAGTTTTTCCCTTGGTCTCCGGAACACAGAAGATGGTGAAGAGCACATTCATTGCGCAGAGACCTGAAAATAACCAGAAGATTCCGGCTCTTCCCAGCAAGTCCTAGAATATAAATTGTCAATTATTATTATGCTGAAGATTTCAGTACTCTGCAAGTCCTACCTCCTGAGAAGCATCAAAATAAGTTCACCAAACAATGGACATCAATGTGTTCTACTTGCCGCATCATAAAAGCTACAATTTTGATGTACAGAGACTGGACATTATGAACTCACCGTAAGATCCTGGAAAGTCTTGGTGACAATGAAAGCAGCTGTCCAGTTGATCAAGACACAGATAGCACTGGCAAATCCCCGCACTTGTATGGGGAAGATCTCGGACATCACCAGCCATGGAGTGGGGCCCCAGCCCAGGGCAAATCCTTTGAAAAACAGATTGAAAAAGTGGCTGGATTCAAAAACTCTTGAGGGGCCTCGAAATTAGCAAAGTAAAGAAGTTGTGTGTTAAATGTTCAATGAACAATGATAATTAAAGTTGCCTTTGGGTATTTTTGTCAACAGTTTTAAATATTAAATCTTTGTGTTTCGGACAGTTTCCAATTCAGGGAATAGACAAATAGATGCGAGGCAAGAGTAGTGTTATGACAGGAATTTTTTTTTCCTGCCAAAAATGATTGTGTACAGACACAACAGTGTTTCTTGTCATATTGTGCCCCGATACATCAGCACCCCATACCAGTGGTGGGCACGGTTTCACTAATCTGCTAACTGCCAATTAGCAAAGATCATTTTTTCTTTCAGCGGATTAGCGCCTCCGCTAACTTTGAAAACCCTTGGTGGATTAATTAGCTTCTGCTACATTTAATTCCGCAAACAGTAAGTCCGCCATTTCCTCTCCCCCAGGAAAAAAAGTTTAACGGGTTGTAATCTCTACAATTGTGCACGTTTGTTCCCATCTGTTGTGAGTGCATAGCTGAGCGGCATAATGTAATTATGCAGTTAAGTTCACTTCCAGTGGCATAGCCAGAGCAAAAAATCCCTCTGCAAAAATCATTAGTGCTCCTGAACACGTTTTCCAATGATAAAAATTATCCGTTGGCAATCAAAAAACAACTTCCTTCTTAATGCAATCGGAGAGCGATGAAGGAGTCTGCTAATTGAGTTCAAAAAGATAATTTGGTCCACTAATTACAGTACTGTGAAAAAGTATTTGCCCCCTTCATGATTTCTTTTTTTTTTTTTTTTTTGCATATTTGTCACTTTAATGTTTCAGATCATTAGACGAAGATGACCCAAGTAAATACACAAGTGGTAAAGTGGTAGATTATGGGTTTGATTCCTAGCGGCATCAAAGTAGAGATGTACAAAATTAGTAGTTGAAGCGTATCCCTGCTAATCATTCAGGAATAGGGGTTTTGTGCAACAGCTTGCCTGTGTGAACTCAGTATAATGTGTCTGCCTCAGGGGCACTGTAATTCTATGTGTTTGCACTATTAAGTTAGCTTTAGATCTCCCAAGCACAAACAGTTGAAATGCATACACATACATATGTATATACTACGTTATTGTACAGGTTTGCTCACTCAGTTGAGAAGATATTAAACTCCTACATCTCACTTAATACAAGTAACTGATTTTTCAGGTAGTCCTATTTTATTCAATAATGACATTTATATCTACTGAAACAGAATCTGCGTTGAGTTGACAAGAAACCACTAACCACTCGGTGAGTTGCACATTTTTTAAAACGAACGTTTAGGGTTGTTTTAAGGACTGGTTTGTGAATGCCCGTAGCCAGCCATTCTGAAGCATGGCAGGGGCGATTCTAAATGAGCCGAATACTCAAGACAGGACCAATCATCAAAATTTCGGTGTCCAACACTCTATTTCAAAGTATACAACCCAGAAAGGGGGCTCAAAGTGCAAAATAGTGAACTTATCCTTTAAGCAAATTCAGAAAGTGAAACGTAAAAAGATTATACTACCATTGGCTCTAATTTACTATAGTGAATAAAAAATATTGTCATTACTGATGTATATCATTAAAATTAACTTTACTGATACATGGTCATCTTGAAACTATTTCAATGCCTGACATGTCATATGTAACAGTTCTGCTGTGACATTGGCAGGTGTTTGTTTACCAGAGCAGTGAACTGCGACGTGACCTAAATAATCCTAGTAGTTGAAACTGGTGTTGTTTTCTCACCGATTTTGGTGCCAATGGACATATATTTGCCACAAATATTTCAAATGTTAACAGAACTGATCAAAAGGTTTGTGCACAATTATGTTTTCTGACACAAAGAAAGGAAATTAAACATACTTCACAGTACATTTTGGCCCATCAATTTTCTTGCGTGTACTTACCACAATCAACATGGACGATATGAAAAGACCCGTATGATCGAGGGTACAACGAAATACCAGAACCGAAGAACAAGGACCGAAACAAAACAAAGCAGATCGCGAATGTACCAAAGTAACACTTTAAATAAATTTTAGTATAACACAATACTTATTAATACAGAGATGAAAATTATTAATTGTGAAAAAGGAGGAAACCTGTATTTTTAAGGATCTTTAATAGGAAATGTAAAGAATTAACATTGCAGCAGCAAGAAGTTGAAAAAGGAGAAATTCCTCCTTTATAACTCACATGAAAGCAAAGCAGTACAATGAGGCACCAACAACACAAATGTGGCATTTATCTTATGGAAAGCATTTTTTTTTGGCAAAGGGCCACAAAAAGTGAATAATTTTCCACAATTTACATAAATTACCTAAATTCATGTAGTAAATTTATCATTATATGTGACCTGTGGGGGTTTGATGCTTCATGGAGTAAATTACATAATTGTATCACAATCCCTCTAGTACTCTCTGGAGAAATAACAACATTTGGGATCCATAAAGAAACTATTAATTTACACAATCCCAGATTTCCACCTTTTCAATCACTCTGATCAATCACTTAATTTCATCACCATCTCTCAAGTACTTTCTGAGAAATAGCAATGCATAGCAAAGTTTTAATTGCTAAAATCTAAGATGGTTGCCAGATGGCCATATTGTGTTCCAATCTGTCTGCAGATTGAACATGCGCAACAAGACCCTAAGGGGAAATCCTGTAAAATGTCATCAGAGTCCCTCTAGTGCTTTCTGAGAAATAATGAATAATGATAACAAACTCTACAGCCATCTTGGATTTCACATACGCTCAGAGCACAGGGCAGCCATCTTGGATTTTCGATCCACTCAAAAAGTATCAACGCCAGGGTTCTCACTAGGTCATTTGAGCGTAGAGGCCCCCTACGCTGTGATTTGGGCCCCTACGCTGTCTTTCAACCAGCGTAGGGGTGTTTTGATAGTACTAGCATACTAATACCAGCTTGTTGCAGGGAGTATCAGAGAGAAAAGGAGAACAAAGTAATTTACACCCCTCAAAATGCATAAAATAATGTTTCAGAGGGTTCTAAATTTCAAAATTTTCTGGGGGGGATGACCCCAGAGACCCCTACTAAGCTCACACCTTCAATGCCAGCTACGCGGCTAGCACCATGCCAAGTTGCCCCTACGCTGCGAAAAAATCCAGGTGAGAACCCTGAACACTTGTGCGGGACCTCATGAGGAACATTTGTACCAAGTATGGACTTCATTCCTTCAGCTGTTCTTGAGAAGTTCAAAATGTCTCAGACAATCAAAGCTCATGACTGCCATCTTGGATTTCAGATCCACTCAAAAAGTAAAAACACTTGTGCGGGACGTCATAAGGACCATTTGTACCAAGTATGGACTTCATCCCTTCAGCCGTTCTTGAGAAGAAGTTAAAAATGTCTCAGCCAATCAGAGCTTATGGCGGCCATCTTGGATTTCCGATCTGCTCAGAAAGTAACAACACTTGTACGGGACCTCATGAGGAACATTTGTACTAAGTTTGGGCTTCATCCCTTCAGCTGTTCTTGAGAAGAAATTCTAAATGACTCAGCCAATCAGAGCTCATGGCGGTCATCTTGGATTTCTTATCCGCTCAAAAAGTAACAACACTTGTGCGGGACATCATGAGGAACATTTGTACTAAGTTTGGAGTTCATCCCTATAGCTGTTCTTGAGAAGAAGTTCAAAATGTGAAAAGTTAAAGGGGAACTCCGGTGTGAAATTGACTTGGGGTGTATTGAAACATGATAACGAGTACTAACTTTTGTCGAATACCTCACCTCCGTACACACCCAACATTTCGAAATACAATCTATTTGTTTGTGCTCGTCAATCGACTTATCATGACTTTCAAGATGGCGGGGACTGGAAACTACCTCAAGGTACTGTCTGCATAAACAGTCTTTTGTAATAAACTACCTGTGCATTTTCAAAGTTCTCAGTGCCTCATTTTAAATGCCAAGGCCCTCGGAATTCTACAAATGAAGTGTGGAGCGACTTTGAGCGTTATTAATGATGGAAAAATAGCGATTTCTTTGCATGGCAATGCTATGCCCCATTCACTACTATTGTAAGCCTGTTGGGAGCTTCAGCTAAAAAGCCATGTATTTCGAGATGTTGGGTGCGTAAGGAAGGTAGGGTATTCGACAAAAGTTAGTACTCGTAATCATGTTTCAATACACCCCAAGTCAATTTCACACCGGAGTTCCCCTTTAACGGACGACGCAGTACGACGGACAAAAAGCGATCGCAATTGGTCACCATGCTCTGCTCAGGTGACCTAAAAATGCAGTTTTTAAATGATGGTTTCATTTATTAAAGGAAAAAAGCTATCTAAACTGACCTGGCCCTATGTGAAAAAGTAATTGCCCCCCCCTTGTTAAATCATGAATTAACTGCACAGTTAATTCATGTGGTTAATCACATGACTAACCACATTTATTGACTTCAATTTCACTAGCCACACCCAGGCCTGATTACCGCCAGACCTGTTGAATCAAAAAATCACTTTAATATAACCTGTTTGACAAAGTGAAGTTGGCTAAAAGATCTCAAAAAGCAACACATCATGCCGCGATCTAAAGAGATTCAATAACAGCTGAAAAACAAAGTCATTGACATCCATCAGTCTGGAACGGGTTACAAAGCCATTTCTAAGGCTTTGGGACTCCAGCGAACCACGGTGAGGGCCATTATCCACGAATGAAGAAAACTTGGAACGTAGTGAACCTTCCCAGGAGTGGCCGGCCAACCAAAATTGCTCCCGAGCCCATTGATGACTCATCCAGGAGGTAAAAAAAGAACCCAGAACAACATCTAAAGAACTGCAGGCCTCACTTGCTTCAGTTAAAGTCAGTGTTCATGATTCAACAATAAGAAAGAGACGGGGCAAAAATGGCATCTATGGGAGAGTTCCACTGCTGACCAAAAAGAACACAAAGGCTCGCCCCACATTTGCCAAAAAACATCTTGATGATCCCCAAGACTTTTGGGGAAATATTCTGTGGACTGACGAGACAAAAAGGACAGAAAGGGACTGCTTTGTTGCTTAAGGACCTGGATCATTTGCTGTAATTGATGGAACCATGAATTCTGCTCTCTACCAGAAAATCCTGAGGGAGAATGTCTGGCCATCAGTTCATGACCTCAAGCTCAAGCGCACTTGGATTATGCACCAGGACAATGATCCAAAACACACCAGCCAAAATTCCACCACAGCAATGTGAAGGATTATTAAATTATCAAGTCTTGTCATCACAATGCATAATGCATGAAGGCAATGCAGATGAAAATGACAGCCAAAATTAAGCAGAGAGCCGGGATGACGTCACTATTTACAGCGCCTCTGGCGGTATTTCCTCAAAAACACAGTCTGCTAGAAGTGTCATGGCGCATTCCATAAACTTCAAAAACATCTAAACAATAAGAAATGATGACCCCACACAAAAAATTCCCTACATATGATTGATTTTGTGTATTCATGCAGCAATTAAGTGTGACTTGCTGTACTATGATAATGTCCCTTTAACCCCTTTGCGCAGAAGCCAAATCTGGCTATTTATGTGTTACCTTATTTAAGGCTTTATATTTATATTACCTACTTCCTAGGAGCCCAATAAGACAGCTATCCACGTGGCTCCCCAAAGTCTAAGATCCCTCAAAATTTTGCACTGTCAAATCATAAAATAATCATATATTTAACACAAATCAACTTTTGACGCATGAAATTCAAAATGAAATAATGATTTTCTGGTTGAATTTAGCATGAGCTTATCAATATAGGTGCAGTTGGACACCAGCAGTCAGCAGTAACCTCTCCAAACACAAAACATGCCTTTTCTCCATGATAAAGTTTAGAATTTTGTCCGTTTTTCTTCAGAGTCCCACAAGCCAGCACAGATACTCATTAAAGGAACTGCTTATTTAACAGTCAGAACATTCACCCTGCAATGAAAAGCTAGCAGTTCCCACTTCTGAGCTAACAACCTTATATAAACACTTTACACACCTTATAAGGAACAAGTATAATTCACTTAGTAAAATCTGAAATATTCTTTATTATAACAGAACAGACATTCCACTATTAGGAACAATCGGGCAATATTCTGTCCCAGATTGAACAGCATGGTGCAATGAACGTACCAGGGGGTCAATCAAAGTCCTTGAGCAGTTCACATTTTAAACGAGCAAAAACCTCGGCATTCGATTTCACTGAATACAGAATAAATTCAAAAACAAAAAGCCACATTGCGCAAAATGCAACCACAATAGCGGTATAACCTTTATTCATTGAATCCCTTCTCAAGAGACAGATGTATCCAGTAGAAGGAACCCTCCAGTCCTGTTCCATTCGTAGTAATTCCCATTGACCATATCCTTACCTCATTTAAATCCTGTGAAAGTAACTGAGCACTTCAGGCCGGGTTTGGGAGTCTTTTTTTCTATAAATCATCATTTTCAGCTGCGCAATCATGCGCAACTTCGAGAGAATACAACCAACCTTGAAGTTGCGCATACAACCAACCTTGTTGCTATGCAAAGGCTTGTATACTCTTCTGACTGTTCAATCAATGTCTTTCAGTTACTGTGGAAAGTTTGAACTCTCGGAAATTGGGTAAGAAACGTGTCAATTAATACATCGTTACCGGGGAAACTTCATGATGGTGTGAAATATAACTGTGCAGTTACGCAGATGAGCCTGAGTATATAATTGAGTGATTGGCTATCAACACCAGTATTAGGAGGCTATAAGGGGGCACTGAATTTGCCGATGGAGGAATCTACGTGTAAATCCGCAGTAGGGAACTACGCATTTTTTATATGTGACTATAATTGATAGTAGAATGACATAGAATCAATACCATGTCGAATTTTTTGCTTCAGAAAACTGATTTTTCTTAACTACTCACTGGGAATCCATTAGCTCACTGCAGCTGAAGTGGTTGCTACAGAGGACAATGATTTTTCACTTCACCAAATCGACCATTGATAAAACTCACTAAAAATCATCTCACGCTCCATGTCAACAGTGACAGGTGTTCTGAATTCAAATGGTTTTTTTTGCATCACCAGGGTGTTCCACAAGCCCTGGCGGCCAGCGATTTCGCTGACTACTCAGTCCTCCTCCACCAGCTACTTTCCTGATAATTTAAAAAATTTAATGCGAGTTTTGATACGTTTTTTTTTTTTTTTTTTTAAGATTTTTTTGGGGGATTTTCACCTTTACTTGAAAGTTACAGAGTAGAGAGAGACAGGAAAGTTGGAGAGGAGAATGGGGATGACATGCAGCAAATGACCCGAGCTGGAATCGAACCCAGGTCACTGCGGGCAGGACACAGCCTTTATGGTGCGCGCGCTTAGACCGATGTGCCACTGGGGCGCCCCATGATGCATTTTGTTTTGATAGACGCTTTTCAGTTGACTGATTTACTGTCTCTTCGCCGCTGTATTGAAACATAAAGCCGCGCTGTGATTAAGCTGACTTAAACATCCAAAACAACTTCAACATCCAATGATACTTTCGTCATCTGCGCATCGTTGTATTGTCTGAAAATCTTTGAAATTTGAGCGGTAGCTCAAAAGGATGCCACCCAAAAAGAAGATGAAGGCGAATAGCGGGCAGACCTTATTGATGACCCTCGTAAAAAAAAAAAAAGGAAATTTCAGCACAATAAACTGAACTGATGAGGCAATTCCGCTCAGCAGTTCAGTTTATTGTGCGATGACACAGTAAACGCCCGTATATCCATGCTGAGCAGTAATAGCCTGCTACCATATTCCCCAGTGTTCAACCCGGGGACAGTCGTTGCCACTATGCGAGAATGAAATGTAATAAATTACCAGCGTTTTCAACATACGTTTTTAAGGCACTGAATCGACTCACGGTGACCCGAAGAAAACCTGCGTCGAAACACTGGTAAATTGTATAAATATTGTCACATTCTGGCTGCTTGTGTGCTAATGCGTTCATCACATCTAATCCGTAACCATGCATTAATTCGCTCATTTGCGAAGACTACGCAGTATGACGACTGGTAAAATTGTTTTTTGCAAACAATCTGTTCTGTACATCAAAAATTTATCACGCATTTTCCTTAAACGAGGACATGAAACGTGAATTGTCTTTTGAATATTCTGAATTGTATAGCTCGTGAGACAGCACTTATTTAGCTTGGCTTAGGCTTTAACTGACGTTGTTTGCACCGATGTTCATAATTCAATATGCTCAATACGTTCCACATTTAAATGTTTTCTTTTTACAACTGACAATATTTTAAATAAGTGAAGGGCCATCTGAAAACAAATTACATTGCTGCAAAAATGCTGAGAGCTGTAATTTTTTGATTAATATCACGTGTATTATATGTCAGTGTTACCTATCGGAGATCTTTTTCACCATTAAAGTTTCTTCAGCATTATAGGGTTATATAGGTGCCATGCTTCCTCTGTTGTTGGTGCCATGCTTCCTCTCAATTCCAATAAAGTCCAACACCTCATGAAAGTCAGCAAGCACTCTTAACTGCAGACCAATTTACGTATTCTGATTTTTACTGATACTTATTTTATGAATGATAATTAAATGGTGATTCCATAATTTTCCCGTCAACATAGTGACTCAATATTTGTTATGGTTGAAAATGGCTAATCCTTCAGTGCCAAAAGAAAACCCTCAGACATTTAAATGACTGAAATATTGAAATAAACATATAATTGTAAAGAGATGTTAATTATTTTGTACAGTTTCTAATAGTTACAACTGGAGAATACAGGCAATCGATGTGAGTTCAGGAATTAATTGTAATAATATAGAAAAAATGCTTCAAAGAAATAATTACTGTGGTATTGGAGTTGATTTATGCTTGCTTATAGTTTTTAATGTATTTGTGTTTGTGGTGCTAGTTGGTATTGTGCATGAAATGGTGGCATGGATGTAAGAGTGTTCAACTTTAAATAGCAAAAAAATAGTGAAATTTGACTCGAAAATCCGAAAACTTTCCACTGAAAAACAGATGAATTAAGCTGTCTAAGGTCCACTAGAATGCACTAAAGAGCACCACTGAAAAAAAATTTTCCCGGGGGGGCATTCCCCGACCCCCCTAGAGGCAGACTGACAGTATGCCGCCCATGCAACTCTTGACTGGCTACTTTTTTCATTTAACCTGCTACTTCCATTTATTGGGAACACTCTGCATCACCCAGGTATACACTGTTGGTGTATATGAAGTGAGTTATTATTATAATATCATTATTCTTATAAGCTGAGAATTGTGCACATTATGCTGCTTTGATGTCTTTTTGATACAAGTTGGCACCATTGCTCACCTGCAATGAATAGACCCATGCTGGCAACGGCAATCCATGCCAGCTTATGCTGGTCATGAAGCTCCAGATCTTGGGCCAAAACCAGAAATTTTGGATCAGGAGCGTCAACAGGTATTGGGCTGGTTAATTTGAAGTACTTGAAGTAAAGACCAAATACTCCAGTGCTGACTGACATGGCAATCCCTGTGCAATAAATGAAAGAGAGGGGGTCATAAGTTTTTTTTGTAGAACTATAACTGAACCAATCAAGAAATGAATGCAAATAAAGGAGTTTCACATTAACATAGGTACAAAAAAATCATGTCCATCCTCATATACAGAAAATTTGAAATAAAAACCATCCATTTTCAGGTTGCTGGCTACTATGCATTAACTTTCCACTGACAAGGTACAGAGCATATAATAAGTCTTGTCATCTGAGGAAATAAAATACAACATATCCTCAGTTAATGGTTGATCAGCCCTCTTCTTAGTCTTTAAAACAGTTTATTTGTTCTCCTACACACCCAATAAATCCAAAAAAAGCCATAGAAAACAAATACAGAACAATAGAACTTTCAGACATACCTTAAGAAATGAGAGCTTATTTAGTATACTTTGAAAGTTAATTTGAAATATACTCACTTTATATGTCCCATATTATGCTGTATTTTGTCATTTAAAATATGTCCATTGGGTCTTCAAAATAATGTTAAGAATTCCGATACAAAAAAAAAAACCCCATACACATCCAGGCCTTGTAAGACCTCTTTTCTCGCCCCGTCTGTGCCGGCCTGAAACATGAGCTGTTTTGAGTGGGTGGGGAGGCTATGCTAATGAGAGGCTGCTCTGATTGGCTGCCTGGCCGCTTCGATTCCGGGGGAGGGTGCAGACCCGAAAAACCAGGAGACCAAGATGGCAGGTATTATAGGACGGCTCTCTCTGGGGCATCTATTGCTGTAAGACCGTACTTGTTTGATCCCGAATCTGACCCCAAACGGGAGGAGGCAGCAATTAAAGTATTGCAGCAACGTTTACAGCAGGATGTCAATGAGTGGCAAGTTGAAATTTTTGTGTTTCGCTCAAGCTGTCTCACCTTACATGCATGTGATTGTAGCTGTACTTTTATATAGTCATGTTATATACCCACTTAGCTATCCGGAGGAAACTTTGCTAAAAGCTCCTGTTAAACATTTCCACCAAAACGAAACATAATTCCAACACCAAGCAACTAAATGAGTATGTAGCAAAAACCCACAAACGGTGTAAGCATTGCTTGTGTGGAGCTAGCGAATCGATAACTTCTACCGGAAATCCGTATCCGACATCCACTTCTTTTTCGGTTTTTTATTAGACAAAACAATTTTCAAAGGTGGATGAAATTCCGCCACGGCAATGCAGAGAAATCGTTTGTTATACCAGACACATTATACTGTGTTTCACGATTGCTTTCACTGCAGTAGGATCAGAGAGCTCGCCCACACCACGGCAAAGTACCCGGCTGACACCGGTCATGGATAAGTAAAACGATTGTTTCACAGCAGCAGTAAACAAACCCAAACACGTACCCTAAGCTACACAAAGCTTATGTCTGGTCTAACTGCAGCCTTATCAGCCCAACTTTGCAGACACACACAACACCTCTCCAGTTAGCTTCAACTGTAGTGGCTACAGTCAGGTAACGTTATGATGAAACTACTACTTGATGCTAACCAAAGTAACACAAGCATACCAATCTGAATTACTGCATGTTAACCAGGAGCATTTTTTAAGTAGCACGGAACGCGAACTAACATGCGGTAGTACCGACCGGTCATAACAATGACAGAGACAAACGTTACCCTGCAATACAGGTTTTACAGACAGTTAAGTTCCGTTACCGTGAACAGTTGTACCAAGCATCCAAATTACAAACAAGTATAAAAAGTTAGCTTCAAATGAGGTTTGTGTTCACTCACCTTCTGTTGAATGTCTCCTTGATATTATTTACTTTTGCATATTTAGGACACGAATATCAGCAACAGTAACTTAGCTACATTAGCCGCAGTGCTACAGCCACAGTCAAAAGGCTATCACGTTAGGTAGGCTTATGCAGTAAAGCAACACAAAATGGTAAAACTTACTGCTTCCGCGTCTGTGAGTCAAGTACAGTTGGTACCGATCCAGGCTTTATCTTCAGATATTTTATAAAGCCTGCATTTGAGGCCAGCTGTTAGTGCTAACTATCGTTAGCAGTCCCGCTAGCCACTCGTAACACGTTTGCTTCACTTACATTATTTGCTGTTATATTGTTACTTACAGCTTGTGGTTCCGAGCGCTTGATCGATGCAACTGCTCCAGGTGTGAGAAGCAGCTGAGGCGCATATCCAGCAGTGAAATGCCAAGCACAAACAGCTAATGCGCCCTTTGAGTGTGGCTGTTTGCCGCCAGCAAACAAAAAAAGCTACCTTTCTGGTGGCATCGTCTTTTGGAAGAGAAAATAGTTGTGCTTTTTTTTGCATCCAAAAAACACGCACTAACAGCTTTGGGAGACATACTGATAAATCTACACGTTAAATGATTTGGGCTTGTTTGTGTCTGATAGAATAAATTCTGGGGTGGGCAGGTCCAGCGCCGTGATTGGCTCTGGCCAGGTCTGTCCTGACTGGACGCAACAACCTGCCGTCAGGTTTTGTCCAGATCTTGTGAAGATCTCGGGACGAGCTGTTCAGAGAGGAAACCACGTTCAGGAAATCATGCTCTCGGATTACGGCAAAACCCCTGTATCTTATGTTTAGAAACTTTGCAGAGGTTGAGTATGGACATCCAACATTATAACATTACTTGTATGTATTAAAAGAAGCATCAGCATAATAGAGGATTTTTAAAGGTAATATATTTGTACAAAACTGTTAAGTCCTCGGATTTTTGAACATAGGTCCATTTTGATTATAAAAATATGAAATTACCCAAACCCTTCCTCTCCTCCGAAAGCTAAAAAGCTTGCCTTCATGAAAACAAGGGCTTATACAGGTCATTCTGAAATCCTGAATTGTAACATCAGCTATATACAGTCATTCCTGGGCAACATGAAAGCCAGCACACTCATGTTTTTCCCCATTCTCAATCATTTCTTTTCTTCTGGATATATTCAATAACATATTATAAGTCAATTATTTAGATTTTATCTGATTCTCTTTCAAACTTGGTCATCTTCAAACTTGGTCAGGGATGCCAAGAAGGCACAGCGTATAACACCACCATTGACAACACTGTCAAATCTAGAAACAGGTGTACACATAGTAGCTTATTTGTATTACTCAGCAGCTTTCAGTCCTCAGAAACAAACAACACTTTTCGAGTTATTACCATAACTACAGGTATTACTTAATCAAATATGAGACCTATACACCATTTGTTTGAGAAATCTGAAAAAAGAAAGTTGCACTAATACATTCAACGATGTGGAAGTGCAAAGTAACTGAGCGGTAAGTGATGTCACCAGGAGCGACATGAGTGAAATTGAGTCAGAGACTGTTTTAAACAAATCCTGGGGACAGAATGAATGTCAAACATGTCTCTTGGAAGTTTCACTTACTGAGGAGAGAGACAGCAAGCTGGAAATACAGCAAGAAATACAGTTAACTTGCAATTTATTCAACATTATTCTCAATTGCTTGATACACCCACATAGGCTTACCCACAATGAAAACTTGTTTTACGCTATTGCCAATTTATTTGAAGTAAATCAATGTAATTCAATATTTAACATCAAATTGTTGATATTTGCAAAGTAATCAGTCATACAATAATAACCCCAAAACACTGCCGTATGCACCCCTTCTGGGTTTCAAGCCTATGAGGACTGTTCAAAGATGAAAGCGGGAGTAAGACCTTTGGCAGTTTCTTACAACTGTGTTAACAATAACTGCCAGGTTTTTTTATGATAGGACAGACGCTCAATTCATTCCCAGCCAATTCTCAGACCGACTACACTATTTTGGCAATGCTATTGCCCCCTATTGGTCAACTTCTGTCAACCACTGTTACCTTTGTTGTTTGAATTTTATTGCACTTCAGGAAAGACTGTTAACTCATATGTACAGATACATAATATATGAGGTAGTATAGGATAGTATGTTTTTTCCCTTTCTACAGTACACTTTTTTCCTGTCCCAATATTCCTGTATCGGTCTCCCCTTGGTCTACTGATCTGTAGGCCTTGTTAGTACTGGTTAGTTAGTTGTAGCTTGTTAACCTGTTTGTAGGATAGTATGGTAGGTTACGTGCATCTATGTATTGAGTCCTGGGGAAATGGTATCTTATTCTACTGTGTATGTGGAAGGAATGACAATACATCTTCTGACTGTGACTCTCTCTGAATTTCAAAAATAATTTAGAGACAAGTTTTAAAAGCTCACTGAAAATTATCCACCAAGTTTGGTGATGTATGGACAAAATGTCATTCATTTATAGCCAAATCTGAGCCAGGCCCATGGACGTGTTTGGAGCTGGTAGCTCCCCCAACTGGGCGTTTTCGAACTTATTTTACACACGTGTTTCATAAGTATTTTGTAACAAATTCTACGAGTTTTGTAATGATTAGACAAAAATTTTATGATTTATAGTCAGATTTGTGTATTTTTTTGTATTTGTAGTGCCCCCTACTGTTCGATCTGAATGAAATTTTCAGGCTATATTCCAAGTTGTGCTCTAAACAAATCCTGCAAGTTTCGTGATTATTGGCCAGATCGTTGTGGAGTTACGTCCATTTATATGTTAAGTCACGCCCCTTTTAAACTTTATTGGTCAGTATCTTCAAAACAGATAAAGATATCAGCATGAAAAATGCTCAGTTTAATAAGCTAGGTCCACTGACTATCCACAATTTGGTGCAAATTGAATAAACAGTTTAGGAGGAGTTATCAAAAGTTGTTCTTCAAAAAATTCAAAATGGCGGAAAATTTACTCAAGCAGACCTTATGGGTCTGTATTGCAAATTTGTAAAGGGCGGCCCAATACATCTCTGTAGAAAGTTTAGTGTAAATTGGACACACAGCGTAGGAGTTAAAAGAAATAAGATTCTACCTTTAATTATAGCGCCACCATCGGGCCAATTAGGGTCATATTTGTTGTGCAAGTAATGAACACTTTTTCTAATCATGGGTGAAAGTTTCATGTCTCTACGATGTTCCATCTCATGGGAATTTGCACAAACGTTTCTGAAGATTAATAATAAATCAGGAAGAAAACAATAGGGTTTCAGCCCTTCAGGCTTGAACCCCTAATTATAACAAGACTGACTGACTACTATGCGGTCAGCCTTTGAAAAATAATTGATTGCGGTGATAGGGGTTCAAGCCCTAATGCCATTTTTTTCGAAAGGCAATCACTTTTTAGCAAAATCGCCAGGCTCATCCTCAAAAATATTAGAGGAATCAATGAATAGGAGGCAGAAAATAATTTATTGGAGAAAAAGAAAATACAAAAATGAATATACACTGATGAGCCAGCACATTATGACCACCTGCCTAATATGCTGTTGGCCCTTTGCATACCACCAACACAGCTGTGACACGCTGAGGCTATGACCTTAGCAGCATATCCTCGAAGTCCTGTAAGGTGCAAGTAAGAGCAGCCGCGGATCACATTTATTGTTCCAGCACATTCCCCCAGATAGTAAATTGGATTGAGATCTTGGGCGACACCTTTCACTATTCGTCATATTCCACAAATCATTCCAAAACAATCTGCGCAGAGTTACAGCGCTCATTATCCTGCAGAAGGAGGCCACTGCTATCTGGGAATATTGTTGCCATGAAGGGGAGCATCTAGCCCGTGATTATGTTTAGACAGGCAGCACATTAATGCAGTCAAATTAACGTCGACATGAATGATCAGACCCAGGGTTTCCCAGTGAAAAATAGCCCAGCATCAAACATGCTCCACCTGCTTTTCCTCTTCCCGCCGTGCAGCCTGATGCCATCTCTTTCCCTGGTAAATGGCGCACAAATACCTGGCCATTCACCTGAAGCAGAAGAAAATGAGACAAACAAATTTACCTTCTTCCTTCGGTCCAAGGTCCAATTTTTACGGGGGGGGGGAAGTCGGCAAAGTCAAGGAATCGCATGCAATGGTCCGACTTAGAACTGTAACTGGTTTACTAAGAGGGGGCGTGCCATTGAGAAAGGTGAACTGCTGGTCAACTGATCTGCAGCATAGTCATTCGGGGAATGTCGCCCTCTGGTCTGTCTGGGGGGAACAAAGTGACCGCATTTGATTTGCTATATTTACCTCCGTCAAGGAGGTTATGCTTTTGCCGGAGTTGGTTTGTCTGTCTGTTTGTGTACAAGATAACTCAAAAAGTAATGAACGGATATCTCTGAAATTTCGTGGGTGGGTTGCTATTACATCAGGGATGGACTCTACTGATTTTGACTGTGAACGGTCACACAATATGGCCGCCACGGCGGCCATCCTGAAATCCTATGACACGCGATGACCATTGACTGTATAAAACATGGATATAGCCTCCGTGACGTCACCCATAAGTTTCTGAATATCCACTCTGAAGCTCATTTGGTCGCCATCTTGGCACTTACTTGACCCCGCCTACCTCCCGGCTAATCTAAAAATAGGCAAAAAGGTGGACCGTTGCTGGAGCTGAGGCGGGCCCAATGGGCGGGGCCGAGTGGAGCCTGTTTCCTGAAACACGCCCTCCTAGCTCGAAGCTACCAAGCTAGCTATGGCTTCCAATCTAGGCTAAGAGGCCAGCTCAGCTCCATGCTACCTAGTTCGCCATGGCCAAAAAGCTGGGTCATATTGGTCCTAGTGAAGGAATGGAGCCTGCCAAGTTGCTTGAGGTGGTGGGTTGAATGCTGTTAATATCCGTGAAGCGGTTGCGAGATGAACGTTGTTCGTATCTGTGAAGCAGTTGCGAGACAAGCGCTGTACACCGCTGGGAAGTTGCGGCGGTTTAGTATCATTACGGGAGTGCGAGCGGGTGCTCGGCTTAGCTTTTCACGCACCTTAGCCAGGTCCCCGTAACGGTAGTATGGCCAGTCAAACGATAACACTGCATTACGTAACCTTACTAACAAACCTGATGGACCTTTATTTTCCCACCTCACACCACACATTTTGATCACAAGAATTATCGCCCCACATTTTGACTTCGGTGAATGCTGAATTAATTGGTTACTGTGGCCAGCGTACGCACAGGTCATCAATGCTAGCACAGCTGGGCATCTGGCTCCAAGGCTCCATGGTTATTTCATCAGCTGCCCAGCTAATCTTTGACCTTTATATTAGCAAACGACACCACTGCAACATGCTACTTTTCTATCGCGTCGTATAATTGAAGGTACTTTCGGACCTCGGCAAAAAGCCTTTATTCTTAGCGACACCGAATATAGCCGAACAAGGCTAGCTAGTGACACCGTTTTCTGTTGCCGTTTGACTTATTAATTAGGTTAATGTAGCTAGCTAGCTTGTGGATGATGGACTTTATGAAGACATACTTTTAGCGACAGCTAGCTAGCTCGCTAGATAACGCGGGATAAGTTTAATTAGCTATATAGCTAGCTAGCTAGCCTTTCTATTTACAATGATACCGCATTGAAAATCGTACTGAAAATGGAACAAATCCATTTGTGGCGAAACAGTGGCAACGGTAGCTCTTTAATATCTTACAGTGTGAATAACGCAACTTCGTGTTGACATATAATGTTATATGAAATAATAATTTCATCACCTGAAAAAACAGACCACAGACTCCTAACCACACAGCAAGAAATTATTGTCCTGATATTTCAATAAAAATTCTCCGGTCACAAACGCTACCGTAGGGTCAAGTTCCGTGGCTCGAATGAGCCTATCTAGGATAACGGCACACAGACGACTGGATTAGGCCAAGGATTAGCAGCTAGGCTAGACGATCTGAGGTAACTCCCCCTCAGACAGCCAGGCTTGACCAGGGATTAGCAGCAGGGCTTGGCGTTCCTACTCTATAGCCCAGAGCCATGTAGGCCTGTGCTCTAGCCCAGCCATGACATAGCCGGACTTGATGAGTCCTGTCCGTTGACTGTGTAATTCAAGGTTCTGTCACTCAAAGTGGCCACGCCCTTAATTATGCAAAAATTTAAGCCTTTATATAATGTCAACAGTAGAGTGACAAAAAGATTCACTCCCCCCAGTTTTCACGGAGGAGAAAATTAGCCATAGATACCAAAACCGTATTTTGAACCATGCTGGAAACATGTTTATTTTTACTGTAAAATTGGGCTTTTTAACATGGGGGTCAATGGGGATTGACTCACTTCTGAAGTCGCCGCAATGGCCATTTGAGGAAATGCAGTTTTAGCCACTTCCGTATTGGCTTCACTTTTCAAACGCGGAGATTGCCACTTGGCAATAACTAAACTCCGCTCCCAGTGATATCACTATAATTTTGAGGGTTGATTGGTCTCGCATCAGGGACAAAACCTATCAGTTTGAAATGCGCTGCTTAAAACAATATGGCCGCCTTGGGAGCCATCTTGAAATCCTATGTTGCAGATACCTTAAATTTCATATGAACCATGCTCACTCAGCAAGATTTCAACTGTGCTTCCTTTATGGAAGTTTGCACTCTCGAAGTGCCTTTAGTTTGAATTGCAATTTTCTGAACACAAAATGCTTCCCCTTATTGACTTCAACAGAGAAACATCATAAACATTTCTTGCGGTCACCTGAGGAATTTTCATGCAAGTAAACTGGGAGCCACCACCCAGGACAACGAAAGTGCATTTGTTTGCATGGAGAAAATGTGCTTGGAAGACTGTGGTAGGGGAGTACAATGCTTTTTATATTGACGGCCTCATGCAAGAAGGGCGTAAGTGATATTTTACAAATTTTACAGGAGAGCCAAAAAACTGCCACAGAACCACCTGTTTAAAATTTGCCAGCAGATATAACTTCTTAAATTGGCATTTTAACCCCTTTAGGATAGGAATTGAGACTCCAGACTTGGTCTGCAGATGGGCTAGTCTCAGTTATTCCAAAACAACCAAAAAAGTCATTTTTGACTGAAGTGTCACTTGCGCCCTTCTTGCATGAGGCCATCGATATATGTGCAGGTGAAGCCTCGCATACGTCATCACAGGTCATCTGCCTTGAGGTGTGAACAGAGGTGTCTTCAGTCAAGCCACACAGGGGCATGATATCCGATACTATGTGCCGTACTGAGTGAATTAACTGAAAGGGATCCAGCATGCACAGGGGGTCCTTAAGACCGAGGCTGAAAACCAATGTTTTAGTACACCCATTGGTAATAAATAATGTTACTCACTTTATCTGAAAGCGGTCCAAGTGGTTTTTTTGCTGTTGCCATTATTCGGTATTTGGCACATCTTGAATCTCGCTTTGGTGACTTGCCTTGCAAAACACTTGCTTGCACACCCACAGGGGTGATTGCAAAGAAAATTCTCAAGCCTGAAAATTTTTCTTCAGGTAAGGTCATGAGGAATGGGTCGTTGAGGGGCCTACATCCTGCATCTCGTGGGTCGGTATGAGGAAGTATGAGCTGAGCTTTCAACAGCGATGTAATAACACTGGGTTTAGGCTTCAACTGCCTCATAACTAGGACATCAGGGCCTAAACAATGGTTCTAAAGTCAAGCTAGGTTCATGATGGGTTATTCTTGGATTAGTAACCCAAGTTCCTCAATGGACACCACTATAAGGATTGATCAGAATTTTCAGCACAATATTATTACAGAAAATCTCATTTTTCTACTGCAGTTGAATTCACATTGAACGACTAACTCTATATCTATAATGATTTTTCAAACTTGCCTACTAACTAATTAACACTTTTAAAACATGCAAGACATTTTTTTGAAAATAATAAACGTAGCACTTGGTGAAGGCTTAAATATAGTTCGGAAAAACAGCTTATATAAAGGGATGTAAAATGCTGTTAAACTATTTTTATTTAAGAGGGAAATAAAATTATTCACTATGTCGCAAACAATGTCAGCAAAACAGTTGAATTGCTGCTCTAGAAGATGACAGTTCAATCTCGTTTTCCACACAGTTCAAAGCTAAATGTATTCGTAGAAAGTGAAACGTTTTGAGCTTGTTCGCTTGAAACCTCCTCTATTCTTACTGGATTCGAGACGATAACCCAAACGCACAGAGCACTGCCCGTGCTTTATGAACTGATAAGTTTTAAAGTAGATGATGATAATTAAAGTATTTCGCCAATTCTGACAAGCGAAATGACTTTTAGCGTACGTATGATCAAAGCTCATCAAATCCATCCATTCTCTATACCTAAAACCGGAGCCCATCCCAGCTGACTCTGGGCGAAAGGCAGGGACCCACCCTGGACAGCTCGCCAATCCATCATAGGGTGCACACACAATTCATTAGAATTTAATTTTAAAGCTATAGTATACGATCTGAGAATCAGTCGCGAAAGATTGAGACGTTGAGAAAAATTTGAAAAAAGCATCCTGCCCCCACACACACACCCCTCCCTCTGTGCTCCCTGATCCTTCCCACCGAAAGCACGTGTGGCCGTCAGCGTGGAGACTCCCAGACACACCCCCTCTACCAGAGCAACAAGCCGCCCGGCAGTCTATAACGTGGAAGGGGCGGGGACGAAGGCGGAACACGGAGCACGGGAATCAGAGCAAGCTCTTGGGGAGTGTCAAATAGAGCGAGGGGATTGGATGAGAGTAGGAGAGAGCGTTAACCAATGTAAGCCATCCGGCGGATGGCTTTACATTGGTCAACGTCTCTGCAGCCCCAGCCACTAGAGTGAATGGATTTTTTTTTTTTTTTCTCTTCACATTGTGTAGATTGTACTATAGGACCATATTCACCATCTAAATGAGGTTATTAATAATGATCAAACTTTCAAATCGTATACTACAGCTTTAATATTCAATATCACAAATGCATTAAGCTGTGCATGTCCTCGCAACCCAGTGTGTTATAAATAACATAGCTGTGGCTGTTATATGCCATTATCACGTTTATCAGCACTAGAAATTAAACGCTAAATTTTCTTGACTAAATGCATGCTTGACGTTTTTACACACCCGAATGTTTCTCTGGGTACTCAAACATCAAGGTAAGTCAAAAAAGTGCTGATATTATTCGATACTAGTGAAGTTTGAATACGGAATTCTTTCCCTTCCCCTAATACAGGATTAAGTAAATTCGAAGACCTCACATAATCAGCAGCCCAGTTATAAAATATACATAAAGTCGATCTTCGTTTCATTCTCATCTGTTTCTTTCCTCTGGGACTCGTATTTTCTCTGCACAGATGGAGTTCAACCGCATCAGCAAATCTCCACAGCATCACTCCCATACATTAATGCTGCTCACTAACAGTGTGTCGTTCACATCTCATCTCGTCCGGCAATTCCAACTTACTCAACACTTCAAGCTAATAAAGGCTGAATTACAAATACTGTCTCTGTTTGTGCAGTGTTGTCATGCAAGTTTGGCGCATGCGTAAAATAATACTTCATATTTTGTATCTTAAAAGTTGCTGAAAAGTTACGACATCAAGTATGCACATCTGCTATTGTTCTAATAATTAAGAATGTGCATGCAATGGTAAATAAATGATTAGCTGTGCAGTTTTTTGGGCTGAATTCATACCGTGCTGAAAGTAAGTGGTAAAATTAAATTAATACAAATCTGTTATTCCAAAACAAATTTCTAAACATAAAAAGAACACATAAAAAACTATTGTCCTTATTTTTAATGAAAATTTTTATCTTACCATGGATTTGACTGGATTTCAAAAGTGTGACACACAGAGGCCCCGAAATATGACATTTAACTACTTGGTGCCAGGTTAGGTACATTCACTCAGGGGAAGTTCTATTTGATGTTCTTCAACCCCCAAAGAATCAGCCTGAAGTAGTGTTCTGCACATACCACAGAAAAACATACCTGAGAGGATGAGGAGAACTTTCCTTCCAACCCGATCCATCAGCATTGCTGCAACAGCAGTGAAAACCACCTGGACTACCGCTACAATCACTGTTGCAACATCGCTGCCCTGAAAACAAAAACAACTTTCAACCAAATCTGTCATCAAAACCTACAAAACGTCTACAAGACCCTGCACTTCATCAAATGCATCCCATATAATAAAAAAGTCACAGCAAAGTTAGGCCATTTCACGTAACCAACTTCAATACCTCATTTACAAATGACATATGATTGCTCAGTTGGCTGTACTTGATACCATTTAAGTCAGTCAAATCATGGAAAACCATCCATCTGTAATTGACCCCGCCTCTTCCGAAATAGGATCGCAAGGAGGTTAGAGCCACTCCCAGCTAACTATGGGCCAAAGGTAGGAGCACACCCTAGACACAGGGGAACAAGCAAACTCTGCACAAAAGGCCCCAGGCAGGTTTGAAACCCACAATCATCTTCCTGTGAGGCAGCAGTGCTATCCCCTGCACCAGTGACACCCTCATGAACAAAGTCCTCATCAAAATCAGGGCTGTCAATAAGTTTTGAAGTAGAGGTCTCAAATTTGAAAGTAGACGGTAGGCTACTTTTCGAGCGCCAAAGATGCAAGCCTTTTAGTGGGGTCTGGGGGTCTGGGGGCATGACCCCCCCCCCCAGTAAATTTAGAAATATAGATGCTTGGAAATGGTACTTACAGCATTTTCCAGTCAGTCTTTGGGCCAAAAGAACAATCAATCACTATATTTACCATGTTTTTGTTTAACTGCCATTCTTTTACTGAGAATCTCAATGGTCTCAATGAGAAAATCTTTTCTATTTACAATTGCTACAACATAGGGCGGAGTCAGGGGAATTGGCCCACTTTTTGGCAAAATTTTAAAAAAGCCATAAAAATACAAGAATTGCCCCACGCATATGAGCAACCTCAGTCCAATCAAAACAGTTAAAATACATCAAGTTCCATTTTAGCAACAATTTAAATTTATGACATCCTATGAACGTGACATCCTACTGCTATGTGTGCAGTTAGTTTACTTTTCACCCCTCAGCCCAGACTAAGGGGCAGAGGGGTATTGTAGTAATGCGTCTGTCCGTCCGTCCCATAAACTTTTGTATTCCGCATGATAACTTGAAAACGCCTTTGTCAATCAACGCCATTTTTGCTGTGTTGCTTGGTCTTGTGTACCAACAGAAGCCTATCGATTTTGACAGCGCTTGGATGTTCAGTATGACCACCACAGCCGCCATCTTGAATTTTCTATTCCGCAGGATAACTTGAAAATGCCTATGTCAATCTACACCATTTTTTCTCTGTTGCTTGGTCCTGTGTACTTGCAGAAGCCAATCGAATTTGACGGCACTCGGATGTCCAGTATGGCTGCCACAGCTGCCATCTTGAATTTTGTATTCCGCAGGATAACTTGAAAATGCCTTTGTCAACATATATTCATTCCGATCAATTCAGGGGCTGAGGGGTAATGCCCGCCTTGTGGGTCTATTTTTCATAGTAGTTAGAGATCGACCTAATCAAAGGTGGTTTTTTTTTCAATTAACGTTAACATATTTTGAATATTTGAGTACCAAATCACAAAGCTGTACGTTGCTGAGGTGTAAATTATGACGCAACTTCTACCTGACAGTGACATCCTAAGCATATTGAAACAGCCCCCTGGGAAATGCGAAAATGTCCCAGGCATTAAACGACCCTTCGATTAACCACTGCTCTATGTTCTGCTCTGCTGCTTCCATCGCGTGTGGGAAAGGTAAACATGCTAAAAACTCTCAAAATGCATCTTCACTTCGACTCAGATGTTTAAAACGGATGTCTCACAATATCTATGCAGGATATTTTCATTTTCATTGTTTTAAGTTTCTTGTCAAAATTACTGATAAATTGAGAGGAAAGTACACGGCCGAAGATTGGCCAGTAGCTGGCTGTTTTGGGCGGCTACCGGCTCTTAATAACAGCCCTGCAAAATGGAAATGCAATACCCCCAATTGAAACTAGTTCCGTTTATAGTGGGTGGCCAATCTATAAAAATGTCAAATTTTGCATTATACAGGTAATTGGAAAACAAGAGGCCCATGGTGTCTGAATTACTCACCTAGTTTGACATCTGAATTGTTCTTTGCAGTTATTCATAATTCAATATGGCCAGGGTGGCCCTACAGGATTCTGAATCAAGCCAAAAAATAACAACACTTGGTCAGGGCCATGAGAGAAACGTGCACCAAGTGTAGCCCATATGTGACCACTGGAACTGAAGAAGATAAAAACGTGTCAGCAAATCAGAGACCAGGCAACTATATTGGATTTCAGATGGAGCAAAAAAATATCTACGCTTGGTCACAACGTATGATAAATAAATATACCACGTCTGATCCAAATCTGATCAGTGGAACTGGAGAAAAAGTCGAAAATGCTTCAGTCAATCAGAGACCTAGGCGGCCATTTTGTTTTCCAAATAGAGCCAAAAAATAACACTTGAACAGAGCCATGAGAAAAAACAAATGCACCAAGTGTAATCCATATGTGACCAGTGAAACTGGAGAAGAAGTCATAAATGCGCCAACTAATCAGAGGCCAAGGTGGCTATAGTAGACTCTGAATCAAGCAATAATATAACATTTGTTCAGGGCCATGAGAAAAATAAATCACGTCTGATCCAAATCTGACTAATGAAACTGGAGAGGTTGTTCAAAATGCATCAGGCAATCAGAAGCCAGGGTGGCCACATTGGGTTCCAAATGAACCTAAAAAATAACAACACTCCGTCAGGGCCATTAGAGGAACATTTGTAATCGAAATGGGCCAGTTAGAACTTGAGTAGAAGCCATTTAAAGAAAAAGTTGGCATACGGACAAAGGGAGGCAACAGCTCATCCTTGGTCCTTAGAACAAGGTGAGCCAACAATGATACATGAATATTTAAATACATTATAAAAATGTAAAAATGTCCATTATTTGTGAGCTGCCAAACCTTATATCCACAAATGATTACAGGTTAGGACTACACCGTTATACTCATCTAAAAGCCCTCAAAATCCAGTTTCTGGAGAAAAGAAAATCGAAAGGAAATGTGGATGGATGTACTTTTGGAAAATGCACCCCTGGCTGGCTAGCGTGCTTAAGCTTTTCACAATCTCGGTCTCATTCCGGCTTCACCATCATAGCCGAAGTTTCGCTTTTACTCAAGGTCTCGTGGTGGAAGTCTGGAAGATGGATTTGGTTTCATTTTGAGTCATTTTTTGCATAAAATAGTTCCTACATTCATTTTAGGCTTATTACGCAGTGCCCTGGGCTTAGAAACTGGCTTTTCTGAGCGCAGAATAGATGGGGAAAATTCGGGACCGGAGCAGTTTGGGCTCGACTTATTAAGCGGCGAGTTCAGTAATTACTAACCCACAGTGATATCCAGACTTTTCCCGAGACTTTAGATCTGGCTTATAAAAGCAGTCATCTGTGAAGTGTGCGAGGCAGATCACCGATCCTAATCTCGTGTAGTGTCAAATTGAGTTGGCCTATCAAATCATGTTTTCGTGAGCAAAGCAATGCAATGACATCCCTAAATGGTGTGGAGAGCGAATGTACATTTTAGTAAGAATTTGACAGCAGAAGATCATTAAAGCATGGGGTAATTTACTGCCGAGCAGAAGAGCTCAATATCGCAAAAGGACAAATCACAGGAGATAGCGGAGTGTCAAAATTCATCTCTGTATGAGACGTCATCTGTGATAATTTTCTTCAGAGTGAGCTGATTCACAATGCTCATTACGTTATTTCTTCCATGATTTTCTTAAATCACAACAGCGAAACAACACTCTCTCAAAGGAGGAACACAATTTTACTAGGAAGCAGTGTCCGACACAACACCGGGCTCAGTGAAATCCTCTCGTTTCCTCCTCACGAAATCTACCCATGCCTCTCGAATTGTGGGGGTTTTTTTTTTGGAATTTTATGGACCATGATGCCTCTGCTTGCATCGACCTCATTGCTGCTGCCAAACAAGGCAGGTATTTGCCATTTTCCCAAGGGAATAATCCACAATTACGAATCACTGAGTCCATTGCCATTAACAATGTGCTCTCTGCCGCTGGCTAGATACCTTCCATGACGTCATCGCTGAAGAGCGCCGAAGATAAATTCTTTCTGAGATGATTGCGATTTGCAGTGATTAAAAATGCAAATAATTTTGTGACAGCTGATTATAATGTGAAATGACCAGTGCTCAAAGGATGTGTTTATATTAAAGCTTCTATCGTCCAAATCTTATTTTTGGATGAACAAGCACTGTATGTATGGAGGAGTTCTTGTTTTTCTGTTTGTTTGAAAGTAAGTTTTTCACATTTCTTCTGCTTGTAATATGCATGCAGTATCAGCTAACAGTTAGTTAGTGTCAGCTAACTGTGAGCTGAAATGTGGGAAGCTTCATTACATCTCCTGCGGCTAGTCCAATGGCCTCCATTAGGAGTGCGGCACCCATATTTTTCAGTTCCACAACGGTGTTATCAATCCACCCTTTATTTGGTACAATTTGAAGTTTTAGTGCTTGATAAGTTTGGTGGAAAATTATTATTGCTCAGTTGTTATCTGTGTGAACTATTCAAGATCACAGTGGGTGGTTTTGTGTTCTGCTTGGGACATTAATTTCATTTAATGGAGAAGCATAAGGGTATGGAATGTGTCTTCTTATAGGTGGAAGATACCGAGAGGTAGAGATCAAGCGTCACAATGAAGGTATTCGCGCGTGTGTATATGTTGCTTGTTTACAAAGAGGGAACGTAAACATCTGGGACATATACTGCAGAATGAAGGTACAGAGCATCTTGTGGCTAAGATAATGAGACCTGGAATCAGCTTTTAGACAGATAATGAGGAACTGGACAATGAGTATGTAACAAACAACATACCCCCCTCTCCCCGGTATTTAAGCAAGTTGGGAAAGTGCTTCGGGGAGGGAGTTTCTCTGATTTCTGAGTGAATTGACTGGTCTTTGAGAAGTGGATTAACGATTCCCCTGATGATCAACCCCGTACAGGTGGGCGTTCATACATACGGAGGGACTAGGCTTACCCTATATGCTCCCAATCATGCATGGCAGGGGCATGAAAAAAATTCATGACATTACAGCAGGATGAGCTGAACACAATTTAATGCAAATGTATCATCACACAATCCAGCTAGTGTAGTAGATAGCCGTCTCCACAACCATCGTACCTGAAGAAGATAGCAGCATTGCTTCTCTGGCAATATAAGACAGAGCTTGCTTGCTTACCACCGCTTATGCTGATGGAGCGCACTGGATGATTAAGCTGCCAATGCTGCACACATGACGTACACATGTGTCCATGGCAAAACCACTGTTTTCTCAATGTGACCCATCTACTAAAAATACTTTGCAGCTGCTTTAATTTTTACACCCTATTATTTCCAAATAGTAGATTCAGTATTATGTTCAACGTCCACTCTCGTATGAAAAAGTAACTGAACTGAAAAGGAGGTCTTCCAGGAGTTTTGTGCACCCTCCCACTCTCTTCATATGTCTAAATGTGAGTGCATCCCTCCCCATAGATTGCCAAGAAACTTCCATGAACTACAACTCCCTGAAAAGCACACCACGAGTGCAAAAGCCAGACCCCACAAATATACACAAACTGGGTATTTTCCATATAAATGTACAACCAGAATTCCATAAGAATTGAGCCATATGTAAAATGCAAACAGAAACACAATTAAGTGATTCACCTACATTAATTTTTACACAGCACAACAAGAAAAAATTAATATTTACATTCAACTTGATTTTTGTAAATACTCGCAAATTCTAGACTTGAAGCCTGCATTACATTCCAAAACAACTGGGACAGGAGAACTGAAAAACTGGAAAAGTAGTGGAACTTTCAGAAAAAACACCTGTTCCAAAGATGAACAGGTCAGAGGTAATTCAATTCTGACTGGGTATAAAATCAGCAGTCACAAAATGCATGGTCACTTTAACAAAAGCTATCAATAGCAAACAAATTTTAAGAACAACTTTTCTTAACATGCAATTGCATGGAATTTAGCGATCTCACCACTGACAGTCCATAATTTAGTGAAAATATTTAATGAAATACAGCAATCTCTGTGCTTAAAAGATGAGGTGAATACTAGTAGACCTGCATACCCTGTTTTCAACCATGGTGTACAATGACCCTTCAAAAAGTGTAAAATTGGACCTTGTGGCGTACAAAGTGTCATATTACTGTATAATGACCCCAAACGCTGTGTTATAACTTAATTTGACATAGCTCGAGTTTATATAATAAAAGGCAATAAGTTAAAAATTCATGTAAGCAAACAGTTTATGTTAAAACAGTAAGTTAAACATTATGCATTTTATTTGATTCGATTGCAGTATTTCATGGTTGAGTAATAAGAAAATAAGACAGTTTAAAACGCCCTTTGTTCATGCTTGTTTATGCGTAATGACTTCATTTCCCATAGGGCTCATGGAGCGGGAAGCTGGAAGTGACCTTTCACATACGTCTTCCTTGTTTTAAGCTGCATTAACGATTAGCAAGCAAGCTCTGTTGTAAGTTACCAGCACAAGCAGTGATGTAATCCTTTATTATTTTTTCAATAAAGGGAACGTTTAACGGAAAGTCCAGAGTCTGGTCTCGTCATTTGTCAGTTAGAAGAAGTCAGTAAGTCTGGCAAAGTTACAATACGCTGTTTAAGCAGCTATTATGACAAATAGGCTGCCAATAGCATGTCAAAATGTCCCCTACTTACACAAAAACATCCACAGAGATGACAGAAAGAGTCCAGTTGCCAGCCAATACTGGGCCTGAAATTCATTTTAGCAAAAGAACAACTTGAAAGATAATATTTTTAATCAGAACTTAAATCTCCAAATTTAATAGGAAATTATGAACTTCTGAAATTTTACAAAATATTGTCAGATCACATTCAATCAAACAGGTAGACTGCAGACTTTTGCCAGGTTGGATCATGCCATAATGTCTTGAATTACTTAGAACATACTAGTCTGAGTCTAACCTAATGTTGGTGTTTGAGTGGGCCCCTCTGCATTGGATAAGAAACACCTCAATCAAGACATCATTACTGGGGAAGCTTAAAGTGGGCGTGAACTATAAGTGTGCAGTTACGCAGATGAGCCTAAGTAAATAATTGAGGGATTGGCTATCAACATGAGTACTTAGCGGTATAAAGGAGCGCCGAATTTGTCGATGGAGGAATCTACGTGTAAATACTGTTATGACTTGAAAATCACAACAAAGAAAACCAGCAATGACAACTCCAAAACCTTCTACAAATAATCCACTGTCTAGTCTCATAATAACACTCTAATGCCACTATGTAACTCTGATACCAAAACAAAACTCTCTTCCTACTGACCGAAATCACAGCATTTATATAGACTAGCAACATTCTGGAAAGATCTACAGGAGTCCTGGGTGATTCCGGCCCCCGCCAGGTAAGAAGAAGCCAGAAACTTCTAGAAATTACTAGTCTATTTCATCACGCACAAGTGGTATTGCATCAGATCATGTTTTTCTACAGACATACCACCAGAGGGTGCTAAAAGATGAACAAAATAAACAAATAGCTGACCAGCAAGGCAGCAAAAACAGTATGTAACAAATCTCCATTTACAAATGATATACAGTGCTTTACATAAAACATTCATACATAAGAATACATGGTAGGGAACTATGTGTTTTTGATATGTGATGACTATAATTGATAGTAGAATGACATGGTATCAATACCATGTCAAATTTTTGCTTTAGAAAACATAATTATTTTTCTTAACTACTAATTGGGATACCATTGGCTCACTGTAGCTGAAGTACTTGCTACAACGTGCTTGCTACAATGATTTTTCCTGTCGCAAGAGATCTTTTTTTTGAACTGCTGGATAGATACTATGGGCAAGTATATTAAGCAGGTTGCACATCAGGCTTAGCTGAGGAGTTTAATTCACGTAACTCCTGAAAAACAGGGATGGGCCTGAACTCGTCCATATTCTAAACTGTGTTGGAGCTCCACTTGCTTATGAATATTCAATAACTGATCCGGGTGTTCCATCTAGTGATAGAATATTGTAACTGCTCCATGTCCGCTGGTGGACACATCTGCACAAAGGGGTTAATGAGCCACTGATGAATAAGCCGAGCCCAAACTGCTCCGGTACCCAATGTTCCTCATCTATTCTGTACTCAGTAAAGCCGGTTGATAAGGCCATCCTAAAATAAGTATAGAAAATCTTTTATGAAAAAAATGACTCTAAATAAAACTAAATCCATCTTCCACGAGACCTTGAGTAAAATCGAAACTTTGGCCACGATAGCAGTGTTGTGTCCGATTGAGTTCCGCTGTCAAATTGCGTTTTAGCAAACAACGCAATGCAATGGTATCCCTAAATAGTGTGGAGAGTGAATATACAATTTCCTTCTGAATTTGACAGCAGAACAGATCATTAAAGCACGGGGTGAATTTTGTGATCACTGCCCAGTAGAGGAGCTCAATATTGCAAAAGGACAAATGATAGAAGATGGCAGAATGTCAAACTTTGATCGCTTTTTGCTGGCGTCATCTGTGATAACTTTCTTATGAGCAAACAAACGTATCAGTGCCCATTACGTTATTTCTTTCATGATTTTTTCTTCAGTCAGCAACAGCATCACAAAACTTTCTCGAAGGGGAACACGATTTGACAGGGGAGCAGAATCGCATACAACACCGGAAAAAGACCAGGAGTTGCAGTTGGCGAATGAAAAAAACGCAAGGTTCTAGTCTGTAAAAGTGAATAATTCACTAGCAAATGTGCTAACGCTTTTCACCATTAAAGCAATAAACACAAGTTTCTACGACAATTGTTACACGTATAACTTAATACTTTCATAGCGAAAAGCTTAAGCATGTTAGCCAGCCAGGGGTGCGTTTGTGGCCGACTCTGATCTAGTGGGTTGAGAGCATAGGGGCAGAGAAGAAGGAACAACTCGCGAATGAACAGTTGAGAAATAACACTGACTCCGTAACTGATACCAGCATTTATTAGGGAGTCTAGTGTAAATGGCACCTCGATAAATCGTATTTTTGACATTCCAGAAAACGTAAAGTAAATGCGTAAATCGTACGGCGTACAAACGGGTTCAAAAATCGTACATTGTCCGCCAGAATTGTACCAGTAGGCAGGTATGTAATTCGGGATGCACCAGCTCTCAAGACGGCACTGCATTAAACACCAAGATATTTCTGCGATGGACATGACCACATGGGGTCATAAATACTTCAAAAGACCTGTGTCAGAGAACACAGTGCATCCAAGGGATCATCAAGTGCAAGTTAAGGCTCTAATATGCAAAGAGGAAGCTATATATGAACAACTTCCCAAAGCACTGCAGACTTACTGGGCTCGAGCCCATCTAAAATAGACAGACAGAAAAGTTGAAAAGACTGCCGTGGAATGATGAGTCCATATTTAACCCTTTGTTGCATTTTGTCCAATATTTTGGACATATTTTAAGTGGGGTTTATGCCATCAACGCTCATAGACACCCTGAAAACAAAATAAAGGCAGGCTGACCACCATCTTGTACCCCTCCCAAAAACAATATTGCACCAAATCCCATCAAATTTTCCCAAACGTATACTTGATATCCAATTTTAACATACTGGAGGCATTTGTTCATATGCAACAAAGGGTTAAAATTACTTTTGGAAATAATGGACGTTGTGTTCTCAGGCTACAAAGACCAACCAGATTGTTCTCAACAACTTGTTCAAAACCCAGTGTCTGTCATGGTCTGGGGCTGCATTAGGGCATTCGTCATTGGCAACTTGCACATCCGTAAAGACAAAATTGACGCAAAGGGTCCACAAGCACTTTGGACCAATATGTGCTTCCCAGATATCATTTTTTTCAGGGACATCCCTATCCTGCTGGAGCAAGCAATGCCAAGCCATACTCTGCACGTATTAAAACAACGTGGCTTCACAGTCATAGATTGCGGGAACTGCCTGTCGCCCAACTTACCTCCCACTGAAAATGTGTGGCAGATTATGAAGCGCAAAATACGATAACGGAGACCCAGGACTGTTTATAAACTAAGGATGTCGGGCAAAATGGAGTCAATTTCCTGATTTTGAACACCAACAATTAGCGTCCTCAGCTCCAAAAGGACTACTGAGTGTCATAAAAAGGAGAGGTAATGTTACACAATGATGAATATGCACCTGTCACCACTTCATTGGAATCTGCTGCACATATTGGATTTATATGTGGCTATGATTTTCAAAGAACGGTAAAACTGATGAGTTAAACATGACTTATTCTGCCTTTGTACTTTTTTATTGAGAGCAGTATGAAAGGGATTTGCATACTACAGCTTGCAGTTTTTATTTCTATTTTACACATCGTCCCAATTCCTCAGGAACTGACACATCATCCCCGTTGATGGTAGTTAATGGCTGGCAAGAACAGCTGATGTTGCTAATGCTCTCCCAATGCAAATAAAATGGGTTTAGAACCACAGGAAAAAATCATTTTATTGTCACACAAACTAATTTAAAAAATGAAATTTTTGAATTGCTGAATGTATGGGCATTTTGGTATACCGACTCTCTCCTAATGAATTTGCATTCTTTCAGTTATGACTGTACACTTATACTCTTTCACGTATACTTCAATATATTACTGAACATTTATCATAAAATTATTTTTTACATTTTATTTAGACCTTATAAAAAATGTATCTTATAGTCTTCCATTATGGGACATCTAACCTTAAAATTGGCATCCTCGAAGATCGTCTCAGCATAGAACATAATGGCATTGATTCCTGTGAATTGCTGGTAGAGCATCATCAGGACACCCACTGCCAATGGTCTGTAAACCCCAGGATCCAAAAGATCAGACAGCTGAAATTTGTCTCCCTGCAAAAATACAAAGAGTACTTCCAAGTTTTTCATCTTCCAAAACCTGCTCTTGCATTAACAGAAAAATAAAAGGTGGACAACAGACAGAATTGGGAAATCATTTCATTATAAAGGAACCCGAAAATGAATATAAAATATCACAATCTTAAATATGACTGAGTGCAATTTATTGATATGCATTGAATTTAAAGGGAATGGTGATGATGAAAATTTTTTTTGTGTGAATGAAAAACAGTGACACACAATGCATGTGAAAACACACTGTAATATTTTGTTGGGCCACCTTTAGCTCTAATCACGGTGCACATTTGTTGTGATATTGTTTCGACAATCTAATACAATGTTCCAACATTAATTTCCAACCAGATTTGCATTCATTTTTAGCCAAGATACAGCGGGCTCGAAAATTACTAGCAACCATGACTGACAATGCACAAACAATACTTTAAAAAATTCGACAAAGTATATTTATAGAGAAACTAAATAACAACATGTGAGAAAAGCTGTGCGATATTAATGTTCCATTGGAACCAAACAACATCATTCACTGATTTAATTAAAAATCAATCTCCTCCAAATCAAGGTTTCACAATTAATGGCACCCTTAAAGATTACTGTAAAAAACATCTACCAGGTATTAAATTCCTCTTATTTGAGCTTTATCTAAGTGTTGAGGAAATATATTGAGCCATTACATCATTTCCTGTTTCACTCCAGTATAAAAATGAGGTAACACACATGCAATATCCCTTTGTCATCCAACACCATGAAGAAAACAAACAACTGTCAGTTCAAAAGAGGCAGATGGTCATAGACCAAATGAGGAATACATCCGCATGATGCACAGGTCCATCCAATGTAGTTCATACGTGGCCAGTTTCACATTGCTGTTATTATTATTTGTTAAGAAACAGCCTGCACAAATTTTCCAAGATCAAGGTCAATGCAACTAAGTCAAAGGTCAAATTCCCATAAAAGTTGGTCATTGCACAATAACAGCACAAGGTCCTTATATGTGACAAGTATGAGGAGTGAAATATAAACAGCTACTGGGTACTGGCCTGCACAAAATGTGGGACAGACAGGCAGACACACAGACAGATGTACAGACACCATTGTGATAACAATACCCCATCGGCCATTATAAAGGCCGAGGGTAAAAAAAAAAAAAAAAAAAAAAATAACGCGTTGCTGAATACCCCTCGGCCCGGGCAAGATTTCCTGCCTCAAGGTCACAGCGCTAAGGTCAAAGGTCAAATCCAGCAAAAAACGTGACGTTGCACATCCATGTGTCACAGTGAGTTACCATACCAAATTTGGTGAGGCTGCGATCAGTAGTTGCTGAGTACTGACCTGTACAAGATTTCCTGCCACAAGGTCACAGCACAAAGGTCAGTGAAATCCAGCAAAAAACATGACGTTGCACATCTATGTGTCATGGAGAGTTACCATACCAAAATTGACGAAGCTGCCATCAATAGTTGCTGAGTACTGGGCCAGACAAGATTTCCACGATGAAGGTCATACCGCTAAGGTCAAAGGTCAAATCCGGCAAAAAATCTGACATTGCACATCTATGGATCATAGTGAGTTACCATACCAAATTTGGTGAAGCTGCGATTATTAGTTGCCAAGTACTGACCCGGACAAGATTTCCAGGGTGAAGGTCACAGAGCTAAGGTCAAAGGTCAAATCCAGCAAAAAACCTGATGTTGCACATCTATGGGTCATAGTGAGTTACCATACCAAATTTGGTGAAGCTGCGATCATTAGTTGCTGAGTACTGGCCCGGACAAAGTCACACTGACAAGATTTCCATGGTCAAGGTCACAGCGCTAAGGTCAAAGGTCAAATCCAGCAAAAAACCTGATGTTGCATGTCAATGGGTCATAACGAGTTACTATACCAAATTTGGTGAAGCTGCGAGAATTAGTTGCTGAGTACTGACCTGGACAACATTTCCAGGGTCAAGGTCACAGCGCTAAGGTCAAAGGTCAAATCCAGCAAAAAACCTGACGTTGCACATCTATGTGTCACAGTGAGTTACCATACCAAATTTGGTGAGGCTGCGATCAGTAGTTGCTGAGTACTGACCCGTACTAGATTTCCTGCCTCAAGGTCACAGCACAAAGGTCAGTGAAATCCAGCAAGAAACATGACGTTGCACATTTATGTGTCACAGAGAGTTACCATACCAAAATTGACGAAGCTGCCATCAATAGTTGCTGAGAACTGGGCCAGACAAGATTTCCACGATGAAGGTCATAGCGCTAAGGTCAAAGGTCAAATCCGGCAAAAAACCTGATGTTGCTCGTCAATGGGTCATGGCGAGTTACTATACCAAATTTGGCGAAGCTGCGAGAATTAGTTGCTGAGTACTGACCTGGACAAGTTTTCCAGGGTCAAGGTCACAGCGCTAAGGTCAAAGGTCAAATTCAGCAAAAAACCTGACATTGCACATCTATGGGTCATAGTGAGTTACCATACCAAATTTGGTGAAGCTGTAATCATTAGTACTGGCCCGGACAAAATCATGGACAGACGACAGACGACGGACAGACACGCAGGTGACGACAATCCCTCTCCGGCCAGAGTCGGCCGAGGGGTAAAAAAACGATGAGGTAAAGTCGGCTGTACAAGGGAGAATATGATATAAACACGCAGCCTGCTTGTTCTTTTTAGCAAGAGTGTTTGTCAAATCAGACGGTCAGAGACTGGCTGCGCTAAAACTAATTCATTATTCAATGTGTGAAAATCATTCTCTTGACAGAGTTCAAAATTTTGTCAAAGGCTGTTGTTCTGGCAGCCTTGAAAGTGTCAAAAAAACAGCAAGAGCAAGGTCCACAAGAGCAGAGACACAACATTCTACATTGTGGTCAAGGCTTATTTTTATAGCACGCACCATCTCCCTTTTTGCTTAATTGATAATGGATTAATACAATTGACTGTTGCAATGGTACTGAGTTACAATCTGCTAGCAATTTTAGATAAAAGAAAATAAAATACTTTGACATGCTCATTACAGCTGAGTCACATTTGAGTGGGACGACCTCATGTTTTATGAGACAACAAAAATTAATCTTTGTTGCCCCATGTACAACGCAAAATTTTCCTTGAACCCGACCCATGGATTCTTGATTGCTTGTTTTATATCTAATTATAACTGAATCACCCATTACCTGTTCGCCTGTTCCAACGGGTGTTTCTATAAAGATTCAACAACTGTTCCAGTCTTGCCATTTGCCCATCCCAATTGCTTTGAAAGACTTTGCAATTCATTGACAGTTCAATGAACTCTAAAATTTTGCTATTTTCATGTAAATATTGGTGGAAGAGAATTTATCAATCACTGAATCATGTTTTTGTTTCCATTTTACATACTGTATCAATTGTAGTTAGTTAACTTCAAATTAAATCTTAAAGTCTGCAATCTGGAGGCTATTTACATTAATATGGAGTGAGCCACTCAATGGTCACAGCTCATTAAATCAATACAAATACTTGGAGACCTCAGTGTATGAATCATCACAGCACCATGTACTGTTGATAAAACTGTCAATCAGCAGCAAGATTGCAGCTTCTATGGTTGCGTTCACACTACAGCGTCAAAGTAACCAAAATCTGTTTTTCCCTTTCATGTGACGCAGGTCAGGTTTTTTTTCAGACCATGTGGACAAAAAAAAATAGAGTTTTCTTCCATTTGGATTTTGGGAATATCCATAGGTGGTCCTAAATTGAATACATATCTGATCTGTGGCCATGGGTCCTCTGTGAGAATGGTCAAATTGGATTTTTTGTTTTTTATGTGCAGCATTTCAGAGCGGAAGCTTTGGTCCCTGTGGCTCATTTTCGTTCTTTTCATCACCAAAAAATGGAATCTCATCCAATCCCCACCACAAGCAAACTTTGCCATGGACACTAAAACAGCTGATTTCTTCATTTTTACTACTAGTGCAGTGCCCATCCCACCCCAAATGCTGCACTGACCGCCATTTGCTTGTTTGTTCAAATTCTGTCAATACTGAACATGTCGTATGTCCACATCACACCAAATTCAACACAGCACATCCTTGGGTCTGCAGCAATACACCTTGTCAAGAGTGGAGTACATTGCATGCATGGCTCTCGAGATACGCAAAGGACACACACACACACACACACACACACACACACACACACACACACACAGACAGAGATTCCTTGCTTTATGATTTGAAGAATTGTCCCACAAATATGATGTTTTCTGTTCAAATTTGATGTTGTTGTTCTGGTCTGCACATGCGAGATGGTTCTGGGCAGAAGTCTGTTCACAGTGATGACATACATTGGTCACATTCAAAGGTGAATATGTACAGTTATCATTAAAAAAAATGGATGGAAACGTAAGTATTCCTTGATGCTATGTAAACGTAGTCCAAGGGAACATGTCTAGAGTTTTCATTTATCACTTGAAAGTTACAAGACCCTTGATCTTATCCGTACCAGAGATTAAAAAGGCTACAGAAGCAGGGGCACTTCTCATGGCCTGTGTAATTTAGATATCTACGACAGCAGTGATTAGTAAATATCGAATTAAAAGACCTCTTCATTGCATTCAGAAATTTTCAGTGCTTTATGTCAGCATCCCAGATAATCCTGATAAGTGAAGTTGAACCTCATGCCTTTGAAATGTGAATAAAAGGTGGAAGGTGTGACTGAGAATTGAAATACTAAAGACAAAATTAACAATGTAAAATTTGAGCCAATATATGGAGCCTTGCCACATCAAGGCAGGATTTTAGCTTCATTTGCTGAAATTTATATACAATCTCACCTGATCCTGGGTTACACCATCAATCTGGTCACACTCCCACTGAACAGAGGCTCGTGGCCCCCGCAGGAAGGCCAGTGCCTCTTCAGCTTCCTGTCGTTTGCCTTGTGACAGCAGGAACCGTGGTGTCTCAGGCATGAAGCACATCAACACAAGCATAAGTGTGGGCGGAACAGAACAGGTCACTGCCAACCAGCGCCAATCCAAAGCCAGACCTGCATCAAGCAGAGACGAAGGGCAGAAAGAGACAAGATGACATGGACAGCATACACATAAATTAGCTGCTACTCTGATATTAACATTCCTGAGTTAACTTGTCCATTCCAGAGGTCACTTCAGCCTGCCTTACAACAGTCTGCTCTGTTAGGCGATGAAAATGCAATTAAACTTGAGGCCCATTTCTTAATAAGATTAGCTACACTAATTTATTTCTTGTGAAGAGGCTTTGGATGGTAACAAAAAGCTCAGCAAAGATGTCAATAGCAGCCTCATGCTGTCTGGTAATGTCTTGAGCCCTCCACCCACTTCTGATTAAAAAAAAATTTAACATGGAAGGCAGAAATTTGCTTTGACTGACATTACTGACAACATCTTCCAGAGAGACAAAAGGGATATACAACTGGACAATGATCTATTAATTTACTGCCATTCAACAACTGGTATGAATAAAAATAGAGGCCCTGAATTCTAAAAAAAAATTATTATGGTTCAGTTTAGATCAAAATGAAGAGAAGATATTGCTTTGTGAATAAGAAAGATATCATTGTATATTTTATGGTTACTGAGTCAACAAGGAACCAGTAAATAGCAAAACAAAGAGGTTTACTGCGTGAACAAATAACACTGTGATCCAATCAAAAATGAGACTGACCTTGGAAGTTCATACAACAGTACATGGGGCTAGATGCATTGAAAAAGAAAGAGTTTCACCAATATTGAACAATGATGTACACTAGAACTACGCAAGAGCAAACACCAGTAAACATTATATCACGTCACAACATATCACTGGTGTTAAGCAGACCGTTTCATCTAGAGCCACACACAATACAAAGTGGATCAGCAGGTAAAAAAAAAAGTGCTGAAAACCAATACGGAAGTAACATTCTAAGTGCTCCAGAAGTCCAAAAAAAAATCAAAGGTGGACATGGTAGATAATAAGATGTATAATTTTGAATTCCTACCTGCTGCATATGCTCCCATTATCCCTGATACCACCATGAGCTGCACGCATGTGCCAATTGTTCCTCGGACACGAGCATGGGATATCTCAGAAATGTAGAGCTATTCAAAAGAGAGAGGGGACAGAAAAGTGAAATATGGTAGATAATAGGAACTGGGTTACAGACCCTTATAAATAGTACAAGAGAACTTGCATGATCTATGACTAACTTACAGAGGGGGGCTTGTAAAAACATCACAAATGTATGTTTATAAAAATCATAGCAATCTTTTTCCAAATAAAGTATTACAGTAAAGTATACACTATAAAGTAAAGACTATTACAACACATAAACATTGTAAATTAATGTTAAAGAATGTATAATCTCAAAAATACCTTTACATTCGGCAATATCTGTGTTTATACAACACTGCCTGAGCAAGCAAAATGGCTATATACTGATTGTACTGAATAAAAACTGTACATACGGGCACAACAAGAGATGTAACTCCACTGGCAACTCCAGTGAAGACCCTTCCCACATAGAGCATCCACACATTCTCAGCTGCAATGATGATGGCAAACCCAAAGATGAAGGGCATGGAGCAGAACATCAGACTAAGTTTACGTCCAACTTTTTCTACTATCCAGCCACCCACCACACCACCCAGTGCCGCTCCTAAAGTCACCACAGACTGGAAAAACAAATACATGGCAAGGTTAAATTATAATTTCCAAAGTATCATAGATAATGAGCTTCCATGTGAAACAGTTTTTTGATGGATAAACTAAACATATTGTTGATTGAAACTGCTATCTACTGTATTTATTGCATATCTAAGTACAGGGTTTTTACTGCACAGCAGAATTTTTGGTGCCCCCCCACGTAGATGTGGACAGCTTCAAAGGAAAATCTCCTGCGCTAAAATGACAACAATTGAGAACAACCATGACATTGTCAGATCCCCACCATGAGATGGCTGATATCTGGCCTGAAAATAAAACACAATGGAGGGATGGCCAGACGGACAGACCGCAGTATGAAAAGGTACATCTACACAATAAGATGAATCCATTCATAAAATTTTGCGGAGAAATACTTAACGGTTTGGCTTGCCTGGAAAAGAGACGTGATTGACAGATGGACGGACACGCAGAAAGACAACGCTCATTCCTATATCCCCCTTCCACTCCCTCGGGAGGGATGATAAAAATCGCAATTCATATCCTCTCCGAATGTGTTTCATAGAAATTTATTTAGGCTTCAACGCTTGGCTTTGAACCTAGCACTAATAGGAGACAGGGCTTCCTGAGAAGGCAGCATAGTGGGGCAGTGGGTAGCACTACCGCCTCATAGCAAGAAGTTCATGAGTTTGATTCATGCCTGGGACCGTACTCTGTGGAGTGTGCATGTTCTCCCGTATTCCCGTGGGTTTCCAACAGGTACTCTGGTTTCCTCTCACAATCCAAACACATGTATGTCAGGCTAAGTCAGGCCATGAAATTCACAATGGCCTCGACGGCAAAAGCAGTCATTGCCCAATCCCATAGCTGTAATGCCCCGTCAATTTTGCCCAGAAATGGCGGCAGTAATGGCCCTACCGTATGCCTTAGCCGTCAGTGCCCTAGACTTGCGACTGACAAAAGTGAATGTCTATTTTATTCTCAAATCATGAAATCTGCAGTTATGAACTGTCATTTACAACCCCAATTCCAAAATAGTTGGGACGAAGTGTAAATTGTGAATAAAATTAAAATGCAATGACTTTCAGATCACATAAGCCAGTATGTTATTTACAATAGAACAAAGATAACATTTCAAATGTTGAAACTGAGACATTTTACATTTTTATCCACAAAATGAGCTTATTTAAAATTTTCTGGCTGCAACAGGTCTCAAAAAAGTTGGGACACAGGCAAAAAAGAGCTGAAAAAGCAATTAATATATAAGAGAATCAGCTGAAAGAACATTTAGCAAGTAATTAAGTTAACTGGCATCAAGTGTGTAACATGATTGGCTATAAAAGGGATGTCTTAGAGAGGCTGAGTCTCTCAGAAGTAAAGATGGCGGAGGCTCTCCAACCTGTGAAGGCTTTTGTGAAAAAAATTGTTGAATACTTTAAAACAATGTTCCTCAATGTCAAATTGCAAAGGCTTTGAAGGTCTCATCATCGACAGTGCATAACATCATCAAAAGATTCAGAGAAACTGGAAAAATCTGTGGGTAAGGGACAAGGCCGGAGACCTTTACTGGATGCCCGTGATCTTCAGGCCCTCAGATGCCACTGCATCACTCACCGGCATGATTCTGTCATTGACATTACGAAATGGGCCCAGGAATACTTCAAGAAACCACTGTCTGTAAACGAAGTCCGCCGTGCCAGCCACAGATGCCACCTAAAACTCGATCATGCAAAAAGGAAGCCATTGTTGAGCATAATGCATATTGGTGCATAATTAAACGAAAAGTCCGTCAAAGGAGACCCAAAACTCTCCAGCAGCTGGAAGCCTGTATTAAACAAGAGTGGGATCAAATTCCAATGGCTAAACTCAAGAAACTTGTCTCCTCAATGTCCAGACACCTCCACTTTGTGTTAAAAAGAAGAGGGGATGCTACACCATGGTAAACAGGCCCCTGTCCCAACTTTTTTGAGACCTGTAGCAGCCATCGAATTTGAAATGAGCTCATTTTGTGGATAAAATAGTAAAATTTCTCAGTTTCAACATTTGCGACATTATCTCTGTTCTATTGTGAATAAAATACCGGCTGGTGTGATTTGAAAGTCATTGCGTTTTGATTTTATTCACAATTTACACTTTGTCCCAACTATTTCGGAATTGGGGTTGTAAATGATGATGATGTTCTAGAAAAATACACAGTGAATAATAAGCATGTAGAGAACAGTGAGCTATAGAGGACTTTAACAGTGAAGTTATAATTATAGATCTTCACTGTAATAGGTTGTGAAGTAAGGTGGGCTGGTCTGGGGTATGTAACTCCCAGTGTAGCAGCCCAGATTAACAACCTCACCAGACAATATCCGGGTATAATCTGGCCTAGGCCAAAATATATCCCTGGGGTTTAAAATGGCCTAGCCTGGTTTATTCCTGGCCTGGGGGCGGGGGGGTATAAACTGGGCAAGCCAAGATTATACCCAGGGTATAAACAAGCTAGCCCTCTTTAACCCCAGGGATACGCTGGGCTGGGGGTAGACTTTGGGCTGTTACACCAGGCTGAAAATGAGTCCCACTCCAGCCCCACACAATAGTGAAAAGGCTAATGGGCAAAAATGGTGATGGTTAACCACTAAGCAACAACAAAACGGCATGTAAATTAGGACAATGCATGAAAACCTTAATTTACAGCTTGTGTAAAATGAGAATAGAGATATTGAGTGGGGACAACTAGAACATAGGGTGGCCCAATATCTCCGGTTGAAGAACATAAGTGGAACTAGTTCTGGCAGGAAACTCGGGTCATTCTACATCACCTATGCGGCTGTCTGCGTCAGAGAGAGTACTCCTATCGCAGAGTGGCAACAGCAAAGAACCTATTATGTTGGTCTATTTAAGCACAATTAGCACAAACACCTTTGCTGCTCATTCCAAGGCCTCACGTGCAAGGTGAGAAATGTGTTTTGCTTGGATATGGTAATAACAAGAAAGAACTTATGTTCATTTCTGCTCATGCAGGAAAAGCTCTGATGTGTGACTCTGATAAAGGTTTTGATCAGTCATGTCACATTTTGTGGTGTATGAAGAAGGGGTGTTATTGCTGCATGACGAATTTGCTGTGGACATTCATGCGGTCCGGAGTGGTTCTCCTGTTGATTTACTGGACCCTACACATTTCCTGTTGCCCTTCGTCTTGGCCAAGCTGTGAACTTTGCCTATGGAGAGAACGCTGTCGTTTCAGTGAATATCCATGGTCGTCGCTAACATTTATCTAGTTGTAATTTCGCTGTTTGCAGCGCCTGCAGCCAACTAAGGCTGGTGTGTTCCTGTCCTTATTTTACGATTACCAACGGAATTGAATTAAATAAACCATAATGAATCTTACTGCAATGAATTGTATGAACTGCAGTGCGATAAATCACAATCTGATGAATCATAATGCAAGAAATCATGACGTCAGTGAATTTCAGATGAAAATGCAGTTAATGGCAATATTGAAATGCAGTAAATTTCCATGGACAAATGCAGTGAATCAATCTCTTGAAATGCAGTCATTGAAATTAATTAAAATCTAAATGATTTCGAGAAACATCTTATTTTCTGATAATGCTGCTCCTCTTTGTTGTTGGGGGATTTTTGTATGGTTTTGGAAACTTGGCTGCAGATTTTACGGCCCCTCCAGGAATTAAATGTAGAGCATTGATTGAATTGTGATCACATGTACACTTGGGGCTACAATGGAGCAAAAGCAGACTCTGGTATGCTTGGACAATGAAGCTGCTGTAAATGTTATCAACTAAGATGTGATCCAGTTTCCCATCCTCAATGGATTGCTACCTGAATACCTGGTCTCCAAAATAATGTGATGTGATGTCATTTAAATCCTTGAGCTTTGAGCTTCTTTGATTTGAACTTTTATAGCTGACATTACTATAAATGCATGTGCATATGCTGTATTCTAAAACATTGAGATACAATGTCATAATAAAAGGAGTTCAGGATCTCTCATTGTTATTGGTCAATCTAACCATTTGTTTTCTTCTATTCCATGTTACATCATCTGCAATACCAACCAATGCGAGCGCCTCTCAAGCCTCAGTTTACTATGGCTGCTGGGAAACCTACATCAGAGTCTGGTTTGCTTCGCACCTGCACATCCTTGCAAGCTTTGGGACTTTTTCACTCCCGAGCTGCCCACTCCCTCTGAATCTTCAAGGCTTCAACAGCAGCAAAACCTTCCCTGCATCTTGTAGGAAGTTTTGGGTTCAGTGTTCTTCAGATGTACAACCCCAATTCCGAAATAGTTGGGACAAAGTGTAAATTGTGAATAAAATCAAAACGCAATGACTTTCAAATCACACCAGCCAGTATTTTATTCACAATAGAACAGAGATAACATAGCAAATGTTGAAACAGAAATTTTACAATCTTATCCACAAAATGAGCTCATTTCAAATTTGATGGCTGCTACAGGTCTCAAAAAAGTTGGGACAGGGGCCTGTTTACCATGGTGTAACATCTGTTCTTCCTTTTAACACAGAGTGGAGGCGTCTGGGCAAGGAGGAGACAATTTCTTGAGTTTAGCCATTGGAATTTGATCCCTCTCTTGTGTAATACAGGCTTCCAGCTGCTGGAGAGTTTTGGGTCTCCTTTGATGGACTTTTCGTTAAATTATGCGCCAAATGTTCACAAACGGTAAAAGATCAGGACTGCAGGCAGGCCAGATCAGCACATGGACTCTTCTACTACGAAGCCATGCTGTTGCAATAGCTGCAGTATGTGGTTTTGCATTGTCCTGCTGAAATACACAAGGCCTTCCCTGGGATAGAAGTCATCTGGAGGGGAGCATATGTTGCTCTAAGACCTTTATATACCTTTCAGCATTCATGCTGCTTTTTAAAACATGCAAGTGTCCCACACCATATGCACTAATGCATCCCCATACCATCAGAGATGCTGGCTTTTGAACTGAACGCTGATAACAGGAGGGGTGGTCTTTCTCCTCTTTAGCCCGGAGGACACGACGCCCATGATTTCCAACAAGAATGTCAAATTTGGACTTGTCTGACCACAGGACACCTTGCCACTTTGGTACAGTCCAATTTAAATGAGCCTTGGCCCACAGAACACGACGGCGCTTCTGGATCATGCTCAACAATGCCTTCCTTTTTGCATGATAGAGGTGGCATCTGTGGATGGCACGGTGGACTGTGTTTACAGACAGTGGTTCCTTGAATTATTTCTGGGCCCATTTAGTAATGTCAATGACAGAATCATGCCGGTGAGTGATGCAGTGGCGTCTGAGGGCCCAAAGATCACGGGCATCCAGTAAAGGTCTTCGGCCTTGTCCCTTACGCACAGAGATTTTTCCAGTTTCTCTGAATCTTTTGATGATGTTATGCACTGTTGATGATGAGACCTTCAAAGCCTTTGCAATTTGACGTTAAGGAACATTGTTTTTAAAGTATTCCACAATTTTTTTTTACGCAAGCCTTCACAGGTTGGAGAGCCTCCGGCCATCTTTACTTCTGAGAGACTCGGCCTCTCTAAGACATCCCTTTTATAGCCAATCATGTTACACACCTGATGCCAGTTAACTTCATTACTTGCTAAATGTTCTTTCAGCTGATTATCTTACATATTAATTGCTTTTTCAGTCCCTTTTTGCCTGTATCCCAACTTTTTTGAGACCTGTTGCAGCCAGAAAATTTGAAATAAGATCATTTTGCAGATAGAAATGTAAAATGTCTCAGGTTCAACATTTGAAATGTTATCTATGTTCTGTTGTTTATAACATATTGGCTCATGTGATCTGAAAATCATTGAATTTTGATTTTATTCACAATTTACACTTCGTCCCAACTATTTCGGAATTGGGGTTGTATATGAACTTTGCTTTTGGATCTTTTTGAAACTAAACATGTCTGTATGTATAGATTGTGTGGTTTTCACAATTGTCATGACAGCATCTTCTCCTTAGCCCATTTTTAATCATTTTTCAACCAGCACAGGTGGTTGGCTGGGTCATATTAAATAGTAGCATGTCCATTCTTGATCCAGGTGATTGCATTGGTGGTAGCAGACGTGCGCTAAAGGCTTGGCAGCCTTTAGCAGCCAATGTTTTGACCCTGCATATCTCTATGGACTTCCTGGTCATGCAGGAGGCAGTGGGTGTTCCACTGTACACAGTTTATTTCACGAGGTAGAATGTTTCTCAGGACCAAGACGACGCTTTCATCTTGCCTCTTTGCATCTGTCAGGGTTGCAGATGTGCGCTAGAGGGAGCGGCATGCTCCTATTCTCTAGAGGATCTGGGCAGTAACCAGACTAACAGTGAGGCCCTGCCCGCAGGTACAGATGTGGGGGCACCAAGTAGCTTGTTCTTTGGGAAAAAAGCCTAACGGGTCCAACGAGGAGCCAGGCTACACATAGTTTAATTGTTCACTGAAAGGTAGAATCACGTTTCCCTGATCTAGAAGTGCAGCTGCATTTCGATACTTCCTCTGTGGCTTTCTCAAGCTACTGAGAAGTATATATCGGAATGGTCATCCTGAGTATCTCGGGAAGCAGTGGGTGCTCCACTGTACACATAATTTAGATTCACTTGCTGGTGAGGGTTCTGCTGTTTTGGGGGATTCTTAAGTTCTGCTCCCTGCCTAATTTTGCTGTTGTTTAGTATGTTCTTGCTATGCATGGTAGAGAGCACCTCAAGAGCAGAACCTTCCGCCAAACTAAAAGGTCATTACATCTACATGTCAATAAATTTGCTCAATCCTAATACATGAGTATGTATTAGGATACCCCCCCCCCCATTCAGGAGCAGAGGGAGAGACAGCAGCTGAAAAAACCTGTATCCAGTAATATCAGATTTGGAAAACCCAGGTGTACGGCTATATGCGTAGGGAGTAAGGAAACAAAATTGCCGTTGGCAGTGTGTAAAAGAACACCCATAAGTTTATTGGGGAGGTATTCAGGATGCAATATTGGTTTTAGGTTTAAATTTGAATTGCGCAGAAGAAGGAATTGATTTTAACAGGGATGTATAGTATACAAAAAAAAAAGTGACTTAGTAAATGTTTATTGGTTGGGGGATTTAGAAGACCAAATTAAAGAGCAAGTTTGGAGTACATGGGGAAAATACGTAGAGGCCCAAATACCCCAGGCTAAATGGCCAGAAACTGAATTGCATTGTACGATGATATTTGACCCCACTCAGGAAGTAATTTGGGGGATAAACAAAAGCAGGAGTTTAGCAATTTTAATGGCTGTGGAGTTGTAAAAGAACAAAGTTGCGGACGTGAACAGAATAGTTATTCCTTATGAAACCGAATAAAAGTCCCTATTTATTGACTAAATAAACGTATGCCCTTCTTGAACGATTAGTAACTATAAACAGAGGGAAGTTTAGAGGAAGTAACAACTGAACGTCAATTACACAAACGTGGACAAGTGTTTCTAATGTTGTGGTTAATTGACTTGCTTTGAGTAAAAATTGAGGATTGGGGGAAAATAATTAAGACGAGAAAGAAATACATTGCCGAGTCCTTTAAAATAAAGTGATTACATGTATTGAGAGCGTCACATAAAAACAACATAGAATGGACGTAAGTGAGATCAAAATATAAGATTGGGAATAAAACAAAAATGTACCATTTGATGCAGGACAAGGTCCAGTATTTAAATGCCCCTGCAGAGAAAACCACCAGTGATATCCTCTATGAGTGTGAAGTAATTAGACCATTTGAATTAGTTACATATTTGTAAAATTCTAAAGAACTAGAAAATCCAAGCAGTTTTCTGTAAATAATTAGACTGTGTGAGATTGGTGTGCTAGAAGCATATCTCTGAAAGGAAAATGAAGGAAGCGTAATACTAAGGAACAAGAAGAATAACACAAAGTGTTCAAAATTTGCCAAACTACTGTTAAACACTAAATACAGTATCAGGTCCAGTAAACAGTAAATTCAGTAAATTTAATTGATACAGAGGTTTCTCTATCAAGTATTAGAAAATTTCAATTGCTATTTGAAGGTAAAAAATTAGGGTAAAATGATCAGAAAGGTAGCAGTAGATATAAAATTTAGTGTGAAATTTAATAGTACATATTAGATTTATAAAAGAATAAAAAATCAAGTGAACTGTTGTGGGATTGGAGACTGATGACTGGATGGGTTTTTAAACAAAGATGCGCAGAGTCAAAACAATACAGCGAATGGAGCCTCGGAGACCAAAAGCAGATAAGGGAACACAGATAGGTGAAAGGTCGACAATGCTGTCAGAGAACAGAAGTGGATTAATGTGAATGGTCAAATTTATAACAAATGAGGCATTGTGATTGAACAAAAAATGACTAAAAGCTTTCCTGACCAAAGAAATTCATTGAATGATTAATGAAAGATCTTTTCTCTGTTTTTGAACAGGAACTAAGTGCACTGTGGTCTACAATTCAAGGAAACAAATTGACTAATAAACTTTCTCCGATTTTTTAAAAACTTTTACAGGAAAAGATCCAAGCGAGAGGAAAAGCAGCAAAATTATGATGATTGAGCTCATTGTTTGCATCTAACTCATTCTATTGAAACTTTTCCAAAGAGTGCTTAGGGAAGGGATTAGGCCCCCCGAACCAAGGCACTAACAGGCGGCGGTGGGTCTGCAAAGTCCCTAAGGCACGTTAAAGATGTGGTATAGTGCTAGGGAGAGGACTGAAGGCCCCCGTGTCCAGTGAAGTATGAATTGACATACTGCTGTAGTACGGTCTAGTTGGCGTGTTTGTCGCATGTAAGTGTGAGGGCAACACGTGGTACGTGGGCGACAGCCCACACCTAGCAGAGGGGCATTGGAGACGACCTCTGTGAACAGGCGAGGCTGGTGAAAACAGTCAAAGTTTCTATACCCATAGCGAAGTGGGGTAGGGATCAGACCGTCCGTTCCCGCCTGGGTGGCTGGCAACCACAACGGGATTCGGGGATCGCCATCGACTGGGTCACCAGCCGGTCGGGTCACAGATAGCAGTAAGACCACAGAGAGGGGTGGCCGCCGCGCTCGGCTCAATGTACAGTCAAGCCACTACAAGCCAAAAGCGAATGCGTTAGTAGGCGAGTGGTGCTTCTGTGATCGGTGGGCTTTGAAAAGGAGACACCGGGAAGCAGAAGGCCTGAAACTGCGCCCTGGGAGAGGGAGGTTAGAAGGATCTAAGTGCACTGCAGAAGAGAAGAGATTAAAATAACCTTGAGTGAAAATGATAAGCTGGCCAGCTAAGGATTCAGCTGCGGGGTTGCAACTTAAAAGTTTACTTTCTAAAATACATTTGGGGAAATCCAATTTGGAGTATGAACACAAGACTAAATACAAAAGGTGGACCACCATATAATTAAAAAAGTCGACTAATAATGTGATCACGTATTCCCACAAGTAGTGAGAGAGACGGTGATTATGACTGTGACAGTGACGGCAACTTGAGTCTTGAGTGTTCAAATAACAGAAACGGACTAAGCTGACCAAATTTGGAATGTTTATTTACCTTTATGTACTGGGATCCCAATGAAAAAAAACTGTATCACAGTTGAATATTTAATATTTACCCATGCTTTTGAATTTAAAAAAAAATTGCATATTGTAACACAGTCTAAAGCAACTCCACCCGGTTCTGCTGAGGACATGGGGAATTGTCACAATGGCTGGAGCTAATAAGCCATGATTATGCATCTCCTCCATGCTTTTAGCGGAACCCTAGACAGAGTTTGGTTGCTCAATCATAATTCATTGAAAAAAAAAACACTTTGAAAAGATATTATTGTTACTGTCCTATGTTTTGACCAAGAATACACTGAAGCACAAAATTATGAGTACACTGCCCTAAAATATTGATTTAAAATTGACAGGAGCTCAGTAGCGAGGATGAGCAATTTGGCAATTATGAATTTTTAAATAATATTAATTTATCAGGATGGCACATGCACTGTGGTTGACAAGGCATTGTATTCCAAATAATTAAGATGAAATTAATGATTTTGTAAAGCACATAAAGACAAAAATACCCAAGACAAACTTCTTGAATTGGGACTTATTCGGCGGGTAATAAAAGGACCCAAGTATCAGAACTATAATTCCATCGACTCTGCGTATCTGTTTCAAATTGTTATTAGTGAGATATAACTTTAATTGTTTCATCTATTGTTCCCACAAAGAGCAGGGACGGCGCCAGGATTTTTTCTCTCCCGGTGCTAATGGGGAGCTTGACCAAAACTTGGGGTGCAAAGAAAACAGTCGATTTTCGCGTCTTCAGAGTTAGTTTGTGTTAATGCATAGCACCCTAGCATTCTACATCTGAAATCAATGTATGCTAAAAAAAAATTGAGGGCGATTAATAAGTTAACAAGACTCGGACATTTTAAGACCGCTAAGGAAGAGCCTGTCCTCCCCCTAAAAACCACACAGCCTGGAGGCTTAAAGGTTACCTATTATGCTATTTTTCCAAGTTTATATTTTGGTCTTTGACTCCCCTAGAGTACTCCTGATCGCAAGTAAAAGTAAAAAAAGGGTACTTATTTTGCTCATACTGCCGCCCCTCAAAAACCCCATTTGTAGTCCATAGTGGTCTCTGCCTGAAACGCCTCACTGGGGTGGCTCTTCCGCTATAGCCCCCCTCCCCGTGTGCCCACTTTCTTCTGACTGGCCAGCTCTGTGGAGGGCGGAGTTGGGCGGGACGAGGCAGCAGAATGCAGTTTTCCGTGTCCCTCTCCCCAAAGTGAAACTTGAGACACGGCTGCCATCTGATAAGGAAATGGCGGGCAAATTCCGCAATCTAACGCAGTACATGTGTATAGATCTAATGAAATGAACTTGTTCTAATAAACGCAGCGGCGAAAGTGGAGGACGACTCTGCGAAAAGTCTGGCAGCTCAAACTAATTTGCTATCGGCTACAGTTTGCTACGGCGACAGTGGTGAGTACAGCGGTTCCTCTATTCTGTAGCTAGGATGCAGGGAAAGCTAGAATCCACCTTATTTAGACACATTTGTAGAACGGGTCGACATGCCCAAGTGTAGACCGGAGACCGTAGAAATCCGGTGGGTCTGCGTTTAGAGGGAAACATGGACAGTGAGGAGCAGCTAAAAGTGGACCGACAGCTTATGGACTGCTTCAGTGTGTATTAGGACCTGCTGGTTCGTGTGCATAGCTGTGGTGTGTTGTTAGCGTGGAGAAATGAACAGCTTCTGCGCTGGTATATGACGGAGGGGCAAAAGCTCCAGGCTAAACTGCCTTTTTCGAAATTGCCCGTGGTAATGGTTTACTTATTGCTCGAATGACCAGCTTTTTCTCGCGGAAAATGGGCGAGTTATGGATAGTGCCGAGAGCGAGATAGAGCTCCGGTTATGTCATGAACATAATACAGGTTTTACAGACCGGTAGTTCGTTCCGTTTGCATGAACCGTCGCCATCGTTTGTTACACCGGACATGTTATAGCCTGTGCGCTTCCCTATTGCTTTCACCGGTAGCGTCAGAGAGCTTGCCCAGACATTGGAGATGTATCAGGCTGACCCCAGTCATGGATAAGTAAAGCAATCGTTTCACAAGCACCCAAAAACGCAGCCCAAGCTCTGCGAAACCTACATCTGGTCTAACTGCAGCCCAACTCGGCAGACACATACAGCACCTCTCCGGTTAGCTTCAACTGTAGTGGCTACAATCAGGCAACGTTATGATGAAACTCTCACATTGATGCTTACCGAAGTAACACAAGCATACTGATCAGAATTATTGCATATAAGTTAACCAGGAGCATTTTTAATTAGCAGAGCACGCGAACTAACATGCAGTAGCTGATAAGCGGTCATGACTTTGAATGTAATCTTTCGCGAAAAAATTTGTTTTCGCGTCCGGTGTGAAAGCTGCTTAACGCCCTACTTCTTAACGTGTATTCGCGTCTTTGCATTGACTTTGAATGTAGGCTAATCTGTCCCTTGAAAAAATTGCTTGCGGTCTGATGTGAAAGCAGCTTTATGGATAGTACGCGACAGCTATAGAGAGCTCGGTTATTTTATGAACATAATACAGGTTTTGCAGACCGTAAGTTCCGTTTGTGTGGACAAGTTGCTTATGTGGAACCAGCGAATCGATCACTTCTACAGGAAAGAATTACCTATTTGATCTCCGCCTTTTTCAGCTTTTTATTAGCCACAACAATTTCTAAAGGGGGATGAAATTATGTCACGGTAGTGCAGAGGAATCATTTGTAAACTGGTAGAGCTTCTGCGTTTCGCATTGCTTTCATGGTAGCCCCAGAGAGCTTGCTCAGACATTTGTGAAGTATTCGGCTGATCCCGGTCATGGATAAGTGAAGCGATCACTAACTGTAGTGGCTACAATCGGGCAACGTTATGATGAAACTGCCACATTGATGCTTACCGAAGTAACACAAGCATACCGATCAGAATTACTGCATATAAGTTAACCAGGAGCATTTATAATTAGCATGGCACGCAAACTAACATGCAGTAGCTGGTAACTGAGCGGTCATAACAACCACAGAGACAAACCCTTGCAATACAGGTTTTACAGACAGCAAGTTCTGTTACTGTGAACAGTTGTACAAAGCATCCAAATTACAAACAAGTATTAAAAGTTAGCTTCAAATAAGGTTTATGATCACACACCTTCTGTAGCATTTCCCCTGATATCACTCTTGCATATTTAGGACACAAACATTAGCAACAGTAACTTGGCTATGTTAGCCGCTGTGCTACAGCCACAATCAACTGGCTATCACGTCAGGTTGGCTTATGCAGTAAAAGCAACTTACAGCTTCTGTGTCTGTGAGTCACGGACAGTCACGACCAATACAGGCTTTATCTTCAGATATTTTACAAAGCCTGCGTTTGAGGCCAGTTGTTAGTGCTAACTATCGTTAGCGATCCTGCTAGCCACGCGTAACACGTTAGCTTCACTTACAATATTTGCCGTTATATCGTTACTTACAGCTTGTGGCTCCGAGCTCTTGATCGATGCAGCTGCTTCCGGTTTGAGAAGCAGCTGAAACGCTTATCCTGTGTCGAATTATCCTTTATTGATAAAGCTGTCTTTGGTGAAATGCTGAGCACAATCAGCTAACGTTCCCTTTGGTTGTGGCTGTTTGCCGCCAGCAAACAAAAAAGCTACCCATTGATTTCTGGTGGCATCCTCTTTTGGAAGAGAAATAAGTGTTTTTCTTCGCGTCCAAAAGTAAACGGACAAGCAGCTTTGGGAGAGATACTGACAAAACTGCACCTCAAATGATATTTGGTTCTTCTTTTGTATTTCCAAAAGTGTCGACACTACTAAGGCATAGTATGATCTGCCGTTGTTAGTGCCTGCTAGAATAGTGTCCGGTGTGGGCAGGTCCAGCGCCGTGATTGGCTCTGGCTAGGTCTGTACTAATTGGACGGCACAACCTGACGTCAGGTTTTGCCCAGATCTCGCGAAGATCTCGGGAGGAGCTGTTCAGAGAGGAAATCACGTTCACGAAATCACGTTCTTGGATTACGGCAAAACCCCTGTATCTTATGTTTAGAAACTTTTCAGTGGTTGAGTATGGACAACTAACATTATAACATTACTAATATGTATTAAAAGAAGGATCAGCATCACAGGTCCCCTTTAAAAACAACGGGGAGTGCTTCAAAAATGATTGTTTTTTGCGATTATTGTCATGACTCGAAAACGAAACTTTATCTAGCAAATCTGAGAATACAAAACGTAGAAAACACGGTAATGGAAACACAGTCTGATATCACAGTTGCTCTCCGATCTGCAGTATTAGTCATCGGCCAAGCGCTAATCAATAGACTGTTGGACTTCTGCAGCAGACCAGCTAGTTTACTCGTAATTTTGGCAGACAGCACTTACATCGTTATTGTCAGACAAGTATTTACAAATTTGCCGCATGCGAATGCAATGCCATTCTCATCGAGCTGTGATTGGCTGATGGCATGTACAATGGTACCACAGCCAACCAACTTCCAGAAAAAGATTTCGCAGCCTGACATGCCGTACAAGCACAGACAAATAGCCCTCTGCCCCCTACCCAGACGCACACACAAACCGCACGACACGAGCACGCAGCCAGCAATCGGACTGGGACAGAATGACGAGTAATTACCTTTCACATATTCCCTTTTTCAAATAAATAAATTAACTAATTTATTAATTAATTTAAAAAAATGCTTGAGGGGGCTTAACTGGGGCTATGTAGATTGGTGACGGGGCCATAGCACCCCCTAGCCCCGGTGTAGCGCCATCCCTGACAAAGAGACGGGTAAGATCTCCTATCGAGGAGACGACCTAAGGCAGGGGTGAGTCAACCCCCAGGTTATTGTTGAAATAGAAGTATTCTGGGAGATTATTATTATGGGCTATTGCATGGATGCAGCATGGTTTTCTAAATGTAAGTCCTTGGGAAGGCCTGGATGAAACTGTTCTTGAAATGTTCTGACTCGAAATTGTTTGCCCATTCTTTGCAGCAAAAATAATTGTGAGAAAATCTGATACATCTAATGTTAAATTATGCAGGTGTAGGTAACCCTTGTTCTGTATGTGCCGAGTGCATAGTGGATCTGCATATGCCTGTGTCTGTGTTTGTGTTTTATTTTCTCACTCCAGTGACGGGTGGGTGGCAGTCTAGCGTACCAGCCGGTCAAGGCTTGCTCCTTCCTGCAGTCTCCCTGAAGTTTTGAACAAATATGCTGAGACAGTTGTTCCCGTCATGAAGGGTTGTTCACCAAAAAAAAGGGAAAAATCACAAATCAATGTTGAATATGGACTTGGACTTTGGACTAACTTTGGACTGATTATCTGGAATAAGCAAAATGACTGGATTCAAGTGGGACATTAGATTGGGACTTTATTTACCAGAGCAATGAAAGGCCTTGAGAAACCTGGACACGAAAACAATTGGGAGTTCACATGCTGATGTACAAGACAGACTGTTTTTACTCGAAGTGTTCTAGTCGCAAAGGACCAACCAGACATATTTTATGGTCAGACTCATAAGAAATTCACTTGTGTGAAGTATGGAGGTCATAGACTAGGGGTAGACAATGCTGTGCCATTTTTCGACCATGGTTGATGTGAGGCCATGATTGGGATGGCCTCAACGGGAGGAGTGTTGAGGATCATATTTCAATATTTCTCATCATATTCATCAGCAGGCGTGCGTCCATATGGGCAGGTGGGGCAGCGAACTACTTTAAAAAAAAAATTCTCCCCAAAAAAAAAATGTTCCTCAATAAATCATTGCTCCAAGTCCATTATTTTATTGTGTGATTGTTTGAATATTATCTATAGTTTCTTCATGCTTTGTAACTATTTTTGGTCCGTTAACATCAAATTTCAGATAATCGCGATTCAAGTTGTTTGGTTTAATGTGTCTTTCAGCGTTTGGGCCGGTACAGCTCAACGATCCTGTACCCCAGTAGTTTTATTGCGTTACCCCACAGGCTTTGATCGGAATTGCAATCCGTGCTAAAAGAGGCCCTTAGGGTCGTAAAGAAGTCTGCCCCACGGTCATATTCTGTCAGCTCAAATTACTCCGCCAGTCACCCTTTGTATCAAATAGTACTAATCGTCTGCTTATCAGATCCAGAAATAGCGAGCGGTGTGGCACCTGCTGTGTGCAATAGCGTTGAGTTTCTGTTGCAAAACCCATTTGAAAAACTAAAATTAGAAGAAAAGTTAGCCATCAAGCAAATTGGCCCAGACAGACTGGAAATTAACATAAATCAGCAAACTAAGGATAGAGGGAAAGTCAACAGCAGAACTTTTTCCCGAGCATGGTATGAGATGAAGAAATAGCTATGTGGTTGCTCACAGAGAAATACAGTCTTCTGTTTCCCATGCCCACTGTTTCGCACAGGACAAGGCCAAGGGGATGTATGGACGGCAGGTGTGAGATGTGAAGCGCTTTTCAGAACGAGCTAAGAAACATGAGTCAAGCAAAGCACATTTACAGTGTGCAATGAAACTAGCCATGCTAGGTCAAGTCAATATAGCGGCGCAGCTAGATGAGAGCTATCATGTCAGTGTGAGAAATCACAATAAGGAGGTCGACAACAACCGACACATTCTGTCAAAGCTCATCGATTGCATAAAATTCTGGGGAGCATTCGAACTGGCTCTCAGAGGACATGACGAGTCCGAATTGTTCGATAACCCTGGTGTCTTCCTTGGCCTAGTGGATTTAGTAGCATCATCGGACAGCGCAATGAGCGTGCATTTAGAGAAAGCAACGGTTTTCAAAGGTACGTCCAACCGCATTCAGAATGAGCTTCTTGATTGCATGCTTGATGTTATGCAGGGACACATTATACAGGACCTGAAAAACACACAATTCCTAGCAGTACGGGCTGATGAAACAACTGATGTTTCAACTCATTGCCAGTTCGTTGTTGTGGTCCATTACATAGACGGAGCCAACACATTGCAGGAGAGATTTTTTTGTTTCAAACAAATTGATGGAGGGACAAATGCGGAGGCAATTTCTAAGGTACTTCTGGAACAGTTGGGTGTGGTGTGTTCACCGGAGAAGGAGGTCGACAGGGACAGGCTGATAGCGCAGACATTTGATGGAGCGAGTGTAATGCGAGGAGCTATAGGTGGCGTGAGGAGGAGGATTCAGGACGTTTATCCCAATGCCCACTTCATACACTGTTATGCACACCAGGTAAATTTGGTGATGCAACAAGCCGTTTCCTCACTTGGGGCTGTGCGTGGGTTCTTTTCTGAAATCAGTGGCTTTTCTGCCTTTTTCTCGTGTTCTCCGAAGAGAACAGCCACTTTGGACAGCACTGTGGCAAGGAGGTTGCCACGCGCATCCCAGACACGCTGGAACTTTCATAGTCGCACAGTACAGTGTATGAGAACAAGGATATCTTGCTAGAATGTTTTAATCCTATTCGGGCATCTGCAGAATTTGATTCGATCTCAATCAGAGAGGCAAAAGGCTTTTGTCGAATGCTGGTTGACAAAGAATTTTTTTTTTCTAGATTTATTCCATGCCATATTGTCCCGTGTAGACACACTATTTGCACAGCTTCAGAGGAGAAACATTGATGTGGTGCACACTCATAGACTCGTGGAAAACTCTGTCAGCTCAATTTCAAAAGTTCGTGATTCTGTGCCTTCTATTTGTGCTCAATATATTGATGCTAATGCGTCCCGGTGCTTCGGCGCTCCAAACTTGCCGAGAATGGGATATGAAGTGTGTGACACAGTAATTGCCAATGCAAAGGATAGGTTTGCTTTTACTGGGCACTTAGCTGTGGGTGTATTATTTGACAGTGAGCGTTTTGCTGAATACGCAAAAGATTTCCCCACAATAGCCCTCAGAAAGGCAGTTGATGCATTTCCAATGATGAGCAAACCACGTTTGCAGACAGAGCTTTCTCTCATTTATGAAAACCCTGACTTCAGAACATGCAGCAGCGCGTTGGCATTGTTTCAGCAATTTATTAAGAACAACTTAATCGAGGTGTTTTCTGAAACTTTGAGCTTACTTTGCATTCTGATCACTATGCCCATGACTACGGCAGAGTCTGAGCGATGCTTTTCAGCACTCAAATGAATCAAGACATTTCTCAGAAATACTATGGCACAGGACAGGCTAAACGCATTGGCAATGCTGTCCATCAAAAAGCGACTGACACAGGACATCCCCAATTTCAATAAATCTGTAATCGAGAAATATGCGCTCATGAAAGATCGTTCGCCAAGTTTCTGTATAAATGAGTTGTTTTTACATGCTCAAAATGTAAAGAAATCAATCTAATTCAATAGTTTCTGATTTGACGGCATACCCTGTAGTTAAGGCCCGTCTTCTTGGTCTCATACATCGTTGGCACTTAAGTTTTTTTTTTTTTTTTTTTTATTTATTGAATGTTGCGGACTTGTTCACGCGACTAGCATTCGGGTGCGTAAAATTAGGCCATACTAAGCTTTAAAAGGGTTAGAAATTTATCTTTTTTAGTTACTTTTTATTTATTTGAATTGCACTTGCTGAAATATATGCTGGGCCTATGTTTGCTGACAGAAAAAGAATTTTCAGTTATTTAACATCAGATGATTTTCAGATGGAATTGTTTGTGATCTAACGACATAGCCTGCTGTAGCCATGGCCTCGTTGGCTATCGTACTCATGGTTGGTTGATTGGGGATTTGTTGTATTTAGACTTCTGTTCAAGCGACTTGCATGCATAGTTTGCTCATGTTAATTTTTTTTTCTTCAGCTGATTGTTGAAATGAACTCCAATCAATGTCATTTTGTCCTTGGAAACTTTTTTTTTTTAGCTAAAGCTGTTTCCAGACTTTGTAGTTGCGGTTAGCGCATATTCTAGCCTGTTGTTTTTGAAACGAGAGGCAGTGTTGCTGCTGACACTTTCAAATAGGTACAGAAACATTCAGGCTATACAGGTATTATTTTCACTTTTTATTCATAATGAGCATGTTTTAATGTAGCCCTTGAAATTATATACATTGTGAGATACATCAAATGTGGGCGTGGTTGTCATTCAGACGCCAGTTTCTGCCCCACTGAAATTTATGCTCACCGCACGCTACAGTTCATCAGTAAATCAATAACCATATTAAATAACCATAATCAATAATATTATGTATGCAGCAGTAACACACACACACACACACACACAGGCACACGCACTCGTACACATGCACATGCATTCACAGACACATACACATAAAACACAGACACATACAAGCAGTTCACACACACATGAGCAGTGCACACAGACACATGCACACACATACACATGCACAGGCACAAGCAGCACACATACACACACATACACACAAACACACATACAAGCAGTTCACACACAGACACGCACACATACAAGCAATTCGATTCACACATGCATGAGTAGCTCACGCACACAAGCAGCGGGCTTCTGTAACTTTGATTAGTAAGCAGGCTTCTGTTTAGTTGATTTGAAAACATAATCAGGCGAGATATTTAAATGTATTTGATTTCTGTTGCTTTTGATCAATATTTGTTCAGTAAAATCATTAGTTGTTACTGAAAACATAATCAGTTGAATCATTTATGTATTCATGTGTATCCTATTCCTTTGACTGAATTTTTCCACTCTTGAATGTGATTTTCCACTCCTTTTTAGTGTTATGCATGCTTATCTTTTGCATGCAGTTCTCAAGGGAAGTTGGCAGTGTTTTGGTTTGCCTGTCCTGTTGTAGCGTGAGAATGAGAAGGCGGAAAGACCATATTTGGAAGATATTTCCTGTGATGAAGGTATAAAAACTGGGTGTGAAAAGCAAAATGTCAGTTCTTCATGCGCAAAAAGAACTCTGCTTTATATTTATCAATATGCCTCAATAAAGCCTAATTTTCTGAAGAATCTATCTCTCTCCAATTGTTTTAGGATGGGGGAACCTCATAATATGAAATGTCAGAATGAAAACCACGACACCATCACCCAGCATTGAACTATAGATCAGAGCAAACATTCAGGCACTTTCAACATCTGGGTGTGGTGTATCCTAGCGATCAGATGGTGCTGGTGAAAACAATTAACCAGTCACCATATACATAGAAGACACCAGTTTTATTTTCATTATTATTTCGCGTGTTCATGCAAAATCATGCCGAAAAGTAGTGTGGTGGTTGGACATATGGCACATAAGTGTGCAGAGAGGAAAAGATTGTTCTACAAGCTACCCAAAAGACATTTAAGCCCAGAACGTCGTGACCAATGGCTTCAAGCAATTCGGCGAATTAGCTAATCCTGATGGGTCTCACTGGAGTCTGCTGAGATTAGCAACCATTTGCTCAGATCACTTTATTACTGGCACAATATATTTACTAAAATTACCATATAATTATGTCTTTGTACCTCTTTGCTGCTATCGATGTAAATGGATGGTTTATGAAAGTCATAAGGAATCCGTACCTATAGGAAAGAGATTCAACATATCGGCTAGTTAACGGAACAGTTTCTTGAGTGGGACACCTTTTAGGTAACATTCTATTGAAATTTCCCTTAAACTACAAATTAAACTGGCATTTAATCTTCACATGTACAATCATGTTTCAGAGATGAGAAAAAACAGCATAATGAATATGAGCCCACAAAAATGGATCATCCAACTACGAAATATGCTAGTCTTAAATGTTTTATCAGTTGTGTAGCTTGAGCCTGTGCGCCATTTTGTAAGTTTTTTTTGCCATTTCATTTCTTTTGCTTCTCATTCTTTTTGTTTCATCATGTTTTAGATATGAAAGGAAGGCATGGATCTGTCACACACTATTGCTGGAACACTGATACTGTTATGCTTAGTACTTGAGAAAATTCAAAATGCTTAGGCAACTACAGATATGTAGTAATAAAACATAAATGACATGATTTACTTGAGCATTGATAATGTTGATAATTTGAGGTGACTTCAGTTCAGTGGGGATTTTTTGATCATACTACTAAAAAGTCAAGGGAAACGGGACCAAAGACAAGGCTCTAAAATGCCGTCAGATTGCACCATTCGCAGTCTAAATTATAAAAAATTTTCCGGGGGAGCATGTCCCCGGACTCCCCTAGCAAGGAGCGTTGCACCGCTCTGTGGTGCACAATTTCCAAATTTTAGACACCCACTTTTGAAATCCTGGCTAAAACCCTGATAACAACAAAACATTTTATTCGGCTACATCGAAAGATGATGTGCAATTTTGGATTATGCGGCTGAAAGAGTTAAGAGGGAGAGCTGGGAGGCGAGAGGTCCTGCGACAGTTTGCAGTGCTTCATATCATGGCTGTAATTGATTCATGGAACATTCCCACCCCTAAAACACGACTCAATCGTAGCAGCCACTTTCAGAACCGCGTTGCCACCAGCAGTCTCTCGCGTGATTGAATGATATTTTATCCCATAAATGATTAAAAATTGGTGTAATACAGCCATGTCATACATGTTAGATACGACACACGAGTAAAGCAGCTCTCTCGCGTTGCGATTAGTCAGATTCCATCCCTTGGCAAACATCTTCACAACGGTAATGTTATAAATCTTGCTGGTAACCGTTTCGACTTGGCGGTTTATTCAAGTCAATGTGATGAATAATTCACTTGCTAATATGCTAACACTTTTCCCCATGAATGTAATAAGTTACACGTGTAACAGTTGACGTAGAAACTCGAATTCACTACATGGCAAAAAGCGTTAGCATGCTAGCTAGCCAATTATTCATCCTATTGAATTAAACAAACCGCCAAGAAGCTTGCGCCTTTTCCATTCTCATAATAATACGACACTGACATTTATCGGGTAAGCAGGATCTCAAATAGGAGCCCGGGTTATGAAATTTATGAAACTCAAGTAGTAATTTTCAGTTTTTACAAGCCAAATGGATCGAAGGTGATAGAGAGCTATATCATCTATGAAATGGATGGAGACAGCTGCAAGCAGCCGAAAAACGGGCTGGCTGACTCTAAAGTTTCAAGTTTAAAGTTCTTAGAACTATGAAAAAGTTCCTCCGATCGGAAAACACCTATTAATGCAATATGAACACTGGGCTTTTATTCTTCATTGCATGTACAGCGAGTTTGATGCAGTGGTATAAAAGGGTAAACAATATCCTTAAACATGAACATTAACTTGGCCAAGGCCAATTAAGAAACATGAACAGTTTGTTTAAATCATGAAATTGCAATTGCGGTCGGAAGAAAAATAGGACCAAGGGTCCTCTAGTTTACCGCCAGCAATCTTACTGTGATGATATATGTCAAGAAAATTTAATGTGAAGTCTGATCTTTGAATCATCAAAGGTCATTTCCTCAAACATAACATGCATGTTTATCAAATGGTCAGAATCATTACATGAAAAATAAACGTCTAATGAGGTAACGTGGACTCATTGCCTTTGCAGTTTGTGTACTGAACATGCTCACAGTTGCACGTAGTCACCCCAAAGGCTGATTCTGAGCCAGGAAAAACCCTGTATGTATGTGTGTATTTTGTATTGTTATTTGTTCATTTTTGTATTATATAGACCCTCTAAAATTAAGAAATAAAGATATAAAGTAAGCACAATGTTTTACCCGATGGAAGAGATAGATAGCAGACTGAGGAAAGATGACATACCCCAAACCACGAGGCCTGCTCAGCATCCAACTGCAGCCGGGGGTTGGAAACCTTACACAAGTCTGGGATTGCAGGTGAGCTATATCCAAGAACGAACCCGAAACTCAAGGGCCCAAGAACTGCGGAAAATGTGGCCAGATACAGCTTCCGGTTGCTCACATTTCTGAGGAAAAATAGAGACACCGTACATTAGAAAGTAACTGATAAATATACATTTCCATCTGTAACTTCAGACAGCAATAAAACCCAAAGGTACGGGTGATACAACACAATAGAGACAAAAATGTGACTTAAATAACCGCAAACATTGCATCATGTAAGGTAAAGCCATAGGTGGAGTTTGTTAAAGTGTTAAGCCCGTTCATGAAAGAAGTTGCAATTTCAATTCAAAATGGTGGATTTCTTGTTAGATTTGGGTCATGGCATCAAGACTTTTTTTAAGTCAGGGCATGGTCCACATGTCTATCAAATTTCGTACATGTAGGAAAAACAGGCTGCAAGGGTTGCTTCTTTGAAAATTTCCAGGGGGCAGTATGGACCCATTTTTCCACACTCCAATGCACGACACCCATATCAGACAACAAAACCCATGCTTTCTATGTGTGCCAAGTTTTGTGAGTTTTCTAGCATCCCTTGCAACTGAAAAGACCACTTCCTGTTTTATGGCGAATCATGTGCTGCCATGGCAACGTCGTTTGATGAAAACTCACAATCTTCACAACTGAGTGTCATCAAGGCCTGATGGCTTTCCTGACTACATTTAAGGTGGATCTGGAAAATGCGCAAAGAACAGGACGGCAAAGCAGAAAACATGCTATTTCCTAGGGCCAGTCGGTGGCGCTATGTCTTAAACAAATATCGGCACATGAATGTCTTCAGAATGGAACTCTTATCAAGCACGTGAAGTTTGGGGCAGATCGGATGAAGTACGCTTGAGTAATAACAGTTTCCTGTTTCATGGCGAAACATACAAATTCACTGGCTCACCACGTCACAGCCCATCAACAAAAACTGAAAAGTTTTGCAATTTAGCATAACAAAGGTCTTGAGATGTCCCACACTAAATTGGAAGTCACTCTGATGAAATCTCCAGGGAAGTTCGTTAAAATACGTCGCACGGAAATGTGAAAAAAAGCACAAAAATTTCACAGTAAAATCAAAATAGCTGACTTCCTGTTGGGTTTAGGTTATAGCACCGAAGACTATTTTTAGGTCTTGCCATGGTGGATATGTCCACCAAACTTCACACATCTATGTGAAACATAATGCAAGGGCTGCTTTGTTGAAACTTTCTAGGGGGCGCTACTGAGCCAGTTTGCAACGCCCATTTACAAAGCCCGCAAAAGTTCAATTTTCACCAGGCCTAATGCATGTGCCAATTTTTATGAGTTTTTGAACATATTTAGGCCCTCAAAAATGAGATTCATTTTTGTAAATAATAATAATAATAAACTACGATTACAATAGGGTCTTTGTACCAGTCAGTGACCATTTGTTGCAATTCTTTACCAGTGAGCTTTGGAGAACTTTTCATTTCTCTTACCATCCTCCTCACTGTGCGTGGTGGCAAAATAACCTTGCGTCCTCGTCCAGGCTTGTTTAACACTGTTCCAGTTGTTTTAAACTTCTTAATGATTCCTCTGACAGTAGATATGGGCAGGTGCAGGCGAGTGGCTATTTTCTTGTAGCCATTGCCTGACTTGTGAAGGTCGACATACACCTGCCTTACTTGAATGGTGTGTTCCTTTGTCTTTCCCATGTTGAAGAGTGGATAAGAGAAATGGCCTCTGTGTCACGTCATATTTATACCCCAGGGAAACAGGAAGTGATGAATTACTAATTAAATGTTCCTAGATACTCTGATCAACTTTGTAAACTACTGTAGAAATGACAGAAATACTTCAATTACATTTATTTCCTAGGAATTGTTAGGGGCGCCAATAATTGTGGAACAGGTGATTTTATGAAAAATAATTATTTCTTAGTCAGGATTTTTTTTTTCCTTAAAAATTCACTTGAGTTGAAGGTTACATTTTTCTACAATTTTCAGTGTGAGAGTATGCTTCTGCAATAAAAATTGAATTTAACCAGGGGTGCCAATAATTATGGAGGGCGCTGAAATATTAGCATCAATAATCATGTAATGAGCTTTCACACATGCACTCAGGCTATGCAAGAGAAAAAAAAAAAAAAAAAAATCTGCAACACCTTTCAACTGCTGTAAAAAAAAAAAAAAATAGATGTTTTCAGTGTTTGGTACTCTCATGGTTACCTCATTATACTTATGGGATATTTTCTTTTGTTGTCATTGCCTACAATAGTATTTTTCAATATATTCTCACCAATAAATTACAGAGAAGTAATACACAGTGCTGTGAAAAAGTATTTGCCCCCTTCCTGATTTCTTATTTTTTTGCATATTTGTCACACTTGTTTCAGATCATCAAACAAATTTTAATATTTGACAAAGATAATCCGAGTAAATACAAAATGCAGTTTTCAAATGATGATCTCATTTATTGAGGGAAAAAGCAAGCCTACCTGGCCCTATATGAAAACGTAATTGCCCCCTAAACCTAAAAACTGGTTGTGCCACCCTCGACGACAACAACTGCAATCAAGCGTTTGCAATAACTGGCAATGAGTCTTTCACATCGCAGTGGAGAAATTTTGGCCCACTCTTCTTTGCAGAATTATTTTAATTCAGCCACATTGGAGGGTTTTCGAGCATTAATGGCCTGTTTAAGGTCATACCACAGCATTTCAATCGGATTTAAATCCGGACTTTGACTAGACCACTCCAAAACCTTCATTTTGTTTTTTTTGAGGCATTCAGAGGTGGACTTGCTGGTGTGTTTTGGATCATTGTCCTGCTGCATAACCCAAGTGCGCTTGAGCTTGAGGTCACAAACTGATGGTCGGACATTCTCACCCAGGATTTTCTGGTGGACAGCAGAATTCATGGTTCCATCAATTACGGCAAGTCATCAAGGTCCTGAAGCAGCAAAGCAGCTCCAGATCATCACACTACCACCACCACGTTTGACTGTTGGTATGTTCTTTTTATGAAATGCTGCGTTAGTTTTACGCCAGATGTAACAGGACGCACACCTTCCAAAAAGTTCAATTTTTGTCTCATCAGTCTACAGAATATTTTCCCAAAGGTCTTGAGGATCATCAAGATGTTTTTTGGCAAATGTGAGACCAGGCTTTGTGTTCTTTTTGGTCAGCAGTGGCTTTTGCCTTGGAACTCTGCCATGGATGCCATTTTTGCCCAGGCTCTTGCTTATTGTTGATTCATGAACACTGACTTTAACTGAGGCCAGTGAGGCCTGGAGTTCTTTAGATGTTGTTCTGGGCTCTTTTGAGACCTCCTGGATGAGATGTCGATACGCTTTTGGAGTAATTTTGGTAGGCGGCCACTCCTGGGAAGGTTCATCACTGGTCCAAGTTTTCTCCATTTGTGGATAATGGATCTTACCGTGGTTTGCTGGAATCCCAATGCCTTAGAAATGGCTTTGTAACCCTTTCCAGACTGAGAGATATCAATGACTTTGTTTCTCAACTGTTCTTGAATTTCTTTAGATTGTGGCATGAGGTGTTGCTTTTTGAGATCTATTAGCCTGCTTCACTTTGTCAGAAATATTCCATTTAAGTGATTTCTTGATTCAACAAGTCTGGCAGTAATCAGGCCTGGGTGTGACTACTCAAAAAAAAAAAAAAAAAAAAAATTTGGTTTATCACAGTTAATTCATGATTTAACAAGGGGAGGGGGAGGCAATTACTTTTTCACAAAGGGCCAGGTGGGTTTGGATAGCTTCTTTCTCTTAATAAATGAAATCATCATTTAAAAAATGCATTTTGTATTTACTCAGGTAATCTTTGTCTAATATTAAAATTTGTTTGATGATCTGAAACATTTAAGTGAGACAAATATGCAAAAATAAATAAATAAATCAGGAAGGGGGCAAATACTTTTTCACAGCACTGTATTTGGACCCCTTTTAGACACAAAGTGGAAGTGTATAATCATCACTGCACACTCATGTATTTTGACAGCATAGAAATTTGCCTGTTGCCACGCCTGCCATATGCAGTCAGGTCCAGAATGCTTGGCTTTCTTAATAAAAATGAGCAGAAAGGTGCATGAGACTAAAAGTTGATTATCCATATGCTAAGTTCAAAAGTAGGGGAAAACTACAGTATATATTCTACAACCCCAATTCCAAAATAGTTGGGACAAAGCGTAAATTGTGAATAAAATCAAAACGCAATAACTTTCAAATCACACCAGCCAGTATTTTATTCACAATAGAACAGAGATAATAGCAAATGTTGAAACGGAAAAATTTTTTACAATTTTATCCACAAAATGAGCTCATTTCAAATTTGATGATGGGACAGGGGCCTGTTTACCATGGTGTAGCATCCCCTCTTCTTTTTAACACAGAGTGGAGGCATCTGGGCATTGAGGAGACAAGGGGAGACAAGTTTCTTGAGTTTAGCCATTGGAATTTGATCCCACTCTTGTTTAATACAGGCTTCCAGCTGCTGGAGAGTTTTGGGTCTCCTTTGACGGACTTTTCGTTTAATTATGCGCCAAATGCTCTCAATCGGTGAAAGATCAGGACTCCAGGAAGGCCAGTTCAGCACATGGACTCTTCTACTATGAAGCCACGCTGTTGTAATAGCTGCAGTATGTGGTTTTGCATTGTCCTGCTGAAATACACAAGGCCTTCCCTGGAATAGATGTCGTCTGGAGGGGAACATATGTTGCTCTAAAACCTTTATATACCTTTCACCATTCATGGTGCTTTTTAAAACATGCAAGTGTCCCACACCATATGCGCTAATGCATCCCCATACCATCAGAGATGCTGGCATTTGAACTGAACGCTGATAACAGGAGGGGTGGTCTTCCTCCTCTTTAGCCCGGAGGACACGACACCCATGATTTCCAACAAGAATGTCAAATTTGGACTCGTCTGACCACAGGACACTTTGCCACTTTGCTACAGTCCATTTTAAATGAGCGTTGGCCCAAAGAACACGGCGTCGCTTCTGGATCACGCTCAACAATGGCTTCCTTTTTGCCTGATAGAGATTTAGGTGGCATCTGTGGATGGCACGGCGGACTGTGTTTACAGACAGTGGTTTCTGGAAGTATTCCTGGGCCCATTACGTAATGTCAATGACAGAATCATGCGGTGAGTGATGCAGTTGCATCTGAGGGCCTGAAGATCACGGGCATCCAGTAAAAGTCTCTTGCCTTGTCCCTCACGCACAGAGATTTTTCCAGTTTCTCCGAATTTTTTGATGATGTTATGCACTGTCGATGATGAGACCTTCACAGCCTTTGCAATTCGATGTTGAGGAACATTGTTTTTAAAGTATTCCACATTTTTTTTACGCAAGCCTTCACAGGTTGGAGAGCCTCTAGCCATCTTTACTTCTGACTCAGCCTCTCCAAGACATCCCTTTTATAGCCAATCATGTTACATACCTGATGCCTGTTAACTTAATTACTTGTTAAATATTCTTTCAACTGATTCTCTTATACATTGTTTTTTTAATCACTTTTTTGCCTGTGTCCCAACTTTTTTGAGACCTGTTGCCGCCAGAAAAATTAAAATAAGCTCATTTTGTGGACAAAAATGTAAAATGTCTCAGTTTCAATATTTGAAATGTTATCTATGTTCTATTGTAAATAACATATTGGCTCGTGATCTGAAAGTTATTGCATTTTGATTTTATTAAAGCAAAGAAAGTAAAAAAATCCGTACACTGGATTAAAGCTCCCAAACTTTTATTGATGCAACGTTTCGACCACTCACAGGGTCTTCATCAGGCAAAATTTTGATTTTATTCACAATTTACACTTTGTCCCAACTATTTCGGAATTGGGTTGTATTGTATACGTTGTACATTTTTTCATGTTACAATGTCGTCTGTTAAGCAATCAAATTTTTTTAAAACGATGTATGCACAAATAGCACTTGTATCATTTTCATCCTTTTTCCAGCCCATTCATATCCTTTCTGCACAATTTACATTTTTTGTAATTGCCTTTACAGTGATAAGCATTACTTTTAACTGTTCATGCATTCTATGGAACCCATGACCATGCAAAATGAAGTTCAGTTACCATGTGTCACTTTTGAATTGTTATTTTTATCGTTTCCTCCTGATAAATGAAAAAGGGGTTCTCACCACACTTTTATATCTAGAGAAATAGGAAGGGATGGAATGATACTCTATAGTTCCATTAGCCAAAGAGAAACTTAATTATGTTTAAAAATCACAATTTAACAGTCTGACTTAATTTATAATAATTATGAGTGAAAATAAGTTTTGAATCCCATGGTTCCCAGGAAAAAAAAAATCACTTCAGAGGAAATTTTAACGCATAAAAATGCAATTAAATGAGAACATCTAGTTTACAGTTTGTGCATGCATTGGAATATGGATTATTTGGATAATTATCATTTTTTAAATTCAGCTTTATCTCTTATTTTGTTTCATTTTCCAGGTTTCAACCATTTACTCACTCAAAGTAAATGTCCTCCGCCGACTTCTCTTCCATCTGCCCACCATTGCCTGAATTCAGAAGGGACCTTGACTCATCTGCGTCATCCATTCTTTGGCCACCTTTTTCACAAGTACAGAACATACCAGCAGATAAGACCCCACTACAGCTCAAAATTTACACCTGACATCCAAATATTGACTATGATGGTCAAACAAAATAAAAATTTAAAGTGATTGGTCAACCATTATCATTACTTCAAATATACCATGGATATGAATATGGAGGCTTGTACTGAGCACCATTAAACCATGAGAAATAAATTGCAAAAGCATATATTTAAGAAGTTTTATTTCTATTCAACCTGATCTACCAAGCAAAATGGCTGGAGTGGAAAAGAGTCCAACGATAACGTGCAAGTCGTGCAGTAGTAAAGTAGCGGATACATTTCGGCCCCGTTTACACTTGGTTTTAGCATTTGTTTTAGGTGATCGGCTCACAAGCGGTCAGCGCTAAATGCAAGTGTAAACGGTCCCCAAGACTCATTGAGATCCGATCACTCACACCACTTGAGGAAGTGGTCTGGGACACATCTGCCCACATATGTTTAGTAGTGAAAACGCTAATCCGTTTTGATGGGTCCCCCATATAAGTGGCGGGCTCGTGATAAGTTTCCAATGAAGATTCCTCTTCTGTGCGGTCCTGCGTGCTCCTGCAAGTTGCAAATGCGCCAATTTGGCTAATTTCAATAACTGAAAAAATCCAGATGTGTAAACTATAGGCAGAAACATCTTAGCTTGCCAAGAAAACAACTTGAAACAGGGTCAAAATCTCGGCTTTGTCTGGCAGGAACGGCTGCTATTGTTGTAATATGACAAATTAACTGCGCGCTGGGTCTTAGTGGAAGCTGCGCAGTAAGCAACAAAATCCAATCACAAGTGGTCAGTTTAACACCAAGTGTAAACAGCAATGTGTCTCGCCTGACCACTTGTGATCCGATAGCCCAAAACCCATGTTAAAACCAAGTGTGAACACGCCCTTTGACACCATTACATAACTCCTCCCATAGTTTAAAACAAATAAAACCAGTCCACAATTATTGTGACATCCTGCTTGCCAAACTTTGTTTACCATTGTGAGCTGTCCATATGAGTAACAGAAATAAAGTTTGGTTTGTGTGATGACAAATGTTATCCTTCATGTACCCTTCACCCAATTGCCTGTCATACTCAACTCATCCCTTGGCACATCAATGAAGTGAGCATGGGTAGTTTGTCTAGTTTGCAGTGATTATGCTGCGTGAACTCTCTGTTTGCTCCATACCAGGATCCAGAAACATAACCAAGAAAGATACAATGCATTTGAAAACTTGTGGGATTAAGTTGGGTCAATTTTTTGCAAAGCTGTGGGTACACTTGCCAGGTGAGTACAGGTGTCTGCGCATGCAGCAGGGTCATTCCATACCAAACCAACCACCTCATATATCTTTACTATGCCCAATCTAGATATAATTTTAAAAAGATGTTCATTATGGTAAGAAAAGGCTGTATTCCAAATTTCAGCTTCATATCTTCACCGCAGGCCGAGAAATCAGTATTTAAAGATTTTCCCTGTTCCATCCTGAGTCACACCCATATTATCAGATAAACATTAATAACTTTAGTTCTAGTTAACCTATTTGGCTCAGCAATACCTCATTGTAAAGCATTTTATACATCATTCAAAAATGATAGTGCCTTCAGCTTACCCTACCTGACAAAAATGCCATTCTTATAAAGCACTCTCCTACTTCATGTGCTCCCTGTGAGTTAGCATGTCTCCCCCCTAACAGACAGTTATACCATAAGCTTTGTCAAAGTTCAGATAACCTTGATACAAATTTCTAGAGTGGGCCCCCAACGGATGACAAGGGGTATGAGCAATGGAAAAACGTGAACTCCATGAAATAATGACAAAGGAAAATCATGGTGTTGTCAAGGTATATTACTTCACAGTCATATTTGTACACCCAAACTATCCAAGAATGTTTTATATCTATATTACAGTTCACAAGTTTAATCTCCTATGTAAGACACTGCGATGCTTCAGTCATCTCAGGTTCCTTCAATATATATGTCCCTGCTGTTGCTGCAGTTGAAGACACGACTGAAAGAATGGCTGCATGGGGCACAGTAAGAACATTGTCTTTTCTTGGGAAAAAGAAAGACCTTCCTGGTGTTGACTGATGCAAAAATTATACCTTAACTTCTCTTGATGCATGAAATTTCTCCAAAACATATGCAAGCCACCATTTAGCATCATACTCACAAGTAACATAACCACTTATTAAGTTCTTTCAAAGGGATGTTGCTGACAGTAAATGTTGTCTCAGTTGAAGCGAAGGAATATTCCCAGGCTTTAACCTTTGACATGCAATTCGGTATTGAAGGGAAAGTATGAGGCTTTTGAGTCCCCTCTACTGTTTTACTCTCTTGAAATATTTGTTCAAGTTTCTTCTCTGTTGCCATTGTCTCTTCACTTGTGGTATATGTGAAGTGCTAGTTTTTACTGCTATCTTCTCCCCTTTCAAAAAGTAGCAAAGGTGTTTGTATCTTCATAGGGCCTTTGCAAGCTTGCTCTTGCTGCCAACCTTCTTACAGTGCCCCCAACACCATCATGAAGACCTTTCCCGTGAGAAGTTGCAAAAAAGTGCCAGTCTGCAGGTATAAAATCAGCTTCATGATTTGCAAGATTCAAACAAGAGGCTCCTCAGAGCCTGTACTCGGGCCGGGTCTAGGCCTGGGCCAATCCATAGATATATAGGGGAGACCGGGGTTACCTCGTCATGATTTTGTATTTGGCTCCATAACTCTTTGTTGCTAAAACTTAGAGAAATACCTTTATGGTATATGTGTAGTGCAGAATGTCGCCTACAAAACTTGTATTGATACAATCTTAATATAACAGATATTTACGTCACAATATTCGATTTTCGATATATCACAAACATGCCGAAGTAACCCCATACCCCGGGTTACTTTGTCAGATGGGCTGGGTAAAATCGTCATAGTTGGCAATCAGCTGAAGCTGAAAAAGACAGTCCAATATTCTTATAACAGAAATGGTGAGAATTGTTTTATTTTTACAATGAACCAACACAAGCTATGATTTATGCATAATCACCATCAGAGTTGCAGTTATGACATTTGTAGGCGAGCCCACTGACATTTGCACAGTCCTCATGTGCCCACCCTTTGCATGAGAAGCAATGGACCCACTCCTCTCCACCTTTGGATGATGAGTAAGGACCAAGGCACCAAAGAGGAGCAGCAAACATTCCTACTGACAAAGGAACGGAATGAAATACAGAGGCCCCAGGGCTGGCACCTGCCAACCCTAAATACTTTGCCAACACCTCCACTTTAATGGGCCCCACCTGTGGCCCATTAAGGTGGAGGTGAAAGAATGAGAGAGGGGTGGTGCTGCAAGGAGCAAACCCTTACACATTTATACTTGTGTCCTCCAAACAAAGGCCCTAATAGGTTCTCAATCATAAACATAAAATAAATGCAAATATTTGAATTATTAAGACACTATAGGTGTCTGAAAAACAATAAATCGGCTCCTATATTTGACTTTGGAATATTTTAATATAGGTCTAACACAGGACCTACAAGCAAGGCAACTTCTGCACCCTGATGAACTAACCCCATGCTGCTTGGCCAGTGTAGCCCCGTGCTCCCATTTTGGAAATCAGGCCGCATCTCTCATCTCATGATCACAGCAGGCCTTCATCTTATGTGTTGTTAATAACTCTAGTTACATACGTTTATGAAACAGTAAAACACACAGGCGCATTTCTTTCAGAAACTTAAAGTTTACAATTTGGGTCAAAATTCAGTTATTTAGACAGAAAACACTTACATGACACTACAAGTCCTTCTTTCCAAGAGATGACGTCGCTGGGATGTCACATAATTTGTACATTTTCATTTTCCCATCAGTGCATTTGCAATGAAAAAAACTTGGGTGACAAACCTAAACCCGTGGCCGAAGTAACCCCGGTCTCCCCTATATTTAGAACACTAGATTGCTGATGATGTCATATTTACATTATCCAAAGTGAAGCACCCAGCCGCATATTGATACACCCAACGTCTTCATAAAGATGAATGGTTTCCTATGAGGCCAATTTGAAATAAGTCAATATAAGCATTAAATGCCAAGATGTGCAGCTGCCCTTTGCAGCAATAGTCATTTGAAGGGCTGTAATAAAACGTTTCATGCGTAAGTTAACGTAGAAACGCAAATTTGTCACTTTAATAGGTTAAGCTTGCTAGCTAGCTAATTAGCCGTGCCATTGACTTAAATAGACCGTGACTAAAAGCAAAACGCTAGCCATCGATAACGGTCTCCAGCGAACTACCTTGGTACCCTTTCCGTCGCGGGGACGGCATTGACTAAGCAGTCAATAAAATGAACAAGGTGGCTAACTAGCTAGCTACTTGTAATTGACACTACTTGTAATTGAGTGATTATTTTTTGAGAGCAGTGCTTTAATGGAACACGGGGAAAGATGAAGCTTAGTAAAGGAGTAGCCAGAGTTAATCAGCGCTTCCTTTTAACAACGTTGGCATTAGCCATATGATTCAGTATGAACAATTCGGTCAACGGCAAATATGCTCAATCAGGGTACAATGAAGTGAGGAAACCAGAGAGTAAATTGATAGCGATATATGGACATTCATCGACGTATGTTTATAACGACGAAAACTTTGAAGCAATGATGTTATCAGAGGGTCATTAAAAGCCTCAGTCACCGTAACTGAACTTTTCTGCTTGCACTTGAGCGTTGACACCAGTAACCCCGATCTTCCCATTAGTAAGTCATGGCTTTCCATCCTCCAAGAAAGCACATCTTTAGGGAGAGAAAATGTTGCTTCGATACCAAAATCCAGAAGTCGCACACAAGTGTTTTTGAAAGTATAATTTTACAGTAGGCGAAAATGAATGGGAGGTACGTAGCATTTAACTTCCCTGTGTATACGCTCCTGGAACAGATACTTCACTTGGCGTGACCTATCAGCAATGTAGTGTTATATATATATATATATATATGGGCCAATCAGGTGAAAGGCGCATGAGCAGGACAATTGCGACCCCGAGAAAAAAAAGAAAGAAGATCCGGAGCCGAAACTTAGACTCGTGGCCTACCGGCCCGAGTAATAAAAATGCTTTCTATTCTCGCACTGAGATGCAGCTCCATCTGAGAAGTATATCCCTGTTCTGGCTGGAACTGTTCCTTTCAGAAATTCAATTAGTTTGCCTTGGAAATGAACAGCGATGATGTCAACAGTAAAAGTCTGATCGGACTTGGTACGCAATGAAAATGCAACCGGTGGGTGTTGACGGACGACAAAGCACAGATCAAACACGCAGCAGGGTGGAGGCGGACAGAACACGCCTTTGGTGTAATCCTGGAGTTTTCAGCCACATATCCTCCAATTCGGGATATGGTGCCCGTACGGGCTCAAATTTTGGGGAAAATTAGCAAAACCTCATGGCAGCTACAAAGGCGAATTGGGAGCTTTTAGGGTGGAGTTAAAGTTCCCAATGTGTGAGAGGAGGTTGAGCCTTTGAGCGGCAGCTTGGTGCTACCACTAAAAGCTAAAATGGTGGCTAGGACCTGCTACTGGTAGCTCTACTCACTGAATGGTTTTTTGTGGCCAGTGTTCCTCAGCCAATCAAAGCAGTCATGACGTCACAATACTCCCAAAGTGGCCGAGGAAATACAAATGTTAGGTTCAATGACAATCCCTATTTAATGACGTGTGAACTGTGAAGTGGATTTTTTTTTTTTAATCAAATAAACATTTTCCCTAGAATTCCATACAGCCTTTGTTGTGTGTCTTCTGGGTTATTTTACTTAGAAATATTTTATGGCCAAGTTAAAAGTGCATTGTGTCCTATTGCCCCATTGTGTTTGTTCTGATTATTATTAGTGGGCAAGCAGGAAGTTTGCACACTTATGTTATTCCCAGTCTTTATTTCTTTCTTTTTCACAGCATTTTTTGTTGACTAACTACTCCTACATACTTTCACCTTGAAACTTCATTTAAACTTCAAAAAATAGTGCCATGGGCACTGTAGCTCACCTGGACATATGTAACCTTCGAAAGAAATCAAATATTAGTTTTTACATATTTTATATCCTAAATTGAAATGTGAAAGGGCCAAAGTGACACATTTACATAGTTCTCTTGCTACATACATATTACATGAGTAACTGAAGTTATATTATTCATAGTACACAGTGCTGAGACTACACTGGTGTTAGGAGCAGACAGGTGGGCATGTATCTGACCCCTCGCCTCCCCTGGATCTTGATCCACGCTCTGTCCAATCAGAATCCCATCCGGTTTCAAAATGACAAGATGGTGATGGTCAGTTCTTGACAAAAGAGGCCTCCTTTTTAGTATTCTGAAACCAATGGGTGGCGTCACGCTTGCTTTGTCCATCTTTTATATACGGTCCATGGTTTAAAGTTATAACAAAAAAAAAGTATGTGTGGCCAGAGACCAACGGTCAAATTTAAAAATTTCTCAAAATCTGTCAGATATGTTTTTGGGGTTGCTGCTAGCAACCAATGTACCAAAACTCAGCTCAATAGCTCCAAAACATGACCGTCCAGGTTATTCAAAATTCAACTATTATCAGCTATTTTTTACTCCATTATACTTGTAGCTAAAAATGTCATTCAAACTGGAAAATGTTAAGCTAACCTTGTATGATGTCTTCACTGTTCAACTTTTTCATAACTTCTATAATTTTTTAATTATAATTTTTGAAGTAATTTTTTTGGGCTGGGTTAATGTCGAATGTCGCTGGAGTGAGTGAGTGAGTGACTGACTGACTGCCTGAGTGATCAAGTTCAACGATTGGCTGGCCGGCGGGGAAGAAGTTCAGCGATTTGTTGGCCGACGACTGACTTCAGCGATTGGTCGGCCGGCGGGCAAGAACTTCAACGATTGGTTGTCCGACGATTAGCTGGCTGGCTGTCCGGGCGTTTGTCACTCGTATCTCCTGGGGGGTATACTACGAAGGAAGTTCTACATAGACAGGCTATATTTTAGTGTGCCGGCTCAACAAACCCTCAACTCTCAATCAGAGATAATTGGTACCACAACGCTGGTCGTAATCTTTCTTTGTTAATGTCGGTTTTGTGCTTTCAACACTGTAAGCGCTCTCAACAAAAGAGTGTTTCATGCGGCAATTGACCCTATTTCCGTTCATAAAATGACCGATCGTGTTCTGTATGTTTCTCCGAGGAAGCTATCCCTGATGCAGGATCAGTAACACTGCGGGTTATCTCCCCCCGCGCCACCAGGGGGCGCCGCCAGCAGCTTAATGGGAGACCCATATGAAGTTTTACACTCATTGGTTGGACACTAGAAAGACTGCATGATTATGCATGCGAATACTCAGGTGGACACTTGGAAAATTATAATTGAGATTTATGTTAGCGCATTCATGTTGGTTGATGTATGCACTTGTCCATTGGATGTAATGTAAGTGGTTGCTGGGTGATTAATAAACTCTTAAAAAAAAAAAAAAAATAGGACCAAGGGTCCAGTAGCTTACTGGCAAGCAGTCTTACAGCGATGATACAAGTTATGAAAATTTCATGTAAAGTTTGACATTTGAATCAATGAAAATCAATGTCAAGGTCACTAAATAAAAGTTCACATACATTTATAAGACCTTCTGTAATACAATCCTAAGCTCTGAAGCAGTTTTGGTGATACAAGTCATTATAATATGTCAATATGTATTCATTATGTCATTTGTGAACTTTAAAGGTCAAAAATGTCAAGTTGCGGTCAGCAAATGGACTTCATATATGATTTTCTAAATGTCTCTATACAAACCTTGGCTAAATCTGTGACCATTTTGGTGAGACAACTCATTGTAATTTCACTGTTGAGTTTGACCCTCAAAGGTCACTGACAGTCAAGTTGAATGTCACCAAATGAAAGTTCATGTGTGACTTCCTAGAAGTCAGTAACACAAACTTAGACTCCATCTGTGACTGTTTTAGTGATACAAGTCATTGAATTTTCACTAGGTCACATTTGACCTTTGAAGGTCAATACGAAGGTCACCAAATGAAAGTTCATATATTACTTCCTGTATGTCTCTAATACAAACCTAGACTCCATCTGTGACCATTTTGGTAATACAAGTCATTACTTGGGCCGGTAGGCCACAAGTCTAAGTCTCGGCTACATTCTTTTTTTTTTTTTTTTTTTCGGGGTCACGATTGTCCTGCTCATCTTGCCTATTTTATAGTGGCCCAGGCCTAGACCCGGCCCGAGTACAGGCTCTGAGGAGCCTCTTGTTGTAATTGTATTATGTCACATTTGACCTTCAAATGTCATCAAAAGTCAAGCTGAATATCACCAAATGAAATTTCATATGTGACTTCCTATGTCAGTAACACAAACCTAGGCTCCATCTGCGACCTTTTCAGTAACAGAAGTCGTTGGATTTTCTCTAGGTCAAGTTAGACCTTCGAAGGTCAATATGAAGGTCACCAAATGAAAGTTCATACATGACTTCCTATACGTCTCCAATACAAACCTACACTCAATCTGTAGCGATTTTGCAGATACAAGTCATTGAAATTTCACTGTATGGTTTGGCTGTTGAAGGTCACTGAAGATCATGTTCAAGGTCACCCAATGAAACTTCATACATGACCTATATGGCCACAATACAAACCTAAGCTCTATCTGTAATAGTTTTGGTGATAGAAGTCTTTGAAATTTCACTATGTGAAGTTTGACCTTCAAAGGTCACCGAAGGTCAAGTTCAAGACCACCAAATGAAAGTTCATGTATGACATCCTATACGTCTCCAATACAAAGCGAAACTATCGGTAACCATTTTGCAGATATAAGTCATTGAAATTTCATTGTGAAGTTTGGGCATTCAAGGTCACTGAAGGTCAAGTTCAATGTCACCAAATGAAACTTCATACATGACTTCCTATATGCCCGCAATACAAACCTAAGCTTTATCTGTAATAGTTTTGGTGATAGAAGTCATTGAAATTTCTCTATGTGAAGTTTGACCTTCAAAGGTCGCCGAAGGTCAAGTTCAAGGCCATCAAATGAAAGTTCATACATGACTTCCTATAAGTGTTCAATGCATATATGTTCCCAATCTTCGATATTTTCAAGCCTAGAAACGTTTGAAAATTGTAACATTTTGCTTGACCTCAAGTTTGACCTTTCAAGGTCATCTGAGGTCAACTTTAACACAGCCAAAATATAGGTCATATATTACTTCCTTTATGTCAGTAATACAAACTTAATCTCTATCTGCAACCATTTAGCTTCCACAGGCGATTTGGCCAATTCTCCATAAGACCCAATGTTAAAGTAAAGCGCCCCCACTAGACCCACTTCCGTCGATTCAATCAAAATGGAACTCACACTGTACATAAAGTGTATGAAGGTGAGTTGATTGCCAGATTTAGAAAAATAGTTATCGGACAGTTTTTGAGAAATAATTTTTTGAAATTTCAAGTCATATCTTTTAACATTGTTAATATATTCCCTGACCTCGAGTTTGACCTTTCAAAGTCATCTGTGGTCAAATTTAATATTGCCAATATTTAGGTCATATATTACTTCCTATATGTCGATAATACAAACTTAATCTCTATCTGCAACCATTTGGCCTCCACAGGCCATCTTGCATAATCATAAAGTACAGCGCCCCCAATAGACGCACTACCGTCGATTCAATCAAAATGGCGCTCGCACTGTACATTGATGGTACCAAGGTACGTTGATTGCCTGATTTAGAAAAAAATTTATCAAGCAGTTTTTGGGAAATGATTTTTTAAAATTTCTCAGTCTGATCTTTAACATTGGAGCCAAAATTTCAAGGGCCCATAAAACGGACAAAAATGATTAAATCAAAAATCCGAGAAAAAGTCTGGAGATATGGTGTAGTAGTATGTTACTGCAAATTTACATGATAAAATTCATCAAAAAAAAAAACAAAAAAATGTTTGACGACGAGGTCCTACAGATGCTACAACACGACAATAGCTTATTTAAAATCCACAGGGTCGGTAAGCTAAAAAATAAGGAAAATCTCCTGGGAGGAGTGGGTCGTGATTAAGGACAGTTATGAAGAATGTAAATATATAAAAAACAGCAAAAAGCAACACTGTTGCTGCTAATAAGGCCAGAGAGGAATTCTATGGAAAATTGCTGACCATAAGTCCTCTGATGAAGGACTAGTGGAAATCACATCAGTTTCTCAGCCAAATCAAACAAAATGAAATTAAATTATAGGATGAACTTTCTTATTTCTCTGCCAATTCTCATGATCTTGCCGTTAACTACAAGGCCTTTTCGAGAGCTTTCAATAGGTCATAAATTCATTAAAATTAATTGCATTTCAATTTTTTTTGTCACATAGTTAACCATATTCATTCATCACCAGTATCAAATAACACTTTATGTAAACACATGGCAGCTCCTTCACTCGAACATGTTTATTAAGCGGTTTTACTCGAAACTGTGCATTCTTTGTCCATAACATGCCCAAAGACAAAACATGGGGAAAAAAAGGAATCTTTGAAGTTCGTTCTTACACCCTCACTATATAGGAACTGCCATGAGTTCACAAAAGTGACGTTACGGCCCCGGTTAGCACAACTGGAACAATAACTTTATTGTTTCATTACGATTCAGGAACATACATACATACATTATCTGCTATCTACATCTGTTGCTGCTGTCCCTCTCAAATTCACATTCACAAAATCAATAACTGCTACCCTTACTCTCGCTCTTTGTCTATTCAAATGTATAACTTGCTTTTGACATGTTTTCCTTACTCAAGACCACACCCCCCACCTCCCTCCCTCACACACTCTCACCACTCCCCACTCCCTCCTCACACTCTCACTCTTTTCACACTCTCCCCACCCACTTTGTAAATAATTTATCAGCTCCAGCTCATTACTAAACTTGCACTTCATATAATTGTGTGAGCTTTGCTCCATTTAGCACCCTTTTCTTGGGCCCACATTCTCATACAGCACTTGGCGGCCCAGCCATATACTAGGTTGCACCTAGTCTTGTTTACAACAAATCCTGGGAACTTAGAGTGTGGTGACGCCACTGTTACAGTGGCAAACAGCTGTAAAATCATCAAGAAGTCTTCTCTTTAACTTGCTCAAACTCCCATAGTCTTCACTCCACATAAATATTTTTATATCCACGTTGCCGCAAAAGTTGTGCTGGTCAAGAAAATGCAACTATGGAAGCAATCAGACAGACGGTTTTGGCAGTATGAGCCAAAAGTGACGGGACCGCTAACCGAAACTCCATTAACTCCTTTCAGTGAGACAAGAAAATTCAGATTGGGAAGCTGAAACATACAGTTTTCTAACCTGCTTGTGTTCCCACTTTTTTGGCACTACACATTCTATTTTGACAAATTTTGCTCAGCAGAATCTCCTCTTTAGTATGGTATCTCCATTTCGTAGATTGGACTTGCTATCTTTGAGGTAGAAGTAGGAGTATGTAAGAAACGCCTTATCTAAAATCTCCATTGGACCAAATGCTTTAGCCATAAGCTCTAATGGCTCAGAGTGACTCAGCGAGATAGTGGCACAGCGGTAGGGTGCATATGTTAGATACAGATCATTTGCGGATCGATTCTGCCCTCTGCTAGACTTTTTTCCAGGCCTCAGCATTATCGTTGTTCAAATTAAGACTGATATCATAAGCTTTTTTAGAACCAGAGCCTTTTATGACAATTAGATATGGCTAGTTTGCAATCATCCCCTTTATGACGTTTCAATTATCGTAATTGGCAACTGAAGACACGGTTTTCTCCATACAAATTGAAAACATGGGGTAAATTCAGTAGAACTGAGAATTTGACAAAACATCCGTTTTAAACAATTATTAGTCCTGACCTGTTCTCAGTCATTTTTCATGAAACGAGAGCACTCCACATCTTGTTCTCACTGATTAAGGATGACTATCATTCATCTGGACGACAATTTGCTGAATTTAAATCAACGTTATTCAAAATTGCATACCTGAAATAGCTTTGCTTTTTATATTTCACTGCCCTTTTTTCACTCAATAGTAATTTTGAATAACGTTGATTTAAATTAAGCAAATAATCCAGATGAATGATTGTTGTCTTACCTAATCAGTGAGAACAAGCATCACCTGTAAATGTGGAGTCATCTGTGAGTGAGCTTTGTTAATCAAGAAAATGACTGAGAACAGGTCGGACTAATAATTGTTTAAAACGGATGTTTTGTCCACCCCAATTCTCAGTTCTACTGAATTTACCCCATGATTTCATCGCTGTTAGATCGCATATGGAGAGAAACCTTTTCAGTTGCCAATTACGATAATTGGAAAAATTCAGTAAAGGAAAATGATTGCAAACTAGCCAGGACTATCCTAATTGTCATAAAGGGACATGTCTCTGCCCCCCAATTCCTGGTTCTAGAACCGCCACTGACTGTAAGACAAATAATTCTGCGTTAAACTCTGTGAAAGAATTTTTGGTATAGTAGTTCGTACAGTCACTCAAACAAGCTTCAAGAGAGCACACTGAGCACAGTAAAGACCAGTCTCTTTTTTTCCTGCAATATTTAGGGCCAGAGTACTAAAGTGCGAGGACTCTATAGTAATCGCGCCGTTTATTACAACCCCAATTCCGAAATAGTTGGGACAAAGTGTAGATTGTGAATAAAATCAAAACCCAATGACTTTCAAATCACACCAGCCAGTATTTTATTTACAATAGAACAGAGATAAAATAGCAAATGTTGAAACTGAGAAATTTTACAATTTTGTCCACAAAATGAGCTCATTTCAATTTTGATGGCTGCTACAGGTCTCAAAAAAGTTGGGACAGGGGCTGTTTACCATGGTGTAGCATCCCCTTTTCTTTTTAACATAGAGTGGAGGCGTCTGGACATTGAGGAGACAAGTTTCTTGAGTTTAGCCATTGGAATTTGATCCCTCTCTTGTTTAATACAGGCTTCCAGCTGCTGGAGAGTTCTGGGTCTCCTTTGACGGACTTTTCATTTAATTATGCGCCAAATGTTCTCAATCGGTGAAAGATCAGGACTGCAGTCAGGCCAGTTCAGCACACGAACTCTCCTACTACGAAGCCATGCTGTTGTAATAGCTGCAGAATTTGGTTTTGCATTGTCCTGCTGAAATACACAAGGCCTTCCCTGGTGTAGATGTCGTCTGGAGGGGAGCATATGTTGCTCTAAAACCTTTATATACCTTTCAGCATTCATGCTGCTTTTTAAAACATGCAAGTGTCCCACACCATATGCACTAATGCATCCCCATACCATAAGAGATGCTGGCATTTGAACTGAACGCTGATAACAGGAGGGGTGGTCTTCCTCCTCTTTAGCCCGGAGGACACAACACCCATGATTTCCAACAAGAATGTCAAATTCGGACTCGTCTGACCACAGGACACTTTGCCACTTTGCGACAATCCATTTTAAATGAGCCTTGGCCCAAAGAACACGACGGCGCTTCTGGGTCACACTCAACAATGGCTTCCTTTTTGCATGATAGAATTTTGGGTGGCATCTGTGGATGGCGCGACGGACTGTGTTTACGAACAGTGGTTTCTTGAAGTATTCCTGGGCCCATTTAGTAATGTAAATGACAGAATCATGCTGGTGAGTGATGCAGCGGTGTCTGAGGGCCCGAAGATCACGGACATCCAGTAAAGGTCTTGGCCTTGTCCCCCCACAGAGATTTTTTTCCAGTTTCTTTGAATCTTTTGACGATGTTATGCACTGTCGATGATGAGACCTTCAAAGCCTTTTGCAATTTGACGTTGAGGAACATTGTTTTTAAAGTATTCCACAATTTTTTTACGCAAGCCTTCACAGGTTGGAGAGCCTCTGGCCATCTTTACTTCTGAGAGACTCAGCCTCTCAAGAAAGACATTTATAGCCAATCATGTTACACACCTGATGCCAGTTAACCTAATTACTTGCTAAATGTTCTTTCAGCTAATTTTCTAATACAGTATAGGCCCTTTTTTTGCCAAATGAATTTTTGACAACATTTCTTGAGTTTTGAGAAAAAATTTTTTTATTATTTTCTAATGATCTTTTTGCAGGTAAGTACAAAAGACCCAGATCTAAGAGTTTGCCCAAGTCCAACGCATTTACAGGAAAGGGTCTCAGAGCCACAGGGTTAAAAAATGGCTGATTTCGCATTTATCATCAAAACCCATTGTGAAAATTGGGGGTGAAGCCTGAGGGCATTTAAAAAATGCAGTCTACTCAGAAAATAAACCTGGCCAGATTATCCATTAGGGTGACCCTAACAGAAATAATTGATGCTAAAGTCATCAACCCTTTTTTGAAGTACAGCAGCACCCCCTAGGCCCTTTTTTAATGGAAAATGCATTGAATTTCACCCAATTATGTTCAACAAACATTAGGTTTTTCGTTGATATTAAAAAATGGTATGAATGGGTTGCCCTGATTTTTTTTTTTGGATCAATGGCCTTAAAAAAAAATGTCAAAATTATCGGTGGGAGGGCAAAACATTAACTACAAAAATTACTATATCGAAAATGCAGTGAAGTCGCTGATGCCGCAGTTGTTTGCCCTCCCATTGCTACGAAATGAATCAAACGTTCCCCCTTCATTAACCCGTGGTGATAAAAAAAAACCTTTTGTTTTTTTCACAATGTCCATTGTTTTCCTCCCATGATAGTTTCAATGAGCTGTGTGCGAATAATTCATAGTAAAACACAGTGACGTGCAGTCGGAGGTTATTTGGTGGCAGAAACCTCCCCTTTGCTTGATTAGCAATCAGACGATTAACTAGTTTAGTAAGATTATTGGGCAGAATGACGGGCCAGTTTAAGTTTCAGTGCGTTATTACTCAGTACATCGAACCTGAAATGCTCACTAGACAGCAGATTTGCGGTACCTGCTTCCAGGAAGTTTGAGAAGCAATGTCATCAACAAATATTAAAACAGTTCGACTAATGCAGAGTTCAATGCTTAATCAATATACAATGTATTCTCCTTTAAATGCGCTGTTACACCCAAACAAAAATGAATGCTTATTTTCAGTCTTCTTTCATAATCCGATTAAAAAAATGTTTAAACGGTATACAGAATTACCAAGAGCCGAGAATTTTTCCTAATTGATTATTCAGATTTCAATCCTGCAGTCTCAATTGAAGGGTATAAGTGAATGAATCTTGTGACCGTGTTCGACAAGGTGGCATATTTTGATAGGTAGCAAAATTTGTCAGAACACTGGTAGGTTTTGAACGCCTGGCGCTGGTTTATTCCTTTGGTATATTTTACTGAAACTTCACAAATAGGGTCACAGGATATTCTGTCAACTAACTATGTAGGTAATAGTGAAAAATACACTCACCTTTCTTTATTGTTCAGAAGAAGTCACGGCGAAAAAATGTAATAACTTAAACAACTTCTGCGAACAAACTTATTTCACATTGGGAGGTCTAGACTGAACCTAATAGACTCGTAATTTCTCAAATTAGATGGCTGTAAGTCAATACGTAGCTGGGATATCACGTCAGCGCAGGCTGTTTGAAATCTACCTCCAAAATGGATATTTTTGTAACACAGCACTTGAAAGTTTGTAAACACGGTTCAAATTGAGGTCACGATTCATCCAACGAAACCAATAATAGCTCTGTTCAAATTAAAAAAAATTATATAAAAATACAGAGTTCAAATGAAATGCGGTATCCTATTGAAAAGGTTATTTTTAATCAAACCATGGTGTTTTTTTTGTATGAAAATGGTAACACATCATTTTTTATAAGTTTTCTGAGGCTTGTTTACACCCCAGTTCAGCTGTTACGCATTCCATTAGAGTTTAAGAGCCTTGCCCATGCCTATACAGAGGGATTGCTTTTTCAGCCCTTTTTTTGCCTGTGTCCCAACTTTTTTGAGACCTGTTGCAGGCAGAAAATTTGAAATAAGCTCATTTTGTGGATAAAAATGTAAAATGTCTCAGTTTCAACATTTGAAATGTTATCTATGTTCTTTTGTAAATAACATATTGGCTCATGTGGTCTCAAAGTCATTGCATTTTGATTTTATTCAGAATTTACACTTTGTCCCAACTATTTCGGAATTGGGGTTGTGTATAAGGTAAAGAAAAGTTTGTTTTTCTCAGATATTTAAACAATCCTTTCAATAACTCAGCTCGAATGAAATGAGGAAATAAGCAAGATAATATCCACTGAATATGAATCAATAGTAACTGATTGACACAAATAGCTTTATAATTGCAAGCACAGTTAGATAAAGCATGACCATTATTTTGGGTTGTATATTTTGTTCTTTTACTTGCCATGGTTCATTTCTTTACATTCCTGTAAAAGAAAACCAATATTAGCTGACAAAATCAGTGGAATTTCAGCATGAAATAAGTGACAACATTTAAATGCGGGTCAGTACTGACCTGGTTTACAATTTTATTAATGCATAAAAAGCTCAAATGATCCTAAAAATTTTTTACACAATGTAAAACAATAAAATTTGGTTCACAAAAAAAAAAATTAGGATCAATAGATTGAGATTTGTCAAAAATATGAAAGTTTTTTCATGCTCCGGGTCATTTCTGACCCGCGTTTTACTGATAAGGGTTAAGGGGCACTTCTGAAATATTTGGTAACACCCTCTAGCGCTGTCTATTAAATGACTTTTTATTAGTCCATTACTTTTATTTTTAATGCACATATTGGGTGCATATTGCCTTATTTGTGAATTCATCAATGTTACTAAGTTGCAAGCGCATGTGCAATAACTTTTTTTGAGCATATTGTTTTGTTCCGTTTTTCGGAAGTTGGGGGGGGAAGGTTCGCCCATGGCGCCATGGTAACTAGAACTGCCACTGCCTGGAGTACCACTTGTCCTACATGTTGCAAATCTCTCCCTGCTCCAATGCAGGTGAGTCAAATGATCAGCTCCTTATGAACCTGTGGACATGCTTGATAATGAGTGAATTGTTTGAATGACCAATGCAGAAGCTAGGAGTTCTAAAACATGCAGGAGGGGTGGTATTCCACAAAAGGTTTGAGAAGCACTGTAATAGAAAGTCAAGCAATTCCAGTATAATATGTCAAAAGTAATCAAATTATCAAATAGATGACGTTAGCCTAATGTAGGTACGCGATAAATCAATGTCATCGCCTGACTGCTGCAAACCACTTTGCAGTGTTTTACATCTGAGGCTTCTCCCTCATTATTGAATTTTCCAATCAGTTGTCAATAACACTCCAATTCAAATTCTAATTCAATGAAAAGAGGCCCGAAGTCTGCCCTCAAGGCATTTGCAGAAGGGAAGCAAAAAATGTCTAAACCTATGTAATGATGCTTGTGCATCTGAGCAATCTCGGATCAAAGTTTTATTCAAATTGGAAATTGCAAAAGGAACAAACTATGCTCCGAAAAAATGGTAGCAGCAACATCTGTCTCGAATCAGTTGATTACCATAAGCAGTGACAGTGCCAGAACTGGAAATTTGGGGCTACAGAACATCCCTTTCTAACAACAATTAGTCCATGCTAGTTCTCAGTCATTTCCCTTTATTGACACTTTTTCCAATTATAGTAATAATAAACAAATGCCATGCACGAACAAACTGTTCAGTCATTGGTCAGAAATCTTTCCAGAAACCAGAAATCAGGGGCGTTTCTTATTCTGTATGAATGTGAGTGTGAACTACAGCTATCAGTTTTGCCAGTTGCTGAGACGATTGTGTTTTCACTGAAAACGAACCGCTCCAGGGTTCGAATGGAAGCGAGCAGAGACCACCCTTTTTTGGCGATCTTGGCCCGCTTGTTTTGTTCAGCATCAGAGTGCATTTGCTGTGTTCACACCAGCCCAAACAAACCGATCTCTGGGGGAAAACACTCCCTGTGTCAGAAAAATTGCTCCATATGAGCCAAGTGTGAATACAGCCTTACTCAGAGTTGCTTAACTCTGAGTTTTTGGGTTCAGAACAGGTGATAACACTTGGTTCGATCAACTCCGAGTTAACTTACGCCAGAGTCAGGCGTGTGCATGTGGGTATAAAAAGCCCTCATCAATGGAACACAGATAACATGATTCACCATGGCAATGGTGGAGAAAAAAAGTTGCTCGTCTTACTTTTCTTCCAGCGGAGTTGGAGATTTTAATGAATGTATACGCTGAGTACGAAGTATGAACGCATATTAAAGAAAAAAAGTAAAGAGCTGCCGGATGGCTCACTCGGAAAAGCATTGCGTTGCGAAGCAGAAGTGACCATCACGGCGCGGGTTCAATCCCCGCCTCGTACCAACCAGCAGTGGTCGGTAGCTCTTTTCAGAAGAAGACAAGAATTGGCCAATATTTTTTACAGGGATGCAAATTGGGAAGGGTCTGCTGGGAAGGGTTATGTAGATGTAGTTCCCTAGGCGCCTCCTGTTGACCAGACGGGCGCTCATAAGGAAGATTCTGAGCTCGCCTATCGGGTAACCTCCGCCCTCGTTCTGAGCTGGCGAAGTCTCAACCAGTGAATGTATAAGAAGCCGTGGCTGTAAACCCCTGCGATACCCTTCGGAGGAGAGCCGCGAGCTGTCTCACTCTCCTGAGTTGGCAACCGCATATGCGAAAAAGCCTAAGTTCCCTAATTGGATATTCCAGATTCGGGTGGGATGGGAGATGCCAAATTAAAAAAAAAAAAAGAAAGAAAGTAACACAGTGGCAAATTGCGTGAGTTTGTGTGGCAGAAAATCGCTGACCGAGTCAATGCGTGAGTATTAAAAAAAAAAATAATATAAAAAATACAATCAAATGAAGGTTAAATTACGAGAGCTCTATTTATTGAACAACCACATACTGTATATGTTGTGTGTGTCTGTATAATTTGCCCTTCAGATTTAACATTTGTGCAGGTGCAGCCCAACAGGCACTAAACGCACATGGCAGCAGCTGAAAATGAAATACAAAAATATTGTTCAAACAGGTAAGGTGCAATTTCAACAAAAGCAACTGCTTAGTCTAGCCTACCTATTTAAACAGCATTCAGTGGCTAATGTAATATATTTGAAAAGTTTAACGTTCTAATCAACAAATTAAATATTTTTTAGCTACCCTAACACTGTCCTTATTTAATATTGTCTATTTAAAAGCTGCACCTAAATACCTTCTCAAATGCAAGTCCCCAAAGTTGTGCTAACTGGATATGTTCACATTATAGCCAACAGAAAAAATAGGACCAATGGTCCTGTAGCTTACCGGCAAGTAATCTTATAGAGATGATACAAGATATGAAAATTTCATGTGAAATTTGACCTTTGAATCATTGAAAGTCAATGTCAAGGTTACTAAATAAAAGTTCACATACATTAATAAGACCTCCTGTAATACTTTGTACAATCCTAAATTCTGAGCCAGTTTTGGTGATACATGTCATTGAAAACTCAATATGTCAATTGTTAACTTTAAAGTCCACAGAAGGTCAAGTTGAGGTCAGCAAATGGACTTCAAATATGACTTCCTATAAAGGTGCAGTCAGCGATGTGGGAGAGAACAAGTAGAGAGGTTGTTGATATTTGAAGTGTAAACGAATACAGACCCACCCCTCCCTTCATACTCGTATTGAAGGGTCCACCCCTGAAGTTCACCAAATGACATTGTCATGTAAACGCAGTAGAAACTATACGGCTGACCAATATGGCAGAGGCCGGACTCTCAATCTGAGAGGTAAGTTTTGGTGAGGGAAGCCATTTATTGCTTTGAAAGTACATGTGAGGAGTTTTAGTAGTATTGCAGCAAAGGTGATAATAAGCCTGTCATATAAAAACTGCTAAAACATGCCTGTCAGCGCAATGCCTCAAACAGGTTTCTGTGTCCACGAACAGAGTTACGGTCAGGAATGCATTTAAAATCGTTCTGGCTAATTACAAGCTGAAAAAGTGGAAAATGGATTCGAAATTTTTCCGGTACAAGTTATCGATTCATGAAGCTCCACACAAGCAACGCTTAGACGCTTTAATGTGTTTCTGCTATGAGCTCATTTAGTAGCTTGCTGTCGGAATTGTTTTGTTTTTGGAAGAAATGGTTATCAGGAGCTTTTATAGCAAAATTTCTTCCTGAACAGTGGTTATATATAACAGTTACAGCTACAACCGCATGCATGCAAAACAAAAGACAGTACACAAGCAAAACAATAAGCTGAAGAGAATTCAGTGCGGTTCATTTCATTCTATCTAGTTGCACATATATACAGCTTTGATTGTGCACAAAATTCCCCGTCGATTCCTTACATAAGACGTCAGACATTCACAAGAACTCGAGCTTCAAGTTCAATTTTCCCGGCTAAGGTGAGCTGACCCGTCAGACAACTGCACCCACAACTCGACTGCTATTATAGATAACATCACAACAACGGTACATTTTGGCAGATTAGACAATATTATTATCATATTATGATGAATGCCTGACGGCTGTTACTGTTGTGTGAAGCACCGCAAAGCTAATGTTGCTCACCTGTCCAGCAGAAAGACGGCAACCTCCGCCTGTTTTCAGACCCTTCAAAACAAAACTATTATCTGTGTTAATTTTATGATGGAGTTCCCTCCACGCCGGAAAGCCACACCGATGTTGACCCGGTCTTCGCCCTTTCATGGTTTTTGCCCTTCTTTTTTTTATTTATGTTCCTCCGACCGTTTTCTCTTGGGTTGTTTTTCAGCCATCGCAAATGCTGCAATGCCATGTCTCTCTCTACTCTAACTGTGCACGCTACGCGACCTGCTACTCCCCCCATGTCTGACCTGTGCACGGTCTTAGTATGAACCCCCCCTGGGCATATTTCCAAAGGACCCATGTTCTGGTGGCTCGGTCCGAGCCACAAATTTACCTGCTTAAATTCAGAGCCCAGGCTGTGTATTGAAACCGGATGTTTTTTCCAGCATGCTCTCAGAAGTGACAGCTTGCAGATAGTGAGGAGAAATATGGTGATTTTGACAAAAAGTGTGTGGATTATGATCGCTAACTATACCTTTAAGTCTCTAATACAAACCTAGGCTCCATCTGTCACCTTTTTGGCAATACAAGTCATTGTATTATGTCAGGTTTGACCTTCAAAGGTCATCAACAGTCAAGCTGAATGTCACCAAATGAAAGTTCATGTGCGACTTCCTTTAAGTGTGCGATACAAACCTAGGCTCTATCTGTGACCTTTTTAGCGACAGAAGTCACTGAATCTTCACTAGGTCAAGTTTGACCTCCGAAGGTCAATATGAAGGTCACCAAATGAAAGTTCATACGTGACTTCCTATACATCTCAAATACAAACCTACACTCAATCTGTTACAATTTTACTGATACAAGTCATTGAAATTTCATTGTAATGTTTGGCCGTTGAAGGTCACTGAAGGTCAAGTTCAAGGTTGCCATGTGAAACTTAATACATGTCTTCCTATATGCCCACAACAGAAACCTCAGCTCAATCTGAAATAGTTTTGGTGATGGAAGTCATTGAAATTTCACCATGTGAAGTTTGACCCTCACAGGTCACCAAAGGTCAAGTTCAAGGCAACCAAATAAAAGTTCATACATGACTTCCTATAAGTGTTCAACACATATATGTTCCCCATAGGGATGGTAAGCTTAAGGGGTGATCTGGGGTTAAATGAAAAATGACACCAGGAAACAACTCAAAATTAATCTAAAGAGGTATATGTAATAACCACCAAAAAAGATACAAGTTGGCATTTTTCTGTTTATGCGGTTGCCATGGCAACCAAGCAAGCTCATTAAATATGCAGAAAACTTCTGGCACCAATTCCTCTTTAACTCTATGATAGAATTCAGTTTTTCTTTCATCATTTAACATCCATTGCTTATCCAAATGCAATGACATAGCCATTCTTTGCCCATTTTATCAGTTTTGTGATTTTGGGGCATTTTACTCAAATTTTGAAATTCTTTTGCGCAGAATCTGACAAATACTCAAAATATTCAAAGTATGTAACAGATAGGCAAAATTTCCCTATGTCATTGCATTTCTAATGAAACCCAAAGTACCTTCAGCCCAAATTTCATTGATTTTCAATGATAAATAAAAAAGTTATGGCTGCCACAAACATGAGAAACATGGAAAAAGTAATACCTGAGGAAATCAATGGAAAATGCATTAGACCGCATTGAAAAGTTGAGTTCAGTCTTAGTCTGTGGCTTACACCCATTTTTCAGACTGTATTATCTGATTATTCAAATGTTTATCACTTTCCTGGAGTGAAAAGCATAAATTTCATCATCACAGTTGTTTTTTAAATCATGATTTTATGGCAAAATTCGTTTTTTAATCCTTGTAGCAATTAGTGATTATTAAAGGTGGGTTATTATAGAATATTTTTATTCAAAAAAAATTTTTGGAAAAATAATAAAATTTTGCCCACTTAACCCCAGATCACCCCTTAAAGCTGCAGTTAGTAACTTTGAGGAGAGAGAGGACTAGACATAAAAATTTGAAAAAATGCAACTTTCAGATCCCTCCCCCTCCCTCTCCACTGCACTCCTAAGACCCTCCCTCAGAAGGCTGCCGTGCACGCGAAGGCACGCGAGCTGCTATGCATGCGACTGTGGAGAGATTTTGCACGTTAACAATATGAAAACGGCCAAGTCGCCAAGGCTATTCATTACTGTTGTGAACAGTCAACACTGCTGGCCAACAAACAGGCGCGTCGTTAGACCTGAAAATTCCGGGGCTAATATCCCTCCCCTTATTGAAAATAATTAGTCTGGCTAATTCTAGATGGTTTTCCTTTATTAACACGTTTTTTCCAATTCAAGAATAATCAAGTGGCAATTGAAGACACGGCTTCTCTCCCCATCGATCTAACAGCGGAATGGGCTACATTCAGTACCGAAAAATAATTTGATTATAATTAGGTCTATGCAACAAAATTTCGGCAGTTTGCATCTCAGAACTCTTCATTGAATTAAGGTAATTTTGACAAAGTAGGTACACCTGTTTTTGCAGCACTGTCACTCAACTTCGCTTTAAAAAAAATACACAGCTGTCCGATTGGAAAATTTAAACGGACGAAACCACGTACTAGTTACCAAAATTACCTTCATTCGCTGAAGAGTTCTGAAATGCCGTCGCTAGTTAGTGATGGTGCATAGACCTAATTATAATTAAATTATTTTTCTGTACTGAATGTAGCCCATTATTTTGTCGCTGTTAGATCGCATGGGGAGAGAAGCCGTGTCTTCAATTACCACTTGATTTTTCTTGAATTGGAAAACGTGTCAATAAAGGAAACCCACCTAGAATTAGCCAGGACTAATTATTTTCAATAAAGACATGGTCAACAACATTAGCCAAAATGAATTTTAAAGATACTATGAACAGAGCCTCCCAACAAATGCCACAAAATAAATAACTGTACATGAAAATAATAGTACAGCTTATGTTTTCAAACTGCATCAGGGTCTTTATTTCTTAAGTTACAAACCAAATTTGGTTTTCCTATCTGGAATATTTCCGTGAAAAGTTGCCCTTGAATGGCCGTAAACCATGTATGAAAAGCGAATCAAGGGCAATAACTCTGAAAAATACAGAAACGCGTCTCAAATATTTATAAGGTCTTTATGGTCTTAAGCTATAACACCAAATTTGGTTATCCTATCTGGAATAAAAGAAAAGTTGTTCCTGAGATCCTGAAGATCCTGGATCAACGTTAAAAATTCGCGAGGATTGCCAAATCCGGAAAAATAAGCGTCTGCTGGCAATTGATCGAACACAAAACGTCTTTAGCGGATGAACACCAAATTTGGCTTATCCTATGAAGCAATACTTCGTTAAAAGTGATCCCCTTTATTAGGCGACGCAATTGACGGACGAAATAGACCCCGAGATCGATCACAGAACGGCTGATCATCACCATGGACACTAAATAGCTGCAAAATGCGGGGCAATAACGTGGGCAGGATAAAAGCTTCTATTTTTCAGGTCTAGGGACTTTATGGGCCTGCCAAAATGCTTCAGAAATAAATCATGACATGAAAAGTTTTACAGCAGTATGTATTCAGTAAAAACCCAGCACGCGCTTATTTCAAAAAGTTACGTTTTTTTTTTTTTTGAGTACAGTGAGCTAAACTCAAGTGATCCTGCTGAATGGCCAGTAAACCATGTATGACAGCATTTCATAGCTGAGAGAGCACAGAAACGTTACAAAAATTTATAAGGACAACAACACAACCGATAAGACTGCCAGGTCACTTCATGAAGATATTTTCTGCTCTTTCTGTCACACACCAGTAACGTTAGCCCTCTCGCCGGAAAGTTGTATCAGTTTGTGGGTAACAAGGTCATTCAAACATGACTTGGCAATCACAGTATTTGTCTGTAACAATCAAGGGGAAGACCCTGGCTATTCAAACAGGCTATGCAATTTCGCTCGTTAACTTTTAATTTGCAGTACAAAAATGAATTGATGCCCGTAAGGGCTGGGGTTAAGCGTTTGCAGATTAGTTGAGTGTTTTTTTTTTTTTATTTTAATCATTGCTGAGCAAAAATGAACCAACGAGCATGTTTACCTGTCAAATTTAAAAGTCGCAAATGTTCGGTTTAAGACAAAACCTTCCGATAAGAGGGGCCTCTTGAAAATCTTTCTGATTCTTAGCTAAGACCAGGTGTAAAGCGAGCATCGGAAACAATTCGTGTCAACTCTAAATTAGTAACAGTTGCCTGGTCTTACGCCTTCTTCTGAATTCAAAGACGGAGAAAAGTAATTTTACAGTGCTGTAGGGGAGCAGGCGTAAATTAGGAAAATGGGGCTTGCTGTTTCTATAGTAACAATTATACTAACTTTACTTTAATAAAAGCATTGCTCTTTTGTACTCTGATGGAAGTTTCAACTGTCAAGTAGAATAAGGACGGAATCTGATAATGACGGATTCTAAATATGGTAAAAATGTGACATGGAAAAGGGGACTGATTGAACTGTGATTTGGAGACATGGATACTTGAATATAATGAGCTGTCAATATTGAAAATTTTACTGACATCAATTATACCAGTGCAGTTGCTGATTTTAATTATTTTTATGAGGAAGGTTAAAATTGCCCAAGTCTACATTTCAAATGTGCCAATAAATAAAAAAATTCAAACCACTTTTATTGAAATTGGATTTTCAATTTTTGTCAGGGGTGTCATGAATCATGTAAGTTGTGAAATTTTTTAAATGAAAAATGCTCTCACGGACTTTTGATTATAAAAAATGCTTGCTCCAACCAACCCAGTAAATCCAGGTGAACTTTGCCGAACATAGTAACTAATGCCATGGCTTAGCTCACGGATCTTTTTGGGGAGGACCTCCGGGTTTTGTGATTTTTTTTTTTTTTAAATCCTGAGCTAAGCATCTTTCCTGCCTTTGTGCAAAAGGCCCCTGGTCATTTTTTTTTTTTTTTAGAGATCATTTTCTGCTACTTTCTAAAAAGGTCTTCATTTTAGTTAGCCCTCTGACTGCATCGGAGAGTCCAAGCTAACATTAGCTCCGGCCATCGAGTCCTGCAGCATCACATGTTGGACATCACAAGCAGTGAGCGTTGCCCTGTGCCGAATGTACAGCTCGATTGGCTTATTCATGTCAGTGAACTTTCCTTTTTTTTTTTCTTTCCTCCATAGTTGCCGCAAACAGAAGCGATAAGTTAGGCTACAAAGATGCAAGACAGTGGAAGGTAACAATATATCCTAGCAATGCACGCTACGTAAGCATTCACAGGAACGCCAATCGCTAAGACCAGGCGGAGTTAAGACCAAAATAAGTCTGGTTGGTAAAACTGGCCTTAAGTCCATTCTAAAGACTGGTCTTAGTTACGACCAACTTAGCAGTTACGACCAGGCTTAGTTAAGACCAGTTGGTGCAACCGGCCCCAGGAGTTCCCTCCACTTCTGAAAAGCCACTCCGATGTTCACTCTGGTTTTATCCCGGGCTTTGTCTAATTCTTTCTTTTGTGCTTTTTTTCTTCTGGCTTCCTCTTTTTACTTGTCTTAGCCGTGTGTGCTGTTTTCGGTAACGGAGGCAAGGTATTTTTTTTCCTCGCTGATGGCTGTTGTTGCCATCAGTTTCTCTAAGCTCCCGAACCCCCTCTCGGAGATTTGAACTTGACTGAGCACCGGCGTGAACGGGAGGGGGTTGCTGTCTGCAGCGCGTGCATGTGCACTGTTTGACGGCTGTCAGACACCATCCTGGCTCTAATTGGTTCTTTTTGGTCGGTCCGAACGATTCTTTTAAATTGCAGTAGGAGCAGTAGGTTGGTTTAAAGGAGCCTTTTTTAAATTACAGAGTACTAGTTTTATGTAATACTGTCTGTATACAGTGACAGTTTTAGCAAAAATGACAAAAAGTTACTTTTATAAGACTTACCAACTGCAGCTTTAAAAGGCAGAGGGCAAAAAAAAGACCTCTCACAAAGGCAGAAGAGATGGCCCTCAGCCACAACAGTGGGCGACCCACGTCAGAGGGTATTGCTGGAGGGACCTCCTCAGATCCCCCCAGGACACAAGCCCCAACATAAGAGGTTAGTTATTCAAATGAAAGATCATATCCTTGAGTGCAAACTCAGTGACTTCCAAACATCCATTTTAGACACAATTTGGCACATTGACTTTCCTGTCGCAGTATGATTCCTTGTAAAAGATTGCTCATACTTTTTTCAGATTCTTAGTTGACAGTCTGGCAAAATCCACTTTCATGATGACTCAGACTTAGATAAGCATTTGAAAAATTGTGACGTGATCCTGTTTTAAAAACAAAATTTTAATTTGTTAATTAGTTAAAATTATAATTTAACTATCTAATCTTTATCTCCTACCAGTAATTGATGGGATAGTCTGTCTGGTGGAGCCCTCTGCTATTACAGACCTTCATACAATTGTAAGTGCTCTTAACAATTCACTTATTTTTAAATAATTGGTGAGAGTAGAACACAAAATCTTTTTAAATTTCATTACAGGATGACAAAGACACAATGTCAGATGCCACAGAGAGGGACATAGAGAGGCCAACTGAGGTTTAGACCATAAAAATAACATCTAGCAGTTGATGATAGAGGAAAATCTTCCACTATCACTGAAACATACACTGAAACACATCAGATGTGGCACTGAGATTCAGGGTCTTTTTTGTGTTCCCATAGCTCCCTGTGAAGTAGCTGTATAAGCTGGATCTAGAAAAACAGATAGAAAAATCCAACATAGAAAAGGACCACATAAGGCTACATATCTTCTAAGTCTGTTCCGAGCCTAGTGGTCCATCAGGCCAGTGCTTAACCCCGGTTTCCATGGCATGAAGCTACTAGGAGTATTGCTACTCCCCCTGGATGGGATGCCAGTCCATCGCCCGTACTCCCCCAGCTCTGGTTCAGGTTTCCCAGACAATTTGCTGCTACCCATTTATACACCTGGGTAGAGTGAGGCAGTGTTGGAGTGAAGTGTTTTGCCCAAGAACACACCGCAAAGCTCGTGGCAAGGACTCGAACTCAGGACCTCTTGATGCCAAGTCAAGCCTACTTAACCACCATATGCAGAAAACTAAATTAGAAATCCAACTGTTACAGGTGGGTGAAGGGACAACAGGTGGATGATTGTATTTGTTTGAACAACATACAAAATATTAACTACAGTATTTGTTCTTGCAGGAAGCAAAGAAGTAAAAAATGCAAGTTTAAGCTGTAGCTGAAGAGCCAGTTTTTCTAAGAATCAGGCAGAGCGTGATATATGATGTTCTCAGATTTGCACAAAATGTTGTTGGTGAAAGATGGTTAGTTCAATAGAAAAACTGCACATTTTTAGGCGCCAATACCCATCAGTTTCTTTTTTAGGGGTACCAGAAGGGCTAAAGATTTTGAGATGAGAAATGAGCGCTGAAAAAAATTAAGTTTTGAAATGCAGTTATATCATTGCGCCGACAACAGCCCACATTCAGTTTCATATATGTCAATCTACTGTGTGTAGGGCTTGCAGTAATCTGAAAATTTTTGTGGGCTGTCAAGGGCACGTCCTATGGGGGCGCTGCAAAATGCTACTTTTGGCCATTTGAACAGTAATATCAGGGGCATTTCCAGACTGTGCCCTTGACAGCCCAAGATGGCTTATTTAATACGATACCATGGAAAGTCCATTATATAATCAACACAAATTAAGCATGGGATGTTGAGGGTACCAGAGTACAGGTGGCACTTTAGTCAGAGAAAAAGTGAAATTTGGCATTTTAAGAGGTCAAAGTTCTCCGTGCGTCCTCATCCAATTTTGATTAAACTTTTCTGTTGGATAGCCCCACATGTCTACTAACTGTGATGTGAAGATTACTCTGGGTTTCTGCACAGTAACTCTTTACAGTCGGGTCAACCAGAGGTCAACCAGTGGTCCCCTGGTCACCAACTCAGATCTGGCTCAAATTTATTTTGGGAGTACTTCCATATTCTTAATGAATACATGCAAAATTTTAGCATCCTACTCCAAGGTTTTTCCAAGATATGGCCCCCCAAAAGTCGGGGGCCTCACCCCTTTTTGCCCCCCTGAATCATGAATGGTAATTTAGAGGGATTTTGGGACCAAAATCTTTGGAGCAAATCATAGGTATGGGCTGATAATGGTTATCCAGGGTAATTTGGGTCCAGACACTCATAATGTCTTGTCAAAACGTATCCATCTCTTTTCATTTTCAAGATATTGGCCTCTCAAATATGAAACTTTTTATGGGCAGAAATCAAAAATTCAGTTTTCAAGGGCCCCATATGAGGCCAGGATCCCTTACGGAGGCTAAATTGTGCTGGATTCCTTCTACTTGAGGACAGGTCTGTCTTTATAAGGAAGACTGACTGTACCCAAGGCATAATAGCAGAGTAAGGAGACGCTGAAAAAGGCTCCGGCTGAAAAAAGTCACTTTTTTGTCAATTTTGGATTGGCAAGTTCACCATGTGGGCATTTACCCATGGTAATGAAACTTGTTCTACATAATTGAATATGTCTTGGCTTTATTTGCTCAAAATCACAACTTGTTTTCTCATCTCCTTCACCATTTAATTGTGTTATCAAATATAGGCATTTTGGGGTAAAAACACCCATTATTATACCCTTTTTCTGCAACTAGAAGTTTTAAATAGACAATGCCAACTCATAAACTCAAGTTACATCATTTCCTAAGATAATCTGAGCCAAATCTGAGTTGATGACTGTGGAAGATTCTTGTACTTTGGTCGAGTTCATATGGAATCACCCAGTCCATCTTAGTAATCAAGCTTTACAAAGTCGTACTCTGAATTGTAGAGTTTTATTACCTCAGTAATTAATGCAGTATATGATACATATATAAATCCACATGTGACACTAGCAGCTAGTAAACATTCAGCACCTCCCTGACTGACTTGAGAGAGAAAAAAAAAGCTCCTTCATTGTGAAGATTGGCAGCATCTGTAATCTTAAGAGCAGGGCTATTCATTATCCTGCAAGGGCCAGTGTGGGTGCAGGCTTTCATTCCAACCCAGCACTTACACACCTGACACCACTAATCAACCCCTAGAGTCTTGGCTAAAGAGATTGATTAGTAGTATCAGGTGTGTACGTGCTTGGTAGGAATGAAAGCCTGCACCCACACTGGCTCTTGTTGAATAGCCCTGCTTTAAAGTAAATAATTAATCAAACACACAATATGTTTGAAAAGGCAATATAGCCTAGAGCAGGGCAATTCAACCTTGTCCAGAAAGGGCCGGTGTGAGTGCAGGCTTTCATTCCAACCCAGCACTTACACACCTAACACTACTAATCAACCCAAAGAGTCTTGGCTAAAGAGACTGATTAGTAGTATCAGGTGTGTAAGTGCTCGGTAGGAATGAAAGCCTGCACCCACACCGGCCCTTGCAGGATAATGATGAATATGCCCTGGCCTAGAGGTGGAGTGAAATGTCCATGCGGATGCGAATATAATAAGGGGCCTGTCGGCCTAGAGAGCTCCGCTGAGGATGACTGAAATGTCCATATCATAACTTAATTTCAGAAATCCTTGAAAACTATTGCAATATTAACACATATGACACATTAATGAAAGACTGAAACAATCAGCATAAACACTGATTTTCTAAGTCCAAAATTCTGAATTTCTCAAAAACCTGGACGTAGAATTTTCTCATTTTCGCAGGGGATATTCAGAACATCATAAGGAAGGCTCACAACAAATTACACAAAAAGTTATCACACAGTTTTTGAGATATTAATTAAAGACTGAAAAAATGAGCACAAACACTGATTGCTGAATTTCTCAAAAACCGGGATGTGGAATGTTCTAATTTTCGCAGGGGATAATCAAAACATCATAAGGAAGGCTCACAACAAATTAGACAAAAAGCAATCAGTCAGTTTTTGAGATATTACTTAAAGACTGAAAAAAAAATAGCACAAAGACTGATTTTGTATAACCAAAATGCTTAATTTCTCAAAAACTGGGACGTAGAATTTTCTCATTTTCACAGTGAATATTCAGAACATCATAAGGAAGGCTCACAAAAAAATTAGAAAAAAAGTAATCAGTCAGTTTTTGAGGTATTAATGAAAGACTGAAAAAATGAGCACAAACACTGATTTATTAAGTCCAAAATGCTGAATTTCTGAAAAACCGGGACGTAGAATTTTCTAATTTCACAGGGGATCATCAGAACATCATAAGGGAGGCTCATAACAAATAAGACAAAAAGTAATCAGACAGTTTTTGAAATATGAATGAAAGACAGAAAAAATGAGCACAAACACTGATTTTCTAAGTCCAAAATGCTGAATTACTCAAAAACCGGGACTTAGAATTTTCTCATTTTCACAGTGAATATTCAGAATATCATAAGGAAGGCTCACACCAAATTAGAAAAAAAGTTGTCAGTTTTTGAGATATTCAAATTTGAAGTGAAAAGTTGACGCTGGACAGACAGACGGACGGACAGACAGACGGGCGCCGAACGACTCGGCATTAGAAAAGCTCCGCTGACTGTGACAATCGTCACTGTGGAGCTAAAAATCGGAGAAAATCTTAGACTTATCGCGGGTGGCTGATTTAAGTGTGTATGCGGATTCGGATGAAGCCAGAGCCGATCCGCGCATCTCGAGTGCTCACCCAATTTTACGGTCTGGGACCGCCACGGGTAATTAGGACCCTATCGATTCACCTTCGTTTTTAATTCGGTCCGTAAAAACTATAGGCAACTCTTTTTGCTACTTTTACAATAACGCACAGTTTTAATCCAACAGGGCACATTGCTATAGCTAATTTGGACAAAGTGATCAAAGAGGGTAAACAATTATTTCATCAATGAACCAGGCTGAACTAATACGGAAAACTTGGCAGTCGTTTAAAAGTATGATTGCCAGAAGCGGCTGGCACAAAACCCAGAGGTTGAGACAGGTCTCAACGATTATAGATCACTTAGCCCTCAAACAACACTTGTAACTAAAGTAACGTCACCCCATGCTCTGGTATTTTGACTGAAGAACTTGTTTTTAACTGAAGTCCCACTTTGTTGCATGCCAATTTCTATCATGCAGCAGACCACGACTGGTAACTGCCAGCCACTATTCGATCTGCTCCAGCCGCGTGGCTGAAGCTAAGCAGTGTGGGCTTGGAGAGTACTTGGATGTGAGACCACCTGGGGAAAACCAAGTTGCTGCTGGAAGAGGTGTTGGTGGCCAGTAGGTTGCAATCTTCCCTCTGGTGGAATAATCCCCAGTGCAGTGACGGGAACACTGTACTGAAGGAGTCGCCGTCTTTCGGATGAGACGTTAAACCGTGGTCCTGACTCACTGTGGCCATTAAAAAGATCCTATGACACTCTTCGATAACAGTAGGGGGTTCCCCGGTGTTATGGCTAAAGTCCCAACCTGGCTCTTCCGACCTGCCACCTAGTCAACCCCTGATCTAATTGGCTGTGCAAATTGCCCTCTCCCTCCCCACCTCAACCTCCAGGGCTCCCTTGAAAAAGAGATTTCAATCTCAACAGGACTTCCCTGGTTAAATTAAAAAAAAAAAAAAAAAAAAAAACTGTAGTGATTAACCACAAACTGAGTTCTTTAATCACCGATGGCCGCCTGAAATAGCGACCAAATCAATGTGAAAGCTCTTTATTCGGCACTGACACAGGGTGTATTTCTTTCAAATCGACCGCAAACATCAGAGAGCGACTACAAAAATAAATTTAAAAAAAGGGTAAGTATTCGTGCATTGGTACGATATCCTTACAGGGAGTGAACGCAAAAAAGCCAGAAAGTAAGCTTTCTCTCAACGTAACACTGTGGAAAGGAGCTTTCAGTACACACTGGCTCAGTGCTAACGTTACATGTACAATGCGCATTCGTTCCGTACGTTGTTGCATATCATTTAACAGTAAAATCAGAAACTACTAAAGTTTGTTAGCTATATGTTAGAGGTTATTAATACACGAATCGAACTTGTTACCGTTTTATTAATGACAGACCAAGAAGTTATTAAAACTTTACCCAAAGAAGCTAGTGGAGCTGCTCAGAAATGCTTCGCCAGATCAGCTGACATTCTTGTCTGTACTACGTCATCATCGCGCCGTCTCTAAAGCGGAACATTCACTGTCCCTGTATAAAGCATCCTTGGTATAAAGGCGAGTCTTTATTTATTTATTTATTTATTGTATATTCAGTTCAGTTTACAAATACTGAAACAGATACAATAGAAAAAAAGAACAAACTTAATACAGAGAAAAAAAAAAAATAAAATCTGGGGTATACAGACTAGAGAAAATAAACATAAATAAGAATCATAATAAAGTCATTCACAAAGATAAATTCAAGGCACAAAACAAATCCATTGACTTTGTGGCTGTTTTGTTTTTGAGACCATTCAAAGTTTGAAAATAACAATCCATTTCTGTTTTAAATTGCTGTATTTTGGGTTTTTTTGAAGCCATTTACATTTATGGATAAAGTATTTTCCATTTAAAATAAAGACGAATCTACATAGAAACTATTGGACAGTTTTTTATACAAAGCCATAGAATCGTTTGGATTTGGCAAGTTTTATTCGAGCTGCCAAGACCCTGTATGATAAAAAGCATCAATCAAGATGACTCATGGCACGAAGGAGCTTTGTGTTGTAACTGTATGTCATCCCAGTTTTCCATACACATTTATTTCTAGTTGCTGTGCTGTGCTTCTCTCAGACCATGTCAAAAATAATGTAACACAATGTATCTCTATTTGTAACTGTACTATTTTATTTAGTCAATTAGCGGATGACCTTCACTTGTTCTTAAAAGCTACAACTCAAAGGAGTACAGCTAATCATGCAAAAAAAAAAAAAAAAAAAAAATAAAAATAAAAATATATATATACACACAACTCCAATTCCGAAATAGTTGGGACAAAGTGTAAATTGTGAATAAAATCAAAATGCCATGACTTTCAAATCACACCAGCCAGTATTTTATTCACAATAGAACAGAGATAACAAAGCAAATGTTGAAACTGAGAAATGTTTCAATTTTATCCACAAAATGAGCTCATTTCAAATTTGATGACTGCTGCATGCCTTAAAAAAGTTGAGACAGGGGCCTGTTTACCATGGTTTAGAATCCCCTCTTCTTTTTAACACAGAGTGGAGGCGTCTGGGCATTGAGGAGACAAGTTTCTTGAGTTTAGCCATTGGAATTTGATCCCACTCTTGTTTAATACAGGCTTCCAGCTGCTGGAGAGTTTTGGGTCTCCTTTGACAGACTTTTTGTTTAATTAAGCACCAAATGTTCTCAATCGGTGAAAGATCAGCACTGCAGGCAGGCCAGTTCAGCACACAGACTCTTCTACTATGAAGCCATGCTGTTGTAATAGCTGCAGTATTTGGTTTTACATTGTCCTGCTGAAATGCACAAGGCCTTCCCTGGAATAGATGTCGTCTGGAGGGGAGCATATGTTGCTCTAAAACCTTTATATACCTTTCAGCATTCATAGTACTTTTTAAAACATGCAAGTGCCCCACACCATATGCACTAATGCATCCCCAAACCATCAGAGATACTGGCTTTTGAACTGAACGCTGATAGCAGGAGGGTTGGTCTTTCTCCTCTTTAGCCCGGAGGGCACGACGCCCATGATTTCAAACAAAAATGTGAGATTTGGACTCGTCTGACCACAGGACACTTTGTCACTTTGCCACAGTCCATTTTAAATGAGCCTTGGCCCAAAGAACACGGCGGCGCTTCTGGATCATGCTCAACAATGGCTTCTTTTTTGCATGATAGAGATTTAGGTAGCATCAGTGGATGGCACGGCAGACTGTGTTTACAGACAGTGGTTTCTTGATGTATTCCAGGGCCCATTTAGCAATGTCAATGAAAGAATCATGCTGGTGAGTGATGCAGTGGCGTCTGAGGGCCCGAAGATCATGGGCATCCAGTAAAGGTCTTCGGCCTTGTCCCTTATGCAGAGAAATTTTTCCAGTTTATCTGAATCTTTTGATGATGTTATGCACAGTAGATGATGAGACCTTCAAAGCCTTTGCAATTTGACGTTGAGGAACATTGTTTTTAATGTATTCCACAATTTTTTTTGCGCAAGCCTTCACAGGTTGGAGAGCCTCTGGCTATCTTTACTTTTGAGAGACTCAGCCTCTCTAAGACATCCCTTAAATAGCCAATCATGTTACACATCTGATGCCAGTTTACTTAATTACTTGCTAAATGTTCTTTCAGCTAATTTTCTTATCTATTAATTGCTTTTTCAGCCCTTTTTTGCCTGTGTCCCAACTTTTTTGAGACCTGTTGCAGCCAGAAAATTTAAAATAAGCTCATTTTGTGGATAAAAATGTAAAATGTCTCAGTTTCAACATTTGAAATGTGATCTATGTTCCATTGTGAATAACATACTGGCTCATGTGATCTGAAAGTCATTACATTTTGATTTTATTCACAATTTACACTTCGTCCCAACTATTTTGGAATTGGGGTTGTACAATGTTGCATCAGCACGCACACATACTCATTAGAAGAACTGCTTATTTTACGGTCAGGTCATTCACTCAGACGGAAAGCTTGCTGTTTACAATTCCGATCATCCAAGCGAAACACAAGCTTGTAACAATGCTTTTCACACACTCTATGGAACAAGTATAACTCAGGTCACAGTAATAGCTGTTTTCATTTTAACTGAGCGAAAATGCAAGGCATTCCGTTTCATTGAATGTGGTATAAATTCTAAAACTTATCGCCCAGGTAAGGAAAATGTCAGCACACTGCAGTATCGAGTACTCTTTTGTTACCCAATGTGACAAACTAGCTCTGTGATCACGGTGGTAAACCAAAAATAGGATAGTTAGCTAGCAGGCTAAAAGTAAGATAGAGCTACACCATACAAAGACAGCTTTACTCACTTATCAAGAAAATTATTGAGCTGCTCCTCAAAAGTATCAATGCTGTCAGCCCTCCTGTCTGTTCCATTCAGAATAACTGCCATTTTCCATCTCAGAATCACATTTCCATCCCGCAAATAAACTCAGCTCTCCAGGCTCAGTTCTGGAAGTTTCTTGTTCCCATGCAACCATGTCAGTCTGAGCTGCGTAAAGTTTAGAAAATATAACGAAGCCTAACCCTATTACGCACATATTTTAATATGTTTTCACAGTCCAATCAATGTCTTTCACTTACTGAGGAAAGCTTATACTGACTGCACTTGGATAAAAATCGTGTCAACCAACTGGTAATTACCGGAAGAATTTCACGTGGGCGTGAACTACAGCTGGGCTTTCACGCAGATACCATTGAATCACCATTAAAGTGATTGGATTTCCGTGAGAGCTTGTATGAGGCTCTAAAAGACAGCTAAATTCTTCAACCGACAGATCTACGCCTTAATCCACGATAGGAAATTGCGCGTTTTTAGTATGTGATGACTGAAATTGATAGTAGAATGACATAGTGTCAATACCATGGCGAATTTTTGCCTCAGGAAACTGATTTTTTTTTTTAAACTACTTGGAATACCATTGGGTCACTGTAACTGAAGTGGTTGCTACAGAGGACAACGATTTTTTTCTGTCACAAGAGATCATTTTTTTAAACTGCTGGATAGATACTAATGGCAAGGATATTGAGCACTTTGCACATCAGGCTTAGCTGAGGAGTTCAATTCATGCAACTCCTTAAAAACAGGGATAGGAGTGAACTCATCAATATTCTAAACTGTGTTCTAGCTCTGCTTGCTTGTTCAATAACTGATCCGGGGGCGCCATCTAGTGATAGAGTAGTGCAACTGCGTCCATAAAAAGAGATGCTCCATGTCCATCGACGTCTACATCTGCAGAAAGGGGTTAAAAAAAATTCCTTTCTTGGGTAAGTTAACAAAAGTTCCGTACCCAATGTTTTGACTGATTAAATGGAAAGAAAATATATAATTGTCTCCCCTTTTTAAATTTATATTATTGAATCAAAAATGATTTGTTCCCTGACTTAAATGTGATATGATCCGATCCGTCAAGTTTTCTGATCCACTGCACATTTTTTTTACTGCCAGCTGATGTCGATACCGGTTGACATCATGGCTTTCCTTTGAAAGTGTTCCGGGAAGGCTGCTCGCATGTATCCTTGCTCATTAGCTAGTCTGAGTTCCATCCTCTCTCGCTCAGCACAAATAAGCGCTTTCAGATGGACAGCAAGGAGGAAGACACAGAACTACAGTGCTTAACAAATTTATTAGACCACCACTCAGTGTAAGGTTAATGCCACAGCTGCTCTAAATAAGCAGTGTTGGAAATTACCACAATAATTATTTTTTTCTGTAATGGTTAATCCACCAGTATGCGCAAGCTCTTTAACTGAAATAATATTTCTAATGCAAAAATATAATTATTGTTATTATCCATGAATTTTCAAATTCATCGTTTTACAAAGAAGCAGAAAAAAATAGTTAAGCACATTTATTATTTTTTGATTAAATGTTATTTTCTTGCATTCCTGAACATAAGAATGAGTTTTAGTGGTTGAATGCAAGAATGCAAGCTGTTATCAAGGCCAAATGAGGCCATACAAAATAGATTTTTTTTTGTTGTTGTTGTTTTTGTGTGTGAATAAGGACTATTTAGTGGTTTCGGTTCGTTATTTGCCAAAGAAATAACAAAATAATTTTTAGTTTTAAACAAGTTTTTGACAAATTTCTTAAATATTTGTGTTTTCTCATTTTTTATGACAGGTAGTCTAACAAATTTGTAAAGCACTGTACATCCGGTTCAATGGAGGATAGAGGACATAACAAATAAGCGAATTGAGATGCACCCCAACACTCATCCGAGTCTTCCGTCTCTGCCTCCTCATTGGAAGGCATGTCTGCCAAATTCAGGAGTTCCTCAAAGGGCTCCTCCCACCGCCAAACAATATCTGCAGTGGAGTGCAGCAGTTTCTCACCCCTGCTGAAAAGAGCCTGGGCGAAGTCTTGCCACCCCTTCCTGAGTCGTCTGACATTTTAGCAGAACCTCTGTGAGGCCACCCAAAAGTTTTTCCCCATGGCCTCACCAAACTCCTCCAAAGCCTGAGTTTTGGCTACTGGGACTACCACAGCTCTGCAGTCTGATATGGTGAAAATTTTTAATGAGAACATAGTGAATGACTTATTGTTCTTTGACAGTTTGTTGGTGCAGGATACAAAGCGAGGCATGTCACTGATGGAGTCATGGATTTTTTTTTCTGCAGTAAATGCCTTGTCAGCAAAATTTTGGAATACAGGTAAACTTTTCACACAACATACAGGAATGTATGCCTGACCTGGAGCAAAGATATTCTCAAAGGATACTACAGCCTTATCAACTGCTAACCCCGGCACTTTGTGGACTGAATAAGCCCAAGCAAACTTCAATGGAAATTATCTGCGTAACCCTCCCTAACTGTGAACTTTTTCTTCCGATTAGATGGGAGTCACAAATGCGTAACAGCTGTTGGAGGTATATGCTTCCTACCTTGGTATCATTAAATTGGACAAGTACAGTGATTGCTGTTGTATTAGTAATAGTTTAGGCAATGTCAAGGACGATCCCACAAATTCCATTTACTAATCCATGGGACACATCGATGTTTTTTATTAGCATGACTTGAGCGCCCTTTCCCACCATCAACTTTAGGGGTAAACTTGACTTGTACACGTTTGAAAATGCCCCTTTCTATTCCTGCTCGTTTTTCTCTTTGTCTTTAACACAGATGCCTTTTCCATCACCCTGCAAAGAAGACTAATGTCTGACATCAATACTATTATAAAAAGTCAGTATTTCACATGTATCCTTTGTGCCAATGTTTCAGGTAAATCCTCTTATTTTAGGACTGGAACTAGTTAATAAATGTTTGATCGGCTCCATAGCGGTCTTAAGTTCTTTATTCCTCAAAATCATTTTCACAAAATATTTCAAACTGAGAATTTCGCACCATGCACTCATCAGCTTGATGAAATTTCTGTGTAAGTTTGTAAATTTTTCACTATTCCAGTGTTGGAAGAGTGATAGGGAACTCCTTTTGTTATGTCAGCCTAGAAACAGCAGTCACTCACTGCCAATTGATCTAAGCACTGTTAGGTGTTCATAAGCTTGAACATAACCTGCTCCATGCCACGTTTAGCTCCACTACTCCAGTTCCTATGCCAATGTATCGCTGAAAAGATAACTACTGTCATGCACCAGGTAATCCAAATTGGTTTCCAATGAAGCTCTCAGCCATCCAGCCACGCAAGAAAACAAGCATCATGCAATAGGCCTCAGGGGTCTCTGAAATCCAAGAGACAACCCAAAAAGTGATGCAAAGAAAAATTCATAGCAGATAACTGTACAACCTACTTCCTAAATTATGTCCAGTGATTTTATTATGGTAATTTAAGTCCCTTACACATGCTGAAAGTAATTTCATGACCAAAAAGTAGGGCCAGTAGCCCTGTAGCTCACCGGCCAACCAGATCAAATTGTAGGGATAAATGATAAATGGCTTTCACTTGATATCCCATACCTAAGCAAATGTCCATTAGTGTTAAGTCAAATTGGTTCCAGATAAAGTCCAGAGTTTTTATTTGTTGTGTCAAATGTCTTAATACATTATATTCGGCAAGTAAATTAATGTCATATTTTGCATTCTATTTCCTTGTCAAAAGACAGGATGTGCTGTGATCCAACAGTAAATCTGGCCACCTATTTCATAGCAGATGATTGTGAAGGATTTTCCCATTGTAAGTGAATGGGGAAGATTAAATTACAAAAAAATGAGTCAAAAATTTAAATATCGCAATTTTTCAAAACTGTGAACAAACTTGACAGACATTGTCCCAAGGAAGCTCCACATCAAATTTGAAGCAAATCTGGCCAGCAGTTTCAGAGAAGAAGATATTTAAATTTTTCAGATGAAAAAAAAAAAAAAAAAGTAATAAAAACATTTTTTTTTTTTTTTTTTTTTTTTTTCACAAAACCGCAAACAACCTTGGTAGAAATTGGCCCAAGTAAGCTCTATACCAAATTTGAAGCAAAGCTGGCCAGAAGTTTTGGAGAAGATGATCTTTAAAGATCTTGCTAATGGACGACGATCATGAACACAATCACGATCACAACTACGATGCCAGAGTCTGCATGAAAACAATAAAAAAAAAGTTCATAGTCCGTTTAATTAATTGCAACTCCAAAATGCTGTCGTAGATAGCAAACGTAACAATGGATGAACCCGTCTGTGAATGTAGGATTAGTAGTATATTGGAATTCCCCTAATTTTCAATTAAGACATATGAAAAAAAAGAAAACTTTGCAATGAGCAGCATGAGTAAGTAAAAGCTTCTAGAAATGCATAAGATCAAACTACTAAAAAAATCCTTTAGAACTTGAAATATGCTTGCTTGAGAGAGTGATTATTTAAGGTGCATAACTTTGTTAATGAAACGAAAAATGTCCCATTTTCTATATCAAGGGTAGGATATCATCTAATATCTGCAGCAACAGATGACGTACATCTTTCCCTTGTAGGTGCACTATTTTGCAGATCAAATACTACTGTCAATAAGAAATATATGTAGAATTCTTTATTGGCAAAATGAAAAAGACTGCTTCAAGATAAAAAGTAACTGCAGAAGATCTCCAAAAAAGTGATACAGAGAGATTTCAGTCCTGTCTCAGTTAATCTTCGAAATAAGAATGCAAAGCTTTCATGTTTCCGACTGATAGCTCCAGATGGCGATGTCCCCATCATCACTGCATGATGCCAATAATCCTGGCTCCTTGGGATTCCAAGCAACACAATTTACATCCTGAGTGTGGGCCTTGGGTATATGCACAGACAGGGAAAAAATGCACTGAAGTGGGTGAGAATGAGTATCTTCCTTAAATATGCGCACACCATCATCAGCACAAGCAGTTGCCAGGAATCCAGTTTGTCGACACCTGAAGATGAAGTCAAGACATAAAAAATGCTCAGTTATTCTCCATTTTTGTAGTGCATGGGACAAGAAACCCAACAACAAATGCCTCATTTATAAATGCTGAGTTTGCACAGAAAGGCCTTCGGTATGCCATCGCATCTTCCCGTGCAGCATTTGTGATTCATAAAATGAAACGTGATAAAAAACTTATTTCTCGAAAAATTCTAACCCATATGTACGGGACATTTTGGAGAAAACAGGAATTAATGACACCCATGGGAAAGTAGGAAAATGCAACTGAATGATCTGAATGACATTATTCAGCTGATAATGTCCATGCTGTGAAGAAGGATTTGCGCCAACTCATTTTTTTTTTTTTTACATTTTCGCTTGTTATAATTAAATATTGCAGATCATCCAGTGCAGTTTCAGGGGGCCATCTACCTTCAAATCATGAAAATCTGAAAAAATATCAATTTTTATTTCTTGCATATTTGACATCCTCATTAACCATTTTATCCACAGGAGAGCAGCTTCTAATAGATTTCTAACAAATTTATTGAAAAAAAATGCAGTTTTATTTGGGTTGTCATAAGAAAAAAAAATCATGAATCTAAAGAATGTTTGTTTGCGTAACTTCAAACTGGCATAACTCTGTTGCTCCTATACCAATGCCCATGCAGGTATAACCACTGAACTCCTAACTCCCTGTAGATTCTCCCTAGAACTAAATCTAATTGCATGAAATGAGCCATGTACAGCGGGGAAAATATGTATTGTAAGCGTTAACATTTTTCTCAGTAAATATATTTCTAATGGGGCCTTGACATGAAATTTTCACCAGATGTCGGTAACAACCCAAGAAATCCACAAATACAGTGCCGTGAAAAAGTATTTGCCCCCTTCCTAATTTCTTATTTTTTTGCATATTTGCCACACTTAAATGTTTCAGATCAGCAAATAAATTTTAATAGGAGACGAAGACAACCCGAGTAAATACAAAATGCAGTTTTTAAATGATGATTTAATTTATTTAGGGGAAAAAGCTATCCAAATCTACCTGGCCTGGTGAGAAAAAGTAATTGCCCCCTAAACCTACTAACTGGTCGTGCCACCCTCTGTGACAACAACTGCATTCATGTGTTTGCGATAACTGACAATGAGTCTTTCACACCGCTGTGGAGGAATTGTGGCCCACTCTTCTTTGCAGTATTGTTTTAATTCAGCCATATTGGAGGGTTTTCATGCATGAACGGCCTGTTTAAGGCCACGCCACAGCATCTCAATCAGATTTAAGTCCAGACGTTGACTAGGCCACTCCAAAACCGACATTTTGTTTTTTTAAGCCATTCAGAGGTGGACTTGCTGGTGTGTTTCGGATCATTGTCCTGCTGCATAACCCAAGTGCGCTTGAGCTTGAGGTCACAAACTGATGGTCGGAAATTCTCCTTCAGGATTTTCTGGTAGAGAGCAGAATTCATGGGTCCGTCAATTACGGCAAATCGTCCAGGTCCTGCAGCAGCAAAGCAGCCCCAGACCGTCACACTACCACCACCACGTTTGACTGTTGGTATGATGTTTTTTCCCGAAATGCTGTGTTAGCTTTACACCCGATGTAACGGGACGCACACCTTCCAAAAAGTTCAATGTTTGTCCGGTCAGTCCACATAATTTTTTCCCAAAAGTCTTGGGGATCATCAAGATGTTTTTTGGCAAATGTGAGACGAGCCTTTGTGTTCTTTTTGTTCAGCAGTGGTTTTCACCTTGGAACTCTCCCATGGAAGAAAACTTTTCTCTCAACATGCAAAGCACAGCGCTAGCCAATAGAAATCAATCACCCTGCCCGATTATAATTCCGTGTCTTTCATTAGATTGAGACAACCGCACCGATCATTTCCCCACAGCCTCAGATTCAATTCGCCATGAATACCCAGCACACGCGGGGTCCGATGGCACTCGGTGTTTCCATCACTGTTGGGCAGGTTTTTCAGTATCAATGAAGACCAGCGCAGAAGGGGGGTGGGTTGAAAACGAAAGGTCGCTATTCTGACAATAATAAGAAGGGGGGGAGCATATTTAGGGTCATTTATGTTTTGTTTCTAGCGATTTTATTGGACACTGGATGCATTCATTTTAACTGATCTTTGACAAAAATAGTGCCGGTCGGGAAAAGCACTAGCTATCTGAACTGAGTGGTGGTCGGTGCATTCTGAGTGCTGGTCGGCGCCGACAACCGCCGACCAGCGTCGGCAGAACCCTGCCAGTCACTCCTGGGAAGATTCACCACTACTCCAAATTTTCTCCATTTGTAAGTATTAACTCTAACCGTGGTTTGGTGGAGTCCAAGAGCCTTAAAAATGGCTTTGGAACAATTTCCAGAATGGCAGATGTCAACCATTTTGTCTCTCATTCGTTCTTGAATTTTTTTTTAAATTGTAGTATCACTTCCTGCTTGTTGCCTACTTGACATTGCCAGACAGTTTCTACTTGAGTGATGTTTAGATTAAGCAGGGTAGGCAGTGATTAAGCCTAAGTGGGTCAAGAGAAATTGAACCCAATTACCAATTGCATCTGTTAGAATGGTTGATTTCATAACTAAAGGGGCAATTACTTTTTCACATAGAGCCCAGTAGAATTGGACAGTTTATCCTTTCAATAAATAAAAACATTTAAAAACTGTATTTTGTGTTTACTGGAGTTATCTCTATCTAATATTAAAATTAGTTTGATCTGAAACATTTGAGTGTGACCAATATGCAAAAATAGAGGAAATAAAGAACGGAGCAAATACTTTTTCACAGCACTGTAGTATTGCCGAAAGCCTACGGGTTATCACCTTGACTGGGCCTGAAAATAATTAGAAAAAAATAAACCCAAGAAATGTCGAAACCTGATTTACAGGGTAGTGATTAATAGCTATAAGCCAGTAAATTATGCAGCCTGCATATGAATAAATAACCGAGGCCTGCACTGTAACCCCCAACAGCAAAGAGTATATCGGCAAAAGCCCCCCCAAGTAAAAGCTCCCCTAAAAGAAAGTGTAGGAACAGTATTGCCCCAATGGATGGCAAGAGTTATTTCACTAGAAAATGAGCATTTTATCCAAACATTGCAAACATTACCTATTTAAATTCTCATAAACTGAACCCATTTTTAGATATCCTCAAACTGCCCATATGAACTCATTAACAATGGGAAACACAATTAACCAATTTTTCTGAGGTTTCTAGACGATTTTAACTTCATTGATCATTTCAAATTGAACACATTTTTATCTTACATATGGTCAGACTGCCCATATTTACATTTTAATATAGAAAAATAGACTTAACCATTTTTTTTTGTGGGCAGTTATAAATTTAATAGCTTAATTTATTACTTAATCTACTGATATTTTTGATCATGAGTGAAAGAATCAAGAGGCAAAATTTCAAGGTGATATTTCTTACATAATAGGCAAAACCATGAAACTCAGGTGTTCCAAGACATTAATTAGTTAATTATTTATTTATTGTTGTTATTATTATTATTATTATTATTAGTAGTAGTAATAAAAATAATAGAAAGCCTACAATCTATCCTCTTCTCCACCTTGATAAGATCTAAAGATAAAATTTGAGAAGGACGTATGAAATAGTTTTTGAGTTATCGCATTAGCACGAGGATCTGCTGCCGGCGCGGATGCGGCAAGGATGATGATTCCATAATATCGATGAAATGTATTAACCCCTTTGCGCAGAAGCCAAATCTGGCCATTTGGAGGGTTACCTTATTTAAGGCTTTATAATTCAAGGCTGCAGCTTCACAGACAGGAAAGGAGTGGCTGATCTGAGTCTAGACACTTGAAGCATTTAGACTCCCATCGTATTTCAGTTTATTTTCATGATTTTGGTAGAGAAAAGGGGCTGCAAACACAAAACATCTTCATGAAAATTCAACATTGAAATTGCAAAAAAAAAATACTACTGAGAACTGAAAAACTGCTGGGGCTTAAATCTATATATTTCTGGGATCATAAACTCCTTGACCGCAAGTATAATTTATCAAATTATACGTCCACGTCCTCGTCTATGGAACTGCAAATTTAAGCACACAGTTACAGTACTTGATCACTAGATGGCACTCCCGGATCAGTTATTGAATATTCACAAGCAAGTGGAGTTCAAACGTGGTTCAGAAAATGGAGAAGTTCACTCCAATCCATGTTTTTCAACAGTTGCATGAATTAAACTCCTCAGCTAAGCCTGATGTGCAAACTGGTCAATATCCTTGCCCATAGTATCGACCCAGCAGTTTAAAAAATGATCTCTTGTGACAGAAAAAATCGTTGTCCTCTGTAGCAACCACTTTAGCTACAGTGAGCCAACGGTATTCCAATTAGTGGTTTAGAAAAATCAGTTTTCTGAAGCAAAAAATTCAACATGGTATTGATTCTCTCACATTCTACTGTCAATTACAGTCATCACATATAAAAAATGCGTAGCTCCCTACTGTGGATTTATGTGTAGATTCCTTCATTGACAAATTCAGCGCTTCCTCATATCAACCCAAGTACTGGTGTTGATAGCCAATCACTCAATTATATACTCAGGCTCTTCTGCGTAACTGCACAGTTACAGTTCATGCCCTCATGAAACTCCCCCGGTAACAATGTATTGATTGGCTTGTTTCTTATCCAATTCCCGAGAGTCTAAACTTTCCACAGTAACTGAAAGACATTGATTGGACAAACAGAGCATACAAGCCTATGCGTATCAGCAAGCTAGGTTGCATCCGTTCAACATTGAGCACAATTGCGAAGCTGAAAATGACGCGATTTATAGAAAAAAAAAAAAAAAAAAAAAAGAGTCCCAAAACCGGCCTGAAGTGTTCAGTTACATTTACAGGATTTAAATAAGGTAAGGACATGGTCCATGGGAATTATTTCGAATGAAACAGGACCGGAGGGTTCCTTCTACTGGATACATCGATCTCTGGAGAAGGGATTCAGCGAAAAAGGTTAGGCCGCTACTTTTGCTTTTTGTTTTGGAATGTATACCGTATTCAACAAAATCGAATGCCGAGGTTTTTTCATGTTTAAAACGTGAACTGGTCATGCATTTCGGTGGATCCCATAGTATGTTCATTGCACCTTTCCGTTGAATCTAGAGAGGCATGTATTATTTGATTTTCCCTGATAGTGGAATGTCTGTTCTGTAAAAATAAGGTATAGATTAAGAAATCAGATATCAGTGAGTTAGTGAGTTGTACTTGTTCCTTATAAGTGTTGAAATAAGGTTGTGAGCTTCGAAGTCGGAACTGCTAGCTTTCATTGCAGGGTGAATGTTCTGACCGTTTAATCAGCAGTTTATTTAATTAGTATGTGTGCTGGCTTGGGGGACTTTGAAGAAAAATGGACAAAACTCTAAACTTTATTATGGAGAAAAGGCATGTTTTGTGTTTGGAGAGGTTACTGGTGACCTCTGATGTTCAACTGCACTGATATTGATAAATCCATGGTAAACTCAACAAGAAAATCATTAGTTCATATTAAATTTCATGCCTCAAAACTTTATTTGTGTTAAATATATGATTATTTTATGATCTGACAGTGCACCATTTTGAGGGATCTCAGACTTTGGGGAGCCACCTGGATAGCTGTCTAATTTGGCTCATAGCAAGTAGGTGATCTAGAATGCAATGTTGAAGATAAATTATACTTGTGATCAAGGAGTTTATGATCCCAGAAGTGTGTAGATTTAAGCCCCAGCAGTTTTTCAATTCTCAGTATTATTTTTTTGCAATTTCAATGTTGAATTTTCATGAAGATGTTTTGTGTTTGCAGCCCCTTTTCTCTACCAAAATCATGAAAATAAACTGAAATATGATGGGATTCTAAATGCTTCAAGTGTAAGACTCAGTTCAGCCACTCCTTTCCCGTCTGTGAAGCTGAAATCTTGAATTATAAAGCCTTAAATAAGGTAACCCCCCCAAATAGCCAGATTTGGCTTCTGCGCAAAGGGGTTAAGCCTGTTGCGTGCCAATGACTGCCTCTCTGGATACCTCAGAGAGATTAACTCTTTCCATGATTGGTGTGTGAGACATCACCTTGTTCTCAACACCAATAAAAAAAAAAAGAGATGATTTTTGACCCCAAGAAAGTGTCTGTTCACGATCCGGTTGTCATAGGTGACACCACAATTGAGCAGGTTCATTCTTATAAGTATCTTGGTATCCATTTGGATGTCCTGCTCAAATGAAATGTGCATGTTGTTGCACTGCGTGCTAAATTGGCTCAAAGACTGCACTTCCTTCAAAAACTTAGACTCTACGGTCTGAGCACAAAGATTATGCACAGCTTCTTCAACGCAGTGCTAGTAAGCATAATTAGGTATGGGATGGCAGCCTGGCTTGGACCCCTTATTGTCCAATATAAATCTAAAATTGTAAAGATGGTAAATGCTGCCTTAAAGGTGATTGGGGGAAGGGACTCTCTGTCCCTTCAATGTATCCTTGAAACTGAGGTAATCAACAAGGTTAAGAAAATCTTGCAGGGGCGCCCCGGTGGCTCATCGGTCTGAGCATGCGTACCATAAAGGCTGTGTCCTTTCCGCAGCGACCTGGGTTCGATTCCGGCTCAGGTCATTTGCTGCATGTCTTCCCCCATTCTTCTCCCCAACCTTCCTGTCTCTCTACACTATATAACTGTCAAATAAAGGAAAAATTCCCAAAAAAATAATCTTTAAAAAAAAGAAAATCTTGCAGGATCCCGCTCATATTCTATACACCGAATACGAAGCACTTCCTTCAGGACGACGTTATAAAGTCTGCAAAACGAAGTACAATCGTTTCAAGCTCTCTTTCCTCCCCACTTCCATAGTTTTAGTGAACAAAAAATGGGCCTCACGATAAGGGGTTTGCAGGAGGATGCACCCTGTCTATTTATTTATTTATTATTATTTAGTTTTTATAATACTTGAACTATTGTTTTACTTTCTGCTTTGTATTTGACTGTCTTTTTTGGGCTGAATTATGCAATGGGGGATGATGGATACTGATGCACTTTATAGGGGAGGTGCAATACTGAGTGAATGTGTGTTTGCTTTTGTTTGTCTAGTAGGTTTTTATGTTCACTGTCTGCAACCAAGTGGCACTGTTGTCCATAACAAATTTCCCTCTGGGATAATAAAGTTTATTCTGTTCTATTCTATTCTATTCTATTGCAAACGTCATCAAAGAACACATCTTTCTGGTGCTTGATTGTGGTTAATAACACCTCAATCAATACTTCCCTTTAATCTTGGTAAAATCGCTCACTCAAAAATAAACCAAATACACCCTAAACAGATTTCCTGGGGTAATTTGTAACGACCATTTATGGGTGATAACCGGAAGTCACCAGGCACAGTCTGAGGTTCATTTGCATGTTTACCCTTGCAAAAAGGTTGTTTTCTACGGGCAAAATAGCACACAGGTGTTGGTCTTATAAATATGATCTTTGTTATACATAGGCAATCACTTGTTTTTCACGCCCACACAATTTTTTACGGAGCAATGTGAAGTTTGAACAATTTGCCCCCATGGGGCTGTTTCAAAAAGACGGCTGAAGTAAATCATGTTATTCTCAAGTTATACTGATTACCCAGTCCAATTCTGGCTAAAGCAATTTTTTTTAGCTCAATTAATGTTTGATTTATAAAAATAAATGGAAGGGCAAAAAGAGAAAACAATAATGATCCTTAAAAATAATTCAGTTTCAAGTTTCAAAATTTGTACATTGATATCAAAAAAATGAGGAAAGCAGGACACCAACCATGCAACATCATAGACTGTACGGCTATGGAACCCTGATAAGGTGCAGACACATTTCCATTCAGGGTCAATGCTGAAACCTCCCTCCCCTACAAGGAAAGAACAGAAAATTCAGACCTCAACCTTGTTTATGCTGCCATTTTAACTTATCTTATGAAAGTGATTTTTCATAAGTTTAATTAATAAGTGGAATGATCATGCAATGTATACCATACAAGATGGCAACACATACAAGATGACATAAATCCTTACAGTGGTCTCAAAAATTACTGGCACCCCTGACTGGCAATGGATGAACAATATATTAAAAAATTCAAAAAATATATTTATGAAGAAACTCTAAATAACAAAATGTGAGAAATACTATACGGTATTAATGTTCCAAAGGAACCAACCAAAATCATTTACAGATGTAACGCCACGCCTCCAGCGCCCTCAATCATCGGCCTGTTAAGACCCGGCCCGCATTCCACGCTCCAGCGCATCTGTTTCTCATTGTGCCATATACCGCCTATGCCTATATAACCGCCAACTTTGCACTCATTCAGTGTAAAGTCTCATAAGCCCGTTTCCTTGTGCTACTCTGCAGGGTGTATGAAAAAAAAGTCCCACTTTGAAAAATTAATGTTCTATAATTTTTTGAAAATCTCTTTGCATAGGTTGATAGACAATGGTTCAGTGCTTTTTTGTGCAATTGCACATTCTCAAAATGTCACGCATGAGTGAGCACAGGCCAATTACGTAAATTGCGATACATCTGTTTTGTGCGAAAAAAGTGCTAAGATGAAAACAGGATCTGAGACCATAGGAAGCAACGTTAGATATGCCCTTTGTTTATCACAAATTGCCATTACATTTGAATTAACCCTTTCACACGTCCTCAATATGTCCACCATTTCTTTCCTGGCAGATTTGGGCCCTCCTCAGCATATCGTACACTGCACGGCAGATCAAAGCTCTGTCCCTTCTGAGAACATTGACTTCTGCCGTTATGCGTTCCTCAGTGCCATTCAGGTCCCTAGGTGGAGTACCGTACACTTTTGACTTACGATGACCCCACAAGAAAAAGTCAAGAGTGGTTAAGTCCGCTGACCTCGGGGGCCATTCCACGTCGCGGTGTAGGGCAATCACTCGTTCTCCAAACAATTCTGTAAGTTGAACTGAAATGTGTCAAGGGATGTGCTGAGATCAAGGAAGTGCAAACACCTGATGTTGCACCATTCAGGGGACATCCAATCATTGATTGCATATCATGACATAACAGGACTGTTAGCCACCTGGAGAGCAAAGGGTTAAAGCAATTTCCTGAAAATTTTTAGTTCACTTAAAGGCATACCTAACGTTGCTTCTCATGGTCTCAGATGCTGTTTTCATCCCAGCACTTTTTTGCGCAAAACAGATGCATCGCAATTTACGTAATTAGCCTGTGCTCAGTCATGCATGACATGTTGCGTATGTGCAATGCACAAAAAAAGAACTGAACCATTGTCTATCAGGATTTTCAAAAAACTATTAAAATATTTTATATTATTATGTAATATTATTTATAAAAATAATATTAATTTTAGGGCAATTTTTCAAAGTGGAACTTTTTTTTTTGATACACCCTGTAGTGTAGACTTTGTAAACCGAGTATTTGCGTGCAACAGAACACCCTTCATTAAATGCGCGGTTACCTCAGCGCATGATTGTAACTAAATTTGGAAGGTTTCCCGTTTGTTTTGCATACTAAATACGCTGTTAATCCAGCTACAGTTCAGCATATTATTGTAACTAGATTTGGAACGTTTCCTGTTTCTTTTGCACATTAAATACGCCATTACTCCAGTTGAGCGCATTATTGTAACTAGACCTGGAACCACACTTCCTATTTGTTTTGCTTTTGCCTTTTCTGCCTTTGTGAAGCATCAGAAAAGGCATAATAAAACCTATGCCATCTTCGCATCTAAACCCATTTCCACCTTTTTCATTTTTCCAGTGCACTTTCCTTAGTGCACTGAAAAAACATCACAACTGATTTTAATTAAAATCAATTTCCTCCAAATCAAGGTTTCATGACTAATAGCATCCTTAAAGATTATAGTACATAACATCTACCAAATTAAATCAGGTATGAAATTCCAGTTATTTAAGCTTAATCTAAGTGTTAAGGAACTATATTGAGCCATTACATCACTTCCTGTTTCACGAGGGTATAAAAATGAGATAACACACATGCAGTATCCCTTTGTCATCCTACACCATGAAGAAAACAGAACAACTGTCAGCTCAAAAGAGGCAGAGGGTCATAGACCTTCATTGACCCTTAAATGCCCAACTATAGTAAAAGTTGAAAGAAAAATCTATGTATTCTGTTAATACGTCCTGGTGAGGGGCTAATAACAACCCAATAGCAATTTTTAATTTTTGGTGACCTTTGACCTCATTTTAGTTTTGTGACATATATGTCACTCTAAGTTTCTAGGATATAAAGAGAACTTTTATCTATTATTGTTTTGGTCGTTGACATATAGCTGAAGTATTAGGCATAGCTTATTTTTCATTAGCTTACCTGTTTGTCTACTTTATCCAGTGATGAATGGGTGCTGATCTATCGAGTGGATTCCATCATGTGGGCGGCCATATTGGAAAGGTTAGCTGGTGCAGCCAGTGTAGTGTCAGTTCCACTTTCATGCATCAGATGGCAGCACTGATGGTCTAAATATGTCACTATGGGCATTAGGTTGCAAAATTTATGTGGGGTCAGTGGTTTTGACAACCCCCAAAATCGTGTGACAAATTTGTCACAGGGGGCATTTAAGGGTTAATCTGGTAGTGACAACAAGAAGATTCACATACGATTGCATATGCCACTGAGCACTGTCGGGGTAATTATTAAAAAATTCCAAGGATATGGAACTGTTGAAAACCTCAAGGGTAGAGGATGCAACTGCATTTTGGCCCCCAGCATACAGAGGAGGATGGTGGCAGAAGCAGCAAAATCCCAAAGAATCACTGTGAGGGAATTGTAGGCCTTGGTGGCATCTTGGAGTCAACTGGTTTCAAAACGCACCATCAGGCCCCACCTACACAACCAAGGCTCTCTGGAAGGGTTGCCAGAAGAAAGCATTTGCTGACCAGAGGACACAGAAGCAAGTGCTTGGAGTTTGCCAAACATCATTTAAATCATGACTGGAACAAGGTGCTTTGGTCTGATGAGACCAAAACAGCATGTTTCGCTCAGATACAGTAGTGGCACATTTGGCGTCGAAAAAGAGGTGCATACAAGGAGAAGCACCTCATAGCCACAGTCAAATATGATGGTGGGTCAGTCTTGTTTTGGGGCTGTTTAAATTCAAGAGGTCCAGGGGCCCTTGTTAATGGCATAACCAAATTCCACCAAATATCAGGATATATTGGCTGAAAATCTGGTTGCCTCCGCCAGAACGCTGGGACTTGGCTGTACATGGACTTTCCGACAAGGCATTGGCTCGAGGGTGAATTTTTTTCCCCTGAACCCTTCAGGCATCTGATGTGTCCCTTAGGCAATTGCAGCAGTCATGATGTTACAATACGCCCAAAGTGGCTGAGGAAATATGCATCAGGTTAGGCTAGATGACAATCCCGATTTGATGTCGTCTGGAGTGAAGTTTGTACAGACGTCAGCCGAGCTGGTGACTGATTCAGCGCAAGAAACATCTTTGGCCAGTTTAGGAAGACACACAGGTGCAGTGATAGCCAAACGCACTAATCCAAATTAAAAAGGTTGTCACAAGGTACCAAGATTGGGGATCAGCCTACTGCTGTGGCTAGATGAAAAACCACATTGGGGGTCATCAATGTTTAACCACAGGACGGCCACAAATCCATCCAGAATGCCTTTAAAAGAAAGAAGTCAATGAAGTACAAAACCTTCTGTCTAAGAAGAGGCAGAGAAAGGCTCCATGTGATTTGTTGAGATGTTTGCAAAATACTGAAAGTCTTGGTTAATTTCACAGTGCCAAGTGAATTATTGATTCTTGCCTGGTATCACCAAATTGCATATGAATTACGCGCCAATCATTCTGAAGTCATTTCATGTGTTATCACTATGCATGTTCTGCTTTTAGCGTAGCATATCATGCCATTTAGTTCCCATCGATTCATACTGTGCAAAAACAGTGTATGATTTTCTGCTGAAATCACAAAAAAGCATTATGTTCAGTGTTTCATGGGAAGAGTTGAATGGCACATGAAAAGCTTAAAATGCATAGAAATGACACGCTAAATGTCGCTGGTGGCGTGTTATACACCTTCCCATGAGATCATGTTAGTATGTCTTGTATTCGTAAATTCAACAAAGGGCATTTGGTTCATAAATAGGGCAAGGCTAAGTTACAACTATTTTGCTGTTCAGTATTTAAATGAAATGACAAAACTGTGAAATTGAAGCATAAAGAAAAATTAAAAAATAGAAGTACTTTTAACTTGGCCATTAAATATTTCCAAGTAAAATAACCCAAGGAAGACACACAACAAAGCCTATATAGAATTGAGTAAAAATGTTAAAAATGTAATAATCCATTTCAAAATTCACTCAACATCAAATTGGGATCGTCATCTATCGAAATAGCATACATATTTCGTCAGCCACTTGTGACGTCATGACTGCTGTGATTGACTAAGGGACATGTCAGACACCCAAGGCATACCTCAAGATCCACAGTGGGATGGTTCTGTGACAACAAAATCAACATTTTGCAATGGCCATCTCAGTCACCAGACCTCAATCCAATTAAAACCATTCGAGAGGGCAGTTAGTAAACGCAAACTCGAGAATGTGAAGGATCTAGAGATGATCTGCCAAGAGGAATGGTCCAAAATCCCCTCAAATGTGTGCCTTAACCTTGACAAAAATTAGAGAAGACTCCATGCCGTTATCCTTGTCAGAGGTGGTTGCACTGAGTACTAAATGAAGGATGCCAATTATTATGAAACCTTGATTTTGTTGAAATTTATTCTGTATTAAATGATTGTCATGATTTTGGTTGTTTCCATCAAAACATTAAGTATTTCACAGATGTTGGTGTATTCCGTTTCTCTTCAATTATACTATTTATACATTTTTTTGTATTGTTTGTGCATTGCCAGTCAGATGCGCCAGTAATGTTGGATACCACTGTATACCACAGGCAACTAACTTGTATTCTGCAAAATAACCCACCCTGTTCATCCTCAGGACTGGACTCTTTCCAGATCTTGACTGATCGGTCATCACTGCAGGACGCCAACCTCTTACCACTGGGATCAAATGCCAGGCTCCAGACAGTAGCAGTGTGTCCCTCCAATGTGGCCTTGCAAACCCAGTCATCATCCTCCTCCTTGTACAGTCTCACAGTGTTGTCATAGCTTGCCGAAGCCAGGAGCTGCAGAAATCAATTTATCAACTGGCACAATGGGTAACACTGTTCCCTCACAGCAGAAAGGTAATGGGCTTGGATCTCAAACCTCGCCCTGTGCCTTCCTCGGCAGAGTTTGCAGGCTCTCCTGGAGAGTGCATGGGACATCAGCAGACTAAATTGTTCATAGGTAAGTCGAGCGAGTGTAAATGGTTTGGGAAAATGTATTCCTTTCTATTGCCCAATATAAGCCGAGATATGCCCTTGCCACCAAGCAACTCTGACCAGGAGGGTACGAGAACTGATGGAAGTAAATAATGACAAGCAAAAAAAGCAAGAAAACTAAACAATTCAATTCAAACAGTTAAATAATATGCCATACTATATTGCTCAAAAAAATTATGGGAACACTTAAGGGGGCCACCTACCTTGAGACAAAAAAAAAAAAAAAAAGTTATTTTTCCTGCTATTATATGTTGGATAATACTCATGAATGACCAAAATAACGATTCATCACATTTTTTATGAAAATCAACAACTGGTTACCATGCCAACGGTGGCCATCTTGAATTTTTGTCAATATTTGTTTGGAAAGCTTTTCTCAATTGCTAATGCAGATATTTGTTTTCAACCTTTTACACAAAATACTTTTAATGACCTTTAAAATGTCACTACAGAGTTATTTTTAATAATTTTTTTCCAAATGAGAAAAATTTTATGTTTTTGTAACCATGAATACAGCGGGCGCTTAAATTTTTTGCCCTCCTCCATCTCAAAAATTTCAGGCCTTACTGGAAAAAAAAAAAAAAAAACTCTTTGAAGTGACTTTCAGTCAACATTAATCTATCACTATTCCACATCTGAAATAAATCCATCAAGAAATAACCGAGAAAAACGTTCCAGAAGTATGGGAGGAGTACGCAATCCTGTTCATACAGAAAATCCCTTAGAAAGTCAGTGAAATATTTCAAAAGATATTTACTCTCACATTTCAAGGCAGACAACATTTTAAAAAGCTCCAGCACCATTGGTTTTGTCCTCTTTGGCTTTGTTTTGTTCCTCTGCTGCTAATTTAGCCCTTCTAAGTTCAGTTCTTTTCTCTTTGGTGGCCAACAATGTCCTTTATTCACTTCGCTGTACCTGCCTAGAGTCAATTTTGGGGAGGAGCCTGTCTGTATTTGAAAGCTGTGCTCTGATTGGGCGAGGCCAGGCCCATGCAACACATGCCATAGATTGAGGAGCCAATCAGAGTTAACGTTATATGGCTCATTTCATACAATTAGATTTAGTTCTATGGAGAATCGACAAGGAATTGGTTGAGGAACAACAGAGTTATGCTGGTTTTAAGTTTTGCAAACAAACATTGTTTAGATTCATGATTTTTTTCTCATGACAACCCAATATAAAACTGCATTTTTTTCAATAAATTTGTTGGGCATCTATTTTCTACGGATATATGGTTAAGAAGGACGCCAAGTCAGCAAAAAAATAAAAAATAAATAAATAAATAAAGTGCCATGGGCACTGTAGCTCACCTGGAAATATGTAACCTTCGAAAGATATCAAATATTAGTTTTCACATATTTTATTTTCTAAAGTGACAATGTGGAAGGGCCACAGTGACGCATTTACATAGTTCTCTTGCTACATACACATTACATGAGTAACTGAAGTTATATTATACATAGTACACAGTGCTGGAGACTACACTGGTGATAGAAGCAATCAGGTGGGCGTGTATCTGACCCCTCGCTTCCCCCGGATCTTGATCCATGCTCTCGTCCAATCAGAATCCCATCCAGTTTCAAAATGACAAGATGGTGCTGGTCAATTCTTGACAAAAGAGGCCTCCTTTTTTGGTGTTCTGAAACCAACGGGTGACGTCACGCTTGCTTTGCCCATCTTTTATATACAGTCTATGGTTTAAAGTTATAACAGAAAAAAGGAAGTGTGGCTAGAGACCAATGGTCAAATTTCTAAATTTCTTAAAATCTGTCAGATATGTTTTTGGGGTTGCTGCTAGCCACCAATGTACCAAAATTCAGCTCAACAGCTCCAAAACATGACTGTCCAAATCGGATCAGAAAGTTTTATATATAGTTTGGTGTCCTCATTGCATGAATGCCAAGTTTTGCCTTCATAGCTGCAGTGGTTTCAGAGGAGACGATGTTTAAAGTTATAACAAAATAAAGTGAATGTGGCCAGAAACCAGAGGTCAAATTTTAAAATTTCCCAAAAATCCATCAGATATGTTTTTGGGCTTGTTGCTAGCTACCAATGTACCAAATGTCAGCTCAATAGCTGCAAAAATGACCATCCTATGGGCTCATGTTGACCATGGCGGCCATTTTTGAAATCAGATCAGAAAGTTATGTACAAAGTTTGGTGTCCTTCCTGGTAGGAACATGCATGCCAAGTTTCACCTTCTTAGCTGCAGTGCTTCCAGAGGAGATATCTAAAATTATAACAGAAAAGTGGGTGTGGCCATAACAGCCATCTTTGAAATGGATCATAAAGTTTTATATACAGTTTGGTGTTCTCATTGGTAGGAACATACATGCCAAGTTTCACCTTCATAGCTGCAGTGGTTTCAGAGGAGAAGATTTTTGAAATTATAACAAAAAAAACTGGGTGCGGCTAGGGATCAAAGTTCAAACCAAAGTCAATTTTGTAAAATTCACAAAACCCATCAGATATGTTTCTAGGCTTCTTGCTAGCTACCATTGTACCAAATTACAGCTCAATAGCTACGAAAATGACTGTCCAATGGCCCCATATGGCATTTTCAATATGGCCATCATGGCGGTCATATTTGAAATCTGATCGGAAAGTTTTATATAAAATTTGGTGTCCTCATTGGCAGGAACATGCATGCCAAGCTTCACCTTCATAGCTGCAGTGATTTTTTAGATTTTTAAAGTTATAACAGAAAAAACTGGGTCTGACCAGAGATCAAAGGTCAAACCATGGTCAACTGTGGTCAATTATGCAGGTGCAAAAAGGTTTCTCCCAGCACAGTCTCAAGAGCATGGAGGAGATACCAGGAGACCAGGGGTCAGACAAGCAGAGCTGGACAGGGCCATAGAAGGGCATCAACCCAGCAGCAGGACCACATCTGCTCCTTTGTGTGAGAAGGAATAGGGGAAGCACAGCAACAGCCCAACAATATGACCTCCAGCAGGATACCGGTGCGCATGTTTCTGACTAAACAGTCAGAAACAAACTCCATGAGGATGGCATGAGCGCCCAACATCCTCTAGTGGGACCTGTGCTCACAGCTCAGCACCATGCAGCTCGAATGGCATTCGCCAGAGAACACCAGAATTGGCAGGTCCATCGTTGGCGCCCCATTCTCTTCACAGATGAGAGCAGGTTTACACTGAGTACATGTGACAGGCATAAAAGAGCCTGGAGACGCCGTGGTGAACATTATGCTGCCTGTAACATCATTTGGCGGTGGGTCAGTGATGGTCTGGGGAGTCCTATCTTAGGAAGGTCGAACAGACCTCCATGTCATGGCCAACAGTACCCTGACTGCTGTTAGGTACTGGGATGAAATCCTTAGTGATTGTCAGACCTTATGGTGGCATAGTGGGTCCTGGGTTCCTCCAGCTGCAGGACTATGCCCGGCCTCATGTAACAAGAGTGTGTAGGTAGTTCCTAGATGATGAAGGCATTGATGCCATTGACTGGCCCTCTTGTTCTCCGGACCTAAATCCAACTGAGCACCTGTGGGATGTTAAGTATCAGTGGATCCAATGCCATCAAGTACTGTCACAAACCATGCAGGAGTTCACTGATGCTATGATCCAGGACTGGGAAGAGATCCCCCAGGACACCATCCGCCGACTTATCAGGAGTATGCCACAATGTTGGCCGGAGTGCATACAGGCATACAGGGGCCGTACACACTACTGAGTCATATTATGAGTCGCTGTGATAAAATTTATGCAAGTTGGATAAGCCTGTGATTTCAATTATACTTTCATTATCGGGGTCATTTTGAATCCAGCCCTCAATAGGCTGATGATTTGGCATCCATTAACCGTTGTGACGTCATTTCGTTCTAAACAAATTATCCAATGTGCATCAGTAAAGATCTTCAACTTGAATAGTTTGTTCATCAGATCTGACATGTGATTTAAGTGTTCCCTTAATTTTTTGAGCAGTTTATAAAACAATAATATAACATCTTGACTGGATTACATATTACTTTTGTATTATATGTTGTCTTCCACTCCTTCCAAAGAAAACCTTGCTTCCAGTCTCTAGATCCTTCTCAAGCTTATTATTTAGGTTTCAAGGCTGGCACACAACTCTTATTGTAGGACTACATCATCTTTATCAGGCCAGACAACACCAAGTACAATGTTCAAATATTTGTTTATTTGACAATATTATCAATATTTTGTTGGTCCAGGGCACTCTGATGGTTCCTTGATTGTTCCAAATTGTTAATGGCTCCTCTATTATTCCTGTGCTGGTGGTAGACAGAAATCTTCTGCAAACACTTAGCTAATTTCTGCAATCATGAGAAAATGTCGGCTAAGTGTACTTAATATCATGTATGGATTTACATCAAAGGATAACATTAGCATAAACCAGAGCTACAGTTAACCTGGGAGCTCGGGTAAAATACGGTTCAAAAGTTTGACTGGCAGTTAATTTAAGCATGTGATTGCTTGGACAAAAAAAAATAGTTTACACAGAATTATTCCAACTACACCTGGCAAGTGAAACTGGACGCAAATCACCACCACTGACTAAGTACACTTGCTCTAGAGATGCGTTACATCTCTAGGGATGGCGCAAAAATATTTCTTTCATGGTTTTCACGGGGCAAAGCTTTCAAGCTACTGTGGGTTGTTATGAAAGCAAGATACTGTGAGCAGTGTCACCACGTTAAACATGATGGCACGATGGAAGGAGCTCTCTGAGATTGATTGTAGCCGCACTGTGGCCTTATATGAGGCTGAGGACATGAACTGCGGCCTTGGCACTGTAAGAAACACCATCAAGTATTTCAAAGAGGACGGTTCCCTGAAAACTAGCGGCAATAGAGGTGCAAAATGGGAGTTAAGTGCCTCTAATGTTCGTTATCTGTGTATGACAAGTATAAAAAAAAATAAACTAGAATCTGTGCTTGTGAAGCATTATGATGTTCCCCGCCATAATATATATATTTGGTTGCACATTTTGAAGAGAGAACTATGAAAAGGCACATCTATACCATGTAATATAACAATATGCCTAGTTTGGTTGAGGAAAAAGTGTTTTGGAGTTTTGGTTCGGACAAGGTCCACAATCTCAATACGCACTAAGTTGAAAAGGTTACCATGGAAATCGGAAAAAATAAAAATTTCTGAACAAACAAAATATCAAAAGGCACATCTACACCATGTGGTCTAACACTATACCAAGTTTGGTAGAGAAATCTCTCATAGTTTATGAGTTGTGGTCCGGACAAGGTTCCCAACCTCATTATGCAGTGAGTTCAACTTGTTACCATGGAAACTAAAAAATTAAAAATTTCCGAATGAGAAAACTATTAAAAGGCACATCTACACCATGTGATCTAAATATATGCCAAGTTTGGTGGAGAAATCTTTCATAGTTTAAGAGTTGTGGTCCGGACAAGGTCCCCACCCTCAATATGCAGTAAGTTGAACTTGTTACCATGGAAACTGGAAAAAATAAAAATTTCTAAACAACCAAAATATCAAAAGGCACATCTACACCATGGGATCTAATGATATACCAAATGTTGTGAAAAAAAAAAATATTGAAGCGGTTTAAGAGTTGTGGTCGGACAAGGTCCCCACCCTCAATATGCACTAAGTTGAACTTGTTACCATGGAAACTGGAAAAAAGAAAAATTTCTAAAGAACCAAAATATCAAAAGGTACATCTACACCATGGGATCTAATGGTATACCAGATTTTGTGAAAAAATATTGAACGGTTTAAAAGTTATGGCCCGGAAGAACTTGCTCGGAAGAACGGAAGGACGGACGGAAGGACGGACGGACGGAGGGGAAAACATTATGTTCTCCGCAACAAAAGAAAAGAAAAGAAAAGAAATCTGTCATAGTTTATGAGTTGTGGTCCGGACAAGGTCCCCACCCTCAATATGCAGTAAGTTGAACTTGTTACCATGGAAACTGGAAAAAAGAGAAATTTCTAAACAACCAAAATATCAAAAGGCACATCTGCACCATGGGATCTAATGATATACCAAATGTTGTGAAAAAATATTGAACGGTTTAAGAGTTGTGGTCCGGACAAGGTCCCCACCCTCAATATGCACTAAGTTGAACTTGTTACCATGGAAACTGGAAAAAAGAAAAATTTCTAAAGAACCAAAATATCAAAAGGCACATCTACACCATGGGATCTAATGATATACCAGATTTTGTGAAAAAATATTGAACGGTTTAAAAGTTATGGCCCGGACAAACTTGCTCGGACAGACTTAAGGACGGACGGAGGGTAAAACATTATGTTCTCCACAACATTTGCGGGGAACATAATAATAGGCGGTTGACAGCACGACAATTCTGTGATGATATTAATAGCACCAGAAGTGAAGAGATGAAAGTATTGAGATATACCATTTCCAAACGCTAGTGCCAAAATGGTTTGATTGGTCATATTGCTGCCAAGAGCTGGCAACATCAAAAAAAGACTTGTTTGCCAAGATTTTCAAGAACTGGGCACCAGTGGACTGGGAACAAGTCCTCTGCAGGCTTCCCCCTGGGTTCTGAAAAATATTCTTCACTTTCTCCCTTGAGAAATAAAGTAAAAAAAAAAAACATTCCTCACTTTATCACAGTCATCATTTTTTATTAGTCACTCATGGACTTTATAAAACTTTGAAAAGCCTTCAAAGCGGACAAAGTGCATGCAGCATGAACAAGGTCAAACCTCAAATATTTGCGTTATAACAGATCTCTCCATCATACTTTCGATTGTAATTTTGGGTCCATTCAAGTTCAACCTCTAATAATGGGGACCCTGTGGACCATTAAAGCTAAATTAAAATCTCTTGAGCATGGAATTTATTCAAAAGACTGGCAATAGATATCCCTCTAAACCCTTAATTTCTTTATTTTTTTCCATAACATTTTTTATCAATGCAGCCATTTTTGCCATCCCAAAATTAAAAAGGGACACACCCTTTAAGGGCAATAGAGAGGCCTGACAAAAATGTTAAATTGGACTTGGGGTGAGCTCAAAATTTTGTGCTGTTGGAATCAGAATTAGTGGAATTGTCAAATGTTTATTTAAAATGTTTAACTTTGAAGATTTCCATTAACTGATTCCAAATCGAACTTTAGGTGAGTTCAATGTTTTGTGCACAATTTATTGGAATCCTTAATGTAAATTTCAAATGTTTAGGGTTTCAAATGTTCAACATCTCAGACAATCACTAATTCTGATGTCAGCAGCAAACAAGTCTCAGTACTGGCACCCTCATCCACTTCTCTCTAGGGAGTGCGTTCTGGTTACTGTACTGTCTGAAACCACCATGTGACGCTAAGCTGGTAAACCCAAAGCCCCCCAGCGGTAGCAAGTGCCACGGGATTTACATAATTCAGTCAAACACTAATAAATAATAGACCCTTTCGATTTAAGGACGTGAAAAAGCGAGATTTGGAGTGCGCATGCTCTTTGCAGACTATGTGGGGCAGAAGATGCACAAATCCTATTTAAAAGGTGGGGAATTATACGTTCTTTCGCTTTCCCCGTGGTGAAAGGCAGTTTACAGCGTGGATTCGGACTATAAACAGGAGTATTTTTCGTTCGGGAACATTCTAGGGTGTGCAGCGTACATTTTGTGTCTGAATGGCGAGATTAAGAATTCTTTACTCAACCTACTCCAAATATCGATTGATGTTAGGGTACCCAGAGAAACATTAGGATATGAAAACACGCCAAGCGTACGTCCAGTTAAGGAAATATAGAGTTTAGTTTCAAGTGCTGCTATTCGTGTCAGTTGCATGTCGTTAACGGCGGCTGTCATGTCACTGATGACACACTGGGTTGCAGGCGCAGCATATGCATTTGCGATATTAAATATTAATGTTAAATTCTAAACCCCCTTTCTCACTGATAAAACTCCACTAAAACATATTGGCGCCCCCCTTTTAAAATCGTTCTGGCAAATAAAAAGCCGGAAAAAAAGTAGAGGCTGGATCCGAAATTCTTTTCCCCCTGATGATATAGCTAGACAAGCTTTATTAGTCCTACAAACTGAAAGCATTGACTTCTTCAGCGCAACAGAGACTTGAGAGACTGTATCGGCGAGATACTGTCAAGGCAAGTCCTTGACATTGTTATTTTCAGCACAGATGAAAATCCGAAATCAAATGTGTAGCGTTCAGTCAAATGATATGGCCTTGTATTTTACATGTGTACCTGCGCACTTATCCATGTTAAGAGGCGATTAGGATCATGTGTGCTTGCCGGTTGTTTTGAACAATGCGAATTCGTCGCAAGAACACAGTGCCCATTAGCTGACTTAAGGCGTGGGACCCAATCATAGTGGTGTTAATGACATTATTTCACGTCCGCAAAACTAACTGCCAAGCAAATGCCACTTTGTTGGCTATATATAGCAAGTAATTATGAAATTGAAATCACAAGGAAACCAAATTATTATTGCAAGCAGCGAAATGAAAACCACACCTACACTTAGCTCTGAGGGGCTAAGCTCTGTAATGTGAGCCCCTCAGAGCTTACCAAGACTGAAAACGTCGTATGGCACTAACATTCCCCCTTTGGCTTCATTTTTTTTTTTTTTTTTGCGTAGAGTTTAACATCTATTTAAAAGTCGTATATAGCCTCTATAGGGTCGAACAAAGCCAGTCCCTTTTCAAAACGTGGATAGAAAAACTGGACACTGCAAAACAGTAACACCTTGAAACAACAAAAGATTAAACAATTGTTTGACGATAAGTGGGCCAACTTAAATAAATATCAACCAGTACCTTAACTATATTTCTTCGATCAGATCGCTCTTTCCTTTTAGCTTGCGTCGGTGTGAGATCCTTTCGTTTGTAGGGAAACACAGAGCGAAGCCAACATTTGGGTCAACGAAGTCGGGCCGGCCCTGACAAAATGAGTATACTGCAGACTGTGATCATTCGGGACGAAGTTCTTCCGATTTATAGTTCGCATCCACGCCTGTCGTTGTCTCTTGCCACGGGGAACACGAAAAGACCTTATGTCCCCGTCTTCATGATACCGGTTTATGCACCCCTCTACGCAACAAATAGCCACTATATTTCCTTTTGCCCCACATCAGCTAAATTGGGCATGCGCGCGCGGACTTCCGGCCTTAAACCGAACTGGTCCATTGGCAAAACATCAATATTATCATTCAGTATCCTTCAAAGACATCCATTTTTGATAACCACGTCGCTGTTCCTGTCAAAAAAATCAAGTTATAAGCCAATATAGAAACATTTTAAGAGTGGTGTTCATTGACTTATATTTGGCCAAAACATGTCACGGTAAATGGTCAAGGATCATAATAATCCAGAAGACAAGGTTTCGAAGAAAAACCGTTAGGATTTAAAAAAAAAAATTCTTTGCTGTTCATTTATTATTTTCCGAAGGCAACTGGCGAATGCAAGGTAAATTGCACCGAAGATTGCGCATTTACTTTCAGCGTTGTATAAATCCACTACACCACAACCTAGAGCTTAATTTACACTTTCACGCTACAAAGGTCGTTAGATGTAACTGAAGATTTTCGTGAAAAATCATGGCTTACTCGCCGCGCTTGCCTGACAAGTGCATTATATCCACAATAGTGGAAGGGTCTTTCAGTCAGCGTTGTCGCATGGAAACGTGTACTTGTCAGTCCTTGTACATAACAATGGTACTCACGCGATTAACACGCTGTCGGATAACAGCCAGATTGCTTCTAGAGCAATCGATGTTTATATCTGGTTGGTTTTTCCAAAAATCGTGATGAACGTTCATAACTTGGAGCCGTGTAGGAATGGTTTGTTGTCAATACGAAGTTTTGATCATTACTGATGATGAATCAGATATTGTATTGTACTGTCTTGTGCCTTTGAAGCTAACTTGGAAGTACCATGTTTTGCAGAACGTTAGCTCAGAAATCGCCAGTGATACTGTGGGAGAAAACATGGCAACAATTAAAAAATTACATGATTGTACGAATCACACGATTGTTAAGTCGAAAACTAATATACGCCGTGTAAAGATGTGCTCATATCTGCTTATATCAATCACGTTTACGTAACTAGGAGCTCGTATAGAAATTTACACGCCTTGTTTTCCTAGTTCATTATGAGGGGAAGATTGTGGTTCAGCTGCCACTGTTTTAACTAAAATCTGCGAACATGCACTCCCTCACGTGACTGACTGCCTGATAACATCAATCGGCTTTTCAACACCATAACCTGTCAACCGATAAGACAGCATTTGGACGTATTTCCCGTAAAACCCCTCTCTGATTGGTTTTTCTTGGCTTTGTTCATTGAAGATAAAACAATACGAAAGTGATGTCCTGTTTTACGGGCATTCAGTAACGTAGTAAACTGCCCAAAGTGAAGAACTATTCATTTATTTTATTTATTTATGCGCTCATATAAACTATCTGGGGCTAAAGAAAAGATCTTTGGGGCTACAGCCTCAATTGCTCTGGGCAGACAAAGTCACTATTTGCCATTGAATTTTTATTCGTCGTTAAACAAATACGTTCGTTACTGTGACAACTGCTCATAATTTTCTCCTAGTCACCGATGAATTATTGTCATCAATGACGAAAATGACGAGCGGCAGCGGGAACCCGGAAACTTTGGATCGATGAATCAAAATTTGAAATTTTCTCACCCAAACACAGAACTTGTGTGCGCCATAACATTTAAAAAATGACTGTTTAACCCCTTCCGTAAAACATGGTGGTGGTAATATGATTTGGGGTTCGGTCTGCTCGAAAGCTGCCAGTACTCTCATAAAAATTGACGGAATCATGGATCAAAAGACGTATCACAGCATCCTTGTGAGGCACGCATTGCCATCTGGAAAGAGACTGGTTGGAGATTTTTTTTTCAACAAGATAATGATCCTAAACACACTTATAAGTTGTGCTAAAATTCTCAGTTCCAAAGAAACATCTGGTAACATTAAAGTTATGACTTGGCCTGCTCAAAGTCCAGACGTTAATCCGATTGAGCAAATCTGTTGTAACATCAAAGAATTTCTTTGGAATGAACTTCAAACCATATGTAATGGTTTAGCGAATGTGGAAATAAAAAACTATGTGAAAACTACGCCTGAAAAATTAAATGCTGTAATCAAAGCAAAGGGTGACCACACGAGATATTGACTTTTTTCTCTCGAAAAGACAATAGTATTTTTGTTTTCATAATATATTGTTATCTGTTTACTTATTTTCATCTATATTATCCAATATTAAATGAATACTTGAATAGTACTTGGTTTCTGATTTAGCCTCATTTTGTTAAGTGTATAATCATCACTGAACACTACTGTATGGATTGGATTTTCTCCAAAATGTAATCAGTTTCTCCATAAAACAGTATCCATCAACTCAAAAAATTTGACATTCAAATGTTTTGACATATTCTGCTAATGAACCAACGAAGAACCTGACAAACCTCCTAGCAGAGGCTCAGTAATCATGCAGTATATTCCTTAGTAATGGCAACTTGCTGAGGAAGCGTGTGTTTCAAGCAGTTCTCGACTGCAATTCTCCCCAGACACAGTAGATGGGAGTAAAACATCCCGAATCTCACCTAATCTTCAATCTATCACCTTTTTAAATGGCTTTTAAGTGGTGGTGGCGGATGGGGCGAAACCATGATATCCCCGAAACTCGTATTTCGGGGATATAATTAGTAACAGCTTTGTTTTTTGCTGTTAAAATTACGAAATAATGAAATGGATAAAATGATTATTCTGAATTTCATTTTTACTAAAGATTTCTTGCTAAGGCAATCAGAATTTGAGGTGATTGACAGACTTATCACCAATCTTAATTTTTTAACCCGATTGCTGTCACAAACCAGGCCTGATGCCAGTTTTGAAGGGACAACTGATCAGACAACTGATCACATTGTACTGTTGAAACTGTGTTACACTTAAAGCCTATAGCAATTCCAAAGGTATCCGGATTCCTAATTTTTTTTCCTTAAAACTATAACTGTGGTAATGTCCAAATCCTTCACTCGCCGTCTTGATGGTTCACTCTTCATAAAGTAGGGCTTTAAATGTCTTCACCCCAAGGCAGAACTCTGCCCTGAAAAATACCCTTGCAGTTAAAGGTCTACCAGAAGCCCTGATAAACACAGGATGTGATTCTCAGTGACAAAATGATTGGATTTGGGAACAGCTTCATAAACATTCTTTCATGTTTTACCTCACAAATCATTTAGGTTTCCTCAGGGGTTGAATAAAATAGATCTTACAATATGGACCAATATGGAATACGTCCGAGTCAGAAATAATGGAAATGAAAAGGGAGGAAAATGCCAGATACCTCCTGGGTGGGGTGCCACACCACATGCTTGACATCCTGTGTGTGAGCATTTACAACGCTTACACACTCATACTCATCCTCTTCATCCACTGAAACAGAGAAGGAAAAATGAGGTGTTTCCAAACATAACTTCTAAATCAGTTTTGTATGATGGGTAACAAACAACAGAAATTTGCATAAAAATATTTTAGGGCTATCCCTGACCAAAACAAATCTTGGTAGACCAACTGCCGGCCGTTTTTTCCGATTGTTCGATTGGTCTAAAATTTTTTAACCCTGTTTAAAGCCTCTTCTTCATGCTGCCCTTACAGATTCTGCCATAGCACTTAACTTGACCTATGATCACATGATAGGCTGATGTTTTCATTGACCAAACCATAACGCATTCTAATGCGTTTGCTATGTTTAATAAACCTGGTTGGTCTCATTGAGATTTTAAATCTCTTTAGCAGAATTATTGTTTCATCGTAGGCTATAACAAATGAGACGTCTATTCTCATGGCCTCCGATAGTGTCCCTGAAATAGACGCAAACTGGAAATAACATTGGATAGAGAATATGGTTGATTCATAAAGTTATTTTTATTTTCATTTAGGCTAATAATCGTATCTCCCCGACGATGATAGTTGGGAGATACTATGGTTTAGTTCCGGGGCCGCTGCCGAAGAGATTTTCTGTTCCAGTCTCTGGAGGCTTCAAAGTTAATAGGATTTTTCTCTAAATTTGCACAGTCAAAGATGTTTATTTGGCAATGCTCAAGATCAAGTCTCGGCAATTTCGGACATCCAATATGGCCACCGGCGGCCATTTTGTCAAAAAATTTTTTTGCAGATTTTGTGTTTTCTGCTCATTTTGAGCCATATTTACATATATATATATATATATATATATACACACACATGTACAGGGATGCATATTAATGTCATAGCAAGAGTAAAGACGGTAACATTGTGGCTGTAAAAATTTGCAAGTGATCTCTCATGGGGATCGGATCAGGGAGATACACGACTACATATATACAGAGTTATCTAGTTGCTTTTTGTTTAATTCTTAGTTTTGTACTTCAATAAAAAAGCTGACGTTACAGACCATTCCAATGGACAACCAATACACCTGTCTCATTTTTCCACATTAAATGAAACTGCAATACCAAGTAAACCAGTCGAAGTATCCTTACATTCAAACAATATTTAGCAGATATTATCAATGACAAAATGACTAATCAGAGAAATTACTTCCGCAATAAATAGGTTAAAACTAATTCATGCATAATGTCCCAAATCGCAAATTATATATTGCAATGTTGAGTGAACATAAATAGTTCTCTATCGTAAAAACCTATCCCGGCCACTTACCGGTTTTTATTGCTGTTATGTAATAAACAATTAAATTGCGCAGGAAATGAAGCAGTTTTGGTGATACTAGTCATTATAATATGTCAATATGTATTCAATATGTCAATTGTGAACTTTAAAGGTCACAGAATGTCAAGTTGTGGTCAGCAAATGGATTTCATATACGACTTTCTAAATATCTCTATTCAAACCTTGGCTCCATCTGTGACCATTTTGGTGATAAAAGTCAGGGTAATTTCACTGCCGAGTTTGACCCTCAAAGGTCACTGACAGTCAAGTTGAATGTCACCAAATGAAAGTTCATATGTGACTTCCTAGATGTCAGTAACACAAACCTAGGCTCCATCTGTGACCGTTTTAGTGATACAAGTCACTGAATTTTCACGAGGTCACATTTGACCTTTGAAGGTCAATACGAAGGTCACCAAATGAAAGTTCATATATGACTTCCTATATGTCTCTAATACAAACCTAGACTACATCTGTGACCGTTTTGGCAATACAAGTCATTGTAATTGTGTTATGTCAAGTTTGACCTTCAAATGTCATCAACAGTCAAGCTGAATGCCACCAAATGAAAGTTCATATGTGACTTCCTATGTCAGTAACACAAACCTAGGCTCCATCTGTGACCTTTTCAGTGACAGAGGTCATTGCATTTTCTCTAGGTCAAGTTAGACCTTCGAAGGTCAATATGAAGGTCACCAAATGAAAGTTCATACATGACTTCCTATACGTCTCCAATACAAACCTACACTCAATCTGTAACGATTTTGCTGATACAAGTCATTGAAATTTCACTGTATAGTTTGGCCGTTGAAGGTCACTGAAGGTCAAGTTCAAGGTCACCCAATGAAACTTCACACATGACTTCCTATATGGCCACAATACAAACCTAAGCTCCATCTGTAATAGTTCTGGTGATAGAAGTCATTGAAATTTCACTATGTGAAGTTTGACCTTCAAAAAGGTCACCGAAGGAAAAGTTCAAGGCCACCAAATGAAAGTTCATATATGACTTCCTATACATCTCCAATACAAAGCGAAACTATCTGTGACCATTTTGCTGATATAAGTCATTGAAATTTCACTGTGAAGTTTGGGCATTCAAGGTCACTGAAGGTCAAGTTCAATGTCACCAAATGAAACTTCATACATGAGTTCCTATATGCCTGCCATACAAACCTAAGCTCTATCTGTAATAGTTTTGGTGATAGACGTCATTTAAATTTCACTATGTGAAGTTTGATCTTGAAGGTCGCCGAAGGTCAAGTTCAAGGCCACCAAATGAAAGTTCATAAGACTTCCTATAAGTGTTCAATGCACATATGTTCCCAATCTTCAATAAAGCCTAGAAACCTTTGAAAATTGTAACATTTTGCTTGACCTCAAGTTTTACCTTTCAAGGTCATCTGAGGTCAACTTTAACACAGCCAAAATATAGGTCAAATATTACTTCCTATATGTCAGTAATACAAGCTTAATCTCTGCCTGCAACCATTTACCTTCCACAGGCGATTTGGCCCATTCTCCATAAGACCCAATGTTAAAGTACAGCGCCCCCACTAGACCCACTTCCGTCGATTCAATCAAAATGGCACTCGCACTGTACATAAAACGTATCAAGGTGAGTTGATTGCCAGATTTAGGAAAAAAGTTATCAGTTTTCGAGAAATAATTTTTTGAAATTTCAAGTCATATCTTTTAACATTGTTAATATATTCCCTGACCTCGAATTTGACCTTTCAAAGTCATCTGTGGTCAAATTTAATATTGCCAACATATATGTCATATATGACTTCCTATATGTCGATAATACAAACTTAATCTCTATCTGCAACCATTTGGCCTCCATAGGCCATCTTGCATATTCATAAAGTACAGCGCCCCCAATAAACCCACTTCCGTCAATTCAATCAAAATGGCGCTCGCACTGTACATTGACGGTACCAAGGTAAGTTGATTGCCTGACTTAGAAAAAAATTTATTACGCAGTTTTTGAGAAATAATTTTTTTAAATTTCTCAGTCCCATCTTTAACATTGGTGCCAAAATTTCAAGGGCCCATAAAACGGAAAAAAATGATTAAATCAAAAATCCGAGAAAAAATGTCTGGAGATATGGTCTAGTAGTATGTTATTGCAAATTTACACGAAAATTCATCAGGCCAAAAAAAGATAAAAAATGTTCTGGATGACGGATGACAGACGCCACACCACGACAATAGCTCATCGGCCCTTAGGGCGGGTAAGCTAAAAACAATGTTCCTCAATGTCAAATTGCAAAGGCATTGAAGGTCTCATCATAACAGTGCATAACATCATCAAATGATTCAGAGAAACTGGAAAAATCTCTGTGTGTAAGGGACAAGGCCGAAGACCTACTGGATGCCTGTGATCTTCGGGCCCTCAGACGCCACTGCATCACTCACCATCATGATTCTGTCATTGACATTACTAAATGGGCCCATGACTACTTCAAGAAAACACTGTCTGTAAACACAATCCACAGATGCCACCTAAAACTGTATCATGCGAAAAGGATGCCATTGTTGAGCATGATCCAGAAGTGCCGCCGTGTTCTGTGGGCCAAGGCTCATTTAAAATGGACTGTAGCAAAGTGGCAAAGTGTCCTGTGGTCAGACGAGTCTAAATTTGACATTCTTGTTGGAAATCATGGGCGTTGTGTCCTCCAGGCTAAAGATGAGAAAGACCACCCCTCCTGTTATCAGCGTTCAGATCAAAAGCCAGCATCTCTTATGGTATGGGGATGCATTAGTGCATATGGAGTGGGACACTTGTATGTTTTATAAAGCACCATGAATGCTGAAAGGTTTATAAAGGTTTTAGAGCAACATATGCTCCCCTCCAGACGACATCTATTCCAGGGAAGGCCTTGTGTATTTCAGCAGGACAATGCACGACTACATACTGCAGCTATTACAACAACATGGCTTCGTAGTAGAAGAGTCCACGTGCTGAACTGGCCTGCCTGAAGTCCTGATCTTTCACCGATTGAGAATATTTGGCGCATAATTAAAGAAAAGTCCATGAAAGGAGACCCAAAACTCTCAAGCAGCTGGAAGCCTGTATTAAAGAAGAGTGGGATCAAATTCCAGTGGCTAAACTCAAGAAACTTGTCTCCTCCATGCCCAGATGCCTCCACTCTGTGTTAAAAAGAAGAGGGGATGCTACACCATGGTAAATAGGCCCCTGTCCCAACTTTTTTGAGACCTGTAGCAGTGATCAAATTTGAAATGAGCTCATTTTGTGGATAAAATTGCAAAATTTCTCAGTTTCAACATTTGCTACATTATCTCTGTTCTATTGTGAATAAAATACTGGCTGGTGTGATTTGAAAGTCATTGCGTTTGATTTTATTCACAATTTACACTTTGTCCCAACTATTTCGGAATTGGGGTTGTAATTAAGGAACTGATAAATAGCTTGGTGCACATTACAAATATCTTGCGCATAATAACTCAATCTTATGCTTCACTCACAACCCACCAAAGTGTTTTGGACACGCACGAATCGCAAAATTTGGTAGCTAGCAGCCGAGCCACACCGTTGCGATGAACACGGGGGGATGTTTGGGAAAGAGTACGGGCAAAGTACTTGTCAAGTACAGGTTGCACACCTTGACCTGCTCGAGGTGTGGGAAAAATTGCACTGTCAGCCCGTGGAAAGCGTATGTCTGGTGCGCGTTATCAATGCGTCTACAGTGAGTGTGGAGTGCTTGACTTGCCTTTAACCAATTTCATGCGCTAGGATTACGGACCACTGTTGTGACAATTGTGATCAGCACATGACAATCACTCATGACTTGCGTGTGACACTACACAATCGATTCCTTTGTTCCTCCCAAATATATATACCCGAAGTCTCACCCATTGTGTCGCGTGCGGGTGGCTGTGCGCATGCCACACATAGGGGTAGAAAGTGAGATGTACTTCTGTCTTGGGGGCCACACAAATAGCAAGTGTGGAGTACTTGTGTAGTACTTTCGAGGCACGTCACTCGTTCAATGACCGTGCGTCACTTGTGCGTCTTACTGTCATCGCAAAGCCCCAACTAGCCATGCTGCTGACTTGGATCATGGGTAAAAAAGGAGTACAGTTCCATACGTAATGTATGTATTCTTGATTTTTCGTAGACCCGTAGAATTTGCATGTGCAGGACCAAAAGTCTCCGCGGCCAGTCTGCAACCTTCTACGGCGCTGAACACATGCAAGTTTCGCTCAAGTCTCAAGCATGGTTTTGCCAAATCTTTTACCGTAGACTTCCCTTAGTATCATGTACGGCGAGTTGTGACTGAAGCATTAAATCTTCACCAATACAGCACATCAAACACGTTTACGTGCGGAGAGAATATAAAGCAGTCTGACTGACCGTTTTTTTAAATAATAGTACATGTTCGTTGTTGAACTGAGGTAAGCTAAACGTCACTTGCAAAGTTATTCTTGTTTTTTCGATGGTCTGCAACTAGAGCAAAATACTGCCCTGCTCCAGATTTTTTCTTTAATATTAGGTTGCAAGGTTATATCGAAATGAGCAATTAAAGTGTGTCTGCATCACTAATCTTAACTCTAGGCGAGGGCAAATATTAGGCCACAATTAAAACACACATTTGCATGCCTGTAAGGATCTAATTTAGGCAAGAAGGCAGGTGTTGCGCATGTTACTTTTATTGATATATATGAGTAATTGTTATAAAATGTTGCTTTGCTTTGTCGTGCTGAATTGTTCGCAACATTAATATTACCTTAATTGCCTAATATACTTTATTTAAAGAGAACATTAGCCTTGTTTAGAATGAAGGACTGTCACTGCCATATAACGCAGCATCCTAGAATGGATCATTCTATGGATATGGCTAATACGAGATTGCTCGACCTAAACAAATCCTGGCTGACCAATAGCCCATCAACCATACAATCAACCAGCTGATTAAATGGGGTCAGCCCTAAAATATTGAGATGAGCATGTTCTAAGCTGTGTCATGCCCATAAAAAATAAAAATTTGGATCACTGATACTCACCCTCCCAGACCCACACACTTTTGTCTCTGCTGCAGGTAGCCAGCAAAGTGCCAGAGGGAGCCCAGGATACACACTTCACCTCATTCTCATGGCCCTCCAGCACAGTCAGGCACTAAGGGTTTGTGGAAGAAGGAGGGTGAAAGATGTTATCAAGTTGGCAAAATATGAAACATACAGCAATTGGGAAAAAGGATCGAATTACTTCAAACTTGTCGTCTCTCTTCCCCCAAATACAGGTGGTGGCATCAAAGCTTGCCGAAGCAAGGTAGTTCCCACAAGGTGACCAGGCAACCTTCCTGATAGTACGCTGATGTCCCTCTGGCAGCACAAACCTACATTCCCAAGAATCACCTACACACACAGCAAAAACAAAAACCGTGACAATACTAAAAGCATAAGGTAGGATGCAAATATAGGGTACCACCAACCAAAAGCAAATGTAGTCCATATATACACAATAGGTCAGATGTAAAACTCACATACAGGCATCAAAGTAATACATACAGCGCCGTGAAAAAAGTATTTGCCCCCTTCCCGATTTCTTCAATTTTCTTTTATTTTACAGATCATACAAATAATTTTAAGGGTCACGCCACAGAATTCAAATTTTTGCGTACAAGAAAAACAAAATTTTCAATGTTGCCATGGAAAAGCAACTGATAAGAGAACAAAAATTTTCTGTCAGTTGGGTAGGCCTATGAAACCTTCATCCACTAGGTGACAACATTTTTAAATTCCATTGTTCAATCAGACTAATTAGCTTAAAGTATCAGCATCGCGTACGGAACACCATGTGACATAGATTTCTGGAGCTTCTGGGAATTTGAAGAATCATGTTCAGGAAAAGAAGCTATCAAAATGATACTCACACAGATATTAGCCAAATAGTTGCTCACATTTTGGCCCAACAGGATTTTCATCTGGCCCCCAATTATGGAGTGTGCTCATTAAAAGCCAGTTTTTCAAAGATTCACCCAGTAATGCATTAGGAGGTGATACACCATAGCAATGGATTTTCCTAATTCTTAGATATGTTGAAGGTACATGTCTAAAATGGCAAAATCCAAATTTTGAGGTCCCTGAACCCATTACTTTTTTTTCTAGGACCCCCAGAAACTTTGGGGGTTAATAAGCCTGTAAAAGAACACTGACTTTTAGGAGCCTATATCTCTGTGTGCCCGCGATAGCCCAGACTCATTTTCATGAATCTGTATCTAAAATTAAAGGTCTTTCAGAAAACGTTAAAATTTCCATGGGGACTGAAGGGCACAGCTGATGGGGGGCGCTTCAATCAGCAACCCAAGCCAACACAACCCATTTTTTATCAGGGATTTTCAGGCTGCGTCCTCAGCAGCCCAACATGTTTTATACATAATATGACAGTTTATTTACTCCTCTACCTAATTAACATGAATTCGGGTTGGGCTATTTCGGGCGCATGGATATGGAGGACGCTCTTTATGGTCACAACAAAGTTTTTGCCAAACTTTGGGGTGAAATATCTCCATGCGCCCTCAACAGATTTTCATGCAATTTTCTTTATTATGTTGTTTATTATGTCTAATATATGTGTTATTAAGATCACTATGGGGTTCAGTCATTTTAACCCTTTTACAACCTCATTCTCTGACAAAGATGAGAGAAATTATAAAATGCTGATATGAAGTTTTTCAGGTCTTTTTTTTTTTGTTTGTGATCGAATGACCTGTATTGGAATTCTCACTCAAATTCACCAAATGATGGAAGGCACTCTGATCTTTTTATGGTATAAAAAGTCGTGAAAAGACAGAAAATCTCAATATTGATTATCTCAAATTGTTATGATCAGTGATTTTCTGCCTGTTCTGGTTTATGTTTATTTCCACTTGGTTTGTTTAGTTTATGCTTTCAGTATCATCTACCAGTTTATGTACATTGTTTTTCCCTTGTGATGTCTTGCATTTCTATGTTCTTTGCCAGTGCACGCCCCTGTCTGCAAGCGGTCAGATTTTGGAAGTTTCCGGTGTTTCACAAGTTCCTTCATGCCTTGTTTACCTCCTTCAACACTGATTACTAATTAAGTACAAATAACACTAACACTGTATGTTTTGTCTAGTTTATCTTCAAACCCTTACTAATATACTAATCTTGTAAATAACTAACATACTTACTTGCACTATTTGGGTAAAATTATTACTGCACTACCTTCTAACATTACTAATTGAATCTCTTGCTTTAGACACCAATCTGTAACTCCGCCCACTCTTTGCTATTCTGGTCCTTGCCTGAGTTTCTGCAAAAACCTTGCAATATATCTCTTCCACTCATCTGTTTCTTCCATCTCTCTCCACTTAGGCACTCCTTGAATGGAGCCATTGTTGTTTAAGGATGTCATGTCAAAACTAGTTTTTGTCATCGTTTCCCATTTTGTATTGTTCAATTACCTTGTGTTTTCCCCTCTCAGTTAATGTTTAGATTATTCCCCACACCTGTTGCCCCGCCTAGCTTGTTACCACCCTTTTGTATATATAGTCCCTCACTTCTGCTTAGCTTTGTCAGACTGTTGATCAACTTTTCTCTGCCCTGAGCCCCTTGTACGCCAGTGATCTGTTTATTTTTCCATGACATCCTTTTTACCAATTCTGATTTCTGTCTGTGCCTGCCTGAATTTGTTTGCTCTCTGATTACAACCCATTTCCTGCCTGACCACGTTTTCTGTGTATTGCTGCTCTAGTTTTTGAATTTGGATTTCGGACTCTCTACTCTCCTACTGCCCAACGATTTGGTACTGTCACCTGTGCTTTTTGATTTGAACCCCTGCCTATCTTAACTCTTTTTTGGATTGCCCTTCTGTACAGTCACTGTGTTTACCTGGCTTTGGACTCGGACTGAATTTTGCACTTTGGACTACTTGCAGTTGGGTCCTTTCACCAGACATAACAGTACAGTCTGATCCAGATGGATCCAGCAAGTAGTCTGCTGCAATCGACTGTGGACCAGCAGGAAGCCATCATTGACTCCCAGCAACAGCAGCCACTCGCTGTGATGCAGCATCTACAGACCCTGTCTCACAGCGTGATGGACCTGGCCACTTCTGTGCTGGCTAGGCAGCTCGTTCCTGCTCCCCAACCACCACCTGCTGCTGCTCCTTCTGCTCCACCTACTTCGCCTCCTATTCCATTGCACAAACCCCGACTACCTCCTCCCGAGAAGTAAGCGGGCGAACCTGGTACTTTTCAAGCCTTCCTTACTCAGTGTGAGCTCATCTTCAGTCTGCAGCCCAGCACATTCCCTGCTGACCAGTCTTGAGTTGCATGCATCATCACCCATCTCACCGGGAGAGCTAGGCAGTGGGCGACCGCAGCTTGATAGGTGAAGCTATCCTGCGTCCTGTCTGCGGACCTTCTGGCTAAGGAGAGGAGGCGGATTTTTGACCGTTCTAAACATGGGCACGAAGCTGGGAAGGAGATGCTTTGCATCCATCAGGGGACAAAGTCTGTTTCGGACTACGCCATCGATTTCCAGACCCTAGCCACTGACAGCGGCTGGGAGAGGCAGTCCCTTTACGATGCCTTCCTCCATGGGCTGACAGAGTGTCAAGGAAGAACTCCTGACTCGTGACCTGCCTGAAGACATTGACCATCTTGTTAATCTGGCCATTCCAGTCAATTCTCGGCTGGAAGAACTCAAAAGTGTTAGCCGCAAGCCACCTCAGTTCCAGTCTCAGCCTACATTCCTAAACGAGTCCGGATTGCGATGACAAGCTAACTTTACTTATTTCGGCGAAGCGAATAACATTCGGTTATCTAGTTTGCTAGCTAGCTACCTAGCCAGCTTTTCTCACGTTAAAGTTTCTAAGCAGATTACATCATGCCATTACAAAATCCGTGACCATCTGGCTACATGTTTTATATTAGGGAAGAGGCTTTTCGCCCAGCAGTGCTTCAGAGAGAAAGTCAAGAAAGGGGGGGGATTATAAAATGAAATCTCATCTGCCCCGCTGTGGTGCGAATAGCAGAAGTGCTTCTCTAGTCCACCCCACTGTGGGATAGATAGCCAATATCTTTCCCCCAATTCACCCCGCTGCGGGGCGAACAGCCACTTCCTTTATATTACCTAGCGTTACAAATGCCTGTACTGGGTGGCATGAAATCATGTTCTAAGCAGCATAGTTACTGGTTTGTAGCTACCATCTGGTCTTGCATGCAGAAGTCTACTGGAAAAAAAAAAAATACTATGTTAACGTATGCATCAGTGATACCATTGGTGTAATTCGGTCTTCTCAGCGAAACCATATGCATAGATTGTTTATAACTAGCCTAACTAGTGAAGGCGAAATGGCAAAAATTTCACTTGCTTACCTTCGAGTCTTATTCACATTGAGGGACCGATGGTCAAGGGCATTCAGTGTTGGTTTTCGGCCTTGCCGCTTGCATGGAGAGATTTCTCCAGATTCTCTGAATCTTTTGATGATATTATGGGCTGGAGATGATGAAATCCCTAAATTCCTTGCAATTACATATTGAGAAACGTTCTTAATCTGTTGGAATATTTGCTCACGCAGTTGTTCCAAATGCATTTTGGCTTTATTTTGTTGTTAATTTTTGTTGTTTTGAGCAGTCATCTCTTGGTGGTTAGAATCATTCATAAATTCTATTATTTTGCATCTTGTAGGCCTATGTTCCAAGTGTTCTGATTCTCTAAACAGTGCGAGTAGACTCAGGTTTAATACTGGCTTCATCACTGTTGTGATATAAATGTATAATTTGATTTTGAAACAGTAGTTGTTGTTTTAAAGTCTTTCAGATGCTTTTCTATGGTTAAATCAATTAATTTAAGCAAACCTACGACCAGAACAATTTTAGATGGTGCGGTGACCAGAAAATATGCCCCAAAAATTTTTCTTTCATGTTATTGCCATGAATGGCTTACACGTGAAAAAAGGGGGGGAATCATTCGCATAGTCAAAGCGCCACTATATCGCCATCTGCAAGCAGCATGGAAACACAGAGAAAACTGTGTATTTTTTCCCATAAACAAGTGGCTCCTCAGAGCCTGTACTCGAGCTGGGTCTAGGCCTGGGCCAATCCATAGATATCTATATATTTAGAACACTAGATTGCTGATGATGTCATATTTACATTATCCAAAGTGAAGTATCCGGCCACCATATTGATACACCCAACTTCTTCATAAAAATGAATGGTTTCCTATTAGGCCAATTTCAAATAATTCAATATAAGCATTAAAATGCCGAGATGTGCAGCTGCCTTTTGCAGCAATAGTCATTTGAAGGGCTGTAATAAAACGTTTCATGCGTAAGTTAACGTAGAAATGCAAATTTGTCACTTTAATAGAAAAAAATCGCGTTCGCTTGCTAAATGGCGGTACAAAAACATGGTTTTCACAGGGTACAGGGAGGATGAAGGGATTTGACGATCACCAGGTGCTTTCACAGACAATTTATTTACATTATTTATTTTCTTTTGTTTGTAAATATGTACATATGTAAATATATATATATATATATATATATATATATATATATATATATATATATTCATGAGGTGTTGGTACATACATTTAAATATATACAGTTATTATTATTATTAAACAACTGATGATTATTATTTATTGAGAAAGGAGAAGGGGTAGGATTAAATAAGCATATGCTTCTTTCTACTCCCTTTCGGACATGTTACGTTTTGTCATTTTTGACTATTTTGTTTCATCGTTTCTTTTTGTGTTTTCTTATGTTCGAAATAAAGCCTTCATTCATTCATTCATTCATTCATAGCTAGCTAATTAGCCGTCCCATTGACTTAAATAGACTGCTGACTAAAGCAAACGCTAGCGATCGATAACGGTCTCCACCGAGCTACCTTGGTACCCTTACCTTTGCGGGGACTGCATTGACTAAGCGGTCCATAAAATGAACAAGGTCTCTAACTAGCAAGCTACTTGTAATTGATATTCAAGGACAATATTTCTTACCTGCATAGTATTTAAAACAATGGACAAGTCGCTTTGTCTGTTTATACAGAGTTCCAAAAGACAAGGAGGGGAGAAAGGCTTGGCTGTTAGAAAACAGGAGAAAAAAACCTTTGTCTGTCCCCTCAATCCGTGCTGTGCAGTGATTATTTTTTGAGAGCCTGCCGGAATGCATTCCCCAGGGTAAATCGGCAGTGCGCCTGCCAGAGCACCACGATGGAAATCCCACTGTGTGCTAGTGTTGTACAGTATACCGGTACTTAATAAGTACTGCAGTACCAAAGCATTCAAAAAGATACTATACTGCGTTTGGAAAAAAACAGTACATATTCTTTAATGAGAATGCCTGCTCGACTCATCTCTGCTGCTGTGTGACGTTGCCGCAATCGACGCGTTGTAATATGAGCCGAGGCACACGGAAGTGGGAGACAGCGCTGAGAGTAAGCAAAGACAGTTCAGCAAAACTCCTTCTCCCCAACAGACCCCCATTGTAAGAAATTGGTCACACTTCCTGCCTCTTAAGTGGGCGTGGTCGCAGAATTGTTGCGCGCTTTGTATTTGCAGAATGAATGCTGACCGGGTTATCCGTTGCATCTTGTCAGAAGTGGTAGCTAAGTGGGCGAGCAATTAAACGTTGGGATAAATAAATATCTATATCATATCTGCATGTTGCGTGTATATTTCCTTTAACTTTGCAACGTCAGGCATTTTACAACACAGCTAACGGCTGCACTCAGCATTACGAATGAGTTAGCTGGCCAGCAACGGCATTCACGCATGTTATTTCACGAGCTTAAAAATTAGATTTTGGCTTGCTAGCATTCAATCTTGGAGTGGTTGTTGGGTTTTGAACAGGATAATGTATGCCAGGTCTGTATTTTTTTTATTTCAGTGGGACTCCTCAGTATAATAAAGGCTAAATTAAATAATACTCAAATTACGTAAAGTATTTTACTGTTATTACTAATTGGCATAGGCTATAGCTTGAAGGGCATTGCATCAGCTAGTTTAAGCCTATGAAGCTGGTTTGTGATACGACAGTAGCTAATTTATTCCTTACCTGTCTATGTCCTTCGGAAAAGAATAGATAGCTTGTTCCTATTATCGCAACCTATTGCTGTGCAGAGTTTGCATTTTTAACGAGGATGGCCAATGCAAGATACGCTTCACATTTAATTTTTGCGCCTTATTTTGCCACTTTCCCCCACTTGTTTAATATCTGATATCTTGTTTAATATCCAGTACAAGATCATAGCGATCAAATATATTCGTTTTCCCCTTTAAAAACAATTAAACATCGATGACAATTACAGTACTGCTGAACATATAAACACAAGCATCATTTCAGTTTAAAATTTAAATTTGTGGTTTCCCGCAGTCCATACTGTATTTTTTTATTGCCAGATGTTACGCGAGCGCTGCTGAGAGAGACACAGGTCTTGAACAAAGTTCATTTTCTCCTGATCTGTTGGTTTTAAAATGTCATTGCAGTGCCAGAATATTTGGAAGATATGTGGCCTGTGGAAAATAAGTCCAATATTTAATTCTGTGACAATGGGGCAAAATAATCGGTGATAATCTGTGCTCACGTTCACTTCTCCCCATTGGAATCAATTCATTCAGTACCCGCTGCAAGTCTATCTAAAGGGTTGGGGCACCCACGTGACTGATACTACAAATTACTCCTCCATGAGGACTCTTCCTTCCTTTATTGTCTTTGGAGCTGGCTAGTGGTATTAGAGAGAGAATGGGCAGCTGGCAGCGACAGACACGCCACAACTCATGGACAAGGAGGGCACCCGTAGTGCCATATGGAAATATTTTGGCTTCAAGGCCAACAAAAAGGGGGAACCCAACAACTCAGACTCCTATCTGCAAGAGCTGTTTCAAACCCTGTCTCGCCAAGGGTGGCAACACTTCCAATATGGCGAAACATTTGAAAGACAGGCATCCAGACCAGTTCAAGGAGTTTAAAGACCGACAGGTGATTAGTTGACTAATACAGTCCCCTGTTATGCTGATAAAAAATAGCCTTCAGAAAAGCCAAATATCTAACTTTAGCCTACATTCTAATGCTGAAACACAGCAGCAACTCAGGCTGTCTGAGTAACACAGGCTGTGTTAGGGTCCGTGTCCACAGAAAGCATTTTTTGCGCTGGAGGCGTCTATTATCCATACACATTCAATGAAGTTCAGCGGTTTTATAAGAGTTTTTGTTAAAATAAAGAAAAATAATGACATTTTTTGTATTTCACCTTTATTTCGAAAAGTATTGAGTAGTATCGAACAGTATCGAAATTCATTTTGGTACAGGTATCGAAACAAAATTTTTGGAATAGGGACAACACTACTGCGTGCAAAGATAAGACATAGGTTATACTTTATTGAACCCCGTGGGGTAATTTGTCCTCTGCATTTGACCCATCCTAGTGTTAGGAGCAGTGGGCAGCCACTGAGCCGCGCCCGAGGACCAACTCCAGTTCTGAAACCAGTTCCTTGATCGGGGTACTGGTAGAAGTGTTCCAATAATGCATGTTTTTGTGGGTAGGGGAAACCGGAGTACCCAGAAGAAACCCACACAAACACGGGGAGAACATGCAAATTCCACACAGAAAGGCCCCCAGGCCAGATTCAAACCCACGCCCTTCTTGCTGTGAGGCGGCAGTGCTAACCACCACGCCGCCGTAGTCCTTCTCCAGTGTGCACTATACTTCACCTTGAGCGACGCCGAGAAGATTGCCACAGTGCTGACCCACCTCTCTGGCAAAGCGCTTGACTGGGCGACTGCTGTCTGGGGGGGAAATGGCTTTTCCCACCTATGCCAGCTTCCTAGAGGCAGTTTTGCTTCATCTTCGACCACCCTGGGAAGAAGGCTGAGGACCAGCTGCTGGACCTGTGCCAGGGTAAGACGACTGCAGTGGACTGCGCCCTCCAGTTCTGCACCTTGACCGCAGCCAGCAGCTGGAATGAGCCTGCTCTGCAGATGACCTTCCAGAATGGGCTGTGTCCAGAGCTACAGGCAGAGATGGGCTGCAGGGACCTCAACCTGTCCCTCCCTCCTACATCGACGCAGCCTTCAGCCAGGACCAGCTCATGCAGGAGAGACAGTGGATCCAGCCCAGAGGCCCCATGAAACTGGGGCTGGATCCCAGCCCAGAGGTCCCAAGCCTATGGAACTGGTGCTCTCCCGAACATTAGAGTGTTGACTCTGGAGGAGAACCAGCGCCTGCACCCAAAGTCAAGAGGGAAAGCCAGATCCCCCTTAGGTAAAGGTGTCACCCACCGCCATCACTGGTTAACATTTCAAGATCCCGTCAGGGTGGCTTTTAACAATGTGACCCTTTGTATGGAGGCCCTGACTGACTCCGGTGCAGTGGGAAACTTTGTCTCCTCGCAGTTGGTGCGACAGCTGCAGGCCCCAGTGTACCGGCTCCATACTCCCCTCGCTGTGGCAGCTGTTGATGGGAAACCTCTAGGCAGCGGTAGCATAACCCACCAGATGTCGCCGATCTCCCTCAAAGTCCAAGAGCGCCATCTGTAGGAAATACTGCTGCTACTCCTCAACCACTCAAGCCACCCACTCATCCTCAGCCTTCCATGGCTATTACAGCACAATCCCACAATCTCTTGGCAACCAAGGCGTCTCCACTTCCGGTCACCCACCTGTCAGTGGCACTTTAGCCCCCTCCCCATTGCCTCCATGACTGTCAATGCCTTGACCAAGGAGACCAGCCAGAAATTCCAGAAGAGTACTGGGACCAGCAGATGGCGTTCAGCAAGACTAAAGTGACCCAGTTACCTCCACATCGTCTGTGGGATTGTGCCATCGAGCTCCGGTCTGGCACTTCACCCCTAGGAGCCACAAATACCACCTATGGGTGGCTGAAACTCAAGCAATGGTGCAGTATGTACAAGAAGCTCTGCAGCAGGGCTTCATTCGTCCTTCCATTTCACCTGCATCTGCAAGTTTCTTTTCTGTCCAGATGAAGGATGGAGGTCTACGCCCCTGTATAGACTACAGAGGACTTCATGACATCACAGTGAAGTACTAATATCCACTACCCCTGGTCCCCAGTGCTGTGGAGCAACTTCGAGGTGCAAAGATTTTCTCAAAACTCAACCTCCGTAGTGCATACAATCTCATCCGCATCAAGGAAGGAGACGATTGGAAGACGACCTTTAACACCACCTCTGGGCAATACGAGTACTGCGTAATGCCTTATGACCTTGTTAATGCCCCCTCTGTTGTCCAGTCCTTCATCAATGATGTGCTGCGAGAGATGTTGGGAAGATTCATCATCACCTACCTCAACGACATCCTCATCTACTCAACCACAAATGGAGAACATGTGGAACATTTGAGGAGAGTACTCAAACGCCTGTTACATCAAGTTTACACCAAAGCCGAAAAGTGCATCTTCCATCAATCCACCTTCTCCTTCCTTGGCTATGTCATTGGACCTGAGGGTCCAAGTACCTGCCCTGGGCGCAGTATAACCAGAACTCCCTTAAGAGTGCGTCCACTGGACAAACCCCGTTCCAGTGCGTGCTAGAATGGCAACTTCACCTGTGTCCGTAGGACCAGAGCCAGACGAAGTCCTGGCGGTGGATGCTTGGTTTTAGGGAGCGGAGAAGGTCTGGGAAAACACCAACGTCCAGATCTGGATGGCGCTCTGCCACCAGAAGATCCAAGGAGACCAGAGATGTCGACATGCCCCCAAGTACCAGCCAGGGAACAGAGTCTGGCTCTTCATGAGGGACCTGTGCTTCCGCCTGCCCTGCAGGAAACTCAGCCCACGGTTCATTAGTCCATTCCGTGCCTTCTGGAAGGTCAAACAGCCTACTCACTATAGTTGCAGTCACACTACCACATTAACAATACTTTCCATATGTCTCTACTTAGGCTGGTAATAGCTGGACCCTTGGCAGAGGCTACCCCCCCCCTCCCCTGTCCTGGAGATTGACGGAGATCCCGCCTACCCGGCACGCAGCCTGCTCAGTTCCAGACGTAGCAGAGGCAGGTTGCAGTACCTGGTAGACTGGGAGGGCTACGGGCTGGAGGAGAGAAGATGGATGGATTGTGATGATATCCTGGATCCTCAGCTCCTGGCAGAGTTCCACCAAGCCCATCCGGACCAGCCTGCTCCGCGCCCCAGAGGGCGCCCTCCTGGCCAAAGATCAGGCACGCCAGGAGTCATGCCTCCAGGGAGGGGGGGTCCTATAAGGCCACGCCTCCAGCCTTCTCACTTTTAACTCTGTGTAGTGCACTGGTGCTCAGAGCACAACCATTACAGCTGCCGTCTACATCTGCGCAGAGGGGTTAAATGACTGTAATGATATTGGTTGTTTCCATCAAAATATTAATAAACAGGGAAAAATATTGGATTTTTTTTTCCACGAGACATTCGGACTAGTAATCACTCAGGTATGCTAGTCCTCCCCATCATTTACCATTTTCTTCTTTTTAAGCCATTCAGAGGTGGACTTGGTGTGCTTCGGATCATTGTCTTGCTGCATAACCCAAGTGCGCGGTTATGCGCTTGAGCTTCCGGTCACGAAGTGATGGTCAGACATTCTCCTTTAGGATTTCTGGTAGAGAGCAGAATTTATGGTTCCATCAATCACGGCAAGTTGTCCAGGTCCTGAAGCAGCAAAGCAGCCCCAGACCATCACACTACCACCACCATGTTTGACTGTTGGTATGATGTTCTTATGATGAAATGCTGTGTTAGTTTCACGCCAGATGTAATGGGATGCACATCTTCCACAAACTTCAACTTTTGTCTCGTCAGTCCACAAAATATTTTCCCAAAAGTCTTGGGGATCATAAAGATGTTTTTTTTGGCAAATGTGAGAGAAGCCTATGTGTTGTTTTTGGTCAGCAGTGGTTTTTGCCTTGGAACTCTCCCATGGATGCCATTTTTGCTCAGTCTCTTTCTTATTGTTGAATCATGAACACTAACTTAAACTGAGGCAAGTGAGGCCTGCAGTTCTTTAGATGTTGTTTTGAGTTCTTTTGTGACCTCCTGAAGGAGTCGTCGATGCGCTCTGATGTAATTTTGGTAGGCTGACCTCTCCTCGGAAGGTTCACCACTGCTCCAAGTTTTCTCCATTTGTGGATAATTGCTCTCACTGTGGTTCGCTGGAGTTCCAAAGCCTTAGAAATGGCTTTGTAACACTTTCAAGACTGATAGATGTCAATGACTTCGTTTCTCATCTGTTCTTGAATTTCTTTAGCTCGCGGCATGATGTGTTGCTTTTAGAGATCTTTTAGCCTACTTCACTTTGTCAAACAGGTTCTATTTAAAGTGGACAGGAAAAACAAGAAACTGCTGAATACATATTGTAGTAGTGTTATTTTCAAATATTTTTGGCACTTTCAAAAAGCCCAAATCCCCTGAATTATCCGCATTTTTAATTTCAAGTTTACCGCGAAACGAAGCCCCAGCACCCACTGCGCGCGATGCCGTCATTGGTTGGACTCATTTCAACACAATTGCCTGCCATGGCCAAGCCTTACATGACAAAAGGCATGAAATAATCGATTTTAATGACAATGACGGGGACAATAACGTTAAAGACCTCACCTCACCAAAGTATATTTCAGCGGAAAGTAGAATTGTTGAAGTGTCTAAAACACATAGTTGAATAAATTTTAATTTGGTAATAATCTAGTGCAACGCATTTTAAAAGCAGCGAGTCTTCAAACTGGTGTCAATATCACGGGGCAGACGTTTTCCAATGACTGAAAGAACAAAAAATAAATAAATAAGCATTTTTATTACTCAACGCAGCATTTCTTGAAAACTGCTGGAAAAAGTAGAGCTTGATGTAGGCTTAATACCAATGAGGAGTCAATTTACCGTGAAGTTAGCCATCTTATGAGCTGGATAGCATACACAATGACTTCATTATACAGTAGGTACGTCATAGCTTTTAGCGCATTAGCTTGCTTTCCAGCTGCTGGATTATTGCAGGAAATGTGGGCTGGTTTCAGACACCACTGCAATTTCGGAGAAAATTACGGCGGAGGGGTAAGTGGTAATTTAATTTTGACATTGGTAATTTAGTTTGCAGACATTCTGCTCAGGCTCGGAAAGCAGAAAAGCCTCATGGACTCTGTGTGTGTGCGTGTTTGTGTGTGCGTGTCCGGCCAATCGGTGCAAGATTCCACCGGGCGCGTATCTCCAGCATACTGCGAGCGACGCCATTTTGCTCCGTCTTGCAGGCGACTGTGTCCGGCCAATCAGTGCTAGACTCCGCCGGGCGCGTATCTGCTGCATAACGCGAGCAACGCTATTATAATATAGACATACAGGGGGAATTCCCCCTGTATGTCCTCTCCTGGGGACTCCCCCTTTTGAACCCAAGCCAAACCATCCACAAGAGTCCTCAATCCCAAATCAATTCATCCACAGGAGTCCTCAATCCCAAAAAACAGATGCCAGACCGAAAGAGAAAGTAGCGCGTAATCTGCAGCATAACGTGAGCGACACTATTTTACTCCGTCTTGCAGGCAACTCTTGCGGCCTGGCATCTGTTTTTTGGGATTCAGGTCTCCTGTGGATGAATTGGCTTGGGTTCAAAAGGGGGAATCCCCAGGAGAGGACAAAGGGGGAATCCCCCCTGTATGTCTATAATAGCGTCGCTCACGTTATGCTGCAGATACGCGCCCGGCGGAGTCTAGCACTGATTTGCCGGACACAGTCGCCTGCAAGACGGAGCCAAATAGCGGCGCTCATGCTATGCTGCAGATACGCGCCCGGTGGAATCTAGATTGGGCGGACACACACACACGCACCCACACAGAGTCCACTATTATAATACAGATTAAGCATATTATTGCTCATAGTTAGCTTGCCACCAGAGTAAATTACTTAGCCCCAAAATGGTCCCATTCTTTCCTTTCAAACCCAGTGACAAACTAACAGGCAATCTACAATTCTACCAGGGGACTCTCCCAAAACAACGGTCCACAATTTAGGTGGGCTAGATTATAGATTTATAAATGTTAGTGGTAGACCTACCTACCAGTCCAAGACCAAGTGAGCCACCTCCACATCTCCCCTCAGACCCTCCAAATGCTCTCCACCAAGGCAAGGCAACACTGATGGTAAATCTGGTTTTTCCTTTATGTTCTTTTTTTTTTACTTTTAGTCCATCAAGGAACATCAAATTTGTTTCTTTTTCTATTGGTTTGCACTTTTTTGTAGTTCCTTTGTCTGTAGTCATTGGCCTTTTCTGTTCATTCGACCATGCAAGGCTAACAGATACTGATAAAAACAAAGGAGCGAGTCTGTAGCGTTGGTTCCGCCTACCCTCGCAGGACCAAACACTGCTGGGTGATGGAAAATGCATCACGAACTGTGCACTGGCTTTGCCAGAATTGTAGTCAACAATCCCCAGTTGTTTACACTGGTAAATAATCCATACACTATGGCTTTCATCAGAGGTGGATAAGCTGAATCACCATAGTGTAACAATATTCAGTGATAGCCAGGGACTTTGAATGAGATCTTTGAAAGTGTAACTTTAAACATTCCCTTATCTGCTTTAGTAAAATAAATGCAGGTGCATTGACTCAGTTTTGTAATTTCACATCACCTTAGATGATATCTGCGCATACCCATGACATTAAAAATAAATACTGCCTAAAAACACACTAATTATTAGTGTCACTGCACTTTGTTACTGCACTAGTTGATTTTTTTGTTGCAACACTACAAGGTGGACAGCATAAATGCCACCAGCATGAAAAAGTCTACCGTCCTGCAAAATGCTTAGCCACACTTCTTAAACTCAGTTCTGTTTAACTTTCATCCATGAACTCAACCATCTGATTTCAAAAACTGGTTCAACCTCCAGGCTTAAATTTGTTCTATTTATCATCCAGCTAGTTGAGAAAAAAGAAGGACTTCTACTGTCTGAACCTAAATAGTCCCCTCTGGTTGATCATTAGACATAGTACATTTACTCACTGCAATCTAGCACATTTTCGCCTGACATCTCCTACACTGTCAGTCTTCAAACAGAGGAAATGATCCATGATCTCAGCCATCTGTGAAACCCCTTTGCCCCGATGAAGACCTACAAATTCCCTTGTGGACTACATAATTCTCATAACCTACAATTTCCACATTAACCCTGATCAAGTTGACCCACAGGATCCAGACAACTAGGTGTTATTTGTTCTGGCTTCTACAACAAAACTTTATTTCTCTTACTAGCTCTCATTCGCAAATATTTTTGGTGACTGACAGCATAGAACGGTTTACTCCTGAGCTGTCAATTTCAGTGAGGAATTTACCCGAACTGAAACCACTCCCCAGGCTGTCGTCCCATGTGTTTTTAATCGAGAAATGTGATAACGGCCCATTGTTGCCAATTTCTGTGGCAAAAGCATACTCGGTGAGACAGCAGCGGCAAGTAACAGTGACATCGCAGACTACCCTAAATTCTCCACAGCTAACAGCGCCATACTCACTGAGATTCGAGGCATCAGTATTCGTCGTTCCTTCATGAGAGCAATTGATCGGAATTTTGAGCGTCAATAAATAAACACTCAAACTAAGCATGTAAAATCGCTACCAGTGGCATTTATCTGCCAATAAGTTTTCATAAGAAAACCCCCCACAGACGACATTAAAGAGATGAAGAAAGAAATTTCAAGAACGTGTTCCCGAATATCATTGTATAAGCACAGTCTGTCAGACGTCCTGACGGCAGTTAGCTATGGTAATCTTATCCTTATTGCGTTTACATTATTTTTCTGTTATCATACCAATATGATTATTCCTCAAAAAAAGCGTTAAGAATTAAATCTTACCTTCTCTGGCCCATATGCGAATTGCCCGGTCCCCACCACACGAGGCAAGTAATATACCCGTCGGATTCCATGCTACATACCAGCATCTGGAGTCCGGGTGGGCGCTAAATTTATGGAGTAAATTCAGTGTGTCCTTCATGAAGAAAAGGGGAGAAAAACAGCAAACCGCTAATATGTTCTTCAGAAACAAAACTACCGTCAATGTTTGCAGCCACTCTCACTTTCATGTGACACACGAAGGTACCACCCTACCATAACAACGCAATGGCACTTTAAGAACACGTGGTTTTATGACGCATTTTCAATGCCAGAACTCATGCGTGACATAGTGAGAATGCTGGGAAACTATGTTTCATGGAGATACATTTAAGTCTGCTTTGACGGTACCCAAAAGATAATATCTCTACCACAAAACTGAAAGTATTAAGAAGCTTATATTTCGTTGGCTAACGCTTTTTAAAATCAATCAACGGGCACAACCTTATTTTGCATGGCCCTTTTTTCAAATCTATATGAACTACATCTCCCATTATATCTCACATTTCCTCCTCTTATTAGAACCCTGCCGAACGCACTGTTGGCCACAACAGGAAGCAGGAAAATTTAGCCTTTGTGTGTCTTCATGGAGTTCGTGAATTTTGAGGGTATTGTACTTTGATGTATGACTTGCCTGCGTTAATCGATTTAGATTCGAATTAGTATTGCTTAAAGATTATCAAATTAAATGTTGTGGCCACATTGATGAAGTTACATTGCTAGCGAATATCATTAATTTTGATTATCGTTATCCTGGCGTGTGACTACCGAGGTCTGATTTTTCTGTTTGTGTCGCTAGCTAACATTAATTTGTTTTCATGAAAATTAAGTTAAGTGGCGTTCATCTTCCAGCAGGTCCTTATAACTTTTTAACAGCGAGCATTTAATGGTAATTTAGGACGTGTCCTCTAAGATTTAGTGAGCTAGCTAACTAAGTTAAGCATTGGGAAATGGTTATAATTCCGGATGACTGACAGCTTTCGTTACGTTAGTTACAGTTACAAGGTTAGTCAAGATTAGCTGGTCAAGCTCGCAGTTGGCCAGCTAACGAGTCAGTCAGCTAGCTAACTAACATTATTGTTCTGCTGGAATTCGTTAAATAATATTATTATTGGCGACGTCTTGTGTGTTCGCTTGATCTGCAAATTGGCATACAGTAATAGCTAGGTTGGGCTATATATGTAGCTAACTGTACAGTAACACTGGTGAGCTATAGCTACATCTTAGTGCTAGTAGCGTTAAGTCTCACTCATCTCCAGTCTGAGTGACGAGTGGAAGGGGAAATGTATGCACCACCCGGATCTGCTGTCCCTGCGAGCCGGCGAAGGCGAGGGCCGGGAGGAACTGCTCTACCTAAACAGCCAGAACGAAGCCTGGCATCTGCGCTGCCTGGAGCATTGTCCATCACTGCTTTGTGCACGGCCCTGGCGGAACCAGCTTGGCTTAGGGTACATGGAGGAACTTGCCCCAGACAGGAGCTCGGAGTAGCAGACGTCCTGGGATATGTCGATCCTAAACTCATTGAAGGTACCCAATCGTTTAGCTACCACATGCTCTTGAATAGTTTACCACTGCAGTAGGACCATTGGCCATGCGTGTGGCGGCTTAGCTGCGAACTAATGCAAGGCTACCTGTAGCTACATTCATCATCTTTCTGTACGTTATGTGAAATATCCAAATGTCGACAGCTGGCATGAGGTCCTGCATTTTCGTGCGGGTTGCTCATATTGAGAAAAGATCATCCAACTGAAAGTCGTTGATGTAGACCTACTTGGTACATCTTGCGATTTTTATGTCTATACTGCAGAGAAAAATCCTGAAATTAAACTGTAAAATAACATTTCAGTCAAGTTATACCTTTGGAACCTGTCTACCAACCGCATAGGTAACATTGCGTCAACATTTTTAACATATTATCTGCACTTCGGCCATGTCAAGACAGATTTTGTTAAAAAGTAATATCTACGTCACTAAAATATTTCTTTATAGACATATGAAGTGAACTCCGGTGCTTATTTATTGGCGTATTATCCTTTCAGAGCTTCTTAAATATTTTGTCTCGCAAGTTCCGGAAGTTTATGCTACTCTGAACAATACCTATGCATGGCATGAACCCCATGTTCTGGCCTAAAAGACATTAGAAACGTCACATAAATTAAGTAAACGCTGTCATATGTCGAAATAGTTTATTACCTCCGCCAACGAAGTTGGGGCGGAGGTTATGCTTTTGCCCCTGTTTGTTTGTCTGTGAACAACATAACTCAAAAAGTAATTCACTGAAATTTTGTGGGTGGATTGCTATTACATCAAGGATGGACCCTATTGATTTTCACCGCGATCACTGAAACAATATGGCCGCCACAGAAGCCATGTTGAAATCCTATCACATGCGATAACTCAAAAAGTAATGCCCAGATTTGTCTGAAATTTTGTGGGTGGATTGCTATTACATCAAGGATGGACCCTATTGATTTTGACCGCGATCAGTGAAACAGTATGGCCGCCACGGCAGCCATCTTGAAATCCTATCACACGCAATAATTCAACTTTGGTCCCACTCATGCACATTTGGACTGTGCTGCCTTGGCGGAGATTTGCACTCTACGAGTGCCTCTAGTTTAAGCTGCTAGGGCACACTCCAGTGTTACAGTAAAGATATGGTATTGCATTCTTCCATAGATTAAGAGGTGTCGTTCAACTATAAGTTCAACAACAACTCCAATTCCCAAAAAATTGGGATGCTGTGTAAAATGTTAATAAACACAGAATGCAATGATTTGTAAATCTCATAAACTGACATTTTATTCGCAATAGAACATAAACAACATATCAGATGTTGAAAGTGCAACATTTTACCATTTCATGAAAAATATTCGCTCATTTTGAATTTGATGGCAGCAACACATCTCAAAGTTGGGATAGGGCCATGATTACCATTTTTTAGTATCCCAACTTCTTTTAACAACAGTCTGTAAATGTCTTGGAAGTGAGGAGACTAATTGCTTAAGTTTTGGGGCGAGGACTGTTGTCCCACTCTTGTCAGATGTAGGGGTCTAGCTGCTCAACAGTCTGGGATCTTGTTAGCCAGATTTTTAATTTTATAATGCGCCAAATGTTTTCTGTTGGTGAATGGTCTGGACTGCAGGTTGGCCAGTTCAGCACTCACTCTTCTACTGCGAAGCCATGCTGTTGTGATGGATGCAGTATGTGGTTTTGCATTGTTTTGCCGTAATGTGCAAGGCCTTCCATGAAAGAGATGCTGTCTGGATCGGAGCATATGTTGTTGTAAAACCTCTATATACTTTTCTGCATTGGTAATGCCTTTCCAGATGTGTAAGCTCCCCACGCCATAGGCACTAATGCAACCCGATACCGTCAGAGATGTAAGCTTTTGAACTTTGCCCTGATAACAAGCTGGGTGGTCCCTCTTCTTCAGTCCGCACAACATGGCGTCCATGCTTTCCAAAAATAATTTCAAATTTTGATTCATCTGATGACAGAACAGTTTTCCATTCTAGTCCATTTTAAATGAACTTTGGCCCAGAGAAGACGGCGGCGTTTCTGGATCCTGTTCACATATGGCTTCTTCTTTGTAGATGAGGAAGAGCAGGGGTCCCAACACTGATCCCTGAGGGACTCCCCTCCCCATCATACATAGCTCAGATGAGATCCCACTGACCGCCACTCTTTGTGTTCTGCCCTGTAACCAGTTTCGAATCCACTCCGGAATACCTCCTAAAATTCCGACGGACCTCATTTTAAAATTAGTCTCTGGGTCATTCCATATGAAATCACCCAGGCTCCCAGCTTGATGGTCTCAGAATTGCTTCGTGATATTTTGTTGCCTGTGATGAGCAAATTAAATCGCAGGTGGTTTCAAGTAGATATCTTGTTCCATTCTCATTTTATGGGCCCCGAAAAAGGGGGCGTGGCCCATGTTAAGCCTCTGGTCACAGTTTGTGACCATTTTCAAAGGGTTATAACCGATGAACTAATAAGGATACAAATTTCATTCTTTCAGGATATGTTTATTCTGTCTAATAGCCTGCAGCAAACCTTTTAATATAGTGGTGAACCCTTTGAGTGCTTTGCAATTAACCCCTAAACATTGAAATTTGGTGCCAAACATGTCGATTTCAAATGAAATATTATGCAAGTATCCTTAGAATGTCCCCTTTGCCATTTACATTGTTGATAGTATACCTGATGGAGTTTCAAATGAAGGTAAAAACATTTGTTTATCTTCATCCAATTTGGAGAAACATTAACCCCTTTTCAGCTGATTACCGAAACGGTGCACTTATTGACCCTCATTTTGACCATGTGGGCCTGTTTTGATTTTCAAAAAGTTGGCCTCAAATGAAAGCTTACTCAAAGAACTTCAAAATGCAATATAATCAAACTTGGAACAAATACTCCTACTTGGAAAAATAAGACCCCTTTTAAGTGCTATTTGCACATCAGCACAACTACTCTGTAGTTGTACTTTTTGTTTGCAAATCGCTTTTGCATTTGCAAACCACACTTTGTACGTGAATCATTTTTATATTTGCAAGCCACGCTGTGTTTGTTTGCAAATCTTTCTTCAGATTTGCAAAACCACACTTTGTTTGCACGTGAATCAGTTTTGCATTTGCAAATCACAATGTGTTTGTTAGTGAATCATTGTGCTTTTGTAAAACATGTTCTGTTTGTATATTAGGTTTTGGCAGTAATTTAACTCCATATGAACAGGCTTAGAATCTTCCTGATGAGCGCCCGTCTGGCCAACAGGAGGCACTTGAGCAACGAACAAAGCAACTATTATTTTCCCTTCCCGCCAGTCCCTTCCCAATTTGCAACCCTGTAGCGCAATGGCCAGTTGTGCGCTACTCTGAAAAAGCTGCCAACCACTGCCGGTTGGTGCGACCGGAGATCGAAACAGTGTCATGATTTCTGCACTGCAATGTAGTGCCTTAACCGAGTGAGTTATCCGGCAGCTCGTTCGTTGGCACTCTTAATTTAATGAGACATCAGCTGCTCCACCGAGAAACGAGAGGGTTTTTAACTAGCATCACATTTCCAGCCTTCTCACTGATGAGTATTGAACTGGCTTTAAGCGACAGACAGCAAATGTGAAAATGTCTGGTAATTAATGTGTAAATATTCCATAACGTCGAAATGCCGTTTCATAAATCTAGCATGCGATCAACGCATATTTTAATATTGCCGATACTTTGTTTACCTTCCCACTCGGCGTCAGTTGCACTCTCACGACCATCACTTCTGTTGCTATGGTTAGCTGAGCACATCTAAGAAAACCATAACGATGCAGCAGTACTAGCTAGGTAGTTGCATCAGAAAATGTCACAGTAAATTCAGTATGAAACCGAAACAGAAAATCTGGCCCTGGAATATCGGCGATAGCTAAAATCACATTTCTCGGATGATATACCGGTCATTTGCTCAGCATCTGATGTAGGGTGATAAGTAACAAAAGCAAACCGTTAATATTGAAGCAACCCTGCGTATTTCAGAAAGTACTCAACACCATTTTGTGCAACAAGCCAATGGGCCATATTTAACAATCTTTTGTCATAAAATAATGGACTGGGCCAATCACACTATCCAACACAATAACAGCGCATACCTCTGGGCGAAGGGCGATGTTTCCTCATTAACACGCGACCGTTGTAGCAGACGACAGCTAATTAGGGGGAGTAAAACCTCATTTATCTAGTCTTTGAAAACAAAAATTCCACATTTTTGTATTTTACAACATTTATTTACTAATTATGTTTGTATAAAACAGCATTATGCGTTATCCTTGCGTTCCCCTTTAAGAGATTCTCTTGCAGAATTGGAAATCGTTATGCATGAAAGTTTATCTGTTTCACGTGCATTACGGTTAATTTCCCCACTCGTGACATGGAAATCGATTATGACTCTGGAATTCTCACTCTTGTCTTTACTGAGGAATTGGAAGCGATGGAATTGCTTTAAGACATTTCAAATGGTCTTATTCCATTTAAACAAACAAAACGATCATGAAACACATGCATTGCTTTCAATCCCCAAGTAAAAAAGGCACAAGAGGTCCAGAGTCATAATCGCTTTCCGTGTTACTAGTGGCGAAATCCACTGTTATGCAAGTGAAACTTGCGTTGGGGGGCAGAAGTGTGGAAAAGCTTTCACACGGATTTGAATCCAAATTTTTCAGGGACAGATTACATTCAAAGACAAAGCAAATCGCGTGTATTCGCGTCTTTGCATTGACTTTGAATGTAATCTGTCGTGCGAAAAATTCGTTCCGCATCCAATGTGAAAGCAGCTTAATACGAACATTGTAATACAGTGATTGTCACATTGGCATAAGCAGACGACGACAAATCATCAAACAAACCAGATCGGTAGTTCTAGCAATGTATCGCATTGCCCATTTAATGTGCAGCTTTACAACAAAGTTGCAAGACATCAATAAGTTTACAACGTGCACATTGGAGATAAAATCTGGCTAGTGAACTGCTGAATGGCTCACTCGGAAAAGCATCGCGTTGCGAAGCAAAAGTGACCATCACGCCGCGGGTTCGATTTCCGCCTCGTTCCAATCAGCAGTGTTCGGCAGCTCTTTTCAGAAGTAGCGCGCAATTGGCCAATGCGCTACAAGGATGCAAATTGGGAAGGGTCTGCTGGGAAGGGTTATGTAGATGTAGTTCCCTTGGGCACCTCCTGTTGACCAGACGGGCACTCATAAGGAAGATTCAGAGCTCAATTCATTCTGAATATTCTTCGCTCTTGACCTGCGCTTGCGTAGTCTTTATCATTGAATATGTGAGAAGCAGTGTTTAACGGCCGCGTGCTTCGAAGTAAAGCTGCCAGAGGTGTACTCTCCCCTGAATTGGCAAAAGGGGGCCGCAGATGCGAAGAAGCCTAAGTAATTGTATATAGTACCCTAATTGGATATTCCAACTTCGGGTGGGATTGGAGATGCCAAAAAAAAAAAAAAAAATCCGGATAGTTGCCTATCGAATCCTTATGTGGACGGTTACACTCCAGATTGGGCGAGAACCTGAGAGAAAATGAATATTCAATTTGCGTTTCTTATTGACGTAAATTCTCCTCCTATTTCCTTTTATTCGCAAAAACCAATACTTCAAGTGGTGTTGGAGTACAAGAACCACAACGAGTCACAAACTGATTATGGACCTACCATATTCAAATACAAACCGATAAGTCCATTTTCTTGTGGAATGGGCACCTTAAATGGTGCATTTTGGTGCATTCTACTGCTCTTCAGACAGCTTAGTAGAAGTATTTTTCAGAGTAAAATGATTTTCCAGTCAAATTTCAGTTTTGTTTTTTTTTTTTTTTATAAGTTGAATTTGCATAATTTGAAAAAAAAATCCAGTTTTGGAGACCACCATTACAAAGTGTTGAAGTTGACTGTCACTTTTTCGGAAATGAGGCAAAATATCGCTGCCATTCAAACACAGGTTGGTTAAAAATATTTTCCCACATTTTCTCATATGTTATTCAAATATACCCTAAAACATAGCGAAGATCTCTGTCATCCTTCTCGCCAGCGTATTTCAGCGTAGCGGTTACCTGAAGAAATACGCTGTGGCTTGGCCCGCTACGTTGTCTTTCAAGCTGTGTGATTGCAAAATTTGACACATTTTCCTGTGAAATATGTGCAAAGCTTCCTTAAATAAACTTGTTTCTCTACCGTCATCTTCCCTGCTAGCGAATAGCGTATGGTTTGTTTTGACAGAAACAACCATGTGCACATCGTGATATGAGATTGTTTAGGAAAGAACGGGGGGTCGTATGTAGGCTAATTTATTTCTCCAGACTCATGCTGCCATGTCAGGCGGTATCGGAGATTCTGTCATTAGCAGGGCTCAAGTTTTGAACGCAGGCTAGAATGAGATTTTCTCCGGGGGGGGTGTGCATGATACTCCCGTTTTCCACCGTGGGTGAATGAATAATGCAGCTTTCAGAACATTGTTGCAGCAGGATCACGTAAATAATTCCAGGATGGCTGTTTTTTTTTTTTTTTTTTTTCCATTGGTTCTTGCCCTAAATCTTACCCAGATATGATAGTGCCATTATATGATTGGCTATTGTGTAGCCCCTTTTTTTTTTTTGATTGGCTGCCAGGTGGCAAGCTGTCACCGAGAACTCCAGGGGAGACGTGTTTGATTCCTGCCGGTTTCCACAGTTATAGCGGTGCTGCTGCGCGCATAGGCCTACTGTTGGAAATTGTTTTCGTTTTAATCATTTTTTCGAGTGAGAAATACTATTTGCGGCGTAAGTGCGTGACATCCGACTGAAATGAGTTACAATCGCGCTCATTGCGTGAGACTTGAGAACCCTGCATTAGCATAGCCCCGAATACAATTGTGTGTTTCAGAACCAAAGCCTTTGCGAGTTTACCTTTAGCTACAGTGGTCCCAGGTATTATTTCAAGGGTGTTTACATGCAAGATTTGTATTCTAAGTGAGTATATATAAACACTGAACAAAAATCTAAACGCCTCATGTCAAATATTGATGCTACATGGAGTTAACAACTCTAAGTGAGCATATGCTGACTTTTACTTGTACAATAGGGATATTTCTCTTGATTTGTGTACCATTTTTTTTGATCCATCTCTCTGTCAGTGAGCATTTGCTCAGTGATGCAGTGATTTCACTCAGTACATGGGTGTGGCATTTCCAGACAGTGATCAGACAGAATGAGCAGTACCCAGACACTCCTTATACTGGGGACAATAAAAGGCCACCCTAAAATGTCAAATTTTGTCAAAAGTCATCATGCCTCAGATGTCTCGGGTCATGCGGGAATGTGCCATTGGCATGCTGGATGCAGGGATGTCCACCAGAGCGGTCGCTGTGCAGCTGAATGTTAACTATCGGACGATAGGCCGTTTGAGAGTTTGTTTCCGACAGACAGGCAGTACTGCAAATTGACCTCATCCACGTCGGCCACGTGTGACCACACCAGCACAAGATCGCTACATCCGGCTCGTCCACCAGCGGGATCGGCTCAGATCAGCGACACGCACAGCAGATGAGACCGTTGGTCTGCACAACAGACTCATCACACCACAGACAGTCCGTAACCGCCTGCGAAGCCAACTTGCACGCCGGGCGCCCTCACCGTGGTCTGGATCTCGCCGCTGTCCGGCGTCGGAACCAACTCGCATGGGCAAACGCACACGTTCGATGGCCCTTGGCACACTGGAGAAGAGTGCTATTCACAGACGAATCCTGGTTCCAGTTTTTTGTTAATAAAAACTCAAAAATTTGACATGGGGCGTTTATATTTTTGTTCAGTGTATATCCTTAAATTTTGTGAAGCATATCAAACGTGAAGTGAGAGAAATGATTATCGCATTGCACGCAATAGATAAATTCAGCGAAGACTTGGCAAACACTTGGCAAATTTAAGGTCTGCAAAGTCATCATCCTCTACCTGACAATTGCTCTCACCCCCTTCCCAATTACTTTGATCAATTTGCAATCAAACAGTTGATTCGCTCAATTAGGCTAACGATTTAAATTGGTAGATAGTCTGATATATTTAGACATCCTTTTTTGTTTATCACATTTTGAAATTTAAATGACCATGAAACATGACAGATTTGCCTGAATGTGTTTGCCAGATTATTTCTAATTTTACATTCTGCCGCGCTGCATGTGAACACGTTAACGATTTACTTGTCCCGTTCGATACGCTTAAACAAAATGTTTTCCACCTTCACTGTTGGTTATTTAGAGGTTCAAAAGTAACTAAAATCAAGAGCTATGAGTTACTTTATTTTAAATTAATCTTGTTCAATTATCTAATGAAAAATGCCACAAATTTGCGGCACTGATTCTCCTGAACGTGTTTGCCTAATCTTCAGTGCATTTGACTATTGCCTGCTATGCAAACATATTCTCTCTTGTATTCATGTTCGATATGCTTCACAAAATGCTCTCCACTTCACGTAGCCTATATTTTTTCAAATGTTTAAAACCAGGGCCATCTTAAAATTATTTCATTTTTCAAGAAATATCTTTAATAATACAAACAAAATTCCCCAATGAGAGGTGGAATTCAGGGGTCTGCTATTTATTCAGACTATTGACATTCTTTCAATCTAACACGGCAGCCTGGTTAGGTCTGTGTACTTCTCGTTTTCTCTTTTTAATCAATATAGGCCACATTTTGGTTTTGATTAGTCATTTGGCTGAATAAATGGCTTGATTGCAGGTTAGGCAAAGTACGCGGGAATTGATTAAGGTAAGCTAATTATGCCAAGGCGATGGAGGCTGTCCACCCTCGCTGGTAATTAGCGGACTTCAAATCTGTTTTCTTCCCGGAAGCATTTCAAATGACCGCATTCGGTAAGTGTCATAGAAAAGGTAAGAAGCAAGCATGTCTGTCTGCCTCATAGTGGCAGTTACTTTTATTGCACTTAAAATAATCGTGATTTGGTTTATCGCGCAGCCCTACTCATATTAAATAAGCTTGAGTGAAGAGACTACTCGGTTGAATTATGGAAAAATCAATGTTATTGGTGGTCTGGTGGTTCTGAGAAACTAAGGCCCACGAGTGTGACATTTGTCGGGGGGGCCCTCAGTGGGTGGAGGATGGACTTGCAGATTGGAGCCTTAGAAATTGGAAATCATGAAGGCTTCTTGCATAGAAATGGCTGACATAACTGAAATATTGTGAATGATCAGCAAAATGCTGTATAGCCTCAAGGTACTTAAAACCAACTTGTAACGTGAGTAATGTAACATGAGTAACAGTACTATTTTGTTTTAAGGGCCTGTTGCAGAAAAATACTGTGGCATTAAGTTGAAATCCTGGTTTTTAGAATTTTCATTAATGAAGGTTCAAACATAAGTTATCCAATTTATTCCGTAATGCATCAATGATCAAAAAGATTCGACCAAACTTGAAAAAAAGCCATATTACTTTTGAGTAATGTGCGTAACGCTTGAAAAATCCAGTCTGCCAGCATAACCATTGATGGGTCGGTCACAATCAGGGTGCATTACAGTTTTACTGGATGTTATAGTCTTATAACATGACTATTTAATATGTAAATAGCATTCTACTAGTAGTTTTGGATTATACTTTTTGCGAATGCCTCAATGGTGTATTGATACTTGATGCTAGACATTTTTGGGTGAAAGCGTGGATCTGGTGAAGGTGCCTTGCAATCGGGCATTTTAGCGTTATGAGTCACCAGGTGTTAATGCTTATTTTTGTGTGTTTATTCTTTGTTTTGTGTGGTAAACCTGCTATAGCTTGAACATTTATTTGTAACTTTATATTGTTTTTTATCTGTGCAAAAAAAATCAAAATTGGAGTGAAATATCGGAAATGGCGTGCATTTTTTGAAATTGTGCATTTTGTTATAGAATTTCGCCAATTTCAAAATGTATCACTGTATTATTAGTCAGTGTTGTTTAAAAAGCCTTATACAACAAGATCATGTCTCATTTTGATTACCAAAGGATTGGCTTTTATGATATAGTGAGCTTTGTATGCGCATAATGCATGTGTTTTCATCACAACCATTCAAGCTGGAAGACAATCGATCTGCCAAAAAACTTGTAGTGCCCGTGACTTGTCCTTATCTCCATATAGAGCCAACAGCATTTATGCCAAGGGGTTATCTTTTCACATTGTGTCAAGCTAGATGATAAGACACCTTTTGGTCATAAATGTAGTTCAATCTTATACCATTCCTTATAGTAGGGAATAACCGTCTGTCACGGACACTATGCGTGTATTGTCCGTGACACGAAGGATACCTGCTGTCAGTTTAGTTCCCATGTCTATATACGTCCATTAATATACCATGTGTATAAGAATGTTCTTGAACAATGTTCTTCTTTATCAAATGGAGCACAACATGTTAGAAATCTAGTGAAACAAGACGATTAATTTATGGTAGTGTCCGTGACATGCAATATACGCCCTGGCAGGCATATGTTTAAAAGTTGATTTCTGCAAAACTACAAAAGATTTGCACCTGAAATTTGGAGGTCAGGAACACAAATGTGTGTGCATAGCAATAAAAGTGTTTTCAGGTTTTTGGGGCAGAGAAATAATTTTCATGATAGTGACATGCCATAGAGCACCCTGATTGTGACTGACCCGGGAGGGGTTCATTCCGGGATTTCTCTTGTGAAGTTGACGATGGTCAGAGGTTGCCAGAATGTAGAAGTTTTGAAGTTCTGTCCATTGAATAAGTAGTGAAGCAATTTTATACTGTAGCCTGATGCAGTGAATGTAGAGTGAGTAATGCTGAAATTGCCCAGGTGAAAAATCCTGATTGTTTGGCAACTGCTCATCGGATCTTAAAAATTCCAAAAGCATTTTTCTTCTTTCAGTGAGCACTAATCAAAAATGCATACTATTATACTTTACAGAGGTTAAAAATTTTGACGTCTGCATTGCTATTTGACGGTGCGTAATTTTGAGGGCTCTGACAGCTTGAGGGAGCCACTTGGAGAGCAATCTTATTTGGCTCATAAACGGTAGATAATTTTGAAAATCACTGTCATATGAAGTACACTAGTGGTCAAGGAGTTGGTCCCCGAAATGTATTGTTTTAACTTCCTGTCAGTTTTAAATTCTCAGTATTTTTTTTATATTTCATTTCTGAATTTCATGAAGATTTTTTGCATTTGTGGCCCTTACTCTGAACTAAAATTACAATAAGAAACTGAAATACGATGGAATTCTAAATGCTACCAGTGTCTTGTTTCATTTAAGCCATTTGCCTCCTCGCTGTGAAGCTCAAATCTTGAATTATGAAGCCTCAAATAGGTTACGCATAAATAGCCATATTTCGCTTCTGCGAAAAGGGGTTAAATGCGTATGCAAATTACAAGGATGAGCCCTGTTACCCGCACTTAATTTTATAAGATTTTGGGCAGTGCTCAGACGGGGAAAACATTAAAAAAAATATATGAAGATAATACGTCATTTGCTCCTTCGCGGCAAAACGAGGCAATGACCACTTGGGTATTTACTTCAACTTTCTTACAGTGGACCTCATCCTACCGCCGAGCAGCCCATTCTCACTCCATTTAGACATTATTCATGGTTTTGTGTATACGAAGTGCAGTTTGTTTTTGCTCTTTGTTGGCAGCTTATTAAGTGAGGTTTGGTCATAGAGCGATGAACCTGATATGGTTAGTCTGTTGGGTCTCTGCTTTTATATGAGCCCCTGAGGACAAGAGTGGTCTAACTCTGTTTTTCATAGTTTTGAGATAATCTAGGCCAAAGTTCAAGCCCTGGTTAAAATTTAGGACACATGTAGGGTATGCCATCTGTTGTTAACCTGAGAGTTTATGACCATGTTTTTCAAGATAACACAACTTTTTTCCGCAAAAGTAATGTTTCAGAGGTTACCTTCTCTAAATTTTCTGAAAAAGGCCCTTTTTATAAGTTGGACCACTCTTGCACTGGCTGTCTTAACAAATGTAACTGACTTAAGACAAGTAAATTAATAACTCAGTTTTAATAACTCAGTAATAGCTTTAATTTCCGGCATCCTTGGAATTCGAAACACAAAATAACAAGAGAATACAGATCAAAAGTGAAACATTGTATCGCAAACTGCTGACCACTGAGAAAGTCATCCATCAGCTAATCTTGTTCCTCACAGCTGTCTTCGCTGTCATCATCTGGATGAAAGTTTGGGCCATCTTCATCTTCGATCAGACCCAGATTAAATGAGTGGTGGACAGGCGGTACAAGGTTGAGATGATCTTTCAAATCCTTGACTTTTGAAGGGTTCAAAGAGTTAGACCACTGTTGCACTCACGCTTTTTGTCTTGATGGAAGTGAGGATAACTAAAAATCTCTGTATAGTAAGATGCATCGCTGTGACATCTAGACCACTTATGCCGTAAATATATTTTACCTTTAACTTGCGAAATATGGGTCTAACTCAAAAATGGGAAAATTAGAGTTAGACCACTATTACACTCAGTGACTTATATGATAAATTGTTTGTGTGGTAGAACGAAGTTACAGATTCAGTATTGCATATTCAACAAGGGCATCGTTTGCGTGTTTTTGCTACAACCTCATTTAATATCTCAATGTTGGAATTGGTTTGTTTTGGTAAAAATGGTCATGATGAGTTTTCAGCCAAGATTCTTCCCGTAGTGTGGGTATATAACATGACTTTTTTGCTTCACGCGGTGCATTCCCACAGATACTGGGGGTGTTCAAGTTAGAGGCTAAATGGCGGTTATAGGCTTGTCTACCTCAGACTTGACATAAGAAACCGCTGCGTACGCACTTACCACCACTCCTCCTCTATTTATACTGTCAAGGCCGAAAAAAAATAAGAATTGAAGCACTAGGAATTTAAATCGCACTAGAACGAATTTTCACGTGGATACCAGTTCTTCTTCACTTGCACAGCCCATAATCGACGTCTTTGCTGGTTTCTGGGAAATCTATGCATATTTGTACCTTGTCCAGGATGGACCGAGCAACCCACTGCTACACATGACACCATGACAGCAGGGAATGTGGTCTCAAAAGCTGAGAAAAAGCATTTTTGCTGTATAATTTCTTGACTGAGGGTTGCCCTGTGTGGGATTTAGACTGCAGCCTATCCACAGGACAGCATGTGGTCATCATTCTTTTTATAAATGAAGTAAAGAGTACTGAATGATTCAATACTTTTTGCCTCCTTGCAAACATTTGCAAAAAACATGCAAACTCGGGGGACCAATCTAGGCTTGACAAGAATATCATGGGCTGGGGATGAAATTTAATATGGTATCCTGCAGTTTCAGCCAAGGGAAAATGCTGTATTCTCCTTCAAAATCACAAAAAGAGAGTGCCTTGGAGTTTTCCTTTTTGCAATTTTTGTGATTTTGAAGTTTAAATGCATCCTTTTCGAAAGAGCACCTCGAACTAAACAGAGTTTTGAGTCCAGGAAGCGCTCCTTCCTATACATTTTTTTTTTTTTTTCAGTTTTTTTTTCATTGACTGGAACTGCAGGAAATCATAGCAAATTGAACCTCAGTTCAAAAAAATTTTTTGGGCGAGGGGGGGACGCTCCCTTGCACTCATCCCCCCGGCTTCACCATGCCACCTGACACTCTGAAAATCCTGGGCAGAACTGATTGTTATTTGTGCCGTTTTCAACTCGATGTTGATGAAGTAGAATTTTCAAATCACTTGATTCTGTTTTAATTTGAATTTTACATACAGTCGGAAATCTTGTGGAATTTGGTTCATTGCTGAAACTTACCATTTAGAAAGTTTAAATGGGCTTGGTGAAGGACTGTTTGTGACATTTCATTAAATTATTGAAAAATTATCAAATTAGTGATGGACAAGTAGATAAGCTATACCAGTTTTTAACACCTCACTGAACAACTCCTAATGTTGAAGTTGACTGCTTATGTTGGCTAGTAGAAAAATTATATCCCTGTGAGTCTCTCTTTTTTTTGTCTTCTTTGTAATCTGTCAGATTACTGCGTGAACCCTCAGACCGTCCTCCTTCTGCGGGTTATTGCTGCCTTCTGCTTCTTGGGTATCCTGTGCAGTCTAACCGCCTTTCTGTTGGATGTCTTCGGCCCAAAGCACCCTGCCCTGAAGATCACCCGTCGCTACGCCTTTGCACACATCCTCACTGGTACTGGACAGTTGGGTTGGGCCATTATTAATCTGGGATAGAAGAAAAAATCAGAAGGGCATGCTAGGTTGTCCTGTATTGCATAATTACATATTGATACCCTCATGCAAAAAGGGCATAAGTGACCTTTTACAAATTTTACAGGAGAGGCAAAAAACTGCTCCAGGTAAATCTCTTATCATATGGAAAATTTCCATGGTGAATGAGTGGGTCATTAAATGATGTTAAAGCCTGGAAAAGATTGATTCCTAATCATTAGCTAATGAAGAGATGATCCAGATTATGTCATGTACACCGTTTTAGCATGAGTCGGGATGAAGAGTTCAATATACAACCCCACTTCTGAAATAGTTGGGACAAAGTGTAAATTGTGAATAAAATCAAAACGCAATGACTTTCAAACCACACCAGCCAGTATTTTATTCACAATAGAACAGAGGTAACATAACAAATGTTGAAACAGAGAAATTTTACAATTTCATCCACAAAATGAGCTCATTTCAAATTTGAAGGCTGCTGCAGGTCTCAAAATAGTTTACCATGGTGTAGCATCCCCTCTTCTTTTTAACACAAAGTGGAGGCGTCTGGGCATTGAGGAAACAAGTTTCTTGAGTTTAGCCATTGGAATTTGATCCCACTCGTCTAATACAGACTTCCAGCTGCTGGAGAGTTTTGGGTCTCCTTTGACGGACTTTTCGTTTAGTTATGCACCAAATGTTCTCAATCGGTGAAAGATCAGGACTGCAGGCAGGCCAGTTCAGCACACACTCTTCTACTACGAAGCCATGCTGTTGTAATAGCTGCAATATGTGGTTTTGCTTTGTCCTGCTGAAATACGCAAGGCCTTCCCTGGAATAGATGTCCTCTGGAGGGGAACATATGTTGCTCTAAAACCTTTATATACCTTTTGTCATTCATGGTGCTTTTTAAAACATGCAAGTGTCCCACACCATATGCACTTATGCATCCCCATACCATCAGAGATGCTGGCTTTTGAACTGAACGCTGATAACAGGAGGGGTGGTCTTTCTCCTCTTCAGCCCGGAGGACACGACGCCCATGATTTCCAACAAGAATGTCAAATTTGGACTCGTCTGACCACAGGACACTTTGCCACTTTGCTACAGTCCATTTTAAATGAGCCTCGGCCCACAGAACATGGCGGCTCTTCTGGATCATGCTCCACAATGGCTTCCTTTTTGCATGATAAAGTTTTAGGTGGCATCTGTGGATGGCAATGCGGACTGCGTTTACAGACAGTGGTTTCTTGAAGTATTTCTGGGCCCATTTAGTAATGTCAATGACAGAATCATGCAGGTGAGTGATGCAGTTGCGTCTTAGGGCCCAAAGATCACGGGCATCCAGTAAAGGTCTTTGGGCTTGTCCCTTACACACACAGAGATTTTTCCAGTTTCTCTGATTATTTTGATCATGTTATGCACTGTCGATGATGAGACCCTCAAAGCCTTTGCAATTTGACGTTGAGGAACATTGTATTCCACAATTTTTTTACTCAAGCCTTCACGGTTTGGAGAGCCTGTGGCCATCTTTACTTCTGAGAGACTCAGCCTCTCTAAGACATTCCTTTTATAGCCAGTCATGTTACACACCTGATGCCAGTTAATGTAATTACTTACTAAATGTTCTTTCAGCTGATTCTTTTATATATTTATTGCTTTTTCAGCCCTTTTTTGCCTGTGTCCCAACTTTTTTGAGACCTGTTGCAGCCAGAAAATTTGAAACGAGCTCATTTTGTGGATAAAAATGTACAATGTCTCAGTTTCAACATTTGAAATGTTATCTACCGTACAGGCCAGCAGATACTGCCTAATACCCACGAGACGTCTCGTGTATCTCTCGTGGATTTCTCGCGATAATCTCCTCTTCAGGTTGCATGCTATCATCAACCTCATACTCTGCCGAGACAAGCTTCGCAGTAGGCGGGCCGCCGAACCTACACACGTAATGTTGTCCGAATTAGGCCTATGCACAGTTGTTACTGAGAATTACTTTTTATATGCGGATTAAATAGATATAATACGTTGTTGCATTGCTGCGTTGTTGTTGGTAATCACTAATCCGTGAAAATCGAGGGTGGTCTGAAGAAGAGTATACGATATCCAGCAGCAGTTGAAGAGTCACTTGGAAAATCTCAGTATACATGTACCGCTGGTCTGAATAAAACATAATGTGCTACATATCATGAGATAACTCACATTACATTGTAATTTTGCATTTATTTTCTAGCCTGTTTACTGTTTCATCATTTCATCAGGTCATGTGGTAGAATGGGAGATAACTCACATTATGTTTTTTGCTGTTTAACGTGTTCCGCAAAAGCCTTCTGTTTGACGATACCGCGTGAAAGGGTTAATATGCTGGTTTACGATGCTGGTTTATTCTTAAACATTTATACTGTAAATGCACCAAAGAATGTTTTCTGTGCACATCTCAATGTGTCATAAATAAAGCAACAAATCTATCAATTCACATGTCAAATTATATTTAAAGCGGCGCCTTGTTGCTAGAGATGCCAAGTCTCAAGCATTTGGTGTTAATAAGTCTTCGCGCATTTTTTAGGCTTATTCACCGTAGTCCGCAATTATTCAGTGAACGCTTATTAATGAGATTCTCACGTGGAATTAAAATCCTTGTGCAGTGAAGTTCCAGCGTCACTTGTGTAAAGGTGGACCTCACCACAAGTAACATGGAAAGCGATTATGACTCCGGACTTCTCGTGCTTCTCTTTACTCAGGGATTGGAAACAATGGATGTGTTTCAGGATCGTTTAAATTGTTTAAATGAAATAAGACCATTTGAAACGTCTTTTTGCAATTCCATTGCTTTCAATCCCTCAGTAAAGACAAGCGTGAGAATTCCCCAGTCATAATCGATTTGCGCGTCACTAGTGGGGAAATTAATCGTACTGCACGTGAAACTGATCAACTTCATGCACAATGACTTAAATTCCGCAAGTGAATTTCTTCAGTGCGCGTTAATAGAATAATTGCTGACTACGGCACGGGAATGTGAATGCCAGAGACTCACGCCTAACGCGTGAGACTTGGCATCTCTGCAACTGTTGCAGTATCCTGAAAACGACAGAGCTCACATTCCATGTCTTTTTTCCTTCAATTGGAATTGGTTAAGTGTACAGTAATTATTAGTTTGATATTTGTTTGGCGTATAGATTTTGCCGATGTAATGTACTGAAATGCAAATTATCACCAGCACTAGGTCGACATTTTTTTCCACGCATCGATATATGTGACTTGTACATTTACGCTGCGTTGCGATATTCTCGTGTCTGTCTCGTGTATTTCTCCCGATAATCTCGCCTAGAAATGGCACTGTCTGCTGGCCTGTACGGTATGTTCTATTGTAAATAACGTCTCGGCTCATGTGATCTGAAAGTCACTGCAGTTTGATTTTATTCACAATTTACACTTTGTCCCAACTATTTCAGAAATGGGGTTGTATGAGAAACGCATCCTAAAAGGGCGTATCTACAACACTCATTGAAATGAAGGTGACCTCGTGAGTGTGCCCAGAGTCTGTTTAATGTTCATAATTTTTTATTTCTAAATACGCATAATGGTTTCCTTTTCCCCTAGTAAATGTTTAAATGTTAGAAACATTTAATACATGGATATGATATGGCAGAGTATACATTTTGGTTTCCATTGTCAAAATTTTGAAGTATTTTGTAAAACAGCTGGTCTGTCTATTCTGCATGAAATTGCTGTCAATCTGCAAAGAACTTGAACATGTAAAAGTGAGTCATCAGACCTAAAGATACACTAAACACCCCAGTGGCTAAAAACAATGCAAGGTATTTCTGAATTAAGGTCACTGTGTCACCTCTGTGCTGACAATGATATCTGAAACCATAAACAACAGATAATGCAACAAATGCAGTGTGCATTGACTGTGGGCATATGTACAGTTCATGACAGTACCAACTAGGACTACCAATATGCAAAGTAGAGGCTCTAGAGAGCTTGAATCGCTCACCTGGATCTGTATGAAAATTAACTAATTCTTAAAATTACAGAACCAGAATCTACTGCAGCATACAAGTAACAAGGTAGAGGATCTTAATGAAATGCCAAACTACAGGATTATGATTTTGAACTCATCCCATAATTTCGCAAAATCGATTTTTAACACGTTGACTGCCGACTACAAGATAACTCATAATGGTGGGTCAGGGCTGGCGCTAGACCTGAAAATTCGGGGGCAAATATCCCTTTATTGATTAGTCCTGGCTAATTCTAGATGGTTTTCCTTCATTAACACGTTTTCCAATTCAAGAATAATCAAGTGGCTATTGAAGACACGGCTTCTCTCCCCCATGCGATCGAACAGCGACAAAATAATGGGCTACATTCAGTACAGAAAAATAATTTAATTATAAATGGGTCTATGCACTGGCACTCAGCAACGGTAATTTTTTTTCCAGCCAGAGCGGCATTTCTGAACTCTTCAGCGAATTAAGGTAATTTCGGCAACAAGTATGTACGCCTGTTTTTGAAGCACGGTCACACAACTTGCTGTAAAAAATAGACAGCTGTCCGATTGGAAAATGTAAACAGACGAAACCACGTGCTAGTCACCAAAATTACCTTCATTCGCTGAAGAGTTCTGAAATGCCGTCCCCGAGTGCCAGTGCATAGACCTATTTATAATTAAATTATTTTTCTGTACTGAATGTAGCCCATTATTTTGTTGCTGTTAGATCGCATGGGGGAGAGAAGCCATGTCTTCAGTCGCCACTTGATTATTCTTGAATTGGGTAATGTGTTAATAAAGGAAAACCATCTAGAATTAGCCAGGACTAATTGTTGTCAATAATTGTTACCTTTTTGAAAAAGGGTTTTGACCCCTTTAGGATAAGAATTCAGACCTAAAATTTTGCCAGAAGATGGGTCCTACATGGATGTATCTAAAAAGTGAAAAATACCATTTTTGCCCAAACTGTAACTTACGCCCTCTTTGCATGAGGGCAGCGATATGTTCACATTAATATACTCACTGAAGAACATGGCATACATGTCGCGATTAAGGGATAAACACATACATTTTCATACAGTGTTATGGCCTGTGCTCTTTAAATTTTGCATATTTTTTTTCTAGGCATTGAAATTGAATAGAATTTTAGGATATGATATGACCGTAACTTAAGTGTCTTTTGCAATTATTTGTTTGTTTAGATTGACACTATCAATTTTCTTCATGTTATTAAGATGTTTTAAATTGAATAATAAAACCATTTCCAGGCCTATCTTTTCCAAGTTTCAAAGATTTAAAAATTCAGTTTGGGACTTGTGAGTGAGGATGAGGAAGAAGGGCCAATTAAAACCGATCGATAATGTGTCAAAAGCACACAAGAGGTTTCTTCTTCAAACAGAATATTAGAGTCCAGTACAGAACTAAAGAATGGTAGAAAAACATTGAACAGAAATGGAATATGGGACAACGAAAAAGGATTTCTTGCTTGGTGAATAACATTGAGGAGCTTTAAAATGAAAGATGGTTTGAATACAAAACACTTGGCCCATAATTTGTTATTAATTGCTTTATTTGGTGATTTTAATGTTGAGTAAAAAAATTGCCGAACCTGCGGTCCTCCAGGCCCAGGGTTGGACGCACCACAGGCCTACTTATAATCGTAAAAATACTAGCCATTTTATAGTTTATTTCAATTCTACCTTGACAGAAAATGGTCCCCAAGAAGAATTTAAACAAGTTCTTTCAGAAGAACCTGTCAAGATCTGTAACTGTAATAGGACCCATGGTTATTGCAGTGAGTAAAATTTAAACATTTAATCTTTTTTGTTTCTCCATCTTTACTTTCCCAGTCCTGCAGTGTGCTACGGTCATTGGGTTCTGCTACTGGGCTTCTGAGCTGATACTATCCTTGCAGCAGCAGCACAAAAAGTACCACGGCTCCCTTATTTATGTTACCTTTGCCATAAGCTTTTATCTTGTGGCTGGAGCAGGTGGTGCCTCCATTCTGGCCACTGCTGCTAACCTGCTGCGCCATTACCCCACTGAAGAGGAGGAACAAGCCCTGGAATTGCTGTCTGAAATGGAGGAAAGCAGTGAGACCTATCCAGCTGAATATGACATAGCCAACCAGTTCCAACCACCACCTGCGTACACCCCTTAGTAGGCCATCCCCTCCTTCTCTTATGTCAATGATTATTACTGCAGTGGGCATCACTGAAAACAAACAAACCAAATGCCTGATGAAAGTGCCCAAAACATTGATCAGAATCCCATCCACTCGTCTCTTGTGAGCTCCTGGTGATCTGTAAATTAGTTTTTACTCTGATTATTGATTTTTACTTCTGTGAATGTTTGTCTTTTTTCTTTTGTTCTATGTCATGTAAGGTGATGATATGCACCTACAGTACATGCTATTAGTGAAAGTAGCACTGTCACTAGATTTTCCATTTTTGTTTCTTATTTTTTCCTGCGCTTTCATGTTAATCACTCCAATGCTATTGCTGTGCATTTGTATCTCATACATAGGGGGGAAAAAAGTAAATTTATGGCTCATTCATTGCATTGGGTGGTGAGATAAGTACAGATGCACTACTTCATTCTTTGGAGCCAAGATGGAAAAGAAAGGAAGGGCTGAATCATTGTCTTTTGAGCAAATATCAATTTGAAATTCGGGAAGTATTTCATATGGTGTTCAGGATCTCAAATGGTGCCAGAAATGGAAAATTAAGTCGCAAATGGTATTCAGCGTAATCCAGAAAGAGCCAGGGTGGGTGCAGGCTTTCGTTCCCGTCATGCAGTTACACTCTGATTTTGGTAATCAAACCGTAGAGTCTTTTCTAATGCCATGTTCACATAATATGGGAAAGCTTGTGAAGGGGAATGATTTCAATTACTATGACTTGTGTTCACATCAGAGAAAGCTGAAGAGGACGTCAGTGCCTTGGGGTGTAGTGTAATTATACTCTTTATTTAGGTGACTTATCAGATGTTTACAATGGTATACTGTTGAAAGAGTTTGTGTTTTATGATGGGCAAAGTTTGTTGTGCTTACAATGCATGACAAATAAAAGCATTAGATGGGTTTACTTTGGCTACCTTGAATGATGGGGCTCATAGGAAGACACCACTTTCTGGCACTTTCGCTTAATTTACCTCCCATTCGGATATATCGGAGCTTTCAAAAAAAAAAAAAAAAGAGTCCTTCATGTAAATAACATGCATGCCAACATCCTACTAATAATTACTAGTCGGAACTTGGTTTTTACAGTAAAATGATAAAAGACATGAAAAAGGCATGATGGACCTTGATAACCACCCATACCAGCCCTTTCTGGATAAAGTTGAAATCCCCTATCCTAAATCATTGTGGCTTTGTAGGATTTTTGATGTAATGCTTTATTTTTTATGAGGCGTAGTTCAAAAATAGCGCCTTCCAATTATGGTTGTATAATACAGCATGTTATATTTTAAATTTATTTAGTGGTTGCTGTGCAGGTTTTTTTTTATACTCAAGTAATTAAAGTAAATATTACAGATGCTTCATTGAAAATCATTCCATTCATCAAGGGCTTGTATACGTTTTGAAGAATACTCCTCTTATATCCTGATGAAAAATGAATCCACCATGAAAGCAAACACAGCATATCATCCATAATAAAAAGGTTTGTGAGTGACTAATTTGTACTTTTTTCTCGAAGTTGTGACTTTTTTTAACAACTGCCTTTGGCATGCAGAACGACCTGTGTACACCCTAGGGCAAATTAATTGAAACAAGTGGCAATTTTTCAAATGTATCCCAATTCATGCTCTCAAGCAGAAAACATTTTTGTCTTTTGCATTTTTTCCACAGGGTAGAATAAAATCATAAGGTATAAGAAATTTCATATTTGTGGGGTGGGTGACACCACAATGGCACATGTGCAGTTATTACATCAATGGGTATTACACTGCATGTTTCTTTGCTATTTGTGGTCATTTGTTTCCCTGGTTAGTTAGTTGAAAATCAAACGTTGTCCACTATGGATGTGACCCCGAGAAACCGCACAAAGATTGTGACCTGGCAGAAACAAACAAGCAAATCAGGCAGGGACATAGCAAGTACAGTTGGCGTCAGTTTTCAGTCAGAGAAACTGAGGATGTCCTACTATATTTTAATATGCATAAATTAATATGATTCATAAAATTATAGTTGAAATTAGAAAAAAATCCATGATCTAGTACCCTTTTCGCAGGTTGTTTGAATTACTTTGCACAGAGGTGTATGTTATTGCGAAACTACTCTAAAAAACAGTGGTTTTGCGATACATTTTCTTTATAATTTTGCAGAAATTATCGATCATATAGATTGGCCAATGACTATGGATTAAATTAAATCTGCATTACTTGGAAGTCATGGTCATGTACATGTTTTTCCCCTTTTAGTCTTGCTATCTGATTTATTGACTTGAAACACCTCTGTAAGTATCGACTGTATTTAAAGCATTGCTGTAAATATTTTGTCCCTAATCCCGTGATTTTCCATTTGACATTTTCTTTGGTCATTGTAATATGTGTTTGGCTCTGTTTCATGGAATCCGACCAATGAACTTTTGAATTGGTTTGCGGAATTTATTTTCCTTTATGAGAAGCCAAATTTTAACACTGAAATTTGAAATATGTTTTTTCTCAAATTTAACAAGTGGACTCACCCATTGCTGTGTGGGGAGTTTGAAGGATTAGACCATTGGGTCATTCCATGTCAATTTGCCAAATTTCAGAAAATCTTCCCGCACGACCACATCAGATTTTCTTGAAAGAATTCATGTTGGTGGATTCACCTCTTAATAGAATAATCCTAAAATTGTAGGTCTCTACTGCCAATAGTTTGGCCACAAAAAAATTATTAAAAGGACAAAGATTTGGGCGATTTTTAGCCTTTTTTTAGCATCGCCTTCTGAAGTTCTAATTTTGAGCTGGAATATCTGAAAAAGTACTTGAGCTAGGACCTCCAAAGTTTGTATGTCAAATATCTGGTGCTACATCTGTACATAATTTAAATTTCAGCAGTCTGGCTCATGTGTAACATGCAGTAATAGGCCCCTAGATTCTGTCGAAAATTTCTATTTGCAAACTGTGGCAGCACTTTTAAGGGCCTGTAAACTCATCAGTTTTTATGACAGGGGGCTGACATTTTGTAGGGGGTGTCTTTTCGACTAGGTATATGGTTTTCTGAAAAATTACCAGTGTGAAGTAAATAGCATCTGAGATATTGCCAATCAAAAATGAGAAAAAAAAACACATTTTCCTGCAAATTTGAAGCTATATTCCCTTTGAATTACGCCATATATCAAATCCAAATCAAGTTCACCTTAAAGAGCAGGTTTTTGTTACTGATATATCCAAAAATTGTGATGGTGTTCTTTCTCTTTTTCCCAATATGAATTTTTTAAATTATGTTATATATTGGAATGCTAATTCTCAATTATAGCTTCGTAGTCTTGTGGACAGCTCTGTAATTATGTCAGAGATCTCAAGTTTTGTACAGTGCCTCTTATAAACCATTTGACATTAACTTTAAATTTACATATTAGTCAAATTCACACTAGTATATGGAAAGATAAAAGCTTGAAAATGGAAATCAAAATAAGCTTTATTGCAGTCCGAAATCAAGTATTTTAAGTATGTGACAACACAAAACAATCACCAGAAATCACTTCAGAGTACCTCAGGCTGTGGCTTTCTTAAGCTGGAAATTATTCTATTGCAACTGACCTGTTCAAATTAAAATTCAAATTGACATTGAAGCTAAAGCTGGTCAAAGTTTCTAAGTTATGACATTATATGAAATTGGCTGATACTTATTTTGCCAATGCTTTTAGTTTATTTTATTTTTTGTTTGTTCCAAGATAAATATGTTGAGCTAAATCATGTGTGTATGATAAGCAGTGGTGGGTAGGCAGCATAAGAAATACATCTGAGGAAGAGCAAGATGTGCTGATAGTGTTCATGCATCCCCATGGACCAGCCAGGAGCTTTTATTGGCCCAGAAGGGCAGATGTATGCTGGGTGTCAAAACAGCAAATAATTCGAAAGGTGGAAGCTCCTTCTACCACCACAGGCCGTAGATATGTGCTAAAAGAGGAAGATTTTAGAGCTGCAGAGATGTTTTCATGACGGACTTCAAGTGACACTTTGAATTGGCAGAACATGTTCTATCATATTCATTCTGAGTTATTCATTAGAACTGGTAAGTTTTGTCTGTACTTTTGTATGCTGCAGAACATGTATCATTATCACAATATAGTTGAAGTATATGTGTGTGAGTAGGTTAGCTGCAAGGGTATGGTTATCTGCAACATGTACAAAACCCAAAACCAGTGAAGTTGGCACGTTATGTAAATCGTAGATAAAAACAGAATACAATGATTTGCAAATCCTTTTCAACTTATATTCAATTGAATACACTGCAAAGACAAGATGTTTAATGTTCAAACTGAGAAACTTTATTTTTTTTTTGCAAATAAACATTAACTTAGAATTTAAAGGCAGCAACACATTGCAAAAAAAAAAAGTTGGCACAGGGGGCCTTTTTACCACTGTGTTACATCACCTTTCCTTTTAACGACACTCAGTAAACGTTTGGGAACTGAGGAGACCAATTTTGAAGCTTTTTTGGTGGAACTCTTTCCCATTCTTGCTTGATGTACAGCTTAAGTTGTTCAACAGTCCGGGGTCTCCGTTGTCGTATTTTACGCTTCATAATGCGCCACACATTTTCAATGGGAGACAGGTCTGGACTACAGGCAGGCCAGTCTAGTACCCGCACTCTTTTACTACGGAGCCATGCTGTTGTAACACGTGCAGAATGTGGCTTGGCATTGTCTTGCTGAAATAAGCAGGGGCGTCCATGAAAAAGACGTTGCTTGGATGGCAACATATGTTGCTCCAAAACCTGTATGTACCTTTCAGCATTAATGGTGCCTTCACATATGTGTAAGTTGCCCATGCCTTGGGCACTAATACACCCCCATACCATCACAGATGCTGGCTTTTTGAACTTTGCGCCTATAACAGTCCGGATGGTTCTTTTCCTCTTTGGTCCGAGGAGGACACGACGTCCACAGTTTCCAAAAACAATTTGAAATGTGGACTCGTCAGACCACAGAACACTTTTCCACTTTGCATCAGTCCATCTTAGATGAGCTTGGGCCCAGCGAAGCCGGGCGGCGTTCTGGGTGCTGTTGATAAATGGCTTTCGCTTTGCATTGTAGAGTTTTAACTTGCACTTGCAGATGTAGCGACGAACTGTAGTTACTGACAGTGGTTTTCTGAAGTGTTCCTGAGCCCATGTGGTGATGTCCTTTACACACTGATGTCGGTTTTGATGCAGTACCGCCTGAGGGATCGAAGGTCACGGGCATTCAGTGTTGGTTTTCGCCTTGTAAACTACGTGCAGTGATTTCTCCAGATTCTCTGAACCTTTTGACGATATTACGGACCGTAGATGATGAAATCCTAAATTTCTTGCAATAGCTCGTTGAGGAATGTTGTTTTTAAACTGTTCGACAATCAGCTCACGCATTTATTCACTAAGTGGTGACCCTCGCCCCATCCTTGTTTGTGAATGACTGAGCATTTCAGGAAGCTGCTTTTATACCCAATCATGGCACCCACCTGTTCCCAATTAGCCCGTTCACCTGTGGGATGTTCCAAATAAGTGTTTGATGAGCATTCCTCAACTCTCTCAGTCTTTTTGCCACTTGTGCCAGCTTTTTTTGAAACATGTTGCAGGCATCAAATTCCAAATGAGCTAATATTTGCAAAAAATTACAAAGTTTACCTGTTCGAACATTAAGTAACTTGTCTTTGCAGTGTATTCAATTGAATATAGGTTGAAAAGGATTTGCAAATCATTGTATTCTGTTTTTATTTACGATTTACACAACGTGCCAACTTCACTGGTTTTTGTATTTTCTTAGAACTAATTGCAGACTAGATGCTACCTTACTTTGAAATAATTTTGACAATACTTTTTGTACAATTGTGTACTGTCACATGCTTAAAATTCTCGATTTCGAACTGCATTAAAGCTTATTTTGATTTATTTGATATTTTGATTTTTAAGTTTCAATATCTTTCCATATACTAGTGTGAATGGCACTAACGTATTAAAAGTTGATGTCAAATGGTTTATAAGAGGCACTGTACAAAATTTGAGATCTCTGACATGATTACAGAGCTGTCCACAAGACCATGAAGCTATAATCGAGAACTAGCATTCCAATATAAAACATAATTTTATAATTGGGAAAAAGGGAAAGAGCACCATCACAATTTTTGGATATATCGTTAACAAAAACCTGCTCTTTAAGGTGAACTTGATTTGGATTTGATACATGGTGTCATTCAACGGGAATATAGCTTCAAATTTGCAGGAAAATGTTTTTTTTTCTCATTTTTGATTGGCAATATCTCACATGATATTTACTTCACATTGGTAATTTTTCAGAAAACCATGTACCTAGTCGAAAAGACACCCCCTACAAAATATCAGCCCCCTGTCATAAAAACTGATGAGTTTACAGGCCCTTAAAAGTGCTGCCACAGTTCGCGAATAGAAATTTTCGACAGAATCTAGGGGCCTATTACTGCATGTTACACATGAGCTAGACTGCTGAAAGTTGTATTATGTACAGATGTAGCACCAGATATTTGACAAACTTTGGAGGTCCTTGCTCAAGTACTTTTTCAGATATTCCAGTGGGGGTCAAAATCTGAGGGGGTCATGCAGGAGCCATTTGGTGAATTGACACGGAATGACCACGTTTTAATGTTGCTTGGTCATAAGGAAGTAGCCATTTTGAAAAACTCTCTGGCAGCCAGTCCCATTTGTCCACTTTCTGATTTTTTTTTGTTTTTTTATTTTTTTTTTTTGCGTAATTTTCACACCTATAAAAATTTTGTTTCAATATCTGAAACAATGAAGAAAAAGATGACCTTAATAAACACAATAACTTTTAAATGATTGTTTCATTAATTGAAGGAAAAAAGGTATCCTACACCATCTGGCCCTACGAGAAAGAGTAATTTCCCCCTTAATCAGTTTTGCTTTTTGTTCAATTGAAGGTTGGGGAAAATGTCGCCTGGACACATTCTAGATTGATTATTGCTAGCTGTGTTGATATTGGCATCACTTAAAATAGAACCAGTCCAATAATATGTTGGAGGTTAAAGGGTCATACAATATGGCAATCAAAAGGAATTCCAGAAAAGATGAGAATCTTATCGGAATATCTCCATCTGGAAAGGGTAACAAAGCCAGTAAGTCTCTGGATCTTCAGGAAACTACAATGACTGCCATTTCCACTCAGAGAAAACTTGGAACAGTGGTGAATATTCCCAGAACTGGCTGACCCACTAAAATTCTTCCAAGGGCACGGTGATGGTTAATCCGGGAAGAGAGAGAACGTAGCAGAACATCGAAGGAACTACAGACCTCTCATCTCCGATAAGGTGTTGTTCACAATTCCTCCATTAGAAGAGACTGGAAAAATGGTATAAGACAATTGCATGGTGAAAACCACCACTAACAAAGAGAAGCATAAAACTTGTCTTTCTTTTGCCAAAAATACCTCTATGACCCCCAAGCCTTTGGAGATGATGGTCTGTGGACTGATTAGTTGATTAGTTGAACAGCCCTGTTACATCTTTACATATAGCTAACACAGCATTTCAAGATTTACAGTTGTAAATATGAGACTGAAAAACTTGGGAATGTGATTGTGTGGGGATGCCTTGCTGCTTCAGTGCTTTGGTGATTTGCCATAATTAACAGAACCATGAATGAATTCAGCTCTGTACCAGAATATTCAGTCATTAGTCTGTCATCTTAAGCTTAAACGTAATTAGGTTGCATGGCTACAATGATCGAAAGCACATGATCAAATCCTCTAATTAAAAAGAAACAAGAAAAGAAATGGCTAATTCAGAATGGCACAATGAAAGTCCTAAATTGAACCCCATTGAGATGCTGTGACGGTAATTCGACTGGCAGATCCTACTGGACAGCCCCCCAATGAAGCTGAATTAAAGCAATTCCGCAAATTTTGGACCAAAATTCCACTATGCAAACAGAAGAAACGAATCACCAGTTATCATGTGGTTTGCAGTTGTGTTGCTGTTAAAGGTAGCTCAACCAGTTATAAATTTTAGGGAGGCAGGTATTGTTTTACGTGGATGATACAGGAGTTGGGCAATCTTTTTACCTTCTATAAGTAACATTATCACTCTAACACTATTTCCTCTTGCTCTCCTTGTACCTCATTTTGTTTAATGATCTGGAGTCACTTAGTGTGACAAACATGAAAAAAACGGAATCAAGAAGGAAAGAACTTTTTCACAACGGTGTACAGCTCCACCACACCACAATCCTCATCAAGGCGGAACACTACCAATTTGTCAGAGTTACAGCACTTCTAGTGGGCTAAATAACTCAATGGGGCCCTAACAAGGTGATATAAAGAAGTTGGTTGCAGGTAATGCTTTCAAAAATGGTTCAGCCAGTTACGTTTACCAGTGCAATTTTCAACAAGGGTAATTTGGGTTAGGTGATTGAGTCACAATATGCTAAACAGGGATTTTTTGTAACAAGGGGGTCAAAAAATAAAAGTAGCCATTTACAAATTTGAGCATCTATAAATGTTAGATAAGGCCTTCGTCTTTCATACTATATGCATCAAAAGGCAGCAATGGTTGAGAAATTAACTAAATTTCACCTTACATTCGGGCCGCACACCCCGTGCATACATTAGGTTTGACAGACATAATGGTACATATTTTCAAAATGATAATTTTCGAAATCAGTGTTGATGCCTACCGTGTAAAATAAATATATATTATAAAATAAATCTTATTATAAATGTTTGTTGCTTCAATATAAATCTTTCAATGCTTCCTGAGCTGTAAATCTTGCCATGATAGTCAACTGTCAATCTTGCACCATGAGTTTGACAGACGTCCTAACGTACCCAAGGGGTAATTTGTAAGCATTTACTCTGGCAATCAGGCATTGTTCTGAATATTGTTTCCAGCTTTTTCTAATACCTACTCATCTGTACTTTGCACTGCATCATTGTTTTTCTTTTCCCAGCTGTTTCTTTTGTTGCATTTAGGTGTCCCAGATGGACATATTTGAGATGTTACAAAATCAGGTTTTCAAGAGGGGTACTTTTTCAACTTCAAGTTGGTATAAAAAAATGAGTAAAGTAACCCAACTGATACTGTCCACGCTGTCTCTTTATTTAATAACCAACATTTATGCACAAGAATATATGCAGTTTCTTGACAAATGATGGAATAAACACAATTCTAGCAGTGCTTGTACAAAATCCCTGTTTAGCATATTGTGACTCAAATTATAAATGAAATTTTAAGAAAGTGTTTTGTGTTCACTAAGACACCCTTGGTCCAATACTAAATTTTATCTTAAGATCTGAGTCAACGCAGTGTGACAAATGATGCAATGGTATAGAATATTAGGAAAGGTAAATGTTTCAAGTGACACCTGCTGGTTCTTCCTGACAGAATGCTGGACTGTCTGATTGCTAAATTCAGATGAAGTCCAAAAGGAGTGATCAGAAAGTTAATTCACCCTCAACTACACTAAAAACAAGATAACACATTATTTCATGGTTTAACGGGTGAATTAAATTCTTAATCGAAAAACAAACCCTTATTTCATATCCGATGGCTGCTACTGACGCCAAAAAAGTTGGTGCAGGGATTCTTTTTTTCTTGGACAAACAAGCATGAAATTCTCAGGTCCCCAGCCACAGGATGGCTGAAATTGGCCTGGAAACAAAATGCGGTGGAGGGACAGACAGACGGACATGAGGATAGACTGAAGTATGGAAAAAATGCATCAAAGCAATCAGATGTACCCATATCAGAAATTTTTTAAAATATGGGATGGTTTAGGACCCTGGTCCTCAAATCATACCCTATGAGGTCCGAGGACTGCTGATTTTCCACCCTCCCTTTACCTGGGAGTCAGGTGTTAACACAGTCTGGCCAATCAGAGGCACTAACTGTTCATTTACTTGCCTGGGATAACCGAAAACCTGGGCTGGATTTGGATTCGAGGTCCAGATTTGAGGACCCCTGGTTTAGGAGTTCTGGCTTGGAAAAGAAGCGTGACGGAGGGTTGGGGCCGTGGAGGCAAGGGGGACATGTTTCGCGCCGTTGAGGAGACAGCAATCCTTCCCTCCCCATTTTGATAAGGAAAAAATGCTTAGGCTATGCTTTTAAGAAAATCTTTGACAAACTGATCACATCCCTATTACCAGAGCCATGTAAAGAGAAAAAACTATCTCTCATTCGCTCAGCTGGTGACAGTTCCATAAACGTTTGATCATTTTGCATAGTTTGACAATCATCACAAAAAAGACAACTCCATTCTGTAGACCATCTCACATTCACAGTTTGTAACATAAAACAATTTGAAGGCTATCAACTCAGTTGCTACTGCTAGTACTCAACTTGTTTTCACTTAACGGCATTGGAATGATCATATAAAAGATGAATAACTCACCCATTTATTTCAAACATCTTTTCAGTGATACGATGCAGATCTATATGCTGAGTTACCTCAGGGCATGTATCACCGGGAAGTGAGTAGATGTTAGCAAAATCCGTATGGCAAAATGAATGGGTCTTCACACTAATCGGCCAAATGAAGGAATGAGCGAAAAAACGGTAGCAGAAAATGTAGGCTAACAGTTGGATGAGTTATAATACAGTTAACTGTCAATCTTTGGTAACCATTTGTTCCTTCACAACGTATAATTTAAGATTTTGCAATCGATATGCTGGAGCAGAAATGAGAAGGCCAGCATCGTATCGCTTGCCTCAAGCAGCATGCGGGAATCTAGAATTGTATCCATAGTTACCGGCAAATCTTTTCTCACATTATGCAGTTTCTCAAGCCCAGTTAATGGTTCAGACCAAAGGTTTGCTATGCAACGAGATCGTTTTAGAACGACGCAGAGAGGAGTTGCAGCAGTCTGAACTGGCAGGTTTCAGAACGTTGCAGACCGGCGCGTCGCAAGTTTCAACCCGTCTCGTTGCGAATCTTTGGTCTGAACTAGGCTTTATATAACGTAACGTACCTACCCATCAACCAACCCATGATTCATGATGTCCATCTGGCCGTTTGGAAATTGATTACTTTTTTTACCTGTGTCAACTTTGATTGGCCGTAACTCCCATTTCTATTAACAGGTAAGCTTTCTAAGCATTGGTAATGTCATTCAGATATTATGCTCACAATAAAATTGATCAAATAAATCCTATGTATTAGAGATAAATTTTTCCTAATTTTTGAAAATTCATTTTATTTGTGACTTCTGAACAAATCCTGAATTTGAGAGGTCTTAGGCAAAAGTGAGCAATGTATTTTACTTTTCAATTTGTTATAAAAATCGCATACATGAACTTGAAAATGAAATCGCTAAGTGGAGGATTACATTTTCATTTTCATTATAATACAAACAATGCGTTTGCATCTTGAGAATGAAAACAAATTTCTGATAATGTATTTTCATTTTAATATTGTTAGCAATATTCTTCCATATTAAATCACAGTTAGAACATCAGTAACAGTCATCAGAAGATGACATATCCCCCTGGCCCCCGCCATCTTATCTCAGAAATCCCAAAATATCAAAAGGCACCAGTCTAGGACCTAATTAATGTGCATAGCAAGTTTAGTTAAAAAATGCTGCACGGCATTCGAGCTCTGCTCTGGAAATGAAATGTCCACAGATGGACAGACGACCACACTGACTAATGAGTTCATCATTTTCAGCATGTAAGTGGGAGACCAGATGTCAAATAAGTTTGTCTTGATTTTACGTGCATTTTCCATGAGAAGCCATCTTTTTTGGAATTGGGGTTGTACATGCCCTCCATAATGGAACTGTGAATACCACAAAGGTAACAAGCGTATTTTCTGACATGCAATTTTAGATTGAAGAAGGAAAATGAGTGAAAACAGTGAGAGAGGCAGGACCAGCCAGTCATCACATTGTATCACACCAACATGTCCTTTCTAGCTATGTGGAAACAGGGGCCAAAATTGGCACCAGCCACCAGCCAAATGCTGGTAAAATATGCTGGTGGCTGGTAGATTTGCTGCACTCACCAGCCAAAAATATAATGGTAACCTATTAAGTGGCTGGTCAAATTTGAACATTCACAGGCCATTTGGCTGATGGACAAAAAAGTTCATTTTGCACCCTGTGTGGAAATATTCCAACTAACATGAAAAGGCTAAGAAAACACATCTTAGCGGTCATGTACATTTTCCTATGGACTGAAGTCAAAATTTTGAAAATATTAGGTGAATTACAAAATTGTACTTTTCCATCAAACCATCGTATGATCTACTAATTTGCTTTTTATGTTTGCCATTTAAGGACAAAATAAATAATCCAGAGGTCCATGTCTGACTGAATTAATTTTTTCAGTGTTGCTAGGATTCAAGCAACACTACACAATTCTATCTCTTTTTGGAATTGCCAATAAATGAAATCGGAACCTATATCGCTGAGATTAATAATTATACTACAAGAATATTCACCTGCATTTCTACATGCATTTATTTTAGCATTTTAAAATTTATCATCTTAACCATTCAAAAATCAAACACTTGGGAAAATCTGCATTTTATCTCACATCTGATCAAAATAACAAGGCGTGTCAAGGAAAAGTAAAATTTCCATAAACTCAGTCATTGGTAGAACTATATTCTTGAGGGCAATAACCTCAGAAATCATTCAAATTTTGGTTTTATTTCATTATTTGATATCATGAACGTCTCTGAAAATTATACTGCACACCATTGCTGGCACGTAAGTCATTAGCTGCAAAGGTTGATAACGCAAACCCTGAGCTATGTTGTATCCTCAATTACAACAGGCTTACCATCCACACTGCAGTCTTGGAGCCCAAAATCAAAATCATTACTGCTCTCAAGCAGGCTGCGCTCCTTGGCATTATCAAAGCTGTTCTTCCCATGAATTTGCTTGAGATGTTTTCGAAGGACAGGTTTATGAGCAAACACCATGTCACAGTAATTACAGCGATGGGGCTTGTCTCCACTGTGCAGATTGAGGTGATCCAGCAGAGAGCATTTCTGGGTAAAGGTTTTCCCACAGATCTTGCATTGGAAGGGCTTGATTCCAGCATGGACACGCATATGACGATGCAAGTTGCCCTTCTGTGTGAAAGTCTTGCCGCACAGAAGGCACATGAAGAGCTTGTGCATCTTGAGGTGGTTGGCGTAGTTCTCCAATTGACGGAAAACCCGGGCACACTTTGGGCACTGGTGGTACCACTGCAAGCCCTTATCTGTATTCCTTAAATGTCCCCCAAGGGTACTTTTCCCTGGGAGAGAGGGAGTAGGGTTAAATGTGTATCCCTGCAAGGGTAATGAAGGCCCTTCTCCAGACCGGGTGTCCACTGTTGAGTTGATGAGCGAGTGCTGTGGCTCAGGTGAGTGCATGGAGGCAGCAGGATCTGAGCTAGAGAACTGGCCTTGCACGCCATTACCCGTTTCACACACAGATTCTACCTTCACTATGGTGATGGAGCTCTCTTCCCCATCATCCTGATCTCTCATCTGCCTGGGAAGGGGAGACTGTGGTTTAACAACAATTACATCATCTTCTTTGTCATTGCTCTCTTCCTCATGGTCAGTCTCCACACTGAGAGGTTCCTGCCCACCCTCACGTGATGAGGGTCTACTAGACTGCACTTCAAGTGCAACATGGGGCTTGATAAATTTATTCAGTGCTTGAGTGCACTGTTCAACTATATGTCCCATCTGCAAGAAACTGGCTACAGTGAGATAATTCACTATTTCCAGCTCTGGGAATTCCAGGGTCCCTGTGTAGCAGGAGAGAAGCAGCCTTTCTCCAACCTCTGCATCCTGCAGTATGGAGATGTGTACCTCCCGAGAGTCCTGAAGGAAAAATTGGTCCCTTAGAAATGGTGACCCAGCTGCAAACACCACCTTATGACCTGGCACCTCCAAATCATTGATCCGCACAGTGACATCACAGAAGCGGCTCTGTCTGCGCAATGTGTTCATCTTCTGCAGCATGGACTCCCCAAAAGTGGGAAAATGAAACTGTAGGATAACCTGGTCCTGAGCCATAGTTTACCAGGTCTGTGGGAAACAGACAAACAATCAAATAATGACAAATAACACCTGATCAAAAACAAATGGGCAGTCAGGGGGCTAATTATGGTGGCACAATATGTAAGTAAAACGCCAGCCCCGCCCCAAATCCCTCTCCCCTCATTTATCATCAATGACGGTGCAACTCAATTGCTTCTTGTGAAGTCTACAGAAGCAGTGGTATGCAGTATAGTGCTTATCTGTGCTCCCAGATCTGATGGAAGATGGGCCAACAAGCAGTGGCCATCTCAAATTAACAATATCTAATTTTAAAAAAATATTAAAAAGGAGAAAACATCCAATTTATATATATTTTTTACCAGTCTTCAGTGTATTATAAATCACACTGATATCATAATGATCCAAAAATATCAAAAATGTACTGTCTTGTTAGACAGGACGTAGTTCTACATTTAAACAAATTAAACAATATTTGAAAATATCAGACTCGAAACTGTTATCAATGTCCAACAAAGATTAGTCGAATAAACGATTGGAGGTCACCGGCCAACGCAGAGCAATGCAAATCATCGACGGCAATTTAGGTCTTCAGGGCAAAAAAGGAACACATTCTCTTGCATTAATTGCATCAGTAACTCAAATGTGGACGCGTTTTGTCAAGTAACGGTTGTTTCAGAGCAGCCTCTCATTCATGATCGTGATGCAGGCCAACAGACAGTATACGACGGCGAACCTGAATTAATCTTACGTAAATATTTCCCTCAATAGCAACGAAATGAAAACAAGCACTCGTTATATTAGTGCTATACTTAGTTCGTGAGTAAACTCTCGTTCGCATCTCTTAACATTGCTTTTGTGCAACAACAGGACTCACTCATCGCTGAGTCTGAACATTGGCTTCGTTGTCGGTATTTTAGGTTAAGCCAACGTTTCAATTCCCGCACCCTGCCCTTTCAACATATATTAATGTAAGCAGTAACAACACTGATTGAAGTGTAATTTTCATGAACACGATTTCAATTACCAATATCTCCAGGTCTCTCGTCTTGAAAATGGCAGCTCTCCTAAAGAGTGCGAGAAAGGAGGGGCTACAGGCTGGAAAAATCCTCACGAACGAAGTTTAAAGTGATACAGCAGAATTTCGGCGAAGAATCCAAGACGATGGCAATAATAATAATAATAATAATAATAATAATAATAAGAAAAAAATAAATAAATAAATAATCGATATTTGCCGTAGTAATTTAGTAATTACGATTCTCTGGGGGAGACTAGTGCACAGGATGTGCATGTCTCAGCGTTCACTTAGTAAAAACTTGATAACAGTCGCCATAGCCTGAAGTGAGTTAGGTATTGTCTGCCCATCTCTCCTGCCAACAGTACTGTGGCTAGCCAGAATATTTCAACCATGGCCGTGACCGGAACCAGTTTGGACTAAGCGAGCGAGCTGTTTGGCGAATTTTGTTCAGCAGCAAACATGCCCGTGCGGGCCCACTGTGGGCAAGTGTGGGTTTACTGTGGGCTGGTAAAACCCACACTAATCCCACATGGGCTCCATGCAGGTTAACCCATGCGGGGCCCACAGCAGTTTTGCCCTTTGGGGCCCAAAGCCCACATGGGCCCACTGTGGGTTAGCCCATGCGGGGCCCACAGCAGTTCTGCCCTTTAGAGCCCGCATGTGGGCATTCTGTGGGCAAGCCCAACTGTGGGCTTGCCCACAGATAACCCAATCAGCCCCCCAGTGGTTTAGCTTGTATGGGGCCCACAGCATTTTGCCCCCTTGGGCCCTCATTAGGTTTTTCAGTGGGCATCCCACTATGGGCTTTCTGTGAGCAGCCCTTAGTTGAGCTTGCCCATTCAGGCACTGCACTGGCTAACACCTATGAACCAACAGCAGTTTTGCCCTTTGGGACCACAATGGGGTTTACAGTGGGCTATCCCCAGTGTACACAGAACCACTGTTTAAGATTATAGATGTTCTAGGGCCAGGGGTATGAATACTTCTCTAATTAACAGTCCACATGCAAATGTTGCATAAAAAATGTCACATATTCAATAGCCCATCACACTTTAATGGCCCATTGTATACCCAACTGAAACTGCACACAGTCAAAATTGCAAGACAAGTCCCGTCTCTGTGTTTGATTTGTAGCAACGTTCATATTATTGACTAAGAGGAAGAACTCTATGCAGTTTTTTGTTGATTTCTTCTTTTGTGTTTTGAAGCTTGGGTAAATAAACATACCTGACCCTGGTAGCCAACCGAATTTTGCTGATTGTGGCTAAGTGTTGGCGCAATTGGCTGTGTTCTGGCAGTGGTGAAAGGACTCTGGCCAAATGACAGTTGCCACATTAGGCTGGGTTTTGGCTTTGTGGAACTCAGGCCGTTTTCAAGCAAAAATTGGTACATTTGGCTGCATTTGAACCAAATGGGAATACAGACCTGAGGATGGGGCATAGGAGAAGGCAGACCTGCCTTTTCAATAGGTTAACTCTAGACCGTGCCAAATCAAAATTTGGAAGAAAATAATGCAGGAATTACCTCTAAACTCGTGGACCAACAACTGCATGTCGTGTCTTTTAAAATAAGACACACACACACACACACACACACACACACACACACAATTAGTAATAATTAGGCTCACAGGCCGAATTACTGAAGTAAGAATAAGTATTGTTAATGATACAAAATGAATTATTAAACATTTAATATAATTTCATTGCATGATATTTATTTGGCAAATGATTTTATCCAAAGTGACGGATAGCAAGATCATAGAATTAGCCATGTCATTGAAACAGTAACACAACAGATTAGACATTATGAAGTCTGAAATATGTCATTGGAATAATAGTATAATAACATAATAAACTTTTACAGTTATGATTGTATTTCCTTTCTCTGCTTTGAGATATTAATATTAATCAATAAATATTTAATTCAATATTTGATATTAATTTGACATTTCATAGCACAATTCTTCTAAAAACTTAATAAAACTGAAATAATATTTATTCAATAAAGTGAATTATTTATATTTGCAAGACACTAACCCCTTTGCGCAGAAGCCAAATCTGGCTATTTGGGTGTTACCTTATTTAAGGCTTTATAATTCAAGATTTCAGCTTCACAGACAGGAAAGGAGTGGCTGATCTGAGTCAAGACGCTTGAGGCATTTAGACTCCCGTCGTATTTCAGTTTATTTTCATGATTTTGGTAGAGAAAAAGGGCTGCAAACACAAAAAATCTTCATGAAAATTCAACATTGAAATGGAAAAAAAAATAATACTGAGAATTGAAAAACTGCTGGGTCTTAAATTTATACATTTCTGGGATCATAAACTCCTTGACCTCAAGTACAATTCATCTTGAACAGTAATACAGTAATGATAATGTTTCCAGGATACTTAAGGTGATACAGAACATGTGTATGCATATTACTTTAGCCCATGAATAATCACTTCTTGCCGGATAACATAACCAGTCTGCTCAGAGCCTTCATGAAAGTGTATTCAGTCACAAAACAGGGTAATTTGCAGTGAAAAGGCCCACTGCATCAAAGTTTTATTTCTTCTCCCAGAACTGAATAAATTTATAGGTTGGACCAGCAACCCACACTTGATTCTAAACATTCAGTAGCGTAATTGAAAGTCAGCTGCTTGGCCTTACAGAGCTAGCTCATCTATACTCTTTGTCTGGACTAATCCTAAAGCTTTGAGAATTGTTCCATCAATAACAATCAGTAGCATTTTGGAGAAAGAGGAGAGTGACATTTCTGTCAACATGTATAATTCTGTTAGAAAATGCAATGATATAATAAACTTTAGGTCATTGTCTACTATTTTGAAGATTTTCTTGTTTTTTTTGATTATTATTATTTTTTTGCATCAGCCTAGGCGTCTGATAAGTTGCCCCCCGGTCCTGCTCCACCAACAAAGTGAGGTCTATTCAGAATTGGGTGACTGGACCCTGTCAACTGCTTGTGAGTATTGATCACATGACTTCTCAAATATGATACTGATTCTTTCAATCAAATGTGATGATGATTATACAGCATATTAGTAGTTACGGGGGTATTTACATGTTTCAAACAATGGAAATCCAGCTTTGTCCAGCCAAGTAATCTACTGGGGCTCAAGGCTGGGAAATATCCACTGGCAGTAAGTTTTCATAACATTATTCCGGTCTTCTTTATGTGTTTGAAAAAAGTTTAATTCAAGAACATGTTGTTTTTGTCTCAATGGCTCTGGACATGCTAGATGAAGGAACTTGCGACAGATCCACACAGCGACTGGTATCAAGTCAGCATCAGATTTGGGCACTGTGATGGGCTTCAGGAACCCATGGGTCCCATTTTTGTGGTGAGTATATATTTTGCATCTCTTGATTTGAGATTTTCTAATATTAACGTTGACCCCCCCCCCACTTCATCACCTGCAATTCCAATGTCCAAAATTCATGGATTTGTCAGTTCATGTTGAACAGTCAGATCATCAATAAATACAAGGGAACCAGTTTAAGTGGCAGCAATACATGCCCACTTTATAACACTACCTCCACAATGCAGCACAGATACAGTACAGCCCATCCTGCTCTGCAAGGCAGATTAGCATTCAGTTAGGGAAATGCCTGGGCTGCTTTGCAACTGCACAATATCAAACAATATTATTTTGAATTCATGTTTCCATAGTCATAGTGAATGGGCACTGAAACACAATCATTATTTGTGTTCTTCTCCATGTGAAACCCACACTGTTGCATGTGTTGTGAAGCAGGCTGGCTGTCTCATTGTCTCCCGTCGCCTCTGGCGAAAGGAGACATAGGAATGCACCGTTCGTGCGTTCGTGCGTGCGTGTCCGTCCGTCTGAAAATTGGCATTAACACGATAACTCAAGAAGAAAATGGATTACAGATCCCATGTTCTGCATATAAGAAGATTAGATTATGAACCACTTTCCTATTTAAAATCAGTGACCTTGACCTATTATTTGACCTTGCAATTAGCAGGTCAAATTTTGATACTTCACCTATTTTTTTCAAACTTGCTTTACAAGCTCAAAATTGTTCACTATGGTGTTTTGCGGCATTCTCTTTAACCTGATGGTCAAATTTTATGGATCCAGTTGGTTGCCATCTTTTACAAAATATCCACTTTCATGTTGAACAGAATTGACCTCCTTTAAGGTCACAGGGTACATATTTATTTTGGCGACCGAAGACCATGGGCCTCAGGCCAGCTTGTTTTTACTTTTTGTTACCATTGAGCCAGAGTGCATTGCATCATTCTTAGTGCAGAGATTGCGCTGAGGAAACCACTGGAAGCACAATATAGTGGTGAAGAGAGGAGTGGTGGCGATTTTGGTTGACAGATAATCTGATTTCACTTCTAATTTCATCTATCATGCTTGTTTCTTTTGAAACACTGACAAATGGGTGCTTATAGAACTGTAGCTAGTGTCTCTCAGCCTAAAATATTATGTTTCTTTCACTCAGGGTGCAGTGCTGGAGGAGGACTGCTGCTTTGAAACTGCCAAGGAATTAGGGTTAGTTACTGAAACCCTTTGCCAATATACTTCTGGTTCCCATTAGACCGGTAACCGGATCGAATCACAACATAAATTTCGGTGCCACATTTCTGGGCTTAAATGTCTAATATGTTGTCCTTGTACTACTTTCAATTAAATATAGAGTTTAAACGATTTCAAATTTTTGCATTCTGCTTTTATTGACATTTTACATATCATCTCAACTTTTTTTGAAATGTTGTAATATTACACATGCGCTCAATATGCTGCATAGTTAAACCCATGTTCTATATGTGTGGCGTCTGGGTCATTTCTTCTCTCTCACAACGTTCACATTGCTGGGCCTAAGCGACTCAAATCAGATTCTTTGCCTTAATGTGACTCAGATCTGATGTTTCCAGGGATCTGTGGGCACAGAAATCTGATCTACAAATGAGAATTGAGCCATTTTCAAAACCAGCTTGAACTTTTTCTGCAATTTGAGCTACAGTAGCTCTTCTACTGGATCTCAAATTGCTGAAAAATGTTTCTGCTGGTTCTGAAAGCGGCTCAATTCTGATAGCATGCATAATGTATTTAGAGCCAAATCTCTGATTTCTCTCTACCCGGACTTTAAATCGCAAATCACAGAATTCAGAAAAATTGAAACGGGGAAACACGGAATTTGGAAACAAAACAGAATGCAGTCAGGAATAAATAAAACTGATTTCATTGGGCCCAAGGTGGACTTCATTGCCATAATGTTTCGGGGGTACCGTTAAATGTGAAACCTTGATTTGGAGGAAATTGATTCTCAATTAAATCAATAAATAAACACTTAAATGAAGAGTACTGGGGTATAACGATCTATGTCGCATTATTATAGATTTTGTAAAATGATGACGAAAATTTAAAACAGCTGGGATAAATAACAGATGGGGTGATAAAATTCTGTGAAATTCTTCTTGGCTCAGATGTCACAGATTGCTTTTCCCAGGCTGTGCTCTTCAAGTGTATACATTGCGCCTGGACAAACATGGTTTTGTGGTGTACATTACATTTTAATTGCTCTTCTCTTTCAGACTTAGATGCAGTGACGAAAAGCAGCCGGTCACAGTATCCGAGATGGAAGCTTTGGTAAAAACGTTACTCTTCGATAAGAGATCAATATGGGGAAGGAGCCGAGGAATCAAAGGATGAAATTGCGGTGATCCATTTGTGCACCTTGGGAGATTAATTATGGACTTACTGTGTTCTTATGTGGTTCCATACAGTCATTGCTCTGGATTATAAAAATATATACCCCGGTACTGAAAAATAATGAAAGTACCCATAGAGCTTAGCTGTGAGTGGTTTTTTAATCTATAGGTGTTGTGGGATCATATTCCAAAGCCATGCGACGGCGACGTTTTTCATTTTTTCGTGGTACCTGGTCAAAGTTGGGTCCCTCAACTCATTTTTTGGGCCGGGTTTCTGCCTTAGTTTCAAGACATGCATATCTTCTAAAGCCTCATACATGCATAGATATAGCTATATCTTCTCAAAATGCCCTGATATGTATAGAAGGATAGTATAGCTGATGGAAAAATGGTATTTAGGTAATATGCTGTTGGGATTGTCAACCCTGCCATGGCCCTGAAGTCGGGGTACGTTTTGCGTGCGGCTGCAAAATTGCTGCGCGAGTGCAAACTGCTCTCTAACACAATGTGTAAAATTAATGCAGGCAACCCTATGCTCTAAGTAGTAATTGTATGTGATAAAGGTAATTGTCTACTCTCTGAATACCAAATATCATGGATCATTGGTGGAATATTTGGTGAGTTATACACATTTCCCTATACCCTTGCTCGTCTAAGTCAGAAACACGAAAACCTACTGTTTGCCTAAAATCCATCCAGAGGCCTATAACTAGAGATAATAAAATTATTTAAGCCTCCAATCAGTGTTATAACTGTATATAAGTGATTTTCAGAGGTATATCACCTGAAATTAGAAACCCTACAGTGATTTTTTTCCCTCGAGATCCCGTCGCTGCTGAAAAAAAGAAATTCTGGTCTGCAAATACCTGAAAAATGCTATAAAAACCTATATCAAAACTCAAAAATGTCCTAGAAACACTCATGGCTTAAAAGCATGTAGCCTAGGCAATACCAAGCCAGAACAGGTGTCTATTAGCTCAAAATATCGGTATTTCGGTCACAAACCGAATCTAAGTCAGAAACCTGTCTAAGTGTACCAAACTCAACCCGACTGACTTGCTATTGCCATAATACTAAACTAATAGATAGAATAAGAGTCTCAAGTAGGTAATTGATCACTTACCAATGGAAGATGCCACTTGTAGGCTGGTGGACAGGCTGCTTGACAGTTCTTTTTTTTTTAATTTTTGGGTCCTAGGTTCCCCTAGCCTGAGCCCTGGGAGTTTTTTATGATGATTGCATGTTTCTGTCTTTTAGTTATTGTTATTTTGTCATAGGTGTTGTCTGGTGTCCCCGACCACCTATGCATGTTATTTGAACAAGTTTATGACTGATTGGCCACTGATTGCGGCCACAGCGGCCGCCACGCCCCGCGTCAGTTTCTGCCTGAGTATAGTATAGTATTAGATGTAATAATGACCATAGAGACACGAAAAATATAAGTTCATTCAATCTAAACATCTGCATTATGGGAGCAATCCTTTCCCTCCAAAATGAAACGAAGAAAAAGTGATTAATCCTGTAAAACTGCACTCCCCAGAAAAAAAAAATCCTACTATAATTGAGCATCGTGATCAAAGAACATTATGCGTTTATACTAAGCCAACCGAAAATTTCTACAAATAGCCTATAGTCGCCGCTGTCTATGTATTCTATGTCATTAGAGAAATCTCCCTTTTCTTTCTTAATCTTAGCAGTGTTACTGAAAAATGCTGTCTCTCCGTCATTCCCAAACAAAATGCTGTTCTATCTATTGAGTATAAGTGTAGTCAATGTGGTAGTCAGTACACATTCTACGTTAATATTTACGGAAACCTGCCGCAAATGTAATCACTGCCTCTATCTGTCCCGCTCATAGACTGTATAAAAGATGGATGAAGCTACCGTGACGTCACCCACTGGTTTCAGCATAGCATAAAGGAAGCCTCGATTTTGGCAATTTGAATTGCGCCATGTTGTCATTTTGAAACCGGATGTGATTTCTATTGGACGAGAGCGTGTATTGAAGGTCCGGGGAGGGCCGTGGCTCTGGATCTGACCGTATCGGACGAGGACAAGAGGATAGCCACGCCCCTAAAGCATATTCTGGCTTTATTCTCTATTCTAGTCTATATGGGACCATAATTTACAAAAATGAAAATGATGTATTGAAGGAGACTTGAAACTTGCTATAGCTACCATAAAATAATGTGAACAATCATTATTTAAATGAAAAATCAGGTGGGAAAGTAGGGTCATTTTCTCATAGACTTCTATGGCATTGAACTTCTTTCTGCAACCACCGACGTCGCCATCTGCTGGCCATTAAATAGAATACCATTTTACGGTACTTCCGCATGGGCTTCATTTTTCAGACCAGGGTGCTGCGTCCATACTTTTTATACAGTCTATGGTCCCGCTGGAAAGCATTCAAACTAGTTGACAGCGCCGGTTTATTTGGAACTACTTGGAGCTACATGGACCACGAGACCGCATACTGACGAGATCAAAGCGTGTCGTAACTCTGTTTTTCAACGGCTCTGGGTATAATAAACCATAAGCAGCGATGCGGATGTCATACTATTGTTGTTCTTATTAGTAAAATTAATAAATAGGCTAAATAAATAAATAAACAAGACACCTGTGTTGCGAAATTAATTAAACTTATATTTTGAGACAACCTGCTTGTCAGGCGAGACGACTGACGGTTACAATCCATTTGGTTAAGTGCAATGCGTGGCTTGACAGATATGCAGTGTGGTATGTCAGATGCTCATGCAGTGAGATGTATACTGAACAACAAAAGAAAAGCAAGTTAATTAAAGGCAGACTGGAAAATACGTTTGCACGTAATTATTTTAGAAAATCACTTTTACACTCGTTTCATCAAACTTTTCTTTGTTTTGTAGTCACTTTGACTGAGTAACCATAAGAGTACATTAACTAACTAGCTAACTTGCGTTTCTTTTGTTGCTCAGTATATATAAGCCTACAGACACTTTGACCACTTTTGACAATGGCAGATCGTCTATGGAAGTGGCTATTCGCCCCGCAGCAGGGTGAGTTGAGGGAAATACATCAGCCATCTGCCCTGCAGCGGGGCCGATAAAAGAAGCAGTTCTGCTATTCGCACCACGGCATGGCGGATAACAGAAGCACTTATGCTATTTGCCCAGCAGCTGGGCCGATAAGAGATTTCATTTTATAATCCGCCCCACACTTTGAAGTTTTGTGCTGAAGCGCAGCGGGGCGAATAACCTCTTCCATCTTCGATTGTTAGAGGAATACGCTTCTGTCCAACGTGAGAGGAACTTTCGGCACGGAGAAGATTTCTTCTGGGAAAGTGACGAGTGGCTGCTCGTTTTGTGTGGTACCCAATAAAATGCCATGGATTAATACTAATAAAAGTACAATGAAGACTGACCTCTGCAGACTGTATTTTAACAATTTCCCTCATGCAGCTCCGATCGAGGCGGTGGGGACTCATCCGTGTCCCCCCATCTCATATTCCCATGATGGAGGGGGAGCCCATCAGTGCTGCCACGTGCTCCTCGAATGGTGACAGCCGGAGGTTTGAGTCTGGTTGGCCTCCACCGTTCCGTGTACTGCTGCGCTCAGGCAGCAACCTGTTTTTTTGGTGGCGATCTTAAAATCTAACCGCTTTTTTTTTTTACCTACATGTAAAGCATTTGGATTGTCAGTTATGTAGGCTATATAACATGAAATATCATGGATCTATAAATTGAATTTATTAATGAATAAAATCAAACCTCTGCTGCACTCCGGTTTTCCACCCCAATGGTGTAGCAGGAATAGTTTTCCAAACTGCAGCCGTCTGGGCTCCCTTGATGCCACTCTTAAGGCTTCCCAATAAAATTATTAGGGATGTCCGATATTGGCTTTTTGTCGATATTCGATATGCCAACATTGACCGACTCTTAATTTCCGATTCCGATATCCATCGATACCGATATATGCGGGCTATATTTCCCTTCAAACTAATTTTAGGCAACATGACATATCTCCTGTCGTGGAATTAACAAAATCATGTCAACTTTTCTCGTGATGCCCCACTGGATGCATTCACAAATGCAACAAGGCTTTCCAAATGTAAACAATAAATAAGAAAAAAATAGGAAATTACTTCAACATAAGTTATGGAAAAAGTGCCATATTTATTTTTTTAAATTTTGTCTCAACAGTTTGGATCACACTCTCCCTGAGATAATCCTGACAATGCCCCCTACACCTAGGCAATTTGACTATTTCACAAATTTTAAAATATTCGACCAGAACAACTGTGTGCAGCAAGTAAGGCCGACTGACATGACATGCAAGTGTTTAAATTTATCTTGGCATATCCAAAGTACAGCTGAGATATAAGCCAAAATTCAAATCCAGCTGTGCTGGCAGAGATTCAGTCTTCCCAATGGGCGGGATTTCCAATCGGCGTGCTTTTGGGTTTTGCTGATACCTGGCGGTGGAATGCAACGACTCCCTACGTCAGCCAACGAAAATAACTAATGCACAGAGTTGTCTAGGCGTGGCGGAGGTGCTGCGCTCTCTGAGCGCTCTTGTTTTATTGGCTTTCATTATCGGCAAAAAATCCGATAACAATCTTTTCCGATATTACATTTTTATGCAAATATCAGCCGCGAAAAATCATTTTGTTTTTCTCCACCTCTGACGAGATAATTTATATTTCCTCCTCAGTGAAGTTCTTTCTTCTTTGCCGTCTTTCGAGAGTCCATGTCGTAAAGTGGGTAGGACTATGCCTCCCGGAGCATGAATTTATAGGGGCGTGTCATGTAAATTACCATGGTTTCAGCTGCCAGATTTATCAACCCAGTTCTACACCGAAATCAGCGACGTACATACTTTTACTAAATCAGACGTGACACCTGGTGTACACTGATATTTACACCAGAATCTACACCAGATCCTACGCAAGTTTGATAAATGAGGGCCATTGGCTCTCATTTATCAAACGTGCGTACACCAAAAAAATGAGTGTACGCCAAAACTCCCGCAAGGATCGGCATTTATCAATCTGAAGCGTGAGCTTAACGGTCCATAAAAAATCTCACGCCAGGTCTGACCAGGTGTACGCAAATTTGAAACCAGCGAACAACATGCAGGAACGAGCGCAGCTGTCAAAATGAGTAATAAACCATATGCAGCGATGCGGACGTCATGCTGTTGTTACTCTTATTAGTAAAATCATAAATAGGCTAAATAAATGAATGAATGAATGAATAAATAAATAGGCTAAAATGAATAAATAAATAAGAAAGACACCTGTGTTGAGAAATTAATTAAACTTATATTTTGAGACAACCTGCTTGTCAGGCCAGACGGCTGACAATTACAGTCAATTTGATTAAGTGAAATGCAGACTGTATTTTAACAATTACCCTCATGCAGCTCCGATCGAGCCGGTGGGTACTCATTCGTGCCCCGGCCGCCTCGTATTCCCACGATGGAGGGGGCTCCTCGACTGGAGACAGCTGGAGGTACGAGTCTGGTTGGCCTCCACTGGTCCGTGCGCTGCTGCGCCTGAGCGCAGCAACCCGTTTTTTGGTGGCGATCTTAAAATCGGGGCATGAGTACCATACACAACCTCCACTTTTTGGGGGTTTTTTTTTCCAGTACGATTTTAAAAGGGGGCACAAATATTTTGGGGGGGTTTTATGCGTGAGAAAGGGGTTTTGAATGATGGGGGAAACATTTTAAAAGGAAGGGGTAGATGCGGTGCGAGGAAAATTTTTTTGCTGTAATTCCAGTTTCCACCACCGTGCTCTTCCCTCGTGACATGCAATCTGTGTACAATCTCTCCAACTTCTTCTGACCTTCTTTTTTTCTGTTTTTTTCCCCTTCCATCAATGAGGCTGTGAACAAAGGTTTACATGTTAAGTTAGACATTACATTAGTGTCTGCAGCAGGATTCAAACCTGGGAGCCTGTGGACAAAGCAATTTCAAACGCACAATACACTGTGGTCTTAACCACTACACCAACAGAGTTTGTTGCAGCTCAGCGCATCAGTTTCCATTCATCGCTGAAGGGTGAAAGACAACCAAAGGTATAAAGAAATAATATGTTCATTTATTTTTCTTTCTTTTATTTATTGTTGTCAATGAGGGGACATCATGTGAATATCCATTTTGATGTGTTTCATGCTGGTGAGTCGGCTGATCCATTGACCCTGGGTAGAATAATTTGAGCAGAACAAACCATTGTTTGTGGCTGAGTTGGGTTAAGGTTAGGGTTAGGCACAGGGATAGGGATAGCATTCCTTATGAGTTGGGTTAAGGTTAGGTATAGGTATAGGGATAGCATTCCCTATGAGTTGGGTTAAGGTTAGGTCAACAGTGTCATGGCTGCCACCTTTATAAGCTTGCCGCATGTATAGACGTTCTAGAAATTAAAGTGTAAATTCTCTTAACTGGATGGGCGCTCGATGTTTTTCCACACCCGAATATTTCACTTGATATCTAAACATTAAGGTAAGCTGAAAAAGTTGTGATTTTTTCCGATTTTGCTGGAGGTTGTGTGTGGTACTCTTACCACTTTGTACATAAACGAACACCAATAAACTGCAATTAATTTAAGGTAGCTAAATGAAGAACAGATTACATCTGGTTATGCTAGATCGTTAAGAGCTGCTCACATCATCTACTTTAACTTAAATTAGAATTTATCAGGTTGTTATCTGACAATCAACATAAACTAAAGCTGGGTACAGAAAATGACGCTATCAACAAAATTCATTAGGGGTCAGCTAACGCGTCAAATTTCCCAAAAATGCAGTCATTTGATAAACTTACCAGCAAGCGTGTTCCAATGAAAATGAATGGAGGTCAGTGCTGGAACTATTCATTGTGGAACTACTCCTCTATGACATGCATTACTTCCGCATTCCTCGATTCCTATTGGAGTCTATGGAAGTGTCGTACCTCTGTTTTTCAACCATGGAGGTAATATAATAGAACTGGAGAGAGCGAGGAAGCACCACCCCTATTACTTTCAATGGGAGATGCTAGGCTAGCTACCTCAGCCCAGGAAGTACGGAATTGACCAACGCCATCTATAAAAATGGCGTTCCATGGGTGCTTTTTTCCGGCACCATTTCATAAGATTGCCAATCTGATTACACAGCACAAATGGCCAAGAAAATGTGTCGTCGGTGCGGATTGGCGAATGTGATCGAGGGGAAATGACGAGCAACGCTGTTAATCCGGAACGCGCAAGCACTATTGTTATGACTTGAAAATCACAGCAAAGAAAACCAGCAATGACAACTTAAACAAATTTATTCTTCACTGAAAAAAAAAAAACTTCTACAAATAGTCCACTGTTCAATCCTATAATAACACTCTAATGCTACTATGTAACTCTGTTGCCAAAACAAAAACTCTGCCCGCACTGACCAAAATCACAGCATTTATATAGACTAGCAACATTCTGGAAAGATCTACAGGATTCCTGGGTAATCCCGCCCCCTCCAGGCAGAAGATGCCAGAAGCTTCTAGAAAGCACTAGTCTATTACAAAGAAGTGTTATTACATCAGATCATGTTTTGCTACAGACACACCACCAGAGGGTGCTGATAAACAAAATAAATAGCTGACCAGCAAGGCAGCAAAAACAGCATGTAACAAATCTCCATTAACAAATGAAATATAATGCTGTACATAAAATACTCATACATAACACTATACACTCGTTAGGCTCGTTCGAGATGAGCCAGGTTTGCGCAGATTCGACCACCGGCGATTGGCGCACAATGCATGCCGGTTAGTTTTGTGTCTGACTTCATCCCGCCTTGCTCTGACGTATAACAAAAGTGGACGGCGATAAAATCGCGATAGCGAGGCGGCCGCAGTTTTTAGAGCCAGGCGCTGCAGTTGCTGTCCACCGACTGCACCGCCTGGCTCTAACCTGATCCAACAGCTGATTGGTTTAGAGGTTGGCTCAACAGTATGACGATTTATATACACTCTCTACTTTTGTTGAATGGGAGAGAGTTTGATTTTATTTGAGAAAACGTGTGGCTGATGGTGACGTTTAATTGGGATTCATGTCACAGATCATGAACTGAATATAGTCTATTGTATATTAACAGTGCACTGTTTTAATTATTGAAATATTTAGCAGCGCAAATATTTCTGGTAAGTGGGATGTGAGGATTTTTAAGGGGGGACAGCTCGGGTGAATAGGATGTACGTATTTCTGTGACTTCCTTAATATTCTCTCAAGGCTGCTGGAAACTGTCCGACTTGATTGCAGCTTGTTGTCACCGCCCCCCGCTGCAGCCGCCTGCTCTCGTTTACTTTCCAGGCGAGGCGCAGTTCATCTCAAATGAGCCTATTGGCTGAACTGCTGCAGTCAGAGCAACAGCTGGACAACCAAACTCGTGCACGAGCTGTCATCAAGCTCCAAGAAGCAGTTCTTATTTTACAGGCCCTCTTGAAAACATCGAACAGTTGCGTCAGACAAAGAGCAAAATAATGAAGGATTACCGAATACATTTTCTTTTGTTTTCGCTTTATTTGGTGAGAAAAAAGTGCGCACTTTTCAATTGGTGTCTATGGAGCTTCAGCGTCATTGGCCACAAAATTGCATCCTTGGGAAACGCGGAAGCAGGAAGCTAACATGCTAACTGGCTGAAGCAAAGGTACATCCTCGTTCTCTCTGGTTTTATTATATATCTCTATGTTTTCAACGGCTCTGATTATACCATGGTCTGGGTGAATACTCATTTCTGATTGGCCGGCAGGTTTAGCAGTAGTTCTTGTGATGTCACGAACTTGGTCACGTGGGTTTGTTGACTAGCGTGGTTGGCAAAAAGCCTCAACATTACAATTGATTTAATAGGCAAAGTAAAGTTGTCTTCCACTTTCTGTAATAATACCAGTTAGTTGCAGCGTAATTAACTTTACAAATCGATTCCTTTAGGGCTCAGGAATACGTTTTCTTCGTATTCCTGAACAAGAACCTAAAAAATCCGCTTGGATCAATTCAATTCGACGAAAGAATTGGGTGCCGTCGACCCACTGGCGTGTTTGTACTATTCCCTTTCTGTCGGATAAGTGGCAAGTTATTTTCCATCATTTCTGACATGACATTTTGCTAAGTTTTCGCATTTTATTATTCGGTCATAGCAAGGGAATGATCTTCCTTTTTGTGTTGGGTAATTCGATTGGTTCCTTATGCTTTCCAGTAGCGAGTAAGTGACAGTTCGGATATTAGTATTGAAAAGAATTCCGTTTTCAACCGTCATCAGTATGGACTGAGATCAGTACTTTCGGCTTATCTTGACTTTTGGGTACCCAGAGAAACATTCGAGTGTGTAAAAACGACTAGCGTACATCCAGTCAAGAAAATTTAGAGTTTGATGTCTACTGCAGTTGTAAGGGCGGCAGTCTTGTAACTGATGACACACCAGCTGGCTAGGGAATGCGCAGTATATGCATTTGCGATATTAAATATTAATGATAAATTCTAAACCCCCTTATCACAAATAAAACCCACCAAAATATATTGGCGCCCCCTTTTAAAATCGCTCCGGTAAACGTACTACTGTGAATTACTTTAACTGCTCAACAGTGATCAACAAATGTAGAATTTATGTTCAATCAAGGAATATCAAGCGATGATCCAGCCGACCCAGACCCAAAGAAGGGTCATTCCTCCAATCTTTCAGCTTGTTAGGATCCAGAAGCTTACACAAACCTTCGTTGTACTTAAGCTTAGAGAAATATCTTGTCTTCGCGGTACTGTCAAGGTTTTGTACATATTCAGAGACCGCCAAATCGGTTCCACAACTGCAGGATGCCACACTTGCCCGTTTTGTTGTATTGATTTACACTTGTTCTTGCCAACCACGCTAATGCGCATGTCTGAATATGACGTCAATGTTAGTAAACAAGAACTAGTCCTGTAGGGTTAATTTATAAACAATAAGCTATGAATGTTTGTCAAGGCAATTTGTGTAAAATCTATGGAAAAAAGTGTTTTCTTTATTGAAAAACAAAAAGATTTCCTTCCTGCAAGTAAAAATCCACAGAAAAGGGTCATCAAAAATTCGGGCCAGTGAAAAGTTGGTTCTGGCCAGTGGAAATGACCAGTCACTGGCCCTATAGGGACAGTGAATTTTTCAAAACTTGTCGAGCCCTGTTATATCCACCCAAGTACTGGTGTTTATAGCCAATCACTCAATTATATACTCAGGCTCATCTGCGTAACTGCACAGTTATAGTTCACGCCCTCGTGAAGCTTCGCCGGTAACGATATGTTCAGTTACATTTACAGGATTTAATTGAGGTAAGGACATGGTCAGTAGTAATTATTCCTCATGAAACAGGACCGGAGGGTTCCTTCTACCGGATACATCTGTCTCTGGAAGAGGGATTCAATGAAGAAAGGTTATGCTGCTACTGTGGTAGCATTTTGCTCAATGTGGCTTTCTTTTTTGGAATTTATACCGTATTCAACTAAATTGAATGCCAAGGTTTTTGCACGTTCAAAACGTGAACTGATCAAGCACTTCGGTGGACCTCCTGGTGCGTTCATTGCATCATTCTGTTGAATCTGGGAAAGCATATAGTGCCTGATTTTCCCTGACAGTGGAATGTCTGTTCTGTTAAAAAAGGTATATTTCAGATATTACCGAGTTAGTGAGTTATACATGTTCCTTATAAGGTGTAGAAAGTGTTTGTATAAGGTTGTGAGCTCCAAAGTGGGAACTGCTAGCTTTTCATTGCAGGGTGAACATTCTGACCATTTTAAAAGCAGTTCATTTAATGAGTATGTGTGCTAGCTTGGGGGACTTTGAAGAAAAATGGATGAAACTCTAAACTTTATCATGGAGAAAAGGCATGTTTTGTGTTTAGAGAGGTTACTGGTGACCAGTGATGTCCAACTGCACCGATATTAATAAACTCATGCTAAATTCAACAAGAAAAATCATTAGTTTATATTTAATTTCATGCGTCAAAAGTTGACTCAGTTGACCCATTCCTTTCCTGTCTGTGAAGCTGCAATCTTGAATTATAAAGCCTTAAATGAGGAGTCGACTTGCAAAACCTGCTAAGTCAAGTTTTGAAAATAAATGAGTTATCTCCCCTAGCCTCTCTCTCAGGCACCTGCGCATGCCCCACTGATAGCTCCACTTTCAAAACCTACTAAATCATGTTATAAATTGTAACAGAAAAAGCGAAACTGTCAAAACCCGCCAAGTCAAGGAGGAAAACTGTCAAATTCTGCTAAGTCATCAGCAAATGTGGAAACGTGATTCCATTTTCGTTCGCTAGAAGGAACCAATCTCAGTCGAGCTTTTATAGCCTGTTCGGCTTTTGCTTTCTCTAACTGGTTTGGGCAGTTAAGAAAAGTGTGATGATAGTGATACCATAAAAGGGGGATTTGAACCCATGGACTCATGTTTATGTTGTCATTGTCATGGCAGCTATTCAACCACTGTGCTGTCTGTAGCATTGAGTTGCATGTAGAGTGGGTCTTTGGGCAGTTAAGAAAAGTGTGATGATAGTGATACCATAAAAGGGGGATTTGAACCCATGGACTCATGTTTATGTTGTCATTGTCATAGCAGCTATTCAACCACTGTGCTGTCTGTAGCATTGAGTTGCATGTAGAGTGGGTCCTGAGTCAAATACCTTCACCTATTGAGCAATGAGGCTGGTTTAAACATTGTCAAAACTTGCTAAATTTCCACTCCACTTTCAAAACCTGCTCAGTCAAAACTTTGTGTTCCAAAATCAAAGTCATTTCTTAAAAAAAAATAATGAATTGCCTCATGGATTACGTCTGCAAGGCTAATAGTTTCAGTATAGTGAAAATTGGTATCTATGGAAGATAATTTCTATGCCTACCAAAAAATCAAATTTTTCCAAAAAAGTGGACCAACTTGACTTAGAAGGCTTTGCAAGTGGACTCCTCAAATACGGTAAGACATAAATAGCCAGATTTGCCTTCTGCGCAAAGGGGTTAATAATGCATCGGTTGACGACCCCCGAGTGGTTTGGGATGCAGTCAAAGGTTGTATCAGAAATAAAACAATATCCTTTGCATAAAATCTTCCTCTGGCCCGAATACGACGTCGGATTCCTCCCCTTGCACCGCGTCTCCTAACGCGGTCGAGAGGCTGTGCATGATCCGCTGTCCGCAGACATTCTGCTGGGAAGTCAGGTGTTGGCATCCGCGCCAGACTCGCAGTTCGATGAGCCAGGTGGAGAAGGTCCTCTCTGCCGTAGGTAATGAATGAACCTCCACATACGCAAAGTTTAAAAAAAGTCCATAAAATCAGCAGCAACAGTCCAGATTTGCAAATGATGGTTGTCATCTTCAGTCACCACGCTAACGTCTCGGTTAAAATTACGCGAGCACAGGTGAAACGCGAAATCACAAACACTGATGAACAAAAAAAAAATACACAGAGCTCTTGTGCGTGTCAGCCGCAGAGCAGCGCCATTTTAAAAAGTATTTGCCCCCTTCCTGATTCCTTATTTTTTTGCATATTTGTCACACTTAAATGTTTCAGATCAAAGAAATTTTAATATTACACGAAGATAACCCAAGTAAATACAAAATGCAGTTTTTAAATGATGATTTCATTTACTGAGGGGAAAAAAGCTATCCAAACCTACCTGGCCCGATGTGAAAAAGTACTTGCCCCCCCCCCTTGTTTAATCATGAATCAACTGTGATTAACCACATTATTTTAGTTCAATTTCACAAGCCACACCCAGACCTGATTACTGCCAGACCTGTTGAATCAAGAAATCACTTAAGAGCCAGTTTCTGTAACTATGAACCAGGGGGTGATATAGCATGCTCCTGGAAATCACTGATTTTTTTTGTGGGGGTATAGGTCAAGTTTGACCTTCGAAGGTCAAAATGAAGGTCACCAAATGAAAGTTCATATATGACTTCCTATATGTCTCCAGTACAAACCTACACTCTGTTACGTTTTTGCTGATAAGTCATTGAAAGGAGGTTTTGCAGGGTATAGGCAAATTTGCCCACAGCCCAATTTGAACCATTGTTTATTGTTTATTATGGATCCCCATTAGTCGATGCACAAGCGACAGACTAGTCTTCCTGGGGTCCAATTTAAAATATCAGTACAAAACAGTAAAACATTATATCAACAGGTAATAACAATTAAAACACAGTAATACAGATCACAATCAGATATATGCAAAATACACACACACACATGCACTCATCCCCAACCTCCACCCACCTGTGCATACCCTCTAGCACTTACTCACGATCACGCTAGTACCCACACAACCTAGCACATCTTCTGGTTATATGTACCTACTTGCGGGACTGTCCAAAAAATAGATTTGAAATGTGAAATTTGCATACAGCAAGTGAACTGTGACCGATTTACTGATTTCAAGATTTTTGTGGGGCAAGGCCTTGCAAAGTCCAGATTTAAACCCATAAATGATTGTTCTGAAAAACCAGATGATTTTTAATGGCTACAGAACAACATGCCGGATATTTTGATTCCAAACACAAGTATATTTGTGAAAAACTGAATAAGTCTCAGACAATTTTCCACTGAAAAATGCATCTGTCTTGATGCAAAATGTAAAGTTCATCTTGAAAAACAACCAGGTTCCTATGAAAACACGCCCAAGATATTTTCACAAAAGTTGCCTCATATAGTTGGCTAAATAATTTGCGTGTGTTGTTAAATTGTGAGACCGGTTACACGGTGTATTCAAGCCATTTTTATTATTTACTACATATTTCTCAGAAAAGCCATTTAGATGTATTCATAAACTGTTGTACATTGTATAGGTTCTATATCTCCCAGGCCTTGTTTTTACTCTGAGCAAGGCATAGTCTGCGCATATGGTCACACTTCAATGATTTTGTGAACCACAGAGCATTCAACATTGTTGTATGCCAGGGGTAGGGAACCTTCTCCAGAAAGAGCCACTGTGGGTGCAGGCTTTCATACCAACCAGGCTGCTACACACCTGATTCTACTAATCAAGGCCCTTAACAAACATTCCAGAGGTTGATTAGTAGAATCAGTGTGTAGCAGCTTGGTTGGTATGAAAGCCTGCACCCACAGTGGCTCTTTCTGGAGAAGGTTCCCTACCCCTGTTGTATGCTCATGCTTTACATACTGCCACTGTTTCATGTGATACATTTTATAAATCATATATACAGTGCATTCGGATTGCAAAAACACAATTATGCCAAAGAAATGTGTGATAAACAACTACACTACGAGGTTCAAAGATAGTGCAAAGTGTTGTAAGGGTGCTCGTAACCTAAATGGACAACAAAATCAATGGCTATACTCATTGTTGGCGAATGAGGGGATGACAATACAAGACTGTGACGATATTAAAAATAACATTTGCTGCATATGTCAAAAAACAACCAAAACCAGACACAGACAACGACAATGACAACAGATGATGTTACTACATCAATCAATGACATTGATGAAACAGACTGTGTTTCTTCAGGAAATCTTGGCAGATGAGGAAGACCTTATCCAAGGAAATCCTCTCAATGTATCCTGTCCAACTGTTGATTTAATGTTTGGAACATCATCACATCGAAGGTGTTCCATTTGTAAACAATATGATGACCAATGCTTAACAAAACCAATGGCTTCTCGGAAATTCTAAGTCTATAATTACATCCTAAAATCCGCAAGGCCTGAATAAAACCCATACAATGTACAACAGTTGATGAAAACATCTACATGGGTTTTCTGAGAAATATGTAGTATATAATAAGAGTGGCTTGAATACACCATGTTACCGGTCTCGCAATTTGACGACACTCGCAAATTATTTAGCCAACTATATGAGGCAACTTTTGTGCAAAATATCTTAGGTGTGTTTTCATAGGAAGCTGGCTGTTTTTCTAGATGAATTTTGTTTTGCATCAAGACAGATGCATTTTTCAATGGAAAATTGTCTGAAACTTCTTCAGTTTTTCAAATATATACTTAATGTTTGGTATCAAAATGTCCGTCATGTTGTTGTGTAGCCATTAGAAATCATCTGGTTTTTCAGAACAATCATTTATGGGTTTAAATATGGACTTTTCGAGGCCTTGCCCCACAAAAATCTTGAAATCACTAAATAGGTCACAGTTCACTTCCTGTATGCAAATATTAAATTTCAAATCTGCGTATTTTCTGGACAGTCCCACAAGTAGGTACATATAACCAGAAGATGGTTCAAATCGGGCTGCGGGCAAATTTGCCTATACCCTGCAAAACCTCCTTTATTTTCTATGAGCATCACATCACTGATTTTGAAGCCGTTTGGGAAACACTGTTCTATAGGATCCAATGTTAAAGTACAGTGCCCCCACTAGACCCACTTCCGTCGATTCAATCAGAATGGTGCTCGCACTGTACATTGATGGTACCAAGGAAAGTTGATTGCCTAATTTAGAAAAACATTTATCACACAGATTGAGAAATAATTTTTTTTAAATTTCTCAGTCCTATCTTTAACATTGGGGCCAAAATTACAAGGGTCCACAAAACGAACAAAAATGATTCAATCAAAAATTCAAAAAAAAGTCTGGAGATATGGTCTAGTACTATGCCATGACAAATATACACGAAAATTCATCAGGCCAAAAGTAAGATAAAAAATGTTCCGGACGACGGATGCCACATCACGACAGTAGCTTATCGGCCCAGACGGCCCGTAAGCTGAAAACTGCATTCTGTATTTACTCGGGTCATCTTTGTCTAATATTAAAATTTGTTTGATGATCTGAAACATTTAAGTGAGACAAATATGCAAAAAAATAAGAAATCAGGAAGGCGGCAAATACTTTTTCACGGCACTGTATATGTTATGTATAGTAGCCATTTCTGTAGACATCATTCTATATGATGGAAGAAATCAGCATCATCATTTAAGTCCTTTGTCTCTGAATAATTTTGGTTTATATCTAGGTTATTTTGGTTCGGGGTTCCTGGGTAGAAGGGGTTTAGTGTGGGAAGGAATGAATGGTGCCTTTTTTCCCTTTTTTGGGGGCTTTTATGTAAATTTGTTAGTGTCTAATGTATACCTCTTTGTTACACCGTCAGGGTCAGAGGGGGGTGGGGATTGGATTTGTGCAAAGAGCTACAGGGAGCAAAAGAAATGGCCATCTTTCCTTTTTTAGATTGTGGCAGTGCTCCCTTTACCAGTGTAAAAATATCACTTGTATGTAATCAATAACTAAATAAAAAAAAAACTGATCACAAAAAAATCTTCCTGAAAATTCAGCAATGAAATTACTAAAAAAATATATTGAGAATTGAAAAATGGCTGAGAGTTAAAACAATACATTTCTGGGATCATAAACTTCTTGACCACACGTGTACTTCATCTGACAGTGATTTTCAAAATTATGTACCGTTATGAGCCAAATAAGACTGCAAAATAAAAAGTATATCTTTGACGCAAATCTACATTTGACTCCTGCAGTTCAATATGAATTAATGATTTTCTAGCGGAATTTAGCATGACTTTATCAATATAGGTGCAGATGGACAACAATGGTCACCACATAACCTCTCCAAACCACAGCATGCCTTTTCTCCTTGATAAAGTTTAGAGTTTTGTCCATCTTTTTACAAAGCCACATCAACCAGCACTCATACTCATAAAAGGAACTCTTCATTTCACTGTTGATTACGGGCTTTGAAAACACCTGTAGGAATGATTCTCTCTTTCAAGAAAACAATGTGTGGTTGTGAATGCCATGATGCTTTTAAGCATGTGGCCACATTATCCTGAGAGAGAGAAAGAACCATTCCTATAGATGTTTTTGAAGCCCATTATCAACAATGAAATGAACAGGACCGGAAAAAAATTGCCTTCAAACACTAAACCAAAGAACGTTACTATTAACGCACACTCACATAACGCTTTACTTCTTTCATTTGATCCGGAGAAAAACCTTAGCTAATCAATAATGTCATTCAGTGGCGATACTTCTTGGTCAGCCAACTTAATGAGCTAATTTCCATCTGGAGCCAATTGTAAGAACAGCATGTTGAGAAGCCATGGGTAAGCAAAACTGTAACTTTGTTCCATTATGGTCCATAAATTAAAGCTAACCTGCAGGAAACTTTGTCATAACCTAGCTAGCTAATTACATTAGTTAGGGAGCGGTAATTAACAACATTTATAGACATCACATTGCATTTCGCAATCACAACACAAACTGGCAGAGGCGGACACAACACACGTGAATCCATAGTAGCCGCCCGACTTCGTCCAGGGGCTACAATAAAACACGTATGCACTGAGCATCAGTCCATTTCAGATGAACCCATGCCCAGAGAAGACAGCAGCATTTCTGGATGTTTTTGACACATGCTGCCCTCCATGCACAGAGTAGTCTTTACTGGCATTTTGGAAGCAACTACGAAAGGCCTTGACTGGCAAAGTAATCCCAATTCATGTGGTTGTATCCATCTCAAATGCAAGTCAGTTTTCAATGCAGTGCCATCTCAAGGATCAAAAATCAGGGGCACTCACTATTGCCTTTCAACCTTTTCCTTTATTCAGAGATTTCTTTAAATTCCTTGAAACTTTTAATACCATTATGCACTATTAGGCGAAATCCTTAAAATCTAAAAAAAAAAAGCACATTGTGACATTTGTTTTTGTTTTTTTTTTTTTTTAACCGTTAGACTGTTAAAACTATATGTTTTTTGTAGTTGCTTATGGACACCTGGGTCTTTTGTGAAAGCCCCTTCATGTTCAGGCATGACAGTGTCACCTGTCTAACCTTTGTTTGTTTTGCATTCCAAGACTTTTAGTTGCATATTGCCTCAGTCCCAACCTTCTTGCAATGTGCTGCAGGCAAATTCAAAATAAGCATGTACCAAAAAAATTCATCAAGTTGATAAGGTTAAACAACAATTATTTTGTATCCCACAGTTTTCAATTTAATACAAGTCAAAGATTATTTACAGATCACTGCATTCTTTTTTGGCCTGAATGGCATGGTCCTGTCCTATGTCCGCAGATGTCCAAGGACTGAGTGAGTGACTGAAAGTTTCATCACAGGTCGGCCGTTCAAGTGCATTTTCCCCATTGGCCAATGCTCTTTCAGACTTTAGTGGTGGGACCAGTTTCTACTACGTCATCAGGGGGCGTTGACAGTGGATCCACAGGGATGCAGGAACAACAAATATTGCCAAGGCCGATACAAAAAATTTAATCAAACATTTAAAATACGAGAATTATTATAGACCACTGACTATCCCCTGTAACAAATTGCCCACAATTTTGTGCACAGACCATGAATGGTCTCGCCATATACTAGGTTTAAGCCTAGTCTTGTTTACATTAATTTTCCATACCATCACTACTTTTTTTTTTTTTTTTTTTTTTTAAGAAATGGGACTGTGATTTTTGCATTCGGGCAAAATAAATCTTCTAGCAGAATCTGATTGAAGTTCATATTAAATGGTCCAAATTCATCAAACTAACCTGAGTGTCATGCTTCAGTTTTTAATTCAGAACTGTCTAGTCAAGCCCAGTCCACATATTGTGGTTCACAGCAGGCTGAAAAAGATGACAGCATTAGAGTCTCAGGTTTTACAACAGTGAAACATCCATTTTAAAAATACTGTGGTGAGTGAAGGCTAATTATTATTTCAACCCTTCATATTTCCATTCAACACAAAAATGTAGCATCAGACTTCAATGGACAAAATTTCATTTAAAACCAATTTATTAGATCCAAATATGCAACTGAAAAACATCCCATGTAATCTGTGGTTGTTCCATTTGTGGACACCCAATTCCACAAATACAGAGTACGTGAAACACAAATGTTAAACAGCATACAAAAGCATGAAAAGGTGAAGCATCATTACAGTCCACCATCTGCTATCCCCATTCAGAAAACTCACAAAAGTTAATTTAGTAATAAGGTCAGCATTTAGTCACGCTAGATAAAGAAATGGGAAAATGTAAAATTTTAAAATATAAATTAAAATGGCTCAATAATGAATCGCACCAGAGAAACAGAATCATGGTGTTTAAAAAAAAAAAATACAAGTATAAACAGAGCACACTGCACAATTAAAAATACCATGTTAACAAGTTTTATAGCAATACTAGTTCATTATCAAATTAACTGACAAAATGACACCCCCCCATTCAAATGTTGAGCATGATTTTTTTTTTTTTTTTTTTTTACTATTTGAATCACTTTTTTGGGGAGAAAAGGGTTCACTGTTCAGTCACAGCAAGATGTTCCATTTTTCTGGCTGTTTCCTCTGTCATAACCTTTGATTTTTTTTCTGGGCTGGGTGTGTTGGGATAGTCACGCTCTCCAAAGATGGTGCTGCCCACACGTACATTCGTGGAGCCAACTTCAATCTGGTTCAATGAAATGAAGGGTATTAAGAATCATTGGTAAGTATCAATTATTCAGACATGTTGTCATAGCCAAAGGAACAAGCAATAAACATACATAAGTAGGGTAAACTGGTGCAAGATGCCCCTCCCCCCTTTAATTCCCCTCCTGACCATTAAATGAGGCCAATTTTCATTTCAGCTCTTTTCTTAGATGGTAGTGGCCTTACTAATCTGAAAAGCATCAAAATCATGTTACTGGTAGGAGGAAATAGAAATAAAAATGGCTTTGAGGCAAGTTAATTTAATATTTTGATAGAACAAAATAAGCCTCTGTTTTTCTTACAAGGTTACACATATACAAACTTTTTTTGCGGTTAATACCTCCATGAGAATCATATGGCATGTGATCAAATAGTTTAAACGGAAATGAATCAAATACTTTTTTGTAATATTTAGAGTAAGAGAAGGATTTTTGAGGGATGAAGTCTCCCATCGATATGGGGTAAGATGATGGGCATTAGGCTCGGAATAGGCTTACTCTCTTTAAGATGATGGGCATAAATGATTTTGATTACTCTTGCCTTGCTAATGTTAGATTGCTGAGAAAGTATGTACACTACAGTCAAATATAATAACATAACACCTAACTAATAGTGCGAAATGTTTATTGTCAGTCTTTAACTTCCCCTGCAGTGTTAGAACACTTAAAGGTGCACTATGCAAGTTTGTATACTTTCACTTCTGTTGACATTCAAACTCAAACAAAACAGAGGTAGCCCGCCCCTCCCTCCCATGCCTCCGTAACTGTCCCATGCCTCCGTAACTGTCAACTCTTGTCGGTGATTGGCCAGGACGGTTTGTTATGTTATGAGGCACAGCCTGTGCCCCTTGTGTTTATTTGCAGTTTGTGACGCCTGTGCGGTCTCCAGAGCCCGGGTTTTTTTTTTTTTTTTCTTTTTTACAGTGAATTTAGGTGCAGGCTGCTAGCGGAACGTGGAGAGATGTCGGCGAATTGAGACAAAAATATAATCGCGCAGAAAGTAAACAAACTTGCATAGTGCACCTTTATGACCCATTTCTTTAACCGCCCAGCTTGCAAACATTGCTGAAAAGTTTGCTCTCCAGTAGATTCTGAAGGACATCTTTTTTGACCCTAGACAGTTTGGGAGTTTGAAGGGCAAATCTACGACCCATGCCCTAGTTAGTCTAGTTGACCGCCTTTTTAAAAACACTGACAAACCTGGTTCTGTCTGTTCTCTGGTAGCCACCGATTTTCGTAAAGCCTTTGATCAAGTTGACCACAACATTGTAATCAACAAGATTTTGACAATGGGAGAGAGGCCTGAACTTGTCCCTTGGATTTGTAATTTTATGACCAGTCAGAGACAAAGGGTACGCCATCATGGTGTTTTATCAAAATGGGAGTATCTCACATGTGGGGTGGCCCAGGGAACCCTCCTTGGAACCATCATCTTCCTTTCTCTCATTGATGATGCTGCCCTTGGCGCCCCGTACGTAATTTGGAAGTATGTGGAGGATATCAGTTTACTGGAGACCAGGCAATGGCAACAGCCTTCTTCTATACAAAATCAACTCAATGAACTAAGCATTTGGTCTGCCCAAAATATCATGCTTCTTAATGAAGAGAAATGTGTTGCCATGCACATATCTTTCAGGAAAAACCCACCCCTTGTGCCACCTCTTTTTATTAATACCAATCCTCTGTCAGTCTTGCCCAGAATCAAAGTGCTGGGACTTTACATCCAGCAAAATCTTAGGTGGGATGACCAGGTAAATGCCATGACAACAAACGCTAGCAAGAAGCTTTTCCTCCTCAAGCGCATCAAGCGTTTTGCCATTACTCATGCCGACCTACGAGCCATTTAAATCGGTTATATCAGACCAGTGCTGGAGTATTCAGTCCCTGCTTGGCATCCTGGTCTCACCCAAGCTTTAAGCACCCAGCTGGAGCGTGTGCAAAAGAGAGCATGTTGCATTATCTTGGGAGCAACTTACACCAGCTACCAGGAAGCTCTACGCACCCTAGGCATTTCCAGTCTTGAGAAGACGAGGGAGCAAATTTGTCTGAATTTTGCATTGTCATTGCAGTCCTCCCATCTCTTAAATTGGTTCCCTCCAACTCGGGAGCAAATATCTGGATGTACCACACGCAATGGTCATAAACTTGATGACCCACTGGCAAGAACAAGACGTTACTACAATTCTTCTATCCCTTATCTTATAAGATTGATTAATAACCATTCATTTTAGGTTTTTTTTTTTTTTTTTAAAGAATCCTGGAATATCTACATATCCACTCTCTTGGATTTGCATAGGATCTGGTTTAACTCCCCTTTTTAAAATTTTCTAGTAGCTATCACATTGTAATTACTCTTTTATATTCTGTAAATGTATTTTTTTTGGTAGTCTAATATATCTCTTGAACGTAAATTGGTGTGTGATTTCAGCCTGTAAATGACTGCGAGGCACTAATAAAAACCTACTACTACTACTACCTAGATGCCCCCACCGGAGGAAGTAGCCTCAGGGTGACATCTTCCCCAAGGGAGATCCCCCCTTCACAAGATTTTACATTTATTTTTATAACAACAAAGTTGTGTCTGCTATTTAGAACGAAATTACTCTCTAAATGTGTTTAAGCATATGCTCTGTGCATATTGATATTCAGCCAATATATATTTTAAAGGATCCATTACCTGGAAAACACATTTTTCCCAGTTATTGCATGTACACATTAGTCATCCCTCACTCTGACAAAAGCTGCGATGTTTTGGAGTCAAAGCAGCTTCCTTCCTCCCTTTTTTCCCCTCATCCGGAGACTTTCTTCTCCGGAGGCATGAAAATTGGAGATTTCAGTTTGGGCACCCTGATGACGTGTACAGCGCAGAGGAGGAGGAATCGAGGTGTGGCTTGGGAGTAGCAAACCGCGGCCTCCGTTTTCCGCAAACACGCCCAAGGCAAATATCGGAGACAAGAGCTAAAGGTGCAGGTGCACACGAATGCTCTGTAGTTGGCTGCCAGAATCCACATAAAAACATTTTTAACATTCCATCGAGCGATGAATCGCAGAGGAACAAGTGGATTGCATTTATCTTTGTTGATAATGTTCCTGCAGCCCCTGACACAAACCTATTCCTGCCTGCTCATTTCATGTCAGACTCTTTCTCCAACTTGGGCCAGTACAAAGCTGCCTTAGCTAAAAACCTGCGTCTCCAGAAAGGTACTGTTCCAACACTACGGAACCCACCACTTTAATATTGTCTGTAAATGTCAACTTTTGCATTAGCTGACAACTTTGTTCCCCCAACTTCAATGTTATCATTACATTGCCGTAAGCTATTGGATGGAGTGCGGTGCAGTTCAAAAGAAACTTGGCAGCATACCCAATACGTAAACGTTTCCCTCACAGCCCGAGGGCTCGCCTGACATGCCGTATTTCCATAGCTGTAGCGGGCTCACTTTCAGCTACAGTGAAGATGCACACATCATATGAAACTAGACAACCTAAGGAATCTATAGATGCCAAAAACGCTATGCTATGATGTCGTTAAGCAGGCAAAATAACGCATCAAACATACACTAAATTTCCGCTAGCAAAAAGCTAACATTAGCTTGCTCAGTTAATTTAGGCCAGCATTAACCTTGCATATACTGTTAAATTGTTGATGGATGGCTGTATATTATTTAGGCATGGGCAATACAAATGAATAAAATGACAACATTTCTTGAGTTGCTGAGGAAAAAGTTTTTATTATTTTCTAATGATTTTTTGCAGGTAAGTACAGAAGACACAGACGAAGAGTTTGCCACAAGTCCAACGCCTTAACAGGAAAGGGTCTCAGAGCCACAGGGTCCCAAAAATGGCTGATTTCGGCATTTATCAACAAAACCCATTGTGAAAATTGGGGGGTGAAGCCTGAGGGCATTTTTCGAAAATGCAGTCTACTCAGAAATAAACCTGGCCAAATTATCCATTAGGGTACCCTAACAGAAATAATTGATGCTAAAGTCATCAACCCCTTTTCTGAAGTACAGCAGCACCCCCTAGGCCCTTTTTAAATGGAAAATGCATTGAATTTCACCCAATTATGTTCAACAAACATTAGGTTTTGCAATGATATTAAAAAATGATATGAATGGGTTGCCTGTGAAGTTTTTTTTGGATCAATGGCCTGCAAAAATGTCAAATTTATCGGTGGGAGGGCAAACATTAACGCTACTCGCCCATTACTATATAAAATGCTGTGAAGTCGCTGATGCTGGCAGTTGTTTGCCCTCCCACTGCTACAAAATGAATCAAACGTTCCCCCTTCAATAACCCGTGGTGATAAAAAAAAAAAAAAAACCTTTGCACTGTTTTTTACAATGTCCATATACCCTCCTCCCATGATAGTTTCAATGAGCTACTGTGAATAATTCATAGGAAAACACAGTGACGTGCAGCTGGAGGTTAGTTTGGCGAGGCAGAAACCTCCCCTTTGCTTGATTAGCAATCAGACGATTAACTAGTTTAGTAAGACTATTCGGCAGAATGACGGGCCAGTTTAAGTTTCATGGCGTTATTACTCAGTACATCGAACCTGAAATGCTCACTAGACAGCAGATTTGCGCGTACTTGCTTCCAGGAAGCCGAAGCAATGTCATCAACAAATATTAAAACAGTTCGACTAATGCAGAGTTCAATGCTTTATCAATATACACTGTATTCTCCTTTAAATACGCGCTTTTACACCCAAACAAAAAGCGGGCGCTTATTTTCAGTCTTCTTTCATAATCCGATTAACAAAATGTTTAAACGATATACAGAATTACCGAGAGCCGAGAATTTTTCCTAATTGATTATTCAGATTTCCATCCTCGCAGTCTCGAATTGAAGGGTATAAGTGAATGAATCTTGTGACTGGTGTTCGCGAGGTGGCATATTTTGATAGGTAGCAAAATTTGTCAGAACACTGGTAGGTTTTGAACGCCTAGCGCTGGTTTATTCCTTGGTATATTTTACTGAAACTTCACAAATAGGGTCACAGGATATTCTGTCAACTAACTAAGTAGGTTACAGTAAAAAATACACTCACCTTTCTTGCTATTGTTGAGAAGTCACGGCGAACTCAAGAATCTAACTTCAACAACTTCTGTCGAACTTATTTCACATCCCTGGAGGTCTAGTTTGGACGAATAGACTCGTAATTTCTCAAATTAGATGGCTGTAAGTCAATAAGGGCCGAGCTGGGATATCACGTCAGCGGGCTGTTTGAAATCTACCTCCAAAATGGATATTTTTGCCACGCCGTGCACTTGAAAGTTTGTAAACACGGCGCAAATTGAGGTCAAGCATTCATCCAACTGGCGAATAATAGCTCTGTTCAAATCGCGTTATTGGCCGTAATACGCAGAGTTCATGTATGAAATGCGGGTATCCTATTGAAAAGGTTGCTTTTAATCAAACCATGGTGTTCTTTTTGTATGAGAATGGTATTTACATCATTTTTTTTTTTTTAATAAGTTTTCTGAGGCTTGTTTACCGCCCCAGTTCAGCTGTTACGCATTCCATTAGAGTTTATGCAGAGCGTTGCCCATGCCTATATTATTGTCTTTTTATGCTATCCAAACGCAGCATGTTACTCTTGATTATATGATCATGGAACTTAGATGTACTAATGTTAGCTTGCATGTGACATTTATACTCCCCCTGTTTTTAGGCTATTTCGCTAGTGGATCTCACGCAAGGCCCAGTGCATCGCACTAAGACGGCAGGAGCACATCAAAGCCACCCAGAGTGGTCGATAGATTCAGCCATGGTGAGGTCACACGTTGTGTTACTATGCACGCGTGGCTATGGCTGTGCTTTCAAGCCACTCCTCCCACCCTCTTCCCTCGCACCACCCCCTCCACCCAGCCATGCCTGTATCTTCCGGCCGAGTCAAAAATCACAAAATTTTCTCGCGAGAGCAAGATTGGCTTGATAAAAAGGGCAAAATAAATATAAATGTTGCGTAATTTTTGCAAATTACTGCAAAATATTATGTTTTAGACCCAAATCACTTATTTTTAATGGGTGTAAATACCAGGTAATGGTATACCAGGGAATGGTAAAAGAAAATGGACACTGTTCTTGAGGTGGCCTCTTACCCTAGTTTACTCCACTTCTTTAAAAATTTGTCATCTCCCATCCCACCAGAATATATAATGTTCAATCAGAAAAACTATGTTCAAGCATACTCTTTCATAACTCATGCTGCCATCTCAGGAGTGAGCAGACAGGTTGTTGTTCTCCTCTGAAACTTGCGCCTGTTAGCTGCCACTTTTCTCTTGCAGTTAAAACCTCGCAAATGAAGAACGAGGGCGGAGGAAACCTGAACGTGTGCTTGCTCAGAATACCACTGTCAAGCACTCGGGTGACCAATAGGAAGCACTGAAGCAACAAACTGCAAACCCAAACCAACTCTACCCCTCCCATAACCCTGAACAGTACAAAGTCAACTAGACAGTCCGGTCGGCTGCAACCACAAGGGCTAGCCCCCGAAAGCCCGCTTCTCCTTTTTTTTGCTCATTATTCGGCCAATACTGTCGCCATGGTAACCAAAATGGATAGGTGTTATAAGTGAAGTATATTATACGTCCATTCCAAATATTAAAGTCCAAAATTGCAGCCAGTACTGTGTCCACAAGTGAAATCTCTCTGTTTTGCCACTAATGTGCGTATTATACGGCCAATACTGTTGCCATGGCAACCAAAATCGATAGGTGTCATAAATATAACACATGTACCAAATATGAAAGTAATCAGTCAAAAATTACAGACTGTACAGCGTCCGCAAGGAAGAGTGCATGTTTCAGCACAAATCTGCACATTATTCGGCCAATACCTTCGCCATGGCAACAAAAATTGATAGGTGTCATAAGTGAGGTGTAAAACATATCCATACCAACTATGAAAGAGGGAGAGTAAGTCTGTTCCAAGCCTGGTGGCCCATTGGGCCGGTGCTTAACCCCGGTTTCCGTGGCATGAAGCGACTAGGAGTATGACTACTCCCCCTGGTTGGGATGCCAGTCCATCGCAGGTACTCCCCCAGCTCTTCGTCAAGTTTCCCTGACTATTTGCTGGTACCCATTTATACACCTGGGTGGAGTGAGGCCTGGAGTGTGGGAGTGAAGTGTTTTGCCCAAGAACACATCGCGAAGGCCGTGGCCAGGGCTCGAACTCAGGACCTTACGATCCCAAGTCAAGCCTACTTGACCACTGTGCTATCGCATCTCCCTTAGCAACTGCGTGATGTAATGCATATTTGTTTATTCTTTTGATTTCTTGTCATTTTATTTTTTAAATACATGTTATAATGTGTTAATTTGTAATAATTTAAAATTGGTCATTATTTGTATTTATTCTTTGATGGGCAACTGGCAGCTAAGTTTTTGATTGTAATTTTGTTTCTGTTCAATAAAAAGGAAAAAATTTGATTGCAAAAAGAAAGTTATCAGTCAAAAATTGCAGCCTGTACTGCGTCCACAAGGAAATCTGTTTAGCCACTAATTTGCATATTATTCGGCCAATACTGTCGCCATGGCAACCAAAATCGATAGGTGTCATAAGTGAAGTGTAACATGTCCATACCAAATATGAAAGACATTGGTCAAAAATTACAGCCTGTAGAGCAGGGTCTCAAACCCTGTTCCTGGAGAGCTACCATCCTGTAGGTTTCTACTCCAACCCTAATTCAGCACACCTCATTAGCAGCTCGTCAAGATCTCTAACTGGGAAAGCAGGTGTTGTTTACTTTGGTTGGAGTGATAACCGTCAAGATGGTAGCTCTCCAGGAACAGAGTTGGAGACCCCTACTGTAGAGCATCCACACGAAAATGTCTACGGACGCGGAGGCGGCGGAGATGAGACACGGGAATCCATAGCCCGACCTCGTCTGGGGGTTACAATTATGCACTGCTCCAGAGACTGCTGGTGACAGCTAGCCCTGGTATGGCTGGACTTGACCTGATGCCATGGTGATCACTCTCGCATGGCAAGCGGCACCTTTATCAAGTGAGCCAACCCAGCAGCAAGCATAAATGCTATTAATCAGCCCCCTCAATAGCGCTTCCACTCTGAAGGCTTTTATCAGAGATTTAACTGCATTTCTGCATTCTTAAAATACTTTGCATGCAAAGTGAATTCTTAATAAGTGACTACTTTCATGTATTTTTTCCTTAATATATGTACTTCAACAAGAAATACTCACCGCATGTTCAAAATCAGTGGACATGCCCATACTGAGTTCAACGTCCTCCAGTGGGAGCTGGAGACTTGCACACAACTCCATACGGCGGCTCAACAGCATCTACAGTAAAAAACAGCAATTCAACTGACAAAGGCACTGACAGTAGCTGAGGACATTGCCCCATTTTATTGTTAACTGCACTTGCAACATTATTCACAGTATAAAAAAAATATTGATACAGTGTAAATGTTCTAAGTATTTATTACAGGCGCAACGATACAGATACCAGCATCGGGTATCAGCCCAATGCTGTGCATGTCTACTCGTACTCATAAAAGGCCCTGATACAACAGCACCCAATACCAGTGGTAGGCACGGTTCCGCTAATCCGTTAACCACTAATTAGCAAAGATAACCTTTTTTCAGTGCGACAGAACTTCCGCTAACTTTGAAAACCCTTGGCGGACTAATTGGCTTCCGTTATATTTAGTTCCACTTACTCTAAATCCCCTAATTTTTTTTCTCCCTGCCCGTAAAAAAAAAAAAAAAAAAAAAAAAAAAAACAAAGTTTAATAGGTTGTAATCCCTATAATCATGTTTGTTCCTATCTATTGAGAACGCATCTACAACAGTCAGTCTGGCTCGCTGTTGGCTGACTACGCGCTTTGTAGACGCAGTAGCAGCTGAGCAGCATGATGTAATTTTGCAGTTAAGTTTACTTCCAGTGGCGTAACCAGAACTGAAATTTGGGTTGGTACAGAAAATCTCTTCAAAATCATTAGCACTTACTTGTTCTTGGTCATTTCCCTTTATTAACACATTTTCCAATTATAAGAATTATCCATGGGCAGTTAAAGACCGCTTCCTTAATGCGATCTAAGAGCGAAGACCTTGAAGGCTGATTCAGTGCAAAAAGATAATTTAGGCTACTAATAGGCTAATATGCCTTACAAAAGGTAAGCTGCGCTGGAACTTCCGTGCTTCCTTTTCGGCACATCAGGCGATATAAACTGTCCTTCATGATTGCTTTAAGTAAATCCAAGACAAAGATTAGAAACACCTTCACAATTTTGAATAAGGCTGATCGAAACGCACCAAATTGCTCATACAAATGAATGATTGTCCTTTTACTAAAATGAGGTAATTAGCAATATCTGATAGTGTAGCGTGTTTATGGAGAGAGGAAAATTTGCTGTTAAATAGGAAAAATGATTGGAAACAAGTAAGGACTAATAATTATTTCAATGGGATGCTACGCGCCCATCTAATGTTTCAGTCCCGAGCATGTACATTGGCAGAGCCAGAACTGAAAATGGGGTAGATTCAAGAAATCCATTGAAAACAATTATAAGCACTCAATCATCTTTCCTAACTATACATTCACTTCGAAAACACTTCACACCATCAGGTGCTGCAAGTTCTCCTCGTTAAAGAGGATAATCATTCATCTGGTTGTGCAATTCGGTGCATTTCAATCAGCCTAATTCTAAATTGTGCGAAGGTGTTTGTCTTTTGCTCAGCATGGAGTCTGGCTGTCTTCAGATAATATGTACCAATTTTTATATCCCACGCACAATTGATGAATCATTCATTAAAACTGGATCATAGTTTATTTGAGCAATATTTACGTTGTTTCCGACGTGATGCCAGTGTAGTGAGAGAGGAATGATCTAGTAGCTTTTGCACAGCAAAGGGAAATGATTGTGTATGACTTTCGTTAGTGAGACATTCTCTCCGGTGAATCGGTGCACAGCTTAATCGGGTAAGAAATGCTTTGCCCGTCACTACCTGCTAATGTGGAGGATACTGGATAAATTTTTTTCAGGCTTAGAGTTAGGTTTGTCGAGACATCACAGCTATATTTAAGCATGCAGGTGGTACAGGCTAACAAACCAAATGTTGCCAGTTCTTTTTGTACTGTAATTAAACCGTTGAATGTAAACAAATGTTTCATTTAACTTGTTCATTTAATAATTTATGTACACTTTGATCATCTGATCTTGGCATGCTATACCCACTTAGTTATATTCTAGCAAAAAGTGTGGCAGTGCCATGTTTAATAAAAGTAATGAATGTTAAAATGTCAGTATGACGATTGTGTGACACAGTAAAGTGTGGTTATATTTTAGTAAATGTGTGGCAATGCCATGTTTGAGAAAAACATTGTAAATGTTCAAATGTCAGTAACAACAATTTGTTAGTCAGAAAATTAAAAATATCTTATGAAAATAAAATACATTTTCAACTTAATTGTAAGAATTGTAATGGCATTAGTAAGTACTCATCAATACTCGGTCTCAGCAAGTACTCAAATGTAAGTACTTGTACTTGGTTTGAAAAAAAAAAAAAAAAAAAAGTGGCATCTGTGCATCCCTAGTATTTATTGTACCTGAAAGTCCGGGTTGGGGCCCTTTGACAGTTCGTATCCATAACGACCAATGGTCATGAGCCCCACAAAGTGCAGGGCAGGGCAATGAGAGATGATGTATTGCACGGTGTTAACAGTCTCCTCTGGAGGCAACCCATGCTTACCTGAGAAAAATCATTGATGAACAATTAAAAAAAAACTGAAGACTTCAGAACACTCAAATATTATAAAACTGAATATGGCTTAACTTGAAATAAATTATAATGAACCAAATTCTTATTTCAACTATGTTAACAATTAAAACTGTATGGAATTCATACATGACAAAGTTTCAAAAATATAAAATTAACATTCAAAATATTCCAACAAAATTTACGAAAAGTTCATATTCTTAGCAATTCATTTTGTCAGTATCTACACTGCATTCCAAACACAAGTTACAGAGCACTGATACTCACTTTCCTCTCCACTGGTGTTGAGCTGCACCATGATCTTTAATCTCTGGGAGTTGGCTGCCCGCAGCCTTTGCCAGGAGGCATTGACCTTGTCTGCCAGCTTAATGGAGTCTATCGTTTCCACCATGAATAAGTTAGGCACACCTGCAGTTAAAAACAATGGCAGAGGAGATCAAAGAAGTCATAATTATTTAAATCTAAGAAGAATCCATGATCCATGAACAAAACAGGATACCCTTTCACCGCCATTCACACACCATATTTAACCAACAGATTTTGGTCTACATATTCACAACTTATTGAAAGGATAGCGGGTAGACACAATAATTGGGCTTCATGACGAGAAGAGTATAGCACCATAGTACAAATCCACAATATGGATTTTAGTACATCACACAGAGTAGCGAGTTAAGAAGTTGGCTGGAGCACTTCAATGGATTGTCAACTTAACCTCTTAAGTTCGGAGCCTCTGGCTCAAAAATGACATGCCCAAAATGAAATGAGTATATCTCTGCAACTACTTTGTCCATTTGAATAATCTTGGTATCATAATAAAGGCAACACCTTGGGGATTTCTGTTGTGGTGTAAAAATCAGTATATAGTATGCCACTGAGTCAGGGTAAATGGTAGATGGAACACCACATTAATGAAAGATCTCATTTCCATCCAAGAAAAAATAACTTTCATCGCTTTTGAAATTATTTAGTTTCAGTCTGAAACCTCAAAAAAAAAAAAATTACAGCACAGAATCTCATTATTATTTGTGCCCAAGTTTATTCTAATCAAGTACATCAGAGCGAAATTGAAGAGGAATGTCTAGGTGGCTTCTCCAAAATTGGCAGTACGGGCACCTTTTTAGGCCATTTCAAATTTCTCAGGTACCAAACTGTAAAATTCATTTAATTTCACTAACATGTCACTACGGGCATACATTCCATCCAAATACAACCATTTTTAAAATTTTTCATTTTTAAAATAAATTTTTTTTTAAATTATTTCTGCAAGTCCTGAATACATTTTCCCATTCAAAGAAAATACATACAAAGGAAATGAAGTTTAACTCCACTGGAGCAGATTTATATTAAAAAAAAAACAAGCAAATAAACAAAATTATAAATACAAAGACAAGTTAAAAAATGGTAAAAAGTAAAAAGAACAAACACCCCAGCAATTATTTGAAGAATAATGCTTCTGCTGCCGAAAATGCTTGTATGCCGACCCGGGGTTTGAACCCTGGTTTCCCATGGAAAACGCAGCGCCCTAACCACTACACTACAGCAGTTTTCAGCAGTTTGTACTACTGCGTGTCTTAGTGTTTGTGCGGAATGGCACAAGGATTCTCAGTCAAAAAACGACTTTGAAAACATCTGATGAATATTTGGTGGATAATTATAACGAAAATACGACGAACAAATAGGCATGGGCCGGTATGAGATTCTGACTGCATGATAACCTTTAGCAAAAATATCACGGTTTCACGGTATTGCAATTACAGCTCTAAAATGTATTATTTTGAAATGTCTAGGTCAGTGTTTCCCAAACCTCTCCTGGAGGCCCACCTGTCCTGCATGTTTAAGATCTCTCCCTGCTCCAGCACAGATGATTCAAATGATCAGCTCGTTAATCACCCCCTAAAGCTGATTGATGTCATCCTGATCATTTGAATCACCTGTGCTGGAGCAGGGAGAGATCTAACACATGCAGGACAGGTGGGCCTCCAGGAGAGGTTTGGGAAACAGTGGTCTAGGTAAAAAACAACCTTTTTCCATTGAACACAGTCTTATTTTTAAACAACATATAGAATATTTGGTATATTAGTAAACGTGTACCATGTTAAAATAAATAATAAAATAATAATAAAATAAATGATTGAATTCTTCTAAATAAAATTAAAATAAATTTAGTACCTTAAGGGAGCCTAAACCTGCAGCTCAACAATAATCATGACATAAATAATTGAATTCTTTCTGTAAAAAAAAAAAAACACTTCAAAATAAAATTAAAATTTTTGCAGTCTCTGTCTTAAAGCTATAGTGCATAACTTCTACATGTCCGTAAATGTCCGTTTCACCCAACTCCAAGCCACTAGTAGGGGAGATGACACAATGCTGATTAAGCCGATTGGCTCCTCTAACATCTTGTTATTTTTCGGTATTGGTTGTTTTGTATTGCGTGTCGACCGGCGACATTCCCGCGCAGGCACACAGGAAATGACACGCTTTACCTCAAAACAAGAAGGGAGGGGGAGGAAGAGCGGAGAGTCTCCTAGCAAGAGGCAGAGCGCTGCACGAAAGTGCCGGCTGTATTGTTGTAGTAACGCAGAATTCCTCTAGGGGGCGACAGAAATTACGCACTATAGCTTTAAGTGAGAAAAAACTTTTGACTCATAAAAAAAACCACTCATACCGCAGGAACGGTTTGATGGAAAATTTCAGTGGTTTTGAAACAGTGACTTTTTTCAAACCACAGTATACCTTGAAACCGGTAACTGGCCCATGCCTATGAACAAAGCAGCTAAGCGTTTATATTGTCGCTCTGTTCGAGTTCATGTGAATGCCGCATGGACGCCCAATTAGACACACCGGGAACGCTCTCAGGCTAGGTTTGTGCGATTAAGGTGGTTCAGGGCTCGTTGGAAACATCAGAATCAAATGGCAAACTTACGTGGTGGCATCACAATCCGATCACAGAGAGGAAAATACATTGTGTGCAAGCTGAATGCACAGGACCTGACATCCTTTGAGGCAATGCCCCAAAAAAAAAAAAAAAAAAACATGCATGGAGACTGGGAGATCCAGTTTCGATAGAACATGGACACACTGGGCTAACAATAGCAAGAGCAGATTTACCCTTGAACAGTTTTTAAATTGCAAAATATCAAAGGTAAGACAAAATTTTTGCTCATCGCTGTAGAATCTAAAGTGTATGCCTGCTGTTCTTTGAATGTGGTGGTCAGTTTGAAATGACATGGCTTATATCGTTGGATTCTGTGGACTATCCCCTTTCATTTAACGTATCGTTTGTATGCAAATCACAAATCCAGTAGAAATGCTAGTGATCGAGCACTGATATTTTATCCTATGCTTTGCTACATTCGTATTAGCTAGCTAATATGGAAAACGTATGGAAATGTTACAAATTCATAAAAAGTCTTACTCCACACTATTCTTTCAGTGAATGTATTTTGCCTGGCCAAAAAAAAAGTTGCACTCTTATTTTATAGGGCAACTTTTGGCTTTGATCATGGCTCGCATTCTTCGTGGCATCATTTTGACTACCGTATGCAACATCAAAACATTATTTCTGTCCAGAGTTGAGATTTTGTATTGATGACAGGAACGTCAAACTACAGTGCCTGACAAAAGTCTTGTCGCATAAGGACACGGTAACTAAAAATAGCATATAACTTTATTTCTAACCAATCAATTGTTACAATAAATGGTCCATTTTAATGTCAAGGGCTTTCACATTAATAATTTGGTGCAAAATGAAACCGTCAAAAAGTGTTCTGATGTTCACAGCTTGGCTAAGCCCATAACATCTGTTTTTGCTAGGACAAAAGTCTTGTCATCTCTTCAGATGATGCAACAAATGGCAGATTAGAGTTTAACCTATGACAAATACTGTAATTAACGCATTCCCAGATGTGTACAGAAATAACCCCAGCACACCAGACTTTCATATGAGGTGCGACTAGACCTCTGACAACATACCAAAGATTCAACCACAGACCAAAGTGCTGATCATCAAGAGCCTGAAGACTGAGTCTGCTGCTGAGGTGGCAGACATCTTTAATGTATCCAAATGTCAAGTGGAGGGATGAGAAAAAAAGATTTGAAGAAACTGGTGGCGTTCATGGCAAGCGCAGGTCAGACAGACCCGGTATGACAACTGTTTGAAAGGACCGTTTGTTGCTTCAACTGTACAAAGGCTAGCCCTTCTTCAACTACAGCGGCTTACATGAGGAAATGTCACCAAAAATCCCGGTATCTACAAGAAGAGTTTGTCAAATTCTCTCTCAAAGTGGTTTTCAAAACCAAATTAGTACACAGAAGTCTGCATTAAACAGAAAACAAAAAACCTGCATTGCATTTGCCAAGGCCCACAGCTCGCAGAAAGGATTGATACTGGAAAAGTGGCTGAAAGTTTATTTTTCTGGTGAATCATCCATTGAACTGCATGCCAGTCGCCGTACAAGACCTGTTGGAACCCTCATGGACCCAAGATTCTCCCAGAAAACAATCATGTTTGGTGGAGGAAAAATCATGGTTTGTTGTTACATCCAGCATGGGGGTGTGAGAAAGATCTGCAGAGTGGATGGCAACATCAACAGCCTGAAATATCAAGAAGTTCTTGCTGCCCTACTTATACTGCTGCTCCTTCTCATTCTTCTGCCTCCATGTTACAGTTCCTGAAAGCGAAGAAGGTGAAGGTACTCCAGGATTGGCCAACCCAGTCACCTGACATGAACATTATTGAGCATTTCAGGGGTAAGATGAAGGAGGAGGCTTGGAAGATGAAACCATAGAATCTTGATGAACTCTGAGAGTCCTGCAAGACTGCTTTCTATGCCATTCCAGATGATTTCATCATCAAGGTATCTCAGTCATTGCCAAGACGTACGGATGCAGTCCTCCAAGCTCATGGGAGTCATACGCAATATTAATTATTTTTTCCAAGGCACCATGGCTTTATGTTCTGATATTATAGTGGCATATTTGTGTATTCAAAATAAGGTTTATGTATAATTTCCACATTTTTTTTCAATGTGACAAGACTTTTGTCCAGGCAAAATCTGACCTTTCTGTACAAATTAAATTATAAAACTCAATCAATGACACAAAACTATTTTGGTATATTTCGCATAATCTAGAGGGCTTTGCCTTTCATATAAGCCATTTTTGATTCCAATTGATCAACTACAAGTCAGGTTATTATTTGTTGTTCCTACAACTTGGATAAGTGACAAGACTTTTGTCAGGCACTGTACTGTTTAGTCTTCTTTAGCACATCCCAATGGAAATTTCAGTGGGGTTAGTAATGCCAAGGACAGTTCCTCACTGAATTCCAGTGATTTCAGCAATTTAATTAGTCGTTTTCTTTGCTTGATGCTGGCCAACAATTTGCCCCTTATGATACACAGTAATATTTGTTCCACAACCACTACATAAGTCTTCCGACTTATTCCTGCCCGGAGAAATTGACTATGTGCTTGAATAACTGACGGCGCCCCCTGCTGGCATAGCAAGAACTCCACCTTCATGCCATAACAAATTCTTATTTTTCCTTATCAGTCCAGTTAATATATTAAGTTTCCAAAGGTTTTACTGCGGCACATCCATGGAGATGCTGTCAAATAAGGTATCGACGAAAGCGCCACCTAGTGGCAGTTTTAGCTGAAATTACACATCACATACCTGACTTGCCATATAGAGTGCCATAATAATTCCATCTTTTCTTGAATCTACATGGTTGAGTCTGAACATTCTCCAAATTTCAAGTATCTATGTAGCTGGAATAAAATTGTATGGACTCCTAAAGATGGTCCCAAATTAGCCGAGAAGGTTGTATTGGCAAATTTAACAGGGGACCGCACTAAAATACTTAGGAGTGCCAAAGAAATTTTTGGTACCTTTCATACACCATGCAAGAAGGTATAAATCAACCTATTTATAAGTTCCATTCTCGTCTGGAGTATTGCGATATCTGACCTCAAAGTACGGCCAAAACAGCCAAATTTCTTTTTTCAAGGCCAAATATTCCAAAACTCTAGCAAGATGCTGGAGGAATTCTCATATTATGCTATTATACGTTCATAGGCCTGCACCATAAAGCATATTTTCTTGAGGCATGTTGCTAGAGTAAATTAAAGATTAAGTCTAAAAAGTGGATTTTTATTTTTGTTTTCCCTTAACTTTGAGCTCCTGCCACACGATTCTCCAAGTGACCACTCGGTGGCGACTGATTCACTGGAAAGTTCATGTACTTAAGTATACATATCCATCAGAAATAGTTTGGCAGATTGAAATGATTTCCCTTTATAATGCATCTCATAAGACTGTTTTTTCCACTTTTTCCCTATTTTGGCCCAGACTTTTCAGCTTCCAGGTGGCGCTGCAACCAAATGAAGTGACCAATGGCAAAAAAATTTGGGGATTTTCCGTGATACATGTGTATGTACCTACACGCAAAGTTTCGTTCAAATCTAGGGGGTCATTTCCACAAAGTGTCCAAAAAGTGCCATTTTCTTAGACAATGGCTCTTAAAGACTAAATAAGCTCGAGAAGGTCAGATTTATACGTTGTGTGCGGTGCACCATGTTTGTTGGAATCGGGCTAGCTTGCTGCGTCACCCAGACATCAGAACTCTTGAGTGCGCGGAGGTCATATATTAAATAAAACCAGTGGCGTAGAGAGAACTGAAAATTTTGTGGGGCACAGGACATCCCTTTAAAATGGTGATTGGTCCGGTCTTGTTCCCAATCATTTTCATAATTATCAATATTTTCACTCCAAGAACACTCCACTCTGTCAGTTGTTGCCAATTCTCCCCGTTGAGGACAATCATTCAAGTTGACACGTAATTTGGTGCATTTAACCCTCTATTAACCAAACCCATTTCCAATTGTGTAAAAATCATTTCCCCAGGCAAATATGTTGATTATGGGCCAATATTTGGAAAAACAGTAAAAAAAAAAAAAAAAATTAAATTTTTTTTTTTTTAATTTAAATTTTTTTTTTTTTTTTTTTAAAATTTAAAATTTTAATTTGACGGACCATTCAAGTTATTCTCAAATGTTTATTTGGCAATAAGAAACAAAACCAGCAGGGTGTCCAGGCTGTTAACCCTTTCACTTTATGTAGCAGATATGCTACGGTGGTTAATAGAGGGTTAAATCTGTGTCATTCAAAATTGCATATCTGTCAACTCTCATGCACGTGGCTGGAGTCTCACGCTTTTAAGTGACATATAACGTTCTCACACCGTAGTCAGCAATCTCACACTTTGTAATTTTATTTCGGAAAAAAAAATTATATTTAATTGCAGAGTCCCACTTATTAATCAACCCATGCTGTACCGAGAGTGAAAGGCGATATTTCATTGGAATCAGTCACGGATCAGCCATGATTTAATCAACGCATATTAAAGAGATTATCACGCAGAATTGAAGTCCTTGTGCATGGAAGTTTTTCCATTTCGGTAGATTTCTCCTCTGGTAACATGGACGCCAATTATGACTAAAGAATTCTCACGGGTCGGAAGCTTTGAAATTGCATAAAGACGTTTCAAATGGGCTTTTTTCCCCCCATTTAAAAAACTTAAACGATCAAGAAGCGCAAATTAAATCACCAGATGTGCGGAAAAGGTACTGCGGAACTTTCAGAGCAGTTTGTCATTCGTAAAGCATTGGCCTGTTTTTGAGCAAATAATTTTCCTGTATTGAATTTAGTCCATTATTTTGTCGCTGTTAGATCGCATAGAAGCTGTGTCCTCAATTGCCGATGGATTATTACTATAATTGGAAAACGTGATTGTAAATTAGCCAGGACCAGTAAAGGGATATTTTGTGGGCACTGCTCTCTTATCAAGTCAGGCTTCGCTAAGGGAAATAGTGCAAGCTTATGCTCACAGGTAGGTCCGAGTTTCCTGTTTTGTCGGAACAATCAACAGCTGCAAACGGAGGCATTACCACTGATTTTGTCACTCAAGTTCTCATAATGATTGGTAATATCGGACCTTGATCATTCGACATAAAATGAAGCTGCAGCGCGAGCGATAATCAAGACTAGTTTGTATATACTGTGGCGATTTCGCCAAAGCTCTGTGTTGCAGTATTTCGCGGTGCAAACTAACTCCGTTTTCCCCTGGGCCGCTGTGATTGGCTGCACTACTCGGTTCTAACGACAGCCAATCACAGCGATCCAGGGGATGCATATAACCAGGCTGATCAGCGGCCTGAGTGCGTGTGTGTAATATGCTCTGTTACTGAGAGGTTGTGCCATTCTGAGAAGCAATTCTTGTGTTTACATGAGTATGGCAGAAGAAATAAAGCGAAGCTCCACTTCTGGGGCGATGCAAAAACTCCAGACCCTGACTCCGTGTCCGCTTATTGGGGAAACCGCTACAATACTTTATATTGATCAGCTGATTTCTTGGTGGCCAAGCGCGTCAAAACATCCGGGAAATTGCCATAGTAAGCATTTTTGAATTGGCTAAAATATAGGAATAGTGGCATTCATGAACTTGCGCTAATTAGTTATATTTCAGAGGTTTGATTACTCGGTACAAAAATCGCAAAAATTCGCACAAAAATTATTAATGGAATGAGACAAACGTACTTTTTTGGGTAAGCGCCGAAAAAGGGTCTTCTTTTCCTTTAAATACTTAATAGAAGTATTAAGTACTCATTAAGAAAAATAGAAGCCCTGCTAAGGTTTAGTTGAAAAGTCTTCATAGTTTTTGAAATATAAGCCCTCAAAGTGGGGACTTATTGCACCCCCCAACTCTTATTTTTTTATTTCTTTCTAATTTATTTAAAACAGGGATACATATTAATAAACATTTACATGTAAATATGCAAGACTATAGCCAATGGCTTCAAAAGGATTCGCAAACCACTGTATTCTCTTTTTATTCATGTTTTACACAACGTCCCAACTTTGCTGGAATTGGGGTTTGTACATACTGTGTACATGATGTATATGTCCACCTCAGGGGAATTACACAATACTACAGCTATGTATCCAAGTGCCTGGAAGTTAAGGAAATTCACACAAGGGATAATAAACACATTCAAATGAAGAGTTAGTCATGACAGTGAAGGACATCCTTCGGTACTTTTTCGTCAACTTGAAATTGATAGCCGTATCTCCACTAAATCAGCTCTTTATCATTTTGACTGAAACGGTTTACATTTATAGGTCCTGTCTTTCTGCTGTAATGTAACTTTTGACAATCTTGATTCACATTAAAACCTATGCAACATGTGCCAAGAGATTATGTACTTGGTGAAGCAATCCTGACTCTGCAAGAACCAACCAACAACCGAATGCACGGTCACAGGAGATACAGAGATCTATGTGCCAAATACATGTGCAAGAGAAAAACAGAAAAAACATTGTTCTTAGAATTAACCAGGAAGTGTGAACTTTCAATCAGGCCAATTCCTGTTCTTCGGCATCTTGACCACACTAAAATAGTGGGCTGTTTTAACAGCTATCAGTATTATAATTCTGTACATGTATGTAATAGTGCAGCTGTGATGTCAGCCTATTAATCATGTTCATGGTGTTTTCAGCAGTGAAACCATCAGCCGCAGTGCCTTATAATTTAACTTTATCCTGTACTGTAAGCATCAAGGAACATGACTTCTGCAGTGTTTTCTTAATTGGGTTAATACATATTGTATATGTACATTATGTGCACTGTAAGTTCATGTTCATCAGAGTCTGTTTCAGCAAAAACACCTTTTTTTCAAAAATCTAGTTTACGGTGAAAAAGAGCAAAAAACATAATGGTGAAACCTCTGAGGGAGGGCTATAACAAAGCAAAGCAAATTACAAAAAAAAGAAAGAAAAAAGTAATAGTAAACAGTGAAAACAATAGACAAATAGTACAATCAAATGGGGGGCTGATATAGATATGGATAGATATAGACAGAGTAAAATATACAGGTACAAACAGACAGGACAAAACAGACAGACAGCAATAGAAAAGACATAAACCTAAGAAGCAATTGGACCAACATAACCAGACATGGACAGGGCAGGATGTACAGACATACACAGGAGATGAATGAAACAACCACCGATAGGAGGAAACAGTTTGTATAATTACAGAGAAACTTTATTCAGGTAATAACAGTACATACATGCGACAAGTGAGCATATGAGTATCAGGGTGAAATGGATGTGTGAGTGAGTGAGTGAGTGATTCGGTCTGTGAGAGAATGGGATCAGTTGACAGGCAGGTGTAAAGAAGTAATGAAAGCAGACCGAATGTTATCAGAGTGCGGGGGTTGAAGTTCATGTGACGTTATTTCCATGGCTATGTATTCTTTGAGGACGTTCCGCCTTTGTGTGCTTGCGGCAAGCAACACATTGTTCTTCTTAAGTCTGTTTATTATTATTTTTCCATTTCCACATACTTTTTAGTCCCGTATCAACTGCCTGAGTGTTCGTGATAGAGACGCGGTTCAAACGCCGACACGTCCGGCCCGACCTTGTCTCTGGGCCTTATATAAACAGGGTTCCCCCTGGGTTCTGAAAAATATTCTTCACTTTCTCCCTCGAGAAATAAAGTAAAAAAAAATATTCTTCACTTTATCATAGTCGTCATTTTTTATTAGTCACTCATAGACTTCATAAAACTTTGAAAAGCCTTCAAAGTGGACAAAGTGCATGCAGCATGAAGAAGGTCAAACCTCAAATAGTTGCGTTATAACAGGTCTCTCCATTATACTTTCGACTGTATATATAATTTTGGGTCCATTCAAGTCCAACCTCTTGTAACGGGCTAAAAAGCTAAACTGAGCATTTAGCATGGAATTTATTCAAAAGACTGGCAATAGAAATCCCTTCAAACCCTTAATTTCTTTATTTTTTTTCCTTAACATTTTTATCAATGCAGCCATTTCTGGCATCCCAAAATTAATAAAAAGGGACACACCCTTTAAGGGCAATAGAGAGGCCTGACAAAAATGCCAAACTGGACTTGGGGTGAGCTCAAAATTTTGTGCTGTTGGAATCAGAATTAGTGGAATTGTCAAATGTTTATTTAAAATGTTTAACTGATTCCAAATTGAACTTTAGGTGAGTTCAATGTTTTGTGCACCATTTATTGGAATCCTTATTGTAAATTTCAAATGTTTCGGATTTCAAATGTTAAATGCCTCAGACAATCACTAATTCTGATGCCAGCAACAAACAAGTCTCAGTACTGGTACCCTCATCCACTTCTCTCTTGGGAGTGCTTTCTGGTTACTGTACTGCCCGAAACCACCATGTGATTTTAAGATGGTAAACCCAAAGCCCCCCAGAGGTAGAAAGCGCCATGGGATTTACATATTCAGTCATAATTACAACACCACGCCGAGCGAATGAACACGCATTGTTATTGGTCAAAAACTTGGCGTCCATTCGGACGTAAGGTGTAGTCTGTTTTTACAAACACATTGCTGCTACTTGCACTGAGTTTTTGAAAATCATTGAATGCATAGCCATTTCAGTCATTAGAGTTTAAAAGAGTGAAACGCCCCTCTAACATTATAAGCCACTCGTTAAGAAAAATAATTGCTTGGAGCTAGTTAAAATTCTGCGATAGCAATTCCAGTTGGAGCAAAAACCATCGCACACCGCGTTCACCCCAGGACCGAGTTTGAAAACTGTCGAGTTAGGCTTCAGCAAACTACCTTACAGGCTAAATATCGAACTGGCCAGAACATATTTTAACAGCAATGAGTTCACAGACAACCAACCCAGCCGTGTAGGAACGGTTAGTTGTCAATACGAAGTTTTGATCATTATTGATGATGAATCAGATATTGTGTGACACTGTCTTGTTCCTCTAAAGCCAACTTGGAAGAACCATGTTCTGCATAACGTTAGCTCAGAAATCGCCAGTCATACTGTGGTGGAAAACATGGCAACAAATGAAATGATTGTACGCATTAAGCGATTGTTAAGTCGAAGACTAATCAAACTAATATATGGCATGTAAAGATGCGCTCATATCAATCACGTTTACGTAACTAGGGACTCAGAAATTTACACACCTTGTTTTCCTAGTTTATTATGAGGGGATGACAGCCTCCACCGTTTTACAGGTAAAACTAAAATCTGCCAATATGCACTCCCTCACATGACTGACTGCCTGATAACATCATTCGGCTTTTCAACCCCACGGAGACCTGTCAGCCGATAAGACAGCATTTGGACGCACACAAATTTCATTAAGCCATCTCACCATCTACGTGGTCAACCGCCACTCTGAATGCAGGGGTACCGCAGGCATTTTTTAACACCGCGACCATTTCCAGAGGCCCATTACCTTTTCATTGGAAGGCTTATTTTGCATTATATCGCTTTTGCTGAGAGTTTTTTTTTTTACCTAAATATCATGCATCTATTTGATGTTTGGGTCTAGGTATAAAGCAGACTGCACAGTGAGCTTTAAACATGTGAAAAAAAAAAAAATGCCGCCCAACGAAAATCCCATTTTTAGCTTACCGGCCCTATGGGCCGATAAGCTATTGTCGTGGAGTGGCATCCGTCGTCCGGAACATTTTTTATCTTTTTTTGGGCCTGATGAATTTTTGTGCAAATTTGCAATAACATGCTACTAGACCTTATCTCCAGGTGTTTTTCTCGGATTTTCGATTGAATAATTTTTGTCTGTTTTATGGGCCCTTGAAATTTTGGCTCCAATGTTAAAGATAGGACTGAGAAATTTAAAAAAAAAAATCATTTCTCTAAAACCACGCGATAAATTTTTTTTTCTAAATCAGGCAATCAACTTACCTTGGTACCATCAATGTATAGTGCGAGCGCCTTTTTGATTGAATCGACGGATGCGGGTCTATTGGGGGCGCTGTACTTTATGAATAAGCAACATGGCCTGTGGAGGCCAAATGGTTGCAGATAGAGATGAAGTTTGTATTATCAACATATAAGAAGTCATATATGACCTATACACTGGCTATGTTAAAGTTGAACTCCGATAACTTTGAAAGGTCAAACTTGAGGTCAAGGAAAATACTATCAATGTTAAAAGATAGGACTTGAAATTTCAAGAAATTATTTCTCAAAAACAACGCGATAAATTTTTTTCCAAATCGGGCAATCAACTTTCCTTGGTACCATCAATGTACAGTGCAAGCGCCATTTTGATTGAATAGACTGAAGTGGGTCTAGTGGGGGCACTGTACTTTATGAATAAGCAAGATGGCCTGTGGAGGCCAAATGGTTGCAGATAGAGGTTAAGTTTGTATTATCGACATATAGGAAGTCAATACATGACCTATACATTTGCTATGTTAAAGTTGACCTCAGATGACCTTGAAAGGTCAAACTTGAGGTCAAAGCAAAATGTTACAAAAAGGCTTCTAAGCTTGAAAATATTGAAGATTGGGAACAAATGTGTATTAATCACTTATAGGGGCATATGTGAAATTTCTTTTGATGGCCTTGAACTTGACCTTGGGTGACCTTTGAAGGTCAAACTTCACATAGCAAAATTATAATGACTTCTATCACCAAAAGTATTATAGATAGAGCTTTGTATAGTGGGCATATTGGAAGTCATGTATGAAGTTTCATTTGGTGACCTTGAACTTGACCTTCAGTAACCTTCAACGGCCAAACTTTACAGCAAAATTTCTATGACTTATATCATCAAAATCGTTACAGATAGAGTATAGGTTTGTATTGGAGACATACAGGAAGTCAAATATGAACTTTCATTTGGTGACCTTCATATTGACCTTTGAAGGTCAGACTTGACCAAGTGAAAATTCTATGATTTCTATCACTAAAAAGGTTACTGATAGAGCCTAAGCTTGTATCAGACTTAAAGGAAGTCACACATGAACTTTCATTTGGTGACATTCAACTTGACTTGGAGACCTTTGAAGGTCAAACTTGACATATTGCAATTACAATGACTTGTATTTCCAAAACGGTCACAGATGGAGCCTAGGTTTCTATTAGATATGTATAGGAAGTCATATATGAGCTTTCATTTGGTGACCTTCATAATGACCATCGAAGGTCAAATGTGACCTAAGGAAGATTCAGTGCCTTGTATCACTAAAATGGTCACAGATGGAGCCTAGGTTTGTGTTACTGACATCTAGGAAGTCACATATGAACTTTCATTTGGTGACATCCAACTTGACTGTCAGTGACCTTAGAGGTTCAAACTCAACAGTGAAATTACAATGACTTCTATCACCAAAATGGTCACAGATTGAGCCAAGGTTTGTGTAGAGACATTTAGAAAGTCGTATATGAAGTCCATTTACTGACCTAAACTTCACCTTTTGTGACCTTTAAAGTTCACAATTGACATATTGAATTTTCAATGACTTGTATCACCAAAACTGCTTCAGAGCTTAGGATTGTATTAAAGAAGGTCTTATAAATGTAAGTGAACTTTTATTTAGTGACCTTGACATTGATTTTCATTGATTCAAATGTCAAACTTCACATGAACTTTTCATAACTTATATCATCGCTGTAAGACTGCTTGCCGGTAAGCTACAGGACCCTTGGTCCTATTTTCAAATGCTCATAGATCCCAAATGGATCATCACAGTGCAATTTGATGCCAGATTCTGAAAGCCAGAGCAAAAATTAATAAGTGCAGCAATATTCAGTTTTCCATCTTATTTAGAAAAGATTTTATAGCTTTTGAAAAACGGTCACAAACCGATGTTGCAATTCGCGAGAGCAAAAAACTGAAATCTCTATATTGGTTTACAAACTGCAACATACAACTTTATCGCAAAATGAGAACCCAAAGAGGTAAACTTTGGACTAAAATAGAGGCATGGAACTCACCCAATAGTTTGTTAACATTATTCTTCTGCAGGTGTCCAATGAAATGCCATTTGATTTCTGGACACAATGATAAAATCTACAATTAAAAACATGAAAGAGAACAATAAGCATACAATAATAAAAACTGCTCCAAATCTAAAATGGCAATGTCAATTTAAAAACCAACCTGAGGATTTGAAGACTTATCCACAAGTTCATTCACCTGATACGAAGTGAGACACAAAAAATTCATTAGAATTGATAGATGGACCATTACCATCTTGACGAGCCATCTACTTCATTTCGCGGCTCACAGCGAGTACTTATGGTTGTGTGGGTAATATGGGACTAGGGAGACTCCCCTAGAATCTCAGAATTTGTTTATCAAAGACATTGTAGTTTACAAACTTCAATGGTGATGAAGAGAATTAAGGCAACTGCATCTTTGTGAAACAAGCAGTAACATGATTTTAGAGTACCTGAATGCTGCATTTTATGAAAAAACAAAATAAATAAAAAAAAAAAAACATTAAGTCTCCAATCCTTTCAAATAACGAACAAGTAAATTTGTGAAAAAACATGTAACCAAAACTGTCAGCAATGTTTTGTTAAAACCCTTTGCTTTGAAAAGCGACCAAGATTCAAATGAGCAATAACCCTAGAAATATTTTAGTCGCTTTGTCATGTGCATGTAAAATCATTTGAGACATTTCAGATGATATTGACATAATTTTTGTAACATAAAGTGAAAATGTAACTCCACTTTAGAGATGTGCCATCAGAAGTATATAAGCATAGTCAGAATCCTCACCTTTAAATGCATAATTACTCAACTTCTTCTTGTTTACTTCAGAGCCAGTTTTTATAAGATTCACCCAGTTCATGATACATCATAGACATGGATTTTTTTGATTCATCGGTATGTGGCAGGTACATGTCTCAAATAGCAAAATCCAGATTTTTAGGTCTCAAGACCCGTAACTTTTTTTTTCCTAGGACCCCCATAAAATTTGGGGGTTAATCAGCCATTGAAAGAAAACTGACTTTTAGGAGCCTATATCTCAGTGCGCCCATGACAGCCCAGACTCATTTAATGGATGTGTATCCACAATAAAAGGTCCTTCAGAAAATGTAAAATTTCTGTGGGGAGTTAAGGGCGCAGCTGACAGGGGCGCTTCAATCATCTACCAAAGCCAACTCAACCCCTTTTTCATCACGGATTCACAGCCTGCGCCCTCAGCAGCCCAAAATGTTTTACACATGACAGTTTAGTTATCCCTGAACCTAATTAACATAAATTCGGGTTGGGCAGTTTTGGGCACTTGGATATAGAGGGTCACAATGCTCTTTATGGTCACAACGCCGTTTTTGCCCAACTTTGGGGTGAAACATCTCCATGTGCCCTCAACAGATTTTTTATGTAGGTTTCTTTATTATGCTGTTCATAGTGTGCAATATCTGTGTCATCATGATTACTTTGGGGTTCATTTAAAAACTGCATTTTACATTTACTCAGGTTATCTTTGTCTAATATTAAAATTTATTGGATGATCTGAAACATTTAAGTGTGACAAATATGAAAACTAGAGTGCCAAGGGCCCTGAAGGTTGCCCGCAGTTACAAGTCCAACAGGAGAAAAGTAACTAGCATCAGTCCACGGATTCCACAGCAAGCTAACACGAATTCTTGCGAAAGCAACACATTGTCTACTCGATACTGGCGTTAAAAAGCTCCAGCTCAGACATCAAAAAAATTAATTAATAATAATTAATTAATAATTAAAATTAATAAATAATAATGAATTAATAATTAAATTATGTTAAAATTAACATAAAAAATTAAATAGGTTTAATTTTTTCGCGAATTTCGGTGGTGATGGCGAATGGTCCCGTACCACTGCGAATCAATTCATGGTTCTTCGAATCAATTCTTTTCTGCGAAAGAAGAGAACTGTTTCATCCGCACACTTCCACGGGCCAACGCAGCTCAGTGAGAAAGGGGTTTTAGTTACCATTATCGGGCAACTCCACTGAGCGGTAACACTTTTTCATGAGTGACAGACAGCAACATTTCTGCCATTTAGCAAAAATATAATCTTTAAGACGTCTACATCATGAAATCCGATAAGATTTTTTTCTAACCTGAACTTTCACTGTCATCTGCTGTCAATTTGTGTAGTGCGCCCTCTTCTCAATTCACTTCTGGTTCTTGCTCTGCTTTCAGACAATGATTTTTTTTACACAACACTGCCACCGAGTGGGTGTAATTAGTATTATTCTTTCTATTCCATGATGCTAATAGGAACAAACATCCAAAAATGGGTTTTGACCAGTTTTTATTGCCGCAATTGATTGTGAAAAAAGGTCGACCATGCGGTTACAATGCCCGTAAAAATTTTAATTCTACATAGGTTAGTGCCTAATACATACTAATTTCTAAAGACATTATTAAATGAGGAAATAAATAGATTGATTTTGTCACATGACCTTGACCTTGAAGACCAAAGTCAACTCCAATATGGTGTGTTTGATCAGCATACATGATTTGTCATTAGTATCCACTACATACCGAAGATCTAAAGCCAACATTAAAGGACTTTTAGGCCGTTTTGTCATTACCTGGACCTTGTTGCCCAAGGTCAAATCTGATATGTGAAAAACAACCAGCATACATGATTTGCTATTAGTGCCCAATACATACCTAAGCTCTACAAACAATATTAAACAAATATGGGCCATTTTTGTCATATAACCTTGACCTTGAGGCCCAACATCAAATTTGACTGACTGCCTATAAATGTTCAGCATACAAGGTTTCCTATAGATGCCCCAAACATACCTGAGCTCTAATTGCCATATTCAGCAAGTTATAGCAATTTTTGCCATTTGATCTTGGCGCCCAATGTCATATTCAACTTGCAGAGAATGTTTGGCTTACATGATTCCCTATAGGTGCCACATTAAGCTGTTATAACATAATTTTGCCATTTGACTTTCACCTTGAGGCTCAAGGTGAAATTCGAACAACCGAAAATGTTTGGCATACATGATTCCCTTTAGGTGCCTCATACATATCTAAGCTCTAAATGTCATATTAACTCTTTCAACTCGACAGCCCGCTACAGCGGGCTGATAATTTCATGCCTTTCAACGCGATAGTCCGCCACAGCGGCCAAGTACAGATCGACCCGTAGACCCGTCAGCCGCTGCAGCGTCATATTGACATTTTGTAAACACGCTGTTCTATCACGTGACCAGTGAGATTTTGCGTGACCGAGAACTCATTAATATTCAAGATGGATGCCGTGTCAGTGCCCTATCTGTTCCTCCTGCCTGATCGGTTCTGTGCATGCACAATACCAGTACTGCGCAAGTGCAGAGAATTCCTGCCGATTTGTACCACACATGCGCGAACATTTTACTTGACGGCAGTCAACGACTTTTTTAAACTTTAACAACATAATAGTATACAAATTCGCTACAACAGAAGGATATTTTAGGAAGATTATATTTTATCTCATGGTCCTTCAAGTAGCCAGCGACTTCTTTTTTTACTTTAACAACATAGTAGTATACAAATTCACAACAACAAAAAGGACATTTTAGAGAGATTAGCCTATATTTTATTTCATGGTCCTTCATGTATAGATTTTTATTTGAATAGGCATATTTTGCCACATTTTGCACAAAATCGCCTGTGTTCATTACTTCAGCGCAAGTCATGGCAAAAAAAAGGAAACCAAGCGAAATCTTATGGAAGTGTTTACAGTATGGGTTGCTTTGCAGGAATTTGGGTATTTATACATAATTCATTTTTCCTATCCATAATTTAAACCATGTGGGCCAAAACCGCATATTAACGTAACCCTCCTTTGTCAAAATGAATATGTGATCATACGTGTCCCTCAACTGACATTCAGCACATTGAGGTTGCATTTTCCACATATCTTGCTCTTTAGGCATCCGGCGGAGGTTTTATTTTTTTCCCATTGCGATCTGAAAAACAATGTCAAGTTATCCTTACAGCTTACGATGGAAAAGAAATGGAGATTCATGGATCGTCCAAAAAATAAATGGATTTTATATCGAGGGAGTGTGATTTATTTATTTTTTTTTCTTATGAGGGTACAGATATCCGAATGCCTGAGTTTAAAATTGGCTATTAATTTATCTACATCATATATTATCAATAGGGTCGCCAACAACATAATAAAAATTTTAGGGGAGTCAATAACCGGAGAACTTAATTTTATGAAAAAAAAATTCGATCACACTTTTTAAAAGCTACCCAAGTTCAAATTTAGGCTCCCCCTATGCCGTTTTTTGTGGTATAGCCTATTGCATGCGGCAGCTGAACTGTATTTCATACTTTGATAATTAAATTTTGCGATTAATTCACGATTTACATGTGTGCCAATTCCGCAGATCATATTCCAACAGATCCGTTTTCTTTGTTTTTGCTAATTATATCCAGGGTTCAATGGTATAGCACACTGTGTAATACATGGGGCTGAAGGGTGTTACATTGTATCATTTACTTAGGGGCGAAAGAGTTAAGCAAGTTATAACACATTTTTGCCATTTGGCCTTGACCTTGAGGCCCAAGGTCAAATGTGACTGACTCACAATGTTCGGCATACCTGATTCCCTATAGGTGCCTCATACATACCTAAGCTCTAAATGCCATATTAAGAGAGTTATAGCACAAAACACCCCGAAAAATGATGAAGTCCAGACATGTTGCCTAGGTGGCACTATGAAGGAGCGATTCAATCAAAACGCCGTTTACACTGTTGAAGCAGGTCATGATACTGATTCCATTGCTGCAAAAAAAAAAAAAAATTTATCAGACAGTTTTTGAGAAAATTGCACCTAAGTGCCAAAAATGGCCATTTTCGACATAAAAATGGCCGCCAAGTCTAAACGAACGATTCAAACAAAAAAATTTTTGCTCGGGCATTAACTCGATGACTGATTTGATCACATCCCCAAATTAAAAAAAAAAATTCAGACCGTTTTTGAGATACGGCTTTAAACGGACGACGCCGACGATGCCGCCGGATGCAAAGTGACTACAATAGGTTACTGGCCTACGGCCAGCAACCTAAAAATAAGAAATCAGGAGGGGGGCAAATACTTTTTTTCACAGCACTGTATTTTACCTCATTACGTCTGGTTTTATTCCTTAGTTTATGAAGACTGCCACAAAATAAACCAATCATTGCACAGCCCAGCGGTCAGGATCACGCGATATTGATATATCAAACTTGAGATTCTGCGATATCTCAAGCTCTGATGTATTTTGGCTCATTCTAGCTGGTCCTATCCTTATGTTTATGGTACTGCCAATCTAATCAGCCCATCATTGACCATCCCTGAGGTAAGAATCACTAAATATTGACATATTCTAATTTGAGATTTTGTGATATTTCAAGCCATAATGTACTTTGGCTCATTTTAACTGGCCCAACGTATATGTTTATGAACATTGCTTTTTGATGGTTTTGTAGCTTTTCTCACATTTCATTTGTTTTTTTGGTTTCATCACAATTAATTCAGCTGTTGCCATGCTATTTGAGATAATCAATACTGAGATTTTCTGTCTTTTCATGACAATTTCATGCCTAAAAAAAAAAATCAGAGTGCCTTCCATCAGTTGGTGAATTTAAGAGTGAGAATTCCGGGGGTTCAAGATGGCGGCGTAGAGAGTGGTTGACTTTCTCTAGGCTCCGCACCACCGCATTAATATTTCATACAAAACTCCGCCCAACTCAATATTTGCAACAACCGCCACGTCGTGTATCTCAATATGAATATTGACGAATATTTTCTGAGATCCCGGGACAAGATAATACTAAAAGAAAATCGAAATCCGACCAAGACGAGCGAGCCAGGAGCTACTGCTAGCATGCCTGGCTCTCCCCCAGAGGAGGAAGAGCAGCAACAGCAGCTACAAGCTAACACCGAGGTTGTCCTTGACGCCGCTTCTCGCCAAACTATTCAAGAAATAACGGCGAACATAACCAGGGTGATTGATGAAAAGCTTGGGCCCTTGTCTCAAATGATACAGGCCCACGCCCAGCAGTTGAAAAAGATCGAGGAGAGAACCACCGAGGCAGAGAACAGGATTGCTGCGGCGGAACACACCTGCGAGGCGGTGGATACGCGGGTCCAGGAGCTTGGAAATCAAATAAAAAGCATGGCTGATCATATCGACGACCTCGAAAACAGAGGCAGGAGAAAAAATGTCCGGGTTATTGGTTTGCCAGAAGACGCGGAGGGGAGCAACCCGACAAAGTTTTTCGAGAGCTGGATACCCGACCTGCTCGGGATGGAGACGAAAGCCGGCCGCATCAAAATTGAAAGAGCTCACCGCACCCTAGCGCCTAAGCCTGCACCTAACCAGCGACCACGACCCGTCCTGATCAGATTTCACAACTTCGCTGACAAGCAGAGGGTTCTGGACGCCGCAAGACGCAGCGGGACGGTGAAGTATGGGGAATCCACCATCATGTTCTTCCAGGATTTGTCAGCGCGGTTCTGCGCAAAACGAAAAAGGTTTTGATGATGTGAAGAAACGTTTGGACATGGGTGCTAAATACATGATGCTCTACCCGCAACACTGAAAATAATCCACAGCAAGGAGGCCAGAAGCTACGATTCCCCGCTAAAGCAGTGGCTTTTTGTTGACAGTCTCAGGTGAACTACACGTGAGTCACCATCTGCTCCGTTTATGTTTATGGGCAGGTTGTCTATCTGAATAATGTGAGAGGAAAGGAGAGAGGGCAAAGAAGAAATAAGATGCTTTGAATTTTGCTTATTTGTGGATGGTTCGTATATTTACCTTATCTGATTAATGATGATGGCTCATAAAGCTAAAACTGAGCAGTTTCAAATGACAATCTTTGCCCCACCGTCCTATGTTTATGATGATTATGGGTGACTGTTAACATGATTCTAATTTGTTTCTATGGCGGACTGGGGACCCTTTTTTTTTTTTTTTTTTTTGTTTGTTTGTTTTGTTTTGTTTTGTTTTTCGGTCAGCCCATTCTTGTCTAAGGGTGGATATTATTACTCAGGTGGTGCAATGCTATAAGAGAAGTTAACCGAGTTAGAGTTGAGAAATGGAGAAGGCTATGGTAATCCCCTGGTTACTGCGTGGGGAAGGTTCCCCACAGTGCTGTTGGCACGTCTGTTATTTGTACTATGTGTTGTTTGTTTTTTGTTTTTCAGCTGGGTTATAGTTGGGTGCAGGATCTACATGGAGATTGTAATACATTTGGAAGCTTAAATATTTTCAATACAAAACGCCATGACCTGTAAAACATTGAGGCTGTGCACTTGGAATGTTAAGGGAAGCCACTCTCCCATCAAAAGGAAAAAAATATTGTCATCTTTAAAGAAAGAACAGGTCGATATTGCTATGTTGCAAGAAACACACCTGAATAATGAGGAACATTTAAAACTGCAACAGTGCGGCTTTGATCAAGTCTATTTCTCATCTTTCACCACCAAAAGCAGAGGGGTTGCAATACTCATTAGGAAAAATTTACCAGTTAAAGTGTCGAAATGTATCAAAGATAAACATGGACGGTTTGTACTTATTTTGGCCTCCTTACATGGGGAGGACATTGCTCTCTTAAATGTCTACTGCCCTCCATGTCTTCCACTTAACTTTTTAACGGAGGCTTTCGCCAAATTATCTGATTTGGCAGTGGAAAATACTATTGTAGGTGGCGACTTCAATTGCCTTTTGAATCCTTTGATGGACAGGTTTCCTCTAGGTGCTTTGGCTCAATCGAACCAATCAAAACAACTCACTGGTCTCTGTGATGATTTTGGATATGTGGATGTTCATAGGACACTTAACCCTGCAGATAAAGAATTCACCTTTTTCTCAAATCCTCACAAGTGTTACACAAGAATTGATTACTTTTTTTGCCCCAAAACAGCTTATAGAATCTGTTGTCTCCTGTTCAATTGGAAACATCATAATATCAGATCACGCGGCAGTGTATATAAATGTTACTGTCAAAGAACTCTCTAAGAAACCCACTGGTTGGAGGATGGATACCTCAATTCTAAAAGATCACAAATTCATATCATATTTCTCCACAGAATTCAGGCATTTTCTTGCCACCAATTCTCCCTCGGCCACTAATTCATCCCTGCTCTGGGAGACCTCCAAGGCTTATGCTAGGGGGTTGATTATATCCTATACTGCTACTAAAAGACGTAAAATTATGGAGCAACAAGTTTTATTAGAAAAACGGTTGAGTGTATCAGAGAAGGAATATATTAAGAAACCTACAGCAGCTAAACTGAAGGAAATTACTGCTATTCGCTCCACGTTAGACTCCTTGCTAACAAAAAAGGCAGGGGAGAAATTAGGATATGCAAAACAAAGGCTATTTGAACACGGAGACAAACCAGGAAGATACTTAGCCAATTTAACCAAAAAACGTAGGGCTTCTCAAATTATTGAGTCTATTTTGGACGAGTCAGGGACTTGCTCCACTAACTCTAAAACAATTAATGACACTTTTAGAAATTTCTATGCCAAATTATATCAGTCAGAACAAGCTAACAATGCCAGGACTCTAATGGAAGCTTTCTTCTCTGAACTTGACCTCCCAACTATTTCACAAGATCAGAAATCTAAATTAAATGCCCCTATCTCAGCAGTTGAACTGCGAGAGGCCATTCAACTTCTACAATCAGGCAAAGCACCAGGCAGTGACGGTCTTGGTAGCGAGTTCTATAAAGAATTTTGGAATATTTTATTAGAACCTATGATGAATATGTTTAATCATTCTTTTGAATGTGGCGCTCTCCCTCCATCGCTAAGGGAAGCTAATATTCCACTGATTCTCAAAAAAGGGAAAGGCTCTGAGAACTGTGCCTCATATAGGCCGATCTCGCTGCTGAATGCCGATTTAAAGATTCTTTCCAAAGTCTTGGCAAAAGGCGATTAGAGGGCCTTCTACCAATTATAGTGAAGGAAGACCAAACTGGCTTTATTAAGGGCCTTAATTCTTACAACAACATTAGAAGATTGCTAAATATTATCCAGTTATCTGAACAGCAGGGGATAGATGGTCTTGTGATTTCCCTAGATGCCGAAAAAGGCTTTTCAATCGTATTGAATGGTCTTATTTATTTTTCACACTTGATCGGTTCGGCCTAGGTGATGACTTTGTTAGATGGGTGAAGGTCCTATATACAGAACCATTGGCTGCAGTTCTAACCAATGGACTTAGATCCACAAATTTTGTTGTCCAGAGGGGCAGCAGACAGGGCTGCCCTCTGTCACCATTTTTATTTGCAGTGGCTATTGAGCCTTTAGCGGAAGCTATCAGACGAGACCCTATAATGGCTGGACTAGATGTGGGAGAAAAATCTCATAAAATTTCATTATATGCAGACGACGTGTTGTTATTTATGTTAAACCCCTCTGTATCAGTCCCTCGTCTTATCCAGATTATTGATTGTATCCAGAAAAGGCAGCATACCAAAGTTAACTTTTCTAAATCAGAGGTAATGCCTCTAGGTAATTTAAAGCACCCACCAGATAACCCTAATCCTTTTCCATTCAAGTGGTCCTCTACTGGTTTCATATATTTGGGTATATATGTGACACCTAAATTTAATCAGTTGTTTCAAGCTAATTTTAACCCACTATTTGATAAAATAAAACAAGATTTGGAGAGATGGAACAATCTTCCTATATCTTGGCTGGGCGAATCTCGCTTTTTGAAAATGAATATTCTTCCGCGCCTGCTCTATCCAATACAAATGATCCCCATCTTATTCAATCATAAAATAGTGAAAAAACTTAATGGTTGGTTTAGCTCATTTATTTGGAGTAAACGAAGACCACGTATCAGGATATCAGTGTTGCAGTCATCCAGTGCTAGGGGCAGGCTGGACCTCCCCGACATTAAGAGATACCAATTGAGTGCCCACTTAAGATATATAGCTGATTGGATCAAAGATGATGCTTCCTCAATCTGGCTCGATATCGAAAAAGTCCCTATCCATCTGTCCTCTAAAAAAAATCTGCTCTTCATTGATAAACTGAAATGCATCAAAAAACTTTGCAGCAACCCAGTTACAATTAATACTGTTAGAGCATGGAGGATCACACAGCATATGGAGGGCAGATCAGGGTTTACATCAACTTTCACCCCGATTACTGATAACCCTGATTTTCTCCCAGGGACCTTAGACGGGCCTTTAAATGCTGGACGGCTAAGGGAATCATCTCCCTGGGTGATCTCTTTGTTGGTCCTACTCTCATGACCTTTAATCAGGTTATGGAAAAATACAACATATCAAGAAACGATCTTTTCCGATACTTTCAGATCAGAGATTTTATTGTAAAAGATACATCTTTGCTTGCTGACATGAATGTCACACAGATAGAGAAACAAGTATTTTCTCTCAGGGCAGGGCTGCTATTAGAACCTTTTATGCCAGTCTGGGAGACTGCTCGAGTATCGGCACTCGGACACTGGGAGAAGTCTGGGAGAGGGAATTGGGTGTTGAGATAACAGAGGAGATGTGGGATGATATTTGGGACAATGCAAAGAAAATAACTGTCTGTAACCGGACAAGAGCTATGCAATCAAAGATTCTACATAGAGCACATGTTGCCCCCAACCGTCTCTCCAAATACAGAAAAGATATCTCTCCTGTCTGTCTTAAATGTAAGACAGAAATTGGTGATCTTACTCACTGCTATTGGTCCTGTGTTGAAATACAAAAATACTGGAATGTTATCTTATCTGAAATACAGAAGGTTCTGAAGAGGAAGCTGGATTTCAACCCGGTTTCACTTCTTCTGGGTCTTTCAAATGATCGTGTTACTGACATGTATCAGAAAAAACTATATAATGTCTTGACATTTTGTGCCCGGAAAAATATTCTTATGCACTGGATCACGGATAAGGCCCCCCTCACTGTCAGGATGGCACAGGACAATAACAGAATACATACCTATGGACTTTCTCACTTGTCTTTTGCACTCCAAAACTAATGCCTTTGAAAGAACATGGACACCATTCCTTGATTATGTTAATGTAAACATTTCTGCTATACTTACGAGGGCATTTGTATAAATAACAGTATTTGTTATTCTTGATTATATATATATATATTTTTTCCCTTGTGTAGCTTCCACTGTATTGCATTCTAGGTTGTATAAGATACCTTTCATATTCACCCAGAACGGATTTGCTTGGGTTTTTGAGTTGCTATCCCCAGCTTGTTACTGTTGTTGTTGTTATTGTTATTATGTGGCACTGTTGTTTTGTCTGGCTCTGTCTTATGTATGTTTGTTTATGAGGAAAATTAATAAACACATTAAAAAAAAAAAAAAAAAAAAAAAGAGTGAGAATTCCGATACAGGTCATTTAACCACAAACAAAAATAAAACAGGCCTGAAAAACTTAGCTAGTACCACCATTTTATAATTTCTCTCAACCTTGTCACAGAATGAGGTTATAAAAGGGTTAAAATGACTGAACCCCAAAGTGATCTTAATAACATACATGTTAGACATAATAAACAACATAGGCTAATAAAGAAAATTGCATGAAAATCTGTCGAAGGTGCATGGAGATATTTCAACCCGAAGTTAGGCAAAAACTGTGCTGTGACCATAAACAGCACCCTCTATATCCATGCACCCGGCACAGCCCAACCCGAATTTATGTTAATTAGGTAGAGGGGTAACTAAACTGTCATATTATTAGTGTTCTAGCCAGGATTTTTCCTCAGAGTGGTGCTACTCAATTGTTCTAACAGTCGCAACTCGCGAGCCCCGGTGGGGCGAAGCCATACCGGGGGGGTGGTGTGGGGTGTGTGTGGCGGGGTGGGATGTGGTGTGTCCAGGGGAATGCCCCCCCAGGACATATTGATAAAATGGAAGTGATTTGGTGCGTTTTGGTGTATTTTGCATTAAATCCTTTACCAGAATCTCCCTTTGTCAAATGAGTTTTTCCTGATACAGAGTCAATCCATGTTTGCAGAAAGAGTCTCCATAATCTGCTTCGAATCAAGGCATATTTCAATCTAAATATTCAGCTTACTACAACTTTTTTGACGTCAGAGCGGGATTATCAGGCAAGAATCGCTGACCCATGAATGCTACAGGAGCCGAATGTCCATTCTTGGCACGCGTCAAGCATAAATAATATACAGATTATGTGAACAAAAAATTCAAACTCCGCCAATACCAGTGCAACTGGCACTAAAAAGTGCTTTAAAAACACTTTAAAATGACACCATAACCATCCATATTGGTTGAGTATAAAGAATATGTTACGGGTTGTAGTTAGCTCGATGATATGTTATCGGCTAGTCAGAGTGGCGCATGGACATTACCCCTGATGTTGGCGCCAATGAGCTATATAAACTAGAGGCGCTATGTTACAATTTCAATGTGCAAGTCTGGTCGAAATCTTTTGACAGACGTCCATCACTAAAAGGTGCAGCAAAGTGGATTTGTGTCTTCCAGAAATGTTGATTGAGAATACTAAAGTGATGACGTCACAGCTCCTTAGCTTCTGGTGTCGGAAGTAAAATCCCTATGGGAATTTATAATGGGGTTTGGACACTTTCTGGCATTGCTCGAACTCGAGCCGCCTCGCTCCGAGATTAGCCTATGGGGTGTACAGATACAAATTATTACATCAAATTTGTTGTTTATTGCCGAAAACTATATGCTTTTGCACTTGTAGTCCAGTTTGTAGTCCACTTCTGCAAACTACATATCCATTGCATAAGCGGGCGAGTACCCCTTGATTTGTCCCTAGCCAATGCGGTACCTTAGTTTCAGCAAACGTTCACAACACAACGATGGTAGCCGATCAGTGCCTGAAATTGCCGTTGTTTATGTCCGTGCATCCGTTACCACATAGGGGGCCACCATTAGCTAGCTACATGCCTAGAAATGAATGGATAAGGATGAGTTATTTCGCCATTTAGCTAGCTAGCATTTAGCTATGCTAGCAAACCACCTAGCTAGCCAGTTAGTGAGCTTATTAAATCTTGTGCCCATAGCTAAATCGAAACAGTACATGGTTAATGTCACTTACTGTAATTAAGCAAGCTAGCTAGCATTAAAATTCACCGACTATAAATGGCTAAGCTAGCGAAATCGCTAGTTCGCTAGCGAGCTAGTTAAGTCAATAAAAACGGTGAATAGCCATTATTTGGCTACTTAGCTAACGTCGAGCCGGGAACATTTTGCGAGTTTCCATTTACATATAGCCACCTAATATTATGTTAGTCAGCTACCGAAGTCAGTAAACTAGCTCGATGGCTAAGTTAGCCAGCTAAAAGTCAATTTGCTTGCCTCACATGGTGAATATTAATCGCCAAAAACAGTGAATTGCGATAATTTCGGCACTTAACTAGCGTTAGATTAGCAAGAAGACCTGAATTAGCTACATAGCTCAGTCAGTTATGCGTTGACAAAGCTGATTAGCTCGTTCGCTGGCTAGCTAGCTAGCGAGTTTTTAACCAAACAAATGATGGCCAAAGATGCTAGGCTATTCAAGTAAATTGGCGCTAGTTGTAAAACTTGATATCTAGCAAGTTAATATAACTAAGTAGAGCGTAGAGTGGCTGACGAATTCACAGTCTCACCAAGGTAAGCAAACAAATAGCTATGGCAATTGGCAAGGTGCAGGTAATTTGTAAAGCATTTTAAACTCGTTCTGCCCGGGAATCAGGAGGATCATGGGACCTATAGTTTTTAGACTACAAATAGGATTAGCATGGTGGCGAAAAATTAAAATGATTTAAATTATAGCTGACTCTGGACAAGAAAAACAACATTTTTTGTTACGCAGAAATATGACGTAAAATCTCAAAATCGATGGCGGCTGGAAAACAACGGAAAGTGCTTCAAAAGTGAACTGAAAAAAAATCTATGGGTAAAACGAATGGGATATTTTACTTCCGACACCAGCATGACGTCATCATTTTAGTACTCTATTGGCTGATCTGGAACGAACAACGTGGCGCCTCTAGTTGATATATCTCGTTGGTTTATAATTGGAAATTAGACTTTATTTTTTGAATGGGAATGATTTATGATTTTGAGACCAAAATTGAACTTTTCCGTGGAAAATGTCTTATTTGCTTATAAATGGCTAATTATTTTGAGCACTTGCCCATTATGGGATAGACCTGTAATGGGAATAGAATAGTTTCGTAATTCCATTGCGCAATTCACTACAAATCAGTTATTTAAACAAGCATGGTTGCCAGTCAAAAACGGCCTCTAATTGCTCTAAAGTGAACACCACACAGCTGTCAGTCTACAGACAGTGGATTGTTATTGAACGAAAATAGCTTTTTTCAGCGTGGGAAATTAGATATACTGTAATACGTAACTAACGACATTAGATATAACATTGCGGATTTATTATGGGAAATTTCCATTAAGACACCCGAGTTTAAGGTTGGATTACAAAGCTTCTGAAAGGGATATGAACGCAATGGTGTGGTGCTATTGTTGAAACAGGGCAACACTTGCTTCTAAGCCAAAAAGTAAGCAGTTTGCATGTAGCATCCTGGGGATGTTGAATATTTAATAGAGGCCAATAGTGAGCTTTTATGTCTTGTATGACATCGTCAATCCTAGATATCCTTTTCAAAGTATTGTCTAGCTAGCTCATGAAATATTTGGTGCATTAAATTACCCATGAAAATAATGGTTTTGGGATTCGGTCACGGTTCGGTAGCCACCGCAACAGAGTCGGTCAAAAAAAGTTTGATAAAATGCGATGAAATTTCACCAAATTTAAACTGAAATATTAAAGGTCACGTCTATTTAGTTTTTAATAGTGTCTGATCATTAGCCTATTCGGCGTAAATTATACGCTTTGAAAACGAATGTAGGCTTCCAAAAGTTCATTGAAACGGATAATGTGCGCAGATCTTTAAAATTCAAAGATTAAGCTAAAAAGGCAGTTTCCAGCTACTCTATATTCAAGTAGTTCCAGGGAATACCCCGACAAAAGGGTGGAAACTGCATTTGGGAAGAAAATAACTGATGCGGACCATGCGGATTTTCACATAGCTACAATACGGCAGCTTCCATGCCGTGTGGTCGTTCGAGAAAGGTAGCGCGTTTTGGCCAAAAAAAAAAAAAGTTTGTTTATATTAATGGTAACCATCATAACAAGTTACTGATCCTAGAAAGCAAACACCTAGACCCTATTTTTGAGTTTTCTCAGTGCGGCGGGATGAAATGTCAGCGCGGCGAAGACCCGCGAGCGCCGCAGCTGGCTAGAACCCTGATTATGTATAAAACATGTTGGGCTTCTGAGGGCGCAGCCTGTAATTCCCTGATAAAAAATGGGTTGTCTTGACTTGGGTTGCTGATTGAAGCACCCCCTATCAGCTGCACCCTTCATTCCACATGGAAATGTTAACATTTTCTGAAAAACCTTTTATTGCAGATACACATCAATGAAAATGAGTCTGGGCTGTAATGGGTGCACTGAGAAATCGGCTCCTAAAAGTCAGTTTTCTTTCAAGGGCTTATAAACCCCCAAATTTTATGGGGGTCCTAAAAAAAAAAGTAATGGGTCTTGAGACTTAAAAATCTGGATTTTGCCATTTGAGACATGTATCTACAACAAACCAAAGAATAAACATGAGGCCCATGGGCCTTATTGGTCACCTGAGTTGTATAAAAACTGATCTTATTGATGTGAATGAACCAAATATACCCATCATTTTCCTATATAAAGTATAGTAAACTTCACCCCTTCACCAGGGGCAAACATGGAGCCTGGGGGCCATGAAATGAACAATTTTGATAAAGCACCTGAAGACCCTTCCATCTATGAAGAGTATTGTTTTCCAGCATATCTGGGTCTGGAGAAGAAGAGTTTGAAAATTTCAGCCAATTTGACAACTTTTAGCCCCGCCCCTCAGAGTACCTCGGGGTGGGCACCATATAATTCACAATTTTGGTGCATATTTGACCAAGGAAGCCTCCTGCAAAATTTTATTGAAATTGGATCAGTGGTTTCTGAGAAGAAGTGGAAAATGTATCCAGCAGTTTTAGCCCCGCCCCTCAGAGTCCCTGGGGGTGGGCACCATATAATTCACAATTTCGGTGCACAATTGACCAAGGAAGGTTCTTGCAAAATTTTATTGAAATCGGATCAGCGGTTTCTGAGAAGAAGTCGAAAATGTACTGAGGAGTTTTAGCCCCGCCCCTCAGAGCCCCTGGGTGTGGGCACCATATAATATATAATTTTGGTGCATAATTGACCAAGGAAAGTTCCTGCAAAATTTTATTGAAATCGGATCAGCGGTTTCTGAGTAGAATTCAAAAATGTATTGACGACTTTTAGCCCCGCCCCTCAAAGCCCCTGGGGATGGGCACCATATAATTCACAATTTTGGTGCATATTTGACCAAGGAAGGTTCCTGCAAAATTTTATTGAAATCGGATCAGCGGTTTCTGAGAAGAAGTCGGAAATGTATTGACCAGTTTTAGCCCCCCCCTCAGATATGGTGGGCACCATCTAATTCACAATTTTGGTACATAATTGACCAAGGAAGATTCTTGCAAAATTTTATTGAAATCGGATCAGCGGTTTCTGAGAAGTAGTCGAAAATGTATTGAGCAGTTTTAGCCCCGCCCCTCAAAGCCCCTGGGGGTGAGCACCATATAATTCACAATTTTGGTGCATATTTGACCAAGGAAGGTTCCTGCAAAATTTCATTGAAATCCGATCAGCGGGTTCTAAGAAGAAGTCGAAAATGTTAATTGTTTACGGACGCACGACGACAGACCAAAGGCGATTAGAATAGGTCACTTTGAGACTTCGTCTCAGGTGACCTAAAAAATCCATGCCTATGATTTATCAACCTCTAATGCATTACTAGGTGAATCTTAGAAAAACTAGCTCTTAATTTATTTAGCAATCAAACAGTTGATTTATTCAATAACTCAAATGAAGCAGAATTACAAATTAGCAAATGTGTTTACTTGGCTAACTGCGCATTTTGCAAGAATGTGCATTTCATGCATTCTGTTCAATGCTGATATAATATGCCTTACTTTATTTAAAACTAAAGCGCCATTTTCAGACAAATTTTCAATTATTCTTTAAAATCACTCATGTTACTCTCAATTATTCATTAATCCTTCATCATCCTGATGAATAAAATGCAACAGCGGAAGATGAAATACAGAGTAATTTCCATTTTAGTAATGATCTAATTTTTCCAACTGCCATCTTCCCAATTTCATACAGTTACCAAGCAACTTCTTCGTCAACATCACTTCATAATTATAGGCTACATGCTGGTATTCATCCTGTATATTAGGGGTGTAATGATTCTGAATCGATGTTTTTTAAGGCATAGGACCGCCATGGGGCGAACATCCGAGCTTTCCCTTTTCCTTTATTAAACCCGACACGGTCTTGAACGAAAGTGCCAAACATCAAAGGGCGTGAGAAATGCTTCCGGGAAAAAAACTTGACTGACATTAGTATTTTTCGGTGACATGCTGCACGGAGCCAAGTAAAGGACTACAGAGTCGTGTCCTTTTAAGCAATTAGGTTACTCTAATCTTGTCCCTGTTTACTTTGCTCAATTAGCAATCAAACGGGATTCGCTTATTTACTTTGCTGAATGAGTAGAGCTGTTTATTAAGACAGCATGTTTGATTGCCGCATTCAGAAAGTTAAATGGGCATAGATTTGCAAGAACGTGTATTTGGCCATTTTGTGTGATTGTGATAATTTATAGCTCACATTCACGTTTCATCCGCTTTAATGTTTTCCACCTTGTGTATTTTTTAGACACTTGAAATCCAGGGCGATCTGAAAATAAATCTCTTTATTTTTATTTTATCATTATAGATCTCCTAAAAATACTACAATGAGAGATGAAATGCCAAGTTGAGATGTGGCGATGTTGAACGAGGATTTTTTTAAAGTGTGATGAGACAACTTGCAGTCATAGGGTGTGTAGGCAGTCGCGTGTAATTTCTTGAAACATACACAACTGAAGCAGCTTAAAACGATTTAAAATGCCATCGGGAAGAAGCCCGAGTTTAGATTTCGCTAATTGCAGGCGCTCCGCCCTTCCTTAAATCTGCTCCCGTGTACTTCACCTAAATAACCATCAAGAAATTTAGCCAGTAGCCTATAACGATTAAGATGTGATGGTGAAAAGCAGACAAACATAACTGGGCTACGGTGTTAGATTGAAAGAATGCAAATTTGAATAATTTGAAAAAATCTTCCTCTGAATTTCATCTCTCATTGTAGCATTTCAGGACATTATTCAAGATTAATTTAAAACAGTCTTGTTATAACATCGCCCTGGAGTTTAAGTGTCTAAAAAAAAAATACACAAGGTGGAAAACATTCTGAAAAGCGGATGAAACATGGATGTGAGATATAATTTATCACAGTCGCACGAAATGGCATGGCAATGGCAGTCGTGTTCATGCAAATCTGTGCTATTCTATGGCCATTTAAATTTCAAAATGCAGCAATCAAACATGTTGTCTTAATAAACAGCTCAACTCATTCAACTTAATAGAGTAAACGAATCCACCATTTGATTGCTAATCAAGCAAAGTAAACGGGAACAGGTATACTTTTCTTAGAGTTGCCTGATTGGTTAATAGGAGACGATTTTGTTTTCATTTGCTTGGCTCCTCTCAGCATGTAGCCGAAAAATACTGATGTCAGTCAAGTTTTTTCCGGAAGCATTTCCCATGCCCTTTGATGTTAGGCACTTTCGTTCAGGACAGCACGGGGTTAATAAAGGAAAAGGGAAAGCTTGGATGTTCGCCCCATGGTAGCAGGTGGTGTTACGCTTTAAAAAAAAACATCGATTCAGAATCGTTACACCCCTACTGTGTATATAAACTTTGATAGTAAATCAGGCAAATCTGGGAATGGGATTAGAGTAATTCTGCGTCAACCCCTTCCACCCAAATACAGCTGATCTGTTCAGTACAAAGAATATAATTCCTTGCTGCTTGATAGCCCAATAAATGGACCAAACACAATATCATACAACTGCATGTCATCTAGTAACATCCTGCATTCAACAATTCTAGGTTTTTTTTTTTGTTTTTTTTTTTAATTAAATACAATATAAGACAAAAGTTTGAGCTGCTTTTCAGAGTACTCGGTGCTCTGTGTTTGAAAGGAATACTCACATAATTTTCTCCAAAGTTGCGTTGTCCCTGTCGATACGCCTCCACCACCATCTCCGGTGGCTTTGTTTTGCTTACTGCCACCAAACGTGGAGTCACATTCTGCAATACCTTGAGGGTAAAATTTAGAGTCATTTTTGGTCTTTTGTTCGCAACACCATATTAGTGTCTCAGTAAACATATTCACAAATCATACACATTAAAGGTAATATTTGGTTGCCTAAAAATAAATGATAAAAATGAAAAAATGCATCATCTCTGAGCTAGTACTCCAAGTTCTCACATTAATATTTGGTGGGGGAAAAACTTCAGGTATTTGGTTGGCTTTTTGATTGACAGGATGTGCACCGTAATCACAAACTGCTGATAAAATAGCACTCCACACAATTTTGATACCCTCATGCAAGAAGGGCGTAAGTTACATTTCACAAATTTTACAGGAGAGGCAAAAAACTGCTCCAAGTAAATCGCTACCATGAAAATTTAAATGGTGAATGAGTGGGTCATTAGATGATATTGAAGCCTAAAAAGGATTAGGAATTAATCACTGGCCAATGATCAGATGATCCAGATTGTGTCACTTACACCCTTTGAGCATGAGTCGGGATTAAGAGTTCAATTTATGAGAAATGAATCCTAAAAGGGCGTATCTGCAACACTCTGCTGGCAGAATTGAAGGTGACCTCGTGAGTGCGCCCAGAGTCTGTTCAATGTTCATATTTTCTAATTCCAAATACGCATAATGGTTTCCTGTTTCCTAGTAAATGTTTCAAATGTTAGAAACATTTTCTTATATGGATATAATATGGCAGCGTGATGCTCTAGTGGTTAGTTGATGGGACTCTGGGTCAACTGGCCTGGGTTCGACTCTCAGAGAGATCACGTTGTGTCCTTAGGCAAGACACTTTATTCTCAGTGCCTCTCTTCACTCAGGTGTATAAATGGGTAGCAGCATTGCTGGGGTAAAGTTGGGATACGAGTAGCGCCCACCCCAACCGTTGTGGTAGAACCTTAGAAAAAAGGAGCCTTTCGGGTGCCTTCGACTTCAGTCGACAAACTATACTTACCTGCTTTATGATATGGCAGGATATACATTTTGGTTTCCATTGTCAAAATTTTGAAGTATTTTGTAAAACAGCTGGTTTATGTACACTGCATGAAATTGCTGACAAACTGCAAAGAACTTGATCATGTAGAAGTGAAACAATGCAAGGTATTTCTGAATTAAGGCCACCATGTCACCTCTGTGCTGACACGGATATCTGAGGCCATAAACAACAGGTAATACAACAAAGGAGTGTGCATTGACTGTGGGCGCATGTACAGTCTATGATAGTACCAACTAGGACTAGCAACATGGAAAAAAAGGTGCAAGAGGCAGATACGCCTGGACTGAAAATGCTTATCGTTAGTAAAAAGGCCGTTAACTTCCACTTACGCCCATTTAGCATGGGAATTGTTACATACACCCTTCTAGCAAATAAACATTGGTGGGAAAAGTTTACTTGCAGATACGAGATACGCCTTTTTGAAAATGGGTTTTGACCCCTTTAGGATAAGAATTCAGACCTAAAATTTTGCCAGAAGATGGGTCCTACATGGATGTATCTAAAAGTGAAAAACATCATTTTTGCCCAAAATGTCACTTCCGCCTTTTTTGCATGAGAGTATCGATATGATAATGATTTTTTTTAAATGAAATGTGATAATGATTGTACATCATATTAGTTAAAGGGGCATTTACATGTTTCAAACTATGAAAATCCAGCTTTGTCCAGCCCAGTAATCTACTGGGTCTCAAAGGCTGGGAAATATCCACCGGCAGTGAGTTTATCACTTTACTACAGTCTCCTTTGTGTGTTTGAAAAAAAGTTACATTCAAGAACATATTGTTTCTGTCTCAGTGGCTCAGGACATACAAACCTAAAGTGAGTTAGGGGGTGCCAGATGAAGACACCAGTTACAGATCCACACAGTGACTTGTATCAGCACAGCATCAGATTCAGGCACTATGATGGGCTGCAGGTACCCACAGATCCCATGTTTGTGGTAAGTGCATATTTTGCATCCCTTGATTTGTAATTTTCTAATATAAGCATTGCCCCCCCACTTCATAACCTGCAATTCCCATGTCCAAAATTTATGGATTTGAAAGTTGATATTGAAGTCACATCATCAATAAATACAAGGGAACCACTTTAAGTGGCAGAAATACAAGCTCACGTTATAACACTACCTCCACAATACAGCACAGATACAGCCCATCCTGCTGGGTCATTCCATGCAAAGTGGACCAGTTTTCAGAAATTTTGCACCCCACTGTCTCAGAAAAATTTGAAAAAAAAAAAATCATGGGTGTTTGCCATCATTTTAAATGGACAAATCTCAAATCTTAAGTTCCAACTCTGGTTTTTCATGGAGTAACTGCCAATTTAAGGAGGCGACATCTAGTCACTCGCGAATGTAGCTGCAACTTGAGCAGTTTTGAAGGGATGCAAATGCACTTTCCAGTGCTCCTAAATTAATTTCAGGTGCACCTTGGTAAAATTGCCTGAACTTCATGAATTTGCCATCTGATTTGACATACATCTCATTTGATTTTCCTGTAATAGCAGGGCCTAAAATTCTTTTTTTCAAACTGGGGTGGGGGAGGGGATTCCCCCCTACTTTTTCAGATAGGGGGGATTTGGAGATTGGGGGGGGCTACAAACTTGCATTTAATCACATTTCTTACATGGTTCCACTCTTCCCCAGAGCTGATAGCAGCACAAAGTCCACGTCATAGTGCAAATACTGAGCTAAAAAGAGACTACAATGTTACATTTATCTAATATATTAGTCACAGTGCAATTTTCTGTAAAACCAGTACTTTAATACCTTACTTTTACTAAAGTATGATTTTAAATGCAGGACTTTTACCTGTATTTTAGTATGTTTACATTATGGTATTGATATTTTTACTTGCGTAAAGGATCTGAGTACTTCTTCCACTACTGTTTATATCAGTGGTTCTCATACTCAGTCCTAGCGCCCCACTATGTATGTTGGTTTTTGTTTCAACCACAACTGCAATTGTACAATTTTAAAAAGCCACTAATTTTTCTTAGTTAGCAGCATTCCATGTTTAGAGCAGTCATTTACCATCTTAAGCCACATGTTGATGGGTATATCCATTGTGCCATGATGAATAAAAACCCTAGAACATATCGTTGCTTATTTTTCTATATTGTGAGGATTTTCAGGTAAAAACATTTTTACAGATCAAATTAGACCCTGCAAAATCTGTAAGCCCTAAATTAGGTTGCTGATCACAGGTGTTTTGAGTTCTTTCAAAATAATTTGCCTGAATGTAATAAAATGACAATTGGGCATGTTGGCCATAAAATGAGGTGTGGTCGGGCACAAGGCTGGCCTGTTGCCATCTTGAGGTAGCTGAAAATGCGCTTCAGAAGTCTGGATAAGTCCTGCATGGAGTAGACCAGTTACCTGCAATTACCAGAAAAACTAATTTTGAATCAGACCTGACCTATTAATACAGTGCCTGCTGTCCCTTTCCATTACCAAATGCAAAATCCCGCATTTGATTTGGAAATAGATTTATGATTTACAGTTTGGCTGACAAACAAAGTAGCCCCAAAAAGTGGCACTTTTAAGCAACAGAGAAAGCAGTGGACGACACCATCACAGTCGAAAAGTAATCCGAATTTCATCCAAAAATCCGACTCGACCTTCAATCGTTGGACAAGTGGAAACAAGTTTTTTTTCACTCCAGTTGGATATTATTCAAGGGATTTTGTTACGTAATCATAACAGCATTAGTTTCATTTCTTTCTTGCTAGCTGTTTTTCTCACTTATTTTATTTCTCTTGGTCGTTCCCCACCAGCACGTAATTATTTACTTTTTTTTACCCGCGACCCTCAATGAAAACCTTTTTTTCGTGTGCTTGTTTTATGCACAAGATGTAATGTAATGTAAAGTTCAGCTGCAGCCCTGGGGATTCACTGTCATGATTTTTAAACACCTGGAGAGGATTAAAATAATTTTGAGCAATATTTTAAAAATATTTTTATTTAATTTCTTGAGATTACTCCGATCAGGTTTCCATACTTCAAGCAGTGGTTCACTCGTGCGTTTTCACTTTGCCCTCATTGCGTGAAAAGATTTTTTTTTCCCCCCAGCTACGCGGAAAATCCACCCTTACAACAAACAGCTTTTTGCCAAGGTACAAGTCCTCCTGGCTTTTAAAGGGAATTTGAAATTATTGAAGGATAGCCCCTTGAGATGCAGCATCTCATTTACAAGGGGGTCCCAGGATGGGACATGACACTCTGGTTTATTCCATGTTTCGCCCAAAACACACCTATGATTAATTAAGAGATTAAATCCAACCCCTTTGCTCTGAGCGCCTTACTATGCACCCAGATAACCCACTGTTTAACCAGCAAAAATGGATTTGGACATGCCCTAAATGCACTTGCGCCACACGTTTCATACCGTGCACTTAGAAAGTTAAAATAGGGCCTTTGCTACTGCAAATCGGCGCTGCGGGATTGTCCCGCTGTAAATTCCAGATTTGTGCAAACCGCTTAAAGTATGCGCGATACCCACAATCCTGCACCCAATTTTAAGCCCCGAATAGCTGTTGAAAATGACACTTTTACACACCCAAAATTTTATTTGATTTTTAGTTGGTCCCTTGACCAAAGTATGCATAATCAGGGGTTCATATTGCAGCCTCATCCCAAGCAGCTGCAGTCTTGAGCAAATTAATTGGATAAAGGTTTGTCAATTGAATGAGCTGAATGGAGTGCAAATAGCCAGACCAAATGATGGACATTTTACATAACCACCTAAAAGATCACTGCATGGTACCTTTTAGCCACGTTTCATTCTTTATCCAAGTTTCTTGACTTGTATGATGCAAATAATGTGATTGCATCATCAACATAGTACTGTAACTGTGTTGGACTGGCCTGGTAATTCACCTGACCTCAATCCCATTCAGAATCTCTGGTCCATCATCAAGTAATGGCTGCAGCAAAAGGACTGAGCCACAAAAGCCAAAGTCATTGATGCAGTTGTCCAGGTGTGGCATCACGACAAAGAAATCAAGGCAACCTGGAAAAACCTGGTCAGATCATGCCAAATCGGATGGAACAGCTTATCAAGAACCGTGGAGGACAAATCTCGTACTGAGCGCTGAATGTAGATGCTATTTAAGTATTAAAAAGCCTGAAAACTCGTTGTTTGGTTTTTCCCACTCCAGCCTGCTTTATCCAATTAATTAGCATGAGACTGCACAGCATACTGGCCCCTTAAACCCAATCCAATCTCCTGACTGTAGTTTAGGAGTAACTTACATCTGAAAATGCTTAAAAATGCCCAAAAATGCATAAATTCAAGGCATGATTTGGTCATGTGGACACACCAAAAAAAAAAAAAAAAAAGACAATTTGTGGAGCAGCTTTTACATTAGGGCAATAAACAGCAAAAAAAATCAGCTAATGTTTCCAACGTGTTCAGGAAAAATCACGGCATTTTTATTTACTGTTCCAAATGTATACTTTGTGCAAGGGACAATCATCGTTTTGTGTTGTACATTTACATTTTAATTGCTGTTCTCTTTCCAACTTAGATGCTGTGACGAAAAGCAGCCAGCCACAGTATCAGAGGTGGAAGCTTTGGTAAAAACATTGCTCTTCAATAAAAGATCGGGATGGGGAAGGAGCAGAAGGACCAAAGGATTGTGGTATATTGCGCTTCATAATGCGCCACACATTTTCAATGGGAGACAGTTCTGGACTGGAGGCAGGCCAGTCCATTACCCACACTCTTTTACTACGAAGCCACGCTGTTGTAACGCATGCAGAATGTGGCTTGGCATTGTCTTTCTGAAATAAGCAGGGACGTCCCTGAAAAAGATGTCACTTGGATGGCAGCATATGTTGCGCCAAAACCTATATGTACTGTTTCAGCATTAATGGGGCCTTCACAGATGTGCAAGTTACCCATACCATGGGCACCAACACATCCCCATACCATCACAGATGCTGGCTTTTGAACTTTGCGCTGATAACAATCTGGATGGTCTTTTTCCACTTTAGCCCATCGGACACGATGTCCACGATTTCCAAAAACAATTTGAAATGTGGACTCGTCAGACCACAGTACACTTTTCCACTTTGCGTCAGTCCATCTCAGATGAGCTGGGGCCCAAAGAAGCCAGCGGCATTTCTGGGTGTTGTTGATGCATGGCTTTTGCTTTGCATGGTAGAGTTTTACCTTGCAGTTGTAGATGTGGCGACGAACTGTGTTAAGTGACAATGGTTTTCCGAAGTGTCCCTAAGCCCAAATGGTAATATCCTTTACAGAATGATGACGGTTTTTAATGCGGTGCCGCCTGAGGGACCGACGGTCAGGGGCATTAAATGTTGGTTTTCGGCCTTGCCGCTTAGGTGTGGAGATTTCTCCAGATTCTCTGAATCTTTTGATGATATTATGGAATGTAGTTGATGAAATCCCTAAATTCCTTGCCATTGCACGTTGAGCAACGTTATTCTTAAACTGTTGGACAATTTGCTCATGCAGTTGTTCACAAAGTGGTGAACCTCGCCCCATCCTTGCTTGTGAATGACTGAGCCTTTTGGGGAAGCTCCTTTTATACCTAATCATGACATTCACCTATTTCCAATTAACCTGTTCACCTGTGGAATGTTTCAAACAGGTGTTTTTTGAGCATTCCTCAACTTTTCCCATCTTTTGTTGACCCTGTCCCAGCTTTTTTGGAACGTGTTGCAGGCATCAAATTCAAAATGAGTGAATATTTCTAAAAAAACAATAAAGTTTATCAGTTTGAACATTAAATATCTTGTCTTTGTAGTGTACTCAACTAAATATCGGTCAAAAAGGATTTGCAAATCATTGTATTCTGTTTTTATTCACGTTTTATACAATGTCCCAACTTCACTGAAATTGGAGTTTGTATTCAAAACACATGACTTAGCAGGGGTTGCACTAGCCTGAAATATGTGTTAGCCACTGTGGCTACCCAACTCTCCAATTCTTTAGCCACATCAGATGTCTGTTAGCACTGTGGCTAACCAGGTCCAAAAACGGTTAGACACATTTACTTTACATGGGGAAATCACATCAAATTGGAATGAGTCTTAATTCAATTGCGGTGGTTTTTGAGATAATCAAAAAATTTAATTTTAACGGAAAATGAATTGGACTTGCACCTTACTATACTGGTGCTCCCATCTAAATCTCTAGCTCCACAGGTTCCCCATTACCTTTGGAATATATTTTTTAGATGAATGAAGGCACATCTATAAAGGCACAACGATGAATAAAAAAGGCAGAAGCTATTTAATTTTTCTTTTTTTTAATACATGGCCTACAGTCAGTGGTGAGGAATTACTCAGTTTAGCATTTTTCATCCCCAAGTTAAGATAACACGTTGGTACATTTTTGGAGACATGTTGTATGTAACCCATTCTATGAATTAAGCCAGTCAGCTGTGTTTAGTTAAAATCGGTCAATGACACCGATCCAGTCTTGTCTATGCAAATTCATTTAGGGAACTGCACAATATGGTGTGACTGGCATCGTAAAACCTCGGGGACAGGATTGGATATTAAAATTATTCATGAATTTGCAATGCATCATTGGTACTGGCAAAAATAGATTTCTTTTTGGTACTGGATATAGCAGATTATTGATATATATCATACACTACAACATGTACAATAGTATGCCAGTGGTGAATGGCCTGTCAGAGAATACTGAAGAAATTAGTGGTGCTCCGATCGATCGGCCACTGATAATTATCGGCCGATTTCCGTGAAAAAGTATGTGATCGGCCTTTCATTGCCAATCACAAAAACCGATCACTGAGAATGAATGAAAGACTGTGTCACACGTTTGGTCTGAGGCCGCGTATGTGTTATCATTGGCTGATCACGTTAAGCTAGAAATATACTTGCTGCGTGACCAAACGGACGCGTACACAGTGCGCTTCGTGAGTGCACACACTTGCTGCAGCACAACGTGTCCAAAACGCATAGTACTGGAGGTCTCCACTAAAGGCAGACAGCAGCATATCGGACCCTGAAATCGCGAAAACGGCGGGCGGTATTGCCCGGATATCGCATACACTGTCACAATGTATTCGTTCGCACGAGCGCCTCTAGCGGTCATGTCAATACTGCATCTCGCGCACGCGGCACGTTACCTCGCGTCGAGATGAGCGACCTCTACGCTCACGAACGTAGAATACGCGTGGCAGCCATGATGCGTAAGCGCACGCGTCGTGTATATTTCTCATCAAAGACTTTCCCTGATTCAGGGTCAGGGAGTTTGTGGGATATCTGCCCTCCGCGGCACCAGGGGGCGCCGCCACCACAGACCACGATGCTCACCAATGGGACTGCGGCCAAACGGGAGAAATAAATGACGTTTTACACTGATTGGGTGGACACTGTAAATTATGCAGGCGCATACTCGGGAAGACTCTTGGGAAATTGTAATTGAGATTCATGTTTGAAGATCCATTCATGTTGGTTGATGTATGCATTTACTCGTTGGATGTAATCTAAGTGGCTGCTGGGTGATTTATAAAATCTTACAAAAAAAAAAAAAATCTTCTAAATATAATCTAGGAGGAGGGGGTCATAATTATGGAGTAATGAAGAATGTAAAAATATAAAAACAGCAAAAAGCAGCACTGTTGCTGCTATTGAGGCCAGAGAGGTCCTATGATGGAGTTGTGGAAAATTACTTTAGTTTCTCAGCCAAGTCAAATAAAGTGAAATTAAATTACAGATTGAACATAATCTGATTGTGATACATAACAATAGTACACTCAGTTTTACAAATTTCTTCTTTTTTATCTCCGCCAAGGAGATAATGCGATCGAGTCGGTTTTTATCTCCGCCAAGGAGATAATGCGATCGAGTCGGTTTATTTATTTATTTGTCCGTCTGTCCTTCTGTCTGTCTGTGGACAGGATTTCTCGGAAACTACTGGACGGATCTTCATTAAATTTTCACCAGAGGCAGATCTTGGGCCAGGGACGACTCCATTAAAATTTTTTGATGATCCGGATCCGGATCAGGATTCTGGATCCGGATCCGGATCAGGATTCTGGATCCGGATCCGGATCTGTATTTACAATCTTAGTGGCATTTCTCGAAAACTACTTGACGGATCTTCATGAAACTTTCACCAGAGGTAGATCTTGGTCCAGGGACGACTCCATTAAAATTTTTTGATGATCCGGATCCGGATCAGGATTCTGGATCCGGATCTGTATTTACAATCTTAGTGGCATTTCTTGAAAACTACTTGACGGATCTTCATGAAACTTTCACCAGAGGTAGATCTTGGTCCAGGGACGACTCCACTAAAATTTTGTGATGATCCGGATCCGGATCAGGATTCTGGATCCAGATCTGTATTTACAATTTTTGTGGCATTTCTCGGAAACTACTTGACGGATCTTCATGAAATTTTCACCAGAGGTAGATCATGTGATCGCTCTGTACTTTGATGACGGCTTTGGAGAATGGATGCTTCAAACATACAAAAATCCCATTTAAACTTGTCACATGGGTGGTCCTGAAATCTTCCAAAGAGAAAGATCTTGCATTTGTATCAACATCATCCCTTGGCGGAGATCAGAAATCTAGGATTGCTCTTGTTTAAAGTATTTTTCCATTATTTTTGTTATATACAGCATGCTTTTAATAAAATCTTATCCCACCAATAACCCTAACCTGTTGCACCACTGCAAATTTACAGTTGTCCTATGGCATATTAAAGAATATGAGTTTAAGAATATTTGTTTATTCATTTTGTACCGCTGCAAAGTGGCTTTTCTTATTGAATTAAGTAAGTTTAAGACTGTGCACCGAAACACGCATGAGTGCACCCATTTTCAAAATCTGGGTGCACCATGTGCACCCAGTCAAAAAAATCCTAATTCGAGCCCTGGAGTCCATGATGAGTGAATTTTCATTTTTGGGTGAACTTTCCCTTTTATGTTTTCAATCTGTTAAAGATTGTGTTACTGAAAGCAGGTAAATTTAAGTGTTTTCAGTTGTCCTTTTGACTGAATAGTTGCTGCATTGTGCCTGCAAGGTTTTTGTATTTTTTTTTCTCTTGAAGAAGTTAGTAAAAACATGTTTTTTCTAAATTATGATTATTTTATGGTTCCTTTTTTCCAAATCATGTAGCCAGTAGCACTCAGCATGACTAAATCAAAAAATTTACAGTCAATCCATGTGATTGGTATCGGTGATCGGCACTCACGGCTGATCGGTATCGGTGATTGGCAGCATAAAACCTGATCCGAGCATCCCTAGAAGGAATATCAATTAAATACTACTCATTGTACTCTCACTGATTACAAATCCTCTAGTATTTTTCAAAATAATTATTTTTAGGGATCGTTGAGCGATCTTTCCGTTCAGCTAGCTTGTTTTTCTTGCTGGCCTCGCAGCACCATGAGCAATACGACTTCGTCCCGTAACCAGGGAAAGTAACAAAACCAAAATTGTTGAACGCAACTGCAATCACTTCTATCCAGTGGCGGTTCGTGAACTGGCAGTAGGGGGAAGGTCAAACAATCCCTTAATATTGATGATTGGTCAAGACCGGTTTTAAATTATTCATTTAAATTACCATTACAGAAACTCCGACAACTCTCAGCATTATCAGATGTGGCCAGTTTTCATTTATAACGCATACTGATTACGATTCCGGATGTCTCACGCTTTTCTTTACTCAGGGGTTGGAAGCAATGCATGTGTTTCATGGTCACTTAAATGAAATAAGATTATTTGAAACGTCTTTATGCAATTCCATTGCTTCCAACCCCTCCATGCACAAGGACTTCAATTCCGCGCGAGAATCTCTAACATACGCGTTGATTGAATAATTGCTGACTACAGCAGAGGAACATAAATATGCCAATTAAACTCATACTGAATGCGTGAGAGTTGACAGATATGCGTTATAAATGAAAACATGCCATACCAGTGTTGAGTTTTCGGAGTTTCTGTAATGGTAATTTAAATGAATGATTGAAAACAGGTCGTGACTAATCATTAATTTTAAGGGATTGTTTGAGTTTCCCCAGTTGCCCGTTCATGAGCCCCCACTGCTTCAATCTTACGGGCGGAGTTCTACGAGGTGTTTCGGCTCTTGGGAGACCAGTATTCAAAATGATGCAGAGCTCTCCTCCGATTCGTGCGAGTGCAAGCCATTATCATGACAATATGAATGAGGTCAAAATTAATCTCCCCGATCGGGAATATTGTACGCAATGTCAGAGGCGATGCATGTACAGCAAGTTGGCCCCGCAAAGGAAATTATGTATGGTTATGAGCATGCATTCAATCAGATCCTCAAGTCAACGGTTACGGGAATCATTTCCCGACATCTGTTCTTTGCCATGTTCGACTAACATATTCTAAAATTATTGAACTCGCCACAAAATAATATTTAATCACCACTAGGAGAAAATATGGCCTTCGCCACTGTGGAGAGGACTAACAAAAATATTATCGCCACCCAAACTTTTTTATCGCATTGGCGAACATGGCGAGCAGCTAGCGCAATCCCTGCTTAGATAATTACTGTAACTTTCAACAAGTGCAATTATTCTGCATATGTATTATAGTAGTGTGGATCTGTACTGCAGGTAAAAAGTAGGACCAAATAATTTTTATCTGCAGCTGATGGTGACGATGATCCACCAGCATGGACCGGCAGCAAAAACACAACACATGCTGATCCATGCTGGTCACCAGCATAAACCTCCATACATACATCCAAAATGCAACATATGCTGGTATGCTGGTCAATGCTGCATACATTGGTCACCAGCAAATTAGCATACCTGTGTCCAAAACACAACATATGCAGGTCATCAGTAAGACCAGCACTGACCAGCATGTGCTAGTCTGTGCCAGTTTTTTTCAGCATGGCGCGCACTTTGGTGCACTTACATCAGCATTATTCAAAATTGCATAAAGGTATTTCGAATGGTCTTTTATTTCATTTCAATAATTTGAACGGTTATGAAGTGCAGGTTAGAACGCCTGATGTGCCGAAAGTTCTCGAGCAGTTTGTCTATGGGCCTATTTATAAGCAAATTCTTCTCCTGTACTGAATTTAGCCTCTATAAAATGTCTTTCTGACGGGAGCTTTTTTGGTTTGCGGATCATTTTATCTTCTTGTATTTGCATTTTTCTTTTTGATCCAGCACCTAATACTGTAGATTTAGGGATGTGCATGTCATACAATTTTCACTGTACTGAATTTAGCCCATTATTTCGACGCTGCAAGATCGCACGGGGAGAGAAGCCGTGTCTTCATTTACCTATGGATTATTACTATAATTGGGAAAACGTTTTAATGAAGGAAATTGATTGAGAACTGACCAGGGCTAATTTCTGTTATAAAGGATATTCTGTGCCCACCCAGTTTCCAGTTCTGACGCCGCCACTGCATGTCAGTCCATGCTCCATTACTCACGAGGGTTCGGGGGTTTATTCGTTGAAAATATCCAGCAAAACTGGGAAATTCTGCTTTGCTTAACACCACTTTTACGCATTCTTTGACCGTTTCTATCATATAGCCCACAACTGTGCCGTTTTCTTCCAGTACTTCAACGACCAACCTTACCGCGGAAATAATTGTCTCCGGTTACTATTTTTAAATCAGAATAAGCAACCACGTGCACATTTTGGAGTTCTCAGCTTTGAACTGTGGGTTGAGAGCTCCCTGCTCGCATCTCATAGAAAGCCGAGAGCTATTGACCGAGGAATTGAGACCTCTCAGATGGCAGAAGAGGACTGTAAGGTTGCCAGCTATCCATAAACAATCTCATTTAACCACATTACCGCAGCCATATTAGCCTGTTAGCGTTAATTTAGCAAAGCAAGATAGCGTTGCTGACAATACGCAGTCGGCAACGGCAAGTAAGCAGTCACAAATAATCCAGCGTTGACAAGACTTACACACATGAAACACTAACGCCTATAGCTAGTTAATGAGTGAGCAAGGGAACCCAAAATCTAGCTAAAACCTAACATTGACATTAGCAAGGCTAGACAATTAGCTCGCGGACAATTTTGAGACAAACTGCGTCTCAATCTAAATGCGACAAGGTTAGACTCATTCGCCGAGTGCGAGAACAACATTTTAGTATTCAACCGCACTTCAAGGATTAAAAGTAACCAACCACAGCCATAACGAGTAAACTTCGAAAGCAAAGTCTCATGTTACATAACTCACACCACGAAGTTAAATTTGCAAGAAGTTAGTCCTAAATTTCTGTCCAAATTGCACTCAGAACGCAAGAACTTAATTTCGATATCCGAAGATGTCAGTTATTAACGACGGCCATGTCCTCCTCGAAAAGTTGAATTGAGCTATTACTTCGGCTAATGAAGTTAGCGTCTAAAGAAGTTCAATATACTGGCGCTGGCAATTTAGGGAGAAATATTTACGCAGGCTTTATTGCTTCAGCCTGCATGCCAAGTGCGTTTCGAAGTGAAATGTCGCAAACAATAATCGTAATTCACGGATGATGATTTAAAAATCAATAAATTAGCCAAGATCTTGAAATAAGCGTTGTTGGAAAAGTTGACCCGATTGTTTGTACGGGCAAACAGCGCCCCGGTTAAAGGTTATGAATGAGTTCTGCTTTACGTAACGAATCTGGTAAACCTGAATGTGTCTTTATGTGACACTTGTAGCCGACCCTGAGCACAAGGCATAGGGATGTCTTGTTCAAGTTTTTACTCCAAGTCAGTCGCAAGCTACCTCGCTAACTAACCTGTGGTCTACGCCCAGCTGCCTGCTTCACGCGGTCCACCACTGCTTGTAGTGCCTTGCCGATCTCCTCCGACATTCCTATTTTCCACATAACCTGAGAAACAGAACTGCCCCATGAAATCCGCCCGTTTATGGACCACTGACGTTGTTGACAGAAAAGCTGGACTGCCAATGAAGTACCGAGGTCAAAGGTCTACTTGATGACTCCGGAAGAGATTTTTTTTTTTAATCAAGTGTCTCTTGTAATCTTTCCCAGTGTAATTTTCCCGGCGAATTTCTGGTTCCCCGTAATACTAGGCATCCAAAAATTATTTTTTAAGTTTCGTATCAACCCTCCAAAAAACAAACTTTTGAAAAAGAAACGTACTGTCATAACTTAGTGTTTTACAAAAGAAAACGCCAGTCCGCAACAACAATCGAACTCGTTTATTCCTAAGAATCGCTTAACTCCTCCAGCTCACTTAAAGGAAAAGCAAACCCTTTTTTCAGCGCTTACCCAAAAATGTACATGTTCGTCTCATTCCATAAATATTTTTTTGCGATTTTTTGTCCCGAGTAATCAAACCTCACACTCTGAAATACAACGAATTTGCACAAGTTCATGAATGCCGCCATTCCTATATTTTAGCCGATCCAAAAATATTTCGGAGTGTCTAGAAATAACGCCAGTTTTATGGGTACGGCTGTCAATTTGAAGGGATTACAATAAGGATTAGGGATTATAGTTAGGGTTAGGGGTCAGGGTTAGATTAGGGCACGGTTTGAAATTGGGCTGCCGTACTTCTCTACATTGAAATGCATTGGAAAACTGCCGTACCCGTAGCAACTGCCAAAATATTTCGTGTGGCAGTGTCCCGGAGGTTTTGACGCGCTTAACCACCAAAAAATCAGCTGATCAATATTAAGTATATTCAAACTAGTCTTGATTATCACTTGTGCTGCAGCTTCATTTTACGTCGAATGATCAAGGTCCGATATTCAATATGAGAACCTGAGTGACAAAATCAGTGGTAATGCCTTTGTGTGCAGCTGTTGATTGCTCCAACAAAATGGGAAACTCGGACCTAACCATGAGCATAAGCTTGCACTGATTTCCTTTAGCAAAACCTGACTTGATAAGATCATGGAGCCTGCAGAATATCCCTTTATACCAACAACTAGTCCTGGCTAAATATCAGTTTCCTTTATTGACACGTTTTCCTGCAGTTTCCTGAGAGAGAAACTGCCACAATCACACTGGGTCTATTTCTTACAACTGTACAGAACATCAGTCTTACACCTGGCTCAAGGCGGAAACATAAAACAAACAATATTATGTTTGTATAAAAATGGAAAGGTGTTTATCAACAAAAAGATGGCTTTTACAACACAAAGAGGCGAGGCAAACTACGGGAACAAAGGGCAACCCGGTGCTGGTCAAATCAAAGAAAGGAATATAACCAAAAGGGAGGACACTCGTTGCTACTTTCCATAACCAAGACCAAAAGGGACAAAAGGAAAAGCCCTACTGTTGTCACTTCCAAAACAGAAAACAATACAAACAGCACCGCTAAACCTAGTGAGGAATAACATAGGTAGTTGCTGCGTGTGTGTGTGTTCCACCCCTCTACAACTGCCCAGTCCCAATAACAGACAAACCAGCCTCACTCTCTCTAAATATACACAGCATCGATCTAATGGTATGCTGTGATCAGCTGCTTTGAACTGCCATTGCCGGACCTTCTTATACTGGAGGTGATGTGGACCCTGCATATTGGTGGAGCTCCGGCCAATCACCATCACCGGCGGGCAGGAGTAACAGGAGTGGGCAGGGCTGCTGGGCTCAAGTGCTGACCATAGAGATATATAATAGAACCAGAGAGAATGAGGAAGTACCTTTGCTTTAGCCAGTTCGCATGTTAGCTTCCTGCTTCCGAGTTTCCCCAGGATGCAATTTTGTGGCCAAAGACACTGAAGCTCCATAGACACAATTGAAAAGTGTGCATTTTCTTCTTGCCAAATAGAGCGAAAACAAAAGAAAATGTTTTCGGTAATCCTTCATTATTTTGCTCTTTGTCTGACGCAACTGTTCTATGTTTTCAAGAGGGCCTGTAAAATAAGAACTGCTACTTAGAGCTTGATGACAGCATGTGCACGAGTTTGGTTGTCCAGCTGTAGCTCTGACTGCAGCAGTTCAGCCAATCCGGACAGACAACAAATTTTCTTGGCCATTTGTGCTGTGTAATCAGATTGGCAATCTTATGAAATGGTGCCGGAAATAGAGAAGGGTCTAGCTGCAGCCGCAGCCAAGTGCAAACCACGCCCTGTACAGAACACGCCCCCTACAAGAAACGCCCTAACCCTATCCCTATCCCTAACCCCAACCCTTTTTATGGGGCGTGTTTTGTAGGTGGCGTGGTTTGTACTGTACCCCCGCAGTTTGCAGGGGGCATGGTTTGTAATTTACCCGCGGCTGCAGTTAGGTATTATTGGGGAATTAAGCATCCATGGAACGCCATTTTAATAGATGGCGTCAGTCAATTCCGTACTTCCTGGGCTGAAGTAGCTAGCCTAGCATCTCCCATTGAAAGTAACAGGGGTGGTACTTCCTCACTTTCTCCAGTTCTATTATATTACCTCCATGGTGCTGACACACAGAAATATACATACACACAGAATACACGAACGGCCCTGGGGCCTCATTTATAAATGGTGTGTAGGCACAAAAAAAGATATGTACGCCACTTTCTTTGCTCATTTCTGATTTATAAAAACAAACTAGACATTAAAAAAAGGGAAATTATTAAGATGATGCACAATGTCAATAAATTCCAAGTCCATCCTGATTCAATAAATGAAAATTCCATGCAATTTATTTTACCCATAGGTTTATAAATTAGGTTCTTTTCCACAAAATGTCATTTTTATTTTTTTGTGCGTGCATATTATTTGGGTATGAAATTGTTAGGGTTGGCAGCTCCTGTAGCTCTCCTTTTCCTATTTCTAGGGGAATACGGCAGGGCAGTGTGTTATCACCAAAACTTTTTACTCTGTTTATTAATGATCTTTTGAAGTGCCTTGGTGACTGTGATGTGGGTATAAGGATTGGTAGGAGTAGGTTTAATTGTACAGCGTATGCAGATGACAGAACTATTTATGAGCTCAAAGCACCAGGATTACAGTTGCTCATCGACACTTGCTTTTCTGATTCACGTCAGTGGCGCTTCAACTTTGGTATCAAGAAATCTAAATGTATGATTGTGGGAAACAATATGTTGAAAAGTCAACGAACCTGGTTTCTAGGTCAGGAGAGGCCAATGCTTTACGAAAGACAAACTGCTCTGAAACTTCCACGCTCCCTTTTCCTCACATCTGACAATTTAAAGGGGACCTATTTTGCTATTTTTCCAAGTTTATATTTTGGTCTTTGACTCCCCTAGAGTACTCCTGATCACGCAAAGTAAAAAAAGGGTATTTATTTCGCTCATACTGCCATCCTCAAAAAAACTGCATTTGTAGTACATTGTAGTCTCTGCCTGAAACGCTTCACTGGGGTGGCTCTTCCACTATGGCCTCCACTCCCCGCAGGTGCCCACTTTCTTCTGACTGGCCAGCTCTGTGGAGGGCGGAGTTGGGGGACGAGGCTGCAGAACCTAGCATGGTTGCAATCTGACAGGAAGGGCGGCAAACAATCTAACGTTATACTTGAATATAGATCTAATGACATGATCTTGTTCTAACAAACGGAGCGGCGAAAGTTTTAATAGATCTCAGCTAAGCTCAAGTTTGCTATATACAGTTTGCCACAGCAACAGTTGGTGAGTACCGCGGTTTTTTCTAGTCCTAGCTAGGATGCAGGGGAAGCTAGAATCCACCCCATATAGACACAGACAAACCGGAGATGAGAAAACCGTGGGTCTGAGTTTAGAGGGAAACATGGACAGTGAGGATAGCTAAAAGTGGACCAACAGCTTATGGACTGCTTGGTGTGTATTAGGACCATTTGTGCATAGCTGGTGTTGTTAGTGTGGAGCACTAAAACGCTGGTATATGACGGAGGCCAAAGCTCCAGGTTTAACTTTTCGAAATTGCCCATGGTAATGGTTTACTTACTGCGCCGGGATGACCAGCTTTTTCCAATGGAGAATTTATGGAAAGAGCAAGCTAGAGCTCCGTATTGTTATGAGCATAATACAGGTTTTACAGACCGTAAGTTCCGCTTGCGTGAACCGCTGCTTATGTGGAGCTAAGCTAATCGATCACTTTTACAGGAAATAATTTAATATTCAGTCGCCGATTTAATATTCAATCGACAGCAATGCAGAGAAATCGTTTGGATAACCATACACATTATAGCCTGTGCTTTTTCCCTATTGCTTTCACCGGTAGCATCAGAGATGCTCAGACATTGGGGATGTATCAGGCTGACCCCGGTCATGGATAATAAAATTCCAAACCCAAAAATCCTTTGACGCCTGGTCTAACTGCAAATGCAGACACATTCCATTCAAAGTTACAATCAGGCAATTTGATGAAACTGCCACATTGATGTTTACCGTAACACAAGTTAATCAGAATCGCTGCATATAAGTTCACCAGGAGCGTTTTTAATTTGCAGTAGCTGATAAGTGGCCATGAAAATGTAATTTTTTTAAAAAAATTTTTCCTCCGGTGTGAAAGCGGCTTGACATTTATTTTTCTTTGCATTGACTTTGAATGTAATCTATCGCGAAAAAAAATTCGGTATGAAAGCAGTTTTATGGAAAGTGTTATCACGTTAGGAACATAATACAGGTTTTGCAAACCATACTCCGTTTGACAAGTTGCTTATGTGGATGAATCTTTTACAGGAAAGAATTACCTATTTAATCTCCCTTTTTTGCTTTTTTTATTAGCCACAACAATTTCTAAAGGGGGATGAAATTATGTCAAGGTAGTGCAGAGAATTCATTTGTAAACCGGTTTTAAGGATTGCTTTTGGTAGCACCAGAGAGCTTGCTCAGACATGAATATCCTGCTGATGTCATGGATAAGTGAAGATCACTAACTGTAGAGCCTACAATCGGGCAACGTTATGATGAAACTGCCACATTGATGCTTCAGTAACACAAGCATACCGATCAGAATTACTGATTAACCAGGAGCATTTTTAATTAGCAGGGGAAACTAACATGCAGTAGCTGGTAAGATCATAACCACAGAGACAAACCCTTGCAATACAGGTTTTACAGACAGCAAGTTCTGTTACTGTGAACAGTTGTACCAAGCATCCAAATTACAAACAAGTATTGTTAGCTTCAAATGAGGTTTATGTTCACACACCTTCTGTTTCTGATTCACTCTTGCATATTTAGGACAGTGGCATTAGCAACAGTAACTTGGCTACAACTGTGGTACAGCCACAATCAACTGGAAATGCAGTAAAAGCAACTTACAGCTTCTTGTGTCTGTGAGTATACAGGCTTTATCTTCAGATATTTTACCAAGCCTGCCTTGAGGCCAGTTGTTAGGTGCTAACTATCGCTAGCGGTCCTGCTAAAAGTAACACGTTAGCTTCACTTACATTAAAAGCTTGTCGAGCACTTGATATGCAGCTGCAAGGTTTGAGAAGCAGCTGAAACGCTTATCCTGTGTCGAATTATCCTTTATTGAAAAGCTGTCTTTTGAAATGCTGAGCACAAACAGCTAACGCCCATTTTTGTTTGCTGCCAGCAAACAAAAAAAGCTATTCTGGTGGCATCGCTTTTCAAGAGAAATATTTGTTTTTCTTCGCATCCAAAAAGTAAACGGACAATTGCTTTGGGAGAGATAAACAAAAACAAATGATCTGCGGCATTTCAAAAGTGTCAACACTACTGAGGCATAGTATGATCTGCCGTTGTTGTTTAAATGCTAGAATAGTTTTCAAATGTGGTCAGGTGCCCCATGATTGATTGGTCCCCTGAAAAAAGAGAAGCGTGAGAATTCCAGAGGCATAATAGGTTTCAGGTTTTACCCAGAGTGAAAATCTCGGGACCAAAATGTTCATGAAACTGAAAAACTTCCACTTTAAACAAGTTCTTAAATTCTGTGTGATAATCCCTTAAATATGTTGATTGAATAATGAGGTTGATCCATGACTGACAACAATGAAATATTACTTTCATGTATTAAAAGCATTGGTTGATTAATAATGGGACTTGGCAATTAAATATAATTTTGTTTTTGTTTAAATTGACAAAATGAATTGCTGACTATGGTGAAAGAACGTTTATGCCACTTAAAAGCATGAGACCCAAGAAAACATGCGTGAGAGTTGATAGGTATGTAATTTTGAATAACGCTGATTTGAATGCACCAAATTACATGTCCACTTGAATGATTTTCGTCAATGGGGAGAATGATGCTGATTTGAATGCACCAAATTACGTGTCCGCTTGAATGATTGTCATCAATGGGGAGAATTAGCAACACCTGACAGAGTGGAGTGTTCTTGGAGTGAAAATATTTATAATTATGAAAATGATTGAGAACAAGACAGGACTAATAATTTTAATGGGGTGTTCTGTGCCCCACCAAATTTTCAGTTCTTGCTACGTCACTGGTTTTATTTATGATCTCCGCGCGTTCAAGAGTTTAGGTGTCCGGGTGACGCAGCAAGCTACCCCGATTCCATCGAACATGGTGCACCACACACAACATACTGTACAAATCTGACCTTCTCAAACTGATTTAGTCATGAAAAATATTTTTCAAAAAAAGAACATATTTGAATAGTCAGGGAAGTGTACTTTTATTGGGTAAAAGCTGAAAAAAGGGCTGTCATTTCTTTTAAGAATCACAACACAGCCCAGACAGAAAGAAAGAACCTTTTTGCCAGTTATAGTCTTGAGAAGACTTGCTAGTCCCCTCCCCAATCGACTAACAATTAATCCTATTCACCAGAACTAATACGGTAAAATAACTCACAACTGGTTAGGGCAAATACCCTCATAAAGTAGAAACCCAATGAACAGTAATGAAACAGCAGCATCAATTAAACGTAACAGCAATAACTCAGGTTATTACACTGTCCTCGCCCTTATTTGCCCCTCATCCTCGAGGGGCAAATAAAAGTCATTAAATCGAGTAGGCTCCACCTCTGTTGCTGTGGCCTAGTTGGGCACCCTCTGGGCCTGGGATCCAGAGTCACAGAGGAAAACGAATTTGAGCTGAGTGGGCATTAGGTCCCCGTGGACTACTAGATAAAGTGAGATTGGATTGGGGAGGGAGTTCTGGCCTGGGGTGGGGGCCAGGGTATTGGGGTGAGGCCGAAGCCAGTTCAAACAAAGGGACAGCGTTACCCGTACATTATGGAGCTAACCTATCTTGGTGTAGGCTCACTTTTCTACCCCTAGGGGGTACCTGCACCCTGTAGACTACCTCCCCCACCTGCTCAAGAACTCTTTCGCTTAGGAGTATAAACCCAAGCCAGCTCCCTAGACTGAAAATGTCTCCCCTTGTACTTCAACTGGTAGTTCCACCTTTGCCGCATGCCAGCCCTCTCCAGCTGCATGAGTATGACTAGCTGCTGTTGCATGGAGCAATCAAACGGCTCCACCAGACCATAACTCTGTAGGTGCAGTGGTGTGGTGCAGGGTTTCTGCATGCCCAGCCGGTCACGATGCAGAAAACACTCTTGATTCAAAATTAATGCCCTGGTCACTGTGGATGATCTCCGCCATCTCAAACCGACTAAACAGGCCCTCCAACAGCACTGTCTCCACCCTCTGGTCCGGCAGAGCATAAGCCTCCGGCCACTTGGAAAAGCAGTCCATGGCGCACAGCACATACTTGTTCCTCCTGTCGGTGATGGGAAAGAGACCCATGATATCCACAGCTACTCTCTTCATGGGTGCTCCCGATGCCTGCTGTTGTAAAGGAGTGCGAGACTCTGCTCAGAGGGCCTTTTGTGGGCTGCACACACATCACACCGCCGGCAACAGTCCTATACATCATGGTGTTGCTGCCCCTAATAATACCCTTGATGCAGGTGACGGAGGGTTTTAGAAACACCAAAGTGGCCAAGCCCGTGCCCTCATGGCACACCCAAAGGCCAGCATCCCTGATGGTCTTTGGTAACCACAACTGCCACCTCTACCCCCTGCAGCAGGCTCCTTCCAGGCATGCTGCAGTACCCCATCCTTCATTCGCAGTGCATTGAACATTCCCCACAGTCCCTTGGTGGCCACCGACAGCCCCGTCACATTGTCCCACGACGGTCTGCATCCGGTCTGCACCCACTGTCACACTGGTAACAGGTCGCTGTCCCCTTCTTGCAGGGTTGCCCAATCAGCAGCATCAACCACTTGTAGCATGCAGCACGATAGCTCGGCAGCGGTCTCCTCACCCACAGCTCTTGTTCTCTGACATCTCTTCGGTCGCAGTAGTTGCAGCCCACTGTGACACATGGATGGCAGGGCAGGGCATCAGCGTAAGCATGCTGAGCCCCAGGCCTATGCACCACAGTGAAGTTGTCGGACTGCAGCTCCTCCAGCCACCTCGCCATCTGGACATGAGCCACTGTAGCGCAGCATAGTTGGTCCTAATGGTGAAAGGCATACCGTGGAGGTAGTACCTGAAGTGCGGAGCAGCCACCACAACAGCCAGCAGCTCAAGCCTGGTCACGTAGTAGCGCTGCTTACTTTTGTTAAAGACCCGGCTGAAGTAGGCCACCACTCGTTCCTTCTCAGGCCCCACCTGTGACAACAGTGCCTCCATTCCCTCATTGCTGGTGTCCGTGTCCAGGACAAAGGGCAGGTCCAGGTCAGGGGGGATTAGAAAAAGTGCATTGATGAGGGCCAGTTGCAGTGCGGTGAACTCCAGCTGGCACTCAGGTGTCCAGGTGAAAGGGTGGTCTTTCTGGAGGAGGCGAAAGAAGGGTGCGCTGATGCAAGAGAAACCCTTCAAAAACCTCCTGTAGTAGGAGGTAAGCCCCAAAAAGCTGGTTCTTCTGGTTGGTAGGCACTGATTTTATTCTCATGCGTGCTGATGCCCTCCCCTCCCACCTTGTGGCCCAGAAACTCCACCCCTCTCCACATTAAGTGGCACTTTTCGGGGTGAAGTTTCAAGCCTGCCGCTGCAACTCTCCCCAGCACAAGCCGTAAGGAGTCCAGTGCAGCCTGAAAGAATACCCCATGGATAAGAATATTGTGAAGGTAAACCAGGCATTCTTGATGGGGAATACCAGCTGGCAGTCTGTACATAAGTCTCTCAAAAGTCCCCGGTGCATGGCACAGACCAAAACTTACCACCTTAAACTGCCAGTGCCCTCTGCTGGTGCTGAATGCAGTCTGTAATGTGGAAAAAAAAAGCCACTGGATGGCAGTATTGACATTTTTTTGTTAAGCCCAGTCTGGAGCTAGGTTTTGGGGCATGTCCTGGGCATGCCTCAGAGGGGATGTCCCAGAGTATATAAGGAGAAAAATTGAGAGAGTGAAAGGGAGTAGGAGAAATTGCAAAGAGAAATTGTGGAAGGATACATTTGACCAGACCTGTCACTCTTTTCAAGACCTGTGAAGCTTTTTGTGGATTTTTGCCTGTGTTGGAGCATTTTCCTGTCCCAGGTAACTTGGTGTTAACAAGACTGTTGACAAGATCATGAAACACTTCTTCTGGCCTGGACTTCGGAAAGATGTTTCCAACTTTTGCAAAACCTGTCACACTTGTCAGGTAGTTGGAAAACACCAGTTAGACCCACCTGTAGCTCCATTGCAGCCTATCCCAGCATTTGGGGAGCCCTTCTCCATGGTCATCATTGATTGTGTTGGTCCATTACCCAAGACTAGATCTGGAAATCAGTACTTGTTGACAATCATGTGTGCATCTACCAGATTCCCTGAAGCCATACCTCTACGCAACATCAAGGCAACTGCAATCTCCAAGGCTTTGATGAAGTTCTTCACGTTGTTTGGCCTTCCCAGGGAAATTCAGTCAGAACAAGGTAGCAATTTTACTTCCGGATTGTTTCAGCAGGTTGTGTATGAACTAGGTGCGAAGCAGATTCTTTCCAGTGCATATCATCCAGAGAGTTAGGGTGCCTTAGAGCGGTTTCATTCCACTCTCAAGACAATGATGAGGATTTATTGTTATGACCATGAGAAAGACTGGGATGAAGGTGTTCATTTGCTATTGTTTGCAGCTAGAGAAGCAGTGCAGGAGTCTACTGGATTCAGTCCATTTGAGCTAGTGTTTGGCCATGAAGTGAGACGACCTTTGCTATTGTTGAGTGAACAATGGCAAGAGAAAGAGCTGCATATCAGTCTGTTAGACTATGTTAGCAAGTTCAAGGAAAGACTGTGTGCAGCTTGTGACCTAGCCAAAGAGAGCTTGAAATCAAGTCAGGGAAAAATGAAAACTTGGTATGATCATAAGGCTAGAAGCTGTGATTTTAAACCAGGAGACAAGGTCCTTGTGTTGTTTCCCTTGCAGTCCAATCCATTGCAGGCTAGATTTCATGGTCCTTATGAAATTCTGACAAAACTCAATGATCTCAATTACATTGTGAAGACTCCAGATAGGAGAAAGCCAAAACAGTTGTGTCACATTAACATGCTGAAGCCTTATCATGATAGGAATGCTAGGGTTGCAGCTGTCACTTCAGATCCTCCTATGGCGAGACTTGTGAAGATGAGGGAAGTTTCAAGATGATGAACCTAGAATTAAAGCTGAAGTTCTTTCATGTAAATTGTCAAATTCTGAAGTGTTGCAAAATCTTGATGTAAAACTCCAGCACTTAGAACCCTCACAGAAAGATCAGTTTGAGAGGTTGATCAAGAAATATAAAGATCTATTTCCTGATGTTCCAAAGAGAGTTTCTATAGCCTCTCATGATGTAGATGTTCGTGATGCCGAACCAATAAAACAGCATCCGTGCGGATGAATCCTGAAAAGAGAAAGATTGCTGAGAAAGAGGTTGAGTACATGTTAGAACATGATATTATCAGACCCTCTAACTCAGATTGGAGTTCAATCTGTGTTCTAGTTCCAAAACCTGATGGAAGTACTAGATTCTGTACAGATTATCGCAAAGTCAATGCTATAACTAGAACTGATGTGTTTCCAATACCTAGGATTGATGATTGTATCGATAGAGTAGGGCAAGCAAAGTTTCTGACCAAGATTGATTTATTGAAGGGTTATTGGTGTGTGCCTTTAACTGAGAGGGCCAAGAGCATCGCTGCTTTTGCCACACCATCTGGGTTATACCAGTATGAAGTCCTACCCTTTGGCATGAAAAAATGCCCCAGCCACGTTCCAAAGGATGATACAGTCTACAATCGCCGGATTGCCACACACGGGTGCGTACATCGGCGACCTGATCACATGGAGTGACTCCTGGGAAGAACATCTGAAAGATGTGGAGACGTTGTCCAGTGCTTGACCCAGGCTAACCTGACTGTTAACCTGAACAAGAGTGACTTTGGTTGTGCTACTGTCACGTATCTTGGCTACGTCATAGGCCAGGTAAGGTGGCACCCATAAATGCTAAAGTCCAAGCCATCATGGACTTTCCGGTTCCTAACAACAAAAAAAAGCTTTTTTGCCGCTTCCTTGGAATGATCCAGGTACTACGCCAAGTTCTGCAAGAACTTTGCTGAGATTGCTCTCAGTCTCACCAACCAACTGAAGAAAGGCGTCAAGTTCACTTGGGATGAAGCATGCCAAAGAGCCTTTGATCGCCTGAAGTCTCTGCTGTGTCACTTCCCGTGCTGAAATCTCCTGACTTCAACAAACCCATTCTCCATGGCGGTGTCGATGCTAGCGACCAAGCTTGTGGATCTGTGCTCCTACAGAGAAGTGACTCTGATGACATTGAGCATCCGTGGCATACTTCTCCAGGAAGTTCAATCGCCACCAAAAGAACTATTCCATGAATTGAGAAGGAGCTGTTGGCTCTGGTTCTATCCAAACTATCCTTACAGGAGGTTTATATTTGTACAGGGCAAAAGCCAATGATTGTATATACTGACCACAATCCGTTAATGTTTTTGAGTAAGATGAAAAACAAGAATTGGAGATTGTTGAATTGGAGTTTGATTTTACAGAAGTTTGACTTGGAAATTAAGCATGTAAAGGGTACTGACAATGTAATTGCTGATTGCTTATCCATGGTTTGAGTATGTGTATATATAGGCGTGTTTATTAGCATATTGTATTATATGTATATACATACAAGTGTCTACTTAACCATTTTGTATGGAAAGAGAAAAATTTTACCTTTATGAGTCAAAATTTTTCCTTTTGGAATGGAGGTGTAATGTGGAAAAAAAAAAAGCCACTAGATGGCAGTATTGACATTTTTGTTGTTAAGCCCAATCTGGAGCTAGGTTTTGGGGCATGTCCTGGGCATGCCTCAGAGGGGATGTCCCAGAGTATATAAGGAGAAAAATTGAGAGAGTGAAAGGGAGTAGGAGAAATTGCAAGGAGAAATTGTGGAAGGATACATTTGACCAGACCTGTCACTCTTTTTCAAGACCTGTGAAGCTTTTTTTTGTGGATTTTTGCCTGTGTTGGAGCATTTTCCTGTCCCAGGACATCGCAACATAGCAGCCCCATCTCAATTACCAAGGGACTGTAAATATCTCATTTTTTTTTATTTCAATCTTGGTCAGAAGAGTAGATTGTAGATTAGTTCAAAGTGTTTGTTTAATTAAATCTGTTAAAGTTTTAAAATTTTGTCTGTCATCCCTTGCTGTCCGTGACGCCATAACAAGTCTTTGGTCTGGACCTGCTAGTTCCCACAGCGAAGGTCAATGGAGGAAAACCAGGAAGACCTAGACACAAAGTCCAGTGTCTCATCCACACTTTGGAGTGGGTAACAGTCCTTTCTCATCACATTATTCAGTGGTCTGCAGTCTACCCAGAATCTCCACTGCAAACTCTTTTTCTGGGTACCATGAGCAGAGGCTGTCTGACGGCTCAATGATGCCTGCTTTTAACATGGCATCAACCTCCCTGTCTGCAGCCTCCTGCTTTGCCATGGGAATGTGATGAGGGCGTATCCTGATGGGACGTGCATCAGCGTTTTCATTGTGATGCTGCAAAAGGCGAGAGAGTCCCAACTCATTGTCACTGAGGGCAAAAATGTCCTGAATTCACATAAAACCTGCCACAAGCTAACTTGCTGTTGGTAATCCAGATCATCGGAGTTCCTTCTCCAAATGCCCCTCACTGCATCTAGCCTCACTGCATCTAACTGCTTGATCCCCTGGCAGTTGCTGACAGGAAGGTGGTGCTTTATGAACATTGGACAATTGTGGGGCAGGGGTTGAGGCGTAGGTTATGTTGCGGGGCTGGCTAGAACACTTGAAATGGACCTAAAGTCACTCAGAGGAGGCATCAGCCCGTGAGCAATTTATCAATATAGGCCATGCCCTTAAATTTTGTGTGAATTGATTTCACTGCTTAGGATATTAAATTTAAAGGGTTCATATACAATTCAAAATGGGGGAAAGTTTGGCAATACAAAAATGGGTGTGAGCACGCTCTCTGCGCTCTGAATTTTCAGCAGCCATTTTTGCAAATGGTTGCACGTTAGACAGTGAAACCAAAGGCTGGAGGCTATGCTTCTCCATCTTTCCAGGCAAGTCTCAAAATATAGATCAACGAATAAGTAGCAAGCTAGATACTTAACTACTCAATGAGAATGGAAAAGTTACGTCTGCTGGCAAAGCAAGGAAGGCTGTAAAATTCTTAAAGAAATTCAGCATGCGTTCACCACTAAAGTTATTAATATTTGGAATTCAGTCTCCATCATTAAAATTGATCTGTGGCTAGCATCTGCATAGTAGCAACTACTGGCTATCATTCAATTTACTCAGAATGGCTGCACTGTTCTCCTGAACTAAATTCACCAATTCAATTTGTTCCTATCAATGTGTCTCCTACATTGCCTTTGGCTAAACAAGACGAGCTGGGTCAAAACCAAGTATATGGCTTGACTGTTAATATTATTGCGGTCGCAAAGCTAATTTTCTTTGGCGCGTTAATGTTAATTCCCATTGTGTGTTAGTACTGAGATTACTCCATCACTCTGCAACTCAGTGAGTGAGTGACCATTTGCATTTGTACGAGCAACGATTTCTAAATTCACAGTCAATTGAGTAGCCAACTCACTAAAAACACTCAGTTGCAGCTGTTTTTTAGAGGTACAGTACTGTGCAAAAGTCTTATGCACATTTAAAGCAATTTCATTTGGCAAATATGCTTGCAAAAATGATTAAATAAAAAGGTTCCAATTACTGAGAAATGTACTATACAGAGCTGTAACCTGTTAAAAACTAAATCAAATCAATATTTGGTGTAACTACCCTTTGCCTAAAAATTTGGGACACTGTCCTATTGTGCTTCAGTTTAATAAGATGATAAGATTTTTTGCTTGCTCCAAGCAGAGCGGAAAAACCTGCCACTGTTCTCTTGCAGACTGACTTTCTCACTTGTGTCTCTCCCTTCAAGTAACTGCAGACAGCCATGATGATGTTGACATCAGGGCTCTATCAAGGCTATCATTATCTGTGTCAACTGTTTTTCAATGAAATGCAAACATTTATTATTTCAACTTTTCCATGAATTAGCTTTAGGAATTTCAAACACGGTGCATAAAATAAAAATATAAAAACTGTTCACAAAGATGTAAAAATCCACAACCATGTATACCGGCAATGGATACAATTTTTTTGTGGTCAGTATGGAAAAATAAGAAAAAATGGGAGAAGATAGGAACTGCCCCAAAAACTAGGAAAAAATAGGAACTAGACATCTGCATGATACCATGTCGTCGAACAAGATGTCCTAAGTCTTTGAAAGAAAAACTTACCTACAATATAAAAGATCCACCACCATACACAGTGGGTTTGAGGTGCTTTAGTGTGTGGTTATCTTTTGGTCTACACTAAACCCACCTTTGATGTTTGTTGCCAAAAAGCTCTATATTGGTCTCATCTGACCAAGTAACCCCAGTCCTTTGGAAGTCCCAGTCATTTCTGGTAAACTGAAGGCAATTTAGTTTGCTGCCTGCCAGCCAGAATCATGTTTTCAAGCCATAAGTGACAATATAGTTACTGGAGGCAACCTGGTTGTATGGTTGCAGCCAACTAGCAAACAAGCCTACGCCCAACACTATCTTTAGACACAAAGGACAGTTTGCAAAACTGTCTGAAGGAGTTTATTTACTCAAAAACTCAACAGAAATGAGCCCAAATAGTATTTTGAGTGGAGTACCCCTTTAAAGACTGGGGTAACCATGTAGTAAACATTATATGCATGCATACACATACAGTATGTTTTTGCCATGTCAAAAAATAAAGAACACACAAATACAAAAAAGCTGGCAATATCTAGTTTTGTCATCATTATATATTTCCATGGATACACAGTGTACTGAATGCACTGTTGTGCTGTAGTCCAAACCCATCTCCTCTTATGTATCCAAAAAGGCATTCTATCTTAACAACAAGCATCCTATTTGCAAGCAATAAATCTTGCTTCCACAGAAACCCAAGCTAGTCAAAAACAGTCAACCAAATTAAGTTGCCTATCCAAGCTCAAAGAGATTTTATTGTTTCTCTCCATCGTGAGAGGCAGAGTCAGTGTTTGCGCAGAAGGATGTCCCAAGTGTCCTTCCAGTGCAGGGAAGCCAATTCTTCAGAATTTAACTCCGGCTGTCCATAGGTGAGGGGGCTCAAGGCACGGTATGACACGTATATAGACAAAAGTCCTGCCACTAGGATTCCATTAAGGGCACAGCGATGAGAAGGATATCTTGATGACAGGCACACAAATGAGAGGGAATAAGGAGGGGAAAGGGGAAAAAAGAGAATAGAATATCAAAAGAAAAAAAATTAACAGACAGGTAAGTCAGAGAATTAAATTCAAACTTTATGGCAAGGATGGGCAACTCGGCATCAGCAGGTTTTGGGCACTTTTTGGAAAAGTGATTCATTTGAGTCAGTGATAGGCTGAAGAGTCCGCATACTTTCTCCAGGCATAAATTTATTTTTGATTGAAAGGAAACCACAAGAGCTATACAACATTGCGGCCCGCCAGCAACGAAAGCTGCCCATCTCTGCTCTGCAGAACTTCAATATGAGAAAAGGGCCATCGGATGACCATGGAAATATTGTAATATAAGTACTCTACATTTACACATTTTCATAATTAGAAGTATGACATTAATATTTTCAAATTCTGCCAGGGTAATACTTTTGAAAAAGAGCACCACTCACTAGAATCCCCACAAATATTTTCTTTAGCATCTTTTTAGACTGCAGTAAGCTTTGACCTTCTTCCCAGTAGTAAGCTCAGACATTTATCCTCTGCATACCTCAGGATGTGTGTGTGCACATGCTCTAGGACAGCAGGCAGCAGCAGAATCTTGAAGACGAGTGCTGGCAAATAGTGGTATAGAAAGAGAGTTTTCTCCATCATGAAGAATGGCAGATAATTGACTGCCCATCCCCCACCACATACCACGCCAACCTGAGTCAAATGCGTCCATGTTACTAGGATTGAGGACAACCAAATGGGGAGAGAGAAAAATGGAATAGGTTAATGCACTTTCACTGTTTCTGTAATGAGGAGGCAGACACAATCCTATGAAGCCACTTTTGAAAAAAAAATCATTTGTCCTGGCAACTTTTTAAGGGTTCCAGTGAATAATGAAGTCAATGCATTCTCAATAGGGATTAAATCTGCAGATTATCAAGGCCAGGACCATCGCCAGCTGTTTTTAACTTTTTCCCTCAATCAAGGAATGCCAGATTGACAGTGTGTTTGGGGTCACCGTCTTGCTGCTGGTTTGAGCATTACCCAATTAATTTGGAAAAATTGATCTCAAATTTATTAAATTTTTGCTGTTTTACATTTGTACTGATGTGTACTGATAATTAAGATAACATTTTGAAAATGAAGTATGTTGTTGCTTTTTATTTCCATTTCTTGTTAGGAATCTTTTAAGTTTTAAACTTAAAACTCACATTGTGAAAGTCCTCTCCTATTTCTCCTGCATACACCTTTTTGTTTCTATTCATATAGCTTGAAATGATTTGTGCTATTCAAGTGACTGTAAGGACTCAGTAAACCACCATTTCAATGGAGGGTATCTATTTTCGGATTCTTGAAACAAGGCTATCAAGAAGCCCATAACGGTCCTAACTGTGTATGTCAAACAAATACTCACATTCAAACAATTGCCTTTTTTTTCTCATGACTGTCAAACTGACACAACAACTTGTTTTTAAAATAAACTGTTGGTCCTAAAACCACACCAAAATCCATAAACTCTGCACTTGGCAGATATCACTAAAATAATGTGTTGAAGTTACAAAGTCATTTGTACGTCAACATTTTGGTTACGAGCGTGATAAAAGTTTACCGTCACCAAAAATAACTATGTACTCCAGCCTTGCCCCGATTGCAAGTGATCTTATTTGGGTACTTTTGGAATTCTCACCAAACCAACCTTTCTGCTGCCAATCGCATTGGTGAGCAGAAATAGTCCGAGTAATGGTTGCATGTCAAAATAAGTTACGACCGTTATAAGTTACGACCGTGAGTATGAATTTACAATATTCATTGTTTACGTTAACTCGTAATGTACGTAGCTGTATAGAATGAAAAAATGTTAAACTTGGAGCAAAATCAGGGACCACAAATCCTCACTTCATTCGTCTGCTTTCACGGCAGTAGCATACACTATGTGAATTGACACACCGCTGAATTCGGCAGCCGATCACGGTTGAACATTGACATATGCAAAGAGGACACAAGTTTTGAGGGGCAGATTTATCTAAATTTGGGGATATTTGATGGTATCTGCAGGATGATTAGTTAAATTAACTGTTTTTTTTGTCGATGTTGTTTTGAAATACCTCCAGAATTTACAATAAACAAGGAAATCACAATTCTACTACTGCTATAGTTATCGTAATTTATATTCAATTACAAGGGCCTATGAATATTATTGATGCAAATGGTTTACTTATGAAATTGGTGAAAAACGACTATGCATTGGTTCATACCTTGTTGAAAATCATAATGCAGAAAAGTCATGCATTTGAATGTCAATGTTGAACCGTTATGGCAAAGACTGCTGCATTAATGTATATGGTGAACTATGGTGAACTAACTATACTGTGAAAAAAAAGTTTATATCAAATGCAACTTGTAGTAAACCCATGTCACCTGAAAATAGCTGGTGAAATCAACAGTTTTCATTCGCCAAGGTTTTCAAAGGCAATGAATTGATTTGACATTCCCTCATGGTCTGCAAATATTTACACAAGAATAAACTGTCAGACAAAATATTTTCTGATTTTAAGATTTTTTTTATTGTTAAAACAGTCAAAGTAACTATATACAGTGAGGCCCAACCCTGCTCCTGCAGTACCCCTGTCATGCACATTTTATAGGTCTCCCTAATTTAACACACCTGATTCAGCTGATCAGCTCATTGGTGAAGTACCTAATGACCTGATCTGGGTGTGTTAAATCAAGGAGACATCTGAAATATGCAGGGCAGGGGTACTCCAGGAACAGGGTTGGGAAACACTGTATATAGTCTTTATTTAAAAGTTAGAATTCTCTTAAGATTGCTTAATGGTGAGTAGGAAGACAAAACAGAAAGCATATATCAGTGTTCAACTGCAATGCCCAGATACAGTTTATAAGGCAGACATTCATTCACAAATGGGGGAGATGAAAGTGAGAATTCTTGTTTCCTTTAAACTGGATGTTTTCAGACATAATCTTAAATGAACTCTGCAGCCTTCTGAAAATATCTAGAAGAATTTAAAGCAAGTTCAAAAAAAAATGTCTGGGGGTTGTTGAAAAGACAGCTTGAAAATCTTGTTTTGAGGTATAACTTTTTATGTTACAATTTATTGATTTCCTGTTTTCAGTGTACTTTTGGTGTTAACTTGGACTAATTAAGCAGTTAAAATGAATTCAGTACGTGGCTTACATGTGTGCTTTCTTGTGTCATGTGTATGTCAATGTTACAACCCTTATAAGGTATCTAGAGGTGCTTTTATAAACCTGTAGTTGATGAGGTGGAGGTGCTAGGAGTCAAGTACACTAATAATCTAAAGTTTGGGCCGCACGTACAGAAACGGGTGTCATCGGCATATAGGAAATCATACTGTCTCCTCCACAGTGGTTTCTGCTATCCCGGGTTGGCCTCCGATGTCAAAGTACAATCATGGAAATCATATATTGGTCCCATTCTAATCTACAGTTTTTATTCGGCCAGAGGGCATGTCCAATGCTCAAGATAATTTAGGGGAAATTGAGGTTAGGGATAACGAAGTATTAGACAAGTTGCATAAACTAAAGGCAGATACGGTGGCGGGTCCTGATGGTTTATATTCTAGAGTGCTCAGGGAAGTTCGTGAGATCACCTTTAAGCCGCTATCCGCCATCTTCAGACGGTCTTTAGACACCTGAGAAATACCAAATGATTGGAAACAGGGCAACATAATACCAATATATAAGAAAGGGAACCGTACTGAGCCAGGAAATTACAGGCCAGTCAGTTTAACCTGCATTGCGTGCAAAATACTGGAATCTATCATAAAAGATGAGCTGGACTTATTTCTTGAACGTAATAATATTTTGAAGGATAGCCAACATGGTTTCCGTAAGGGAAGGTCATGCCTGACAAGCCTCCTGGAATTTTTTGAAGAGGTCACCAAGACTTATGATCAGAGCAGGGCTTATGACATCATATACTTGGATTTTCAGAAAGCATTTGATACAGAACCGCATAAGAGACTAATTCTTAAAATGAGCTCCATTGGAGTTATAGGAGGCATTCTGAGGTGGATTCAAAACTGGTTACAGGACAGAACACAAAGAGTGGTGGTCAGTGGTATCTCATCTGAGCTAGGTATGGTGGGAGGTGACGACCCCAGGGATCGGTGTTGGGACCCCTGCTGTTCCTCATCTACATTAATGGAATATTGAGAGCAGATTAGTTAAAGTTGCAGATGATACTAAATTGGGAGGTTTGGCAAATAGTAGTTTAGAGTCCACTAAAGTGATTCAGGATGATTTGGACAGAATCCAGAATTGGGCAGAAATGTGGCAAATGAAATTTAATGTAGCGAAATGTTAAGTTGTACATGTAGGTAATAAAAACATTAGACAGGATTACTTCATGGGAGGTTTAAAACTGGAATGTGCTCCACACGAAAAAGATCTGGGAGTGATTGTTGACCAAACCCTCACAGACTCTAGCCATTGTGCCGTAGCAGTTAAAAAAGCCAATCAGATGCTGGGATACATTGCCAAAAGTATTGAGTACAAATCCAAGGAGGTGATACTTCTCTTGAACAACACATTTGTCAGACCACATCTGGAGTATTGTGTACAGTTCTGGGGACCATACTTTAAGAAAGATATAGAGGCTCTAGAAAAAGTTCAGAGAAGAGCCACTAAGCTAATTCCAGGTATAAGAGATGAAAGCTATGAGAAGAGGCTGAAGATCCTTAATCTCTTTAGTCTTAGGAAAAGGAGACTTAGGGGTGATATGATTGAGGTCTTTAAATATGTTGAAGGGATTAACAAAGTGAATTATGTAGGATTCCTTCGACCAAGTGTTGTTAGTAGAAGTCGTGGTCACAAATAGAAGTTGATTAGCACTGATATTCGGAAATATTTCTTCACCCAAAGAGTAATTTCGATGTGGAATAGCTTGCCTGACCATATTGTTGAGGCAGAAACCTTGGGAGTTTTCAAGAGCAGGCTTGACTTAAAGCTAGATACCATTCAGTCATTGAGTATCTGAAGTGATATATTCACAATAGTATAAAGAAACTGGCAAGCCTAGTTGGGCTGAACGGCCTGTTCTCGCCATTCATGTTATGTTATGTTATGTTACAGCTGTAATTGCCTTTATCTTAACTGTAAAGATCTGAGGTCGCTCGATACCTTCCAGGCCAGTAACTATTTAAACATATTTTGGAATACCACGTCGCAGCTATCACACTAAACTTTTGTAGGCTCTTGGCATGAAACCTACTGCGAGGCTAATTAAGGAAGCCAAATTCTTGCCATTTAATCTTATTTTCTTGTGCTATTCAGCTGCTAGGCTCCTAAACAATGTTCTTATTTGACAGTATATTTCTACTGGGTGTATACCTAAAGGCACCATTGAAGATTTTAGTTTGAAAGAGGGACTCAGTCCTACTGATGTTGCTTTTGGGAAAGGTGCATTAATTTTCAAAAGACAGCATATGAGCGAAAATGATGGGTCGTTGATTCAATAAAATCTGTGATAAACCCTGAGTCCTATAATATGCCGCAGTCAAAGGAATCTGTTAGTCCGCCTTCTATTGAAAGCATTTTAAATGTTGTTATATCTTTGCATTTTATTTTTGCTAATTTGTAATGTCTTAACGTTTTATTGTAAATTTCTGTAATTTCTCATCAATGGAGGTTTAAATAAATAAATAAATACCTGCACTTTCTAAGCAGGGTATAAAGCTATCTTTTCCCCATCATTTTCTAAAACTACAATATTGTCTGGAATGAAATTCATATTTGTCATAAAATTCCTCAAAATACTTTTCAGGAGTAATTCCAGCGAATAAATGCAGCTGAAATGCCATTCCATTCATGTTAAGACATAAATTCATCTCAAACGAAAAATATGTGGCATTCAACTGACCAACTGAGGCACTGACACCATCCGCAGCCATTTGGAAGATTCTCTCCGGTGGCATTAAGCATGCACAATTGGTTCATCTCTTGGTTTGTTACAGGCCGTGCAATTTAATGAGTTTGGCTCTGATAAAAATGTAATGACTTTAAAGTATTGTGGTGCGAAGTTTTGTGGAAATGTGACATGTTTTCGATTTTGTGGTGCTGGTTATTTGAAAAAGGTAGACATCTGACCAACTTTTGTGACATTCTGGCTGTTTTTTTTGGTAGGCCTGATATTGGGGGTTGCTAAAAGCCCGTCTCACATCCATGATTACTCTATTCCATTATCATCTCCAGGTGGGAAAAGTTGATAGTTAGAGGGAGTATTGCATGCCCTTTCAGAGGGTACCAAAAATGACGATTGTTCATAAAATTTCAAATGAATATATGGCTACTTTAACATAGAGATTTTAACTTACTGATGAAAAAATCTGTATTTGCTTTGTCAAGTCCCGAAACATAAATCTTGATCAATTTTTCATTTTTCTCCCAGATTGTGTTACCTATTGACTTGACATGTAATTTATGGGTGTGACTTGTTGTTTTGTTGTAAGCTATCACAAATCAAATCATAACTTTTATCTTAATTTGACATTATAAACGATACATGCAAATGTCACAATACACAATGTATTGCATTTCATCAGACACCTTGTTCACACAACACACAACATTCCTTGTGTAACACTGTGTCAAATTTTGAAACATTTCATGAGATGCTTACCCAGAAGTTCCTGAAATCTAACTAAAATATCCTTGTCAAAGACAATGATGCTGGGCTTCAAGCTACGGTCACACTTTAGATGAAGTGTTGCTCATAAAGGCTTTATACAGCATGTATAATGCCTTCATAAATGAGACATAATGTCTTCATAAATCATAAGCAAATGTCATTGTTTTTTAAAGGGTGAAATAACACATCCTTAGTCAGCATGTGATGCCAGATGTAACAATGACAACGTCACTTAGCTGACAATGTCACCCTTTATAGTATTTAGCCACTAGCCAAGTGACATTGTCAGTTATATGACATCTGGCATCGCATGCTGAATACGGATGTGTTATCTCACCCTTTACAAAGCATGACATTTGCTCATGTATGATTTATGAAGACATTCAGACATTTATGTCTCATTTATGAAGGCATTATACATGATGTATAAAGCCTTTATGAGCAACACAGTGACAATTGCTTTTCAAGACTCAAAGCAGAACAAGATTGTCCTCTATTATGCCATCAGGTGTACAGCTAATTAGCCATATTGGGCCAGTTCAAAGTCTCCCCTTCCTGACATCACAAGGGGGAGTGACCACCCAGAATAATGGAATCTGATTGACTGCTTGGCTGAAGTTGATCAGTTCTTCTTGCTTCTGGTTGGTTACTTCCCCATGTGATGTCAAGAGGGGAAAGATTTTGAAATGGCTTGAAATAACAAATTGGCTGTGCACCTGGTGACTTAATAGGGGACCTTTAAAGCAAAATTCAATGAATGAGGCTGAATTTGAACTCCTCACTGGACTCAAACAAATATGCAATTTTACATTCTTTTTCTTACTACAGCGCCACTTATGGGCCAATTAGAATCAAATTTGTTGTACCTCTCTCTAGCGCCACCATCAGGCCAATCAAAGTAATTAGCATTAAGGCTGCCCTTTTGCACATCCTTAATAATAGTATAAAGTTTCATGATTGGTGACAGTTAAAGTGAGTATAAGGCAAATTAAATTTCTTGTTTGAGCTATCACTTTATTCTTATGATGATTTTATGGTATCCTTCACCATTATGAAGGATGTAGAATTTGAAGTTCATTGGCCAATTTGTTTAGCAGTTATGTCCATTTGTTTGCTTTAGTGCCCCCTATCAATGGATTGACACCAAAATCGGTGAGTTTCAGAGACTTGGCCTGTAGATGTTAGATCTATAGTTTGATGAGGATTGGTCATTGCTTTAAGGAGTTACAGCTCTTTATATCAATGAGGCTGCACCTTTAAAGTGGGAGCAACATTACGGCTGCACTTTTCCCCAAACAAATTGAATAATAGTTATAAACAAAATTCTCAATGTAAGTATACACTTAAAATTTCTTTTTTAAGAGCTGGCGGGGCAAAAAGGGGGCAATTCCCGAAGTCTTCTCGCACCTTGTCGGAAAAGCCCGAGTGAAATCACTACATCATAAAGAGAACGGAAGTGAGGGTGCTGTACTGAAATGTACTGAACATTTAGCAATTACAATGGTCAACAATCTTAGAAATAACTTTAGTAATCAACATGACTAGCAATATGCCATGTGCTCTATCACACGTGATGGTTTTTAAAATTATTTTCCAGACCATTTTGCGATATTCATAGGTTAAACAGTGAGCTAGTTACATGGCTAACATTAGCCATATGGTTAGCTTACCGGGCTACCAAGCTAGTGCCGGTGTTCTGTCAATTTTTGCTACCTATCAAAATTTGCTACTTTGCGGTTCTGCGCTTGTGCAGACCGAACATCTTGAGCTCCGTTTCTTCGATCACATCTTAAGTATCCTCAAAAATCATGGAAATACTTTTTTCAGTGCGTCTTTCGACCTGTAAGCATATATACATATATCTGCATGTACACACTAGGTTTTCCTGAAAATGTAGAAATAAGATGATAATGGCGTGCGGCATGTATCTTTAAACAAACTTATCCAACTCATTATAACACCTGCTTATGTAATAATAAGCTAACAAATACCAAAGTACTGTAGACTGATTCATATTGCAATATCAAGGCGAAAACAAAGCCTTTCCCATCACTTTGCATTATGGTCACATTTTTTGACAAGGCAGCACAAATTGTCAGAATACCGGCTGCGTGTTTTGTGCTCATGCACCAGAAATGACTAGCAAAGTCGACAAAACTGCATTCTAGTTTGCTCATATTATGCTGCGTTCGATTTGAACTGGGAAGTCGGGATTTCCGAGCACCCAGTCGGAAACTTCAACGTGAATGGCCTCTGAAGTCGGATCTCCAACTCGGAAAGTTGGAGATTCTTCACCAACCCCGAGCTCCGACTTCCGAGTGCAAGATGGCTGCACCATAAATCAACAGTAAGCGAAAGCTGTGATAATAAACTATATTTGCAATTCTGTGTTATTTGTGTTTCATTAAATCAGTCGTACACCCAGTACTGAATAGAGTTTATCTGTGGACTCATTGCTACGGTGTTTGCACACGCGAAAATACCGGTAATGTGTTGTTATCAAGTTGTATTGCAAACAACAGCTAATTAAGGCTATCATGGCTAGCGGACACCACACTGACCTCAAGTTAACTTTCCGACTCGCTTAATAGAACGCAGTCAGCTCGGGTATGACATTATTCCCAGCCCCGACTTCCAACTTCCGAGCCAAATCTAACGCAGCGAGTTATGCAACTAGTGCCAATTTACATTAATAGCTACATATCTTTGTCCAATGTTAGCGTAAAAACTCCTTTGTTAGCGAACGAGCCAATCAGCCTCGTCAAAGTGTAACTGACCAAGCTACTCCACTAATTCATGACTACTTGCTAATTTATTACCAGTTTAGTAGTGAAACAAGAGCAATCCGAGATTTCTGATCTCCGCCAAGGGATGATGTTGATACAAATGCAAGATCTTTCTCTTTGGAAGATTTCAGGACCACCCATGTGACAAGTTTAAATGGGATTTTTGTATGTTTGAAGCATCCATTCTCCAAAGCCGTCATCAAAGTACAGAAGCGATCACGCAGATCATCACGTGACCATGATGTCGCGTGATGATCGTGTTAATCGCATCGATGTGACTGCACAGGCCGTGATTGGACAATCACTGCGGTGTATGATTGCGCAATCAGTGGTGTGATTGGATAATCACGCCGTTGGCGTGTGATTGGACAATGGCGCCGGGTGTGATAGCGCAATCAGTGGCCTGACTGGACAATTACCCTCGGGTGTGATTGCGCAATCACTTTTCCACCTTGATTTGATCAAAATCTGTTCATTAGTTTCGGAGAAATGTCACTGAGATTGTAAATACAGATCCGGATCCAGAATCCAAATCCGGATCTGGATCATGACACAATTTTAATGGAGTCGTCCCTTGACCAAGATCTATCTCTGGTGAAAATTTCATGAAGATCCGTCAAGTAGTTTCCAAGATATGCCGCTAAGATTGTAAATACAGATCCGGATCCAGAATCCAGATCCGGATCCGGATCATCACAAAATTTTAATGGAGTCGTCCCTGGCCCAAGATCTGCCTCTGGTGAAAATTTCATGAAGATCCGTCCGGTAGTTTCCGAGAAATCCTGTCCACAGACAGACAGAAGGACGGACAAATAAATAAACCGACTCGATCGCATTATCTCCTTGGCGGAGATAATAATTACGATTCACTGTTTTATTGAATTATATGCACCCAAAACAGCTAGCTAGCTAGCAGAGCATGTAAACTAGCTTGCTAGCCTAACATGCGAGATAGTTTGGTTTCTTTTGTCAACATGCACCAAATAGTTGTATCTGTTAGAACTAGCTTGCTAAGCAAGCAAACTAACATTAGCTAGCTAGCTAGCTTGGTAGAAAGCCTTTTTGCCGACTTCGCCTGTTATATGTGCTGCATGTAAATGCTAGCCAGCTAACTACATGGCGAAGTTATAACTATTCACTGTTATCCATTGATTTCTATGCATCACATGACCAGCTACACGCTCTGAACGTGTTCTCTCCATTACGTCACAGAAATTGCATTGTGGGTAGATTTCTGAAGATATGGTAAAATCCTGATTTAAGTTCTTAAACTTCAAATTTGCACATTTGTCTTAAAATAAATATTATCACAAACTCAGGATGATATAGTTAGGGTCTATTTAAGAGACACGTGTCATTATTTTTGCAAGGTAAAACTTGTTGGTGCCTACACTTTAAATTTAATTGGCTTACTGTGGCCAGGCCTTTTAACATAACAAAATCCTTTATGCTGGGATTTTTGATCTTGGTCTAAAGATGCTTTCTACTAATTTTGGGTGAATGGATTCCACTGTCTTGGAGGAGATAGAAATGAAAGGTTTCACAAAGAATTCAAAATGATGGATAATAATAACATACAAAAATGGGTGCGGCTGACATGGATCAGTTTGTATTAATCCGCAGAATCCAGCAGAAAAAGAATTTAGTTTCTATGATCTACAGTTCAAAATTTAAAGCCCAAAATGTGTTGTACTGCTCTATAGCGCCACCATTTGGCCAATCAAAGTCTTTTCCACATCCTTAATAAGACTATAAAGTTTCATGCTGATAGGTTACAGCTAAAGTGAGTATAAGGGCTCCTGAAATTTGATGGGCTGATGTCAGCTATGTTGTTTCAGATAGCACCTTGTTCTTCTTGATTTTATTAGCAACCCTGGCCATTGTGAAGCTTACAAAATTTCAAGTTGATCAGACAATTGGTTCAAGAGTTATGACCATTTGTTTGCTACAGCGCCACCTATGGATGGATTTACAACAAATTTGGTGGGTTTGAGTCACATCACCTGTGGATGATAGTTGCTAAGTTTGGTGAGGATTGGACATTGCTTTCAGGATTTACAGCTCATTATATCTACAGAGGCCAGGCCCTCTAAATTCATTGGCTTACTGTGGCTATGCCCTTTAACTTAGCAGAATTCTGAAAAGGGAATTTTAGATTTTTGTTTGACGATGCTGCTTACAAAATTTTGCGCAGATTGATTGCATTGTCAAGGAGGAGATAGAAATTAAAGGTTTTACCAATTCTACCAACAATTCAAAATGGCAGAAAATTTGCATGTATGTGAATGGGTGTAGCTTATATGGATTGATTTGTCTTGATCCACAGATTCTAACAAAAAAAAAAAAATTCTGTTTCTTTGGTTCAGAAGATATAGCCTAAAACCCGTTATGCATCTCTTTTTTGGAAGCAATGTTGTGAAGTCATCTGCAGGCTAATTTGCATAATGATGCAGATGAAAAGTACCATATGTTCTGCGCCTTAGGAGATGATGTAACTTGAGTTTATAAGTAGGCACTGTTTGTTTAAAAATTCTTGTTGCAGAACAAAGGGGATAAGAATGGACATTTTTACCCCAAAATGCCTACATTTCATAACATGATTAAACGGGGAAGGAGATCAGAACAGAAGTTCTCATTTTGAACAAATAAAACCAAGATATATATACATTTATGTAGACCAAGTTTCATTACCATGGGTTACTGCCCACATGACAGTCCACTATGCCTTGGCGCAGTCAATCTTCCTTGTATAGACAGACCTATCCTCAAATAGAAGGAATCCAGCACAATTAGCCACTGTAAGGGATCCTGGCTTCATAAGGGGCCCTTGAAAACAGAATTTTTGATTCTCCCCATAAAAAGTTTCATATTTGAGAGGCCAATATCTTGAAAATGAAAACAAATGGATAAATTACTTGTGACTGATGCTACATGTGACTGACGATACCAACTTTATTGCATTCTCAGGCAAGAATGACACAAGAAAAGTGACAAATGAATTGTATTTTAGGTTAATGCTGACTGACTAACAAATGTGTGAGTAATATTTTGGAGCATTCAAAGATTTTTTTGCAGCACTATGTACATTTGACTTTTGTGACTGACGTTACAGCCATGAAACAAGTTTATTTGAAAGCAATTTTGAATCTAATACTTTGAAAAAGCCATTTTCTGCTGTTGCCACCTTGTCAATGTAGACACTGGTATTACAAAACTGAAGCATTGGATAAGAAACAAGTTTACACACTAGACATAAAGTAAGGCTAATTTATGCATACTGTATTTTGATGGCAGAGAAACATGAAAGAGCATTTCCTCGTCGATGCATCATAGCTACCTTCAACACATTATCCCAACCAAAACAACTTTTGTTCCACAAAGCTGAACATCCATTCTGTTCATTTCAAGCGCTGCTTTCCCCAATTTCTGGAAAATACAAACCCAAAACCAGTGAAGTTGGCACGTTATGTAAATCGTAGATAAAAACAGAATACAATGATTTGCAAATCCTTTTCAACTTATATTCAATTGAATACACTGCAAAAGACAAGATGTTTAATGTTCAAACTGAGAAACTTATTTTTTTTTTTTTGCAAATAATCATTAACTTAGAATTTAAAGGCAGCAACACATTGCAAAAAAAAAAAGTTGGCACAGGGGCCTTTTACCACTGTGTTACATCACCTTTCCTTTTAACGACACTCAGTAAACGTTTGGGAACTGAGGAGACCAATTTTTGAAGCTTTTCAGGTGGAACTCTTTCCCATTCTTGCTTGATGTACAGCTTAAGTTGTTCAACAGTCCGGGGTCTCCGTTGTCGATTTTACGCTTCATAATCGCCACACATTTTCAATGGGAGACAGGTCTGGACTACAGGCAGGCCACTCTAGTACCCGCACTCTTTTACTACGGAGCCATGCTGTTGTAACACGTGCAGAATGTGGCTTGGCATTGTCTTGCTGAAATAAGCAGGGGCGTCCATGAAAAAGACGTTGCTTGGATGGCAACATATGTTGCTCCAAAACCTGTATGTACCTTTCAGCATTAATGGTGCCTTCACATATGTGTAAGTTGCCCATGCCTTGGGCACTAATACACCCCCATACCATCACAGATGCTGGCTTTTGAACTTTGCGCCTATAACAGTCCGGATGGTTCTTTTCCTCTTTGGTCCGGAACGGCGTCCACAGTTTCCAAAAACAATTTGAAATGTGGACTCGTCAGACCACAGAACACTTTTCCACTTTGCAACAGTCCATCTTAGATGAGCTTGGGCCCAGCGGCCGGGCGTTCTGGGTGCTGTTGATAAATGGCTTTAAGCTTTGCATTGTAGAGTTTTAACTTGCACTTGCAGATGTAGCGACGAACTGTAGTTACTGACAGTGGTTTTCTGAAGTGTTCCTGAGCCCATGTGGTGATGTCCTTTACACACTGATGTCGGTTTTTCCTGAGGGATCGAAGGTCACGGGCATTCAATGTTGGTTTTCGGCCTTGTCGCTTACGTGCAGTGATTTCTCCAGATTCTCTGAACCTTTTGACGATATTACGGACCGTAGATGATGAAATCCCTAAATTTCTTGCAATAGCTCGTTGAGGAATGTTGTTTTAAACTGTTCGACAATCAGCTCACACATTTGTTCACTAAGTGGTGACCCTCGCCCCATCCTTGTTTGTGAATGACTGAGCATTTCAGGGAAGCTGCTTTTATACCCAATCATGGCACCCACCTGTTCCCAATTAGCCCGTTCACCTGTGGGATGTTCCAAATAAGTGTTTGATGAGCATTCCTCAACTCTCTCAGTCTTTTTTTGCCACTTGTGCCAGCTTTTTTGAAACATGTTGCAGGCATCAAATTCCAAATGAGCTAATATTTGCAAAAAATTACAAAGTTTACCTGTTCGAACATTAAGTAACTTGTCTTTGCAGTGTATTCAATTGAATATAGGTTGAAAAGGATTTGCAAATCATTGTATTCTGTTTTTATTTACGATTTACACAACGTGCCAACTTCACTGGTTTTGGGTTTTGTAATTTTTGGCCTCTGAGCTTCTGCAAAATGGAATTGCCCAAAAGCATAAAATGCTACAACCCATCATACAATAATGCATATCAAATCTATTCACTTGCTCTTTTTTAGGGAAAAAAAACCCCAAAAAAAAAAACTTGTGCACACCAAGATTTTTTGATCATCTCACTCCTCTTCTATGCACCTGTCCTATGAAATAGATGTGCAAACTTTTTTTCTACATGTAGAAAAAAAAGAACTCAAACAGATTTGTCTGTTTATGCCTTTTCAAAACTATCTGGAACATGTGGGCACATCTTAGCAATTATCCTACTGATTTCAAGTTAAGTTTGCATCTGATTATATTCAAAACCATGCATATGCTCTCAACAAATATATTCACTTGGGACCAGCGACAAGCAATTGAGATGTTCCCTATCAGCTGACCATGAAGTCTACAAAACGCATGTATATATTCATACAACCCAATATATTGCATTTATTATGTACACGTGCTACGAGACCATCAGTGCATCGAGTAACCCGGAAGTGAGTTTGTAGTCATATTTTAAATTTTGGATTTTTCAAGCAAATAACACAAATTCGTTAGCTAGTTCACGACTTATTCAAGGTACAAAGATTGTATGATATGATAAAATTAGGCCCAGAATACGCAGCAGCACAACTGTTATAGGCGGCAATATCGCCGTCTGCCAGTGGCAAATGGGCAGACTGCAGCAGGAATAATTATTTTCACAATGAAGTGCACAAAACAACTAGCATACACTTATTGCAGTGCTTACGTGTTTGATAACAGAACTGAGGCAAATAATAGCACTTGCTAGCTATCTAAACAGTCAAATACTGATGATGCAAACATTTATTTATCGGAACAAACTCTAAACCAATAACACTGCCTAGGCGCTTCACAAAGCCATAAGCTAATGCTAACCAGTAGCTTTGGCACTGAAACAAGCTAAAATTAGCCCAGCGGAAACATCACAGTAACATAAGACAATGGATACGGAGTGCTACAGTAACCTTTGCAATATGCTTATACTTTTCGGATATCAAATCAAACCGAAAAAATGGCGCCGTTCGGAGTTGTAGCTCGACAGGGCTGACTGACTGTGTCACTGCACAATTGCAAAGTGTACGCAAGCTAAAAAAGTAGGTCAATACTCAAAGTACCACAGATTTGTATTATGCATGTCAAATATTGGTACTTAGTACAGTACATACATACCATGAATGCATCCAGGAATGCCTCAGATATAGGCAAAATTGGGACTTGTAAGGTGAGGCTGTGGTGGCAATATTTGATTTTGGATCAGAAAACTTTGATGTAATCATGGGTAAGAACATGTACGCCAAGTTACAGCATCATCCGTTGAGTGGTTTCGAAGAAGATGTATGTTTTTAGATTTTGAAGGTCAAGGCTGTGGCTGCCATGTTTAATTTTGGATTGTAATGACTTGAACAAACTTCGATCTACTCATGGATAAGAACATGTATGTGAAGTTTCAGCTACATCTGTGCCATGCCTGGGTTTCGGAGAACAGCAGCACACAGCACACAGCAGCCTAGACATCATGACATTATCAATAAGCCTCCATGCGCATATGCACTACCCAGAAGCTGATTGGTTGGTATGCAAATGAGGAACATCGTTTGAGTTTGCGCCCCTAATAAGTGACGTCCTAGCTGAAGACCCGCCTTGATGAGACGCTGACAGATTGCATTTTAATTTTCATTGCGTCCCAAAAAGAGCGTGGTGACATGTATTTGTAAGTGCAATGGACTGGGAGGCGCTGTTTCCCTCACTGCATTTTAATAGTGTCCCATGTATTGCAGGATAAGTCTTTGAAAATGAAATGTCAAATGCCGTTATCATTATTATTTCCAAGTGATTAGAAAACAGTATTTTAATTTAATGTTGACCCTAAAAGAGCATGATGACATGTAAATATAAATGCAATAGATTGGGAGTGTTGTTTGGCTTATTGCATTTGAATATTGCCCACAGTAGAGCAGGTTAAGTCTTTGCAAATGAAATGTTGAATGCTGTTTTCAATATCATTTTCAAACAGTCAGAAAATAGCATTTACATTTTCATGTTGACCCTAAAAGAGCGTGGTGGAGCTGCCGGATAGCTCACTCTGTAAAGCGTCGCGTTGCAAAGCAGAAGTGACTATCACGTCGTGGGTTCGATCCCTGCCTCGTACCAACCAGCAGTGGTCGGCAGCTTTTTCAGAGTAACGCTCAATTGGCTATGGCGCTACAGGGTTGCAAATTGGGAAGGGACTGCTGGGGGGGAAAATAATAGTTGCCTTGTTCGTTGCTCAAGCGCCTCCTGTTGGCCAGATGGGCGCTGGTCAGGAAAATTCTAAGTCTGTTCATGTCCGGGTATCCTCCGCCCTTGTTCTGAACTTGCGAAGATTCAACCAATGAGTGTATAAGAAGCGGTGGCTGACTGGCGCGTGCTTCGGAGGAGAGCCGCGAACTGTCTACACTCTCCTGAATTGGCAGCAAGGGGTCGCATATGAGCAAGCCTTGTACATAGTTCACCAATTGGGCATTCCAGATTCGGGTGGGATTGGAGATGCCAAATTTATATAATAAAAAAAAAAGGGCGTGGTGACATGTAAATGTAAATGCAATAGGCTGGGGGTGCCGTTTTGCTTATTGCATTTGAATATTGTCCACTGTATTGCAGGTCACGACTTTGAAAATTAAATGTCAAACAGCTTTTCATTATCATTTGTATATTGTCATACGTTGTAGATTTCCCATATGAGTATGTGAAAATGAAAGTGATAATTGGATTAATGCATTTTCAATTTAATATTGTCTCAAATAACTCATTCACAAGTGGAAAATTATAATGCAATATTAGAATTACATTTTCATTTTAATATTATCCCCTATGGGCTTCCATAGTCATGCCAAGTTTTAGCTTAATCCGCTAAGTGGTTTCGGAGAAATTGACATTTTTAGATTTTCAACGTCAAGGCTCTGGCAGCCAAATTGGATTTTGCATCGGAATGATTTGAACGATCTTTAATCTACTCATGTGTTGGAACACTCATGCCAAGTTTCAGCATAATCTGTCCAGTGGTTTCGTAGAGGACGACATTTTTATTGTTCAAGGCTGTGGCAGCCATATTGGATTTTGGATGGAACAAATTGAATAAACTTTTATCTACTTTTGTGTCGGAACACTCAACCCAAGTTTCAGCTCAATCCGCCAAGTTTTTTCAGAGAAGAAGACGTTTTTACTATTTTCAAGGTCAAGGCCGTGGCGGATATATTGGCTTTCAGATCAGAACAATCTGGGCAAACTTTAATCCACCCATACATACAAACAGTCATCCAAAGTTTCAGCTCCATCTCTCAAGGGGTTTTGGAGAAGACTATGTTTTTAATATTGTCAAGGTAAAAAATGTGGCAACCCTATTGGATTTTGGATCGGAACAATTTGAACAAAAATTTAATCTTCTCATGGGTAAAAACGTGTACCAAGTTTCAGCTCCATCTGTCCAGCAGGTTCATAGATGTTTACACACAACAAACAGACAGGACAGACAAGCGGGCCACAAGCGGGCCATGGTCCAGGGGAGCTAATCAAGCTGAGGTAATTAACTGTCAAGAAGAAATGTTGCAAACTCAGCATCTGTTTTAAAACATTTCAAGTCCTATGGCCAGCCAGGCAACAGTGTCCACCTTGGAAAAGCTGCTCTAATGATAACAATGGTTTTGTCTCGGCGCAGTTTAATTCCTTCATTTTTGCCAATCTGTCTTTGGTCCTCTTTGGTTTGTTTGTTTTAGTTGTATATGCTGTCACTGGTAATGAAGGAATGGGAAACTTCTTTATTTCAGGTAGGTTTTTTCTCAGCTATTTTATCTCCAAGCTCCTCCAAAAACAGACAATATTGGGCTTGACGAAAGGAGAGAGCATACATGGAGGAGGAGGGCTGAGCAGTGTGGGCACGGGAGGTGATTGACACTGTATTAAAAACTTCTCCTGACTCTGATTGGTTGGTTTTGTTAGGGCGAGGTAGGTTCTTGCATATGCCATTAGGAGCACTGGGAGGAACCAAACTTACCTGATTTTTTTTTTTTTTTTAACAGATTACCTGGCTCATGCACGACAATCAGCATAAAATGATGGTTTCACCCAAAATGAAAATGTTGTTATAAAAGTTACCAAGTGCAACATTTAGTGTTACAAACGAAAGAAGCATTTGTTCATCAAGATCACATCTGTACTTGAAGTCAGACTTCATACCTTCAGGAATGTCCTCAATCTTCCTCTGTCGTCTTAGCAGATGCCAGAGGAGCAGAGCAGCAAACAATGCCAGCCCTAACGTGGCTTGAGTCCATATGACAATATTTCCAATCAAGTGGATCTGAGCCTAAAAAAAATCAAAATAAAATCTCAGTTATTATACTTTTCCAAATATTATTTACTCGTAACTCACACAATATGACTGATGTTTAGACACATGATTTTTCAGCTTTGTTTTTTCAAATTGCATTCCTGTGATTTCTCACCAGGAGTCTCAGTAACAAATACAATTCAAATAACAGGTACAAATTGAACGGAGTTTTGTTTGTTAATTCACATTTTCGATTGTCCGTCCTCAAAGTGGCAAGGAAGCAATGATAGGTAGTCTAGTGCTGTTTATTATGCTGACAAAGTTTCTCAACCACAGCCACTGGCAGGTAGGCTTTGCCCAGATACATTAAGGTGCAACACAGGTGGCTTGACTTCCTAAACCCCTATGTCCCCTTAGTGGTCTCACTGACATTATGGGATTTTCAGTGGCGTGCCGTGAGCCTCTGACCCTTAAACAGATAATTGCTTTCAAGCTGTACCTGTTTAAGATCACTTGATTAATAATCACATAATTTATTGACTGAATAATCAAGACCAATACATAAGCCAGTTATTATAAAGAAATTATTAAGAAACGACAGTGATCACCAATGGCTACACTGGCAACATACAGTTCTGCTCAAAAGTTTGCATTCGCAAGCTGAATTTGTGAAGTGTTGCCATGTATTTTAAAAATATGACTCATTATAAAAAAAAACTTTTTTTTTTTTAAGAATAGTGATCATGTGAAGTCATTTATCGTCACATAGGTTTTATAATGATAATTAAAATCACCTAAACGGCCCTGATCTTAAGTTTACATAACCTTGAATGTTTGACCATGTTATATGGACACAAGGTGACACACTCAGGTTGGCTGTTAGGGTTTAATTTTCCGCACCTTTTTAAATTGAAACTGGTGCCTGTGTATAGTCATTGAGTTTGTTAACTCCCGACTGGATGCACTGATCTGGCTAGACACTGAGCCATGGGGAGCGGAAAAGAACTGTCTAAGGACCTTTGTAACAAGGTAGTTAAACTTTCCAAAGCTGGGAAAGGATATACAAATATATCCAAAGACTTGTGAATGCCAGTCAGCACTGTTCTGCCTGTGATTAAGAGGTGGGAAATTAGGGGATATGTTGATACCAAGCCAAGGTCAGGTAGGTCAAGAAAGATTTCAGCCCAAACTGCCAGGAGCATTGTTTGGAACACAAATAAAAATCCACAAGATACCTCAAGAGAAATACTGGATGCTCTAGAAGATGATGTTTTGGTCATTTCAAGGAGCACAATAAAAAGGTACTTAAACAACAATGAGCTGCATGGTCGAGTTGCTAGAAGGAAGCCATCATTGCGCCAATCCCATAAAAAAGCTTGCCTAAAATATGCCAGACAAGACCTTGACACACCTCACAACTTCTGCAATACTGTCCTTTGGAGTGACGAGACCAAAATAGAACTTTATGGCCATAACCATAAGCGCTATGCTTGGAGATGCCATGGTGAAAAATATACCATTCCCACTGTAAAGCATGTGTGAGCTCTAAAGGCACAGGGAATCTCGTGAAAATTGATGGCAAGATGAATGCAGCATGCTATCAGAAAATACTGGCATACAATTTGCATTCTTCAGCAGGAAACCTGCTAATGGGACGCACTTGGACTTTCCAGCATGACAATAATCCAAAGCAAAAGGCCAAGTTGACCCTCCCAGTGGTTACAGAAGAGAAAGGTGAAAGTTTTGAGTGACCATCACAGTCTCCTGACCTCAATATCAACAAGCCATTTTGGGAAGATCCCAAACATTTCAGTTCATGTGGGACGACCAAAGAATTTGCAGGAGCTGGAGGCATTTTGCAAGGAAGAATGGGCAGCTATACCACCTGAGAGAATTATGGGCCTTAGTGACAACTATCACAAAAGAGGGCACGCTGTTATTGATGCTAAAGGGGGCCATACACAGTATTAAGAACTAAGGGTATGCACACTTTTGCACAGGGTTCATTCATTTTTTTTTTTTCCCTAATTGCCATGTTTTATTTGATGATTGTGCCATTCTACATGACCTACAGTCAGAAATGAATCCAATAAGAAATAAAAGAAATTTATTTTGCCAAGCCATTCATGTTTTCTTTCACCCCTTGTGTATGGTTTTGCATTCGACTGAATGCTCAAGTGACTAGCTCATATGCAATTTTTTCGAGCCAGTCAGGCGGGACCCACATATGTGCGTGCAGGCGATCTGTTGCCGTGGCTGGGAACAACGTATTCGCAACTATCTCCCTATTGAATTTCGCTGCCGGTACCAGAATCATTTCCTTAATCTTTCTATTGAATCTCGCTACCTATTCGAGAGAAAACGGGTACAATGAAGGGATTTGGGATACATTATCATACAGAGGTGTACATGTACTTCGTTACAATACTGAAGTAGTTTTTTTTTTTTAATAGGCTTATTTGTACTTTACTTGAGTTTTTTTTTAAACCGGGACTTTTACTTTTACTCTACCACATTTAAAAGATTAAAAGTATACTTTCACTTCGTTATTTTGACACTGGCCATTTTTTTTTCGTTTCTCGTTACAGTAGTTTTTTTTTAAAAATATGAATGACTTTAATTCATCATTTAAAAGGATTATCTGGATTTGGCGTGTTCTTTAAAAATAGAAGAACAACTGGATTTGGCGTGTTCGGAGAAGAACAACGGTGCTCGGCAGGGTGTCTTAGCCGCTGTTTGCCAACGAACATGGAGCTGCAAATTTATGCACACAGTTACACTATTATATCACTACATGGCACACCCGGATCAGTTATTGAATATTCACAAGCAAGCCGAGCTCTTAGAATATGGACGAGTTCACTCAATACCTGTTTTTCAGGACTTGCCTTAATTTAACTCCTCAGCTAAGCCTGATGTGCAAATACTTGCCCAAGCACTTAAAAAAATCATAATAGTAAAAAAAACATAATAATAAAAATATATATATATATATATATGGTATCCCAATTAGAAGTTCAGAATAAGCAGTTTTCTGAAGCAAAAATTCAACATGGTATTGATACCATGTAATTCTATTAATTACAGTCAATTATTTTGGTTTTTTAATCCACCGGTAAACTCAAAGAAGAAGAAATTTATAAAGGAGAGACTGCCAGTTTGTTTTTTAGATACTGTATCTTTCTTTCACCTGAAAATTAATTAAAGAGCACAAGGAGAGAACAATGCGTGGTTGCTTTGCTTCTTTCTATGCGTGCTATGAAAAATACTTTGTACTTGCACTTTTGATACTTAATTATATTTTTTCACAAGATACTTTTGGTACTTAAGTACATTTAATGTGAGCTACTTTAAGACTTTTACTCAAATCATTTTCTTATGGGTGACTTCAACTTTTACCAAAGTAACTTTCAGTAAGGGTACTTTTACTTTTTCGTAACTTTTTTCCCAGGACTTAACATACCTTTGTTATCATATAAGCTATGTGACAAAGTGCAATACTTGGTCAGGTTGTAACTGTCACTTATGAAAATCGTTCATGCTTTCTTTCCTGAATTCTTGTATTTTACTGCATTTTTTTTAAACATTGCTTATATCATTTCTTTGAGTGTCTACCATATTTGAGGTAAAATTGACCTAAATTGCTCACTTAGCAACACTTTTTTTTTTTCTTTATCATAGCGACTGAAATAAATACCAAACAATTCGCTATTTAGGGGCACAATAAAATTTCAAAACTTACTTATTTTCTCGGTCAATTCTTATGATCTTGGTGTCAACTACAAGGCCTTTTCGAGAGCTTTCAATAGGTAAGTAATTCATTAAAATTAATTGCATTTCAATTTTTTTGTCACAGTTAACCATATTCAACCATCACCAATATCGAATAACGCTTTATGTAAACACACTTTCACACTCTCACTCTCCCACTCTCCTCACCCACTTTGTAAATAATTTATCAACTCCAGCTCATTACTAAACTTGCACTTCATATAACAGAATGAGCTTTGCCTCATTTAGGACCCTTTTCTTGGGCGCACATTCTCATACAGCACTCGGCGGCCCAGCCATATACTAGGTTGCACCTAGTCTTGTTTCAATGGCTATAACTTTTGCTGGAAAAGCACGACTTTCATGGTATCAAACACAAGCATACTCGTACTTCAACCAGCATACAGCAATGCTACGAACAAGGGTGATGTGCGACATGAACATTAATTTGCTTGTGGATTGACTGGAAATCATGACATTTATAAAATGACACCCTATACTAATGCAACTGGACACTCCGGTTGGCTGCAACTGCATGGGTGTAGCCCTCAAAAGCCCACTTCTCCCCTTTTTTGCACATTATTTGGTCAATACTGTCGCCATGGCAACTGAAATCGATAGGTGTCATTAGTGAAGTGCAACATGTGTCCGTACCAAATATGAAAGTAATAGGTCAAAAATTGCAGCCAATACTGCGTCCACAAGGAAATCTTTATGCTTTGTCACTAATTTGCATATTATTTGGCCAATACCGTCGCCATAACAACCAACATCAATAAATGTCATGAGTGACGTGTAACATGTCTATACCAAATATGAAAGTAATTGGTCAAAAATTGCAGCCTGTACTGCGTCCACAAGGAAATCTGTATGTTTTGCCACTGATTTGCATATTATTCTGCCAATACTGTCGCCATGGCAACCAAAATCGATAGGTCTCATAAGTGAAGTACAACATACGTCCATACAAAATATGAAAGAAATCGGTCAAAAATTACAGCCTGTAGAGCGTCCACAGGAAAGTATCTACGGACAGGGCAGTGGCAGAGACAGCACACGTGAACCCATAGTAGCCGCTCGACTTCGTCCAGGGGCTACAATTAATAATAATATATGACAGAGCAAAAGTGTACAAGAATGAAAGATTTCTTCTAAAGGAATTTTTAATATAAAGCCAAGAAGCATATTATAAAGATTAAAATCATTTTAGTTTTGTACATTTTCATGTAGAATCAGAATCTGCGATTAGATTTGTGATTCATACAACACTAAAAAGGATAAAACACCAAACTCATTACTGGGGGGTACGTGTCTTTGACCCCTCTACCCAAATCAAGATATATTTCATAAAGTTGCAAGTTCGACATGTTATTTGACATCACTTCATCTGACAAATGTGTGGAAATGGGGATAGTGTTATGTCCCAATGCAGAGGCATCACAAAAAGTCAAAATCTAAAATTTGTTCATGAATTTTGAGCAGAAAAAAAGGAATTTTCTCTTTCATGCTTTCACTGCAGTCATATTCAGTTCCTGCTCATTTACGGCACGTTTCGCCTTCAGTCACCTCTTCAGCACGTAAAATGAGTGTTCATCCACTTAGATCTGATCGGTAACTTGGCCAACAAAACCAAAATGAGACAAAAAAGAGACATTGTACAACAAATTTAGAATGTCAAGTTTTTACTGCTCTCAGAAAAATAGGAAAATAGGAATATGCTTTTTGAAAAAATAGGAATAAAATGGGAAAACCAGGCAGAAAATATGTTGAAAATTGAAATTCTATTGACAATAAATGCGCAAATTTAGAAAGTAAAAATCACGAAATCAGGAACTAATATTGAGCAAAGTAAACTCCCACTTTGAGGAAATAAAAGTAATACTTATAGGATAGAAAAACATTTATATTTGTGCAGTAAACATGCATGAAACCAATGACCATTAGCCTGGCTAGCTTGAGCAAACATAGCAGGGATGCCATGTTCAAAGCGAAGGGCCCTAAGGTGACCCATTTCCAAAGCTTGCTAGCTTGCTAAAAACTGTTAACTAGCTAGCTACCCAAGTAGTAAACAGATTCAGTAGGGTCACCATTGTTACCCAGTCAGCTAGGAAGTGAGAACTAGTATTAAAATGCATTATAGGCAGCTGCCGTACAGCTCACTCGGTTAAAGCACCGCATTGAGAAGCAGAAGTGACTATCATGACGCGGGTTCGAGCCCCGGTCATACCAACCGGCAGTGGTCGGCAGCTTTATCAGAGTACTGCACAATTGGCCATTGCGCTACAGGGATGCAAATTGGGAGGGGTCTGCCGGGAAGGGTTACATGAAAAATGGTTGCCTTCTTCGTTGCTTAATCGCCTCCTGTTGGCCAGCTGGGCGCTCGTCAGGAAGATTCTAAGCTTGTTCATGTTCGGGTATCCTCCACCCTCGTTCTGAACTTGCGAGGATTCAACCAATGAGTATATAAGAAGCAGTGGCTGACAGGCGCGTGCTTCGGAGGAGAGCCACAAACTGTCTTCACTCTCCTGAATTGGCAACAGGGGGTCGCATATGAGCAAGCCTTGTTCATAGTTCCCCAGTTGGGCATTCCAGATTCGAGTGGGATTGGGAAAAAAAAATGCATGATAGCAGGGACTGCATTTACCTTATTTTGATTGGTTAGTTCCAAGGGCATAGGTTTAATTTGAGACTTGGTTGAGACATATGCAATGTGTATAAATGTATAGCGCGTGAATCTTTTGGGATAATATTAGTGCAAATACTGCCTTTTTCAGACATTATCCTGATGAGTGTTTGTTCGATGTTTTTATGATGTTGAGCGAGGTGCCTCAATAATTTTCATTGATAAATGCCATATTCATAAACTAGTTTTTATATTTTGTTACCAAATACTTTGGTTTTTTGACTACAAGTTTACAACTATTATTTATGTTATGGTCATTCATTATGGGGCTTAACAATACTGAACAGTTGATAAAAGTTTTCCCAATTTATAAGTAATTTAATTACATGATAGTTTGTTGTATTATAAGCAAATGTTACAATCATTATACAGTAATTTATTAGCTAGCTAGATAGCATGCTAGCTCACTAGTGATCTAGCTAACGTTACGGTGCCAGCCATCTGCCAGCCACAAAATTAATGGCTGCACAAATCAGGCTTGGAAATGCCTTGCTCAGTTTCTGAGTAGCCCAACACCCCACACAGTTCCCAAATAAGTTAGATAACACTTAACACAAAGAATTGTTGAAGAAGAACCAATATTTGGTGTTTTTCAGACCCCTTCCCAATGTAATAGCAAAGTAAATCTTGAATGTTTCATTATTAAACACATTCTTGTGAATGTAAAATGTCCAGTTTAGTGTCCACTTTAACTTTAAACAAAACCTGGGTGCTAGATAGGTACTCACATCCAGTTGCTGAATGTCTTGAGAAGGTGAAATGGTCAAGCTGAAAACAATGCACCAGCGGCATGTAAAAAAAATTCCTGCTGCTGCACATCACACAATTGGACAGAAATAGTCCTTTACTTCAGGCAGTTTTACCCTTGCCTAATCTTCCACTCTGTTTTTTCTCCCATTTGTATGTTAGTTCTCTTACTGCATTTTCAATGAAGTTGCTGAGAAAGACTAGCTATGGCTAATCAAAACAGTCTACTTGGACATTTGATTGATCATCATATTTCCCACAAATCTCCACAAAAAGAAAACCAAAGAATGAATTTTCCATCACTTAAACAGAAAATATTCAGCCTAACCACCAATTAAAAAAAAAAAAAAAAAAAAAATCAGTTATCTAACGTAGGTCTAAAGGAGGCCCTGACTTATTTCCACGATAATGAAACATTGATGGATGGAAATATTAAAATGTTACTTCCCACAACTGAGATTTGTTTGGCTTTGCTGTCATTTATAATGCTGAAACACGATACATACAAGGGAATTCTGCATAGCATATCATCATTCTCAGGTGTCTATACCATTAGACACACAAAAAGATCATTTTGCCACAGCCATGGATATAGAGTACTTAGGTGACTATGTAACAGCTATTTAGCTTTTACCAATGGAAATTTATAATGAGGTTTGGACACTTTCCAGCATTACTGAAACTCAAATCAATTTTATTAATTGTGAAAAATAATGTTTTTGCATTTTTAGTCCAGTTTGTGGTCCACTTTTGCAAACTACATATCCACTTCACAAACACGCTAGTAGCCGATGATTAGTTGCTCACCACAAATGTTTGAAATTTCTTCACTTTCCATGACCTTCACTGACTGCTGCAAATTGCCTCTGCGCACTCTCAAAACTGCTCAGTTCTAGTAGAGCGGACATTGAAACTAATTGAGTGGATATAGCTAAGTTAGCTTGCTAGCCAGTTTGAAATTCAAACTGTTGTTGAATCAACATTAGTCACGCAACGAAAGCCAAGATAAACACTTCGGATTGGACCATTGACTGTCTATGGATTGGATAAAGCCTAAAACCTCGAATGTACTTATATTGCATTGGACTTGAGCATTTTACATTTATGATTTCATGTTTGTTCATTTTTCCCATTTTTGTAGAAAAATACTCAGCCACTGAAACCTTTCCCTGACACAGCCCCTTCCTGCCCCTCCCTTATATAGAAAGGTGGATTCTAAATGTTCTTTTCTTTTTTCCACCTCGTGATGACAGTCTTATTTCTGGTATTACCATATCCTCTACATTTTTAAAGATGAAATGCTCAGTATGTAGTGTATCTCTTTGCATTGTGTACCTACTCATCCTCTGTGTATGAGAATTCTATTTATTATTATTTTTTGATAAATCATTTTGACATTATATGTTGTATCTAACCTCTAGAGGAGATAGCCTTTGGCTCTTTGTATATTTTTTGAGTCTCCTATTAGTGTCTTTACAGTGTTGTATTTGTATATTTATGTATTCTGATATTGAGTCTGTTTCCATTTCCTGTCAATCAGCACCTGATGGTTTTAAAAAGACGCACTTGCTGTTTATCAGCGCAGAGTGAATCTGATGAAGCTGATGCGAAACGCATGATTTGCTCCCCTTTTTTAAATGTAATTTTTGAATAAAAGTGCTGCCAAGAGTATCCTGGTTTGCGCTGGTATTTTGTCTTATTGTATATGGTACTGTACTGTTAGCTGAAATGCTATGTTCAGAGCAAAGGGCCTTTAACCATCAATGTTAGTGGCTAGTTAAAGTCACCCATTATTGAATCTCATTAGCTTACTATAAACTGTTACCAAGCTAGCAAGCTAGCTAAGTAGTAAATTGAGATCAGTAGGATCACCCGTTAGCGTGCTAGCTAGGTAGTTAGTACTAGCAAATGGCAGTGGGGAGTTTATTGACTCAGAGATTGTATTTATCTTATTTAAATGGTTAGTTCTGATTTTTTTTGAATAGGGCTGTATGAGGTAGCTAGCCACTTATCCATAGTTAATGTATTAACGTTGGCTACCTAGCTAGCTAGCTAGAGCCGGACATTGGTATGAGAGTTAAAAATTACAAGTTTGATCAGTATATTTTTGATCGCCAACATCTCTTCACGATCCCCTGCCTGTTAAAAAAAAAAAAAACCGGGCTCTGGAGTGCACAGGTGTCACAAACTGCAAATAAACACAAGGGGCACAGGCTGTGCCCCATAACATAACAAAGCCAATCACTGACAAGAGTTGACAGTTTTGGAAGCATGGGAAGGAGGGAAGCAGGCTACACTTTGTTTTGTTTGAGTTTGAATACTTGCATAGTTAAGCAATGAGCTGTACAAATAAATTTTAGCAAATGGCAACCCTTTGGGGGAGTTTATTGACTCAGAGTAGCTCAATTGTATTTATCTTATTTAAATAGGTAAGGAGTTAGTTTTTTTGTCAAATAGGGCTGTATGGGGTTGAAACACTGTACATGTACATATTGTTCTATGTCCACTTTGCAAAAATAAAGTGAGTTAACCCTAATGTCCACTTTAAAATAAAATCATTTAGTTCTATGCCGGACAAATAGCTTAACTCCCAGGTTAAACATCTGCATAGTTTGTTTACACGCAGAAACACAGAGTTTATAATTTGAAGGGGCCTTGGTTTTCGCCAACATCGAGAGGGTTCAATGTCCAAAATTCACTGTAAAAAAAAAAAAGGACCCTACTCTGGAGACCGGGGTGTTCAGTCAAAATAAACACAAGTGGCACAGGCTGTGGACAGGGCTATCATTTAACAAACCGTGCGGCCAATGTGAACTGTTTTAGTTTTTTGGAAGCATGGGAAGGATTTTTCTTGGGAGGGAGGGGCGGGCTACCTCATGCCAAATTAGGAGTTTGAATGTCAACAGAAGTGAAAGTAAACCAACTTGCATAGTGCACCTTTAAGCAATGAGCTGCCAAGAACCAGAAAAGCAACAAATAAATTTTAGCTTCATACAACTCTCAGATACAAATCCAAATGCGCTAACCCTTTAACAAGCCCTCAGTCAGAGTATAACTGGTCTCAAGTTGCTGTATTTGCATTGTTGTTGAGATCTTGAAGCAGTCACCCAGGATAAATGAAAATACAGGGGATGTGCTTGCAACCTCTAAGTGGAGTGGGTGTATGTGCTGGACGTCGATACTGTAGCTCAACCTCCTGATCACTACTGCGCAAATGCTCAAGATGGCAGCCTCCATACGAAGGATATTTTGGCCCTATTTTTGTATAGTACTAGGAAGTGAAGATGCATCGTCCATCTTTCCAAACAATCTAAGGATCACAGTAGTACCACAGTTGTCAAATCCGTACACGGCATGTAAAATATCCACTCGACTCAAAACTGCCCGCAAAGACGTAAAAATATCCACAACACTATACATGTACATATTGTTCTATGTCCACTTTTTCCAAAAGTAGAGTTAACCCTACCAGTGCATTCTAAAATCATTTAGTTCTATGTCACAAATAGCTTAACTCCCAGGTAAACATCTGCATACATTTACACGCAGAAACATAGAGTTCTATAATTTGAAGGGCCTTGGTTTCACATCAGAGGTTCAATGTCCAAGGGAACCAATCAGGTTACCAGGGGTAATGTGACCTTCAGTCAAAATGGCAGTTTAGTAATTATTCAGGACAGGGCTATCATTTAAATCAGAAATATTGATGTAACTGTTTTATCTGTGAATTTTGAACATTTTTTTTGAAAACTGTAATTCATTTAGGCATTTTAAAGTGTATGGGAAAATCTGTGGACCTCCGAATTAATTTATTCTAGCACTGTAGTCCCGATATCAGGTAATGAATCATATCTTCAAATTATGCATTGTTATTTGGGATAAGTGTTAAAATATGAAAAAATGGGTATTAAGTTCTTTGGAAAATAAGGCTTAAATCCCCAAAAAACAGGAAAAATCTGTTGTTTGGGAACTTCCCACCCTGACAAATTAAAATGTTCCATTTGAAATCAGGAAAATAAAATTACAGAATGGGAATCATGGATCTGGAGCCAGTATGCAATATTGGTATCCATTACTACCCATTCCATAGGAGAGGAGCTGTACTTGTGTTCAGACATTTCATTAGCATCTTGAACTGCAAAACAAATATGGTCCAGACAGGCCATTCCTCAGATATCCAATTGGTATGTATTCACAAATGAAGATAAAGGGTTTGGTTTTATTTATAATATTATATTTGGTTCAAAGTGAGAACATTCTGCTTTAGTTTCAGGGTTCAGGCATCAGAAATGTTTAAAAAATGGAAACTCTTATTGCAAAAAAAGGAACTTTGATGGAAATAGAACTTGCTGATCCTGATCATGAGTTTTGTCAAGGCAAGGGGCTCCAGAAGCAGAAGGGCTTTGTTTGAAGGATTTAAACATGGTTACAATAAAAGCTTCCTTCTACAGTCAATAATTATTCCACACAGAAGATTAGGGATAATTTTAGAGGAATTCTTCAAGCTCCGTTTTCTCCAAATGAGGAAAAGTGGACATCGAACCATTTTATTCTCAGTGAGCGATATATCGGCAATGGATGCAATTTTCTTTGGGATCAGTGTTAAAAATTGAAAAAATGGCCTTTGGAAAATAGGCGTAAATAGGAATTGCACCAAAAAACAGGAAAAAATTTTATTATGGTGCTCCCGGTCAATTTTCAGAAAATAAAATTACAGAATGGGACAAAATTGAATTGCTGGATGGGTAAGTATCATATTGGTATGATTTCCATAGGAAGAGTTACATTTTGTGTTCAGAATCTGTCTTTGTTTAGCATCTTCCAATGAAAACAAAAAGAACAAATCAGTGCCAATCAAAACAATTGTGCCACTTTTAAGGCAATGCTTGTTGCTCAGATATAAAGCAATAAAAAGAGGCCCACAATTACAAAAACAGACATTTCACAAATGAAGATAAAGGGTTTGGTTGAAACCCCACTTCAAGAAATTATACAGGTGGGTCTATAAATATTTGGTTCAAAGTGAGAAATTTCAGGGTTAGGCATCTCAACTTTGTTTGAAGGACCAAAATAAAACGCATGCTTGTAAAATTCAATAAGTCTCAAGTTGATTTCAAGAGTTACATTTTCACTTGGAATCTGTTGCTGTTTACTCTCACAATGAATTCCAAAGAACTGTCAGTGCCAATAAAGCAAGCCACTGTTAAGCCCAAAGATTTCAATGCAACGGCCACTGGCAGCATGTGTGCGTCAGTCATGGTCTTTTAGGTAGTCATGGTTTGTGACACACAGTCAGTGGCAACCTCACATGCAGTTGTCGAAACAGATATAACTACTTTTTAACCAAGTCGCAGTTTTGAAAGGAAATCCGTTATTTTGCGGGCATTTAAGTTATCAAGTGATCTACAGATAGACAGTACCTAACTCAGGATATACTGGCAAGCACTTAACACTGCTAAGTTAGCTAGCAAGCTAATTCGCTGCTGGGTGAAGTAAAGTGAATCATAATCTTAATTTACTAGACGGCTGAATTTAAGAGGAAAATTATGCCTGTATATAACATATAGTGCACAGTAACCTGAACATCGCACTTTGTCATCACTTAAAATAAGCTTTATCGTGAGGTGTTTTCAAAATTAAACGTTGTCTTGTTGAATATTTTGAGAGTGACACCCATGGTTTCTCGGTCGTGTTGACAGCTGTCATTGTCAATGTTGATGCGGCTGATGCTTTCAGTGGGCGTTTAAAAGCGTCAAGCAATGTTCGGAGTTTGACGCGATGCTTTGCTTCGCCACCAGTGGGCGTTGGGCTTTAGGCTGAAAAATCAAAACAAACCCATCAGCGAAAGAGTAATTGTATTATGTCAAGTTTGACCTTCAAAGGTCACCAACAGTCAAGTTGAATGTCACCGAATGAAAGTTCATGTGTGACTTCCTTAAAGTCTGTGATACAAACTTAGGCTCTATCTGTGACCTTTTTAGAGATAGAAGTCATTGAATTTTCACAAGGTCAAGTTTGACCTTCGATGGTCAAAATGAAGATCACCAAATGAAAGTTCATATGACTTCCGATATCTCTCCAGTACAAACCTATGCTCTATCTGTAACAATTTTGCGGATATGTCTTTGAAATTTCAGTGTAAAGTTTGGCTGTTGAAGGTCATTAAAGGTCAAGTTCAGGGCCACCAAATGAAACTCCTATAAGTGTTCAATACACATATGTTCTCTATCTTCAATATTTTCAAGCCTAGAAGCCTTTGAAAACTAACATTTTGCTTGACCTCAAGTTTGACCTTTCAAGGTCATCTGAGGTCAACTTTAAGACAGCCAAAATATAGGTCACATATGACTTCCTACATGTCCATAATACAAATGTAATCTCTATCTGCAACCATTTAGCTTCCACAGGCAATTTTGTCCATTCTCCATAAGACCCAATCTTAAAGTACAGCGCCCCCACTGGACCTACTTCCATCGTTTCAATCAAATGGCAGTTGCACCTTACATAAAGTGTATCAAGGTGAGTCGATTGCCAGATTTAGAAAAAAAAAGTTATTGGACAGTTTTTGAGAAATATTCTTTTGAAATTTCAAGTCCTATCTTTTAACATTGTTAATATTTTCCTTGACCTCAAGTTTGACATTTCAATTTCATCTGTGGTCAAATTTAATATTGCCAAAATATAGGTCATATATGACTTCCTATATGTTGATAATACAAACTTTATCTCCATTTGCAACTATTTGGCCTCCACAGGCCATCTTGCATATTCTCCATAAGCCCCAATGTTAGAGTACAGCGCCCCCAGAAAACCCACTTCCGTTGATTCAATCAAAATGGTGCTTGCGCTGTATGTTGAGGGTACTGAGGTAAGTTGATTGCCTGATTGAGAAAAAAAATTATCGCACAGTTTTTGAGAAATTATTTTTTAACATTTCTCAGTCCTATCTTTAAGATTGGGGCCAAAGTTTCAAGGGTCCATAAAACGAACAAAAATGATTTAAAAAATCCAAAAAAAAAGCCTGGAGATATGGTCTAGCAGTATGTGATGGCAAATTCACAGAAAAATTCATTAGGCCAAAAAAAAGATTAAAAATATTCCGGACGACAGACGCTACACTGTGACAATAGCTTATCGGCCCATGTCAGATTGTCAGATCGTCCAATTATTCTTGAACCCCTAATACTGAGGGGACTGTGCATAAAATGGGTGTAATTCCTACACGGTTTGGACAGTATATTTGAAAAAAACTCAAATTAAAGTTGAAAGCACTTCAAGCGCATCCTGATTGTGTCTTTTCGAACCTACCGTGGTGGCATACAAAACTAAAACACTGAAAATTGTCACTGTCCAAATATTAATGGACCCAACTGCACGTTTGAAATTTCAGTATCGCCACGATACCAGTGGCTGTTGCCATTTACACACCTGTAACTCCATGAACTTAGCCATAAAAGTGAGGTTTTGGCTTATATTAATGTGTGTGGGAGAGTGCAGCTCCAGCTCCCTCTCTTTCTGTTCCAGGCCTGCAGTGAAAAACACACAATTAAATTAAAAGTTTTATTCATCACTATGCCCATTATGCTGGAATTCTATGTGATCAGCTTGAATACGATCAGCTTAGACTCCTCATGGCATGGATTCATAAAAGGGGCTGGTGACATTCATTTGATTCAAAAGCACCACACAATTCCTGAAGTTTGTCAGCCACACACTCATGCTACAAATCTCGCTTTCCATTTCATTCCACAGGTGTTCAATCGGACTGAGATCTGTGCTTGCTGGAGTCAGCTTATGATGGTGATACATCCTTGCAGGGAAAATTTATTTATTTTTTAGAAGTGACCATTTGTAAACTGTTGCAATGTGGCCAAACAGAAATGCACAGGAACAGCAGAAAAGCCTTCACAAGCCGTGCTATTGCAATATTTCTCAAATCGTATTTAAGGGCCTCTTGTGCTAGCAAAGTGTTTGCCGTGTTTAGAAAACTTGGTCATGATTCCAGGAATATTCAAAATTAAGACCAGGACTAAGCTTCTCCTTTTTGAAAGAAGTTAGTGAGCCATTATAATGCTAGGTTTGCTGCTATACAAGAACAGCTTAAGCACATCACCCCAGTTGTTGGTTGGATGAAGATATTCCATGTGAATAATTGTTCTATATCAAACAGTTTAACTTCTGTCATCACAAATCAAAATAGATTTTTTTAAAAAGACTGATATGAAGTCATGCATGACAATGAAAATCTATGTCAATCCAATATTCAGTTTTTGACAAAGACTTCCCAGGTACCAAGAATCACATTTTCACTCAGGTGAAGGAGTAACATGGTATTAACCTGGCTTCAGGTAGACCACAATTTCAGGATACATGCTGGATCTAGCCTACAATAATATTCATGAAACCAAAGTATGCTACTACTGTGCATGTAAAGATGTGATTTTAGCAATAACAACCAGACAGAAATCAAGTCTCATGAAGGTAGGCTTAGGCTACTGAATCTACTAAATCCTGAATGTTTTGGGCATTACCTACATATTACTCACAAACAAACTTTGCGTATTACTAACAGATATGCAAGAACAAGCATATAGTACGGTTGTAAATGAGTGGTTGCCAAATAAATCATAACTGGTTACAATAAAATGCTAATTGATTATCATTTTGTATTCTGATTTTTCTTTCAACATTTCTCCTACTTAATTCCCTTTGTTAAGAGGGCCATGTGTCATTTTTCAAATGCAATCATGCTTGCTGCTATATGTCTTATAAAAAAAACAACCCTTCGTTCTACCAGGGATATGGGATTTTAAGTGCCATCAGAGGCAGGCTATAGAAGCCTTTTACGTATCATTGATCTCAATCTATTCCCGCTCCAGATCACCTGATTAATAATCAAACAATTTATTCATTGAATAACCAAGACCAATACATAAGCCTACAATAATTAAGGCATTATTATACCCCGGCATATAATGTTGGAATACACCAACATTTAAAAATTTCACCCAAGCCAGCAGTTAACCGAGATAGTGGGTTCTTTTTTCAATGTGTGTGAGACCTGTAAGTCACAGTGTCCATTAGGGGTGGAAATCTCTAGGCACCTCAAGATTTGATTCAGAGGCTTACGATTTGATTATGAAACGATTATCGATGCATCAAAATGTTTCATTTCTATTCATGATTTATTTCTGATCACAATGTGGCAACCTACTTGGTTAATTGTTGGCATGGGTGGCATTTTAAAATTGCCTTGGCCAGTGTCCTTTGGGCATTCTCCAATCTCTTTTAAATGGCTTCCATGTCTCCCCAGTCTGCTTGGTGTCCCTTGTCATCAGGTGTTCTTGCACAGCATCTTGGTGTTTTTGGATGTGCACTGTTCTCGATTTTCATTATTATGCAATAGTTGTACAGGAGAGGGTAAAAGTCATGATATGTACAAATACATGTCATAATTACAGTACATTTCAAATGAATAAAGAGAAATAGTGATGACAGAAGATAAATTTTCAAAAAGCATGTAGACTTAGGGTTCAGGCTGAAGATTTCACACTTCATAGTTCGTCACTGTGTATTTTCTGCACATTTACTATACATAATAGACCTACGCTGAAAGCAGTTTTTTACCCAAAAGTATGTCCTTGTTTTTTCATGAAGGGCTGCTTGTTTCATCTTGGTTTATTTTTTAGAACCCATAAACAGCTTTAAACTGACTTTTTTTTTTTTTTTTTTTTTTTACTCGGGCCAGTAGGCCACGAGTCTAAGTTTGGGCTCCGTTCTTCTTTTTTTTTTTCGGTGTCAAATATGTGCCGATTTATGACCTAAAGGATTTCAGATTCTTTAAAATGCATATTGGCGTTGTATGTCATTACTAATGTGGGGAGGAAAATACCTGATAACTTTGAAACGCAATGAACAATAATGCTGGCTAAATTTATTAAGCTTTGACATTAGTCAGGAAATGATCGCACAGGTGGCAAGGCACCTCTTGTGAGGCAATCATCCCACAACATGTACAGACAATTGAATAAAGAGAGAAAAAAAAATTAGTAATAATAAAATAAGACAGTATACTAGCAAGTGAAAGTAACATCAGAGGGACAGACGGCAATGTGAACAATGACATTTGCCAACCCACGTACGGGAATCGTCAGAAGAAAAATAGTTATTAAACTTTTCTGTATAAAAATGAAATAGCTTCAATTTAAAAGCAGCTGTAGTAAGAGATTTGATAGAGGAGACTGGCGTTGCACAAATAAAATAAACTGTTAAAATAAGAATGGCGAAAAGTTTCAGTCCTAAATTTTGGAATTTTCATTAAAAATGTACCCTCATTTTGAAATGAAACAAAATGATTATAGTTGATGTCATATTCCCCCTTCAAGCATTTGCACAAGAATACACAATCAAATATATCACGTCTATAGAAAAACTGTCATTCAACCGATTCATCTTCAAAACTGACCCAAGCAACTGTTTGGTCACCAATTAGGAAAAGTAAGTAAGAACCTGTTTGGAATAGTAATGTTTTATAAGAGGAGGTAACTGCAGTGCTTGGGTCAATAATCTTTGGTTTAAAAACAATCCCCATAGTAAAGTTGCAAATTCAGCACTGATATCATAAGAATCACACACAGCCGGCAGTCCTAAAAGTTGATCCTGCAAAGACATGGTTAAAAAGCTTCTAGTTCACAGTTATGAGATACTAAACTGTAATTATGAGATGTCTCTTGGAATTCTTAGCACAAAAGCATATGCAATGTAGAAAATTAAAGCATAATTTGGCCTGATTTTAATGAATAAAGGAGCAAATTACAAGGCAGCACTGTTATATTTGGCAAAATGTGGCTTGAAGAGGGAATTTTGAGTCCTGCCAAGTAACAAATGCTTCATAGAAACTAAAGCAATCCTACAAAGAAATGGGCACCATAATTTCACGCATTTGCAACCCATCAGGAATGAAAAAGATTGAAAAATGTGCCACACAACATTTCTTACCTGTTCCATAGCGATGCTCCTCCACATTCCATATGCCACTTTGATGATAGCCCTTGTAGGTCTTATCTCCAACCACTTCCAGCTGCCTGAATCCCCAGTTGGGTAAAGAGTTCCCACTGAGCTATGCAACAATAATTACATGTTTCCTGAATTAGTAAATACAAAACAGAAGTACAGACCTTGCAAACTGAACTCAATTTTGTTCATGTGAACAGAGATTCAGATGCCAGAGCCTCATTAATTTAAACAAATTTAAAACACCCTTAGCTAAGGTAAAATTATTTATAGGTTAATTCATTTTTGAAGGCACAGTTCAGCTCTGTCTATGTGCCCTACTTCCTTGCACAAACTCTGCACCTCTCTCTACTATGTAACACAAACATCACTTTTTCACGTTTAGCTCTACTTGCCACCTCATCAGAGTAGAGCTCATTATCATAGAGGGCGGATGCCCACTCAAAACAGCCCGTCCTTTAGAAAGGAGAGAGTGGCAGGCAGCAAATCGCCCAGAAATTGCCCAAATTGCCTGGGGGGAAAAGGTTCACTTAAAAGTTCATAAACCTCACTTTTGGACATCCATGAATATAATTACTTAAAGCCCCCTGTCATGGAAATCAGGATTTCCTGGCTCTTGGACGTAATTTGGTTCACCGTATCTTACATCTGGCATCTGAAATGAGAAACATTGCTGTTGCGTCATTCCAACAAACTCATGCTCTAGAACATTGTTTTGATCTTGTGGCCCTTTCGACATTAAAAAATAATAATAATAATTTACACATCGCAAGGCCCACTATAGATTAGGGATGTAACGGTATACCGTAAAACGATATTTTGCAGTGTGAAAAAGGCACAGATATTGACCGTGGGCTTTTCCTTGTAATACCATAAATTCAGTAGTTTAACATTACATGGGTCACCTGTCGACAACACAGGCAACCAAATGGCAGTCAAAGGTGATGGTCTTTCCACTGATTTATTTCCATCGAAAAAAAGCGCAAGTTCAGCAGAGTGGAATTTTTTTCGGCTCTGAAAAAGACGAAGAGTGATGCCGACATCCAGACGCTGCAGACGGAAGGTGCTGCGCAAAGGGGCAAATACGTCCAACATGGCACACCATCACCGGGAAAAACATCCTCAAGACCATGCCTCAATGATCAGTACTGTAAAATGAGTAATAAGGGACAGCCGGGTAACAAGGGACAATTTTCTCGGAAAGCTTTCAAACGCGAATTCAAGTTTTGTTTCAACGCTCCCTGTGATGATACATTATTTTTATGACACCTTGGTATGTACTTGAAAATTGCACGGTGAGTTAGATATGATTCTATTGTTCCTTTATGATTGACAACAATAAACAGCTATATACAACGTATTAAATTTTAGAAAAATTTTTGACTTGCAAAACTTCATAATTTCAGGCTAAGCCAAAGTGTTTACAAGCTGAATAAGAGTTTCCTTGGCAAGAGAAGACTACCAGGTATGTGTACTTTGGATAGTGTAATAAAATAATTATTCATTGTTCAAATTTCACTTATTTTCTATTTTCACGTAAAATTTGACTGAAATCTGGGGTAACAAGGGACACTATGCCACAAACGTATAAACCAAAGTTAGGCACAAAGACTTGCAAAAAATATGAGAAAAAGAATGTTTTGAAGGCTGTGGAAGCTGTAAATAGAGGTATGTCCTATAGAGAAGCAGAGGAGACATTTAGCATACCAAGAGCAGTGATACAGAGACATAAGAAAGACCTTAATGTTGGGAATCCTGGCAGACCAGTGGCCATAGGTGCCAAAGCTGAGGAGACAGTGGTGAAACACCTTGTTACCTGTGGTGAATGGGGTTATCCAATAGATTGCATGGATCTACGTCTGATTGTGAAAGGATATTTGGACAGGCGTGGGATTACCATCAAGGCCTTCAAAGACAACATGCCAGGAGAAGAGGGGGGCATTCTGTGTCCCTCATAACTATTATTATGTGTATAATAGAGCCATCAACTCAAATGAGTGGGTGTCCATTATAGCCCCATGCACAGGGCTATAAAGGACACTGTAAACTTTAAAGGACACTGACTGACAAATAAAAATAGTCACGTGACCCCACATGCTCAACATGTCCAAAAGTAACATAAAGCCTGGGCACCAAGTCACAATGTAACACATAGCTGGCCTGGAAAACTATTATGCTTTGGGAAGAATCAAATTAAATATCTCAAAAGTGTCTCTTATTACCCCATTTTACGGTTTGGCCAAGATAAGGTTGGCAAACATCCGTGACAGGCAGATGGCCAGAAATAAAGCTCCTTAAAATGTTTTGTCATCATAACTTTACGTTAGCTTTTAGTCTAGCTGGCATACTACTACCACTACAGAAACACTAGAAGGTCAAACTTAATGACGTGCCCAAATACGAGAGCGCAAGCAAGGTAGGGAGAGGGGCAGAGGAGCACAAAACATTGATTGTGAGACTGAATTATAAATAAATAATAGTGATGAAAAATTGCAAAGAAATATTTTACCTAATTCATTGTGCCAGTAAGAGTTTCATTAGACTAAAAACGGCTTATAAATATGGTGTTATAGATTTGATACTTAAATTGATGCATGGGAAATAATCACACTATTGTTAAATGATTTAAATTGTATATGTGTATAAGTATGTATGTATTAGGTAGTAATTGTATGACATTGAAATTGTTCAGTTAAAATATTTGCTAAAATTCTATTTCTGTCTTTTGATAAGGATAAAGTAAGTTCGTCAGGTTCAAGCCAGATGAAAATAAAAGAATCCTTTACCAAGGGAGAAAAATATGCTTCTACCTCTAAAGAGGCATGTGAATTACATCAAGCAGTGGCATATTTCATTGCGAAGGGTATGATGCCCTTAGAAAATAGTTGACAAGCCTGGATTCCAGAATCTAATGAAGAAGATGGCCCCTTGCCACAAGTTGCCATCTCGGGCTTACTTCTCAGGCAAATAGATTCCCCAAATGTACAAGGATCTGCATGCTACTGTGCAGATGAAGATATCAGAGGGAGAATAGTTTTCAGCAACCACAGACCTGCGGACGAGCAGCAGTGGTGGAGAACCCTACATCAGTTTAACCATTTGCCATGTCTCCCCTGATTGGGAGCCGATTCCTCATTGCTTGGAAACAATGCATTTTCCTGAAGACCACGCACATGCTCACAATATAGAGATCACAGAGCATCTTCTCCAAGCTTGAAAAATACCAAAGAAGATAATACTTCCAACCTGAGGAAGGCATTCACAGAGGGCCAAAATGCCTGGGTGTGGTTTGGCTGTTTTCGGCATAATCTTAAATGAGGTATCTCCAAAGCCTTAAGCATACAGATGGTACAGGTGGCAGTCAAAGCATGCAGACACCTGGTGGAAGTCTTTCAACTAAGCTGGAAAAAAGAACAGGCACTCAAAAAGAAGCAAGTTGAAATGGGACTCCCAAACCATGCCCTATAACGTGATGAGGTAACCAGGTGGGGCTCCACCTTCGAAATGGTGTCCAGATTCCTGGAGCAGCAGCTAACTGTCAGCAGTGTTTTGGCTGCAGAAAGGAGCGGATGGGATCTCATGGCAAAGGATCACCAACTCATCCCTTTGGAGAAACTCAGAGAGCTTCTCTCCCTCCTTCACGACTTCACAGATGCCCTTGCCTCCGAGAAAAGGCTCACCATATCAGCTGTGAAATCCATCGTGGAGCACATTATCAGTGAGATCCTTCTTGATAATGATGGCAATTCAGCTGACATCGAGGCAATGAAGCAGGCTATCAGAGATGACTTGGAGGCAAGGTGCTCAGAGGAGACAAAGACAATCATGGATATCATGGAACTCTGAATCTTTTGATGATATTATGTACTGTTGATGGTGGGATAATCAAAATCTTCTCAATTTTACAGTTTTCTGAAATTGTTCCACAATTTTTAGATTCAGTTTTTTTTTCCAGATTGGTGAGCCTCTGCACATCTTTACTTCTGAGAGACTCTGCCTCTCTAAAATGCTCTTTTTATACCCAGTCATGTTACTGACCTGTTGCCAATTAACCTAATTTGTTTTCAAATGCTCCTCCAGCTGTTTTTTATTAGTACCTTTTACTTTTCCAGCCTTTTGTTGCCCCTGTCCCAACTTGTTTGAGATGGGCTGTTGCCATCAAATGCAAAATGAGCTAATATTTTTCATGAAATGGTAAAATGCCTCACTTCAACATCAGATATGTTGTCCAAGTTCTATTGTGAATAAAATGTGGGTTTATGAGATTTGCAAATCATTGCATTCTGTTTTTACTCACGTTTTACACAACGTCCCAACTTCATTGGAATTGGGGTTTGTAATATCATATTGTGATATTGTATCCCGATATTAATTACAATATTGTATCGTACTGAAAAATTCATATCGTTACATCCCTAGTATAGACCTGTTTCCATTTTGGCAGCCATTATTCCCTTTGTAGTGGGAAGATAAGGCCAATCAAAGCAAAGCCTCCTTTTCAGTGACTCATCGCCCACTCGAAATGGAGCTGTTACAGAGGGTACAAAATGAGAGAATGGAGACTGACTGCAAATGCTTAATTAGTGCTTTGGTCCTACAAAGTTCAAACCTTGCTATGCAGACAAATGGGACTTCTACTAGATTATTGAAATGGAGTGATGTGGGACCTTTAAAGAAAAAGCACAAACTTAGACACTTAGGAAAGCAAAAATAAATAAATAAATAAACCAGTGTACTCTAAAAATGGCCAACTAGGCTTCTACTCTGATCTGTATAAGATTACTGGATAGCTGATGACGTCATAATTTTGAAGTAACCGTGCTTCCATATTGGCATGCCAAACAATAGTTTCCAGGGACATAGCGTTGTAACCACAGGTATCTCATTCTGGGGGGGAAAGCAACTCTCTACAAACACAAAAAATATAAAAAAAAAGAGAAATATTTAACGTTGTCATTATTTTAGAAACACTTTTTTAAAGATCTAAGCGCTCAGTCTGAAACGTGTGGTGCGAGTGCATTTAAGCCGTGTCCAAATCCATTTTTGCCAGTTAAACGGTGGGTTATCTGGGTGCAAAGTAAGGCGCAAGGCTCAAAGTGGTTGAATTTAATCTCTTAATTAATCATAGGCGTGTTTTGGGCAAAACATGGAATAAACCAACCAGAGTGTCATCTCTCATTCCCTTTAAAAGCCAAGGGGACTTGTACCTTAGCAAATAGCTATTATAAGGGCGGACTTCACTGCCCTTATAATAATAATAATGAAAAAAAAAAACCCTTTACTGCATCAGAATGAGTGCTGCTCGAGCCCGAAGTGAAAGCGTCCGAGCAAACCATTGTTTAAAGTTTGGAAACCTGATCTCAGCGATCTTAAGAAATGTAGCCTAATCAAAGATATTTTTTAAAATATTGCTCAAAATTTTAATCATGCTCAGGTGTTAAAAAATCATCACAATGAATCTCCAGGGCCGCAGTTCAACTTAATATTACATGACAACTTGCGCATGAAACAAGCAAACGAAAAAAAGGTTTTACTTCAGGGTCGCCGGTAAGAATAAATAAATAAATACGCGCTGGTGGGGAAGGAGTAAGAGACATTAAAATGAGTGAGAAAAATAGCGAGAAAGAAACGAAACGAATGTTTTATTTCATCACGTACCGTAACCCCTTGAGTAATGTCCAACAGGAGTGACAAGAACTTGTTTTCGTTGTCTAACAACTGATGGTCAAGTTGAAAATATAGAAGAAATTCTGATTAATTACAGACGGTGACGACAATGTCATCCATTGCTTTTTCTAAAGCAAGTGGCTAGTTGCTCCGCAGCGGGGTGAATTTGGGGAAAGGGATCAACTATCTGTCCCGCAGCGAGGCGGACAAGAGAAGCACAGCTGCTATTTGCCCCGCAGCTGGGCCAATAAGAGATTTAATTTTATAATCCCCCCCACTCTTTTAACTTTTACGCGGAAGCGCTACGGGGCGAATATCCTCTTCCTCTTCTAAAACTGCTGGTTTTTAAGGCTACTTCATTTGTCAGCCAGACTGTAAGTAATATATCCATTTCTAAATGAAATGAGGGATTTTGCATCTGATAATAGAAGGGACAGCAGGCACTGTATTAATGGATCAGGTCGGATTCAATTGTCTTTTCATATAATTGCAGATAACGGGTATACCCATGCAGGACTTATCCAAACTTCTAATGCGCATTTCAGCACTTCAAACAATCGTTCAGTTACAGTTTGTGTTTCATGTGACAGACTGAAAATCCATGCTCTATTCAGACATTATATGCCATGTATTTGATATTTTGGCCAACCATTGTCACCGAACATTACCCTTCCAGGGGGGATCCTCTGGAAGACAGCATGAATTACAGAGTCCGCCAGTATTAAAGAGTTGTTGCTCTATCAAGTATTAGTGTACCTATGTGCATAAACTCACATGTTGAATCGCAAATCCAATGGAATAGGTTCCCTTACATTAAACTAGCCTGCATCACAGCATGCTCTGATGAGGGTATGTGGAGCGATCGCAATCGCCATTCTGACACGTTTTTTAAACTATCTTTCTTTCACATCATCATTTTTTATTTTTAATTGTTTGCTTGTGCTGGCGCTGCAGTTCATCCTTGTGTAACATGTAACAAGCAGCAGATACGCGCGTTATGCACTCGCTGACAAAAGCACATAAGTGCCCTTAAAATTGCAGTTAAAAATTGAATATTGACTGTAGAGCAGGTTTTTGTTGGTCAAAGGCGCAAGAGCTTCGCGCTACCTCAAGATAGCAATAGGCCAGCATTGCGCCTGACCACACCTCATTTTAAGACCAACACGCCCATGGGCGGTCAATTTGGCGCAAATGAATTGGCCATTTATGCAGCGAGGACGCTGGACGGGAAATTACGTTTTGCGCCCCACTGCGCTGGGTGTAAGATAGAGGCCTGGGTGTCACATGTAATTGCGTTCAAAGTATGTAAGTCCCAAAGGACGTCTTGTTTTGAATTTACATTTCTGAGGTCCAGGCTATCACTGAACAGCTGATAATAGGCTAGGGTGGTAACGTTAGTCTTAGGAAGAAAATGGTTTTGGTAAAGACAATGTTATGTCAGCTTAGCTTAGCATAATAAAAAAGTTGTTCACATGAGAAGAGAGGTAAGCGGTGCATTGTGGAGAGGTAGCTCGCTAAAAATGTTTGGTTTTGTTTTAGCGAGGTAGCTTGCTAAAAATGTTTGGTTACTATTTGTTATAGATAGTAACCATTTAGAGCCACTTCAGCAGTTATATACCCCATTAGTAACCTTGCAAAATCAAACTAGTCAGATAATTAGGTGATATGATAATGTTAGCCTTGTTTTTGCTGGCTAAAATTAGCCTCAATGATTTGAGAACTCAGTGCCTTGCATTAGCATAGTGTTTGAACATTTGTCAGCCTGGACCGGGTTCGCTTCCTGAACATTAATTTATTCACGATAGTAAGCAGAACAGGCGAAGTAGTATTAAGCTGTAGCTAGCAATGTAGAAAAAAAATGGAATTCATGTGTGGCGTAAGGTCACTGTTTTTTTCCTCTCAATTGAGCTTGAAAATAGTCGGGGACATTCAGTGTTAAACATATCGCCCACTGGGAACCAGCACTCACCTCAATCAAAGTTTAGCTTTCCGTAATGACCCAATAACCTACTGCCCAATCTATGTTCTTTGACAGCATTTTCATGAGCTTTGCAGGGACACATAAGTATACAGTGTAAAATGGCGTGTCTTTAAATTTTCATAGGGTAATAGTTTAGAAAATCCATGTTCTGAAACATAACTTCAGCACTCTCATATTTGCTAAATTGCATATTTTTTTAAATGGTGTCAAAAAAACATACAGTGCTAAACAAATTTATTAGACTACCTGTCATAAAAAAATGAGAGCATACAAATATTTAAGAAATTTGTCAAAAACTTTAAAATGAAAAATTATTTTGTTATTTCATTGGCAAATAACGCACTAAAACCACTAAATAGTCCTTATTCACACTTAAAACCAAAAAAAAAAACAAAAACTATATTTTGCATGGCCTTCTTTGGCCTTGATAACATCTTGCATTCTTGCATTCAACCACTAAAACTAATTTTTATGTTCAGGAATGCGTGAATATAACTGTTATGCGGCATCTTAATCAAAAAATAATAATGTGCTTTACCGTTTTTTCTGCTTTTTTGTAAAACAGAAAATTAAAAAATTTATGGATAACAACAATAATTATATTTTAGCATTAAAAATTTCATTTCAGTTAAAGAGCTTGAGCTTACTGGTGGATTAACCATCACAGAAACATAAAAATTATTGTTGGTAATTACCAACACTGTTAATTTAGGGCAGCTGTGGCATAAACCTCACATTGGGTGGTGGTCTAATAAATTTGTTAAAGGGGACCTATTTTGCTATATTTCCAAGGTTATATTTTGATCTTGGACTCCCCTAGAGTACTCCTGATCGTTCAAAGTCCAAAACAGGGTCCTTATTTAGCTCATACTGCCATCCTCAAAAAACCCATTTGTAGTCCATTGTAGTCTCTGCCTGAAACACCTCATTGGGGTGGCTCTTCCGCTATGGCCCCCACCCCTCGTGTGCCCTCTTTCTTCTGACTGGCCAGCTCTGTGGAGGGCGGATCTAGGCGGGACGAGGCAGCAGAACGCAGTTTTCCGGGTCAGTCTCCCCAGAGTGAAACTGAGATGCGTCTGCCATCTGAGAAAGAATCGACTGGCACATTCCGCAATCAAATGCATTACATGTGTATAGATCTAATGAAATGAACTTGTTCTAATAAACGCAACGGCGAAAGTGGAGGATGCAATGCGAAAGTCTGGCAGCTCAAGCTTTGATTTGCTGTCTACCAACGGCTACTATGGTGAGTACACCGGTGTTTCTACTCTATAGCAAGGATTGAGGAAAAGCTAGAATCCACCACATACAGACACATTTTTAGAACGGGTCGACATGCCCAAGTGTAGACCGGAGACCGTAGAAATCCGGTGGATCTGAGTTTAGAGGGAAACATGGACAGTGAGGAGCAGCAAAAAGTGGACCAACAGCTTATGGACTGCTTCGGTGTGTATTATAAGCACCTGCTGGTTCGTGTGCATAACTGTGGTGTGTCGTTAGCGTGGAGTAACGAACAGCTTCTGCGCTGGTGTATGACGAAGGGGCGAAAGCTCCAGGCTAAACAGCCTTTTCGGAAATTGCCCGTGGTAATGGTTTACTTATTACGTCGGAATGACCAGCGTTTGCTCGCTGAAAATGAGCGCGATAAGCCGCTTTCACACCGGACGCGAAACGAATTTTTTGCGCGACAAATTACATTCAAAGTCAATGCATTGTCTTTGCATTGACTTTGAATGTAATCTGTCACACGAAAAATTAGTTTCGCGTCCGGTGTGAAAGCGGCTTGACGCGCCCATAACGCGTGTATTCGCATCTTTGCATTGACTTTGAATGTAATCTGTCGCGCGAAAAATTAGTTTCGCGTCCGGTGTGAAAGCTGCTTAACGCGCCCATAATGCGTGTATTTGCGTCTTTGCCTTGACTTTGAATGTAACCTGTCGTGTGAAAAATTAGTTTCGCGTCCGGTGTGAAAGCTGCTTAACGCGCCCATAATGCTTGTATTCGCGTCTTTGCATTGACTTTGAATGTAGCTAATCTGTCCCGCAAAATATTTGTTTTGCGTCCGATGTGAAAGCAGCTTTATGGATAGTATGCGACAGCTAGAGAGAGCTTGGTTATGTTATGAACATAATACAGGTTTTACAGACAGTAAGTTCCGTTAGCGTGGACAACTTGCTTATGTGGAGCCAGCGAATCGATCACTTCTACAGGAAAGAATTTCCGATTTAATCTCCGCCTTTTTGGGCTTTTTATTAGCCACAATAATTTCTAAAGGGGGATGAAATTATGTCACGGTAGTGCAGAGAAATCGTTTGTTATACCAGACACGGTAGAGCTTCTGCATTTCGCATTGCTTTCATGGTAGCATCAGAGAGCTAGCCCAGAATTTGTGAAGTATCCGGCTGATCCCGGTCATGGATAAGAGAAGCAATCACAAGCAGCCGTAAACAAACCCAAACACGTATCCTAAGCTCAGCAAAAACTATGTCTGGTCCAACTTTGCGGACACATACAGCACCTCTCCAGTTAGCTTCAACTGTAGTGGCTACAATCGGGTAATGATATGATGAAACTGCCACATTGATGCTTACTGAAGTAACACAAGCATACCGATCAGAATTACTGCATATAAGTTAACCAGGAGCATTTTTAATTAGTACGGCACGCAAACTAACATGCAGTAGCTGGTAACCTAGCGGTCATAACAACCACAGAGACAAACCCTTGCAATACAGGTTTTACAGACAGCAAGTTCCGTTACCGTGGACAGTTGTACCAAGCATCCAAATTACAAACAAGTATAAAAAATTGGCTTCAAACGAGGTTTATGTTCACACACCTTCTGTAGAATTTCCCCTGCTATCACTCTTGCATATTTAGGACACAAACATTAGCAACAGTAACTAGGCTACTTTAGCCGCAGTGCTACAGCCACAATCAACAGGTTATCATGTCAGGTTGGCTTATGCAGTAAAAGCAACTTGCAGCTTCTGTGTCTGAGTCACGAACAGTCGCGACCGATCCAGAATTTATCTTCAGATATTTTAGAAAGCCTGCGCTTGAGGCCAGTTGTTAGCGCTAACTATCGTTAGCGGTCCTGCTAGCCACCAGTAACATGTTAGCTTCACTCTCATTATTTGCTGTTATATCGTTACTTACAGCTTGTTGCTCCGAGCGCTTGAAACGCTTATCCAGTGTCGAATTATCCTTTATTAACAATGCTGTCTTTGGTGAAATGCTGAGTACAAGCAGCTAACATTCCCTTTGGCCGTGGCTGTTTGCTGCCAGCAAACAAAAAAAGCTACCCACTGATTTCTGGTGGCATCGTCTTTTGGAAGAGAAATGGGTACTTTCTTTGCGTCCAAAAGTAAACGGACAAGCAGCTTTGGGAGAGATACTGACAAAACTGCACCTCAAATGATCTGCAGTTCTTCTTTTGTATTTCCAAAAGTGTAGACGCAACTAAGGCATAGTATGATCTGCCGTTGTTAGTGCCTGCTAGAATAGTTTCCGGTGTGGGCAGGTCCAGCACCGTGGTTGGCTCTGGCTAGGTCTGTATTAATTGGACGGCACAACCTGATGTCAGGTTTTGCCCAGATCTCGTGAAGATCTCGGGAGGAGCTGTTCAGAGAGGAAATCACATTCACAAAATCAAGTTCTTGGATTACGGCAAAACGCCTGTATCTTATGTTTAGAAACTTTTCAGAGGTTGAGTATGGACAACCAACATTATAACATTACTAATACGTATTAATAAGCATAATAGGTCCCCTTTAAGCACTGTATCTTTCTTCAAAGTAGAATGTGGTTTTGTTACAAAAACTGTTCTCATTTTCTAATAGCTGAAAAAATTAGCGACCTTTAAGATGGTGAGGTTGGAAACCAAAGGCTCATCATCCTTTTCGTTGTGCCAGATGAATTTCAAGACTCTTTATATGGGTAGCAGCAATATTGCTTCAGTGTTGAAATAAATTACTAAATTACAGAATGAAGTAGATTTTTTTGAGCTTGACAGTTTAAAGTGTATTTCTGCTGCACTGACATTTCAGTGGGTACCGACATTAATTTACATCAAATAAATATGAAACGGGTAAGATGGCACAAGGTCAGCGGTAGCCTCGCGTCGTGATGTGTGTTACGTAAGTTAATAGCTAGATGCCTGAACGATAGCTTTGTAAGGGTAGTCTATTATAAAACAGCGTTGCATGTCAGTGGTGCTGGTTTAAGTCAGTTACGGTGTATGACAAGAATCTCATTGATAATGTGAGATGCAGTCATGAAACTTTGTGTAATAATTAGACAAACAGGAAGGGTTAGTAGTTCTACAGATACCAACTTGATTAATGTTGATTATAGCAAGCTAACGTGTTATGTTAAGGTAGATCGATAATAGCCAGTAATAAAGAATAAATCCTTTAATGTTGACATGTTAATCACAGTGTATCTATCTTAACTGCACCCTGTGAATGGTCTTGCCAAATCCCTTGATAAATGTTTGCTGCAGTAAAAAGATACACACGGGGTCAGCCCTGCAATAGGATTCAATGTAACGGTTGATTACCACCAGGCATATCAATATGGCCGCTTGGTGGCTTCAACCTTCCAACGCAGTTTGCTCTTGCGTCAGCTATCCAGTAATTCCATATAGATCAGTGATAAAGAAGCATTATTTTTTTTCTGTAAAGTTCTGGGTGATGTCTTGAAGCCCAATTCATCAAATTCATCTGGTTTAACAAACCTTCAGCACAGCAGAGGTGTTGATATGTACCAGCTGCACCTCTGATAGAATGGTCTTCCACACTTCTTTGTTTGACTCCCTGTTCACAATTTCCTGGTAAATAGACAGAGTGAAATATTTACCCCACATGCCACCTCTTCATTGCACAATTACAGCATGATTCTTTATGATCCGTTGAAGTCAAGAGTCTTAACCCCTCTGCGCAGATGTAGACGCCAGCAAACATGGAGCTGCTCTATTTATGCATGCAGTAACACTATTCCCATGAGTTACATGAATTAAACTCCTCAACTAAGCCTGATGTGCAAACTGCTCAATAAACTTGCCCATAGTATCTATCCAGGAGTTTAAAAAATGATCTCTTGCGACAGAAAAAATTGTTGTTCTTTGTAGCAACCACTTCAGCTATAGTGAGCCAATGGTATCCCAATTTAGTAGTTAACAAAAATCAGTTTTCTGATTTTTTTCAAAAATTTGACATGGTATTGATACTGTGTCTCTCTACTATCAATTATAGGCATCACATATCAAAAACGAGTAATTTCCAACCATGAATTTACAAGTGAATTCCTCCATCAACAAATTCAGCACTCCCTAATAACCTCCTCAGTACTGACATTGATTAGCCAGTCACTCAATTGCTTACCTAGGCTCATCTGCGTAACGCACAGTTATAGTTCGCACCCACATGAAACTTCTCCTGTAATGATCTATTAATTGACACGTTTCTTATCCAATTCCAGAGAGAAAAACTTTCCACAGTAACTGAAAGACATTGATTGGACCATCAGAAAAGTATTTAAATCTTCGCTTAACCGCATGTTAGGTTGTATTCTCTTAATGTTGCGCAACTAAAAATGATGCGATTGCACAGAAAAAAAGCCTTCCAAAACCAGCCTGAAGTACTCACTGACATTTATGGAATTTAAATGAGATAAGGACTCAGTCAATAGGAATTATTCCAAATGAAACAGGACTGGAGGGTTCCTTCTACTGAACAGATCAATGTCTCAGGAGGATTCAATGAAGAGAGGTTTTTGTTCGTTTTATGAATAAGTGCAATTTTATATATTTTTTTACTTACCCTATTTGGCTTGCTGTTTTTTATTCTCGGTTTGCCATAGCCATACTGATCACAGGGCTTGTTTGCCACGTTGGTTAGTAAGAGTAACCGTTAGTCTTTGCTAATAATACTTAATGTGGTGGCATTTTGGTCAATGTGGGTCTTTGTTTTAGAATTGATACCATATTCAATGAAATCAAATGCCAAGGTTTTGGCTCATTTAAAATGCAAACAGCTCAAGGACTACACTCTTTACCTCATTCTGTTCAATCTAGGGTAGCATATTGCCTGCTTTTTCATGATATTGGAATGTCTGTTCTGTTACTATGAGATATATTTCAGATATTACTGACGTAGTGAGTTCTACTTGTTCCTTGTAAGGCGTGGAAAAAATTTATATAAGGTTGCGAGCACGGAAGTGGGAACTGGTAGCTTTTCATTGCAGGGTGAATCTTCTGACCGATAAATAAGCAGTTCCTTTAATGAGTACGTGTGCCGACTTATAGGGCTCTGAAGAAAAAAACTTTATCATTGAGAAAAGGCATGTTTTCGGTTTGGAGAGGTTACTGGTGACCATTGATGTCCAACTGCACCTATATTGATAAACTCAACTTGCTAAATTCAACTTGAAAATCATTAATTCATAGTGAATTTCATGCGTCAGAAGTTGATTTATGTTAAATATATGGTTATTTCACGATTTGACAGTGCGCCATTTTGAGGGATCTGAAATTTTGGGAAGCCACCTGGAGCGCTGTCTTATTTGACTCTTAAAAAGCAGATAATTGACCATTTCAAGCTCAGATGCTTGCGGTCAAGGATTTTATGCTCGCAGAAATGTATAGCTTTAATTCCCTGCCATTTTTCAATTTTCAGGATTATTATTACTATTTTTTATTTCAATGCTGAATGTTCATGAAGTTTTTTTTTAATGTTTACAGCCTTTTTTCTAAACCAAAATCATAAAAATAAACTGAGATATGATGGAATTGTAAATGCTACAAGTGTCTTGACTCAGTTGAGCCATTTCCTTCCTCTCTTTGAAGCTGCAATCTTGAATTATAAAACCTTAAATGAAGCAACACATCAATAGCCAGATTTAGCTTCTGCGCAAAGGGGTTAAATATAGTGCTGTGAAAAAAGTTTTGCCCCATTCCTGATTTCTTCTAGTGCTGCTTATTGATCACATCTAAATGTTTCAGATCATTCAATTAATTTTTTGAAATACAACCCCAAATCAGAAAATGTTGGGACGGTATGTTAAATGAAAATCCAAACTGATTACAGGGATTTGTAAATTATCTTTGACCAGTATTATGTTGAAGACCATACAACAGCACATTATTTAATGTTTTGCCTCACATGGATATTATTGATTTCCCACAATAAACATTCATTTCAATTTCGATTGTTGCAAAATACTGCATTTCAAAAAAGTTGGGACACTTCAGTATTTACTGCTTTGTAAAGTAGCCATACCGTTTCACAACACTTGATTTATGGACTGAAGACGCCTAGTGATAAGTGTTTCAGGTGTGATTTTGTCCCATTTTTCCCACTAACATTTCATAATGTGTGCAACAGTCCAAGTTCTTCATCGTCATATTCTGCATTTCAAAACATGTAACATGTTCTTTCATTTGGGATAGGTCAGGACTGCTTTCAGGCCAGTCCAGCATCTGCACGGATGCCTTTGAAATGCCTACAGAATGCGGTTTTGCTTCATCTTGTTGTAAATACATATGGTAGTACCTGGAAAAGATGTTGTACTGAAGGCAGCGTGTGTTGCTCCAAAATATTAGTGTACTTTTCAGCATTAATGGTGTCTTCCAGAAGCGCAAGTTAGCTTTGCCAAAGGCACTGACACTTCCAAACAGCAGCGCCGTAAGGGGGGGGAGCGTGGGGTGTAACCATGGATGATTCCAGGGGCCCAGCATTCACAGGGGCCCCACAGAGGATACTGTTATTATTATAAACATTTGTAAATAAAGTATATGGACACTTTAATTTTATATTTGAAGTTTTGTAAAAACTTGATCAATTTAAAATCAATTTGTTGTTTGTTTCTCAATTTTCAACTTTTTAAGAATAATCTCAGCACAGATTATAGTGAAATAAGTTTCACTGACATTAAAGGCACACTATCTGGGTTTTTCGCAGCGTAAAGTCGTTTATCAAATCCTTTTAATTATTTGGAAAAGGGTCGTTCAGCGAATGCAACAGTCACAGGGATTGGCAGGCATTTCAGTAATTACTTTCACCCAGCATTCCAAGCAGGCACAAATTTTGCATTCTTGAACTTCAAATCATCCATTATTCCCCATCTTAAACTTAATGGAAAAACGTTACACAGGGGTATGAGTCAGTAAAATATATGACTGCTTACGTAAAACCGTTATATAGTAGCATTGTCATGTATTTAGTGAATGACATCAAGTTCGTATACAATACCATGATGCAGACAGTTTTACTTTTTGAGTACTATAAATACATACAAGCTCGCCAGTGAGTTAGTCAATCGGCAATATTATTGCAAAGTAGCTGAATAGTATGCGGGATATAAATGCAGCAAAAATTAGTGAATTCATTAAACGTTATGCTTAGCAGGGCTCGTTCGTCCAGGCCCCCAACGGCCGCGGGCCCCAATGCAGCGGCATTACTTGCATACACGGTAGCTACGCCTCTGATCAAATAGTTGGCCTGAATCACAAGTATGTGTAGGCAATGTAGCCTATAGCTTACTGTTAAGGCCTATGACAGATACATATGTGTGTGTGTCTGTATGTATGTACGTATAAAATATATATATATATATATATATGTGTTGTATATATACACACATGCGTGTGTGTGTGTGTGTGTGTGTGCTATATATGGAGGGGGCCAAATCGATTTCCAGTCACAAGGCCCAAAATTGCTAGCGGTGCCCTTGCTTCCAAATACCAAGACGGAGGATGACTTTTGAACTTGCTGCCGGTAACAGTCTGGAAGGCCCTTTTCTTCTTTGGTCCGAAGCACATCACGCACGTTTCTTCCAAAGAATACCTGAAATATTGATTTGTCTGACCGCAATACACTTTTCCACTGTGTGATGGTCCAATGCAGATACGTACCTCTGAGCCCAGAAAAGTTCATTACATTTCTGGACACTATTAACATTAAGCTTCCTTTTTGCACGGTTTTGACTAGTATTTGTGGATGTGGCTACATATCAAAGTAATTAACAGAGGTTTACCAAAGGAATACTGAGCCCTCATGGTTTTGTCACTAATAGATAAATGACTGTTCTTTAAACTATGCTGAGGAATTTTTGCCTGCTCTTCATTGCAGGATTGTTTTAATTCAGCCATAGTGGAGGATTTTCAAGCATGAACTGCCTGTTGCAGGTAATGCCACAGCATTTCAATTGAATTCAAGTCAGGACTTAGACCTGACCACTCCAAAAAACTTAATTTAGTTTTTTGTTTGAGCCATTCAGCAGGGGGGTGCCTTTATGCGGAGGATCATTATCCTGTTACATAGCACAATTATGCTTCAGCTTTAGTTCTGGGGCTGATGGCCGGAAATTCCCCTTCAGGATTTTCGGGTTGAAAGCAGAATTCATGGCTCCATCAATAACAGCAAGTCGCCCAGATCCAGATGCAGCAAAGCAGCCCCAGACTATCACACTACCACGACCATGTTTGGCAATTGGTATGATGTTCATATCGCGGAATGTTGTGTTAGCTATATGTCAGATGAAATGAATACCATATCTTCCAAAAACTTCCACTTTTGACTTCCACAGAACTTTGTCCCAAAAGAATTGGTGATCATCAAGATGTTTCTTTTTTTTTAGCAAATGCGAGACGAGCCTTAGTATTCTCTTTGGTCAGAATATGTTTTTGCCGTGCAGCTCTCCCAATGATGCCATTTTATCCCAGTTGTTTTCTCATTTTAGAGCCATGAACACTGACGTACCAGATGCAACTTAGGCCTGCAGTTCTTCAGATGTGAGTCTGGGTTCTTTTTGTGACTTGGATGTGTCATCGATGTACTCCTGAAGGAAATTTGGTGGGCTGGCCACTCCTGGTATGGTTTGCTACTGTTCCAAGTTTTCTCCATTTGTAGATAATGACTCTCATTGTAGTTTTCTGGAGTCCGACAGCCTTAGAAATGGGTTTGTAGCCCTTTATAGAATTAATGATCTCAACAACTTTTTTCTCATCTATTCTTGAATTTCTTTCAATCGTGGCATTATTTGCTGCCTTTTGCCTTTCTTACATTGCCAGACAATTTCTATTTACACAATATCTAAATTCAACAGGGCTGGTAGTAATCATGCCTGGGTGTGTCCAGTAAAATTGAACCCAACTATGAATTAAATTAGCTAAATTGAAAGCTACAGTAACTGTTGGGGCAATTACTTTTTCACTTAGGGCCAGGTAGGGTTGGAGAGCTTTTTCCTTCAATAAATGAGCAAATCATTCAAGAACTGTATTTTTTGTTTACTCAGGTCATCTTAGTCTTATATTAAAATTACTTTGATGATCTGAGGCATTTAAGTGGAGACAAATATGCAAGAAATTGGGAAGCGGAAAATATTTTTTTACAGCACTGTTTCATTACTTTGGAATAGTTAATTCTCATTTGAAAAATGTTCATCCATGAACACAATAATTCAGCATAACATACATTTCATTATTAGGCTGAAAGAAAGAATGAATGCTGTTAGAAAGACAATGGTCCACCTTAAGCCTCATGATAAAGAGGCAACTACAGGTAGCTCATGCTCAACAACACATCAGTTTGTCAAATTTAAATGTAGCACAGCTTTGCAAGTTGTTCATGTTCACTGTATAGCAATCAGCCTTTTAGTTTAAGAGGGAAATTTTTTTACCTGGGTGACGTATTTTTTGTAACTATTTTCATTTCATAAAATAATTATAAAAACATACTTTCCATTTACTCTGGTTCCCTTCATCTAACATGACCTTTTGTAATCTCTCTGGTTCTCTTGATCTAACATGACTGTTTGTATTCCCTTCTTCAAACAAATCATGACATGGACCACTATTTTCAAGGCACTGTTTTGTAGATAATGCAAATATTCATGGGGCAAACACTTATTTTAATGGTCAGTATGTTGCAAAGTACTCGAACACATCAAAACCAAAAGTTACAGGAGATTTTCTTACCACTTTCCACAGGTTCTGGGCTGGCATTGATACATTGAAATCAATATACCCAGACACTTCCTGTGAGTGAGGACTCAAGGGAGCTGCAACGTCATGCCTGAGGATGAAAAGGGAATGATTAACAACACCAACTTAAGCAAAGTTCCAAAGCAGGGCAAAGCAATGGGTACTTCTGAATATCATCTGTTCATAATTATGGACTTGAACAAGTGAATGAATTCTCTGAGATTTCCTTCAAATAAACAGTTGTCTTACTTCTAGCCCCCCTGAAAAACATGTCTTCGATACCCTCCACTAATATTGGCACAGTTGGTATTAGCTAAAAAGGCTATGAAAAAATGCAGTTGCCTTTCATCCTCCCAATTTTGTACTCTGAATATTCATAAAAATCCAACCTTGAAGTTACAGAAAATGACGGAAAGTAAAAGAAAAACCTATCTTAAAATGATCCTATCTGAAGATAATTAGCCTTAAATATGCCATAAACTTAAGTTAAAAATCCTCCTGGAAAAGGATAAGTGCCTATTCTGGACGCAAGCACAGTGAGGGGATGATCAAAATAGCAAAAGAAACTCCAAGGATCAAAGCTGGGGAACTGCTGATATTACTCATGTCTTAATGCAACAAATCTCCATAGGTACAATCACATGCATTCCACACAATACTAAAATGCATGTGAGGATTGCCAGAAAAAAGTACATTGTCATCAGAAAAACTCATGCCCCAACAGTTTGCCAAACAGTCCTGGAACATCTAGTGGAACCAGGTTTCATGGACTGATGAGATCAAGAGGTCTTTTGCAATAAAAAACAGAGGTGTATTTGCAAAAAAAAAAAAAAAACAAAAACAGCACAATCTGCGAAGACCCCCACCCCCACAGATAAGTATGGTGATGTATCTCTCATGTTGTGGGGCTGTTTTTATTCCAAAGGCCCCAGACAACTTGTTAGGATCCATGGACTCCAAAAACCTGCAAATACTAAGTGACAGCCTCTGCCAGAAAGCTTACACTGGGCTGTAGTTGAATCTTCCGAAAGGACAATAATCCAAAGCATGCATCAAAATCAACACAAAAATGGTTCATCAACAACTAAATCAAGGTTTCATTATGCCCCTCCCAGTCCCCTGATCTAAACCCAAAAGATAACCTGTGGGATGAAAGTTGGAGAAGACCTGGCAAGAGATTCCACCAAGCAAATCTCTCCATATCCTTCAAATTCCTTGGTCCACCTGTATGGACTCTGAAAGATCTGGAGAGATTCTGCATGGGAAAATTGTCTCACATGCCTTGCCATGTCTTCTTTAACTACATTACACATTGCAGGTGAAGACTCAGAACTTTCATCTTGGCTAAGGAAGACTGCAGATAGTATTAATTGAGGGAGATCCAATAATTGTGGCACACGTTTTTGAGATAGATTAACACATTTGTTGTCTTTCAATCATTGCATTTCAATCAAAAGTTCTATCTTTTAATATTTTTAATTTAATATAAAATGGATAAACAAAGGCATTGATTCATAACTACCTTTGTTCACATTAACCAATATCAGTGGAGGGAATTGTAAATGCTGCCTTTCTACACATTTTCAGAAAATTATTCCATTATTAATAATTTGCATATTTATTTAACCAATCACAATCCAAATTTTCAGAGGACCTGCTCATGGGTGCAGCCATGACCAAAAGTATTTGGTTCTGATCACATCACATGAGGTCAAGATGGCAATCATATTCAGATACATTTAGTGTTAAGTAAATTAAAGACACAAATTTTCCAAAAAATAAAAATACAGGTAATGCAATTGCCTTACGTGTTTAAGAACCGTGATGTCATGCCGTGCAGCAGCTGTACAGTATCACCGTGTCTGACAAGCCGAGGTGGCTTACTGACCACCAAGTCCTGTCTGGGATATAAGCATCCACAGTAATCATTTAAGATTTGCTCAGCAGAGCTAAGAATTACACAGGTCATGAACTGAATCACATTTAACTTATAAACATAGTTGAGCAAGTTTATCATGCAATACAGGCACAGACAGCTAAAAATTTATACTCAGTGATTACTTCATTCAACGCATATGTCTAATACTGAGTAGGACATCTCCTTGTTCCACAGAGACCCTAAATTGCTCATGGCATGAATTAAACAAGGTGCTGGAAACATTCTTGAAGATTCTGACCCATGCTGACATGATAGCCTAACATAGCTGCTGCAGATTCGAAAATTCAGTCATGAATCTCCCCGACACTTTGCCAAAGGTGTTCTGTTTAATTGAGACCTGCTGACTCTGGATGCCATTAGAGCAAACTACACTGTCATGTTCATGTAACCAGCTTGCTATTGTGTGACCTTTTTGACATGGTGCACTATCCTGTCGAAAGAAGCTATTAGAACATGCATAGACTAGGACAATAAAGCAATGCACATTGTCAGTAACCATTTCCAGGTAGGCAGTGGCATTAAAATAATGCTCAATTTGTATTGAGGGGCATGATGTGTGCCGAGAACATGTTCCTGAAACAATTAAACCACCATCAGCCTGACCCATTGACATACGGCAGGGAAGACCCATGGATTCATGTTGTTCACACCAAATTCTGACCCTACCATTTGCATGTCACAGAATAAACAAAGAGCTGCCGACCAAGCAATATTTTCCTAGTCTTCTACTGTCCAGTTTTGGTTAGGCTTTGCCCACAGCAGCCTCAGTTTCCTGTTCTTTGCAGACACAAACAGAACCAGAAATGGTCCTCTGCAACTGCAGCCAAAGTTTGGCCAGTTGTGTGTTCAGCCATGTGGTTCTGCATGCAGTCGTCTTCTTGACAGGTTGAATCAGTCCAGTCATTCTGCTCTGACCCCTCTCATTAGTGAGGCATTAACCCACAGAACTGCCACTTAGTGAATGTTGGTTTTTTTTTTGTTGTTTGTTAAGTTTTTCACACCTTTATCTGTAAACTCTAAAGACTGCTATTCATGAAAATCCCAGCAGAGCAGCAGTTTCATTCAAGCTGCCCCATCTGGCAATCAATCCAATGTCCATTTTCTTCTTTGCAACATTTCTTCCCCATTGTGATGTTTGGTCTGAACAACAACTAAACCTGTTGATCATATCTGCATGCTCCTATGCATTACATTGCTGACACACGGTTTGGTTACTTTTCCCCACTTATTCATTTCTACCGCAAGATCTGTAAGTATTGCAACAGTGATAGCATCTTTAAAGTGCCCATTCCGCAAGAAAAAGGACTTATCTGTTAGTACTTGAATATGGTAGGTCCATAATCAGTTTGTGACATGTCGTGGTTCTTGAACTCCAACACCACTTGAAGTATTGGTTTTTGCGAATAAATGGAAATAGGCGGAGAATTTAGGCCAATAAGAAACGTGTTGCGGTGTCTTGTAACAACGCAAATTGAATATTCATGTTCTCGCCGGTTCTCGCCCACTCTGGAGTGTAACCGCCCACACAAAGATTCGATAGGCAACTGTCCGGATTTAATCGCTGATGTGTGCATTGTGAACTTATTGATGTCTTGCAAATGTGTTGTTCAGCAGCACATTAAATGGGCAATATGTGCTTGTAATGAAAAAAAAAAAAAAAAAGCCACTAGATGGCAGTATTGACAATTTTTTTGTTAAGCCCAGTCTGGAGCTAGGTTGGGCATGTCCTGGGCATGCCTCAGAGGGGGCTGGACAAGAGTATATAAGGAGAAAAATTGAGAGAGTGGAAGAGTAGTAGGAGAAATTGCAAGGAGAAACTGTGGAAGGATACACTTGACCAGACCTGTCACTCTTTTCAAGACCTGCGAAGCTTTTTGTGGATTTTTGCCTGTGTTGGAGCATTTTCCTGTCCCAGGACATCGCAACATAGCAGCCCATCTCAATTACCAAGGGACTGTAACGATCTTTTTTTTTAATTTCAATCTTGGTCAGTAGGGTAGAGAGTAGATTAGTTCTAAGTGTTTGTTTAATTAAATCTGTTGAAGTTTAAGAATTTTGTCTGTCATCCCTTGCTGTCCGTGACGTCATAACAAATTGACGCCATAACAAATTGGGGCCATAACAGTGCTATACATTGCTAGAACTACCGATCTGGTTCGATGGTTTGTCGTCGTCTGCTTATGCCAGTGTGACAATCACTGCATTACAGTGTTCGTGTTAAGTTGCTTTCACACCGGACGCGGCACGAATTTTTAGCACAACAGATTACATTCGGAGTCAATGCAAAGACGCAAATACACGCGTTACGCGTGTAATCACATCTTTGCATTGACTTGGAATGTAATCTGTCGTGCGAAAAAAAATTTGTTCCGCGTCCGGTGTGAAAGCAGCTTTCCACAGCTTCTGTTCCCCCCCAACGCAAGTTTCACTTGCATAACGGTGGATTTCGCCACTAGTAACACGGAAAGCAATTATGACTCTGGACCTCTTGCGCTTTTTTTACTTGGGGATTGAAAACAATGCATGTGTTTCATGATCGTTTCAATTGTTTAAATTGAATAAGACAATTTGAAATGTCTTAAAGCAATTCCATTGCTTCCAATTCCTGAGTAAAGACAAGCGTGAGAATTCCAGAGTCATAATCGAGTTCCATGTCACTAGTGGGGAAATGAACCGTAATGCACGTGAAACTGATAAACTTTCATGCACAACGACTTCAATTCTGCAAGAACATTTCTTAAATGCGCAATAATTGAATAATTGCTGACTACATCACAGGAACGTGAATGCCACTAAGAGGCCTGACACTCGCGCCGAATGCATTGGAGTTAACAGCTCTGTAATTGAGAGGGCTGCAAGACATTTCATCTAATTTGTTAGATAGACTAGTAAAATTACCACTTTGAAACGTCCATTGTTAGACGTGTTGGTGGCATTTCCTGCATTGCATCGGCCTCCTCTTCAGATTCAGGGTCACATATATAAGGCAATATTTGTGAACTTTGTGTAGCCATTGCTTCGCTGAAGTCTTACTATGATACCTGTAAAATCTGTTGTCTTTCACTGTCTATGGTTGTCGCTAGCTAGGCTCTAGGCCAGTCGGGCGTTGGGGCTGTTTACATATTGAATATTCACGAATGTAACTGAACTATCCAATCAGGGCCAAGCTTACTTAAATGCTGGATATTCATGAGGGAACTCACCCGTCTTCTCAGACTGCCTTTCAGTGATGCTAAAAAGGTAATCAAATAAGCGATCCAAGGCACTTTCCCCACAAATAATGGTATGAATGCGATGGCAGGGCATTGGGGATTAACACAAAATGTCAGGATATGTGTGGAATGGGCACTTTAAAGGCTGTGTTTTTTTGGCATGGTTTATTTAATATAGATGCATGTTCACCTCATCTGGTTTCACTTCAAATGCTGTGCACTGGAAAGCAGTGCCAAAAACACAAATATCGCACCACCATCCAAATACTCAGTGAGGTCATTGAACAGTATATTGTAATTTTGTTCAGTCTGATCAAACTCAGTGCGTATAAATATTGAATTGAAGACGCTCTATGAAATACTCAGGTGGGTCAGATGAAATTGAATAAATTTTCTAAAGAAACGATAAAATTCAAATTGTGATTGAGGAATGAATAAAGTGTGAATTTTAATGGCCGCACAGAATAATTTCCATAAATCTCTCAAAGTAGGAATACAGCAAAAATATTTGATGGCACCAACAGAAACTCTAGTCGATTTAGGAGGAAATTACCAAAAAAAAAAAAAAAGAACTCTAACATACCCTCCTTGGAAAAGGAGCCGTGAGGAGAAACTTCATACACAGACCCAACCAAACTCTGTATGCAACATTTCTGTGTGGCACACAACTGAAACATTGCCACTGTGTTGGCTGTTGGTGAGTACGTGCTATCCCTTTAAATAAACTGCAACAACCACAGGATACCCTCCGGCAGGCAATACAGAAGCATCAAAGGAGAGCAAACAGACTTACAGTGTCTTTCCCTGGGCCATCAAACCTCTGAACTCTTACACCTTACAAACTCTCTACACCTTCATCCCAAGCCTGAGTATGTTACATTAAGTACAATAACCACACCTGGCCAGTACTGTATAATATTTATGTATTATTTACTCTGTTCATATCTGTACATTTCACTTATACATTTTTAGCGTGATTGTTGTAGCTTCCGTTTCACATCCCCATTACTTGCACTTACTTGCCCACCAAAAACATGCATTACAGGAACACTCCTCCCAGTACCCCTGACCAATGTACTGGCTTTAGAACTGGAGTTGGTCCCCGGGCGCTGCTCAGTGTGGCTGCCCACTGCTCCTAAGTATAGGATGGGTCAAATGCAGAGGACAAATTACCCCACGGGATTCAATTAAGTATAACTTAATCTTAATCTTAATTTATGGCAGTTGTAGCTTTTAAAAATTTCATTGTATTCGCACAATGACTGTTACATCTTGGCGTATATTCGATTTCAGTTCAGTTTTCTTTATCTCTAACTCTTCATTTCCATTTCCCCAAGATTTGCAGCAGTGTTGCCTCCACCTCCTTCATTTGTCATCACTTCCACCTCCTCAGCATTCCTCCATTCATCAGTCAATCATCATTTACCATCCACGTCCTGCCATGCTTCCTACCAATCAGGTGATGCGCTAGTATTTAAAATCCTGTCGGCCACATCACATTTCCACTGTTAGGATTTGCGTGTTGTTCTTTATGTGCTTTGATGTTCGGGTTATACTGTGTGTTTTTCCCATCCTGAAGTTTTTTTCACTCGCTGTACATTTTGGATTTCAGCCACATTGAAGAAAGGACAGCGTAGACAGGGGCTCCTATACATTTCCATGTAGCTGTGAGTCAGATGTATGGACACCCAAGAGTAGGAGCGATTGCCGCCTGCTGTATGTTTCGTTTCGGTAGTTAGTGGTTATTCGGGTTTTTTTTGTTATTTGATTTTTTTGCCAAGATAGTCAGTTGGACTGTCCCTTTGGTTAGATTAATTTAGTTTTGTTCTTTTTGTTTAGTTGGCAACGCTTACAGTCCTGAGCCTTGGTAGTGTGCTTGTGCGTGTTATTGGCGTTTTATCTGTAATACAGCACCGATCACTGTAAATTCACTTTAGCACCTCTTCACGTATTTTTGCCATTAAAGAAACACTTGTTCACTATACACTAGTCTTGACTCCCTTGCCTCCCTCAAAACCTGGATCGTCTCTTACACCCGTCCTGCCCCATAGTTTACCCTTGAACTCCACACCATGAAGGCTGCTGGTCGTCAGCTAGAGAGGCTCTCTAAAAGGACTGGCCTCACTGTCTATCTTGAGGCTTAGAAAGACCATGTAAGGTCCTACAAAGAGGTTCTGTCCCAGACCAGAACTCAATATTACTCCACCCTAATTGACAGTCAACAAAGTCACCCGAGAATTGCTGTTCTCCACTGTCAACCAACTACTCCACCCCCTCTATGGCCTACATCCCCCTGATGCCCTCAACCCCTACTCCTAGTTCCTAACCTTCTTTCAAGCCAAAGTGGATTCCAGCTACCAGCAGCTTCTTGCCCATGTTTCCCCCACTCCACTTACATCTCTGACCTTCAAATGTTGCTGCTCTGGTGACATGCCCCTCAAAATGCTGCCTTTCCACCTTCACACCTGTGGATGCCCTTCAGGTTGCCAAGTTGATCACCAAACTCAAGGCCTCCACCTGCCCTCTGGACCCCATGCCCACAGCCCTGGTCAAGGCATCCCTTTCCACTGTTTCCCCCATTACAGTGGACACTGTTAATTCCCCCACGTCATCTGGCATTTTCTCATCTTCCCTCAAGACTGCCTCCGCTACCCCCATTCTCAAGAAGTCTGGTCGGGACCCAGCCGACCTCAACAAATATCGGCCTATCTCCATCTGCCACCCAACTCCACCATCACATGTCCAACTATGAGCTCTATGAACGCCTTCAGTCTGGTTTCCGGATGCACTACTGAGACTGCCCTCATCAGGGTCACCAATTCAGTCACATAATGTCTCCCACGCCATTCTCCTCGCCCGCTTGTCTGACCACCTTGGCCTCACTGATACAGCCCTTTCCTGGTTTAAGTCCTACCTTTCTGACTCGGTACACTTTGTGACCAATGGTGGTTGTAGATCTCCCGCTGCCAAAGTTGATCAAGATGTTCCCCAAGGCTCAGTGCTTGGCCCACTTCTCTTCAATATCTACACTGCTGTGTAAAAGTATTTGCCCCCTTCCTGATTTCTTATTTTTTTGCAAATTTGTCACATTTAATCGTTTCAGATCATCTAATACATTTTAATATTAGACAAAGATAAGCCGAGTAAATAAAAAATGCAGTTTTTAAATGATGATTTCATTTATTACGGGGAAAAAGCTACCCAAACCTGGCCCTGTGTGAAAAAGTAATTTCCCCCTAAACCTAATAACTGGTTGTACCACCCTCGGTGACAACAACTGCAATCAAGCATTTGTGATAACTGGCAATGAGTCTTTCACATCGCTGTGGAGGAATTTTGGCCCACTATTCTTTGTAGAATTGTTTTAATTCAGCCAAATTGGAGGGTTTTTGAGCACGAACGGCCTGTTTAAGGTCATGCCACAGCATCTCAATCAATTTTAAGTCTGGACTAGGCCATTCTAAAACCTTCCTTTTGTTTTTTTTAAGCCATTCAGAGGTGGACTTGCTGGTGTGTTTTGGATCATTGTCCTGCTGCCTGACCCAAGTTTGCTTGAGCTTGAGGTCACAAACTGATGGTCGGACATCTCCTTCAGGATTTTCTGGTAAAGAGCAGAATTCATGGTTCCATCAATTACGGCAAGTCGTCCAGGTAGCAGCAAAAGCAACACCAGACAATCACACTATCACCACCATGTTTGACTGTTGGTATGATGTTCTTTCTATGAAATGCTGTGTTAGTTTTACGCCAGATGTAACGGGTCGCACACCTTCTGAAAAGTTCAACTTTTGTCTTTTCAGTCCACAGAATATTTTCCCAAAAGTCTTGGGGATCATCAAGATGCTTTTTGTCAAATCCTTTTTGTTCTATTTGGTCAGCAGTGGTATTTGCCTTGGAACTCTCCCATGGATGCCATTTTTGCCCAGTCTTTCTCTTATTGTTGAATCATGAACGGTGACTTCAACGGAGTCAAGTGAGGCCTGCAGTTCTTTAGATGTTGTTCTGCGGTCTTCTGTGACCTCCTGGATGAGTCTTCGAAGTGCTCTTGGGGTAATATTGGTAGGCCGGCCACTCCTGGGAAGGTTCACCACTGTTCCAAGTTTTCTCCATTTGTAGATACTGGCTCTCACCGTGGTTCGCTGGAGTCCCAAAGCCTTAGAAATGGCTTTGTAACCCTTGACAGAGTGATAAATGTCAATGACTTTGTTTCTCATCTGTTCTTGAATTTCTTTAGATTGCGGCATGATGTGTTGCTTTTTGAGATCTTTTAGCCTACTTCACTTTGTCAGACAGGTTCCACAGGGTCTTCATTTTTTTTTTTCCGAAAATGTCAATATTTTTGATTTTCATAAAATAAATAAAGGTGCAGTGAGATGCCAGTAAACACCAAGAATCTATGTTTTTCCTCTGCCTCAATTGTTAGACTTTAAATGCAAATTATCGAAAAACAATTTTCAAAACTGATTTTTCAACCTTGTGGCATTTATAAAATCATTAAATTCATCTGATTTTGAAATTTGGACTGAAGTTGTATCTGTTGGGATCTATGAAAGATCATTTTTCTAGATTGATGCCAGGGGGTTGGTTTGATGATAACGATTTTCGTTATTCCATAACATAAATTAAATTCATAAATTTTCCAAACAAAAAAATCCTATGTCATTTTGAACTATTTAAACCTTTCATATGAGACTAATTTTGAAATCTGACAATGGGTTATTGAAATATCAGTGCCACAAAATATTTTGATTTTGTCATTGATTTTCCATGGCAAGCATGTAAATTTTATCAAAATACTACATTTTATGAGGTAAAAAGATGATGATTATGTTTATTTCTTAGTTTTTACATTATTGTGGTTATTTCTACACTTTACCCTCAAGACCCCTTAAGTGATTTCTTGATTCAACAGGTCTGGCAGTAATCAGGCCTGGGTGTAGCTAGTGAAACTGAACTCAAAAAATGTGGTTAATCACAGTAAATTCATGATTTAACAAGAGGGGGCAATTACTTTTTCACATAGGGCCAGGTTGGTTTGGATAGCGTTTTTCCCTTCATAAATTAAATCATCATTTAGAAACTGCATTTTGTATTTACTCGGGTTATCTTTGTCTAATGTTAAAATTTGTTTGATGATCTGAAACATTTAAGTGTGATAAATATGCAAAAAAATAAGAAATCAGGGAGGGGGCAAATACTTTTTTCACAGCACTGTAAAATTCTGGAGTCACCGACTGCCTATATCCAATCAGGTGAGAGAACGCCATAAAGACGCGTTTCTCTTTGCTTGTGAAGGCGCAGAGCTGAATCTGCGTTGTTAGTGTGCCATATGCTGGAAAAAATCATTAGAAGAAGATGAAGAAAATCTGTTTTGTTGGCAATGGTCGAACAGATGAAGCTTCTGATCCCAGCGCTATGGAGACGGCGTACATAATTTAACGGCCAAAACGCCAAAAAACAGTAGAGGAACAAATAGAATTAAGGAGGAAAAACACGAGACGGCCAAGAGTTGTATTTATATCGGTGCCACTTTCAATGGGGAAAACTGAAGGAATCAAAGGGTTTAAAAAGCGATGCCCAGCTCGCCTTGCTGCTATTGGACAGGTAAGCTTTGTTTTACAATGTTGCAGTGGCGGTCCGTCGGGAGAAACAAAGGGCCAGGAATAACCTCACCTTTCACAGCCTAACCTAAACCTCTTGCAGTTTACTTCTCCCGATTAGCAACAGTGTCGAAGTGTCCTTGAGCAAGACACTGAACCCCATGCTGCTCCTGATGTGCAGGTTGGCGCCTTGCACGGCAGCCTCCGCCATCAGGGTGAATGAGAGGCATAATTGTAAAGCACTTTGTGTCATCTAACTAGAAAGGCGCTCTATAAAATGCAGTCCATTTACCAAAATGCAGTCCAGTGGCTCAAACTAATTGGTAGAACCGACGAGAGTCCAATTTATTTTTGAAAGCATTGTTATACATTGCACCACGAAATTATAAGAGGTTTTCTTCCGCACATAAATGACTACGTAAAATATCAATATGTCTTTATAATTTCTGTGCTTGTGTAGCTTCTGAAACAGCACAGATTTGCAATAATTATTTGCAATTAGCCATGAGAATCCGTTCTATAGTCTGAATGTAGTGACAGCCAAAGGGCGTTGTTAGGTACGATGCACAGCTGAGTGATGGCAAAAATAATTGCTGTGAAGTCAGTGAAAATTTCGGATATTTTGCATTTATGTTTCCATCCTAACAATGTTGTATCAATTATATAAATGTTGGAAATAGGCATTCATTTTTTCATTATCATTTCTTGTTTCGGACAATGCATTGGTCTTGGTCGTTCACTTGATAAATTGTTTGATTGTTAATCAGGTGAACTTAAATGAGAACAGCGAGAGGACAGTCGAACGGTAAAGGGTAAGGTTACTGAAGGCCCTCAGTACATGTGACCGCACGCCGCTGCTCTGTTGTAGTTTTGCAGTTTTATCAGTCTCGAATAGTCCTGTTGGTGGTTTTTAATCCTGCTACTGTCAGTTTATAAATGAACCGTCATTGTTTGTGGCTGAATACAGCTTGCTTCGCTGTGTAACGACAACATGTGTAGCTAAAGGACACCAGCTAGTTTTAGCTAATACCTTCATAAAGCCATTCATACCGAAGTTTCACCATGGATGTAATGTGTCGTTGGTCAATGTTTCAGTGAGGCTTTCACACGATAATCACTGAGAGTGTCTGTTTATATTGTACTTATATTGTTACCTGAGTCGCTACTCTCCTCTGCCTCTGTTGGAGACCGATGCGCGTCCCTGTGTGTGGCATGGGAATGGGGGGCGGGGACTGCTTACATAGGCTTCGGACAAGAAGCTGCGAAAACAACTAAATCAGCTATAGCTGATTATTAATTAACCCAGTGCTTTCCCTGAATTCCATCTCCCATTGTAGGATTTTTTAACAGTGCAACCTAATTTATTTTAAGATTGCACTTAATCATAATGTTTTCAGCATTCAAAAGAATAGGCTGCATTTCCAGGGAAGCATAGTTGCACACTGGTTGTCGCGTAAAGTGATAATTAATTTATTAAACTACAATGTGTTTTTACTCATAAAAACAGATGTCTTCCCCCCAGCCCCCTTCACTGCCTAACCCAGGGGATCAATCAATCAATCAATCAATCAATTTGCCGTTAGCACCACAACGGGCGGTAAGATTCACCAGCAGCTTATTCAGGAGATAACAATAGTGTCACTTTGGTTGGAAACGTTTTCTCATTTAGGCGTATCAAGCCGATTGGACGCAGATGCAGAAATAAATATATTCCGTTTTGTAAGCAGCAGGAATTCAGAAGCTTCGTAAGACTTTGACATTTTATGTCGCCATAAATGTGGATAGGACAATGCAAGATAGCAAAGAACTATAAAGCAAGCTGAGGGGAAATGGATACAAAATGAGCCTCACAAATTAACACTTAGTTGGTAATTCGGAAACCTAAATGAGATCAAGTTTGGAGATATAATGCACTTTAAGGCGAGGTGAGAGCAGTGCCAATATCCCTCCGATGACAACTCCAGAGTGGAAGAGGTTAACAGGATTACCCCTATATGAACCAATCGTAAGTTGTTTGACAGACCCCAGATCTATGCATATATGTGTCACTGGGGTTTCCCATAATGGCGGTAGACGCGCATTTATGTGGCGGTGGTATTCTACCTTATCAGCTAGCAGCGCATATATGCGGCAGTGGGATTTCGCCGCATGGCGAATTCATCGCATATGTGTGTCTGTGGTACGGATAGCATTAAACGCAAAAAGGGTTCAGATAACGTACTGGCTGATGCTCCCTCTCGAGTACCACTGATTTGATGTGGTTGCATTTTTTGGTGCATGTGTGTATTTTCATAAAAACAAAGTGACTATATTTGGAAGTACTTGAACAAACTTGAGTTCGTCCTTGTGGGGGGAGGGGTTATGTCTTTGTGCACATTCGATTTAAGTTTAGTATTGTTTTTTTATCTGTAACTCTCTTTCTCCATTTCCCCAAAACTTGCTACAGTGTTGCTGCCACCTCCTTCGTATGTCATCACTTCCACCTCCTCAGCATTCCGTTCATCAGTCAATCATCTTTTACCAGCCGTGCCTAGCCATGCTTCCCACAACTCAGGAGACGCCCTACTATTTAAAATCCTGTTGGCCATATCATATTCCCAGCTGTTTGCTGCTGTTATGATTTACTTGTTGTTCTGTAAGTGCTTTGATGTTTGTGTTATGCTGTTTTTTTTTTTTTTACTCGCACTACATTTTGGTTTTCAGCCACACCACGGAAAGGACAGGGTAGACAGGAGCTCCTATACATTTCCATGCAAGTGTGCGTCAGTTGTATAGACACCCTAGAGTGGAGCAATTGCCACCCGCTGTACGTTTTGTTTGGGTAGTTAGAGTCGTTAGTTAGGTTTTTTGTTATTTGATTTTGTTGCATTGATAGACAGTTGGACTGTCCCTTGAGTAAGATTGATTTGGTTTTGTTGTTTTTGTTTAGAAGTCAATGACCCCTTTATCAACTTTTAGCGGTGCAGCTCATATAAAAGAGAAGTTATGGGTCTCTAAATATGGTTACAAATTAAGTGCAGGAAAAAAGTGGGCATGGCACCCTAATTTCCCAGGGCCAGAATGCTTAAATGACTAAAGGTATGAAGCTGAAATGTGAGATTCCTTCATTTGGGGTCAAGAACTAATTTAAAAATTTTTTTTTAGTAAAATTTGAGAGATGTCACTGGGGAGGAATTGACATGGAATGACCCGGGAGTAACGTTAGGTTACTTAGTTAGCAAGCCGGATAGCATCGTGGCTAGCTATGGTAATATTGTCTGATTTTTCTTAAGTGTTCAACAGCTGCACTTCGCACAAGGAGAAAAAATTGGATTTTATTTCAGGCAGCATTACCCTTGCCTCATCATTATCTCTACTTTCTTTTCTTCCCATTTTGTGTTTGTTCTTTGATGACAGCATTTTCAGGGAAGTCAATTTGATTGGTCATCATATTTCTCATAAATATCCACAAAAAGAAAGATAGGGGAAGGATATTTTCCATAATATAAACGGAAAATATGCAGAATATCCTCCGTCAATTAAAAAAAAAAATTAAATTATCTATCGTAGACCCCTAAATATTGACAAGATTATTACACATTGATGAATTAAAGTTTTAAGAATGTTACTTCCCAAGACTGACATTAATTTGTCTTTGCGGTCATTTATAAAACTAAAAAATTTGAGATTTTATGACCTTGATAAAGAAAAATTCCGAGCATGGCACCTTTTTACCAGTTTCTTTTAGACTGCCACAGTGATCATATTGCCACAGCCATGAGTTTAATTGTGAACGGATCCCCATCGCACACAGGCTAGGGTGCAATTGCACCTTCGGTTTTAAAGCCACTGGTCATCAAGAGTGTGAATATGAACTAATGTTTGAATTTCCTTCACTTTGCACAACCTTCTCTAACCGCCATAAATCATCTCAGCGTATTCCCGAAACCCGCTCAGTACTGAGCGGACACACAAACTAAGTCAGTGAATATATAGCCACATTAGCAAGCCAGTTCTCAATCCTGTCCATTAAGCATCTTTATGTGGAGTGCTGTTTACTTGAAACAAGGTTAGTAATACAACTGTAGTGGAGATTACACCTCGGTCACACTTTAGATGAAGTGTTGCTCATAAAGGCTTTATACAGTATGTATAATGCTTTCATAAATGAGACATAATGTCTTCATAAATCATACATGAGCAAATGTCATGCTTTGTAAAGGGTGAAATAACACATCCTTATTAAGCATGTGATGCCAGATGTCATATAACTGACAATGTCACTTAGCCAGTGGCTAAATACTATAGAGGGTGACATTGTCAGCTAAGTGACATTGTCATTGTCACATCTGGCATCACATGCTGTATAAAGCCTATATGAGCAGCACTACATCTAAAGTGTGACCTACACCTCTAACTGAACCATTGACTATCTGTGAACTGGACAAAGCCGTAAACCAAGCATTGCATTGGACTGGATCATGTTAGACTGATGATTCTGCATTTCTTTCATTTTCCCCACTGATCCAAAGTTGATTGGGATATTTTTGCTACGTCTGAAAGTTGTCTCGACCATCCCCACCCAAATCTACGCCTATGTAGCTGCAACATGAACTCTGTTGTCAGTTGGTATTCAGGTTGCCACGTCTATAACAGATGATAATGGTAACAATTTACCAACATCATCTCCACTCGACAAGGAGGTGGTTCATGCTCATGCACAGTACTTAACAAATTTATTAGACCACCTGTCTTAAAAAAAAGAAACACATGAATATTTAAGAAATTTGTCAAAAAACTTGTTGAAACTAAAAATATTTTGTTATTTCTTTGGCAAATAACAAACTGTAACCACTAAAGAGTCCTTATTCACACATAAAAACAAAAACAATATTTTGTATGACCTCCTTTGGCCTTGATAACAGCTTGCATTCTTGCATTCAACCACTAAAACAAATTTTTTGGAAATTACCAACACTGTCAATTTAGGGCAGCTGTGGCATAAACCTTACATTGGGTGGTGGTCTTATAAATTTGTTAAGCACTGTAGCTTTCCCACAGCCATGAAGCTAAATTATGTTAGTTAGGCATTGAATTTACTTGGGATGGATGATCAGCCAGACTTTGAGTCTGAGTCTAGATTTGAGTGACACCTTTTCGGAGATGTAAATCAGAGAAATATCATATTTTAAGGATATATGTCTTGAAATAAATATTCAGACATTTTAGACATTCACAGTGGAGTCTAAAACATAGTAAATGCAATGCAGTTTTCTGTGGAATTTGTTCAAGTTGTTCCTTAAATCTTCAATTTATGACATGAAATGCCACAGAAGAACACATTTAAAGGAAAACACGTCATGTTAAAAATGGAAAGAACAGATATTTTGAGATTAAAGCGTAATTTTAAGGAAATGTGAATGACATTGCACAGTTTGTTTTACTACAGGATAAGATAGGCTATAGATGGGAGATGTTAGAATAAATGCTTCAAGGAAATAAGTGCTGAGGTGTTAGTGATAATTTATGCTTGCTTTTATCATTTAATGTACCCGTGTTTGTGGTGCTTGTTAGTATTGTGCATGAAACAGTGGCATGTGGCTTAATTAAGTAAGGGTAGTCAACTTTAAATTGCAAAAAATAGTGAAAATTGACTAGAAAAATGTCCAAAAACATCAATCTGAAGAACACATGAATTAAGCTGTCTAAGGTACACTAGAATGCACTAAAGAGCACCATTAAAAAAATAAAGTACAATAAATTCCTCAGGGGGGTATGGCCCCTGATCCCCCTAGAGGCTGAGTGACAGTGTGGCGCCACCTTGAACTCTTGACAGGCTACTATTTTTATTTAACCTGCTACATTCATTTTTTGGGAACACTCTGACACTGTGTATTGTATGATAATAATCAAAATGAGATGTATTTCCAGCCATCCTAGATTTGATTTGATGAGAATGCTCATGAATTTAACACTTTACATGCAGCTGAGTCACAAACCTGATTGCTCTTGCGACTACCTACCTGCCAGGATCTTTGACAATCCACCAGTTATTAACATCCTTGAAGGGGTAGCAAGTGACTTGCTGCTGATGGGAGCTCCCACGCCCATTTTCATACCTTCGTATCATGAGAAAGTTAAACATCATATATCATATTTAAAAATATTAACCATGGCTGAAAATTGTGCGGATTCTGAGTATTTCCCCTGACCTGATGGGATAATTTGCCTTGTGAGAGTGCAGCCAGCATGGGACAGGTTTGCTTGATTTGCTGCGGAGTGTTACCTGGGAGCCAAATGCCACCTCCAGAGGCTGGCCTTGTGTGATCCTTGCTAGGCCACCCTGTAAGCAACACAACGGAAATCACAGAATGTGAGGTTGCTCCCATCATCTCACAGTGCATTCAAAATACAAAGAAAGTGTCATTTTAAAACGACAAACAACTGATGTGCCAATTTGACAAAGAAAATCCCATTTCCGAAAAAGAACAATATGGAAAATTCTCGTAAAAACAGCAATGATCTGTGAATCATCTTTGACCTGTACTAAACTGAAAACAGTACAAGACAAATCACTTCATAATTCACTTAGACACCTTTATTTTTTTTTTTGTAAATACACACTCACTCTGACTTTGATTCCTGCTGTACGCTCCAAAAAAAATTAGTAACAGGGGCAATACAAAATTGTGAAAGTGCTGTAATGCTCAAAAATGGGCGTTATTGAATGATTCAACAGTTCATGAACATTGTTGGGGTCACACGGAGAAAAACTTTCATATGTGAGGAAATTCAAAATGGAGCCCCGGATTTCCCGTGACCACTTGCTGCCTGTAAGCCCCTCCCACCAGCAGGCCAGGCACATAAAAGCAGTGGTCAACCAGTTTATCACTCTTTTGGCTCTTGTCTTTTGGCTCTTGGCTCTGGACTCTCTCTTTTGGCTCTGCTCTCCCCCCTTGGTGAGGCTCTGGACCCCTGGGGACTGCTTAGTTTGGAGTACTCCACGCCCACCTCTTAGCCTCCCTCTCCCCCGTGGCCATGCTGAAGCATCAGCCACGCTACCAGAAGTAGAGCAAGCCTTGGAAGCAACACCTTGCTTTTGAGGAGCGGCCAGCCTCCCTCCTTTTCCGCAACGAAGACACGGACCTTTTACAGCACCAGAACCGCTCTTTCCAGCCGGATCAGCATCGCCCAGGATCGGATCCTCAACCAAGCAGCAACTACCAAACCTCTTTCCTCTACTAAGGACTGGTAACGACTGGGCATCCAAACCCTCTTTTATGACTTGGACGGACTGTCTGTATTTGTTAAATGACAGTTGCTGTGATTGTTTTTAAGGATTGTGTTTTAGTAGGTCAGGATGGTATTAATGTGTAGCAGACAAGGTCTTACATGCAAATAACCCTCTGTATACTAACGCGGCACCTTTCCTGTGCAGAATGCACACATATCTCTTCATTTTAATGTAATACATACACAAACACAAGCGTTTTAAGTCATTTAAACTGATTTTACACGCTATCTTTAAACTTTTCTTTGTAACAAAGACTTGGTCTTGTAACAGTGGGGTTGCCCTCCCCCTGTCCACATGGCCAATAAGGCTCCTCCACTCACACCTTAGATCATCCCTTTGTTCTCTCTCACCCACATTCACAGACACACACACACTCACACCTTCATTGTGCATATAGTGCTAGTGTTTAGTGTAGTTCAGATTGTGTGTTTTATTTGTTTAATTTAAATAAATATTCCTCAAAGACATATGCTGTGGTTATTGATGTTGTACAAGAGTGAATGAAATTGCCAACCTGTTCTATGTAGAACTCCAAATCCTTCAATCTAACTATTGATTGGGTAAGTTGGTTACAATTATTAATTTAATTATTAATCAATTTCCATATTAATAGCTTAGTGGATATTGAGACTGAGGTTTTATTAATTGGCTATCGTTTTCCCTTCACTGAGGAAGGATGATGGAAGGATTATTAATTTGTATCTGTTTGTCCAGACCCCAGGAAGACTAGCGCTCACTCTGGTGTGTCGCTAATGGGGATCCTAAATAAATAAATAAATAAATAGATGGTGCCCCGAGGTATTCATATTCATATTTAATATTAATATTACAATATCATATGTTTTTTTTTGATAGTCAAATTAATAATATTAATATCATTAGGCAAATTGCCTCAACACATGGTGTCCACTTGTGAGGTGTAACCCCAACAGCCGGCACCCTTGTGTGATGTGCCATTGCACTCACAACAATGTCGCCACTGCTTGGGCATTATCACCACAAAGGTGCCACCATTCGAGGCATTTCCCCAACAACATGAAAAACAACAATACCGTCCCCAGTGCACAATATCATTGAAAGATTCAGCGAATCTAGAGAAATCTCTGCATAAAGAAAAAGGTTGAAAATCAATAGTAAATGGACCTGATCTTCGCTCCCACAGATGGCACTGCATTGAAAACGAACATGCTTTTGTGATGAATAGAATTGCATGCGCTTATCTTGAAAAACATTTTTCAGTATGCATACAGTGAACTCCAAAATTACTGGTGCCCCTGACTGGCAATGCACTGACAATCCTTGATAAAATTCCAGAAAATATATTTATTAAGAAACTCAAAAAACAACATGTGAAAAATACAGTAAGATATTAATGTTCCAATGGAAACAACCAAAATCATTGACTGATTTATTTAACGATCAATTTCCTCCAAATCAAGGTTTCACAATTAATGGCATCCACTCGGTGCCATTAAAAATACACGGGGGAGGTATGCACTGTATTTGCCGCGAGTTGAATAATCAATCGATTTTTATTGCTTTTTTAGCAAGATACGAGTGGAAATTACGAAAAGCGCGTGGTATTGTAATCCCGACATGCACCACATGGACGCGCTGAGCACTTCATTCATAACAAACATTGAGTTGTTTTTGATGTGTACAGTAATGCTTGATTTGCTCTTTTGGGTGTTTTGGCAGAAGAAAAACTCTTAACAAACCTGCAGTAAGCGAGAGAAGAGAAATCTCTCAACTCAAGGTTTGTGAATTGAGACAGATATGCAAAGATTCAGATGTACCACACTCAAGCAACAATTGAAAAATGTCTGCTGTCAAAACACACATTCGCACACAACAGGCAAACCATCCCCATTTACTGCCCGCTCTTTCTCAACTACCACGATAATAGAGTCACTTAATACGTCTGAAAACTAGGTTGACTTGATTTTTATTTTGGCTGTTTTAGCACAGATATCTTGCAATAATAATTTAGTTTTTTCGTGATTTCAATCACATAATTACTCGTTCTCAGCTGCCGGGTTAGCTCACTCGGTCAAGGGGCCGCATTTGCGGAGCAGTAGTGACTACCACAGCACAGGTTCGATCCCCGGTTGTACCAACCGGCAGTGGTCGGCAGCTTTTTCAGGGCAGCGCACAATTGGCTATAGCGCTGCGGGTAAGCAAATTGGGAAGGGACTGCCGGGAAGGGATATTAAGGATGGTTGCCTTGTTCGTTGCTCAAGCGCCTCCTGTTGGCCAGCAAGGCACTCGTCAGTGAGTTTCTAAGCTTGCTCATGTTAGGGTATCCTCTGCCCTCGTTCTGAACTTGCGATAGTTTCGACCAATGAGTGTAAAGATGCTGACAGGAGCGTGCTTCGGAGGAGAGCCGCGAACTGTCTCTCTCTCCTGAGCTGGCAACAGGGAGTCGCATACGAGCAAGCCTTGTACATAGTTCCTGAATTGGGCATTCTAAATTTGGGTGGGATTGGAGATGCCGAATTTAAAAAAAATAATAATAATAATATTTACTCGTTCTCTATAGACAACAAAGTTAAATTTGCTTTCTAGTTAGTTTTGCGGACACAAATTAATGTCATTTACTCCGCAATAATTGGGTCCCACGCCATAAGTCACCTCATGGCTACGGTGTTTCTGCAACAAATTTGCACTGTTCAAAACAACCAGCTAGCAAACATGATCCTGACCTCTTCTCAACATGGATAAGTGCGCAGGTGCACACAGGGTCCAAAATTAACTTTTTGGCTTACCAGCCAAGTGGCTGGTAGAGGAAAAAAAATTACCAGCCAATCAGATTTTTTACCAGCCAAAAATATAAATGTGTTTTTATTATTGCAGTTTGCCATTATTAGAGTATAGCGTGTCATCCTGGTCTCATATGCAATTCTTAATCAATATTATAGTGTAAAGTAGTAGTAGTAACTTTAATTGTAGCCTACGCAGAAAGATTAATACAATGCTTTCAAGACTGGCAAACATAATACATTTGAATTAATGAATCCAGTGGTATTTGCCTTTAAGTGCGACAATTAAAAACAATTATTGAAGAATGAGTGAGTTCAGAGTTCAGTATTCTGTGGTGAAGAACTGCGAAGAAAAAAAATCTTCCAGTGACGGCTCGTGAAATGGCAACAGGGGAAGCTCAAACAATCCCTTATGCCCCCGTCACACTTATCCAAAATCAGCAGAAATCAAGCAGAACCAGCCGGAATGAAGAATTTTCTAAATTCGCGCAACATTTGGGAGGGAATCTCAAATTGACCAAAATTCTTACAGCTTTGAAAGAATGCCGTCCGTATACTTAGAATGAGCTTCGAACCTGCCTCAAATGATTCTTGCACATTCTGGGTGTATTAGCTCTCGAATGCAGCGTGAATGTAGTTGGAACACAGTAGGAATATTTAGAATGCTGTAGATTGCAGTCAGAATATTTAGAATGCACTTCAAATGTCGTACGAGTGCGGTTCAATTGCTGCCTGAACACCACCTCAAGTCTGGTTGGAAGGTGCCTCGAATGCTGTACGAATTCACATCGAATGCAGTCAGAACGTTCCCAGAATGGCCGCCGAATATGGTTGGAACGTCAAAGAATTCAAACAGAATGCAGCTCGAATACTCAGAATGTACTTGGAACGCACTTAGAATGTAACACGAGGGTCCCGTTTTTTCATTTATAACGCACACCTGTCAACTCTCACACATTTGGTGTGAGTTTATGTGGCATATTTACGTTCCTCTGCTGTAGTCAGCAATTATTCAACGCATGTGTAAGAGATTCTCGCGCGGAACTGAAGTCCTTGTGCATGGAGGTTTATCAGTTTCACCTGCGTTATGACTCCCTACTTCTCATGCTTTATTTACTCAGGGGTTGGAAGCAATGCATGTGTTTCATTATCGTTTAAATTGTTTAAATTAAATAAGATCATTTGAAACGTCTTTCTTTCAATGAAGTTAAGAAAGTGAAGAAAAGCGTGAGAAGTCAGGAGTCATAACGCAGGTGAAACTGACAAACCTCCATACACAAGGACTTATATTCCGCGTGAGAATCTCTTACATATGCGTTGATTGAGTAATTGCTGACTACAGCAAGGGAACATAAATATGCCACAAAAACTGACGCCGAATGCGTGAGAGTTAACAGGTATGTGTTATTAATGAGAACTGGCCACACCAGATAATGTTGAGAGTTTTTGGAGTTTCTGTAATGTTAATTTAAATGAATGACTAACTGTGTTTTGACTGGCCATTCATGATTTCTATAAAAAATGTTACCTATTCTCCAATTTCAGCCAGGGTACGCAAACTTTTGAGCGCAAGTGTATATCTGTCACAGTCAGTTTGTGAAACCAGTCATTTCGTGAAATAACAAAATTTTTTTTAGTCATTTAGTGAAGTGACTGAAGTTTAGCAGAAGCCATTTCATGAAATGACCAGTTTCACAATCTGACCGTAACATATGTAACCATGGATAGGGATGTGCTAAGTTCAGCGCCACAGCCCTAAGAAAAAATTTCCAATCATCACCAAAACTAGTATGGATCCTCTTCATATGAACATTGACCCACAAAACAAAAATGAAAAGAATCCAACAAAAATTTAAGTCAGTGGACAAAGAACAATAAATTGTGGAATTGTGGAAGGACTGATGGACTGATGGACAGATGAACGGACAGGGGAGATTGAAATATATGCCCATCTGGTGAGTGTATATAAAGGACAGAAAAAAATCCCTTAGAAACCATAAGAGCTGGTGTCCTCCTCAAATGAGTACTTGGAGGGTTGTCACAACTTTTTTGGAAATGGGGTTGTAGAATGTAGATCAGCTGTGCAAGTACAAACCCCAATTCCAATTAAGTTGGTATATTGAGTAAAACGTGAATAAAAACAGAATACAATGATTTGCAAACCCTTTTCGACCAATATTCAATTGAGTACATTACAAAGACATGATATGTTGAAACTGATGAACTTAACTGTTTTTTTGGAAATATTCACTCATTTCGAATTTGATGCCTGCAACACATTCCAAAAAAAACTGGGATAGGGGCAACTAAAGACTGGGAAAGTTCACTTTTGCTCAAAAAACACCTGTTTAGAACATTTCACCGGTGAATAGGTTATTTGAAAACAGGTGAGTGTCATGATTATGTATAAAAGGAGCATCCCCGAAAGGCTCAGTCATTCACAAGCAAGGATGGGGCAATGGGGTGTTCACTTTGTGAACAACTGCGTCAGCAAATAGTCCAAAAGTTTAAGAACAACGTTTCTCAAGGTGCAATTGCAAGGAATTTAGGCATTTCATCATCTACAATCCATAATATCATCAAAAGATTCAGAGAATCCGGAGAAATCTCTACACGTAAGCAGCAAGGCTGAAAAGCAATGGCCGTGACCGTCGGTCCCTCAGTCGGCAATGCATTAAAGACCGATATCATTCTGGAAAGGATATTACCACGTGGGCTCAGGAACACTTCGGAAAACCATTGTCAGTTAACACAGTTCGTCGCTACATCTTCAAGTGCAAGTTGAAACTCTACCATGCAAAGCGAAAGCCATATATCAACAACACCCAGATACACCGCGGGCTTCTCTGGGCCAGCGCTCATTTGAGATGGACTGACGCAAAGTGGAAAAGTGTGCTCTGGTCCAAAGAGGCCACATTTCAAATTGTTTTTGGAAATCATGGACGTCGTGTCCTATGGGCTAAAGAGGAAAAGAACCATCCAGATTGTTATCAGCACAAAGTTCAAAAGCCAGCATCTGTATGGTATGGGGATGTGTTAGTGCCCATGGCATGGGTAACTTGCACATCTGTGAATGCACCATTAATGCTGAAAGGTACATACAGGTTTTGGAGCAACATATGCTGCTATCCAAGCGATGTCTTTTTCAGGAATGTCCCTGCTTATTTCAGCAAGACAATGCCAAGCCACATTCTGCACTTGTTACAACAGCGTGGCTTCGTAGTGAAAGAGTGCGAGTAATAGACTGGCCTGCCTGCAGTCCAGACCTGTCTCCCATTGAAAATGTGTGGCGCATTATGAAGCGCAAAATATGACAACGAAAACCCCGGATAGTAGAGGAACTGAAGTCGTACATCAAGCAAGTATGGGAAAGAATTCCACTGACAACACTTCTTCAATTAGTGTCCTCAGTTCCCAAATGCTTATTGAGTGTTGTTAAAAGGAAAGGTGATGTCACACAGTGGTAAACATGCCCCAGTCCCAGCTTTTTTGGAACATGTTGCAGGCATCCAATTCAAAATGAGTGAATATTTCCAAAAAAAAAAAAAAAAAAAGTTTATCAGTTTGAACATTAAGTGTCCTGTCTTTGTAGTGTACTTAATTGAATATAGGTCGGAAAGGATTTGCAAATCATTGTATTCCGTTTTTATCCACGTTTTACACAAAGTCCCAACTTCATTGGAATTGGGCTTTGCAATCAGAATTACATGAATAGCAAACCCAGCAAAGGTGTTAAACAGAGGAAGCAACGCCTATAGTGCAGTTCACAGGGTGGCTCACTCAGGGACATAAGAGTCATCTGATTCTGTTCACGGTTTATCCCCTGCCACAGCACGTTGAAAGGAGCTGTGTCACGATTACTGCGCATACTCAGAACTTATATCCTACGAAAGCGAATCTGCTTGACTGCAAGTCATTATCTGATTCCATACTTGCCAATCCGCCTTCGTTTTATGTCGTATTTATATATTTTAGGGACTCCAGCATCGTGCTTTTTATGTCAAGTAACTTTCTATGGAAATTTGAGGATTCAAAGTGCAATTTTAAAGAGGAACTCAGAAGTGTTTGAAGTTTCAAAATTTTTGTGTTTTAGCAGTAGATTATGGATTAAATAATTAAAAAATAAATCAACTTGAGAGATTTGGGTGAGAAATAAGTTTTCAGAGGCGCTTTGTTTCTGCGCCTACATTCATCTGTTCAGTGTGACGTCATATCCAGCGCTATGTGTTGACAGTTTGGTGAAAACAAACAGCCGTCATACCCAGACAACCGTGGTGCTGTCAAGAAGTGTGCAATCATTAATTTCTTTCAGTTTTACAGTTATTTTATTGTGAAATGTAATCATGTATTCACATCACAATGATCTACCAGACAGTGCTAAGAAGCATTACCGGTTGAAATTTGAGAGCTATGGCCTGACAGTATCTATACAGACTGCCAGCTGGAAGTTGGAGGAACCAGCCAACAGAGTGGCGACCACTGCAATGAGCAGATGTGTAGTCGTATCTCATTGAGACACTTGGTTCGCAGTTTTTCACGATATGCAAGGCACAATACAGAATACAAATTTGTATGATGACGGCACATAATTGAAAAGCAAAATGGTCCCATTCTAGACATAACAAAACAATATCTGATTGCGGACACTGTATCCAATTTCGGACAATCGGTTGTTGACTCCACTTCAGGTTTTTAATAGTCGTTCAATTTCCAATGATTGTGGGTACAACGCGAGTACTGTTTACACATATTTCAGAAGATTATTTCAAAGTTTCATTAGAATATATTTATTTTTGGGCTAGTACATTGGAAACTATGATAAAACTTGTTACAATTTATTATCTAATTACATGAGCGAAGTGTTGTAACATTATCCAGTGTTAAACGTCATTTTATTACTGTCTAGACGAATGGCCAGGTCGCGAGTGACCTAGCCATGGTCTGGTAAGCTGTCACCAGCCAACTTCGTACAAAAACAGTGATTACGTATTATAACCCCAGATTCTATGAGTATGAGCGTAGCCCTTCAAGGCTGTCGCTATTAGGTTTATCCCAATATTGGGTTTATCCCATGCGCAGCTCTGAAGATTTTCTTTCCCGCCATTGTCCTGCACGATGGCCCCACTCAGGTCTGCATCCACAGTATATTACATTCGCGCGACCTGAGTTCGGCTCCCAAACAAACAGCTTTTTCTTCAGCTGACGATGGTGGAGCACGTAGGGTGGAAACTTAAAGGGGTATGCTCCTACTCATAGAATCTGGGGTTACAATACGTAACCAACGTTCTATTTATGAGCTTCGCCCTTTCAGGCTGTCGCTATTGGAATAAAGGGCGAAGCCGGATGTAGTCTTTGCCCCACTGTGACACCAGTGTAAAAGCATTTACACACCCGACTTACATCGCAAGCGCAGGAGTCAAAATAAATTACAACTTCACTGCGCTAGACCCCTTTAGCGAGTATGATGCAGTGGTTTCAGCATAGACGCTAACCGGAGTTCTCGCGTTCGAGAAACAGTCGATTCATCAGCTGGGCTGACCTACTGCATTGTAATGAGTAGATTACATCCACAATCGATCCATTCACGTTACAGACCTGCTGCTGTGACAGAGGGGGACAAAAGTTACGCATTGTGACTAGTTCCAAAAAGAGCAGAGCAGGTTCCAGAGGCCGCCAGTCTGACTTCCCATGCTAACCAACTTCTTCTGGGGAGCGAGCGGGGACAAACGTTACGTATTGTGACAGTCCCTCGAGCGCATACAAATAATTGTAATGGGAGAGTTTGAACTTCTGCGTGCTGCGTAGTGCAGACAACACAAAACACGAGTGCCCGTCAATTACACTTTACACAGAATGAGTCATTGAAAACTCACATGCATCGCATAGATAGAAGCGAATAAAAGAACATGGACATGTCCATGACGTGGCAGCGTAGATGTCAGTCACTGCAACTCCTCTAAGGAGAGCTGTGGAGGAGGACACTGCCCGCATAGAATGTGCTCAAAGGTCTGGCGGGAGATCTACTCCTGCGCTAACCTACGCTGGTGTGATAGCATCACATAGCCAATAAGCCAGGTGCTGTTTTGTCAGAGGCCTCCCTTGAGAATGCACCCTGTAGTGTACGAATAACTGTTGCGTCTGTCTGATGCTCGCTGTGCGTGCCTCATCATGGAATAGTGCACTTACTGGGCACAGGCTATGTGATATTTCTTCCTCTTCATTCTTATGTGGGGGAGGGAAAAAACCATCCAGAGAGATCATTCTTGAACTAAAAGCACTAGTCTACCATATGTTTCCTGTACATTTGTGTACATATTACTGTACATAATGAATGTTGCGAAAACGAGGGTTTTATCTCCGAAAGGGACATTGTTTTCCAATGATAGGTTGTTTGTTTAATGTTTGCTTCACATTTACTTAATAGTACACATCAAGGGCTTTAAAATGACACCAATGTTTTGGAAATTGAAAGGTATCCACAGGGTCAAAATCTGGGTCGAAAAGGGCCACGCCCAGATTATTGGACAGGAAAGGGTTAATCTTGCCCAAAATTGGGAGATGGTATGAAGTTCCTCTCTGCAATTTTGTAAAGCTCTACATGTATACTTTACTTGAAAACTAACTCCTAAACCCATATCCCATGAGTTGTCGGAGAAATTTGACCCTCAAATATGTCAGTTTCAGTGACACTTCGTTCAAATTTCAATTTTTGATTGTTAATTAGATAACCCCCAAAGGGTTAATGTTGCGAAAAATGCTAGAGACACAATAAACATGTTCTGAAGAAATTAAGTTGCTAGCTTTCTTAGTTTTTGATTTATAAGCAGGTGAAAATGCTTACAAACTGCTAACAGGGGGTTAATGCTGACATGCCCCCTTTTTCAAACCCCTATAAAATCGGAACGCAGACAGATAGTGAACTAAAACAAATTGCTATCATCTTCTACCACTAGACACTACAAACTATCAAAGAAACAAGCAATTCTGAGATCATCAAACTGGGAGGTACCCCCATTTTGGGTGATATCATATGGAATGACCCAGGAGCTTTTACTGATGTTTCTGTCATTCAGAGCAGAGCCCTCTCCGCTGTAGCATGTAATGGCACAGCTGACGGGAGGGCAGGATAGAAAGGGCTGGGAGACGGGAGGAGCAGCATTGCTGACCTTCCCAGACTCAGTAGCAATATCGTGCCATATAGGAGAGCTCCCACTAGCCTGCACTGCTGTGTGGGTAGCAGCGTGCGGTTGCTGTTGCAACAGTGGCATAGTTAGGTTCGCTCACATTAGTCTGCGAAATTAAATCACCATCACTGAGGATCGGACTTGCGATCTTCAGTGTAGGGGCTTCTGAGCTTACCGCTGAGCTAGGACTGTTGTTTAAACGCGGACTGGCGGGCTTTGCCTTTTGTTTGCGCGTGGCAGAGGATTCCAGTATGTGGGGAATACGTGTCGGAACAGTTGCAGAGAACTCTGGAGACAGAGGCAAACTATTTTAAAAGGAACTGTTTCTTAACACAAGGGGAGTGGCCCTGAAAAGGACCGTTGTGAGAAGTCGGACACACATCCCAGCTGGCAGTTATTGCCTCCTCTGCTTCCGCGGCGACTCGGCCAGAGGGTTCGTCCACTTGCATGCTGCGTGAAGATTATGCATGCTGGGACGAGAGGCGTGGCGAGGCGCAGTAGTAGGAGGTGTGGGCTGTACGGTGGGGGGATGGTGGGAAGCCGTCAGGGGCACAGGGGCAGCAGGGGCTGCCGGGCGCTGCTGCAGATAGGGATATTCTCTCCTATCTTGCCAAAAGCCATGAGCGCTGTGGGCAAATATTTACTCGACCCCAGTGACTGCATTTGCTCACCCTCTCTGCTTTGTCAATCGCCTCTCTTCCGGCAGGAAATATTGATGGGTGGAGAGTGTACAGAGAAACAGCTGCAGAAAGTTCAGGGGAGACAGAGGCAAACTGCTTTCTCTGAAGCTGCTTCTTAATGGAGAGATGGCCCGCACTTATAGAAGCTGCACACTCAATTCCCACGGCTCCTTTGACTTGCAGTTGAACGGGGTTACTTCGTTCAAAGTTGTGAGCATGCGCAGTTATCGTGACAGCGCCTTTAACCCCTCTGCACTGAATAGAAATAATGCCAATTTTTCCTGTTATGCATGAGCCTATTTAGGCTTCACAACTCAGTATTTGTGTCACAGAGACTGTGGAAAATTATTCCAGGGAAGCAAGACATTTGGAAATTCAATTACAGAATTATTCAGGAATTACATTACAGAATTTACGGATGCCGGCATCTTTATCTGCGATAAGGGGTTTAGAACTATGAAATATCACAAAGGGCCATTAAAAGGTGTTAACCTGTTTTTACACTATCTAAGCACAGATATGGAAAGAGGGTACTGTATCTGGTCTGCTGACTAAAAAAAATGTAGGACACACCTCACTTAAAATGGAAGAAGTCAGTTCAACATGAATTCATGAATATAAAGGATTACAATACATATCAAAACATTTATTTTGTAGACTCTTACCTTGAGTGAGGCGGAAAATTTGGACGTCAGAAATTACATGTCCTGTCAAGTATTTCTCCCACCCATGAACTTAGCCAGCTGATGTCACCAATGAGTTCAACCTACTAGCTTCAAAAGGGAGCTCATAAGAACACCCAAGTGAGTGGAATAAAATGTTGGGGAGCACTTCTACACCTATATTTTCCACCAGTGGCAATTAAATTTTGGATACAATAAATAGTCAACGCACCTTCAGAGAGGGGACCTAGTGGGCTGAATATTATTATAATTGTTTTTTGATTTAGCACATAGGCTGCAGTAGCTTGGCACAAAGAGCAGATATCTGTATATTCACAATAACTTGAAATCTGCTCAATTGTCCAAAATGAAAATGCAAGCGCTCCCAAAATATCATAAAAATCATAAAATGCAAAATCTTAACAAAGAGGAAAAGAAAGCAGACAGTGTGGGAGTGCCATGAAGGCTTTGTGCCGGTATGACCTGCAAACTGGCTTGAAAGGCACTACTCATCATCTGATCATAGGGTCCACTGCGGTTAAGGAGGCTGAGGTGAGCATAGAAAAATCCAAGGTATAGCAGCACAGGCAACACCAGGAGAGCCAGAAAACGGGCCATTATCTGCAACAGCACAGTCACCTGTGGGGGTGAGAAGAGCACCTCAAATATAGAAGAGCAATACCACCATCAATGCATTGTGATTCCTGTACAAAATAAATACACAAACTGCGCTATTCTTTTCTTAAATGCAATACTTTCATGCAGAGCATAATTTATTTAATTATATATTTATTAACTCACGTAGCATTCTAATAAATTTGTCATCTCAAATCCAAGATCAATATTGGATATCCAATCAATGATCTATGAATAACCCCAACTCAGAAACAGAAAGGATCATACGGAAAATGCACAGAAAAACAGAGCAGTGTTTTCCAAATTTACTCTCACTTAATCGCAGGCGGTCTGAAGGTTAGATTTTTTATGTTTAGTCTTGTCAACTTCATTTTATTTGTAAATATATATCCACTCCTGCCATTCAGGCCCGCAGTATATTCCATAAAAAGTTGGAATGGGTGTCAGTGCCTGCATTGTTTTACATATTGTGTATTTTGAGTCTGTCTTTATTATTTTTCATCTTTCGTTGTTTATTTTAGCAGCTTTGTATATTAGTGTGGCTTTCCATGTATCTGTCACTTGCCACGTGTTTTCTGTTTTCACTCCCATACTTGCACCACCCTTCATTCATTGTTGAGAGACAATTTTTGTAAGATTCACCCAGTAATGCATTAGGGGGTGATACATCATAGTCATGGATTTTCCTAATTCTTTGATATGTTGAAGGCACATATCACAAATGGCAAAAAAATACACAAGGTGGAAAACATTCTGTAAAGCCAATTTGGCACTGGCGTACAGTAGCAGCAAGGAGGCATAGTGGTTAGCACTGTCGCCACACAGCAAGAAGGTCGTGGGTTCGATTCCTGTCTGGGGCCTGTCTGTGTGGAGTTTGCATGTTCTCCCCGTGTTCACGTGGGTTTCCTCCGAGTACTCCGATTTCCCCCACCCACAAAAACATGCATCATTGAAACACTCCAACCAGTACCCCTGACCAAGGAACTGGCTTTAGAACTGGAATTGGTCCCCGGGCGCTGCTCTGTGGCTGCCCACTGCTCCTAACTATAGGATGGGTCAAATGCAGAGGACAAATTACCCCACGGGGTTCAATAAAGTGTATCTTATCTTATCTTATCTTACCGACTTCCTGGGTTTCTGACTCTTGGACTGAACTCCAATTAGGATACTGGATTTGCCCTTGTGTCGTGAATTATCACTGTCTGTCACCAACCTCGACTGTCTGACTTCGAGTTCTAATTAACCCAGTGAACTGCGTTTTCGTCCGCGCCCGAGTTCTGCATCTGCCTCGTCAGTAGGCGCAAATTAGGACTAGTAATACGGTTAAAAATTTGAATAATGATGTGACTTGTTTTTGTTCCAACCATTCTTGCAATCGTAGGATTTTAATAAGCTCTCAATTTGTCTTATTTTGGGTGCAGTTCATGTTCAAAGCAGTTATCTACCATCTTAAGCCTTTTTACATAAATATCCATGAGTATCATGAAGAATCAAAGACCCAAAAACATGTAATACTTTTTTATTTTTTATATTTTTCTTTCTGCAACCAACTATATATATATATATATATATATATATATATATATATATATATATATCTCAGTGCTTAACAAATTTATTAGACCACCTGTCATAAAAAAACGAGAAAACATGAATATTTAAGAAATTTGTCAAAAACTTGTTTAAAACTAAAAATAGGACCAAGGGTCCTGGAGCTTACTGGCAAGCAGTCTTACAGCAATGGTAGAAGTTATGAAAATTTCATGTGAAGTTTGACATTTGAATCAATGAAAATCAAGTCAAGGTCACTAAATAAAAGTTCACATACATTTATAAGACCTTCTGTAATACAATCCTAAGCTCTGAAGCAGTTTTGCTGATACAAGTCATTAAAATATGTCAATATGTATTCAATATGTCAATTGTGAACTTTAAAGGTCACAGAATGTCAAGTTGTGGTCAGCAAATGGACTTCATGTATGACTTTCTAAATGTCTCTATACAAACCGTGGCTCAATCTGTGACCATTTTTGTGATACAAGTGATATGTAGAATTT